>LR999896.1:13407964-14822189 GCA_905220335.1 Noctua pronuba
AAAATGATAACCCAAAGGTATTTATGGCCGTATATGAACAAAGATATCAATAATTGGTGTAGATCATGTAGAGCCTGCCAAAAATCAAAAATACAACGACATACGATATCACCTCCTGGTACATTTATGACAGCGCAACGTTTTGAACATTTACATATTGACATCGTCGGACCACTTCCGATTTCACAAGGGAAGAGATATTTAATCACAATCATAGATCGTTGTACGTCATGGCCCGAAATATTTCCGGTAGAAGATATAACTGCAGAAACAGTAGCCAAGACACTTTTCGAAGGATGGATTACTCGTTTTGGATGTCCATTGCGCATTACTACGGATCAAGGCCGACAGTTTGAATCAAGAATATTTGAGTCACTCTCACAATTTTTGGGAATACATAAAATTAGGACAACACCTTATCATCCGCAATCCAATGGAATGATAGAGAGATTTCATAGAACTTTAAAGGTAGCGTTAATGACAAGAGAATCCAACGAAAATTGGTTAAAAGAAATCCCAACAGTTTTACTCGGGTTGCGGAGTAGCTTGCGAGAAGACACAGGTTATAGTTCAGCAGAGATGACATATGGAACGCCAATACGACTCCCTGGAGGATTTTTTGAGTCATCAGCAGCACAGTTATCAACGTACGAAGAATTTGTAAAACAAATTCAAAAGGACATCACACAAATGACATCAATTCCGAAAAGAAAAAACCATAACCAAGCTATATTTGTGCATCCCGAACTCAAAGAATGCTCACACGTATTTGTTCGGTGTGATAGAATGAAGAAAGCCCTGACACCGCCGTATGAGGGACCCTACCCAGTAATTAGTAAAACAGATAAAACATTTTGCATTAGAATTAGGGATAAAGAGACAGTGATATCAATTGATAGATTGAAACCAGCATTCATGATCAATGACGAATCAAACTACGTGCCAGATTCAAAGGATTACGACAGACATTCACACACGTACACTACACGATCGGGACGTAAAGTAAAGCCAGTAGTACGTCTATAAAAATCGCTGATAGAAGCAAGTTATTCGTATATATATTAACATAGATCTTAACATATACCATTAATTCACAACTACTCGTAACAACAAGACATCTAAAATGGGAAATCAAAGTTCTAAGGACCAGATAACATACAATACGGACAGTTGCCTCAATCAAAACGAAGCGGACAAACTCCGCAGCCTGATCCAGGAGGACTTACGGTGGACAAGAAATGTTGCAATGGGACAGATTATTTTAACAATCGGTGCGATCCTAATTTACGGCATAATGAAAACACTGGACAGAAGAATGAAGAGTTTAACGGAAAAAAATAATAAACACTCGTGCAACAGCTAAGTCAAAATTACAGACGTCAGCAAATAACACCACAACAGGCGTCATCAAATTCCACCGCGTACAGTAGCATTATTATTTATATACATCAGCAAATGACTAGTAAGGTCTAGATCAAATTTATATTATAAACACTATTACCATAATATTTTTTTTTTTTTTTTTTCTTTTAAAGGGGGGTGTACTGTTACAGTACAATATCTTTGTGCTGTATCTACAATCTACATCGCAATCTTATGTTCTTTATCGCACGTTCAATATCTATTAAATGTTTCTACTGTCTGTTATCGTCACGAAGTCGTTAGTATATAAGATGCACCTTTGGATAATTATAACCAGACTATACTACATCTTTTGTCTCATTTATACCTAATCATATACTGCCAAGAAGTTTGGCAAATTAACTATGCTGACACAATACAAACCTTTGATCTGTGACTGGCATAGACACAACATATTGGAAGCTAAATTAATTAATTAATTTAAAATCTTTGTCATAAATCAATAGGGCTATGACTATTAACATGGTATCAATAGTTTAAAATGTGTTTTTTTTTGTTACAATACAACACTGCTTTGATAATATACTATTAAAAGCCTTCTGAAATGGATGATGCCGAAGCAGCTTCAGATCAAGGATCAGCGGCACCTGCCGAAGAGCCGCAGCAAGTAATACCGCTGCCGCCGTCGACGCCTTCCCCTCCGCCGTCCGTGGCGAGGACGAGTCCTCGGCGCGGCACGACACTGGCCGCACCCATCCCCTCGCCCGCACCACAGTCGCCAAGAAAGTCCGCTGAACTATCACCAACTGAAATGCCAAACAAAGATTACACAAGTCCAAAGTCACCGTCTCCGAAGTACACTGTAGCATCACCTACTGAAACGTCCGACAAAATTTCCAAAAGTCCCAAGTCACCGTCTCCGAAGTACACTGTAGCATCACCTATTGAAACGTCCGACAAAATTTCCAAAAGTCCCAAGTCACCGTCTCCGAAGTACACTGTAGCATCACCTACTGAAACGTCCGACAAAATTTCCAAAAGTCCCAAGTCACCGTCTCCAAAACATGCTGCAGCTTCGCTTGCTGAACATCCTGACAAAGAACACAGAAGCCCAAAAGCGCAGAGACTGGCAGGTCATATTGGGAGTAAATTAGAAAATGCACTTTCAGAACTACAGCCAAATGGTAAGACCATAAGCGAAAAGGTCGAAGGCTTAAAGGGTACCGTCAAAGAGCTTGCAAGTGAGCTAGTAGGTTCAAATTCTAATAACTTAACTACAAACATAGATAAAATAGCTAATATGAGCAAATTGCTCACGTGCGAAGCCAACGCTTTGAGACAGTCTATAAAGTGTTTGACCGAGGACATCGCGCGTACTAAACAGGAATTGTGCTACTGCAAAGAAGAGAATGTCAATTTTCCATATCACTTATTCCTTATTGAGATGATAATAAACAAAATCCATATGAAGTGTGAATGTTTCGACCTGGACTACAATAATTTAGTTATTTCAGCTGTATTTTTGGGGAAACCACCAATTGTATTATATGATTCGTCTTTCGGTAAAATTGATAATTTCAGTAAACTAAATGTTGGAAAATCCACCTTGTTTGCCATGACGTATGATAAAATATGCAGTATTAAAGAATTCCAAATCGGTTTGCTGTTGACGAAACAACCTCCGTGTTCCACGTGTGTGACGAGAATAGCTGAAACACACATAGACTTCACATGTGAGTTCATCCAGTTGAGAGAAGAACTTTGCAAAAAATGGATGGAGGAACAGCCAGCAGACAATATCCTGTGTACCACATCGACACCGCTTTCCAAGAACATGTACTATTTGTCATGCTGTGACGGTGAAAACCGAGACTCAATAGGTGTTATTGAGGTGACCATACGAATGTCGTTTTTAGGAAAAGAGATAACCACTGCATTTTGTGCTTCACCTAAACCAAAGGGTACTTCATTTCTCCTGAAAGAAGATCATGGCATGACAATGTACTCTTGCCATAAGGTGGAAATGGACGAACAGGGTAAAATACTTCTTGATGAAGGGGTTATGGCGAAGAAAACTACGATTTGCACAGCGGATCCACAAAACAGGCCAGAGAGCCCACAGTCGCAAATATCTAGCGCAATATCTAGACGATCTTACGAATGTGCTCCTTGTTGCGCGCCAGTGGCTTCTTACGAACATGGTAAGTCGTATCGCCAAGTGTACTGCAATACATGTAAACTGCCTAAAACTGAATAGTCTTAATATTTTCCAGAACCAACTCAAAAATATGACGAAATTTATACCAAAATGAATGTCAACGAATTGAAGATCAGAGTACCGAAGTGCAGTAGAGTAGAAAAAATTGGGAGGTATGATAAGATTCAAGAGTTATGTTCATGTGAAAGCACACCATACAATACCGGAGAACAAATACATTTTGAACTGCCAAGAGATCCCGTGTCATGTCAAAACAACACTTATTCATCGAACTTGACATATTCGTTGCAAGGGCTGGAAAAACACACTGACAGGAAAGACAGAAAGACCGTCAATGTGACGCCTACCAATTGCCCCGTCCCTGTGAATATGGCGAAAGAACTGCATCCAAAAAAAGATGTGTTCATTCTAAAAATTGGAAAGAAACTCGAAACAAAAGATAAAAAGACTGACCTAGAAATAGAATTAGTAACTCCAAAAGCTCCTCCGTGTGACAAATCTTTAGAAGGTCAGAGTGTTGCCCAGCAGTACAGTGGTGGCGACATTTCGAAAAATAAAAGCAAAGCCAAGAAAGGAAAAGGCGGCAAAGGCAAGAAAGGAAAAGGCGGCAAACAAAAAAAGAAGAAGTAAAAGAACAATCGATGACAATATTTTCGTGTAATTTTCTAAAATAGGCCTGCTTACATACTTTACATTATTTTAAAATTCATGCTACTTACACCTAGATACAATATTTACTTAACCAATAGAACACGTTTAATTTCCTTATGTCTAAATCAAATCGTAATAATGCATAAGGTGTGGGCTAGTGGTCGCAAGCGCGACTGCTGAGCATGAGGTCCTGGGTTCGATTCCCGGGTCGGGCAAAGTGATATTGGGTTCTTCCATCAGGAATTTCTCAGTAGCAGCGACTGAGTCCGGATTTGTGCCCGGTTGATAGCAATAGGCTCGCCCCCTATTACATGGGACTTACACATAACTGGCGAAATATGGGTGTACTATTAATTAGGTACACTTCTGCCTTACCCTTCGGGGATTACAGGTGTGATGTTATGTGTGTGGAGAGCGTGGAGCGAGATGAGAGGGCATGCATCTCGCTCTCGCTCACGCGCGTTGGATAGCGCGGTTTGCTCGCACATAAATATCTTCGCCCCGAGCGCAGACCGTCATGATTTATCCGGACCGCAACCGGTGAACTCTGGGACCGGGAGTCACACTACCACTGTAGGTGCGTCGGAGTCTACACCTCTGTCGCTAGTCGTCTCCTGCCGGGCCTATCCCAGGAAAGTGGGGGTCTCACTAAGCGGGGATTGACCGCGTGTGTCGTGAAGTGAGCGGCGCTGCGTCACAGCGCCGTAGCGTGCCTATTGTAATTCTCATAGCAACCACACGCATGGGCGCGACGACTTTGTTATGCTGCCTGTGTGAACGGGCCAAGGTATAGAAACCGCTGGAGCTGGGGCGTCGCGTCGCCCCATGACCGCTAGCCGCACCCCCTACGGGGGCGAAGTGACGGTCTTATTGTAGACTGTCATGTTTGTCTTGTAGACGATTTCAGATATAGTCGGACGGAGTGATGATAATTATGGCGTCAGCAGCCTTATTGTAAATAAAGTTCACTATGCACTTTTGGTTGCATTGTGAACGAGCTTCGCTTTTATTACAAAATAAAATATACATAACTGAAATTAATTTTTAAAACTCAAAGACTGTTCGACTATGAAGAGGCTTCAAAACATTTTTTTTTCTACTAGCCGGCTTAGGCGAATTTCGGATACGAGACTTAAACGACGAGATAAACAAACTCATGCGCGAGAAGCGTCATTGGGAGGTGCAGATCAAGTCGCTGGGCGGGCCTGATCATGCGCGTGTCGGGCCCAAGATGCTGGACCAAGACGGCAAGGAGGTACCCGGTAACAGAGGCTACAAGTACTTCGGAGCTGCTAAAGATCTTCCAGGTAGGCAATTTTTAAATTATTTCGTTTTTATCGTATCCTAGTTAATCAGCAGCTCAGACAGGAATAGCTAGCTTTATGTAAAGTACTGATGCATGTGAATATAAATAGTCTTTGATACACCCACATCAGATATGAACTCAAGTCCATCAACTGACACTACCCCTCCCAAGACGGAGGGGTAGTGTCATAATGTTACACAAATTTCAGCCTTGTGCTAAAGAGTATAAAATATAATAGTTCCATAATTAGTCTCAAGCTCAACACGGACCAAAGAGAATGCAGAATACATCGGAAGAGTTTTTATGAAATTCAAAAATGTATCTTATTTTTATCAGCTGTTTCAAGTGAAAATAATGCCACGCATAACTCACTCAAAGAACGACGCCGTTTCATGTGTGCTTTGATATTCGTCCGACTTTGCACTTTATGGCAGTTGTAATAAAGTGATTTATCCAATTTCATCACAAAATCCTCTACTATGCACTTCGTTGTTCTCAATAACCATTCCCTATGGGCAGGTGTTCGCGAGTTATTCGAACAAGAACCTCCGCCGCCGCCCCGCAGGACTCGCGCCGACCTCATGCGAGACGTGGACGCAGACTACTACGGGTACAGAGACGACGACGACGGCCTGTTGATGCCGCTCGAACAGGAAGCTGAAAAGGAAGGTATGTGTGTTCGTTTTCAGGGTCATCAGCTACTAAACTAACGACAGGCAGGTAAAAGTTATTTTGCTTGATGTGCAGAGCTAACTACAAAGTTGAAAAGTCCTAAAATACAACTTGCATTGTGTTTCTACAACCCAGTTGGAATAATCAACTATCACAAAAAACATATGGATTCTGCTCGTAAAAATTTCCGCCCTTCCAAAAATTTTTGGTTCTTTCTTGCATAACAGAGTACTAATATATTTTTTCTACGTAACAGCCATAGCGCGAGCGGTGGACGAATGGAAGAGGAATAAAGAGCAAGATAAGGATCAAGACTTGCCTGAAGAAGAGGACATTTATCCAGAAGATGTGAGTTATCATAATATCCTTTCCTATTCCTAGCTCGTTAACCCTAGAAAGATAATCTACGTCAAAATGACTCCCACGCGAACGAAATCTAGCCGTATCTTTTTAACTAATCCGAATTCAGCGTCGTGCATTTTAGACATCTCATTCGCCACTGGGAGCTAGCGTGGGGCGATCACATCAATGAGGTAAGTGCCCACCATTTTGAGATACGATAGTCACAGGAGTCAAAATTACGTATGATTATCTTTTACGTGACTTTCACGATATTTAGTGAAATGCTAATTTGTGTTGTTTATTTATTGTATGAGTTATTTTTATTTATTTCTGATATTGTTTTTTATGTTTTAGTTATTCTGATACTGCTACGGCATAATGGGGACTAGAAATTTCTATGAAGATCACATCTAGGCCGCTCTTTTAGAGAGTGAAGAGGAGCCGCCCTGTACTGACACTGACAGCGAAGTTGAAGATCACGAGAGCGAGTATGACATCCAGAGCGATGAGGAAGGTGTTGTGGATGAATTGAGGGATGAAGACGCAGCAACTACCTGTGAAATTGACCCCATGGAGGAAGAAAGCTCTGAACAAGCGACTATTTGCCGACAGCATAACGTTGATATGTGCCTAAACTGTTTTGACTGATTTTTTATACAATTTTCATGTTATGTTCAATTATAGTCTCTTTAGTATTTAGAATATATGATAAAGATACTGATTTATGATAAGATTATGAAAAAGCTTTAGAAGAAAAAAGAAAGAGTTGATTATTTAGAAGTTTGTAATTTTCTGTTTTTTGTTATTAAATGAATAAATATAAATAAGTAAATGTTAATATTTTTAATTGATTACAGTAGTAGAAAACTAATATTTTTTGTTTTACTCAAATCAGTAAAAAACTCTTCATTTTACAGCCACTCAAAACTGCGGAGTCAATTTTACGTATGATTATCTTTTACGTATAAATAAATATGATTATCTTTCTAGGGTTAAAGATGTCAATATTCTATATTACCAACTGTGTGTTTTGCAACTTATGGAAAATCGGTTACATTTAGGGTGACAAATCAACATCGAGCTATGCTGCGCTGAACTGCGCTGTGTTTCTTAAGCTACGTTTTTTTAACAATCAACATCAAGCTGTGCTGCACTTCGCTTAGCTCAGTATTAAAAGTAATCAGCAGCTCGTGTAGTCGTTTATCTCGTCAAAAATGACCGAGCATGGCAGAGCTTGGCAGAGCTCCATAAAAAACATAGCACAGTTCGGCTCAGCACGGCGGGTAGCGCGCCTCGCTCGAGACTGCTGCGTTTTTAAACAGAGCGTAGCCTCACACAGCGCAGCACAGCATGGTTTGTTTGTATCCTCATTAAAATATTAGACTAGCGAGGTGACCAAACATAGCACAGCGCAGTACAGCGCAGCATAGCTCAATGTTGATTTGTCACCCTAGCCTGACAAAGTAGTGAGCGCTCTTTTCAATGTTTAACGAATGTCGAGATGAAAGAAAGAAAGAAAAAGTTTAGACTCACACAGGACAAACAATAGAACTATACAAAATACATAAAACGTAACATCACGCTTGTGACCCCCGAAGGGTTAGGCAGAAGTGTACCTAATAGCACATCCACATTTCGCCAGTTATGTTTAAGTCCCATATAATAGGGGCCGGGCACAAATGCAGACTCCGTAGCTGCTGCTGAGAATTTCCTGATGGAAAAACTCAATAACACATTGCTCGACCAGAGAATCGAACCCACTTCAACATTCATCAATTTTCTCAGTAGTCACGCTCGCCACAACTAGACTAACCAGAAAATAAAATAAAATCATGAAACTAAATTGGTTAGCCTGTCATCCCACTGCTGGGCAAAGGATCTCCGTACTTCCAGTCCAATCACGTTGATAATAAGATGGTTCCGGACTGCTCTGACAGCTCGCGAGTTCAGCGACAAGCTCTAGGCTTGACTTCTCGACCACTATCTCACCATATCTTGCTTACTCCCCTAGCCCGACGACAAACGAATGGAAGAAGACGAAGAAGGCGAACCCGTCCGGCAAGTAGTGACGTCACACGTCGCAGTACCGTCACAGAAGGATATAGAAGAAGCTTTGCTAAGGCGCAAGAAACAAGAGCTTTTAGAGAAGTACGGCTGTATGGACGTCAAGACGGAGCCCAGTTCACAAATAACAGTCTGATGTTAATAAATAAGATTTTTACTACAATGAATGTATTTTATTTCATACTAGCTGTTGCCCGCGACTTTCGTCCGCGTAAAATTATTTAAAAAATATTTACTTCCCTATTTGAATCGGATTTTGTTAACAATTTTAAGAGTTTATATTTTTTTGCACAGAACCTTAATCTTTTTTCTAAAATAAAGGTAGTAGCCTAGGTTATTCCTTATAAAATCACTTATCTGCCAGTAAAAGTCCCGTCAAAATCGTTCCAGCCGTTTCGGAGATCAGCCGGAACAAACAGACAGGCAAAATTAAATGTCTTTTTGTTATAAATACCGTATATACTTTTATAAGCATTCAATAAAAAGCTGTTATTTTTTAATTACAAAGAGACTTCAATTTTATTTATTTGTAATACATTTCTTTCGTGTTTCGGTAACAAGAGGGAAATGTGCCTCTAATAATGCCGATACTAATAAAAACTTCCCGACCTGGTCACGACGGCCTATCTCCACGCAGGTAAGCTTAGTACGCAGGAGATATTACAGTACACAAGTGTGTGGACAAACACAGATCGCCCATACACCTCACATCGCTTCCTTTACTATAATCCATTGTGTCGACAATTCAGCTCGACCAGCACAGCTATTTACAAACGCTTCGATTCGTAAAGTCGTATGTCTACCTCGCTCGCTTTCGTTATGCCAAAAAAAGATAGTCATACGACTTGTCGAATCGAAACGATTGTGAATAGCTATGCTCGAAAAGATCAACTGTAGGACTAACGACTTGACGAACTTCCCAAAGGACGGTGTTGTCACACGGCCACACCACAAATTCCCAAACTCCGGGATGTTACAGAAAAATGTCTAATGGAAAAACGCAATAACACTACCCGCGGGACCGAAATCGAGCCCGACACGCAAAGCTCAGTAGACGCGTTTCCTTGACTACGAGACCCAGTTACTAGACTTGTCCTAAAAGTCGTATTATGTAATTATGGGACAGCAGGATGTTAGGAAAAAAAGGCGAAAAGTATATTTTTCAAATTACTTTATTCTTGAACAGATTTGTTATTTAGACATAGGTACGTTATCTAAGCAAAATATACACGATATCGGTGACTTCACTGGCTCTATACCATATTGCAATCAACAACAAATTTGACTCTGTAATAGGCCTAACTACATAAGTATATAAAAATTAAGATTTCAAAATGAACTATTGCACGATCTGTTACAAAGTCGGATGCACGGAAGCCTCATTCTAAGATCAAATACTGATTCAAATAATTCATAAGATTCTAAAGATTGTATTTAAGTTCACATTTATCAACACATCTATTTTAACGATAGTGGACATCCGACTACACTTATTTCAATAGGAATGTATAAACTTAACATTATCGTAAGCTCTCAGAGAACTAATTTAATTAATATCTAACAACACCAAGTCCTGAAACCCAAGGGAATAAAATAAAATATCTCACTTCAGCGTTGATAAGATCCCACGTACCAGTGACCCGTTTAGCATTGAATCATTGCGCGACTTTCCTGTTTTACCTTGTAAATTGGTATCATAAGAATTAGATTTATGCGACTAACGGTACTTGCAGGAAGTAACCGAGTTCAGCGTCGTATACATAACAGAAGCGATTATAAATTGACAAAATAAAGAACATAATTATCGTATATCAGTTCAGGATTGGTCAAGATTGGCGTTTTTAACGGCTGTGCCCCCCTGAATAGATTCCCATACATACACCTACATTAGTACAAGTAGTAGTAACATAATAAAGCGAAATCGCATGAAGCTGAATTCCTACTCTTGCCACAAATAGATAGACATAGCATATTTATTTAATCGATAACTTCGAGTCAAAGAATAACTTTCTTAACCATAATAAACTGTAACTTTGATTTTTCATTAATTTCATATCAATTTAGCTCTCGTGATATTTAATATCTAAAATACATTTTGTTCTATATTATGTACGTGAATGAACTATAATACAACACTAAAGACTATTAAGTAACGCCCACAAATTATTATTTTATTGTTGAATAAGTTTATAAAATAAAATCCTTTATATTCACCTCGCACGAACCAGATCGTTTATAATATTTAAAATTAAAACTGAGCTAAACCAACTAAATATACCATTATTTACTGAATAATGTACGATGTTTTTAACGTAAGAAGCTCTGACTGAGTCGTTGTTTTTGCAGTCGGTACAGGTCAATTACTAAGCGATGACACATTTCCGACAGAGACAAGGCTATATGATAGGTAAGCTCTAGAAAGAGTACGCACGACCGTCTGCAAGTAGTGCCATCACTTAGTAATAGGCCTAGTAAGTTACTACTTTATTTTATTGCATCGCTTACTACTGCTACGGTATCTAAAAAAAATGCAATCGGAAGACAAGACATTGACTAAACGAACTAACGTCTTTAAAATGGCTTTGTATGGAAAGTGGTTATCTAATCATCATGTTTTGATGTTTGGTATTAAAGTATCCGTTGCTAAATGTAAATTGTTGTTTGTGTATGAAAAAGGGTTAAAGAGATCTCAAAACTTTGCTACTTCCGGTGTTCAAAACACCATTTATGTTAGAACAATGAACAAATTGTAATAAAAATTGACCTGATTTTTATGCAATAAAATTTTCATCAATACGAGACATTTAAAGATCTACTAAGAAGCCTTTATTTATTGGGGCTATGTCCAAACATCAATATAAGATGCATATCCACAAAGTTAACATTTGATTTAATAAACTATTTAAGAATTTATCACAATTCTAATTTATACTTACTTAGCGATTTCCCGTTAAATTCTAGCGGTAAGACAAATCCGCGACTCCGCGTTAAGCATTTAGATTCTTTATATGTCCAACTTGCTTTCAGAATATACATACGCCGTTGGCTGGGTCTATTTAAGTAAATATATTCGCTATTAATATACTGGATTAGTCTCCATTGTAGCGGAGTAATGAACAAATGGAGTGCTTCATCGAACGCGCCAAGGATCTCTCGCATGTTTGATTATACAGAGAAACATGCGAGTTAGATCTCCATTATGTTGACTACTCCGTGCTTATTGTTTCAGCTGCATTGTTACGTCTAGGAGAACAAGTTCTGTTGCTTGGCGTCGTTTTCGAAGTCGGTCCACGCGTTATTCAGTTCCATGAAGATCATTTTCGCCATGTTCTCGTTGGGGGTGCCCATTTGCTGCAAACAAAGAGATATTGTAGATACATACATTTTAGCTTAACTCAAAAGCATACGAGGGATTTTTTTATCACTTCTGCATCAATCAATCAATGTATGTAATATATTGACAAACACGCTGTCGGACGCTCTTAGGCTATTTGGAGCGACGATCTTTACAAATCCGCTGTTTATAAATTGATAGGACTGTCCTACGATTGAGCTCAGTGGCGTACAATTGGCATATCTGGTGGATAAATTGAAGCCAGGCTACTGACTGTCTCCATCCACGAACGGATATAAGCTCCTCATCGTCATCATTTCAGCCCAGCCCATCTTTGCTGGGTACAGGCCTCCCTATTTTTTACCCTTATTTTACGGTTCCGTGCGACCCTCATCCATTATTCCTCGTGAGTTTGACAATTTCATCACCCAAAGCGCTTTTGGACTGTTTGTAGTCTAACCTATAAGCTGCTGAAGATTAACCAAACAGCCTTCAAAAACTCTTACCTTATCAGGATGTACAGCGAGGCACGCTTTCCTGTAGTTGCGCTTGACATCGGCCGGCGTGACGAGTTGGGACATGTCGCAGCGAGTCCAGCGACAGTCCTCCCACACCACGGTGTGTAGCGAGCACATAAGTGCGCGGATATTCGCCTTCTTGCCCTCCGTCTGTGTAATGCGTACGAACATATAAGAATAGACAACATTTAAATAAACTACGGGGCCGAAATGGCAACTGAGTTTTAGAGACAGACTATAAAAAAAATAGGAGTAATAGAGACGACGCTCAGTCTGGGTACACACAACAGTATGTCCATATTCGCACGGGCGATAATTATCGCGCACTGGATTTACAACTCTCGGTATTTAGCCGAGCATTGAGAATTCAACAGTGTGGATTCTTGAGAGACAGAAAAGTGCAGTATTGGACTCTGCGCGAAACAGTAAATAAAATGAATAAATACATTCTTTATTTCACCAAAAGCCATCACAATACGATAACCAAAGTCTAAGGGCATTCGAGGCTTATAACTAGGTCACAATAATTTTAATACTCTGACTCCTGAACGCACCTAGCTTTGGACAGTGCGTGATAACAATGCGTCGTGTTAAAAAATCGATCGTGTGGACGAAGGTGAACTATCAGTCGGATTTCTACAATACTTGATTAACGCGAGACTTGAGCCGTAAATCGCGTCCCATCCCTACACGTGTATTATTATAACTTTGTTTTGGTCTGCTAGCATAGCTGAGAACCGGCTGATACAGACTGCTAGGAACTCCAAAATCTAAAGGCAAGAAAGAATAAACAAATGTAATCAAATAAATAGATAGTGAAAAAAAGTTACATATGCGTGCTGAATACGTGGTAACCATTTGTCCGTCGATGACGTTTACACCCTGTATTTCTCTGCAATTGTCTGGAGATCACCACTTACCCAGTCATTGATCTTCAATTTCTCCGGGTCGACGCCATCTCTGACCATTTCCTCTTTCCTCATAGCGTTCATAGTCTTGGGGCCGGAGTCTCTCTTAGCCGCGAACTCGTAACCTTGACTACCGAGAAGGTCACCAAACACGTCCATTGGTTTCCGAGGTTTGTCGTCTGCAGGAGTCTTTGCTGGCTCAAAGTGAGACCGACTGGAAGTTACAAATCTTTTGAGTAAACTGGTGTTGATCATGGGTATAATAACAAAGGTTCAAGGTCTTTTAAGCTTATTTGAAATATTTTCAGCGTCACGGTAACCCGCGAAATTCAAATTTTCTCGAGCTTTTCGCAATTCGCAGGTATGAGCAAAAATATGTATTTATAGAATTATAATCATCAATATTATCATCAATAAAACTCCCTAAGTTCTTATCACCCCAAAGAATAACTATTTCAAGAAATCATGATATTTCAGGTCATTAGTTCTTAGAGAATTGTAATCGTACATTCTAATTATTGCAATTGTTCTTCAACTTACTTATAATCCGGCTGATGTTGCGGCGTGTGCGGCTGGTGCGCGGGCGTGTGCGCGGGCGAGGCGCGCGGCGTGGAGCCCACGCTGCCGCTGGCGCTCACCGACTGCGCGCCCGCCAGCGCGCCGCCCAGCGCGCCCAGCGCAGCGAACGGGTCCGCGCGCCCCGCCCCGTGCGGCTGCGCACGCTCTAAAGGCACGCTTTGCGGACGACCTGGTTGAATAGAGAACCAACATTAGAGACTTAGTTACAGAGTAGAGTACAATACATTTGAGGATAAACGCCAAAACTTCATAACGCGACAATTAAGTGTCCTCTAATACAAATTTTTGCACGGTGAATCTGGTTGTAGAAAACACTTGAATAAACAAAAAATTACCGAAATGAAGTGCTTTTAAGCGTCACGTTGCCGAGAAACACGGCGGCAAAGACCGCGAAAAGCGACCTTAACGTCGAAATAAAAAAAAAACAAACATCTAAACGGTGATAAGACAAGAATTTTAAGTCGCAAGCGTACCCATCAATGGTGTTATATTATGATATTGACCTTCTTCCTGAATCAACTGTTGTGGTGTAAGCACAGGCTCAATCTTCGGCAGAGGATCGTTGAGGCCGAAGGGATCGAAATTGAGCGGGTCGCTCGAGTTCACGTTCGGCTTCGCTTCGGCTTGCTCCGTCGGTGGGGCGGGAAGGTCGCCGAATATAGACTCCGTTGCGAATGTCTACAACCAATGAAAACAGAGTTGTTAAACTCAATTTAAAAATAGCGTGATAATGGATACAGAAAGTTTGTAAATGCTGATAAATTGGAAAGGACGTGATCATTTAAAAGAGCAAAGAAGACATAATAATAATAAAATAGTTTTTAAGAAACCTATTTTTTATATTTTTAAATGTTTATTTTTTAATATGTAAAAATATAAAGAATGTGTATTTAAATGAATAAACGAAATAATAAATAGTTTAATGAGATATTTAGGCATGCTAGATTTGTCGGATTTTCAAGTTTTTAATTAAAGGAATATCTCGAGAATTATTACAGTATCGAGGCAAAACATTTCACTACTCATGTAAAAACTTTACAATAAAAAACAACACAACGGTGAACGAACCTGAGCTTTCTCTCCCTTATTTCCTGTAAGAAAAGCTCCGAAACCATCATCAGTCTGCTTCTCCATCATTCCAAAGAAATCAAACGAATCATCGCTCTTCAATTTCTTCTCTGGTTTCGGTCCCTGCGGTGGTGCTGACCCAGAGCTCAGGTTCAAGAAGTCTGCGGTGTCCTCCGAGGGGAGGGGAGGGGTGGGCTGCGACGAGGGAGGGGGAGGGCGAGCAGGTGGCAGCGGGGAGGGAGGCGCGGGACGGGAGGGCCGCGTCGGCCGCGACGGCTCCGGCTCTCGCACTGGGTAGTCAGCTGTTACTGTGGATGGAAAACTCGGTATCAAAAAATTGTTGTAATGTTGTTGTTGATTTGTTTTTAAGAATGACAAATGGTTTTAAAATTCTTGTTACGGAAAGCGGGTGTTTTAGTTAATCAAAGAGGGAATTGCATGAACATCTCAACTCTTCTCTGCTACAGCTATCCACACCCGTTCAAGAATGGCTTACACCTTACCAGTAAGAAGTCACATTGTCAACAATGCGGCCTTGCACAAAATATGACATTACTGCATGCACTTGCTGCGTGAGCACCGCGTCGTTAGTTATGATTATCATTTAATTCGACAAGTTTCTGCGTACGTAAAAAAATCCTTAATCTTAGAATGTTAAATAAGTGAAAAAACGCATGCATTAAAAATTACAACAGTTTAGGTATGACAAAATAAAATATGACGAGTAAATATTTTACATAAGTACAATGTTGGCATTGCTTACACACCTCTAAAAAGAAAATTAAAACCGTGCCTTGTAAAGTAAATAAAAAGGATGACGAGTTTGTGCACGCTAAACTATGAGTATGGAATGAATAAAAAGGTTATAGCACAAACAAAAATGGACACTGAATAGAAATTTTTCAAAGTTACACACCTTGGCAAAATCATTCAATGTCTGAATAAGTATGTCAGGTTAAAATAGTTAAAAACGACATGAGCTGATAAGTGGTGAACAACAGAGAATATTGGCCGTTTTCGCGATTTGTATTTATAAAATTAAGTATGGATGTTCAGCTAAATGAATGATTTGCTCAACACAACACTACAACATACTTGTTTTTGGTACTGCGGCGGGGTTGTTGCGAAGATTCGCTGCGTAAATAGATAAGATAGATGTACACACAAATACTTAGAAATGTAGTATACAGATTTATAATACATAAATACAAATACTAAAACTCATCATGTCTGCAGAGTACGCTAGCTAATTTAATTTGAGCTAATATTATTTGTATTGTGAAACTTTCAACTTTAACCTCTTTACAAAAGAGTTCAAAATTCTTTTGACCACAAAATGATCGTCAAAAAACAAAAAAAAAACTTACCAAAGTTATCAATAGTCTCGTCTCTCTCCAGGTTCGTAGAGAACAGTACATCCGGCGTCCGTATGGGGAAGGAATGATCCTCTTCCCACAGATCGGAGCGCGGCTTGCGACGCTCACCGTTCTGAACGACCAGGCTTATGACGGCGCTCGTGTTGTTCGAGAAGTGGTCGTTCACGGGAAGCGACTCATCTATGCCGTCGATTTCGGACCTATAAGTAAGGTAATTTTGTAACTCACAATATTACGAGATCTTGAGAATATTACACATCAAAGTGTAATGAAGAGGAATTCATACAGGTTAACATTCATTACACTTTAAACTTGATGTGATGTCAGCAGCAGGCCACTGCTTGATATAAAACTCACGCCTGTTACCAATGTGGGTGCTAAGCAGAAACTGTGGAACCGGCTCCGGCTCCTCTACCGGCTTTAAACTTTGATAGATGACATAATTGTTACCTGTTAAACTTGATGTGATGCTGGTCTAGCGCCAGGTAGCCTGTGTGGAAGTGCAGCGATAGCACGGCCACCGAGTGCACGCGCCCCAGCTGTTGCCGCGCGTGGTACACGCACACCGCCACGTCGCCGACCACTGTCGTGTCTAATGGGAGGGTTACCTAAGAACAACGATTATTATGTATCATATTATCCCTGACCTTAGTGTGAAGGATGATACGCCTAGAAAGGAGGTAGCTGCTGAGATAACGAGTTATACGAAATTACTCATCTGAATTTCTAAATCTGATTCAATCTATGAATTTTGAATTGCTCTCGTGCTTCCCTCCCATATTGAAGGAGCCACTGAGACCAGTTACTGAGAACAGTTTTCTATAGTTATACCATTTTGTGTTCTGCGTGAGAAATTAACATGCTATCCTTAGTATCCAGCAGTCAATAACTGAACTAATGAGCCACCAACACAAATTTACTTATTTTGGCTTCCTATGGTCATGTGGTGTTAGTTTAATGTCACTTTCCTTTCGACAAGTGTAAATGTGATAATGAAGAGCTTCACTTTTGCTTCTGACTTGAGTGAGTTAGCTTTATCGGAAAAAGACCTAATACACAAAGCTATGAAGCTATGACATGGAATTGCATCACATATTGCCCATATTTTGGAATAGAAATAGTAATTATATACTTTAATATTTTCTGACAATACTCACTTTCCCCTCAGCCATGCTGTAGAGATGCAACCTGTCATAGTCTTGCATCGTCGACAGCAGCATTCTGTCCTCATTGTATATTTCTATGTAGGGCCGGCAGCCATCCCGCGCCTTAGTGAAGAGAGGGACTGGCTGTATAGTCAGAGATACCAGGGTGACTGGCCGGAAGTGAGGGAGAATTGGTTCTGGTCTGGAACAAATGTACATTACTTTATTGTTTATCTCCTGTGACACTAAAAATATTGGATGGTAGTAGGGTCATCCTATATTTAAATAAAAAATTACTCCAATCAAAGAGAGGCTGCTTCGACGTCACAATTTTGTCCTTTGTGCCAATAACAATAAAATGTGCTTGGCAGTTGGGTTAGGGTCTTCCAGGTGGGCCATGGAAGTTGTTAGCCCATTGGGAGCTTTTGTGCAGGCACAACATAATGAGCCAGGCGATGTCTGAGGAGCCAAAACTTTTTTCGAGGTTCACCAACCCTATCGTTGTCGTTTAATGAATTAGTCGACCTAAGGAAGCTGTTCCGGCTCTTCTGCGTGTCTTACCACCGTATACATCCATATAACATACCATATACGTTAAATAGCTGTTATAACTTACAATGCTCACAAGATAACTCACCTAATAATGTTAGAGAGATAGTAGAGGTACCGCAGCTGGCTAGGCGGCATGTTGATGGGCGTGCGCTTCACCGCGAACATCTGCAGCGCGTCCTCGGGCACCGTCACCAGCTTCGCGTACAGGAGCAGGCCGCACACTAACATGCACGACATTTGTTTGCCGTCCTGGAATAATACAGAGCTGTTACCAAAGCGTGTTTGATTTTACAAGGCCATCATCTGCCTAGCCTTTTCCCAACCATGTTGGGATCGGCTTCCAGTCTAACCGCAAGCAGCTGGGTACCAGTATTTTACTTGGAGCGACTGCCTATCTGGCCTCCACAATTGATTGTGATTTTCAGACTTTTCGAGCTTCTTAAGGCGCCTACAAATTAGAGACGTGAAGAAGTGCTGCAGTGGCGCAACTATGGGTCTGTAGTGCTCTAGTTGCCCCACTACTAATTTTCATACAATATCTAGAAGCGCAGTTGCAGCGCCACTATCGTGACACGCGCACGTCATTTCTGCATAGCGAAGTAAAACGCACTTATTTATTTTTACGTAACACACATTAATCAATTTTTTTTAACCTTTGTAAAAAATAAAGAAAAATTTTTAGTGTCAAAATTATTTTCCTACATATTTACGTGAGCGTGCCATAGTGTATGCGGCATGCGGTCATCACGGGCACGTGACAAAGAAATGAGAGACGGCAGCTAACATTATCAAATTTTATGTCACCATAAATAAATAAACATACCTGACACGTAATAACAACAGCCTGCCGTTCATCTTTACCCAAGTACTGGTACATATGCTGAAGTAACGCATACGTTGGAGCCAGCAATGGCGCGCGATGGGCCGGCGTGGGCCATAGTGTACGGCACGCGTCCGTGACGGGCACGTGACGAGGGAAGGAGAGACGGCAGCCGCGGCATGCGTTGTAAATGCTGTACTTGCCGCCAGGGTGACGGCTTTCTAGGAATGCCTGAAAATTGTGAAGCATATTAAACAGTGCTACTTACTTGCTGTCAGTTTCCACACTCAACATAATTTTTAGGCCTGGTTTACCACGCCTAAAACATATTATTATTGCACTGTTATATCTTCAATTCTAAACGTTGAGCCGGCATTATGTTTATGTGTTGGTGATGGTTTTAGTGGAAACCGGCATTTATGTATTATAGGATTGTGACAAGTACAGTCAGTCCCAAAAAGATGTAAACACGGACAAGGAACCATTTTATTGTCTACAACCATTATTCCATGATTCTGTATACAATGCAGACGAAGTTCAAAAATGTGTTAATTGTTACAAGTCTTATGATATTGTCTGTCTGTGTGCTTTGTTTTGGTCATAGGGTGTTTATATTATTATGTTTCAGGCCTGTGTAGGAGTTTTTGGTGAAATGAATTGTTTACTATGTTTTGTAGCTTTACACAATTATGGAATAATGGTTGTAAACATTAAAATGGTTCCTTGTCCGTGTTTACATCTTTTTGGGGCTGACTGTACCCCTGGAAAAAGTTCAAAAATTTAAACATACATCTTAAAAGTTTCAACACATTGGTGGTCTGTTTAAAAGCAGATTTAAATGATCAATGTTCATCAGTTTTCTTCATTTCAGAAAAGAATACTTTCAGACATCAACCAGAAGTTCGTTCTTCAACTTTCACAGTAACCTCTTGACGCAAGATTAACAGAGTTAGGGCATTTCATAATTTAGATAAATTACTTACCCTGACGTCATCAATATGGTTGGTTTTATAAGCACTTTCTAAGCCCTCTGACGGATAAGGCATCACTATGATACGACTAGTTATGTAACTAATATCCAAATCTGTTCTAGCTATTGACCTGAAAGAAAAAGTAAATGTGTATTTATAGGCTTTTTGGATTTCATTTACTTGAAAAAATGTCCACTAAAAATAGAAAATTCGTTTTCAAAAGATTTGCTAAAAACGTGATTTTCATTAAATAGTTTCCATATACAATCTGTATAATTGGAGATATCTAGAAAAGATTCCTTTAGGACTTAAAGAATAAACTTAGTTCCCATACTCACTGTTGCACAGTTTGCATAACCTTCGATGACGTATCCTTCAAATTCTTCAGGAAGCTACCAGCGCCTCCTTTGATAGATGAGAACAGTCCTCCAGAGTTAGCCGGTATGGCTGGCAACGGTGGCTGGTAGTGCGGGGCGGCCGGAGGGCGCGCGGGTGGCGGGGGACGACTCGGTTCTGGCGGCCGGGAATTAGGCACCTCCTGGCTGACTGCCCCCGGCTCTTTGGTCGCTAAAATGAAAAAAGAGAAAGTTTTATCACACAGAAAAGTGACAGTTAATTTGGCGCGCTTTTGTGTGTCAGTTGATGTTGAAGTTTCATGACTGTCTTGGAGATTTTTAAGGTTTATCTTTCATTTCTTATGGAGAATGTGATAATCCTCATGTCTATTGTGTGTTTCAGTTTATATTTATTAGTTTCCCTAATACTTGTAAATAATTATAAGTTAATGAAAATTACATTGATTGGATTCCAACGTGGTAGATTATTTAGCAATGGCACTCGAGACAGATCGATGATTAGTTCTCTTTCTCTCTTACGCGTACCTATCTAGAGAGTTCTCACTCTGACATTGTTATCTCTTAGTTCTGAGTGCCATCACAAAATAATTGATATGTCGTTGTAATGTTGGTTTAAGTACTCGAGTTTACATTATTCAAAAGTGATAAAACATCACAAGGTTTCTGGTAGACATTACAAAAACACCAATATAGAGTACTAGATATTTATTTCTAACATTAAATATCTTACATGTTTACACTTAAACATCTAAATAGTAACAAAAATATTGCTCGTTTAAACACTATCTCTTTTAAATTAACTATTCGAATATAATATAAAAACAAATCAGTATTTTTTTTTAAATCACATGTGCATTTTCAAAAGTTTAAAGAAAAAAATATGTAAAATCAGGGAATATAATGAAAAATGTTTAACATTATTACAATACACTCTTCTAACAACATAATATTGTTGAAAACATTTTTATAAAATGATTTAAAAATAATCAATTTTACTTACCTATTGGTAATAGTGCCTAAAGGCCCCTCTTTCAACTGCACCATATTGGTGCATTTTCGATGTTCTTGAGCAAAAATTGCATTTAAAATTGGGTCGTTACCAACCCACAAAGGAGTTCGATATATTTTACAAATATCCTCTAATATTTAATTTAAAACTGAGCAAATAAAATTAGTTTAAACATCTATACCGGCTAAAAAAACAAACCCAAAGCCATTTTTTTTATTCATTCGTGTCTATAAACAAAAGACCGACCGACATGCGCATGCACATATTTATTAAATAAATAAGTTCGAACTAGACAGAAATTATTCTTTAGTTGGTAACGTCCCGCTTTTAATATTTGCCAAAGATACATGGAAAATGCGTCAACATGGCCCAGTTCACAGGAACCGCAATAATAATACTTCTTTAGAATATTCTACGGAATACTTGAAACTACAGAAGACTTGGATATTTATAGTAGAAAACTATTTAGAAATATTTTCTTTCGACCAGTAAATTCAATGCTTTAGTGAGCAAAATACTATATATTTTTTATCTTAGTCTAAACTTGATCAAATAATTTCAAGTTGAGAATATATTTTGACATAAATGGGGCAAATGCTTAGTTTCCTAAATTAAATGGAATATTTATGAATATAAATTAAAAGCACCTATAAAACAATAATTATAGTTTTTAATTGTCTAAAGCTGATGGCAAAAATATATGCCAGTGTATTTTTAAAATTAAACCATTATTTCTGAAGCACTCGTTGATATCCTATGCTTTTATAGATTCCCCACTGATTAAATCACATTTTCACAGCGCAGTTTGATTTGGTTTTCTAACGTTTAAATACTTCTTGGTTTATTTTTACCAATGCATTCAATAGATCTAATCCCGTGGCTCTGAAATAATTTAATTAACAGATCTATTTTGGAGAATTTTAGGTCAAACACCGAATTAACCATTAATTACTTGGTTTACTGCTCTTGGAATGCAACAAAAATGTCAATCATCCCTGAATTAGATTCTAATAAGAACCATGTCGAATACTATACATAGATACTGCATATAATGTAACAGGAATCTTAAACTCGTAATTACATAACAATTATGGTAACTAATTAATACTATCGACCGACAACTTCACCTTTGTACCTTTTCATGGAATGTGGAAATATAGTTGGAATATTTACTTATATCGTAGTAGTGAAGCAAGTTACATTTAAGAATTCGACTATATATACTGTCTTTCAATTAGGCTACAACATAAAAGAATATTTATTTAGGAAAAACGTAGAACTATACTAAAATATATGTATAGGACGGACCTACAATATCTATAGCCCTGGATGTAAGTATTTAAATACAAAGAGAATTGTAACATTATTGTCATCGTTAAAACTGTATAGATTACTATATACGGTTCCAAACAAAGTCGTTTGGCGGACAGAGATCACTGCTCACAATTATGATAACTGCACTTTTATCAAAAATAAGGTACAAATTAATTTAGTCTTCAAAAAACATCGAATTTAGTAAACAAATAATTGGTAAATTGCTGCCAAACACATACAACCATCGACTGGTTTATAAGATAAAATATTCTAAGGCAATAACAACATTATTAAATATAGTTAAACATTAATAAATAAAAACAATGAATACTCATCATTGCGAGCATATCCAATGGTTCTAGCAAGCGTCAATGTGTGATGGGTGTCCGATGCAAGGGTTCATGCAGCGAGTCATTTAAACGAGAAAACTATTGGGCATCCGAAAAAGTTGAAAACACCTAAAATGAAAAAGAAAACGTGATATGTATTGCATACACATTATTCTAAAAGACAGAAGTCCCTCGCCTCTATCTACAAACGACCATAAATCTTTACAGTATCGAGACCGTAAAGTTGTCTTGTTCGAGAGTAAACGGTGTCTTACTACAGTAAGTAAATAATCTGATATAAATGTATCAATATATTGATAGTAAACACTTCAGTGTAGTTGGGTTCTTGATTTCAACACGCTATCTTTTGCTAGTTATTACATCAAACGATTTATTGGAATCACTCGGACACTGCCTCGCGGCGCGTTCACTACAGAGGATAATATTATAAAAATATTTAATTGTTTTTTAATAAAAAAGAGGCGAGGGACTTCTGATACTATACAAACAGGTACATGCAATGTGTTATGACCATTCAAAAGAAATAAAATATAAGCACTGATTCCTTTTTAACAGGCTAACATGCATGGCAGATTCCATATAATAACATTATTTAACAATAATTGAAAATTTCTTAGTCATGCCTCTTCATTATTAGTTTTATATTATAACGCATACCCTTGGGCCTACTTTATATTTTGTACGGTATCTAAACAGTTATCAATCCTTCAAGATAAGATAAAAGTAATAGATATTTTTAAGAGTGAGTTAGAAATAATTCCAAAACCAGTGTTAGTAAAAAAAAGTGGATAAATATATTAAATTAAAAAAAAAGTGTTTTATAAAAATAGTCAAAAAAAATGAATCATATGACCATAGAAAAGTGCCTGAACAACAACTTTGATGATATAAAAAATAATTAAATGTTATATGCGGTACTAATTCCCTGTAATAATTTGTACATTTTTCAGTTTCCATTTTGACGATACACAATGAACATGAAATTTTGAAAAAAATGATGTTTATTAAAACATTAACACCCAAGAACGAGCAAAAACATGACAAACAACAATCCAAATTAAAATGAACAATAGCTAATTAATAAAAAATCTAATAAATATCCATCCGATTGGAAGAAAATCTGAGAGAAATATAAATAGGGAAACCAATAAAGAAGTGGAAGTACTAATACGAAGTATGAAGCCATATAACAGGATATATATTATTAGTTTATTTCTCAGTACGAGTCGAGTGACTCGATCAACACCGTAAGGCCCGGGCGAGTAAATCAAGCTCAACTATACCGCATTCAATTGTGAGACTCCTACGCACCACACATTGCTAGGACGCAGTATAAACGAGGCATCACACATGTTGAAAAGTTTACAATTACAATTGACTAATGCGTAGATACTACGTTAGATTTTTCTAGTTGAATATCGTATGGAAAAATGTTGCGTTTAGTCATAAATTAGAACAACTAATGAGTGCCTATGTTCGCAGCGAAAAGTGGGATATTTAAAAAAATAAATTAAAACAGTTGAACACTTTTTACAGTCATCAATTTTGATATAAGTGTGACAGTTTGTTTGCCTGTGTGTTTCCACTGGTAAATTATCGAATGGATCTTGATGCAATAAAGCAGAAAACGTGCTTGATGAAAGGACATAGGGTCCTTTATAGCGTAAGATTTTTAACTGCATGCAGGTCACAAAGAGTTCGACTTTAGTCTTTACAGAAAGGCCACAAGGTTCAAAATTGAAGAGAAGTTAGAAACAGATTTGAATGCTACATCCTAATTGAACAGTGAGTTATGTCGCGATGCAATGTATGCACTTATAAAACGGTCGTCACACCACTTATCACGTGCATCTTTGGTCGCTATCTTTTAACGCTATACGCCTCTTCGGTTACGGATTTATTGTACTAGCCTCTCCAATACGGAACACCCTACTCAGTGTTAGATACCCAATAGAAGTAAAGATGAGTTAATGAATTAGATGATTCTTAGTAATTAACACCGCATGAATTGTTAGTTGTTATTAAAGTTTACAATCGTGCCTAAGAAAGTGCAACCATAGATCTACAGTGCGTACCATCATGTTAGTCGAAAGCGGACGTGAATCAGATCAGTAACACAGAGCATGTCACAAACACATGAAATACCCACATTTGTCCACACACGGAGCGCCCACCCACAGAACTCACTCAATATCTGTGCCACTCAAAATGCGTTAGAAATAAAATCAAACGACGGCTGTGAAGAATATACTCATTTATTTATCTATAAGCTCCCACATGACTAAATAATAATATGCACAACAGAAATAATGATCCAATGACATAAGTGTAAGACATAGTGTTTATAGAAACACTTGTGTGATATCAACTAATGACATAAGTATGAACGTTAAACATCATGTATTCTATAATATCATATAAATCTACTCTAATTCAATACTTGTACCTCAGTTAAACATATCATTTCCTCATATTGTCTGGAAAGTTTGGACTGACCCATGATTTTGATCATAGTGTTTGATTGCATCAACACAGATATAATAAGATGTGATAACAAGCAGTGTAATAGAATACACCGATCTACGTAATAGACTAGTTATATACACACAAATAACTTAAAATATAAGAGCCAAAGTATAATCTACGTGACAAGTGCGCGAGGGTGCCGAGACCAGCAAGCACCAAGCCACCAAAACCGTTAAATGCCAACGTGAGCCGCGGCGCCACCGCAACCAATGTTAGTTCACATATATGTCTCAAACGTGTTATTATAAGCCAATATATATCATATCATATACTAGTCAATATCCAGATTTAGTACCACTGTACATTTGTCTATATACTACTGGATATTCATTTAATATTAACTATTAGACTATATAGAAAAATAATATACCTAATATAGTAAGGGGTTTAGACATTGGTGTGAAATTGTATATATATAGCCCAATAAAGTTACAGGAATGTATAGACAGTTTAATAATTACACCTAAAATATAGTAAAGACTAACTAGCGACAAGTATCCTATCTAGCTATAAAAGGTATGCATTTCATAAATGCACACTGACTTTTTGGTAATAAGATTATTCAAGAAGAATGTTAGAAGAATTAACGACAAGACGTGTATTCAATTTCGTCTAGTAAGTATATTGTTTTATAATTTTAGTGACCATTCTATTACTCTATCACTGTGATATATCTTTGAAGTCTTCTTTCATAATCAGACTTAAACATCAAATTAAAGCTTATTAACTTTCACTGTACATGAAACATCAGCTAATATTGCACTATGTAAATGCACAGTCTGAGCCTCTTCCAACACAAAGAAATGCTCCGAACTTAAACTCTAACTTTACGAACGTCATGTTAACGCATCTCAGCATCGAAGCAACATAAATAATCAATTTTGATTCAAAGTCAAATAAATGCTATACTACCTTATTTCATTCAGAGAACAATTTATTCAACATTGCCTTACCTTTGGTGATGTTCAATTTTTGGTGATAATCAACATTGGAATGTAAATAAATCTCACATTTCGTTTAATAACCTTTCTAAGGAACTCAAAATAAATATATGGAAAAAATAAAAAATTTGAGTGTAAAAAGTCAAAAAATACTTGACCATTTTTAGCTCGAGTATTTAATGCAACAGAACAGAACGATGGTCCGTAGGGGATGGAAGTGAAACGCGCGCTCGCAACTCAATGTAACCGTTAGGCGACTCTGTCTCGAATTTATCACAAAATGTTGAACGTGCCGCGCCGCGACATTTCTCTTAGGATATGGTAGTGTAATATTTACTTGACTTCTTATTACCTGGCGAGCTAGTGGCCACAGATTGTTCAACTTTTTTACGCTCAAATTTGAGTGGTTGCTTGAGATTGACATTATTGGACTCCGCTATCGCCGCCAATCGCTCCAGCACACTACTTATTGTCAAGCGCTCCTCGGGGTTCACTGTTAGGCAACCACCTGGGAACAAAACACATCACAATCACATATTTCAGTTCACAGACAACATATAATAGTGAATGAAAGAAATTTACTCACTTATAACTTCATGAAAACATTTATAGCGTTGATCATTGGGGTTAAGATTATAGTTTCCATTAAGAATTGCAAGTTTAGCAGAATCTTCAAATGGATGTTGCATATAGCACAATGTGTAGAGGATGCATCCTAGTGCCCAAACATCGACACTGTGGTCAATTTTGCGATTGTCCCAAGTGTCTAACATTTCTGGTGCTCTGTACATGGGAGTTGTGAATTGGGCCAGCTGGAAATTAAGAAAAATGAGGAGAAGTTATTTCTATTAAGTAAAAAGAGGAAATAGTCCATGAAGAATTACATAAGTTCTATTTAAAAAGAGTTCTATTTGAGAATAAAGTGCAACTTACAGTTTCCTCTAACATATTTCTTTGATTTGCACTCCAGGAAGGATTTGGTGAATAAATATCTGTAGTAGCTGAACCAAAATCACATAATTTTATTGTACCTACAAAAATCAAAGTCAATTAGCACACCACATACTATTTAAATAGTGGTCATAAATCTTCCATAAGTATCATGCTGTTTTCATAAGACATTTTTTTTTACCTTCATTTGATATTAGGAAATTTTCTAGTTTGAGATCACGATGTGCAATAGGGGGCACTTGTGCGTGCATGTGCTGCACTGCGCGGCACGTCTGGTAGAACACCCTAAGTATGGTTGGCAGAGGGAAAGCGGTGCCTCTGTTCTGCAGAGCTTCCATCAAGCTTCCCCCGCTGCACAAGTCCGTCAACAACAAATACTCTCCCATGCCATGTGATGTCTTCGCCTTATCAATAAAAGATGCTGCTATATATTTGATTATATTAGTGTGACCTGATAATTTTTTTAATATGCTAATTTCTTGTATAATGTTTTTGTTTGCCTGCTCGTCAGCTGCCATTAGCCTTTTCAAGGCAAATTCGGTGCCGGTGGACACGTCTTGAGCAACAAACACAAAAGCAAAACCACCTGAAATAGAAAGGACTTAGTAGGAATATTGTCAATGGACCAATTCTTTTGGTTTTTAAAATCAAATTCCTGTTAACAGTTTTCTGCAGATGCCGATTAAATACTTTTATTAGATTAGTTTACAACTTGATATTTCCTGTACAATTTCCTAGTATATTGCGCACTCATGACCATAATACTGTCAACATTAAGGTATGGGACAACCCATAGGGTATCAGGAAAATTTAAAGCAACAACAATTTAATTAATAAATTGAGAAAAGTTCATTAAGGAAACATATTGGAGGATATTATAATTTTATGAAGCAACAGCCTTAAAAATCTATATTAAAATGTTTTACGTATTTTCTAATAGACTACTAAGGGATTACAAATTAACAAGCTATGTCTATCATATTGCAATTCAGTTGCTCCAACATATGGCAAGGATGATAATAGCCTCCCCTTACAACCATTAATTAGAACAGTCTTATTGGAACATAAAATAAATCATTTTCTATAGGCTACTAATATTTGCTTTAAATTCATCTACTCCAAAGGGTTAAGACCACTCTTCTGCCTAAAAAGGGACCAGAATAAAGACTTGAACAAAATCTCTCTTCAATACTGCCATATGGGTAGAATACAGTCAACACTGAGTATGTGAAAGATAATACTATGGTTACCAGAATCATTTATCTGCTGATAAACCAATCAATTTGTTCATTCACTCAACAATGGTATGAATCAGTGATTCCAACTAATTTATATGACCTTTGAATATGCAAAATTGATATTCAAAGACACTTAATGTGTTGCTGCTTGCTTAGCTTATTTTTTTTCTCTAAAACGAATGTGAGCAAGCAATGTATAAACTTTTTAGTACATTTTTAACAGGAAGAAATATTTCATCATAACAATGATAAAGTCTATGTAAAAAGGTTCATTCACTTTAATGCAGTGAAATAATTAGCTCGAGTGTCATAACGGATATGCTCATCATAACGACCCCAAACATTTGTCGGACAATGTACCCTTACGCCCCCAATTCCTATGACGTTAGTACGTGTACTGCATCAACCTACACGAAAGGCGACAACGCAAGTCTTATGTTTACGAGTTACTCGTGGCGGAGCATGAAATAGTTAGTACAATTTGATATTGACTTACCTTCTGCGATCACCTTTTTAACTCTCAATTTCATATTTCCTATTTCAACAAACTGACCAACAAAATCATTATCACTGCCACCGTTAGCGCCTCCTGAGCTGAAATAGCCCATGGCTGATTTAAAGACGCTCATTTTGGAATCTAATTTTGTGATTTTTCTATATAAATTAAGAAGAAAATTGTGTTTTATCAGCACCCTTTGCCCAAATCCATTTTACAATGGCACATAATGGCAGAAAAAAAAGAATAGGCAGATTTGTTGGCAAATGGCAGGACGAGTGCAATGTTGCCAAAATAAAAGTATTAGCCACTTTACGGGTAAGTTATAAACTCGTAAGATCTTAGTTTAGAATATTAAACAACGTTTTTAGTTCATTTAATCTATTCAATCGCTTTCGAAACTTCACGAGTAAAAGAAATTTAACAATGGAAATAAAAAACTTTAAATACCAAAGGTACTGAGCAACCCTTTTGGTAGTCTTCTTGTTAGCGTGTCGATGGCAATCTATATTATATCGGCCCAGAACTGAGCTACTAGTTTGGCGCTCTCGGTAGCGTCCATCATTTCCTGTAGTGAACAAACAACAGGACATGCAGGACACGATATTAAGTGCCACAATTGTGTTTTGGTAGTAAAATGATGGATTTAGTTAAAAATACAGGGTCATTTCCTAAAAAAGTTGGCAACATAAGCAAAGCAGAGACACAGCCTTAATTTTTTTCTTTTTAGAGGTGTCACCCATTTAACTTTAGTAATGTCTATGAATGATTAAATAGACTCGACTAAATGATTGACAGCATTGCATTTGACATTTCCCTGTTGATGACCCATTTTTTGATAATCAGTCTGTGGTAACGATAAAAAATCATTTGGAAGGAAAGCAAAGCAAACTGTGCTGATTTTGATTTGTTATTGGCATTTCCTTCAATTGCAGTTTTATAAATAGTCCAAATTCCTCTGAAGAACACACCGGACCGATGTTTGTCAATCCTGTGTGAAAATAACAAACATGGGATTTGAAATCAAAAGATTTCAAGGTGACGTTGATGAAGAACTTATTTGTCCTATTTGTTCAGGGGTTCTAGAGGACCCACTTCAGGTTTGTGTTTGTTTTCTGTATTGTTTTTGATGAGGAAATGTGTAGAATGTGTGTGTTGTTATGAATTGGTGTATTTGTGTACGTAGGCCCCTGCGTGCGAGCACGCGTTCTGTCGCGCTTGTATAACGGAGTGGATCAGTCGCCAGCCCACCTGCCCTGTGGACCGACAAGCTGTCACCGCTAGCCAGCTCAGACCTGTTCCCAGAATACTACGCAACTTACTATCAAGGTGAGCATTTCACAAGAATGTCATGGCTTCTTAAAGTTTGTAGGTCACACATTATGATTGTTTTGCAAGGGCTTATATAATAAATATCATGAGTTTAATAGCAATTGTGTTGTAATAATCAGATAATGGATTCTGTGAAATTGATTAGATCATGTTTTGAGTAACAGTTTGTGAATCAAAACATTATTGGATGTATCAGAATAGAATTTTATACATAATTATTATAGTTATTCATAAACTAACTGAAACACTTGAGTCATGAAGACAGTTATTATAATAAAAGAGCAAGACGTTATAATTTCAATGCAATGTTTACTTTATAGACTTTGTACGAGTTGTGACAACGCACCGCATGGGTGCAACGCTGTACTGAAACTGGATTCTTTGGCATCTCATTTAGTTGAATGTATGTTTAAGTCCCATACTTAATAATGAAGAACTATTGCGCACATGTTATGACAAACCATTAATTAAACTGCTTCATTTTATGCTTTCCTTCAAGTAGGATTTTATTCTTTAAAAATATTATTCTTATTTAAGAAATAGCACTATCCTTGAAAAATCACAACTAATGGCTGATCTAATCATCTACCAATTAAATTATAAGATGGTTACTGATAAGATAAACATAACATATTAGTTAATTACTGATTCTATTATGATTGCATTGACGGATTAACATACTTTTTAAGTTTTACTAAACATAATATGTGGACCTAATGTTGTCTTAATAAATAATATATTGTTTTACAGGCGAATTTAATCCCAAAAGGCCAATGCCATGTGAAGCGGGTTGTGGACTTGTGATACCGAAAGATGAACTGGCCGAACACAACTGCGTCCGAGAACTGCGGGCACTCATTGCAACGCATCAGGGAAAATTGAACGATTACGAACAGGAGTTAGCAGAACAAAGACTTGTGATAAACGAACATAAAAGAGAACTGGCATTGTTGAAAGTATGTTGTGTATGTGTATGGTTTTTATACTTAAGTAAAGTTAATTTTATTCAAGCTAAGGGCATACGCTAGAACTTGCGTGGGTCGCGACCAGCGCTAAAAGGTGCGGGCGCGTGACGGGTTTTATAAGTATATTTTAAGAGGACGATGTTCGGAGCGAGCAGCCGTTCCATCCGTCTACTTATGCGAATTTTAGCATACGCCTTATCTTCTTCTTAGCTTGTCGATGGCAAAAAGTTCAAATGTTGCGTTTAGCCCAAAACTCAGCCACGCGAACCCCACTCACTGATGCAGTAAGCAGATCATCAAGTGCGGAGATGATAGGGCATGCGGTGCAAGATGGAAGGTGGGCCATTGTCTGTGGGGAGACGCCGCATACGCACTTGAGGTCTGAGCCGTCCATGAACCCCCATCTGTAGAGATTGTCTTTGGTCTGGCCGACTTGGGTTCGAAGTCTGTTTAAGGATTTACGAGTCGGCCACGGCAACGCGTGCCCAGGTGGAAGGTTTTCTGATGGATCGTTGAAATTGTCAGGGGGTTTAAACCGCTCCCGCCAGAGATTGCACCTCGCTGTGGATGCGTTGAAATTGGCTGAATTAGTTGGGCCTTACTTAGCCTTACGCCTTATGAGGTCACACTGAGTTTGTCTTGAAGGGAGTAAAAGTCATCCCACTGGGTAGTCAGGCTTAGGTCAGTGACTGTTACACAAATGATAGTTAATTTTGTTAATTAACGTAATTGCAGCATTTGTCAACTGTTTAATGATGTCATTAAATTAATTTTGTTTGACATGCATAATGAATTAAATACTAGATAATGAAAGCCAATGCCTGCTTTATTAGTTTCACAATTCAATAACTATGCCATTATTATTTAATTTGCTATTTATTATGAGCTCAGATGTTGCAAATCACAAGCGCGCGTCATGTGACTTTTAAGTACATTATTATAAGACTAGCTGTTCCCCGCGACCTTCGTCCGCGTCAAGTTATTAAAAATACAATTTTCCCCGTTTTTGCAACATTTTTCATTGCTGCTACGCTCCTATTGGTCGTAGCGTGATGATATATAGCCTATAGCCTTCCTCGATAAATGGACTACCCAATACTGAAAGAATCATTCAAATCGGACCAGTAGTTCCAGAGATTAGCGCGTTCAAACAAACAAACAAACAAACCCTGCAGCTTTATAATATTAGTATAGATTTAAATTACATACAATGAATAACACGCGATCGTAAACTGCAGTAAACAATACAAAACGAATTTAAAAAATAGCTACTATGTGGAATCCTGACGTAGCCAGAAGGCGTAGAAAACCAATAAGCAGTGGTCCACAATAGCACTGGATTGAAAGAACTGGAGTTTATAGGAAGAGGCCTTTGCCAAGCAGTAGGACTACACAGACTAACAGAAACCAGTTACCACCTTTCAGAAACTAAATTCGACTAAACTGACACTTATAATACCTATTTTATAATATTTTTGTCAGGAATTCATGCGAGCGATGCGTCTATCGAACCCCTCCATGCGCGCGCTAGCTGACCAGATGGAGCGAGAGGAAGTGGTGCGGTGGGCCAATTCATTGGCGCGCGCGAGGGTCACCCGCTGGGGTGGCATGATCTCCACGCCTGATGATGTTTTACAGGTGAGCATTACTCTGTATATATCAGGGTGGACCTGATCAGGCTGGTATGTTTCGGCGTCAATCTCTAAATCTATCTCAACATCACAATCATGGGGCACGATTATTTCAAGGGCATTTTCAGCTTCATGAAAAGAGATTTGTTAGGTTTTCGTTTGTTTGTGTCGTTTCATACAAGAAGTAACTTTGTCGACTTATAAAGAAAAGCTTAGCAATTGAGAAAAATCAGGCTCGAAAAATTTAGCACCCACCTCGAATTTGGTACGTTTTCTTTTGTCTAAAAATACAGAAATTGTTTAAATTTATAAAGAGAAGCATTTGAAATAAAAGAACACTGAATGTCAGAGCGAAGCGAGCTCGAAATGAGCACTAGATTGATTGGCTAGTTAATTTTCTTTGTGCATTCAATAAATAGGAGTTATGTAGTTTGTCGACAAATGCAGAAAACTTTTGAGAAATGAAAGACTACAAGAGCGAGCGAAGCGAACTCGCAAATTTAGCACTCCCTGGATAAATTTAGTTTTTTTTTTCATTCATGCAAAAATGAGAATAGGGGAAACTGTCAACTTATACAGGAATCAGAAATACAGGATGTATAAGCGAGCGAAACAGGCGAGAATTAGCATTCCGCCTCGGATACGTTGGTTTCTCTATAGAAGTTACAGATTTCGTGGGGGATTGGAAACCCCAAACATCCCCTGCCCCCCTGCCTACGGCCTTGTGGCCGGTAATCAGCACTCCGTGAAAGGCAAAATTACATAAGCAGTCTCCCAAAACGCCCGACTTTTACCACTTCCTAGTATTTAGCTGGTGAGAAGAAGTAGCTGAAGAATTTGAAGTGCTTACTAATTCGTGATATACTTGTTTCAGATGATGATTAAGCGAAGTTTATCAGAATCTGGCTGCCCACCTCACATAATAGATGACCTTATGGAAAATTGTCACGAACGACGGTGGCCGCCCGGCCTTTCCTCACTCGAAACCAGACAAAATAATAGGAGGCAAGTTGTGATACTCATACCGTAAACATTAATATTATCTATTCGCGATGGGTGGTGGGTTTGAAATAGAACGAAAAGATTTCTTTGAAAGATATGGTGGTGTTTGCCCAGCAGGGGGCCATTCTAAAAAGAAAAAACTGCGTATAATAAGCGTTTGAAGGACCCGAAAAGCAATTAATGACACAAAAAAGATTAATGTTTTTCAGAATGTGTAAGTTTCAACTAAATAGTTGATGAAATGGTTTTCACATTTTTGCATTGATCCAGAATGGTATATTTGGAAACAACATTATGCAATAAAGAATCATGTAATTAGTTAATGACTCTTTTATTTAATTATTAATCGAAAGAAATAAAAGTAGGACAAAGTTTAGTCAAATTCTTGCCAAACTCGACTTTCAAAATGTCAATTCTATACTAAAAACACATCTTCTTATTTATTTACAGATTATATGAAAAATACGTGTGTAAAAGAGTGCCCGGCAAGCAGGCGGTCCTCGTTCTACATTGTGACAACACGCATGTAGACGAGCATATGATGGTCGAGCCTGGCCTCGTCATGATATTCGCGCACGGCATCGAGTAGCATCAGACAGGAGGCTGTCGGTGTTCAAGTGACAAGCTACATGCTCTCAGACGTGTGGACATCGTGTGACTTGGATGCGGAGGCACTGAGCGCAGTACTATTAGAATTTATCAGTAATGAATTGAACCTGTGCAGAAATTGATAGGTTAATTCACTGTGCTTTACATACGAACAGGGTAAACTAAGGTATAAAGGTTCACTGACAATTGTTCCTATGGCATGTGAAGTCAATGTATGTACATTTTGATGTGTCCGTCCACTCAGTGCCTCCGCAAAACACACGTATTGTCAGGGTCGCCACACTCGAAGAAAACACGCGCGGCAATGACGAGCCGACCTGGATCTCTGAGCGACCACGACAATCTCTGCCAATATGAACCATAGTTCTAGAATACAATTTAAATAAAAAACCACAACATAAAAATTGTGTGGCCTGCCATAATCGAGTTGGCATTTTTGAAAAAAGTATTTGTCTGGCAACTGTAAGACCAATGATTATTGTACAATAATATTATACAAATCATATTTGATAATGAGTGTTGAAATATTTTTAGGTATGAAGTATGTGAGTTTCTAGTATAATAAATAGCATTGGATTGAAGACATTCCGAATAGAAATGAAACGAAAAGAATAAGATATTTACTAAAAGTCTGCTATAAGTTGATTCTATGTTATGGAATTCAAAATTTAAGTATTAATGAAATCTAGTTTTTTATAAGTTTTTTTTAAATATTAAATTAGTGATTGAAAGCTGTGTTATGTTTAAAAATAGTATCATTGTTTTTAAATAAGGTCAAGTTAAATTGGCTAGCGAGACTCCGTAAACGTGATGGATATCTAAACACAAAGAGATTTAAAACACATATAGAGAGGACATTGGGAATATTGTCATACAATAATTTTCATCCTGAATATTTTCGATTTTGACACACGAATGCTACCTGACAAGCGGGCGTATGACACAGATGACACTAGACAGAACGAATTGTTACTAAGTAGTAACAAGTTTTGGATTACGATTTTCTTCGTCATGACCCGTGTATAGCTTGGAAATATTTAAATGTCTTTGTGTCATATGAATGCGACCTAACAAGGCGACGTATTGCACTGGACTGATCGACTTGTAACTAATTTGTAACAGGTTTTGGAATTGTCAGTTTCTTGGTCTTGTCCCGTCTATAGCTAGTTATACAGGGTGTAAACGGACCCTTCACGAAGCCGTCAACCAAGCATTCTGTACATCCAACTAAGCAACTCTACGCAAAAATTATTGCTGGGAAACGATATTTTTTTTTGGGGTCTAATATCACATTTTACGGTAAAACTCAATATAATGCGCTCAAAACTTATTGCTGATGGATGCTTTGAATAGTAAACGGGCCATGGAGGTAATTGAAGTAAAGTTAGAACCTTAAAAAGTAGTATTTAAAAAAAAACTTGTGAAAAAATTGGAACTTTGACCCCCAATATCTCCGTAACTAGAAGGTTCCCAACTATGGTCCAGAACAAAAAAATGATCACAATGACGAGGAGAACAAGTGCCTTTCGGCTTCGTTAAGGGTCTTTTTACACCCTTTATTTGAATGTCTTTGTCTAAACATGACAAAACAGCACTGCGTGTCGCGGGTTCAAATATTTGTATGACCTACAGGTAATTGTTCCGGGTCTGACTGTTTGTGTATATGAGTTTAAATATTTGTAAACATATCCATGATACAGGAGAAATTCCTAGTGCAGGGCAAAAACAATAAAAAAAAGTAGTTCTGAATCTCGCTAGCTTATTCAATTTAATCTTATAGATCCTCAGCTTATGCTGCGTACATACTGAGCCATCAAGCAAAGGTTTTACAGCATTCGGCCTCTGTGTATAAATAGTTGCAGAAAAATATTACAACTATCAAGGTAAAAATATTAAGTTCATGTTCCTTTGACCGTCCAGTGTGTACCCAGCATTATTTGCAGCATAATTTTTTATCGTATTATTCCTACTCTTTCTTCATAATTCAATTTCCATTATTTTTGTAATTGGTAACCTGTTATGTATTTAGCTCAATCTCTAAATAAATATACCTTATGATCATTAATTGATGAAATTCCGTTTTTCATTACTTACATACATATTTAAACTCGCGCCTTTTTCTTATGAGGATCGGCAGAAACAAACGGAAGGTCACTTACGATCCTTCCATTCCTTACATACTCCTTTCGCCTCATCCACGTTCATCTGCACGCAGGTAGCGCACCTTTTCATTAAATTGGTCAAATTCCAACATGAGATACAAGTGATAAGCAATAGTTAAATTCAAGGCGTCCACCTGACTTCTTTTTTCCCGACCTTTGGATGCTAGCTGTAGTTAACCATAGTAAGGTTATCTTGAGATTTTATGGCTACACAGAGCCACTTTGCTAACGATTGTTAACCCAACGAAAAACAGGAGACGCGAAATACTGGGGCCTGTTTTTTCAGTAGCAACCCAGAATGCAGGCTGGGCCCACCCCTTATTGCACAGGGAATATGTTTTTCCTAATCGTTTCTGCCTATTAAAAACATATCCCGAAATACTCTTAAGACTTAGAGGATCCAATGGAATGCTTCTGCCTACCCCATCAGAGGACGTTTGATGTTATATGCATACCACTTGGCCCTTACATATTAAAGGTAGGAAAATGATAGTTCAGCCAGTTTAATACAAAGCCTGATTTAAAACCACGAGCTCCTGGAGATTGACTCTTTGTTCCAGGGGGAGTAATATACCTTAAATATTTAGTTAATGACTTTGGTTAAAGCTGGATGAGCGACGCACAGAACAGAGAAGAAAGAAGAGGCCTATACCCAACGGTGAGTGATTCCGGGCTGAAATGATGATACGGTATCATCACAGGCCGCCGTTGCATTGGAAAAATAATGCGTGAAATGAAACGTTCCGTAAAACGTCAAGCAGTAAGAAGCTGTCAAATATTTTTGTTTGTCATCTTCAACACAAACTTTCAGAAGTTATTGTGAATTAAAACCTCGAAAATGTCTGAAATGGAAGTAACGGAGAGTGGGAACGATGGTTCCAACGATTTGTGTAAGTAAATAATTAACCCAGGTTTGAATAAAAAGTGTTAAAATGCGTGATAACCTAGCTTGCATCCACCGGCTGCTTGTCAGGATAAATAAAGCGTTGTTTTAATATTTCTAGTGCTTCTGGATCGCGTGTTTCTGCGACTGGGTAACGCGGATAGTGATGACCAGCTCGAGAGCTGTCTGGGCCGGTTCCTTCCGCCTGTGATATTGAAGCTGTCATCACCCCATGAGCAGGTCTGAGTTGCTTTATTTACATAAAATTATAATGACAGGATGCGTCTCTGTACGATTCTAGCTGTTGTTGGCACAATTTACAGTGTCTTGTTTATATCCTTTGCATACAGCACAGGGTTATGGTTTAATAGCCTTCATATACTGTTGTTTTCATCTAACAATTTTTTTGTACTCTATCACTATGCTGTCCTATTTGACCCCAAGGTTGACTGGTAGAGAATGCCTTGTGGCATTAAGTCCGCCTATGTACCACTTTTGTACATGAAGTTTAAATAAATAAATAAACAATGTCAGAACAAAAATACGCACAGAAGTGTGAACAACTAGTTTCTACTTGATGAAATAAAATACATAATAGGAAACCCTTTCTCTAAAATTAATTATTTTTCAGCAAATTGTTACTATGACAACAAACTTATTAAAATAATTTCCTGTATTATGCTAGGTGCGCACCAAAGTGATGGAGCTGCTTGTTCATGTGAACAAGAGAGTGAAGTGCCGTGCTGATGTGCAGCTGCCTGTGCAGACTCTATTGCAGCTGTATAAGGAGCCCACGTCCAACAGCTTTATTATTGTAAGTATCTTTTTTTATTATATAGCAGCATAAGAAAGCAGTATTTGCAAAATGTTGGCTATGACTCAATGATTCTTCAGAGGTATCCTTGGAAAGGTCAGGTTTTTTGCCTTGTCATTTCACATTAAATGAAAATTTACTGAATACTACAGGAGTTTACAAATTGCTTTTCAATGTTATCATTTCTTATCTTTAGATCTAATGAACATGTTTATTGAATTCTATTTAGTTACTCAAGACTTAGTGACTGTACATTAATAATTTGTTACAGAACTTCACAATCATATACATCACTATGGGCTTCCCGAGACTGCCCCGTGAACAACAGCTCAGTTTGGCTCCCACTCTGTTACAAGCCATTGAGAACAAACCTCAGGGACATCAGGATGGGTGAGAATTTTACAAATTTCATAGACGAAATATGCCAAGTAAAATCTTCTTTGTTGTCCCATAGCCACCAGACTTTTTATAAGTCTATGCTCTTGGCTTACCAAAAGCTAACTTATACTACTGTTGGTTGATAAGTAAGTGTTTAAGTTGAAATGAGAAATGACTTTTCTGTACTTTTACTGTCACTTACGGAATATATTCTGTGATTGTTCATTATTTTGAGCTCCCGATATTTCGACACTGTTCTCATCTCATCTCAGGTTGACTGGAGAAAAAAAAAAAACAAGAATTATGAACAATCGTGGAAGCTATCCTGTAAGTGACAGTATAAGTTTAGTTGTAAACCATGAAAGCTTGAAACAGTGTTTACTTTACTGTATTGTAACGGCCTGTTATTTTTCTACAGTAAGCAGTCACTAAGACCTCTTGTTTTCAGAAAAATCATAACCATCTGTTTGCTTCAACATAGATGGGTAAAAAGTTTTACTATCCTATTTTGTAGACAAAATTGTGTGTTAGTCATGATTCCCTCACACCAAATCTTATTTGTTTTTAACAGCATTTTAATTGAATTGCCTTTATTACAGTATACTGATGCTAGTCATGCCACTGCTGGGGAATATCAAGGAAACTGATCTGAACTTGAAGGAGAAGCCTAAAGTTGCCAACTTGATACTCAAGTTTGCAACCGATGTTCTGCTTCTACCTTACAGGTAACATTTGTCCATTATTTATGCTGTACATGAATAATTAATTAGATAATTAGACTTTGCATTGGGTTTTCAACACTTACCATTGTAAATAATAGTCTAAAATCTGTATAGCTGCCTGAAGGCTGATGAAATGTTAATAATATTTTATTTTGTATGCATTTTCCAGACAATTTTATTTGAATTTATGTTAGCAAAATGGTATTTTTCTTATTAATTTTTTTGTACTCTATTACAATGCTGTCCTATTTGACCCAAAGGTTGACTGGTAGAGAATGCCTTGTGGCATTAAGTCCGCCTATGTACCACTTTCGTACATGAAGTTTAAATAAATAAATAAATTTATGCCTCATTTGCATAATCCTATAAAAATATAAAGACATTATAGGGAGTTTTCTTTGAGCCAACATAAAATAAGTTTATTTAGAAGACTTTGTTTTTGGAAATTGGAAAAAATAAATCATTAATTAATCTATGTATCATTTTATTTAAGGGCATTGCCAAACCCTGGCGAGAGCGAGTTTCAGGTACCGCCTGGTATGAGTATAAAGACTTATAAACGTATTGTTGACAAGAACCAGCTTAACCCAAATCAGCTTGAAGAGGTAAAATATGACTGACTTTTTTGCTTTCTGTATCAAAAAATTCCGAAAGGCCTGTTTTTTTCTAGAATTATTTCGCCTGTATTAGAAAAAAAAAATCGACTTTTAACAGCGAAAAATTATAAAGCTTTGCATAAATATGTTACAGGATATTTTTTGTGACTTTATGAATTACACAAAGGTCACAAAGTAATAATTTATAGTATTAAATGTGTCTGGATTTTAAGAATTTTAGCATGATTCAATTATTATCCTATCATGATTCTGCTAAAGTGGCTATTTTACGCCCCCTGTGGTCATTTGTTGGATGGCGGTCCTCTACCTCTCACAGAGGTGAGGAGAGGCCTGTGTCCTGGCAGTGAAAATGTATGCTTTGCTGCAATAATGAAATATTTACAAAACTTTTATATTTATTCATTATGTTTTTTCAGATGAAGTTGTCCATAGTGAATTTCATAGCCAAGGATATTTTTAACATGAATGACACTCTATTGACCTTGATCGTAGCCGCCGCGGACTCGCGGTTCAGTGTTGCTAACCATGCAAACAGCCCGCTCATAAGAGTTAACAGGTAAATATTGATATTTGCTAAAAAACGGTTTTAGATATCTCAAATAATGGCTGTAAGAAGCTCCTAAACGAAGCCGAAAACCACTTGTTCTCCCCGACGTTACGATCATTTTTTTTTGTACCATACCTGGGATTCTTCTAGTTACGGAGATATTGGAGGCCAAAGTTCCAACTTTTTCATAAGACATAATTTGTTTTATAAAAGTTTTAATGTTATAACTTTACTTTAAATACTTCCATGAACGCTGTACTGTTCAATACATCCACCAGCACAATGTTTGAGTCCTACTGTAAACCGTGATTTTTCACCCAAAAAAGTCGTTTCCCAGCAATAGTTTTTGCATAGAATGACTTAGTTTGATGTACAGAACGTTGGTTGACGTCTTCGTGAAGGGTCCGTTTACACCTTGTATGTTGGACATACCCTGTTAAATGTTACTCAGGCGTTTAACAAAGACTGCCTTGCGTTTGTATTGCGTATCAAATCGGAGATATGTGGGATTCTAGGAAAACTATATAAAAGCATCTAGTTCATTAAGATGTTTTGTATTAATCAAATGTTGAAACTAGCTATCTATCTAGTGTGACAAATTCCTACTTTGTTTCAGTTCGGTTGACTGGTCTCAACCCTCAGTAGTGGCTCCGTTATACTCCTTATATTTGGGCACATTCGGAGGCATGAAGGTACCCCCAGATGATCGCAAGGTAAGCACAATTCTTACAAAAATATAAAAGTTACGCGCTCACGTATAAGCACTGCGCGGGATTAGTATCACCTTGACTCGTCGTGTACCAGGCTAAACTAAAACTCTGAATACATCGGGCCGACCGACTGGTTGTGGCGAAGCTGATACCGTGTAGTGCGCATAAGTGTGCGTGGACCTTAAAAGTTACTAGAGTATAGTGTGATGTTAAAATATTGTACTTTTAGGTTCCCGCTTGCACGAGACTGCGTTTGAAACTGATCCAGTATTTGAATAAGGCAAACGGACCAGCGATAATGTTCCCTCACTGTGTTCAGGTAAATAATTGTTTAGGATTTTCTATAGCTTTGTAATTTATACCTGTTTACTGAAAATTTTAAGAAAAATACGAGCTTTTATTAAACTTGCTGTTTGTATGTTTGTTTAGTTCAAATCTTGCAACTGAATTTTAAAACAGTTATCCAAAACCGACTAAGCTGAGATTTTGCAAATACGGTTAGATTGGATGACAATGCATGGTTAGCTAAGTGATGTCATTGTAAATCCAATTTGGCCGCATGATACTGGTATTCATTAAAAGGGTTTGCTGAGAAGCAAACGAAAAAAATTTACGTCACACTTGTATTTATGAGCTTGTTTAATATTTTTTTTTACTGTAAGGTTGTTTCTAATTTTATTTACTTTTCACAGGTTGTATTTTCGTCTTTATTCGATCCAAATACGAATTCAAGACTACGTAACCAAGCCCTGGTGTTTCTCCTAAACGTTATCAATAGGTAAGTGCGTCTTTTGGTCCGATTGTTGTGTGGTAACTACTCTGAACGCTTTGTTTTCTATGGAAATCATGTGTCGTGTTACTATGTTATCCATCGTTCGAATTCGAGAGAGAGATGGAGAGAGAGATGGATATAGACACGGATAGCACCATCCTTTTCTCGTGACGGAAAAAATTATATGGTCTCTGGGCATTTCTGGTAGATATTTAATGGTAATAATATTATTTCAGTGGTGACGAAAATCAACTGAGAAAGGTCGCGACGGTGTTCCTCCAGGGTTTGCTGAAACTCATCAGATCTGACGAGCATACTGAACAGCATCCCAAGGCTTACAGTTGTTTAGGTTTGTACTTATAGGTTTAAAATAATTGTTAAGTCTTACAGCTGTATGAGAATTTTAATTCATAAATTGAAACATAAGAGATAAACGTAAGATCGCAGTGAGTTGCGTTCACGATTAAGCTTTCAAACATGTAAACATAAATGTGTTTTTGGAAAAACATTTTCTAACCCACACATAAAGTTAAGTTTGCACTACTTACAAATCCAATAATGTCATAATTCAAATTAACACGATCATGTTGATATTCTTTAGTGGAAATAACAACAATTCAATTGTTGTTATTTCCACTGGACACCAAGGATTTTAATAGATATTATATTTTATTTTTCGCTTAAAAAAACACATTTATCTTCCTTTCGTTCTTCGTGTCGCTGGCACGACAGTGTTGTTTCGTGTTCATTTATATTTTGTAAGCCCAGAACTTCGCCACATCCACGGCGCCGTCGGTGGCTATGCAAAGATCACCTACTAAAATATTTTGCAACCCTTAGGCCGCCTCGCGATGAAGTGCCCCGACAGCATCAACAATCAGTTCGCGTTACTAGAGGAGCTAGTCAAGAAGATCCCGGACGCCGTGCCAGAGATGAAGACTGCGCTCAGAGACGCGGTGCTCGAGATGGCGGCCGGCTTCAAGATTAATGCTGAAGGTCTGTAAATAGGAACAGGTCACTTAGGAAAAAGTATGCACTTCGGGAATCATTGTCTATATTCGGAAATACGTATGCTTGGAAATAAGTGAGCTGAGACTAGCACGCGTAGCATGACCACCGTAGAATCAACAAACCCGTTTCTACGGTGGTCATGCTACGCGTGTTGGTGCAGCGACGATCGTCGCAGGGTTACTGAAGCAACTGGCTCAGTGTAGCTGAGGATCGATAAATGTAGGATTCCAGTAGTGGACTGTTATTGGTTGGTGTTATCTCCCTCGATGATAACGCCGGGCATGTGACATTTGTTTTTGTGAACAAATGTTAAATCACATCATTTTTATCAAGTTTTAGCCTTAATTATTCACGTAAGAATAGGTGGATGACAATTAAATAGAAGAAACGCAGCAAGAAATCACTTACGTTGTAGTATCGTCGTCGCGTTGCCAAGTAAAAATCTACTTGGCTTTTTCTTCAAGAGACCTAAAAATCATCATTTGAAAGTCCATCAGTCCCTGATACGTAGTTAAGTTGTTTCAAATATTAAATTCATGTTTTCACCTCACAGTTAAAGCTGCAACTCCGACTGCGCCAGCGGCCGGTACCTCATCAGAAAAGATGGATGTGGATGAAGGTGCTAAGACCAGTCCCTTCGACGAACCGCAGGCGTTAGCGCTGTTCGCTTTGTTGGATCAGTGAGTTGATGAGAGATGAGATTGACCTTTTTTTAGTACATAAGAATTTTCATTTTTACCGCCACTAAAGCTACTGAGTGACTTAAGTGGAGCTAGCTATATTTACCACTTAGAAGGTATTTCATAAGTAACAAATTTTGTTTTTGGTATGCCGCAATAAAGAAAATGCGTAAACTTTTTTCTTCGTGCTTTTTTTTGACTGAGAATTAATTGAAGTTCGTATTCTAGTCTAGAGCATCACCCCTGTGATTCTGTCACTCTTACTCTCGTAACTGTACTCCTGCATGTGTGGCAGTCTTAAACACTCTTGGTATTGTGTGTACCATAAGGCCAAACTATTTTTATCGATGTACCAAAAATGGTTAAATCTCGATATTAGAAACTATAAATGTGTACTTAATTCATCCAACAGTTACATGCACAGCGAAGAGCCAATGATCCGGTACATCGCTATGAGGTACTCAGCAGCCGTGTTCCCACAAGACTACGTCCCGTCCAGATATCTGCTGTTATTAGCGAGTGGAGACAGGTAATAAACTTTCAATCGGTAAGCGTAAAGCACAAGATAGGTTTAGTGATATTGAACAATGAGCTTTATTGCCTGTATTTTACAGTTCAAATCAGTATATATGAGCGCTTTCAGGAATTCCTTAGGATGATATAGCAGATAATAATTTTTCATATTTTGAACTTCAAGACACTTAATATAAAGTGCATTTTTCAAAGTCTTCAGAAAATCTAATAACAAAATTGATGTTGTCGAGAAATTTGTAGGAATTATAATAAAGTTTTGTTTGAAAAAACTTCAAAACTCTGTTTAAATAACCTTTTCTCCTTTAGCCAAGACGACATTTCAAACGAAGCCCTAAAATGCCTGTACGGCACATCGCGCGCAAGCGAGATAGAAGACGCAGTATTCAACGTATCGAAGAAAGATACAGCAACAGTCAACATAGACGAGGACGCCTCTAAGAAAGACAAGGACAGACCGACCGAGAGCCAGGAGTTGAAAGTGCCGAAGTTTAACGAAGTAGTCAACTACGTGTGGGATCAAATGCAAAAGAGGAAGAAAGGCTCTAATGCCAAACATAGGTTCGTGATCGGGAATCAAGTGCTGCAGTTTCATCCTATGACTTATCAGGAGGTGAGTGCTTTCAATAGAATAGGCTTATAATAGGTGTAAAAGTAGCTTTAACGAGGCCAAAAGGCACTTGTTCTCCCCTTCATTGCGATATTTTTTTTTGTTCTAGACCATACCTGGGAACCTCCTAGTTAAGGAGATGTTGGGGATCAGTTATACTAGGTGTAAAAGTAGCCTTAACGGGGCCAAAAGGCACTTGTTCTCCCCGTCATTGCGATATTTTTTTTTTGTCCTAGACCATACGTGGGAACCTCCTAGTTACGATATTGGGGGTCAAAGTTCAAACTTTTACACAAGTTTTTTTTTTGATACGTTACGTTAAGTACGTAATAAGTTTTTAATGTTGTAAGTTTACTTTAAATACTTCCACGACCACTGTAATATTCAATCCATCCAACAACACAATGTTTTGAGTGCGTTACATTGAGTCCTACTACCGTAAAACGTGATTTTTCACCCCAAAAAAGAAAGTCGTTTCCCAGCAATAATTTTTGCGTAGAGTTAGTTTGATGAATAGAATGCTTGGTTGACGGATTCGTGAAGGCTCCGTTTACACCCTGTATATTTAGAAAGATGTCTTTAAGTAGAGAAAGAACATGACGCGATATTCTTTTGTTTTCTTAATATTTGTGCATGACCGTGCTGGTGTTCGTGAAACGTTGCCTTCGTTTCTTATGCTACACACTTATTGGGGTACAAAGCTGATTCGAAGCAATTACTACAAATATTCGACTTTCATCCGGCGTATGCCGATCGACAAACTCCATTCGGCGGCTACCATCGCTGAATCATGCATGTTTAGGTCGGCTCAGCGCAATGCTAATTAAGCCGCAGCCGTTTGATCACTTCATCACCTGGCGGTAGACAGCGAAATATTAATGTAATAATAAAAAAATCAGTTCGATTTGAGAACCTCTTCCTTTTTTGAGGGCAATTATAAATAAAGCACATATTTTTACTTTGCCTTCCAGATTCTCCGCTACATGCGAATGTGCCTGAACCGTGACGCTGACCTGAAGGATTGTTCGAACCACCCCAACGCGACGTCTCCGCTCCTTTCCAAGTACTTCTACGAAAACTTGCTAGATACGGAGGTGTTGGAGCGGTACCTTACCATGATCACGTCGTTGCTGAGTGCTAGTCCAGGTAGATATTATTCTTATGCTTGCATATCGACGGTGAAAAATTTCAAATGTGAAGGACTTAGGATTTAATTCTCTTACGACATTCAAAATGACTAAAATATTACTATAATCGCTATTACACATAGCGAATAGTCACTCTGCTAGTCTAAAATTCCATGAGTACTGTCGCCTTTTTTAAGAAGATGATTCGCTACCATAGCTTTAAAAAAAAATTGGAATTAGTGTAATAACGTTCCCATTCCTGTAATACACTGACGCCCTGTGAGTATGAGTGGGCGATAATCCGCCACGGTTTCCAGGAATTTGTGACTTAGTTGTTTCATACACAATACATAAGTTGCCATATTACAGCCAATGAGGACCATTTGACTCATGATATTCCTTCTTTCCCCAGAAATTATGCCCCTATCGTGTTTCCTGGACATTGTCGGCTGCGTCCCCGATAAAATGGCGCCAAAATACACGAGTCTACTCCCATTTTTACGCAACCTATTCACGACTAGTACCAAGGAAGACATTCGCGATATAGCGGCGGTCATCTACGCGATAATCACTGTCAACACTAGCGAGAAGTCAGCGATAGATAAGGAGATAAAGGAGTTCGTGGTACAGGGACAGAATAATAAGAGCTTGGAGGCTCAGTGCGGGTACTTGTCGGCGTTCTCAAATATGTGCGAGAGATGTGTCGTGTTGTCGAAGAGAGGGAAGTTTGGAGGGAAAGGGTTCAGTCCGGCGAATTGGGAGCCCTATCAGGAGGGCGCTGTTGTTTTGGGTAAGTGCTTCATACCATCAATTCTGATTAGAAATTAGTAAGTAGTTAATATTGTACGTTTAGCTGATCGTTTTCTCTCACGAGACGTCGATTTTTACCAAGTTCGAGTTCATAAAGCGTCTAATCATGATACACTTACCTATTTAGTCGAGGCAACAAATTGAGAAAATGGAATTGGTCCCAATTTTTTTAAATTTAATTAGTTTGTGTAATTAAGCTGTAGAGAAAGGATGAAGACTCTTCTCTATACTATAACAATTAAGGAATGAAAGCCAATCTCTGTTTAAAACTGACAGGTCTGAAGAGAATTCCGGTTTGATTTCTACTATAACTTTGAGGTTTCTCAGTAGCCACGGAGCTTGAATTTGTGTCTGGTTGATGTCAATATGCTCGCCCCCTATTAAATGGGACTTAAACATGTCTGGCCAAAAGCGGGGGTGTACTATTAGGTACACCTCTGCCTAAACATTCGGGGATTACAACACTAACAACAACATTTATTTATTATTTAGATATATACCTTACAGACTAACAAATATAATAAAATGCAATTGGAGGCGTGAAGTAATGTTATAACTTTAATTCATGCCAATTCAAATTCAATCTATTTTTTGGTAACCTAAGTAGCAGTAGCGAAGGTTCAATTTTGAAAGAGGTAAGCCGGAGTACATATCCTATTATGATTTGTCTATAGAGTAGTGAGTGCCATTTTTCAAAGGGAAGCCAGTAGGAATCGGGTTGAATGGAACCTTCGCCACTGCTAAGTAGTCTGCGTTTGCTCACAGCATCATCTCAAGACTATAATAATACCCTTCTTACAGCCAACTTCCTAGCCAGCACACAAACCTTACTGGTGAGCACATCATGCTCGTCCGTCTCGCTGCTCTCCCGCTGCTCGGGCCTGCCGCTGCCCAACACGTCGACCAAACAAGACGCGTTGCTGCTAAGCGAGAACCCGTTCAATATTAATAAGAGTGACACCAATATTGAAGACGTTGATGTTACTAAGTTTACTGTAGCTGATCGGTATGTACAATTTTTTTTTATGTTTACATTCTATCATTCTAACATTCGGTTATGCAAGAAATCTTTTTGCTAATTGTAGATATTCTGATTTCCTTTAGCTGAGTATAATCAGCTAATAACATTCGCATTGCTGGGACTCAGCCCTCGTTTCTGAGAGATGGTGTCTAAAATTCTAATCCTCTCTTCTAGTCTTCTTAGTAGTAATGTAGTACATATGCAGTAATATTCTTACAACAACACCTATAGTGCTTCGTTAAATTAAATTATGTTAATAAACACATTACCCTATTTTGCGTCGCGTAGTAGGGCGAGAAAACCTTGTGCGCCTTATACTTAGATGGAGTTTCCATTATGCTAACCCTTGCGTTTTAGACTCAAAATATTTTGTGATTGTTTCATTCATACAGCCTCCACGTCTCTAACAGTATCCAGAAAGACTTTCTTATAATCAGTTATCTTCTTTTTAATCCAGGTTGTTCAAGATAGTAGGAAACGCAAAACTGCCGTCGAAGCTAAAAGAGAGGTCGCTGTATACGCTTGGCCTCATGTGTTGTGGTGAAAGATTGTCCTTTTCCAAACAAATCGTTATGGGATTCCTGCAGATGGCTAAAGATGTAAGTTATAGTATCATTCATTGTAATAAGTTTATTGTTATGATTATTTTGTGTTTTAAAGGATATGAGGCCTTTTAAACTGACTACAATGGCACAAGAATTTTTTGGCGCTAGAATGACGTTGACGAAGGGGTGCTGTTGAAACATTTGTGACTTTTCATAAAATGGATTGAAAAAAAAACAAGATGGTCTTCGTTCCGATTTGGGCCACACGTCAAAAGATCCTTGTACAACTGTACTGTATATATCTCTGTTCCTTCCAGTACTTCACGAATAAAACTTTTCGGATTAACACCTTCGAAATTCAAACCCATGAAAGCGTTTATTGCAACTTTTATTTTTCTTTTTTAGAGCAAAGAGTTTGAAATACATTTACAAATCGGCGAGTCACTAGTACTATGTGTTGAAGGAGTAAACTCAAATGAAAACAGGGACCTGTGGACTGAATTGCCTAAAGAGGTAAGGTTTTATTAAAAAAATATGAGAAATTACTAATACATATATCGGTTTTGCATCATTCTCCGAGCCTTATCCCAATTTGTCTGGGCTTACCATAGCACCTAGCTATTGTAAAATATAAATATTTTTTTGTACTTTTTTCTTTCGTCCCTATCTTTGTCGTCTATCATATACCTGTACGTTATTATATTATGTACAGGGTGCGGCTAAAGTGAAGAACACAGAAGCTTTGAAGGAGAATGACCAGTTATTAGAGTGGTTATTAAAAGAACTGTTCAAGATTGGAAGACATCCCCATCCACACTCCAGACAGGTAACAAATCAAATGTATTATATCTTTCGCTAGTTTTCTAAGAGAAGACTTAACTTACGCTTCAAACTGTCAAAATGGCGCCAAAACGCAATAATTTTGTCGGATCGAAGCCTGACTTTAAAGCCGCTAATCATGGCACGAATTTTTTCCTCAAACTAAAACTCAAAGTCAAAGCATTTATTTCAATTAGACCATTACAGGCACTTTTGAATGTCACAAAAAAACAAAGAGCGAAGCTACAGTCACAGACACAAGGCATAATAAATTGTGAAAGTACTGTAGTTGCCCATTCCAAGGCGTAGATCTCTATGGAAAAGAATGGGCAAGAAACTCCAGGGACACTCTTTTCAATCAAAATATTGTTACAAAATCTTGGTTACATCATTCATGTGGAGACTATACATTTATGTGAGAACGATGTATAATGAAGTGCAAGCTAAGAGCGTCCAGAGTAAAAAGATCATATACAGTTCAAAAATAAAAATAAATCATGGCAGCAAAGAGATGACCAGTCCCTACCTCCTCAAATTGAATCATTGTTAAGCAGCATAAATTAGCCTTAATTCGTGCCATGATTAGCGTCGCCACCTGGGCCCAATTCAATTAATATTAATTAGTTTTAAGATCGATTCAAAAAAGGAAAAGCCTTAATTAAGTATATTTATTTAAAATCTTCGTTAACAAGACTTTCGTTATTTCCCTCCAGGCTACAAGTATTTGGTTGTTAGCGTTACTAAAGAACTGCCCTGAACGAGAGCCTATCAAGAGCAAACTGCAAGTATTACAAGATGTGTTCATGGACTTCCTATCAGAGAACAGCGGTAAGTTATCTTATCTTACTAATATTATAAAGAGGAAAGATTTGTATTTCTGTGTGTGTGTATGTTTGTAATGAATAAGCTCAAAAACTTCTGTGCCGATTTCAAAAATTTTTTCACCATTAGAAAGCTATATTATCCTTGAGTAACATAGGCTATATTTTATCCCAAAATGTTTAAAAAATTAATCTCCACCCGCGCAAAGCCGGGACGGGCCGCTAGTCAAATATATGTCACTCCGGATTTTTGTAAAGAAGGCCCCTAAAATTTTAGGGGCCTAAATTGCAGACTTTATGGGTTCTTGTCTACCACCATCCGGGACTTTTAACTGTCGTCTACTGAACATAGGCCCTGCAAATTCTGAACTTGATTTTCGTCCATCATTCATTACCCTTTTGTAGTAATCATTTTGTAGTTACAATCATCTTAAGCATCTGCCAAATATATCTGCCCATTTTTGTGCATGTCGTGGCTCCTACATACATACATACATACATAAACTCACGCCTTTTTCCCACGGGGTACAGAAACTACAGATACTACTGACGTGGCTTACTTTTATGTCGTAACCAAAACAACGAGGTCTACAACATTGCCACCAGGCCCGAAGGCACCTAATAAGCCGATTCATGCCGGCTTTCCTTCGAGAACAAGGCACTCTACGTACCTGCCAGTATTTTCTTATATTTCTACCCACCTTTCATCTTTATCCGTTAAAAAGAAAAAAAAATTGTAAAAACATGACTGAACGTATAAAAACCGATCCAACTTTTTCTCACAGACATAGTCCAAGACGTAGCCAGCAAAGGTCTATCCCTCGTGTACCAGAACTCAGACGAGAGTCAGAAGCAAGCGCTGGTGGGTCAGATCATAGAGCAGCTGACGAGCGGCAAGCGATCCGTCGCGCAGGTCACCGACGATACCAAGATCTTTGAGGAAGGACAACTGGGGAAGGCTCCTACTGGGTGAGTCATTCCATTACACCTGTGAAGTTTCCCTAGTAAATTTAATTTGTGCTTGTTTTTTAATCTTAAATTGTGGCATTTCATTATTATTTAACTTTATTTATCATTTTTAAATCAACCTAATGCTAGTTTAACGTATATAAAAAAAATATCAAAAATCAGCTGTTTCCTCAAATCAAATCAAATCAAATCATTTATTTCTTTGCAAACATGGGTAAAAAAAATATACATAGATGTTTCATATTTAAAACCAAGTTCTCCACATTTTACCGTCCAATGGGCATGCAAATAGTGTACATACAGTTTCAGTTTAACATACTTAATTCAAAACATAATACAATTTAGAAAAAGAACAAATGTCAAGTATAAAATAAAAAAATTAAAATGTCAAACGGAGTAAAAGTATGTCAAACCATAATAATAATTTATGTCAATCAGAGTAATATTACTTGTCAATCAGCAAGTGTCATCGAATCATCATTAAGAAAGCTGTCAATAGTGTAATAGCATTTAATAAGTAAATATTCATTTAGCGCCCTTTTAAATTGGGATACAGTTAAATTTTTTATAGTATTCGGTAATTTATTATAAATGCGAGGGGCAATACCAAAGAAACTTTTTTGCATAAGTGCAGTTTTACATTTAACATGACATAATTTATTAATATATTGTGTCCGTATTGGATTTTTTCTGACCTCTGATAGTTTTTGGAATAGATGTGGGTTACATTTTACAAACAAGGCCGTTTCCAATATATATAGAGAAGGCAATGTCAAAATTTTTAATGACTTAAAATAGGGAACACAGCTATCAGTCGTCTTCAGACCGCACATTGACCTGATGCATCGCTTTTGCAACCTAAACACCATTTCTCTATCAGTTGACTGCCCCCAGAATATAATGCCATACCGCAAAACAGATGCAACCATTCCATGGTAGGCTGTTAAAAGAGCCTGACTATTGACTTTCTTTGAAAGTTGGTACAGAGCATATGCAGATTTGCTAAGTTTTTTACATAGTTCTTCTACGTGAGGTTTCCATGTAAGTTGATTATCAATTGTGATACCTAAAAACTTAGCTTTATCTACCTCTTCAATATCGCAGCCCTTGAACGAAATATTCATGTTTGGGTTTTCACACCGTTGATGAAAATGCATGACTTTTGTTTTACTAAGGTTTATAACCAAATTATTGTTATTGAGCCAATTTATTATGTCATTTAAGCAGATATTTATGTCACTTTTATAATTATTTGAATCAGTACATTTTATAATAGCCGTACTGTCGTCTGCGAAAAGAACCATTTTGTTGGTTGTTGCTTCCGGGAGATCATTTATATATATCAAAAAGAGTGGCGGACCCAGTGCGCTGCCTTGTGGAACGCCATATTTTACGTGTCTTGGTTTCGATACATATTTCTTTTCTAATTTACTTTTTGGACATATCCTAGAGATTTCTGTGCACTGGAGTCTATCACTTAAGTACGATTCTATTAAATTCAATATGTTCCCTCTTATACCATAACTATGCAATTTATGTAACAGGATCTTATGGTCTACATGATCAAAAGCCTTAGTCATGTCAGTATAAATTGCGCAGACTGGATTTCGTTTATCTACAGATGACATAATGTTAGCTAATAAGTCAAATAGTGCCATGTTAATCGTTGTGTTTCTTCGAAAACCTTTTTGTTCTTTGCAGAATAATTTATACTTTTCGAAATATGCATATAGAGAGTTATATATTACTTTTTCAACAATCTTTGATATAATTGGAATTTTTGCAATAGGTCTATAATTTTTTAAATTCGTTTTGTCATCTTTTTTATAAAGGGGTTTAACTATAACTTTTTTGAGCTTGTTTGGGAATATGCCGTCGGCTATGCACAAGTTGATTATATGAGCTAATGGAGGTGCTACAAGTTCTTTGGTAAATTTTAATGCTTTTGTGGAAACTCCATCGTATCCAACAGTATTAGTGTTTCTAAGACTACATATTATTTTTACGATATCATCAGTTGTTACAGGTTGCATGAATAGTGAATTTAATGTTTGTTTATTTAAATTTGTATTTTTCAATGTTATGTCAGCGTTTAAATTATTCTCAATAGTGTCAATAAAATAATCGTTAAATTCATTTGCAATGTCCACGGGGTCTGTAAATGTCAAATTGTCTCTATTCACGCACATTATCGGCTCCAGTGGCAGACAAAAATTAGATTTATTTATTATTTGCCAGGTTGCTTTCGACTTATTAAGGGCCGTATTTATAAAATGATTGTTTTGTGCTTTTTGTGTGAGTTTAATAATTTTCCTATAAAGTTTGGTGTAATTTTTAAAAGCTAATTTATCCTACAACACTGCAATACCTACACGGTCAAAATGTATGGAACACCATGTATAAACATATTAATAATCAACATGACTTCCTTTTGCAGTCGCCTGAATTCCCTAACGCTAGAGCTTGTAATCCGTCTAGTGTTCTCGAAATGACAATAGCGGTGCTTCTAGGTATAAAGGTAACATTAAAATACCATTCATTGTTTCAGTGGCAACCTTTCTACTTACAAGGAGCTGTGTTCTCTGGCGTCGGACCTTAACCAACCGGATCTACTGTACAAGTTCATGCATCTAGCTCATCACAACTCTATGTGGAACTCAAAGAAAGGTGAGTTTAAATCCAAATTACGTCTTATTTGGTTGCGTGTTTAAGTAATAAGTCTACCGATATTATAGGAACTTTATTTAACTTTACCTTACCTTTATATTTTTAGCCTACTTATTAATATATTTTTTCTCTAGGTGCGGCATTCGGTTTCCACTCAATAGCCCTACAAGCGGGAGCCCAGCTATCGGACCACTTACCGAAGATAGTGCCGCGCCTGTACCGCTACCGGTTCGACCCCACGCCGCGCATACAGAACTCCATGCAGAGCATCTGGCACGCCATCGTGCCCAACACTATGGCTACTGTAAGTTATACAGTGATATTATCCTGCAAATGACTCATTTGCTGTTGAATTATTGAATTTTCGTTGCAAATCTGACATAATTCCTAGAGAAAGGGAAGTATTCATAGTGCCTTTTATTTCAGGTACATAAATATCACAAACAGATCTTGGATGACTTGGTAGCGAATCTGACTTCTAACCAATGGAGAGTGAGGATGTCTTGCTGTAACGCGCTTTCCGATTTATTGAGGTATTTAACGGATAAAACATACGTCTTTTCTAAAGTTTATTAGTACGTTAAGGTAGCTAGTTTTTATGTTGAAAGCTTGACCATTCCTGCTTTCTAAGATAAAATGTATCGCCCGACGTATATATGTGAGTTTAACAATGAGTTTAGAGAGAGTTTAAGAGAGTAGCACACATACATACCTAACCTCACGCATTTCTTCTAATGGGAGCAGGCAGAAACTTCAGCCCGCCACTTGCTACGAATGCTACGATCCATACATACCACTTCTGCTTCGTCCCCGTTCATAGATCTGAGGCCCTAGCACGAACACGCGGTGTAAAGCCGCGTTGACACCGAGTGGACTCGGATACCTACTTGGACGCTGCTCATATTGTGGCAACCCATTCCAATCCATCCGAGTGCGCTCGGATTACGGGTTGCCATAGTAGAGTAGGTATCTGAGTCCACTCGGTCCGAGCATACTCTGATTGTGTCAATGCGGCCTAAACGTAACGTAAAACGTCAATTTTTGAATCGAAAATACAATTCTATAGCATTTAAGTTAAATTGTTTGCAACAAGCACAATCAGTAACATCGATAGATATTATATTAATAAAATATTATATGTGAAACGGGTATCTTTAATTGAAAAATCGACGTATTTACGTTTCGTTTACACCGCGCGCTTGCGTTAGGGCTACTGGCCATACACGCAAGCCGGTTGCGAGTACCTCGCACCTGATCTTTCTGAAGAAAATCATAATGATTTAAAACTATAAATAGTATAACAAACATTGCATTTTAATTACCTTTTCCTTTCATTTCCTTGTACAGAGGCGCAAAAAGTCTGCACGAGTCGTTAGATCAACTGCCGACGATATGGCAGCAGTTATTCCGAGTGATGGACGACGTGCACGAAGGTACGCGACAAGCTGCTACCTCTACTGCTCACGTGCTGTCTAAGGTGAGATAGTGAAATCGTTTAGTTTGCTTTTTTAAGAAATTAAGGATGGACGATTAATTGCGATTTGTAGGAGCTCTTTGCCAATTAATGCCAGCTCCTCGGGGGTCGATCTTCAGGTTAAGCCGCGCTTGCCTAGGTTAGTCTGTGGATGGGTGACCGCCCAATATTTTCCAAATTTTGTCCGTGCCTCGGAAAGCACGTTAAGCCGTTGTTCCTGGCTGTCATTCGTAGATCTTTGACAGTCGTTAAAGGTAGTCAGTGACCCGAAAGTCATTCAACCAGCCTTATCAAGGGGTATCATATTACACAGTACTAAGTGGGTTGTGGAGGTCAGATAGGCAGTTGCTCCATGTAAAATACTGGTATTTAGCTGTATCCGGTTAGACTGGAAGCTGACTCCAACATAATTGGGAAAAGGCTAGGCAGATGATGATGATCGATTGAGATTTTATTTCATGCCGTTAGTGATTCGTGAAAGTATTGTAAACTCCGGGACGTGAGAGGGAAAGGATCTCACGACCCAGCAGCCGCGGGAGACGCCCTGGGCGTCGGGGGCCACGTGGTGGCTCCCGACCACCGTAGGCGCGGGCCTGTGGACGGTGAGTAATGGGCTAGCTCACCGTCCGTCCGTCTTTTGACGACAGGCCGCACGCACGCGCGCCTCAAAGAGATGTCAGCAAAAGGAAGGGGCTCGCAAGGGCCGATGCCTGCCGGGGCTGCGGGCCTGTCCGAAAGAGATACCGCGGCCCTGAAACACAAAGGGCAAAGAAGGAACATGGATGGGTTTTAGTCAGTAAAAGTCTGACACTGAGGGGGGGGGGGTACTGTGTATTTACTAAATCTAATTGGATCTCAAACGTTTTAGTTAAAGTAAATAAATAAATGATCACAACATAGTAAGCTTGATTATGAATAGCGCCCTCTTATGAATGCCAACCAAGAGCCAAAGGAACCATGCTGCACTATTACCTATATAATTGAGATATTAAAAAAATGCATTAATATTTTACTTTTTAGTGTTCCGTACCGGATGGGTAACCAACGGGACCCTATTACTAAGCCTTCGCTGTCCGTCCGTCCGCCCATCTGTCTGTCAGTGGGCTGTATCTCATGATCCGTAATAGGTAGACAGATGAAATTTTCACAGAATGAGTATTTTTATTGCCGCTATAACGACAAATAATAAAAATAAATTTAAAATAAGTCTCCCTTACTACGATGGTACGGAATCCTTCATGCACGAGTCCGACCCGCATTTGGCCGGTTTTTTTTTAATATGTGTTATATTCATTGAATACTGTAACAAATTAAATACATTCTATTGTGTCTATTCTCTAGCTATGTATTCGCGCAGCCGACGTGAGTACCGGCAAAGACGGCAAGGAGGTGGTGTCCGTCATATTGCCGGTCCTACTGGACACAGGCATCACCAATGTCGTCAAAGAAGTTAGGAGCGTCAGGTATGCGACATTTATTTCTACTAGTATTTTAGTGTTCAAGGGCAAAGTACGTCAACTTTAGTGTTCAATAGCCAAGTTGCTTCCAATCCTTCGATACCGTTTAGGGATGCAACACTACCCACAATTGTGTTCAGGTCGGCTCGTCACCGATTCACCGATGATAGACCCGGAACGGACTTTGCCAGTCGGCACGAACCAAATGAAAGCCGGATATGTGTGGTGAAAGTTTCAGGTCGGCTTTATCGGTTAAAAAAACCATGAAAATCGAATTATTAGATTTTGATGGTTTTTTTTTGCCAATGAAACAAATTTAGTTTCCGATTTAGTACATCAAAATTTGTCTCGTTATCGAGAACTGTGCTTTCGATAGTCGAATTATCGACTTCTGGCAATGTCCTCTCGTAGTACCGAATTGCATTACCAACACACAGTATTAAAAATATAATCCTCAGTTTACAGACAGTGTCAAAGCTAGTAACCGCAGCAGGGGACACGCTAAAACCGTTCCTAGCGCGACTGATCCCGGCGCTAGCGGGCGCGGCAGGGGAGCTGGAGTCGGCGCGCCTGTCGTACCTCTCCACCGCGCTGGCCGACACCGCCACGCGAGACGTGCTGGACGACATGCGGGCCAGTGCGGCACGGCACCACTACACTACTGATACCGTTGTCAAAGTAAGGGAAAGAAGGTTTACATACCTTATCGACGCAGAATCTGAATAATACGTGTTTTTCTTTTCTATTGCATGGGCGTTCTTTCTGACCGGCCAAGCCCATTCTGCGTCCAGAACTGTGATCAGTAAAATGTGTTGGTATTCCGCCTAGACCTGGCCTTATACTCCCGGCCTAAGACAATAAAGAAAAGTTTTGTCCATAGAGTATAGTCAGTGGCGTGCAGTGGTTCACCACGGAGGGTAGGCCACCGCCACGCACATATATCGCGGGTATCGGTAACAAAAAAAAAAAAGAAAAAAAAAAATTGAAAATGAAAAAAAAAAAAAAAAAATTGAAAATCAGCCTGTAAAAACAAAAGTTATAAATACAAGAACTCACCACTTTATTCAAGGTTCAAATCACTATTTTCTGACGATGCAAACAGAAGAAAGATTCGGCCACCTCAAATATCTAATCCAAGTGGGTGGGTGATAGTTACAGAACACGTCACTTGCAAGATATCCGAAGCGGCCTGTTAAGGCCCTATTTCATGTGATTCGCATGTATAAATATATTTAATAAATTAATTACGGGTTTTAAATCAGTGAAAAATCAACTCATTTATAAGTTAAATCTGCGCGCCTACCGTTTTTTTTCAAATATGATTTTAAGACCTCGTCATAAAAATTAGTCTTGCGTCGTAGTTCGACCATTAATTCTTTCTCTATAGAAATTAAAGATAGATTTGTGAGTCGTTGCTGACTTTGTGTGTTTCTTAGATAGGTGTGGATTCGTTTTAAGGACGAAAATGAACGTTCTGCCGATGCGCTGCTTGCTGGGATAGTAACAATAAACTTCGCCAAACGTAAAACTTCTGAAAAAACTTTATCTAAATTACTTTTATACAAATTTTGAATGATACTGTATATGCTACAATTCGCAAATTCAGGCGATCTATAAATACAGCGCAATTCGTTTTTTAATCTATCAAAATTAAAATTTGCCTGATATGTATTAGTGAACTCTCTGATTTCCTTTTCAGGGAATTGTTCACTATATTTACTAAAATTCTCACAAGAAAGTAACTCAAAGAATTTCAAATTTTTAATATTCAGATAACGATTTCTTAATTCGCTGAGTACATTATCAATTATTTCGGTAAAAATTCGCCGATAGTGTATTTTTACATCATCGACATTGCGCTTTCTTTTGGGTGGTCCGGTTATGAGGGCAGTTGCATCATAATTGATCTCGAACCTGTCTCTGTAACGAGCTAAAAATGACTCGAATTGTTTTATCTTTTTAACACAATACGCGATGTCACAAGTTTTTTTCTGTATGATATCGTATAAAATATCGGTTTCAGCAAAAATATCCGCGAATGTTTTTAAAAAAAAATTAAATTCAAATTCTTTCATGTTAAATAAAAATGAAGTGACTTGTGACAATGTATCACCATCCCAGTGTTGTGTATTTTCATTCATTTCCTCAAACAACTGAAGGAGGTGTGTGGACTCGTTATTAATTATATTTAACGTGCGCGAGTGATATGTCCACCTTGTTTCGGCGACACGAGGCAGCTTTTTCATAACGGCAAAGTCGTTATAGTACGCCATTCGTTTCGTACTAGTGTGAAAAAAAACCGCAATGGATTTTATTATACTAAAGAAGCGTTTTGTTTCAGGAACCCGTTCAAAAGATTTCGATAAAACTAAATTTAATACATGTGCGGAACACCAAACATACATAGCTTGCGGACATTTTTGCCTCACCAAAGCCTGCACGCCGTTAATTTCAGATGATAATACTGCTGCCCCGTCATAAGTTTGTGCAATTAATTTAGAATGACAATCTAAATCTCCTAAAGTTTCCAAAATTAGAGAACTTAAAGCTACAGCGGTGCGATCCGCGCTGACATCTACGTATTTAATAAATCGATCCACTACTTCGGAATCACGAAAATATCTTAAAATCAGAACTAATTGTTCTCGGCCGCTTATGTCCGGTGTTTCATCCACCATGACAGCAACATAATCGGACTTTTTAATTTCGTCTCTAACGTAATCAGTCATCACAGATGCAACGCTCGAGATCAAATCATTTTGCGTTCTGTTCGACATGCCCGTGAATGCGGTACTTGCATTTTGTAAGTGGGTTTCTAAAGCTCCATCATACTTTGCTAATAAATCTACTGTTTCTAAATAATTACCTCTATTCAGTGATGATGGTGATTCATCGTGGCCGCGAAAAGCTAATTCTTGTTTTCCCAGAAAGCATACAACATCGATCAGTCTTTGAAAAATATTTCTATTCCTATCTACTTTAGAATTATGCTTTTCTATATCTAACCTTAACTGGCCGTTAATACTAGTTTCAATACGTGATTTACCAAATGTATTTAACTTTAAGCAAGCCTCTAGATGTTTTTCTGATAGGTCATGCTTTTTTGCCGAGGAATGAAAATTATGCAAATCAATGTACCCCTCACTCCACTTACTGGAAGTATTAAACAAAATGCACGGAAAACAAAATAATTTATTTGTGTGTATACAACCACATAGCCAGCTGAATGTTGCATAATTTTGAGGTTTGAAATGGCGGGTACGAGCTGAATTATCAGATTTTTGGATTAATTCTCGTAATTCGGGTGTACATCTACCTTTCGACACCACAAGAATCTTATCATTAAACGATAATTGCGAAAACTTACTGCTTTTAACTTCTAACAAACACACATTTTCTGCGCAAGTATCACAACAGAACACCATTTTTAAGTAAATAAACAAATACTAAACAACATATAATATTTACATTAATGTTCGTTTCAAAACGAATAACTGATAAGGTTTAACTTGGTAAGATATGATAACATTCAAAATCGCATTTAAATTTGCTTGTCACATGAAATAATAATGGCGTGACTAGGAAAAAATTAATTCGTAATTTGTTAAAAAAAACACTTCCAAATTAAATTGCATCATTGTCATACCTAAATCATATGTAAAATCTGTTAACAAAATTTTGCCGGATAATACTGAGTCTGACAGCACGTGCTTGTCATACTTATTTTAAAAACTCCCCGAAAATCAAAGCGAAAAATAAAATTCATATAGTTTTTAATTATTTTTATAGGCCTTTTGCTATTTTTTAGGTATAAATTCAAAAATACCACCCTATTTTTTTAACTGGTTATAGTAGTCATTAAGAAAACTATTTTGTTTGTGTGTAGTCTGTTTCTCGAATTCGCCGGAATTTCGGTTTAATTTCTACAAATGGCAACTCTGATCTTCATTCATGTTAATCTATTTAACCAATCACAGGCCGTCTCCTTTCCCGGGAGACACGCCTATTATCTAGACATGTGTGCCGTTTATACACACGAAAATATGCACCAGTGTGCGTAAATTTATGAATCAAAAATACTCTACAACCGATTTCGCCTTACAATTGACGACGCGAGGTTAGCTCACAGTATTGTGTTAGTGTTACGTCACACGGGCGCGACAAGTTGCTATAAGTGTTATAACAGGAGTTTTAACTTTTAAAATAATTTTTATTACAAAGGTATAATAATTGCACTTGAGTTGGCGTTTATGATAGGATTGATAAGGTAGGCTAGGCCTAATTGCCTCTATGGACGGCACGCCCCTGAGTATAGTTATTGCGTGGCTGAACGATTGTATTGTAATTTAAACCTTACATCAAAGTTCATAAATACCAATTTTAATTCACAGTGCATGCCGTACGTCGACATAGAAGTAATGAAAGAAATGCTCCCTAAAATCTTGGAGCTGATGAAGTCTCCACAGCTGGGTACTAAAGTAGCGGTCTGCCACTTCATAGTGCTTGCGGCCCATTACTTGAGAACTGACCTAGAACCGGTCGCTGGGAAGATCATGTCGAACCTACTGAATGGGACCTTCGATAGGAACTCGACTGTGAGGAAGAATTATTCTGAGGCGTTGGGACAGGTGTCGGCTTTTGCTAAGGTGAGATTCTTTGGTGTGATAAACTTGCCTCAGCAAGTATTTTTTTTAAAAAGCTTTCCAAACATGACATAACACGTAACCACACGCCTGTATTCCGCGTAAGGTTGGGCAGAGGCGTACTAAACCTCCCTACACCTAGTAGCTATTTAGCCAGTTATGTTCGAGTCCCATGTAATTGGAGGCGAGCCTATTGCCATCAACCTCAATTCAGACTCGAGACACTACTAAGAAATTCCTGATGGAAAGCCGAATAAATTTGCCCGAACTGGGAAATCGAATCTAGGACCTCAAGCTCAGCAGTCGAGCTGGCGACTATTTTGGCAGACAAAGTTCAATTTACTTAGAAAACAAAATTGATTAATTATTATTCAGCTTTGTAACAAAAGTCATTGCATTTTTGTATCAACGACATTTTGCTCCCAAATCTACAATAAATAAATAAATTCGTTTATTTTCAGGTAATTATCACCCATTGCTACACACAAATTCACAACTAGCAATTATAAATATTTATACCAAATAAAATTAATAATAAGAATGTCAATAAAAAATAAATAATCTATAAAACATGAATAAAAATTATAAGTCTTCCATTTTAGCTCCAATCAGCAGAAAAGTTAATGAAGAAGCTAGTAACACTATACGAAACAAAAGAAGACGACATGTCTCGGTCGGCCATCGCGCTCTGTCTCAAGTCTATATCCAAGGCTAAAATAGAACATATAAAGGATAATGAGACGTTACTTGCGCCGATGGTGTTCCTGGCGATGCATGGGCCTAAGGATGATGGTAAGTTTGAAAGAGAAGAGACCAGTGACAATTTAGGGAGTTTTTGAAAGCTTGGTCAAGTCCTTGATCAGTTAATACTGCCCATTATCATGTTAGTGGCTGGAGGCCTTACACTCAAGGCACTCACAGGATATCCGGTTAAGCAGATGCCAGCCTTATAGGTTGACCTGCGAGATACCCCTAAAAAAAAATGTTAGCTGTGATTTGTGGATATGAAACTTGACTTTTGTTTGGAGTTTCTATCATCTTGTTAAATCTATCTATAATATCGAGGTTATTGGGATTCTGAAAAATCATTAAGATGCAGAGGTATCTCGCTAGAAAGTAGGAGGCAATACGCTCTTTCAGAGTATACGGCCAACATAGCCAGTGGATATATTAACAGTCAAGAATCCTCTCTGTGTGAATGAGCTTTTAATTATGATGCCACATGCTGCTATTTAATCTTGAGATCGGCGATTTTAATGAAATCTTATTCAGTTGTTAAGGTTTGTTTTACTTAATTCTCAGATTCGACAACAGTGGAAATGTTCGAAGACATATGGACGGACATAAGCCCGGCGCGAGAGAGCGGCCTCAAACAACATCTGACAGTCATACGGGAGGAGATTGAGAAGTGTCTCGGCTCTAGTAGCTGGACGAAGAAAATTCAGGTTACTTCATTATTTTACTACAAACATATAACAAATTTTCTATTTCTTAGTATCAGTTTTCTTTTAAAAATACGATATAATATGGTTGCTACTTGTGCATGCGATAGCATTTATTTCATTTTTTTTTTGTGGTAAGTAATATATTCTTAGAGATTCTTATACTGTGAGAGTGAATTTACTCTGTATGCGAATTCCAGTTTTTTTTCCGGCAACATTAACAATAATAACTAGAGGCAACAAAATAGCTAAATTTCTGCTGTGCGATACACCATTCCATCATTGCCAAGCTATTTTCATCTTAACGATATTCACGATATTGTCTTTAATCCTTTGTCTGCCCATTACAGGCCGCAAACGCAATAAAGACGATATGTAAGGAGGTATCATCAGGTCTGGGCGAGCACCGGGAGCAGTTGATACGCGCCATGCTGGCGGCCGTGCACGGGAAGACCTTCGACGGGAAGGAGCATGTCATTGTGGCACTGGCTGAGTTGTGCGCGTGAGTCGACTTTTTATGCTAGTATTATTTAGGAAGTTTTTCAGGCTTCAACGCGTTTTCTCATTATCACAGAAATGAGCCTTCTTTATCCCCTTTTGTTTACTACGCCAGGTTGTATTTTGTTGCTTGGTTTGATATTATATCGGTATTTTATAAATGATCTCGGCCGAGTATCTTATTCTTCTCAGCAAACTATCTGTTGATGATAAAAGTAGCGAAGCCACCTTAGTGGAGTGAAAATACAGAGGCTGCACTTTTGACCAGAAATAGGGAAGATATTATGATCACCATAGATGCATCATCAAGCATTCAGGTTAATATTTTCAACTTTAGTAAGTTCTTACCACCCTAAAATGTCTATATTTTTCATTCCACAGCGTAAAAGAAAACGAGCCTCCAGTATCACAAGCACTCGCCTCCGAAGTGATCAACGCATTACTAGTGGAGAGTCGTAAACAAGAGATGGTGTACAAGCGTCACGCGATCAGCGCGCTGGGACAGGCCATCGCAGCCACGCACTGCGACCGCTTCCAGCAGCTTTATGAGATCGTCAAGGTTATACTGTCCAAGGTAAATTACGCTTTTTTTTTGTTTTTTTTGCTTAGATAAGCTGTCCCACTGCTTGGCAAGGGTCGCTCGTCGTCGTATTTGTGACCCTCCCAAACCCACTCTAACCTCCCAGATTTATCGCCAACACCAGCAATGCCTGTTTTGAAGCCTTTTATGGTGTTGCGAATTTGATCGGAATGGTAAATGTTTAAGATGCTATGCATAAATGCTTAAAATGTGGTTGGGGAATGAAAAGGCAAAGCACCTTTCGGTAAACGGTTTACTATGCGCGATTTATTGTACCGTGTAATGCCGACAGTTTTCATATTAGGTTGAATTTGTTATACAGGACGAACTGTCAATGGGCAAAGAATCCGACGAAGAAGACAACGAAGGCGCGAGACTGCGGCGGGAACAACTGACGGCGCTAAAGGAAGCTGCCTACGAATTACTGGGGAAAGCGTGGCCTAAGGAACCTGATACACAGGGTAAGATTGTTTGTGTGTGTCATTTGATCAAAATTTCAATCGAGTCGACGATGATTCATTCATTAATTTATATCGAATGAGTCTTGGGCTATTGAAAGAAGAAAAATAAGTTCATTTGACCAAGAATAAGGCAATTTTATCTAATTTAATTTATTACAAAATTTTAATTGATAACAGCCTGATAGCAGAATTTGATGCTAAATCAACCAGAAGTCTAATAACCCCATTCGATCGACGTTTAATTTTAACCATTTTAATTTTTTTTTTTATCATCCACAGAAAAATACCAAGACGTATTCTTCGAGCACTGCTCAAAATCCTACCCAGTGAGTTCTCGATCGACGCAGCTGGCGATCCTAGCGTCCGTCGCGCGCGTGCTGGAGAGACTGTCCGTGCTCAGCAACACGGGCGAGCCCATGGACACCGACGTGCCGGAGTCCGGCCGGGACAAGGCCATCGGCACTGTGACGGGACACGTCGCCTTGATCATTGATTATACGCTGCGTGAGTATTTTCGAGTTTTTACAATATGATTATTTTACCTCTGCCTTTAGTGGTGACTGCTGAGCATGAGTCCTGGGTTGGATTCCCAGGTCGGGTAGAGTTATTGAGTTTTTGCATCAGGAATGATTCAGTAGCAGCCACAACCTTTCGGGTTTTACAGAAGGCGTGATGTTATATAAGTATGTTGTTTTACTCAAGATTTATTAAATGGTCAGTCTTCTCAATTAACATCGCTCCTTCAATGTTGTCAAGCGGGAATATGTTCATCAGTCGAGCATAGATTCTGTTTTGATGCAATTGTTGTTAATTCGTATCTGAATATAGATTGAGGCTAATATTTTCTTAACGTTTCACAGAAAACAGCAATCAAGTGAGGCACAGAAGGGACGCGCTCAACATTATGGAAATACTTGTCAAACAATTAAAAGGTAAATCAAAATAAAGATCACTGATCGTGAAACATGCACTACTCAAAATGATCTCCGAACTAATGGAAAATTCTACATCACTCCTTCTTGAAATCCTACTACTATTATAAATGCGAAAGTTTGGATGGATGAATGTTTGTTACTCAATCACGCCAGAACGGCTGAACGGATCTGGATGAAATTTATTTTATATTTCTAGATGAGATAGATTATAGTCTGGAATAGCGCATAGCCTACTTTTTTCCCGTCTTACATAAAAATAACGCAACTAGGTCAACTTTACTACACCAAAGTGTTGGTGCCTCCAAAAATCTGTTTTACCATTCAATTTGCTTTTCTGCCTAGCAAGTCTAAAGACTTTTTATTTATTTGTTTCAGATCTCAACAAAACCGAGGAGTTAGACAAACTCCGAACTATCTACCAGACGTACGCACAAGACTTGTCCAAGGACTCTTCACATGAAATACGAACCAAAGTGGAAAGCATCAAAGTACACTTTAAATAGTACATGTATTTGTTATTTATTGTCGTGACAAAACCAGTAATAAAATTATTCTATACGAAACATTATGCCGTTTTATTTTAAATTAAAATAAATGAGTAATGAACTCGCCCGAAGTTAGCCTAAAGACTCGACAATTAGAATATAGAGTTTCGGTGGGGCCGAAGTTTCGGCCAATAATTGACCGAAACTAGTTGTTTTGGCCGAAACCAAACCTTCGGCCGGACACTGATATTATTACAAACCGTTTACCCCGATTGTTTTTCGGTATCGGCAAAACGGATGAATTTAAAAAAATCCTTAGGCGCTGTGGTTTAGGCTGTGCATTGCTTTCATCATGAGAATTAGATAATTTAAGATTTGTTTATTGTAGATAATCATGGTATCACTGGTATCAGCAGTATATTAATATTAAATACTTTACAACCTTAAAGGCGTTCGGGTCAATCTTCAGGTTAGCCCCGCTTGCCTAGGTTGGTTGACCACCTATAACACAGTTTCCTCCGTGCCTCGGTAAGCCGTTAAGCTGTTGGTCCCGTCGGCCGTCTGTCATTTGTAAATCTTTGACAGTCGTTACAGGTAGTCAAACTCAAACTCAAACTCAAAGCATTTATTTCAATTAGACCATTACAGGCACTTTTGAATGTCAGAAAAACAAAGAAGGCGAAGCTACAGTCCCAGACATAAGACATAATAACTTATGAAAGTACTGTAGTTGCCCATTCCAAGGCGTAGATCTCTATGGAGAAGAATGGGCAAGAAACTCCATGGACACTCTTTTCAATCAAACATTTTTACAATATCTTGGTTACATCATTCATGTTGAGGTAATACATATATGTGAGAACGATGTAGACAGACGTGCACATTAAGAGCGTCCAGAGTAAAAGATTAGATAACAATTTAAAAACAAAGTAGTTAAAATAAACCGTGGCAGCTAAGAGATGACCAGTCCCAACTGACAGCGCCCGTTCACGAACATGACGCATGGATCAGCACCATTCAACTCAACCATTTTGAAGGGAACTAAATGATCCGACACACCCGCCACCATCGGCGAGACATTTGAGTGAGCATGACATTCTCTCAACCGCCAGGGCAAATTCGAGTCAATGAATGATAACTAAATGCAAATGGTAGCTTTACAGTACATAGTACTCACACATGCGCTATGCAATTATATAATACTAAGTGATTGAATCTATACAATGCAAGGATATTTTTACAATCTTCTGCAGCTTCCACAATAACTTCACATGGTAATCAATTAGTTTGCCCCCTGTGGTTGTGGAGCAGGACCAGCATTGAGCCAAGCATTTCTATCATCAATGTAATCCCCCAACTTATAGTATGCTTGCCTACATAGTGTGCGTTTAATACAAGATTTAAATTTCGTCTCATTCAGTTGTAAAATGTGGGGAGGTATTTTATTGTAACATTTTAAACAGTACCCCATGAAAGATGAGTCTACTTTAGCTAGCCTGAAACCTGGCTGTACAAGTTGGTCCCTGTTTCTAGTACTATAGTGGTGTCTGTCACCTCTTTTACTAAATAAATGCAGATTTTTTCTAACGTACATGATGTTTTCATATATGTATTGACAAGGTACTGTCATGATGTTAATTTCAATGTCAGTGGCCCTAGTCGTAGTAGGCCAAGTCTGATAACCAGTCTTACCAAAGGGTATCGTATTATAGTTTTAACTAGGTGTTGTGGAGGTCAGATAAGCAATCGTTCCATGTAAAATACTGGTATTCAGCTGCATCCGGTGAGACTGAAATATTTGGAAAAAATTGCTAGGCAGATGATGACAACCTCACAGGCTGCATTCTGCTGGAGTAAGCGAGTCTCTCGATGAAAGTACAATGGGTAGGGCAGCATCAAAATGGTAATAAGCTGTTTAGTTTACGCAGTGAATAAAAAAAATCCAAAAAAAACCTTTAATTGGAAACAGGACCCATATAGTTAATGAGATATTTGCGAAAAACTCAAAAAGGGACACAACTTACTCTGTGGAATATTTATTTATTAAAACTATGCACATAATCTACAAAGGCGGACTTAATGCCTTCGGCATTTTCTACCAGCCTACCTTAGGCTGATGCAGAGACATAACAGTAGGTGCAATAGTACAGAAAATTTGCAAGAAAAAAATATAATAATAAATATATATATATACAAACCAAATATAGAAAGTTAAGAGAGATAAAAATACATAGATGAAGAAAAACAACAAATTAGTTGTGGGACGAGTCTGCCAACTTCTTACGTAAATGTTCGCAAGCTTTTACCTTGAATGTGAACCGACTGGTGGCCGTCCTGATATTCTGAGGGAGCGCATTCCAAAAGAAAACCGCCTGGACAAGAAAAGAGGATTTAAGGAAACCAGAGCGGTGAGAAGAATATGAGTTTCAGAGATTCTTATGGTATAAAATGGCTAGGATCAAACCGCCCAAGATATCTTGGGTCGGGGTCGTGCCCTTTGGGCTCCTGCTCTACCTTATAGGAAAATACTTTTAAAATAAAACAACCAGATAACAATATCACATCAGTGTTTAATGCTACTGCATTAAATAAACCTATGGAATGAAATAAAGTATACAATAACAAAAATAATTAGTTAGCATAAAAACATCGCCTAAGCTAAATAAGTAATCATTATGTACACACAAAATAATACGTAGTTTATTAATATTTGTATTAATACGTACTTCATGTTTACAGCGAAGTTTTAATCTCGATTAAATTATGAAACTAATACCTCCAATAGATTAAGAACTCGCAGTTTTTATACAGGGTGACTTTTTGAGATAAGGTTTTCCCGAATTTAAAATAGAAAAAGGCAGTTTTATTTCTTTACAAAACTGAACATTTTAATTTGATTTTTTGTTCTACTCATTGTTTTCGATATCAGCCAAAAACTCACTCTGTATACAAACTCATAAAAATTATATTAGTCCAGCAAACGTTTAGTATTAGTAAATTAATATTAGAGAAATATCCGAATAAACAACAAAAAGGTAAGATTATAGTAATGTATCTCTTTGAATAAATATTTAAATGTGCATTAGGCCTTTCATAAATTAAGTAAGAATGTTGCGTTTAAGCTATTCGTTTAAATACTCCGTGCCTAATGTAAACTGGTGTTTTACTTACATATTATGCGTCATTAAAACTAAACTACTCTAAACGCCCGGTTCCTACCATCAAAAACAGCTTTCTGAAATGCTAAAATGGTCCTGAGACCCCACGTTTACTAAAAGGTATAAAACATGTTTTTTTAAATATTTTTATTACTGAAACTATTTAAGTCGCGAGTTAAAAAGCCTCTTTTGGGTTAGCTCGTTCCATCGTCGACCTCATATCTGTCCTTAGGACAAGATTGAGGTCAAGAGTAGGCCCATTTTATATAAAAACATCTGTGTCGTTTATCGTGTACAGGTACACTTAAAAACAAGTTGGACAGACTAGCTGAATCAAAACTTCTCAAAAATTCCCAAAACAGCAAACAAACCTAAACGTGTCTAAATATACGACAATACATAGTATATGACACAAGTTCTAAAAAATTTTAAACTTGTTGAAAACAAGACGTTTCATAACATGTTTAATTATGTGTGTAAGTTGTAAACGCGGGGTGTGATGGTTCGGAGATTAAAAGCTTTTCTAATTAATACCACCTTGCTGACTAGCAAAAAACATGATATGAGGTTTTCTCTTATATTTTTACTGGTACGAAAAAGATGATGGGCAAATAAGCGTTAAGAATACGAGGAATCGGGCATTAGTGAGGTTGAATTATGCCAGCTGGCCTAGCAGAATGTACAATTATCCAATATGGCACCACTACATAGTGTTTATGACACATAATGTTAATAATTACGAATAATACAGTGGTAGGCATCTTGGTGCAAAGGTATTGAAAGATAAGAAATTGTAGATCGGACAAATTGTGTTGAAACAGTAGGTATCTTTTTACAGTAAAATTGCTGCAAGCGTCAAATATAAGTTTTATTATTAAAATTGTGGTTGAATTATGTAAGCAAGCTTAATTAGCGATTTTATGCTGAATATTATGTTTTGTTATCGCCGAATTCGATTCTATATAAAAATGTAAGCCATAATATATTATTATTTGTACCTAAAATAAATCAATTGAAGACTATTCTCATATCCATCACACTTGCGGAACATTCAAGTTCATTTATATTATCATTATCACTAAAACAATTATATTAAATCTAATTACAATAACTTAATTGACCTGCTTTTGTGAAGGTATTACCATTTATTATAAAAATTACAAGGTATCTATAAGTGCATGAGTTAAGTCACTCGTTTTTGAATCTTATTGTAACAGTGATAGCGAACCAATTACATTGAAAAGCCGTGATCTGTTGTCTTCGAGACATTTTGGAATTAGAACTCCACTGTTGAATTACCGCGGGCGATAGTTGAGTTGATCGTTGACTATAGTTAGTCTAAACAGCTTAAAATTAATATACACAGTAATTTGAACAGACGACATTTTTTCGTCACAACACAGTGAGAATACCTCTTACAAAAAATTACCCTCCTTTTGGGCTCAGCCGCAGTCGGGTAAAAAAGCTCCCCTAACAATAATACCTTCACAAAAACTCCTACAAAAATTACCTACTAAAGCAATATTGCACTCTATACATCATCAAACAATCCGCGAGGTGGGATAGTCATCTTATCCCTCCTCCGCTCATCGTACTCAGTTCGTATGGACGGCAGGGTGCTTTCACCGAAGCGGTGGTCGAGTTCGTCTTCTAGGGTCAAGTTGGACCTGTTGTAGGGTACCTCAGCGCGTTGGTAGCCGGTGAGCTGCGGCTGATTGCGCTCGGGGCTCGGTTGCACGTAATAGTCTGAGTCCACGTCGTTGAGGAGCCCGGTGTGGGCTGAAATGTGACGACATGCACAATAACCGATACATTATTGATGGTTAGAAAGAAGGGTCTGCTTGTTGTTGGCTTTTGGTATTTTATAAACTTTATAAGGGGCGTTGCATAAGGTATACTGGGCCTGTAACTAGAGAGGCTAGTTTCAATACAGGCACGGTGACGACGTTTGAGCAGCGTCTACGCGTCATCGATTAACGCGAGATGCATTTTCATGGCCATGCACAACCCGCGTTACGCGTTACTGCTGGGACACATGCTTCCCCACTGTGAGGAGTGGGCCATAATTCACTAACCTCATTTAATCATTAAAATTTAATCTTTTTCATGCTTACATCTCGATATTAAAGGTCACAGCCCAGGCTTTGTTAACTCACTCACAAAATCAAAAAGCAAGCATTCAGTTACTTTTAAAAAGGCAAAAAGGAATTAAGTTTTCAAACTAGAAGGAGTATACCAAGAGCATACAATAAACAGTACAGAATAGTAGTCGTTTTAAATGGCAGTGCAAGAATGGGTTTAGTGCATTATGATAGTTTTAGTCACAAAGAAAAAAAAAACAAGACAAAAAATACTGACAACATTAATTTAAATAAAGAAAAACAAGAAAAAAAAGTTACAATCGCTTATAAAATTGTGTCAAAAATGTCTTACAACAAAAAAAATGTGACAACGAAAAAAATTTTGAAGTAAGTTTTAAAGGTGATGGCGACGTAACCGCAGCGGCACTGCCGCCCAATCGCGTTGTCAAACGAAGTCAAATAGGAACCAGTCGTATCATTGCTACTGGACGGCTTTGCCGCATTGGAAGGGCACCTTTGGGACTGCAGATATTTTTGTTCAATGTTAACTTCAGATTGAGTAACTTTAGTTACAGTAAAAGTTACATAGTATTTAGTGAGAGAAAAGCTTTACAAAATAAAATGGCTGTTCGTATTACCTCCATCCTGTGTGTCGCGCGCCGACCTGTAGTTTGAGAACCGCTCGCTGTAGTCGCGGCGGCGAGTTAGCGACTCCTCAGCACGTTGACGCTTGCGTTTCTCTGTCACAATTAAAATAATGCTGAATAAATTGGAGATTTTTGAACAAAAAATCTTAAAAAAATACTTAAGAAATTCAAAATGGGTAGTCTGTTCAATACATTATTTGGAAAAAGAGCTCCTCGCAGCATGAATCTTAATATTAGTACACTTACTCATGTTATGAAATAGTACATTTTGATATAAGTGGGGAAACTTTGTATTGCATTCGAGGCGGAATTCACACCCGAGTCGCAGGCGAGGTTATAGAGTCGAGAACTGCAGTGACAAGTGCCCACGTGTATCAAACGACGTTCTTCAATACACTTTCGAAGAAATAAAATATTAGAAATGTATTTTTGTCATAAATTGTTAGGAAACTATGATTTAATTTGCTTTTTTTTCCGCGTTTTGCTTTCGGCAGCTTGAAGGAGAAGCAAAGGTATGAAGCCGCTAAACAGTCTTATGTGAAAAATAGAAAATTCAAATATTTTTGAATTTAGAACACCAATATATTATATGTTAATTTGTTCACAAAAGTAAATATTTTTTAAATAATCAAGTTTATTTATGATATTCTATTTATAAACATAATTTAAATATTCAAAAAATATTTACGCATATTTAATCATAGGAATTATCTGTGGAATTTTTTATTTCCGCACACGCTGCGATAAATGAAAAAAATCCACGCGTGTGAAATACATTGCATGTTGAACCTAATCGTATTGCGTTATGAGCCAGTTTTCGAGGAACTGTATTGAAAAATAAATAATGATTGGTATATCGTTCGAATAAGCACATTTATGACATTGGGTTTAAAATCTCTGTTATGATAATTGTAAGAGGGATAAATTAATAACTGAGCGTATCACACGCCCAAAGCTGTCAAGTAAAAACGCGTCATTGCCTGCGTTTCAATTCCGAATTTCGCTTCTATACGACGTTACTATAATAAAAAGCTGAACTTACCTCTCTTCACAATCTCCCGTCCCTCATCAACCAGGTCGGTTGTAAGCTCATCATCGCCCACAAACTGCTGGAAGCCGCACAGTGACAGCAGTCGACTGCCAAGCGACAGGTACGTGGCTACGCAGAGTAGCACGACCAGCATCGGGAAGTAGATGTTGAATCCTTCGGCGATGATGCCGAGTACGTCCATGTGGCCCATTATCTAAAGAGAAACGATGTTGTTTCATTTTTAGTACGATTTGCTTTGTTTTTAAGAGGATATGGCTACTTTCATTTAGTAAAAGAAAAGCTGAGATATGGCTACATAATTATTAGGTGAAAATCAGTTGGATGTAAAAAGAAGACGACAGTTCATCAAAAAATGTGAAAATATTAGAAGCTGTTTGCATCTGAGCAATCAATTTTAGCGTTAATCGTTCCATCGTCGACCCCATCTCTGTCCTCAGGGCAAGATTGAGGTCAAGATTACACCCATTTAATAAAAAAAAATGTTCGTCTTTATTTTTTTTTATCACAGTTTCTCCACACTACTTTTTTAAACCAAGCTTGTGTAGCGATTCCACATACTCGTTTTTGTTCAGCCGTAAACCAATTCGATTTGACTCAAACACATTATCGATAGTTCCAACAACTTCACTAATACAACATACCTGCGTATAATAAGTCTCCATGATGCTCTGTTTAATGACGTGTGAGTCCATATGTATCAAGCTGAGGAAGTTGAGGCACATGGCAGGGGTCAGTCGGCAGACCATCATGCCGGAGAAGATCAGACTGTACTCATTGGTCTGGTGATGAGGTGCTAGGTAGTACAGGTTTAGGAGACGGATCTTGAGAACCGTGGAGTAGGCGCAGTAGAACATGTAGGCGATTGTGATTGTTGATATTATCTGGAGAAGAAATAGAATAAGATTATTTTATTAAGTTCTTTTTGTTGCCGACTACGCGATGAGTGAAGACTAAAGTTATCATAATGCCAATCATGCAAAGTAAAAGTCTACTAATGTCTGTTTTTTAATCCCTGAGACTAAATTGACAAGTGAAAATGTCAAAACTGACATAAATCCTATAGAGATCTATGCCATTGTTGCCATTGTTTGCCATTTTTACTTCTCAATTTAGTCTCAGGGATTAAAAACAGACTATAGGTCCGAGTAGCTTTTAAGAATCTGCACTTGGTTATACTACTTATTTATACAGATATTTAGGCCTAGGGCCTCGAAAATTTTAACTATGCATGGTGTGCCTACACCATGCATAGTTAAATTTTTTTATTTCTGTTACCAAATGTCCCGGTAGGCGTTTCAACATTTATAGCAGCTTTGAAGTGTTTTAAGCTTTCACGGTTTACAACTAAACATATATTGCCACTTACGGGATATCTTCCGTGATTGTTCATTATTTTGAGCTCCCGATATTTCGACGCTGTTGCAAGCGCCATGATCGCGGGTGAAATATCGGGAGCTCAAAATAATGAACAATCACGGAAGATATCCCGTAAGTGACAGTAGAAGTTTAGCTTTTAAGTGCTTATATCGATTGGACTACTTTGTATTTTTCCACTTTGTATATCTTATGAATAGAAAATACAGCGCTCTTTTCGAACTATTATTCAAAGATAAAGATCACGCCTTTATGTTGGTGGCATTGAATGGGTAAAAAAAATCAAAAAATTATAAGGCCTTAGGCAAATATTCACTCACCTCAATGGCCGAATAATTGTAAGTATCGGTAGCTGCTATAACAATATTCGCGAATATGGAGAGTACGGGCTTCTTGCAGAAGAATGTCATCTCCGACCAGACTACGGCTATTGACATGATACCCGTTATCACTGCCATCGTCTTTAGGAAATACTGCTTCAGGAAACATTCCCAGTACCATTCTGAAAAATCATCCAGCTTATTACTAGATCTAAAGTGGGTTTATAAGGTATTGGTACAACTCTGCCTGACTCTTCGGGGAAAAAAAACAGGCGCGATGTCAAACTCAAAGCATTTATTTCAATTAGACCATTACAGGCACTTTTGAATATCCGAAAAACAAAGAAAGCGAAGCTACAGACCTATTTATGTTAGGGGCCGTCCATGTTAGGTTATTACTCGATTTCTCAACTTGGAGGGCTGCAGTAGCGAAGGGTCAATTTTTGAAAGAGGTAAGCCGGGGCACATATCTTTAAAGTGATTATATTATTTGTCTATAGAATACTGACTGTGCCATTTTTCAAAGGGAAGCCAGTAGGAATCGAGTTGTATGGAATCTTCGCCACTGGAGGGCTGTATTATGAAGTTCTAATGCTATTATGATTCTGTTGCGACAAAGTTATGCTGTTATTAGATGTGTCTCTATCTCGCACTGAAAAATGATGGCCTTGATACTTCATAAGACGACCCCTGTCCTCAGTATTTCGCAGATCAAGTTTTGAATAATTATGTAAATGAACATATTTGATGTGAATATTATACTATAGAATGTAGGTAATGTGTAGTTGGCAACCGACTTATTTGAATAACAACCTTATGTAACTCTAAATCAATGACATAAAGAGTGGATATCGCATAACAGTGTGTAATGTTTAAAAATTAAAATATGTTATTGAAATCTCATTTATAAAGAAAATATTAAATTACGTTATCGTAGTTTTTGGAACGGAACTAATATTGGACGCTAGGCTCATTAACTAACGAATTATGATTACAATACTCTCTATTACACAAGAATGAAATATTTCACTAATTAGATTGGAATAAATTACCTACATAGTGGAAAATATTTAATTATGTTAAATCACTAAGGCCATAGTATTACATTTCGATCTATTATATTCAGAATAAATTCGCTTACTTTTTTTTTAATTATTCGAAATGGAGGCTAAAAACGAGGCCGGGCAAATTGTCGCGAAGCATTCTTTGGTAACTTACCAATGATTGGCGGGTAGACTATCCGTTGCACTCTTGGCCGTGGTGTGTGGAAAGTATGTTGGAACCGGTGGTCAGGCGACCGTTGATTGGTCGAGATATCTTCGAGATGGAAGATGCGCTCCAGCATCAGACCCCATTGTGTTTCTGTACGCTGTAGTACGTGTAGTGCTTTGATAGTCTGTGTACATAGAAATATAATAGTAGTTTAAAAAAATGTTGGCTAAGAATAGAACCCTGTGGAACTCCAACTATGACCTCCATTAAGAATATCTTTAAAGGAAAGTTCTTTGAAGTTTAGAATCTGGAACCTATTGTTCAAGTTTCTAATAATTACAATTAGGACAATTTATTAAATTCCAAATTGCTGCAATATCCTGGACATTGTATTGTAGAAAGAGTCAAATGCCTTTGGCAAATCTTAAAACATGTTCATATACTTAAAAAGGCTTGACAGAAATTACCTTTTTATGTAGATTGACGAGAGACTTCAAGGAGGGTGGTGTGGGTCTGTCTGGCGGCGCGCGCCCATTGAGCCGGTCTCGCAGTTGTATTGGCAATTTCTGAACTATGGTGTCGACATGACGATAAAGAGGGTGACCAGACCCCACTGCTGTTGACACTGCTTTTAGACTCTGAATAGATAAAATAAGTTTTTTTGGGTAGAATCACATTACCTACTTCATATCATGGTTTAGATCAGTCTCCTCTTTACACACATTCATGACTACTTGGGTGATGGATCAAGGATGTATACTTGTTACCTTCGGCTTCATGAGATCAGAGAGGAATTTCAAAACCATAAAAAATATAGGTAAACTTTTTCAAAGTATGTCAGCTTGACTGATTAGATGATGATAAAATATTTATTTTATCTTCATTCTACATCAACAACTCCTAGATAAATCTTATCTCTAATTGCAATGTCCGTTTTTCCAAAAAAGGAAATTGATTTTCACAATAAATAAATACTCACATCCAAGATATCATCAACGGTTTCTTCGGCTTCACACTTATCTGTGCTCAGTTTGGCTATTTTGAAGTAGCAGTAGGTCAAAGTGTAGTTCTTCTTTGAATTATTCCATAGATTTCTAGGCACTTCTACTAAGGCATATCCAAGTAACAGGATTAACAGGAACAAACCCCATGTATTACTAGCTGATGATGCTATAGCCTTAATTTTAGGTGGGTCCAAGGATTCGTGAGGTTTCATGGCGATGTATATGAGTAATATACCACAGATAAATAGGTATGAACCATAGTATATGGAATTATCAACCAGAGCTGATTTTAGCTTTCCTTTGACAGAGAAGTCACCAGCTTTGCTGTATGACTGCATCATTGGCATTATTAACCTGGAAATGATATTTGACCATTAGCACAAGGTTTCACAGTATTATATTGATATATTTTCAACATGCCATCACACCTGTCGTCCCCAAAGGGTTAGGCAGAGGTGTACCTAATACTACACCCACATTTCACCAGTTATGTTTAAGTCCCTAGCATCCAGTCCATAGTCTATTGCCATCAACTGGGCACAAATTCAGGCTCTGTGGCTGCTATTGAAAAATTCTCAATGGAAAAACCAAATAACACTTTGCCCAACCCGGGAATCGAACCCAGGACCTCATGCTCAGCAATCGCGCTTGTGACCACTAGATCAACAAGGCAGTATATATTCAAATGTGTTTAATATTAAACTCATTCAATGATTTGTTTTGCAACTAGGCCTAAATGTACAAGCAATAAGGTTTTAAAAATTTAAAAGTATTTTATTAATAAAAATCCTCATAATTTTATCACTGAACATTCCATTCAAAGCTATAGGAAATTGAGCTAAATAGTAATAGGTATATTTTTATGAAATGGTAGTTTTTGTTATCACTACATAAAACTTCACTTAATTAAATGATGTGGTACATAACAGGAAAGATTAACTGATAACAGTAAAATTTCAAATAAAAGCTTATCTTGCAGTTCTTTTACTCTTGTATCTGAATGAAATAGAATAAATATCTCATTGCTTAAATATTAAATCAGCCTACCATGTTCCCAATGCTGGGACTCTGGTACACAGGCCTCCTCTCTATAAGGAGTGGGCTGAAAATCTTATGTACAGAAAATTTAGCACAGTATGAGTATGGTACAAGCATATGGTACGCTAGACATACTTTGGTAAAAATAAAGATAGATTTAAAAAAAAAATATTCTTCAAGAAACTAACTCGAAAACTATTAAGAATCGCGGAACATACATGGGGTATTTTCAGGTAACGCTGGGCATGAGAAATCTATTTTTTTTTTGTGACATCACTATTTGAACCACTCAGCATAATATATACTGCAGAATTTCATGCTTCTAGGCCCATTGTTTTTGGGTAGAATGTTGTCATTCAGTGTTTGAATGACTGATTAAAAGAATTTTATCATAGAGAAAGAATTATTTTAACATAAGAGGTTATTTGAATACTTACCAAGTGAGACATTGTGACGTCCAATACACAATTCTCCAAAGGTTAGGGAACACATCGTTACTCATCAAGCTCCAAGGCTTATGACACTCTACAATAGGAGCTACCGTAGTTGAGCCATTCGATACCGCAGCTTGAGCTGTTTCCATTGCTTTTGTTGCATTTTGCACACATTGTCGATACACAGTCTGTGGAATTGAAAACAGATTGAGATATTTCAGTAATGTACCCTATCACAACGATGTCCTATTAACCCAAAGGTTGACTGGTAGAGAATGCCTTATGGCCTAAAGTCTGCCTATGTACTGCTATTGTATTGTATTATTAAACAAACAAATAATAATCTATGTAAGTTTACGAATTCCTCAAGGAATATTTATGATTCTGTGTTAAATAATGTTCACTGGTATTTCAATGCTGTGAGTGAGGTCATTGTTTTCATTTATTTGAAGTGTTATTTTATGGTTCCTACTGGAAAAAACTACATCATAAAGATTTTTCATACTCACTGATGATATATCCAGAGGCAAGATGAACATAATCACAAATGAGAAGTACCATGCTGTTAGCACTGACACTGTCACTATTATGTGGTTCCTGTAGCAGTCTCCATATCTGTACAATAAAGTCGCTGCTAATATGAACGCAGATATCAGTTCTATCACAAATAACGTGTAAGCCATTTTGACACAACACTACAATGATTCACAAATAATTAAAGTCAGTTTTTCTTCGCAGTTTTCTGCTTCTCTCTCCAAACCCTTGCTGCTTCGTGTTGTAGCTGCTCAAACCGAATCTGAGTCGTAGATTTCAAAGGCAGCAATCTAGGCCGTTCGATTTCGTACTCTGGTGGGCATTCTTCATAAAATAATATTCCCTGATCGGGCAGAATAGGGTCGAACTCAATACTTTTGTTTTCAGGCCCTTTCGTTTCTGACATATTTTTAGGTACAAAACATTGACTGTGATGACATTGTAACAGGAGTTGCACAAAAACACAAATCACTCTTATAATAATATGAACAAAGAAGTAAAGCACTAAAATTAAACAGAAAATCTAAATAAGCATTTGTGATATCATCACAAATCGCTATCAAGACAAATCAATCAAAAACGGAATGTCTATTTTCTTCTAAAAAAATATCAATATTTTTGCAAGTTTGTAAATTTTGCCATCTCTATCTCTCTCATGTGGATCAGCCTATAAAATTGGATTTTGTTTCAACTGCTGTTTATACAATGTTTAACATGATCATGTTTTTAGGAATGGAACGAAATATCGTACAGATTAAAAATAAATAGCATTTACGACGAAAGCTTTCAAATATTTCTGATGTCACGTCAACATGTAGTAAAATTAGTAAGATATCGTCTGCTTACTGGTAAAACAAGATAAATGCATTTTTTTACTAAATCGAGTTAAAAATGCAGTTAAATGTAATTTTTTACGCGCTATCTACTGGTAAAACCGAATAAGTGCAATGTCCAATGGCTGCAGAGATAATGAATTTGTAAAAGTGATATCTTCTCACATTTTGAAAAAAGTATAGCAGTATAACATAATAAATAATCTTATGCCTTAAATCCGTTTCAGTTTATTCAGTTAAACAACAATAAATACGTTTAAAGGTTTTTACATTTTATAATTTATATGGTAAAATGGTAAGAATTATTCTGAGAAAAGGTCGTAAACGCATTTATTATTATATAAACCTTATAGTTTGAACAACAAAAACATATTAAAGTTATTTATTCCATTTTACTAGTTAAAATACTTCTACTTGGTTTGCTAATGTCTCTACAGAAAAAAAACAAAATAATTGTCATTTATGCTTTTTTACCAGTAAGAACGAGAGCTATCGATCGCAGTTGTCACATTGCGTACGCACGTGCTCCACGTGTTCCGCGTAGAGATAATACTAGTTAAGTAAGAAGCTTTGTTTTGTGATAACTATAGAATCCAGCGGAAAAAGATTAGTGTCCATGATAAATAAACCTTAAATTTATTTATTTATTTACGTAAATCTTACCTACAACTACCATTACAAATCTGCGATCCAATGCGATAGAGTGGCCTTACATGCTAAATCCTTAATCTACATCCTATAAAATTACATACTTTATTCTAAATCTTAACCTACGTCGAAATAACATATTATATATAATGCAGCTTTTGCGAATTCATCCAAGTTGCACCACAATAAATCAACCCTCTCGTGAACTTCGTTCACCACACGAATGGCTCTAGTGAGAGGAATCCTCGCCAGTAAGTTGGTTCTGGCTGCAGGCACAGCTAGCAGGGGCGGCCGACGCCGCCTCCACACGTACCTGTCAGGCACGCAAAGTTCCAGGTGCCGCAGCATTCCCGGGTTATACGCCCCGCCACGTAGTAGCTTCACTACATACGCTGCGAGTGCAAAGTCCCGTCGCACCTTTAACGCGTTGTACCCTACCATACCCAGTACAAATAGTGTAGGGTACATCAATGGGTAAAATGGATAAACCCCATAAAGCTTGAAATACAAGTGTCTGGTGAACTTATTTTGGACACGTTCCAACATGACACTATATTTCGCCTCATGAGGAGCCCATATCACTGCACTATGTTCAAGGTGACTCCTGACTAGCGCGTCATACAACACCTTGAGTGTCGTGATGTATGCAAACCCTTGAGCCTGCCTGAGTACGAAACCTAGGTTTCGGTATGCCTTCTTACATATCTTATTGATATGCTCACGGAAGGTTAGTTCCCGAGTGAAGATTACCCCTAAGTCTCGTACCTGCGACACTCGTTGCATCGGCGCATCCTCTACCTTGTATTGATAATACAAAGGAGTCCAGACGCGAGTGAAAGACATCACCGAGCATTTGGCTACATTAAAATGTATTTTGTTGGCGATGCTCCACTCAACCACTCAGTTGATGTCGTCCTGCAGGCGTTCACAATCCGCAAGCAATTTCAGGTCATCTGCAAACAATGAACAAGCCCCATGTCTGACGTTATAATAAACTCGAGAAGTCCGACTAGCGAAGAACTGCAGCAGAGGCAGTGTACATCCAATTTTCGCAAACTTCCTTAATACGACGTCATTATCAACCGTATCGAAGGCCTTTATAAAATCGAAGTACGCAGCATCTACCTGTTATCCAGAGTCTACTGACGGTACCACCTGTACCATAAAGTTGAGCAGGTTAGTGGCAGTGCTGCATCCCGGCCGGAACCCATGTTGCGCATCTGATAGACGCGCGCGCACTTGTCCTTGCACGGAGCGCTGAATAGCTGACTCCAGTACTTTAGCAGGCGTTGATAGTACAGCTACCGGTATGTAGTTACTGCTATCCGGACCAGATTTTCTTTTAGGGACCGGAATAACGCGCTTGATCTTCCACCTAGGAGGGAACGCCGCTTGTTCTAAACAATGTATTAAAAATGTGAAGTAATTGTTCCGCCAGTACCCTCCCACAGTCTCGCAACAGAAACGCTGGTATACCGTCTTGCCCAGACGAACGTTTTGGCTTGAGACTTCCAAGCGCAAGCTGAACTTCCGAAAGACTCAGCATCTCAATATCCACCCGTGCATTGGTCGTGCCGACTTCCGCCGCCGCCACGCCCGCGTCCTGTTGGGGTGGCTCCTTGCTGTATACAGACTCAAAAAAGTCTGCGAACTGCCCAGCACTCTCATCATCCGTTAGATTTTGACCATATTTTATAATACTGTGCTTATTAGTGTTTTTTTGTTTTGCCTTAATATTCTGCCAAAACGATTTTGGATCCTTTACGAATTGACATTGAATTCACTTTGTATAAAGCTCATTTAGTACGTAATAAGTGACATACTTACACTAAAACTCTACAGGTAAAACAGGTTAAATGTATCAAAAGTATCAATATTTTAGAGTATTTTGTAAAAAAACATCTTTCCGATCAAGTAATTGGTGTAAAATACAATAAGCTATTATACAAAACTGAAATGAGCTGAAATCAACGAATTCAAGAGATATAACATGTTGATTAAGTACAGGTAAAACATATTAAATGCGACCCCCTTTCTATCTAAATTTAATTTTATACAGTTTTTACTTACACCAAATATTATAAATGAGTAAATCTTAAAAGTACGGTAGTTAGTGCAACATTTTGCTTTAACAGTTTTTTAATTAAAGAGTTTGAAATAGATCAAATTAAAACATAAACTTTAAAAAGCCATTTACTCGAATTGACACTAACTCCACTTATTACTTTTTACCCGTAAGCAGACGATATATTTTATCTGATGATAGGGTGCTTTTAAATAATCCTAAATAAAAAATTGATGAAGTTTATTAAAATAAAACTTACTGATTAATTTCATTTGTGTAGCTTTTCTAAATACCGGACAAGTCATTTTGTTTCATATACAGGCCAGCACTTCAAATAATCGATTAACCGCAAAGCACCAGGGTAGCCCGCGAAATTCCAATTTTCTTTCAATATTTGCGGTTAGTGTCACAAAATATGATCCGCGTCCGTAACACGCACGTATTTACAGAATTATAACACTAGTTTACAAAAAAAATATGTTTTTGTGTTGCCTGCGATATTTTTGCGGTGTTTTTTTATTTATATCATATTACTTAAAAATAAAGTTATTAGAGTGCCAGATCAGCTCTAGTTTTTAAGTTATTAGGGTATGTGTGGGGTATGCTTGGGCTTGTTGGGTATTACAAGTTGAGTGTAAATAAGGAACTAAGGCAGAGGTATTCATTGCCCAGCAGTGGGGTAATACAGGCTAGATAAATTAGATAAGTTTTACATAGATATTCATTTAATCCGATAAATCGGTATTTTAAAAATACGCTGTTTTTATATTAATTAATTTAAATTAATGAGTGGAACAATTGTTTTTTTTTTTTAAATTTCCGATGATTTTTATAATGATGTAGGTACTGAATACGTGGTTACTTCTCCCACGCTGAGTATTTTAAGCCATTTAGCTTTGGTGCCATACTTCCCTGATATGTGCTAGTAACAAGCTGCGCTCTCCAATGATGTTTATCTTATTGCTATTGGTTACCAAGAAAATCTTAACTTCGGCGCCCTGTCAGACACTCATTTCGGTCAATAACTCCGAATGGACAACGAATTGGCGAAAGTCATGTTAGTAGCAAAAGTTCTTCTTGAATAGCTCTAACCAATGGTGTATATCTTATTACTATTGGTTGCCCAGAAAACCTTAATTGTTGCCTAGAAAATCTTAATTTCGGTGTCCAACAAGTCACCTATTTAGGTTAACTCCGAATGGGTTGCGAATTGCCAAAAGATGTGTTGGTAGCAAAGGTTCTCTTTGAAAAGCTGTTTTCAATTATATACGTCTTATGGCTATTGGACCTTGGGGTAGATGACTATACTTCAAGGTCCATTCTCCTTTGAAATTAGGTACCTAAATTACAAGTACATTGTACTAGGTATTTTAATTTAAATTTAATTTTAAGTTTGCATGCTGAATGAAGCAAGCGAAATATGTGAAACCTTTTTATTTGTAAGACCATAATGTACTATATTTCATGCAAATAAAGAATCTTGAAACTTGAACACCAAGTGTTACGGTAGATTTTAGCAGTACTTTCGGGTTGAGAATTTGTAAAAAAATATGTTACTTAACTTTTACTTAAGTCATATCTACCATTCGATGTCCTAGCAAGTTCGTGAAATATTATTTTATCCAACTACGGCTAGACAAAGGTGTAACAACCAAAATATGTAACAAAAGGCTGGCCACTATTGAAAACAAATGGAACGGAAGTCGGGATTATCGGCTTTACCTCGGATCCTTTGATTGAATGGAGCTTTGATATCTTTTGAAGGGAATTCTTTTCAAAAGTTGCTTTACTAGGACAATGTAAGGAAAACTCCATCTATTTTTTCTTTGTGTGAAGACGGCTTGGATGATAGAAATGTGTGTTCGAATTTTTAAAATTGTAGCCGACCGACAAATTAAAAAAAAAACAACCGCAAGCAAGTCGTGACGTCTCTCAAAAAATTAACGCATTTGAATGATAATAAGACGGACGTGGAGCTTTCTAGTCCGTTGTCGATTTTTTTTTATACAAGGTGTAAACGGACCCTTCACGAAGTCGTCAACCAAGTATTCTGTACATCAAACTAAGTAACTCTACGCAAAAGTTATTGCTGGGAAACGACTTTTTTTGAAAAATCACGTTTTATGGGAAAACTCAGTGTAACCCACTCAAAACATTGTGTTGATGGATGCATTGGATAGTAAACGGCTTGTGGAGGTATTTAAAGTAAAATTATAATATGAAAAACTAGTAAGTATTTAAAAAAAACTTGTGAAAAAGTTGGAACTTTGACCCCCAATATCTCCGTAACTAGAAGGTTCCCAGGTATAGTCCGGAAAAAAAAAATATCGCAACTCTTAAAATATCCGGTTCACCAAAAGAAAAAGTTCGATAAAGAACGATGGTTAGCTTACAACTTATATCTGCATTACCTTTCTAGCCTAAGCCGAAGTGATTTTCCCTTCAACGTTATCACATAAAACTTCACAGGCGGCGATATCGTAACGAATGTTACAGACATGGCTACGTGTTTAGAGTGCTGAAAGAATGCCCCCGGGCGCGATAAACTGCCTACTCGCGAAAGGATATCGAAAGAGTAATATTCTTATTGAAACAACGATGAAAAACCGAGTACAATGGTAAATAATGGTATTTTATCTTAGGCACTTGCACGAGCGCGCGGTGTACCTAAACGTACGTTACGTTTAGGTATACCGCGCTCTAGATCTAAATACTAACTATTTTAAAATGGGGTTAAATATAATGAACACCATAAAATTCTTTGATACCCTTAGTTCTTTTACCAAAAATATTATATACTTAACACCAGAAAAACAAAGTCTAAGATTACAATAGTACTAGCATTTTAGTCACGACTGCACTTCAAATTGTATTCGAACACCAAATATAGTAAATGATCGATCTTAGCGCGCAAATTAATGAGCTATTTCTGCCTAAATAAACCAATATGATTGCCATAAAATGCAAGTAACCAAATAAAGTATTACGATGCCATATTGATGGCAAAAATTGAATTCGCAAAATGTTACTAGGCGTATTACTGACTATTAGCGTAATTAAAAAAATAAAACTAGTCTTAAAAATTCAATATGTGGTGCTACAAAAGTTAGTGACAGAATCGAATCGTTGCAAAACCGACTCCACGTACTCTTGTCTGTCCTACCCCTAGAATGTAATTTAAGGCCGCGTAGGCGCGGAGGGGCGTGGCTGCCCGCGAGCTGAGGAGCAGGTGATTATAACGCTCGCCGGCGTGGCTGAGGCTGGCCGGCTTTGCCGACCAACAAGCCGAAGCTGCGGTGGTGAGCGTAAAACACATCTGCAACGATAAGCTCGCGTGGGACCGCCGGATCCCCGCAGCGCCGGAGCTGTGACAGAAACCATGCCTGCTGCGTGTTGCATGCTCGCTTGCATGCTGCATGCTTGCTTGCATGCTGCGTCATTGCTTGCATGCTGTATCATTGCTTGCATGCTGTATGCTTGCTTATTTTTGACCAAATTTAACAATCATAAAAATGGTCATTGTAAGTCAACCTTAAAAGATAGGCATATGCTGTCACTGACATTTTTTTAGACTTTTTGAAGATAAATAATTCCCTCCTACATTATTTTCGTGTAACTTTAACGTGTAAGTCAAAAAGAATACATTTTCCCCGTTCTTACAACATTAATGCTCCGCTCCTATTGGTTGTAGCGTGATGATATATAGCTTATAGCCTTCCTCGAAAAAATGGGCTATCCAACGTTAAAAAATTTCAATTCGAACCAGCAGTTCCTGAGATTAGCGCGTTCAACCAAACAAACATACAAACTCTTTAGCTTTATAATATTAAAGTATAAATTCAAAACCGCTTAGGTTTCACAGAGTAACAGATTATTCACTGTCAGCTGCCAGTATCGAAATAAACCCATTTTTGTACTCGCCGTATCAGCAATTCCATGTTTGAAAAATTTACGAATGGGTTTCGCGGTAAAAATGTCCGTTGGTGAGATACGGCGGAGGCAATTCCCGACGCGGTAAAAGGGAATTGTTCCCGGTTTAGAAGAGATTTAACACTGCGACGAACTGTGTCACAGTATAGAGATAGCCAGTAAATTAACTGGACCCTTTTTGTGGAATCACATACAGTGCGGAGAATGTTGCACTAAAAATATAAAAAGTAACCACCTGTATCGATGTGACAGTCATGATTTACTCACGACTAACCTGGCACCTGAAGCATGCTCAGAATTCCTTTAAACGTCTTCGTATGTGTGAGCTGATTTCAACCATTTCTTCGTAGTTGAAATACTGTTAGAAAATTAATACTAATATATCTTCCGTAACTGTGGTTTACTGCGATTTACAATCTACAGGATTCCGGTCCGGCCAGGGACGAGCGAGGAGGCAGAATGAGAGCTCATTTGCCGGTTTTCATGTTTGATTTGTTGGATGCTTAGCGGAACTTTGAAATGCAAATTACCTAGGTGTTTTATGTGGTCTTTTTTGTTAAGGTAAGTACTTATAGAATGGTTTGTAGAGAGATGTAGATATTAGTCTAGGTGGGAATGTGATCTCGCTTACCCGTTGTCCGCGTTGGGAAGCGCAGAATATGCTAAATAGTTGGATTTGTTGCGTACCATGCCATTCATTAGGTATTACTAGGAAGCAGTCCATGGAATCTAAATAGGTCAAACTTCAAGGTATTTTTAGGGTTACCTCACCTTAGTCGGCAAAAACAGAACCCTTATAAGGTCACTTTGTTGTCCGTCTGTCAAGACCTTTTTTCTCAAGATCGCGTAGAGGTATCAAACTGAAATTTATATCCAATACTTAAGTCTGCTACTCCTTGGTGCAGTGAAAAAATCAAACTTGTAAGCCAACGCGATTAAAAGACATGACCGTTTATGGCACATATTTTGCAATTTAAGGTGATACGTAAAAAATAAATCATAGCTCGAGGGGCGTGACTTAACCGAAAACGCGCCCCGCGCACCCCCGCTTGAATACATCGCGAACGCACCGCGAGCGGGCCTGGGTTTTGAAGTTTTAGAATAGAGAGTGGCATGAGTCGACAATGCATTTGTTTTTTTTTCTCTAAATTACTAAGTTATTAATTATAATTTAGTTACATATACTTCTGCTTTATTTGTATGACAAAAAATAATGTAACAACGTACAACAAAAATATACCTAATAAGAAGAAGAAAAGAAACCGCGTCAGTAAAAACAAGGCCAAGTGCCAGTCGGACCACGCACAATGAATGGTTCCGTAGTTGGGATGAATTTATCCCTAGAACACTAATACTTTGTATGAACAGATTTTTAGGGTTCCGTAGTCAACAAGGTCAACTAGGAACGGTTATAGTTTCGCCATGTCCATCTGTCTGTCTGTCCAAGTCTTTGCTCAGAGACTGTTAGTAATAGAAAGCTGTAATTTGTAGGTAAAATAAAATCTTGAAAAAAAAAATTGTTGTGTACCTTGTCAGAATCGGTTCCATTGTGCGTGGTACAACACACACTTGGCCGGCTTTTCTACTAGCTGACCCGACCGACGTCGTTCTGTCAAAAGCTATTTTCTCTTCTTATGAACCTTCCTCGGACTTCAACGAATATTTGAAAATAAAAATTCGCCGAATTGGTCCAGCCATTCTCGAGATTTTGCAATTCATTTTTATTTATATAGAAATGCTTTTGGCAAAGCCTTTTAGTTTTATTAAAATTATTTATGTACCTACTGTTTTTATTGATATCACAAACTTTACTAATATTTATTTTAAAACAGCTTTGTAATTTTCTACTACTGTAATGCTAGTGAACAATTTCTTACTATGGTTTTATTTAATTCATAAACTTTACGTGAGTAGTAACAGAAGTTGATCCAAAACAGTACTTTTGTTTTTAAGTGTAGAGAATTTATTTAATTAAATAATTTTGTGATGGATATTTTCTTACGAAAAAAAAGTCAGAGTATATTAAAATGTATGAGATTTATTCAAAAATTACTAACATCTATAACAATTTCACTGTTTTCTGGGAATGCATGTGTGTCGCTTTCGTTTAATATTTCATCAGAGACATTTCCGCCGCATGGATTATTTTCTTTGTTTGTATCCTTATTTTTATTTTTAACATAATCTGGATCACGGATCGTCCGATTTCTCGTGTACCGAGGATCTACCAGTTCAGGTAAGAGGCAGTCAAAATAAAAAAACAACAACTTTGGCTCCATTTTTTCTTTCCAAAACTTTTCATCCTTGGAAATCATTTGCGTTTTTATTTTGTCGTCACCATACCAAACATCTCAATAGGTAATAAACAATTTGCTAACACATTTTTTTCCAAAAAGTTAGTAGTTAGACATTGATCGTCCAAATTTAAAAATGATAATGGCGACTCCATTATTTTATTTTCCAAATCATATTGGTCCGGGGTCTGCTTTTATTGTGTGTCGAGGATCGGTTTGCTCTGTAAAATAAAAGTGGTATATACCTAAATATATAAAAAAAATCATATCTAATAAGAAAGCAAATAATATAATAAGAGGCGAATCGAACAGAGTCCATCGCGTCGCGACAGCAACGCGTCGAAAAAACACTGTTGGATTTTCAACTCTCGGCGCTAAGCAGTGCGTTGTAAATCCAGTGCGCGAAAACATCCCGCTAACGTCGACTTACATCCTTAGCCGGAGTAATTTTTTCAAGATATCTTATAGTTTTATACCTACATATAACCATAACACATCTTGAAAAAATGTGTATGTAAAATACATTATACATACATATACTCACGCCTGTCTCCCAAAGGGGTAGACAGAGACTACTGATCGCCATTGCTCACGATCCTGACATGCCTCTTTCGCTTCTTCCACAATCATCAATCGGGTCCAAAGACATTCAAATATTTACGAGCGATAGACGGGCCAAAACGAAAAAAATCCTAAGTTATCCAATACTTGTTACTACTTAGTAACAAATCGTTCTGTCTGTCATACGCCCGCTTGTCATTCTCGTGTCAAAATCGAAATTGTTCCGGATCACAATTGTTGTATGAAATTATTCCCAATATCCGCTCTATAAGTCTTTTAAATCTCTTTGTCCGGGTCATTCAAGATTATGCACTTACTCAATAGGTAATTATTATAAAGACAAACTTACTTTTTATTTTCCGTCATTTTACGAGCATGTTCCCGCAGGCGTTTCAACTTTTGGGTTTTGTTTACCTTTCGTTGTTTATATTTATTCCCCATAACGGCTATGTAATGTTATTTATACCTTGTTCACTTGACAAATATAGATAAAGAAGGTCTTGAAACACACTAAACAAAAACTATTGAGATAAAAAATAATAATCACGGTTGCGGGAGAAACTGACACAGGTCTGTTACTGACAAAGGCCGCAGGCCATCTGGGCGGCAGTGGGCGGGAATAAGAAAGTGACAGAGTCAATTACTTCAACATGTGAAAAAAGAGAGCGCAATAGTGAGCTGGGGCCCAAAATAAAACAACGTAAGCGCCAAACCAAATAAAAATTGTTTAAAAATAAATTATACTATCTAACAAAGATTTCTTCAGTCAGTATTTTTAAATACCTAATACTCACATTTGGAATGCCATTTTACAATGAAATTAGTTCCAATTTGAGAATTACAGAGAAAATTATAAAAAAGTAGAGGTATTTTCGGAATTAAATTCTATCGAGGAAATTTAACCCAATTGTGTTTTCCTTCAGTCTGAGTATTAACCAAATAGGCAATAAACATATATCCAAAAATTAAACCGATACATGGTATAATAGTGAAATAAATGGATACGAAGAAGACCCCAATTTATTTTGGTATCGCCTTAACAAGGGAATCAAAACTTAGAGGGTACTTCCCGTTGCCATAGAACCATGAAATTTGCAAGAAGCAATGTCTTACAGCATATGTAAAGGAGAAAAATCTGAAAACCGTAACAATTTAGTTAAAAAAAATACATATAAGTTTATACGGAACCCTCGGTGCGCGAAATGCAACTGAAAATGAAAACGAAAATGAAACTGGCCAACTCGCACTTGGCCAGTTTTTCTTTTACATCCCACAAAGAGAAAATTAGCTAGGTATATATTTGGTAGGTACCCCACAAAAATCGTACTCGTTCCAATAAATAGCAGAAGTTCTATTAGTAATTTGTAATCGTAATGAGTGCTAGACACGCACTTGATCAATTTAGACGAACTATTCCCGATTATTTCTTACATACGCGTGCGAGTAAGTACCTACCAAACCTTGTTTGTAAAGAAAATCATATCCATTAATCTACTTTCACACAATAACATAAGTTACAGTAAAATCTAGAATCTCTACTTCATCGTCATCATCGGCCTATAGCAGTCCACTGCTGGACATAGGCCTCCTCAATCGCACGCCACTCAACTCGATTCTCAGCAACTCTCATCCAGTTGCGACCAGCCACCCTGCGAAGATCTTCACTCCACCGAGCCTGAGGGCGTCCCACCTTACGTTTGCCGATTCGCGGTCTCCACTCAAGAACACGTCTAGAATCTCTACTTAGGATTTATGAAAATCTGAAAATTCCTAAACCTTTTTTCATACTACGAAAAACTTGAAAGACCGGCGAAGCTTAGGGTTTTTGGCGAAAAGTTTCTCTACTTGAAATATTTAATTCCTTACAATGTACCACGTATTCGGAATTACGTATGTAACGTTAAAAATGTCATAACAAGAGCAACACACGTTCCATGCGAAGAAACTTTCTGTTATGCATAAAACTTTATAACAGGGTTCCGTATTTGTTCTGCTGTCTGACAACCAATCTAACCACGGGGTGGAAATCTGGGTTGTATAGATCAGATAGGCAGCTGCTTCATTTTGAGTACTGGTATTCAGCTGTAACCGGTTAGAGTGGAAACCGACTTTAATAAAGTTTAGAAAAAGTCGGTAGATAATGAGTGTTGTTTATGCTGGAATTATAAAGAAGAAAGAAAGAATATTATCTTTCCATTTCGACATAGTTGCATAAGCATTTATTCTTATTCTTATTCTTTATTGCACAACAACAAAAATATATATACAAATTGCAATAACATAGCTTATGTACAATGGCGAGCTTAACCCAGAATTGGGTTTTCTTACAGCAAACCAAATTTCGATAGCGAAATTTGCATAAGAGGATATACCTATGTGCATTAACATAACAAACATCTCGTTACTTAAATAACGTTCGTTATTATTAGTTATTTTATTGTATTAATAGTATTGTTATATGTTTTGTCTTTGTATTTATAAGTATGTTAGTATATTCTTATAAGAATACCATATATGGTATATTATATTTCAATAGTTCTGCTTTATGTTTTATGTATTCCATTTTCTCTTCTTCTTTTACCTTATTTCTACATCTCTTTTTTTAGTATCTTCTTTCGCAGGTATGCTGGAAGAGATTTGTTTAGAAATAAGCATCACCTTTGTACTATTTTCTGTTCCTTTCTTCTTTTCTGTATTAAATGTGTACATAATTTTTTACATAAATAAAATAAATAAAGATAAACGCCGCGCGGCATATTTGTGTGCATTTTAGTATTCTCTAATTTTGATTAACAACACTTAGAACGGTAGAACATCTTTTCAAGTGTATTTTTAAAATAAATAATCTAGGAAAACGTTCCAAACGTTATCCCACAACATTTTTTATACTTTTTAAATTCAATTACCTGACGTAGAAGGAGAGATTACAAAACTCTACTGAACCATTTTACAAAAAGCACTCTTGACATTTCAGTATTTCACTGAGCTTTATGAAGTTATGAAACACCATTTTCAGCCCGTAAGTGGCTTGTGAGGAGCAATTCGGAAGTTTATTATAGAGTAATAACAAGCCCGGCTTATGCGGGCTATTTTGAGTGTAGCTATGTGCTTTCGAAACAAGGAATGGGGGCTTAAAATTTAGGTACATACTGCATCTTTGGGTAGCATAATGGTTTTAAAGGAAGCTTAGCTAAATATTGTTGTTGTTACTCTAAAAAAATGAATAAGTAGGCATTACCTAGCAAGTAAATAATAACAGCCGCTCTGTTCGTCTTCAGGTTAAGCCGCTGTTGCCTAGGTTGGTCCATGGATGGGTGACCACCCGTTACATAGATACCGAGTTTTCTTTGTGCTTCGGAAAGCACGTTAATCCGTTTTGGTCCCGGCTGTCATTTGTAGATCTTTGACAGTCGTTACAAGTAGTCAGTGGCCCGAAAGTCTGACAACCAGTCTTACCAAGGGGCATTGCAAAGTACTAACTGGGTTGTGGAGGTCAGATAGGCAGTCGCTGTAAAATACTGGTATTCACCTGCATCCGTTAAGACCACTTCAACATAGTTGGCAAAAGGCTAGGCTGGTGATGACCTGTAAGTAGGTACTTTGTCTCAACCTTGATTTTTGTGGGTACTGTTTTCCTCAGCGTAAATAAAATATAGATACTTAGGCACGGTCCACGGATAGTGAGAAGATTAAGTATAAAGAAAGTTTTATTATAAATACATATATACCGGGTGTAAACAGACCCTTCACGAAGCTGTTAACCAAGCATTCTGTACATCAATCTAAGTAACTTTACGCAAAAATTATTGCTGGGAAACGACTTTTTTTTTTTGGGGTGAAAAATCACGTTTTACGGTAAAACTCAATGTAACGCACTCAAAACATTATGCTGATGGATGGATTGAATAGTTAGAGGGTTGTGAAGGTGTTTAAAGTAAAAATCTTACATCAGAAACATGTATTTAAAAAAAAACTTGTGAAAAAGTTGGAACTTTGACCCCCAATATCTCCGTAACTAGAAGGTTCCCAGGTATGGTCTAGAACAAAAAAATGATCGCAATGACGGGGAGAACAAGTACCTTTCGGCTTCGTTAAGGGTCTTTTTACACCCTTTATAAATACCCCTTGGTATAATAACTTAAATTCGATTTTAATATTCAGACGAGTAGGTAGGTATGTACATTATTCTCGACGTTACTATATTTGTATCTGTTACAACCAAGTTGTTAATCGGTCAAAACCACTTTTGACTGGTGTCAATCAAAATCCTTATTACGTTAAAATGAGTATTCTCCATTTAACCCTTTAAGCGCCGACGCCGTAATATTACGGGCTCTGAAAACAGTGCCCGAATCGCCACACACGTATATTTACGTTATTTCATTGAAAAAGTTCTCATACTGCACAAACTCCATATAAAATGTGTCAATTTTAAGATGTAGGGTATAATCTTTATTGTTATGGACATTTTTCAATGTTTTGAATGATAAATACCGTGAATTTTGAGGTTCAAATACTTTGTCATCACTGTCTCCCTACCTGTATCGCCAATCACGTAATTTTACGAGTACTAGGGATGGGGCGAATTCGGAAAATACTTAATAGGTTGTCTAAGAATAAACAAGGCACTATATAAATTACTGTCACTATTTGCAATGAAAGTGGGTACTTTCATTACAAAATATTCATAGTATTACTCTGATACAAGTATCTGTACACAATAAAATGTATTTAAGTTTAAAAGTTATTTAATTTTTGCGACAAAAATATAGAAATCTCATAACGCGGAACCTCACTAGTGCAGACAGTCTCCGGTCGCCGTCACCGTAATATTACGTGCTGCCAAGGAGATTCAAGGTTAAATCGCGCGGTATTGTCAGTTGCCTCAGCGCCGTCACCGTGAAATCACGGGAAAGCTTTATCGCTAAGTGCAACTAGTGTTGTAGGCCTTTTTGATCAGAGACCAAGTGATCCACGAAATGAATACGTCGCGTCTTTAATAGCTTTTGAGCTGGAAACTGTGCGGTTGGAAATCCAGAAGTTTACATGAAGATATTAAATTTAATACGACATGCTCGTGGAGAATCCTCACAAACAGAAGAACGAACAACGTGCCCATCTCCCGAGTACTGATTTTGTAACTACAGAAGCACGTTTAATTTTATTTTTTTAATTGATTGAAAACTGAATAATGTTAGATTATTAAGTAAGTAAATAAAACATTGATTTAATTTCCGGCTTTTAGTTTTGTTAATAAATAAAGAATGTATGCATCGATATTAAGTATTCCCAACACTATTCCAACTTATACCTAAAGTGACGTGGCGCTGGAGGTAAGTCAAAGGTATTAAATTGTGGCGGTTAAAGGGTTAAATTGTGTTGTTTCAGAACGTTGTAATTACCTAGTCCTAGAATTACTACAACAAAATGTTTTGCAAAGGGTCACAAAAGAAAAACGTAACAACCTAATAAGTTTCTAAGGAAATGTTAGTTATTGTTAATTTATTTATTTTAAATAGAACGGCCGAAGCCAATTACACTATTTAACATTTAATTTATTTAACCCAGTCATGCATTCTTCTTACAGAAAATCAAACATTCTGATAGTAAAACCGGTCAAAAGTAGTTTTGACTGATTAACAGTTTTGACTATGACATATCCACAGGGTTCGGGCCAGCTCCAGCGGCATCCTGAGGATATTCGCGCAGAGGTTTGATGGCCAGTACCTCAACCATTACTATATTGTTCATTTGCTGAGCAATCGAAATATTTAGGGTTAGGTAAGTTTATTTTATGATCGTTTGTTGATTGAAATAAACTATCCTAAAATAAATTATTCTATTCTATTCTAAATTCAATCTTCATGAATTTAGAATAGAATATAATAATTTATTTTGCAAGTTGGAAATAAGTCTTCCATATGCCTTATTCATTTATTTCTCATTAATGCTACTGCTACCTTTTGTAGAAAAAGAAAAACACCGTACACTCGCTCCACCGTACCAACCTATCCAAAAAGTTTCGTAAAATTATTCAGAATAATTTTGCATTTCTTTTAAAAGAGGAACGTCACATCACATTCCGTCGCAAAAAAAAAAGAAAACGTTTGTATTCTCACATTTGAACGAAGAAATAAAAGCAATGTTCCATTTGCATTATGCGTTTAAACGGTTCGCGAGGACGGCTTACATGCGGCAGTACTTTTAATGCAAACTGCCTAGCTGTTTTACATAGATACATAGGGTAACGTTCATAGTGTAGATAGGACGAAAAAACTACGAAATAGTGGCATGCATATTACTGCGTAGTGCTTGTACGTTTTTTTGTCGACAGTTGGATTTGCTATATGCATTTCATATATTATACCACCTACTGTTTACTTATGTTCACAAAAATAAATGAATTTGAATTTGCTTTTTTAGCTTTTCGCTCGTGGAAAATCTGAGATGCTTGGTGGGTGAAAATATAATTTGTGATGGTTTAGATTGAAGTTTTTTTATTAAATGAATTGTTCCTGTTTCCAGATCTGGTTTAAGCTCTGCGTGGTTGCGCCACTTCTTCTTCAAAAAGCATGTCATTTGGAAGATCAAAATATACTGATTAAAAGCCTAAATAGAATAAATTAATTTTGAAAATAAGGAACATACAAATACTTTTTGTAATTTTTATTTAAAGTAATTAACCTAAAAAGTTGAATTCATCGTCATCAGGTGCGCATGAGTATTGTTGGTGGTCAATAAATACACTACGAATAACAACCTTTTAAAATCACCTTGTGTGTTAATATAGTGCTGACAATGTTGATTTAAAATAATGTATCGAGCAAACACAAATAAAAGTGTCACTAATTTTAAATACCCCAAATGTTCAAGAAACAACAATAAATCGTAAAGAAGACGTATAAAGTTACAACGAAAACACATTTCATAATGTTTCTTTATGTTCTTATTTACCTAGTTGTGAGCATTTATTATTGTAAAAGTAGGTATATCAGTTAGGAAATCCAGCCAGTTTGTTTTAAGACAAAAGAGTCGCTTTAAAAATAAACAGTAGTACAAAGATACAACATAGTCAAGATAAGGAACTTCGTACTGTAATTTCAGCGTATAAAAATTTAAAATAGAGTACACGTTTATATTGAATTTTTAATCGTGAGTATTGGTCGTCAATGTTTTCAATTGTTCGAGGTCCTATAAATCTTAATTGTGACGTAATGAGCAATTTCCGTGCACGCACATTTACAATACATAGAATGGTGACAATAGAATTGTGTGTATACAGCTTTTCAAGTACTTTGTTTGTCTGAGCACACGTATTAATAAAAAAGAGGGCTCTGGAATGAACAGTGTTGTGTGAAACATCATCGATGTAGGTGACGATGAAGTCCAAAGTGATATTATTTAGTGTAGTGCTTTTTTGCTCTAAAATTGTTGGTAAGTTGGCTCTACCAGAGCCTTTCTCCGTAACAAAATTGTTTTTACGACTATTTATTTGTTGAGTTTTAACTATCTCGAAGAACAGTATTTCAATCTCATCCATTTTATTGTTTATTTATTTATACCTAGTGTTTACGTAAACTTTACTTTTTCAGATTCGATTCCTCATTCCGAGAATCATGTCAGGCAAAGAGTAAACCCGCTATCCAATTGGCAGGTTAATAAAAAAGTACCGAATGCACAATATCTCGATACTGATTTCATGCAACCTCGAAATGTGAATAAATTGACAAATTCAGCGATTCAGCAGGAAAACGACGAAGATTATTACTCAAACCAAAGAGGATATAATTACGATGGTTATGGATATAATAACGGTCCTGCTTCGCCCTCCGCCAACGAACTCTTGGTCAATTATGATTCCCCTGCTGATGGGCGCAGGTTAGACTCCTACCCACCCAGAGTAGAATCGTATCCATCTCATACATCTCAAGTCGGCCACCGGCAATTTGACCACCAACAATATAGAAACCAAAAACGGTCACAAAATCCATTTACCGACTCTGTTCCGAGCTCAGTCTTTATTCCGAACGATGAAAGGCCTTTGGCCTCTGTTCAAGAACCTTACGGGGGTCTCGCCCAATATGTACAACCAGAATATGTACCATCTTTTAACCGACCGTTTTATCAGCCGGGAAGGTCGTACCTAACAAGGGAACAACTTCAATTTCCTTCGGTAGATCATTCTGGTGTTAACAAATATGTTGTGAATTCCGCAACTCGCTTCGGCTCAATAGGTCAAATACCTTACGAAAATTACAGTGAAAGTCAAGCATCTGAAACCAAATCAAGACCAATCGGGGTCCGCAGACACGTACAGAACTTTGAAACCCCATCTGAAATAAACTATGAAACCCATGCTGTAGAATCTCCAGACACTTTGGTAGATCAATCTGAAAATATCAGATATTCAGTGCCTTACGAAAATTACAGAGAAGGCCAAGTATCTGAAACAAAAATAAGACCAACTGGGGTCCGCAGACAGGTACAAAACTTTGAAACCCCATCTGAAATAAACTATGAAACTTCTTCTGCCGAATCTTCAGACACTTTGGTAGACCAATCTGAAAATATAAGATATCCCGTACCTTCTGAAAATTACAGAGAAGGCCAAGTATCTGAAACCAAAACAAGACTAAACGGGGTCCACAGACACGTACAGAACTTTGAAATCCCATCTAAAGTAAACTATGAAAACCCCTCTGAAGTAAACTATGAAACCCCATCTGAAGTAAACTATGAAACCCTTGCTGTAGAATCTTCAGACACTTTGGTAGACCAATCTGAAAATATAAGATATCCCGTGCCTCACGAAAATTACAGAGAAGGCCAAGTATCTGAAACAAAAACAAGACCAACCGGTGTCCGCAGATACGTACAAAACTTTGAAACCCCATCTGAAATAAACTATGAAACTCCTGCTGTAGAATATCCAGACACTTTCGTAGACCAATCTGAAAATATAAGATATCCCGTACCTTATGAAAATTACAGAGAAGCCCAAGTATCTAAAACCAAAACAAGACTAACCGGGGTGCGCAGACACGTACAGAACTTTAAAACCCCATCTGAAGTAAACTATGAAACCCCTGCTGTAGTATCTTCAGACACTTTGGTAGACCAATCTGAAAATAGAAGATATTCCGTACCTTACGAAAATTACAGAGAAGGTCAAGTATCTGAAACCAAAACAAGACTAACCGGGGTTCGCAGGCAGGTACAGGACTTTGAAACCCCATCTGAAATAAACTATGAAACCCCTGCTGTAGAATCTCCAGACGTAGAGAATTCCAGATCGGGTTCACATTTGAGTAATTTTGCACCAATAACATCTCATGATGATGGTACTCCAGTGATATCTGAAACAGATAATTACAGTTCAGATTCAAGCAACCTTGCACCTGTAGTAAATGTTAATAAAGAGACTACTGTTGAAATTAGTAAAATTTTAGCCGATAAGCCTCTAGCCCGCAAATACGCACGCACACGTAAACGCAACATTGCACGTGATAATTCTAACAATGAGGCACCTACTGACATAACTGAAACTGTTGAGGTAAAAGAAGGAAAATATGGAACTAATTATGCAGAAGACAAGGCTGTCCCGATTAATACAAATCCAGAAGATTCTCTTACACTGACCAATACAGTATTAGAAAATTCTGGAAGTCTTACATATGAAGAAAGTAACGTGCCACAATATGGATCGAGTCGTCCTAAGAATGCGATTCATCACTTAAGTTCAGAAATAAAAGGTGAGTACTTTTATTGTTTCCTTAGTGATCTTAGTTCTATCTTGTAGAGAATAAGTTTTAATAATGAATCTGAGTAGATCCAAAACTGAAAAAATACTAACTCTTGCTTGTTATATAAAATGATGAAAGACTTTTTCTTTCAGAATTGAGTTTAAAGAGCCTTGTAGCGAATCCGGAAATACAACATATATTATCTAGAACTGATAAACGTTATGTAGTTGTCCATTCAAATGGAACTATTGAATATTTGGACACGCTTCCTCTAGATTCACAACAGGACTCAAAACTCCATCTGGTGCACACCAAACGTAAAAATATTGATGGTTCAGAAAGTGACGGAGTTCTCACACCACAATGGCGACAGAATTTACCAAGTAATATCGCCAAGACTCCTGCACCAGTAGATGAATCTCAGTGGCCCACAAATAATCAACCAACTAATGAATACGATTCAAACCGTATAATACCATTTAAAAATTTGCCAACAGGTCATAGTCATTTAAAACGATTGCTTCCACACGCAGAAGAGCCGGCCGATAATGACAGTTCAAAACCGTTGCTTCCTCCAGTAAATCAATCAGATGACGAGGGTTATTCAAAGCCATTGATTCCAAATGAAGATCAACCAGTGGATGATGAAAACCAGCCAAGAGCCGATGACAGCTTAAAACCCTTACTTACGAATCAGACGGACGCCAATCACAGTAAAGATAAAATAAATTTGACTCCATATGCAAGAAATCCCGTACATGTTAAAAGACATAAACATGCATACGTAACACTTCCAGCAAATGATAATACTTTTAAGTCTTTGCTACCGAATGAAGCTCAGCCAAGGGAAGATAGAAATCCAGCAGATGATATTAATTCAGAGCCTTTAAATGAAAATCTGTCAGGAGATGATATCGTTCCTAAACTATTGCATCCATACTACAGACATCTTAAGAAATCAAAACACTCACGTGTCAATGTACCAGCAGATGGTAATAATTCAAATCCATCGACCACTCCAGAGCCATTGGATTACCCCGACAATCAACCAGGAGATGATAACCCTGCCAAACCTTTGTCTACGAATGAAAATCAATCAGTAGATAATAAAAAATCAAAACCTTCAGAAACGAATGAAAATCAGACTGGCGATGATTATGATTCTGAACCGTTGCCTTCGAATGAAGATGATAAGCAAACAGAAGATGGTACAAGTGACAAACCTCAGAAATTAAATGAAAATCAGTCAGAAGGTGATATCGATTCTAAGCCATTGTCGCCACACAAAAAGCCAAGAGCGCATCATAATAAGGCTAAGCCTAAACACTCGCATGTAAATCTTGAATTAGACGACGATAATTCAAACCCATTGTCGCAACATGAAAATCAGCCAGGAGTTGATAATGCTGCCGAACCTTTGCCTTCGAATAAAGATGATAAGCAACCAGGAGATGATAAAAGCGACAAATCTCAGAAATTAAATGAAAATCAATCAGAAGGTGATATCGATACTGAACCATTGTCTTCACACAAAAAACCAAGAGCGCATCATAATAAGGCTAAACCTAAACAGACTAAACAATCGCATGTAAATCTAGAAATAGATGATGATAATTCAAACCCATCGTCGCAACATGAAAATCAGCCAGGAGATGAAACCGATTCGACACCATCGTCGCCTCACAAGAAACCGCGAGCACATCATAAGAAACCAAAACACTCAGATATGAATCAACCAGCAGATGATGACAATTCAAAGCTATTGCCGTCCCCGGTAAATAAACCAGTAGAGGATAACAATCCTAACTCACCAAAACCTTCATATGGTAGTGGACCAGCAGATGATAGTAATTCTAAAAAACCGTCATCAGACGAAAATCAGCCAGAAGATAATAAAAAATCAAAATCATCAAAACCTTTAACTGGTAATCAACCAGCAGATGATAAAACTCCCAAGCAGTCAGCAGATGAAACCAAGTCTTCGCCATCGCCACAAAAAAAACAGCGAGCACATCGTAATAAATCACAATCGAAACATTCACGTGCAAATCAACCAGCAAATGATAGCACTTCCAAACCTCAGACTTCGAATGAAAATGACATTTCCCCTGATAAACAACCAGAAAATGTTGACAGTTTAAAGCCATCGCTTTCACCTGAAAATCGGTTGGCAGATGATAATGATTCTAAACCACTGCCTCTAAACAAAAAACGACTAGCACATCGTAATAAATCAAAACACTCAAATGTAAATAAACCACCAAATGATAATAATTCGAACCCAGCATCTCCAGAAAAAAATCAGCTAGCAGAGAACAACGGTCCTAAGCCTTTGCCTTCTACTGCTGATCAGCCAGGAGATGAAACCGATTCTACACCGTCGTTGTCACACAAAAAACAGCGAACACATCATAAGAAACCAAAACACTCGGACGTAAATAAATCAGTAGATGATAATAATTCTAAAACATCTCCAGATGAAACTCAGACCAAAGACAAAAAATCAAAGTCATTGCTTACATCTGAAAGTCAATCAACAAATGATAATAATTCTAAACCATCGCCACCAGAAGAAAACCAGCCAGAAGATGATATAAAATCAAAACCAACTCCTGTTTCAAGCAAAAATGATGACGAATCTAGATCCACTACGTTATCTCCAACTGTACCCAGTGACACGACGACACATAAACCACAGGCTATAAAAAAATCTAAACGCAAACACGGTCATCGTAAAACTCCAACTACACCGGGTGAGTCTGATCTATTTTACAATCAACATTTTCGTCTAAATAATTGTATTTGACCAAAATAATTAATACCTTTGCATTGTTATAGTCGTAAGTACTACGCGAAGTCCGGATGATGCTTCAGAAGATCAAATCATTACATTATCACCGATTGAACAAGTAACTGATAATGTGAGCGATGTTCCAACATTGACAACCACTACAGCAAAACCTGTTGAAACCCCTGACAAACAAGATAGTTATAAAGACGCTAAGAATAAACCAAATGAGGCAAATGATGATACAAAGTCATCGTCCGAAGATCAAGCCAGCATTTCAGATAAAGTTCAAACATCTACTACTACGGAAACTCCAAGCAGTTCAACTTCACCAATAGACAATGCCAGCGATGATAAAACAAAAGGGAAATCTAAAGAAAATAAGAAAAAAGCTGTCGTAAGCAAAGAAAACAAAGGAAAAGATAACACACAAAAAGGTAAGTGAAACTAAATAATTGTAATAAGTAGAAGTCACAGATTGCTCAATTCATAATGTTGCTATTCAATTTAATTTGCAAGCTGGTAAAGCTTCAATATTTTTTTGTTCAACTAGCTGTATACAATTCAAGTGAATTGCTAGATACAAACACTGACGTTCCGGAGGAAACTGATGATTATTCGAATGTTACACCGTCACCTTCAGTTCAAAATGATGTATATACAGGTGATGCTTCTGGTGATAATTCATCAGAACTCGAGCAATCCGAGACTGATTTAACAATAACAGTCAGCAGTAGCACAACTTATGATTCGGAAGACGAAATTTTCACCATAAATATTGATGTCTCGGAAAGTACAGGTGATGCCCCTCCATATTAATAATGATTCTTCGGAATCTATATTACCTTTAGAGTTAAAAATATTAATACGAATTCTCCTAATGTAGATAATGCAGATTCGCCCAGTAACGATAAGACGCTAGTGGTTAGCATTGACACAAATCCCGACAACGATGACGATGATGACTCTAAGGCTTTGCAAACAGATGTCTCTAAATCTACGAAAACAGAGGATTGCAAAGACGATCACAATGACGATGATGACGAAATCGGTAACTTCACCACGTAACTCATTTAAAAATCAATGAAATCATCAGATGTGAATAATTTATTGATTGTAAATGGACTTTTTTTATTTCTAGATTTGTCAAACCTGAAAGGGGCACCAACAATGTGGATAAAAACAAGTAATCAAGATGTCATCAACAAGTTAACAGCGAAGAATGACACGCAGATCGATGTGATATACTTCTTCAGTATAGAAAATCAACCTACTATAGAGAGAGAGAAGGAAACCACAATATTCTGCAACGGCACCGTAGTTATAGAAACTACGGAAACTACGTATGCACACAAAGATGGTAATTTCGAACAAGTCCTTACATACATCTTATAATCCAAGTCACAAGTCTACTTTGTGTCTCCGTTTCTTGCGCTTATAAATCAATTTGTTTGAATGGATAGAAATATTTTCTTGCCATGTTTTTCGTGCAGGTAGAGCTTGAGGTTCAGTAAGATTAAGATAAAAATTGAAGTTTCTGTACTACTGTAAAACGCGTATTCGATGCATATTGGGTAAAAAATTACTATGATTTTGATATTCAAAATATTTCTCAATTACAGATCCATCACCGACGATAGTAAAAACGACGGAGATCATGCAAATCGAAGATTATGAACTATACAAGTAGTAATTAATATATAAGTAGTATCATTACGTGAGTTAAAATTAGATAAATACTGATTTTTGTAACGCAAATACGATGTTTCGTTAATTTCTATATATTTTACATTCCATAGATTAAGTATTTCATATTAAAATAGTAAGAACTAAATATTGTAGTCTGTTTTATTTATCTACGTACATCTATCGGTACAGGATATATTACGAAATCCTTCTCCAGTCTTCTATATTCCTACTGGGAGTAGAATTCTTCTTGTTATTCAATTTCTTCTTCTGTGTGCTATGTTAAAATTAAAACATAAATAAAGCCTGCTTTAAGGCTCATTACTATTCCCAAAAATGTGGCTTCAATTTATAAGACAAGAAATAAAAAGTACTAGGTTATATGAGTTATGTAAAGTGATATCTACAACATTAGTTAGAAAAAATAGGCATAGTTGTAGGAAATAAATATTCGCGACAGTATAAATGGTACCTGTCCAGAGTGTCCAGCCAGGCTGCGACCCTATAAAAACAAATGACTACGATTAATACTCACCATTCCTCATCACGTAATGTTGGCTTGGTTCGCATGGTAATCCGAGTACAGATATATTTTTGGTTGCTCAACTATCTTGCGTATGTCATGTGGAAAAATTAAGACTTAACATAACATCAAGCCTGTAATCCCCGAAGGGTTAGGCAGAGGCGTACCTAATAAGTAGTACACCCACATTTCGCCAGTTATGTTTAAGTCCCATGTAATAAGTGGCGAAAAGTGGGTACTCCTTTGGGGATTACAGGCGTGACATTATGTTACGTCTTAAAGTTGGAAAAAGTCGCTTGTCTCAATTATTTAATCTCTTTGTCTCATTTTAAACTAATAAATCGCACCCACAGGAATTCTTTCTGAATATAAAATTACGCTCTCAGAGAAACCCAAACAAGTGCGAGTGCCATTTAGCAATTACTAGACTCCAATCTTATTCAGGCAATTGATTTAAGATGTATTATGGAATATTCGCTCCATTGGAGGAGAAAACTGGAGAGGCTGTCATTCTCAGGCTTACTAATGATTTAAAACGTTATTATAGGACTGGCACTCAGATCAAAAACATGGAGCATATCTTTTGTTTGAGTTCAAAGATAGGACGACAGTTCACGTCTATTTTTGCCTCGGGGAATCTGAAAAACTTACTATACAAGGTGTAACATAATAAACGCAATACCTCCCGTGTGGTCTTTCAGACCATGAGAATGAACAACTTTTGTTCTATGGCTTTTGGAAATTCGTAACTTATTTTTTTGTTTTACCATACATGTTGATCAGCTGATCGCGTCAATTCCTATAGAAAGTACTTTTTTTTTTTTTCGAATTTCGAAGAACTCGTAGAACAAAAGTTGTTCAGTTTCATGGTCCGAGAGACCACACGGGAGGTATTGCGTTTATTATGTTACACCTTGTATTTACGTAGGTAAAGCTAAAATGAATACTGGCATATACAGGGTGTAAACGGACCCTTCACGAAGCCGTCAACCAAGCATTATGTACATCAAACTAAGTCACCCTGCAAAAATTATTGCTGGGAAACGACTTTTTCTTTGGGGTGAAACATCACGTTTTACGGTAAAACTCAATGTAACGCACTCAAAACCTGATGCTAATGGATGCTTTGGATAGTAAACATGTCATGAAGGTAATTAAATTAAAGATAAAACCTTAAAAGTAAAACTTGTAAAAAATTGGAACCTTGACCTCCAATGTCTCCGTAACTAGAAGGTTCCCAGGTATGGCCCAGAACAAAAAAATGATCGCAAAGACGAGGAGAACAAGTGCCTTTCGGCTTCGTTAAGGGTCTTTTTACACCCTTTGTTGTGTCACTGCCTTAAAATATTACACAAACTGAAGCCTGTATAACAGTTATAAACACATTATGACATAAACCATTTGTCAATTGAATAATTAATATGTTTGGTTTGCAGACACCATAGACTTTAGCATATGTAAAGTGCGGGCCATACCGCGAGCTAAGCTAGCTCAGCTAGTCTTAGCTATGCGGGTGATGCGAGTTAGTAGGTCCACATCAAAGTCGTACCTATCAGTGGCAAAGGTTCCATACAACTCGTTTCCTACCGGATTCTCTTTGAAAAATGGCACAGTCAGTATTCTATAGACAAATAATATAATCAGATTAAAGATATGTACTCCCGCTTACCTGTTACAAAAATTGACCCTTCGCTACTCGTATACCAGTCACATAAACAATTAATTTAGTTCGTTTAGGGCAGCTCTGCAGAGGCATTGTGTACCACACTTACAATGGAAATGCCTTTCATTTTGGAAATTTAACAACATTAATTGCACTATACGGTGCGATGTCAAGCTAACAAATTTTTCAAACGTGCGAAGTTAGGGATGAGCAATGTCTTAAAAATCTTTCGGATTGTGATAGAAAGTGTTATGCAATTTGGGTGCTAGTACTAAATGACGTCACTTCATGAGTAAAGCTTTGCCTTATCTCTCTGTGTGGCCGGTACTTTATGTGTGTGTACTCGTAAGTGTTAAACATAAATGTGTTTTTCCTTTGTTTAAAGTCACAGGCAGCCTTATAAATAATTAAGTGGCACCAACAAGTTGGTTCACAAGTTTCTTTGTCGTGATTCTAGCAAACAGAACTATAAATCTGGGCCATTGTAACGCTGCTGTTGTCGACAAACTTGAACAACAACATGTTGTATTCATCAGGTTTTGGCAACTATACGAGCTACATACTCTGTTAAATAACATCACGGGTATATTCTCCATAGAGGCAGACTGAGAAGTCTGTACTACTAGTTTAGTGACCAGACTAAGTAATAGATATCTTGACTTATCTTTGTAAATCGGGGTCTAATTCCTCACGGATGAAATCAATCACAATGGACCCTAGGACTGAATTCAAGACACCACATTTAGTAGTCGCGCATCATTCTAGAGATTTTATGATAGATGCCAAATGCTTATAAAATAAAAGCGATTTTAGTCTAAGTGAAAATCACTTTGTTATTTAAATAATACATATATAACATCATGCCTGTAATCCCCGAGGGGTTAGGCAGAGGTGTACCTAATGCTACACCCACACCCAAATTTCGACAGTATGTTTTTAGTCCCATGTAATAAGAGGCGGGCCTATTGCCGTCAACCGGGCACAAATAAATAAATAACACTTATTCATATATTCAAACTTGCTTAGTGAAGAGTACAATAAAATTTACAGCAGACGTTTATACGCTGATTGAGATAAACATTATGTTTCAAGGAACTTGGTTATCAAGGAAGCCCGTCTGAATGCAGCTGCAGTAATTTGCACCACAAGAGCGGGAACAATCTATTCAGCAGTTTCTACGTAAAGCTCGTGGATGCTATAGTTACATAACATAACATCACGCCTGTACATCTTGAATGGTAAGGCAGAGGTGTAGTTATGTTTAAGCCCCATGTAATACGGAGCGAGCCTAATGTCATCAAGCGGGCACATAACGAGACTCTGGGCTGCTACTGAGAAATTCCTGATAGAAAAACTCAACAACACATATTCACATTTTATACCATTTTTACAAAACAAATAATACTTATCAGTTTAGGTATTCTACTTATTTTTCATGTCTGTGTAACCGGATGCTCAAAGATTAGCAATGTGATTGATGTCTTGCCACCTACAACAAAAGAAATCTCCATGATCTTTGTCTTGTCCATAGACAGTTGGTAAGAAAGAAAACCTGCAGAGAAAGAAAGCACGTTAAACCGTTGGTTCCATCTCTTATTTCTAGATCTTTGACACAAGTACACATACACAGTCTTACCAAAGGGTATCGTATTACCCAGTATTAACTGGGTTGTGGACGTCAGATAGGCAGTCGCTCCAATTAAAATACTGGTATTTAGCTGCATCCGGTTAGACTGGAAGCCGACCCCAACATAGTTGGGAAAAGGCAAGCAGATGATGATGATGAGAAACAAGATTATTTGATATGTCAGTGACTATTTGTAGAAAGGAAATAGTCCCGCTCGGTCCTCAGGGTCTAAACAAATAGCAATCGCTTTCAAGACGATTTGTATTTCTACAATAACTTTCAACTGGATTTTGACATAACTTTCTCGATAGCTTATGTCAATTTAATACATTGTGGACTTTCCCGTTATCTAATGTCACTTTATTTGGGCCCTCTGAATAACAGCCTGTCTGGCGTAGAAAATTTTATAGAAGATGAAATGCTACTGATTAGATAATATTCTAGTAAACTAAGAAACAACTGCACCAGCATGGTTGGTGCAGTTGAGCAGTTGGATGCATCGCTGCGTGTCGCGGAGTTCAGTTGCCAGACGGGACAGATATCTTTATGGCCTTCAGGTAGCTGGTCCGGGTCTGGCTGTGTGTGTATGTGAGTTTACATATTTTTAAACACACCTACGATGCAGGAGAAAGTTTAGGGAAAAGTTACAAAAAACGTTAAGAACTACAAAAAAACTAGAAAAAAAACAAACACTCCAGATAGGTTCCATCCTATTTACCTACACAAGACAATCCTATAGCAGCTACAGGATTGTCTTGCAGGTTAATAACGGCTTGGTTCAGCTACAGTATAGCTGAACCAAGCCGTTAATATGGTAATGTACTTTGGTCGCATATCCGAATTTGTCGTACATTGTAACCGACCGCAATAACAGGTGTTCTGGGATTTTGCGGCGAACTGCGCTGCGCTATAATATTTTAATTAACGTAATACTAGGTTTGAAACTCTGATTTGGTGAATAGTATCTCATCACTGTTCTTTTAGACAGAACTCAGAAGCATGTAGGTAAGTCTGACAACTTGTTTAACAATTAGGATCGTAGTACCCAATAACAGGGTTGTGGAAGTCAGATAGGCAGTCGCTCCATATAAAATACTGGTTCTTAGCTGTTTCCGGTAAGACTGGAAGCCAATACTACCATAACAGGGAAAAAACTAGGCAGATGATGTGTTCATTATCCAGTGAATTCCTGTCACTTTCACTTTGGTTTGATGTAGCGGTTCTTGGGTGACCATATCTAGCAGTGGAACAGTTTGTCTCTAAAATAATTAAAACTAAGTTGGTAAAGCTAGTCCTGGTCTATACCAGGTGGAGCTTGTGGCTAAATAATAGTAGCCGCTCGGGTCGATCTTTAGGTTAAGCCGTGCTTGCCTAGGTTGGTCTGTGGATTGGTGATCACCCATTAAATACCGAGTTTCCTCCGTGCCTCGGAAAGCACGTTAAGCCGTTGGTCCCGCGTGTCAGTTGTAGATATTTGACAGTCTTTAGGTAGTCAGTAAAATACCGGTATTCAGCCGCATCCGGTTAGACTGGAAGCCGACCCCAATATAGTTGGGAAAAGGCTTGGCAGATGATGAGGTAAAGCATAGACCAATTCTTGTGGTTTTGCTGGTATCCATATTCGCATACGTAACATTATCGACGTATTCAGTAGCTGTCAGTCGGGACTGTTTGACTTGCTAAAACCAAAACCACATCCTTTGCACCCTTTACAAACTTATTTAGGTACGTTTATAATAAACATTTTAGTTCAGAATCACTTCCATATGTGTAGTAACAATGTAAACTTATAAACTAGTTAATTAACGACACCTTTTCGTTTAATTTGATCGGGGTTCACGGCCAAGGGTACAGTCACGAGCACCAATATGTATAGACTTTCCTAAATTTAAAAGCAATTTTCGCGAGAAATAACGATTGTAACTTGGAGATAGGATCTTTTTCATAAAAATATGATTTCCAGAATACTATGTTCGTAACAACATGAAATTTTAATCAGATCAGTAGGAGAAAAACTCTTTTAAAATTTGATAAGTGTTTACATGTTGCTCGTGACTGTACAACGGTTAAAATTGATCCTTCACTGTACCATCTAGGGAACAGCCAAGGGTACTTAGGAAAACAAGGGATTTAGTCAGCTATATAAATCGTCGAGCCTCTCGTTTTTCATGATCCCCACGGCTCAATGGATCCCTTAACACATTCTTCCAGCCAAAAAGCCAACAGAATAACATAAATACTAAATAACTACAAGAGCTGTTTGTCATTCAGTAACTAAATAAATAATGTGATTGGCTCTTTCTCTCTCGCCACAGTTGTATATAGAACCTTTTTGTTATTCATTGGGAGCCTACGACACTTGGTGTCGTTCGAACAGCTGTATATTAGGAATTATTTGTTTTGTGAAAAGAAATAGGAATTTCGATGAATTTTATATGTGAACATAACATCACGACTGTAATCCCCGCAAGGTTAGGCAGAGGTGTACATAATAGTACATCCACATTTCGCCAGTTATGTTTTAAGTCCTAATGTAATAGGGGGCGAGCCTATTGCCATCAACCGGGCACGAAACCAGACTATGTGGCTGCTACTGAGAAATTCCTGATGGAAAACCCAATAGCACTTCGGCCCGGAATCGAAATCCTGGACCTCATGCTCAGCAGTCGCGCTTTCGACCACTCGGCTAACGAGGCAGAATTTTATATATCAATATACGAGCACATATAATAGGTTACTATGTTAACTGCGGGTAGACCTTTTTTTCTCTGCTGTAAGTGTCGCTGCGTCCCGGGAGCATTGGAGACAGAGAGATTCAAGCAAATGTCTTTGATTGGAGAACAGGTACACATGTTAGGGATGTTTTTTAGGTCTGTAAAAATAAATACTTTAGACATGTCCTTTGAATTATCCAAAACTGCGCATACAATACAATACATTCTTTTAGTTAAGCTGCTATGCTTCTACATTGTTTTTATCCTACAGCTAGTCTTTCCATTTTTAGTACTTAAACAAGAACACGAAAAAATTATAAATGGATATGTAACACAACCGTAAAGGCTATGCTTGGAATGATATGTTTGCGACAAGTAGATACATTATAAAAGCTGAATCGATTTTGATAAATCACCTTCTATGTCTCCTTACATTTTTATAAGGCTCAATAAATTTTGTCATTGATTGATTGTTTTCTAAGTAATTTAGATAAATAGGGGTCTTTTTTGTAGATTGTGATCGATGGCAGAGGTAAGGCTTTCAAGATACGTGTAGGACTTAAGTTGTCTGGTTTTTTTCTTACAAATGTAGATATAGTCGATGGATTTAAGTAGTGGAGTAGATTACTTCAGTGGATATTTGAAGTAACAAGCTGCGGGTGGATCCAATCTCCTCATAATGCCACGTCATCGGCTAACGAGCGGGGGTTTATTCCCTTTTTATCCAGAGGATTAGATCCCTTCGGGTGAGCGGTCGGGAAAAAGTTCGCGGGAGAAGCGAGCCAGCTAATGGCACGCCGAGGTCCAATTTACCTACGTAAGGAGGTGGCGAAACAGAAATAGCGATTTTATTTTTGTTCAAGTAATTGCTTCGACTAATGGAGTTTGTTATCTCTTTGAGTAGAGGCTCTGGCGAAATTACTGCGAATGACGCTCTGAAAGCTCGTTATGAACGATCAAAAACAAAGGTCTAATGTTGGGTTTATTTAATAATAGGTGACGAAATTGAATTAGCTCCTTTTACAGGTGAATCCAACTGAGAAGTTTTTGTTTGAAAATACTAAAAACTCACAGACTTTGATTAAGTTGGTTGGAGAAAATTTATGACTACATAAAAAACACCTGAATTGGCGAGAAGACGCAAACCATCGAGAGAAGTGCAAGGAATGAGGCTAGGCCTTTGCCCAGAAGTGGGAAAATACTAGCTAACTACAAAAAAAAAAACAAAACACCTGTGCTGCAAAAAAAAAAGTAGAACTTAATTGAATTCTGTTCTGTATGCTTCGTAGACAAAGTTCGTTAGGGAGTAAACCTGAAGGCAAAAAACACGATTGAGGTTTTTCTTGCGAGCGGGTAGATCATTTCCGACGAGAAGGTTACCTGCTGAAGTGACATTAATGTTCGTTTTCAGTAACACCAAACGAGAAATTAAGCGAAGAACATACTTTAAGGGATCGGGAAAAAAACAGCTTCCCCATACATTTATGTTCGCATAACTCGACATAACCACTGATACTTTTTTCCATGTTTCAGAGCTGTCAGTATACCATACTTGGGAACCTTCTAGTTACGAAGATATTGAGGGTCAAAGTTCCAACTTTTTCACAAGTTTTATTTAAATACATGTTTTTAATGTAATTGTTTTACTTTAAACACCTCCACGACCCCCGTACGATTCAATCCATCCATCAGCACAATGTTTTGAGTGCGTTACAGTATGTCCTACCGTAAAACGTGATTTTTAATCACAAAAAATCGTTGCCCAGCAATTTTTGCGTAAAGTTACTTAGTTTGATGTTGTACATAATGTTTGTTTGACGGCTTTGTGAAGGGTCCGTTTACACCCTGTATTCCTCGTTTAACCAGTCATAATACAGGGTGGAAGGCACACCGACACACTAACGCTTACCATGTATTCAGTACATCATTCTGAACCACACCACCACCACATAGATTTTTTTTATTCCATACATTTTGACCTGGTATTTATATTTATTTTTTAACTAGCTGTTGCCCGCGACTTCGTCCGCGTGGAAATTTTGGTATGTATGTGTAAGACTGCCTCGAGTGGTCGCAAGCGTGACTACTAAGTATGAGGTCCTGAGATCGATTCCTGGGTCGGGCAAAGTGTTAACACGTTAAACGCCGTGGGGGACAACATATGGGCCTCACTTATTTAGTAAAAGGAGCCAGGTTAAAAATGCCCGATTGTTAAATTTTACGTATAAGTTTTTATTGCTTTAGGGGCTAGAAAATGTGCCAAATCACATGAAATAAATCGAAGAAAAGTAATTAGTGACTTTATTTCACCAAAATACTACTGTCACTCAACAGTTGCCCCCCATGGCCCAAGCGGAAATAAATCGCGTTGTTCGTTGGTGGGGGCCGCGGGGGTCGGGGTGTCGGTCATCGGAAAATGAAACACATCTAGTGGGTACTATTAGAAAAAATAGAAGGAATATACCAAAAGAGGTTGCTAATGATAAACTAAAGACAGGTGAATATATAGCTAGAGAGAGCGAAGATGGAATTACTATAATGAAGACTAAGTGGAAAGATAAAAGAGACGTACTTGTTCTTTCGACCAAACATTCCGACTGTTTCCAGACAATTATAAAGCGAGGAAAAGCGGTATAGAAGCCGAAAATCGTGCTAGACTGTAATAGGGCAAAAGGAGCTGTCGATTTGTCATACATGTTTGATGTAGTTTCATTTATCAAACTATCCCCGAAAAATTAAATCCTAACAGCTATGGTAGTACAACTTTAACCAGATGTTAACTACTTAAGTAGCAGTATAGTGTTTTACAATACATTATAAATAGTAATTTTATGGAAAAATATAAAATAACACATCATCATACACACTTTTTCCTTTAGAACTTTCAAACAAGTCTTGTCCCGAAATTATTTGTCATATTTTTCTAAGTCATATTTTTTACTAAAAACCAAATACAATCTATTTGTCTGCAGGGCCGTGGGGGTCACGTCAAATACATATTAGCTTCATATCTGTGCCCGCCGGCCCAATAGAGACGCTTAAAATCACCTCTGATTCGCGGTCATATGTTGTCCCCCGCGGCCCCAACGGAACAGTTACCTGTCGACCAAATGGTGCCCCCCATGGCCCAAATGGAAAAACGAAGAAAACGTACTGGCGTTCAACGTGTTAAAAAAAAAGAATGTTTATTTCAATTAGATACATAAAGTTATGACACACATGATTTTGAGATCACCTTTTAAGCAAGGAGATGCTTGAGTTAGGGGGCGTCCATTAATTACGTGAGGCAATTTTGGCGATTTTTCACCCCCCCCTCTCCCCTTTGTGAGATGTCGTGAGATTTTGCTTTTAATTTACAACATTAAGAGACTTCTTGCGAGAGCCCTTAGACCTCCTTAATCCAGCCCTGCCGCAAAATCCGTTCTTAGCAGACTTTTACTGACTTTTTATTACCTCCCTGCCAAATTTCAAGTTTGTAGCACAAAAAATGAAGGACTTTCATACAAACTTGCGAGAGCCCTTAGACCCCCTTAGTCCGGCCCTGTCGCAAAATCCGTTCTTAGCGGACGTCTACTAACTATAAACTACCTCCCTGCCTAATTTCATCTTTTTACGTCAAGCGGTTTCGATATTTCGTGATGAGTGAGTGACCTTTCGCTTTTATATATTTTTGCTTTTATTTTTTTAATATTTTGCTCTGAAGTTAAAATGCTAGTGCAGCCACATCTAAACGTTAAAGACGTGCCGCGAGTGAAACAGTTATAATCTCAGTTATTAGTTATTTTCGTTATTTCTCTTCACTCCACAATTGTAAATAAAGCCTGCTTAGTATAGAAAAAATGCCTAATACAGCCCCCCCCCCAACTGTTGCCCCCCCGAACCCCCACCGAATGAAAAATATGTTGAATATACATAAAAAAAACTAAAGTCATCACCAATAGCGTAAAAAGTAGGGTTGAGGTAGATGGGCAAGAAATTCACTACGTCGATGAGTACATTTGAGTTTGAGACTTGCCGAGTCGAGAACGCCTGGAAGAGCTACTGGTCCATGAAGTCGCTGATTAAGGGTGACCTACCTTTATCCCTGAAGCACAATCTCATCGACATGTGCATTCTGCCCATCCTAACCGGTCAGGGACCAAGTTTGAGCATTACGGTGCTCAAACTTGGTCCCTGACCGGTTCCGACCCGGACCCGGTCCCGGTTCGGTTCCGGGACCGGAGTCGCAAAAGTCCAAACTCAAGGTTGGCCAAAGGGCGATGGAACGTAGCGTATTGGGTATTAAGCTCAGCGACAGAATTCGCAATACCACAATACGCTCAAAAACTGGAATCGCTGATGTGGGCGATAAGATTGCTAGTTTGGAGTGGGATTGGGCGGGCCACGTCTGTAGAATGCATCTGGACCGGTGGGCCAGAGTCGTCACGCAGTGGGTGCCAGAAGACGGGCGTCGTCGCCGAGGGAGGTCTCGAAAACGCTGATGTGACGACTTAGAAGCGTTTGTGACAGATTGGACGAAGAAAACCGCACGGAGAGAAGAATGGAAGGCCATGGGGGAGGTTTTTGCCCAGCAGTGGGACAATAAAGGCAAAAAAAAGATTACATAAAAATTATAACGAATGGGTTGCCTAATCATTAAGTCAAGAATATTTAAAACTGCGACAGACGCTAGGCTTGACCGCTTTTACTTAGACAACGTTATACTTTCCAATCACATTTAAGCGTAAACTTGTCGACCTGTGTATCCTGCCTATCCTAACCTATGGTACCCAGACATGATCTTTGACGGAGGCTGAAAAGTCCAAACTCAAGGTTTGCCAAAGAGCGATGGATTTTAAACATCAAAATCACCGATTGAATACGCATCACCACAATGCGCTCCAAGACAGGCATCGCCGATGTTGGCGATAAGTGTAAGAGGTTCAAATGGGACTAAGCGGGTCACATTTCCTGAATGGGTCAGGACAGATGGGCCAGAATGGTCATACAGTAGGTACCTGAAGACTGTCATCGTCACCGAGGTAGACCCAACAAACGCTGGTGTGACGATTTGGACTCGTTCCTGACTGATTGGCCAGAGAAGGCAAAACACCGGGAGAGTTGGAAAGGAAATGGGGAAAGCCTTTGTCCAGCAGTGGGACAGAATAGGCTAATTAAAAAAACAAAACGTTATACCATCGTGTTTGTTATAAAATTACCTATCTGTTTTTTAATACATATTTTAATGAGAAAACAGATGAGTGTATAAGTACCTAGTAGTACACCCACATTTTGTCAGTTATGTTTAACTCCCATGAAATATTTAGCGAGCCTATTGCCATTTTGTATAAAGAACAGGTTGTAAGGTTCTTCATCCCCCATAGAAAAGGGAGGATAGTCCGACCAGACGGGTGTAATGTCTGGTGGGCTATAACTGCCCAACAGTTGTTGTCGGGTACTTCTATATAGTCTTAAGTCGCGGATAACTTTATTTGGGCGATTTATTTGACCCAGGCAGAATTTAGACGTATTTCGATGTTTAGTTCATCACCTGCGTCATAGATGGCGCTGAAGTACTTTTTGTTATATGTTGCTGTATTACTTTTTATAGTGCCGATACACCATCAACCGGGCACAAAACCAGACTTCGTAGTTGCTACTGAGAATTTGCTGGTGGAAAAACTCAATAACACATTGCCCGACCGGGAATCTAACCCAGGACCTCATGCTCGCTTCTGAACACTTTACCAATCTATAAAAGAACAATAAAATTCCAAACTGCGATTGATTATTGATATTTTGCAAATCAAGAAGGAAACAGACTTCTAGTAAAAGCAAGAACTTTTTGTAGAAATCATCATCATCATTCTCCTGCCGTTATCCCATTTTTTTCGGGGTCGGCGCAGCATGTCATCTTCTTCCATACTTCTCTATTACTTTTTGGAGAAACGTTTGAAGAAAAAAGGAGAAAAACGGAAATGCAAACGATGTCAATACAAAAAAAAAATGGAAATCTAAAAGCATCAAAAAAATATTCAAACAAATTACAAAAAAGTGAAAGTAATAGTGGGGTTTGAACTTGCGACCAGTAGCTTACAGAACGTTCAAGAACCCACTAGGCTGTTTTCTCTGTTGACATAAGCTTTAAATAGCCATTCTGGTGCTTGTCATGACTGAAACGTCAAACAAATGAAGGATACTGACATAATGCATTATTGCTCACCCCCTTAAGCGAGTAGCGTGATAATATATAGCCTAACATGTGAAGAAGCCTGTAAGGAATATTTGTGCAAAATTTGAACAGGATCTATGCAGTAGTTTTTGAGCCAAGTCGGAACATAAAATTGGATTTTTACGATTTTATTATGTGTATAGAAGATATATAGATTACTGATGAAATTTTTTTATAGCACTAATGAGCGCCGAGAGTTAAAAAATCCAGAATGCTTTTAATAAGGCATTTACATAGGTGTCACATTAAATTAGCGAAAACAGGCATAACTATAGACTTTTAGTTTGCAATAAGCTTAGCAATTTAAATCGTCTAGGCGGCATTAGGATCGGTCGCTCGATCCCTTCCCATGGCTCTCGTTACAGGTGGCTAAGGCTTATTTTAATGGATGACACGTATCCAGTTCACATGTGTGTGCAGGCACAGCTAACGACATTATGCCACTTTGGATTAATAGATATTAATTAATCCTTAGCCTATGAATTGTTGTACATAAGCTATAATATCAAATGCAATGCAATGTAAATGAAATTTTATTATAACGCAAGTGTTGACCTCAAGAAATGCTGAGAAAACTTGCCTGTGAAATGTTGACATCAGAGGCCCTAGGATTTGCAGGATTGTCCGACGTGAATGAAACGTAAGTTTGAACCATTAAAAAATTAGGGGCTAAGTTCTCAGAAAGCTTTTTTTCCGCCTACAGTGTACAATAGTGTTTGAATTTATGACCACAAAATGCCAATATAAGTACACACATCAGTTTATAAATTGAGCCTACTAAGGTCTTTTGTAAAGTTATAAGTGATGATAAGCGACACACACACAGTCACACTCACATACACACACTAACACACACACCTTCCTAGATATATGTTGAATTTCTTTTGTATGGACACTCCTACATTATAATTGTTTTTTTAGTTTAATAAGAGCGGAGTCTCCCAGCACAGGTATTTTTCATACGTAAAAGGAGGCCTCTATGTAAGATCATATATTGTAGCAGTTTGTAAAGTTAACTGAAATAAATGTATTTAGAACTTTTTTAATAATTGAAATTTGTACATAAAAAACAATATTCTATCTGTCTATCTTATACACAAGAGAATTTCGGCCTCCATTTGTAATCTTGTTTTCCATTACCAAAAAGAACAATAATTCAAAAATTAACGAGTTCAAAGCTCTCAAGAGTCACATTCGAGTATGTAACGAATTTACATCGTTCTCGAAATGAGAAAACGTCTGCTCCATAATAAGATATCACCAAAACAACATTATTTAAAATTCAATCTTCTTAGATTTGGTCATAAACAGTCAAGGTTATGATATGAAGAAATGTTGCATCTCGTTTCAATTCTAATTTTGTAAATATCAAACTTAATTTGACATTTTACAGTATTTACAGCTAAGACACCCTTCGATCTTCTCTTATTAGGTGTGGAAAAGTGAGAGTGCCTATTATTTTTCCCTATCTATCAATTCCTATATACAAAATTATATACATATACATACAGGATAATTAAAATGGAAGTGTATGTTTGTAATTTCAAAATAACAGCTTTTTACTGAATGCATATGAAAATAGATACGGTACTTGTAACAAAAAAACCATTTTCCGTCTGACTGTTTATTCCAGCTAATCTCCGAAACGGCTGGACTGATTTCGACGAGACTTTTACTGCCAGATAGCTGATGTTATAAGAGAAACTTAGAAAAACTTTTTGTTTTAGAAAAAGGATTAAAGTTCCTTGCAAAAAAAGAAATGATTTTGTTAACAAAATCCGATTCGAATAGGAAAGTAATACTTTTATAATAATTTCACGAGTACGAAGGTCGCGGGCAATAGCTACTTATTATTACATTTATTCTCTACTAATGCTTGTATGTCACTAAATAGCAGGACACAGAGATGCCCATAACTTTTTGTGACACCTATCTTGTTCCTGTGTGCACAAATACACGTTTTTGATTTGATCGACATTCGCTTCATCATCATCTCAGCTCAGCTGAACCCATTGCTTGGAGGCCTTGGGCCTCATTTGATTTTTGCTTATCTTCAAGCTCCAGCAAGAATCGCATGAATCTCATTTCACTCATCTTGTGTATTGGACTAGCGATGACAACAATCTTGCGGCAAATTCACCGTCATACTTAGTTGCAGTTCTCGCCACCGATCGATTTAAGACTCCTCATCCTCACTTAGCATGAAGGGCCTTACCCAATTCCATTTGAGTTCCATTAACTTCTCAATATCTAGCTTTCGTTTTTCCATCTTCTTTGTATTGAGCACACAATTCCATTGTAAATCCGCGTAATCTGCGCTGACTTTGATAATGATATTTCGGCTCTGCGGTTGGGGTCTATCCGACCTATTACTTTCAATGTTTAGTCAATGTCAATGACGCAAAGCCCCAGTCTCGTTACGAGATTCGTAATGGTTCGTATTTAATCGGGCATAGAACGAGGCAAAGCCTTCTAGTGAAATCCTTGAATTATATTGAAAGCAAAACAATATGCATTCCACTTGTATTTATTTCCTTTTTTACTACTACTAAAGATCGACAAAAAACAAACACCATATTTTAAACAAAGTAGCGCCATCTGTATCTATTTACATAATAAAGACAGTATTAACTATTCGTGAATAATTTATTCACAAAAGTGTTGTCTACGAAATGGGGCGTAAATCAAAACGTTACGAGTAGGTAAACATCGTTAAAATGATTAAATACACAGCTTTGGGGGGAAACTGAAATAGCGACAAACGTGACGTTTGAATAAATCAAAGAATTTGTGGAAACCATCATGGCCGAAAAACCCGACACTGACGACTTTATTCATTATTAAAATTAAAATTGTTTTCATATTATACATATGCGTATTATTATTAAAAATTAAGTAATTACGCCTGTAATCTCGAGGTGTACATACAAGGTGGAAGGGACACCGACTCAAAAACGGTTACCACGTATTCAGTACATCATTCTGAGCCTCCCACATGGATATTTTTCATCTGTAGGTTATTGCAATTTTGGAGGAAACAGCTGGTTTTTTTAATAACCGACGAAAAATTTCAATGTGTGTGGGTTCAGAATGATGTACTGAATACAACCGTGTCCCGTGGTAACCGTCTATATATATCTCTCTGGTCTATACCCATATTTTGCCAGTTATGGTAAACCAATGGAACAGAAGGCGACTCTATTTTTACTACCAGGCTCTGGGCTGCTACTGAGAAAATCCTGGTGGAAAAATTCCAATAACAACTTGCCCAAACCGGGAACCAAGCCGAAGACCCCATGATCGTCAATAGAGGTTGTCATTATTCCCTCCAAATAACTAGTTAAGATTCTTGCACTGCTTAAAGAATTTATAGTGTTGTCATGAGAAATTAAGAAAGAAATCATACTATCCTTCACACAGTGCATCTATAAGAAAAGATGGATGGACTGTTTGAAGGATGATATGGCTAGAAGGGAGGTGACTTCTGAGATGACGAGTAATAGAGAAGTATCGAAGAAGAAGACACGCTGCGCCGACCCCAAATAAATTGGGTTAAGATAAGAGAATGCTGATGATGATGTCACGAACTTCAGGCTAAAATGTTCGGTCACCCAATTACAAAAGGAAAAAGTTAAAAAAGTTGAGAAATGATACAAAGTTTCGCTATCAATCGCTTTTTTAGATAGTAACTTTTATTTCATTTAACAAACTTAAGTAGTGTTGGCTAATGATAAAAGTTCTGCGGTGAAACTGTTAGTGGCGAGAGTTTTTGTGTCACGCTATTACGTGTTAATTAGTGTAGTTTTAAAAACGGAATGGAAAAAGGTAAGCACTTACGTAATAAAAAGCTGGCAGGTAACATTTCGTTTTTTTTTTCATGCTTTTCAGATAGATTATACTAAGGACTTTGCATTTTGAAACTTGGCAATTTCGCAAATAACTCTGAAGTGTTTTGGTGATCTGATGATTTATCAGTATTACTAAAAGACGTTATGAAATATCTCCGTGTTCCTTGTTGATAGATTAAATAATAAAATAAAAAAAAATGAGAGATATTTGCGACGTTGCCAACTTACTAGATTTCAGAATGCACTCTCTTAAATTGTTTCGCTTTTACTTTTTTTTTTTTTACTACTTCTGCGTCGCAGTTATCACTGTAGGAACTAATAAGATATTTAGTATCTTTATTAGATATTTATCTCAAATGCTGCACATGTTTGACTCACAGACTGGTAATACACACAAGTAAGTTATTGTTGCTGTTCTCTTGTAGCTAACGTTGGTTAGTGCTGGAGTAGTTATAAATTAAATGTTACCACATAAGAATGGCAAATCGTAACAATTTTATACGTACAAAATCCCATACAAAACAGTGCAAATTGAATTCCTGCAAATAAATGACATGATACTGAAATCGCAGATTGCTTTTGGACGAGCTTTGAAACAATTGATTTAATCATTTTCGCTGAGTCACTTGTCAAACAACAGAGGTTCCATTAAAAACGGTTCAGTGGTTTTAAAATATTGCTGGACCTACCGGCGATGCTACCTAAAATATATTCCAGTTTATTTTCTATTACAACAAGGTGTCTTCAATTTTTACGTAAAAGAATGTGTAGAGAGAATTTCAACATAACATCACGCTTGTTGTCCTCGAAGGGTTAGGCAGAGGTTAATCTATAATAGACCCACAAATTGCCAGTTATGTTTAAGAGAGAAATTAAAAAAAAAAATCTTCCATTTGAAATTAAACAAAAAAAAAAAACATAAAATTCATTTTCTATATTTGTCTTTCTGTGGTAATTAAAACAGAAGATATTTCCTTTCTACCGTAATTAATTTATCAGCTTATGCTCAGCTGGTACTCTGAAACTCCTCTCAACCTAAATCACTCTCAACAGATACAAAGTCAATCGGTCAACGTAGGTACACAGTTCCTGCTGTCATAAGCTTCTGTATTGGGTGCAGCTGAATTATGCACGGCACTGCGGTATCAGGAAGTTTGTTTTGATTGGTCGAGTGAGCTACGACACAGCACTAATATCTCTCCTGTCTCCCTGAATTGGATGAGTTTGTAATCTGACATCTTTGAGAATGCATTTAATCTGAACTTGACCAGATCAGACTATGATATGACTAGATTTATGGACGTCAAAGGAGCAAAAGGAGCAGCATGGGTCGTAGTTATTAGTACACAAAATAAAACAATTCCTTAGTACCCAATCCTATGACATAAATAAATCAATCCCTAGTGCACTAAATTATTTAGGATATATATATATATTTTAAAACGGACTTCCATAACAACCCTAAAAAGTGGAAATTATTTTTTTCTTTTCGGAAGTCAGTGAATTTTGTTTGTTTCATTGACGTTTTGCCACCGATTTCCGGAAGATTTTTTTTTTCACTTTTTAATGTTTTGTTTTGAAAGCCGATAATTTGTTTTTTGCTCAATGTTTTTATTTTTCCCTTTTTAGTTGTGTTGTCACACAAATCCTTCTCAAGTATCAATTTTACATTGTAACTAGAAGTTATTAGCACATCATCCACATAGACGAAGAAAAAAATTCATATTATAGAGGATAACCCGTAAAGTACCAAAGCAAACCGAGACCACCGCGTGAGCTTTCTTTACCAAATGAAAAATAATCACTTAAAGCGGACCAGTAATCACGGAGCAATCGGTGAACATACGTAAAAAAAAAAGATGCTGGTGGAATACATAACCCTTTTTTAGAATTCGGCTAAAAATTAAGACATTGCAGGTAATAATAAATATATAATTTTGTGTTAGATAGATAAATCAGGCTAGAGTAGATATCTATAGTATAAGTAAAAGATCCTAATGGTCAAATCCTTACAATACTCATGAGACAAAATCAGGAAGAAAATTCTATTCGACAACGACACTGACAATTCCCAAGGGCATGTATGCCATATGCAAGTACCTATTTAAGAATTTATACTCGACTATTTGCCGCACATCCCGGAACTAACAAAGCAATTTAGTATACCAAGTGACTTAAGCACAGCTTGTATACTATACACTGGAGTGCAGGATTAATGGGCCGTAAGTAGCCATCCAAGCTGCTGGCAATTCATAAAGTGACCTTAATAAAGTGTAAACTTAATGTTTTGTGTCGTAAAGATCCGGCTGTAAACTTTTTATTTTATTGGCCATAACTGTATTAGGGTCTTTTGGAAGGTCATATGTCGAGGCTTGCTTCAATATTTACTTTTTCATGGTGTTTTTGGAGAGTTTCAAGCAGATAATTTTGACTGATTTACAGACGTCAATGAGGCGATTGTGATTTTTTGCGAGTCACACGTTATATCACATCGAAGAATGCATTGTTTCGTTAGGTAGTCAGTTGCCCAAAAAGTCTGACAACCAAGGGTATCGTATTACCCAGTACTAACTGGGTTGTGGAGGTCAGATAGGCAGTCGCTCCATGTAAAATACTGGTATTCAGCTGCATCCGGTTAGACTGGAAGCCGACCCCAATATAGTAGGGAAAAGGCGAGGCAGATGATGATGCATTGTTTCGTTCTTATCTGTACCTAAATAAGGACGATTTCTACGTTCTGGTAATAAATAAATGTGACTAACGCTTAGTGGTCTTGCATGCTACCACTACTACAATGTTTTTTGTTTGTTACTTAATTAAGTAAATGTTTGATCGGCTATCGATATGTCATCATCGATAAACGTTTTTGTCGATATCGGTGGAAAAAATAATGACAGATGAGTGGCCTACCACTGGGAGCCATGATTAATGGTCTTAAGTGGAGTGGACGCTGTACTTACAGAGTATTATGTGCCGAGGGAAACATTGAGGTGATATAAAATTAACAAACCTCATGCGTTGATAGAATGGCCATTCAGTGTTTCAGATGCCAACGGAGAGGAAGACCAAGAAAACGATGCATTTGGATTGTATGAAAGGAAAAAAAAGCTAGCTGCAAGTAAAACTCCCGTGAAAATCGGGCCAGCCTTTTCGGAGATTACCTGGAACAAACAGATAGACAGACCGACAGACAAAAACTGAAAAAAATGTGTTTTTGTTATAAATGCCGTATACATTTTCATATGCATTCAGTAAAAATCTGTTATTTTGATATTTCAAACAGACAGTTCAATCTTATTCTTCTTCTTCTTCTTCTTTATCGTGTGGTTAGTTCGTAACCTGTTCAATCTTATTTATTTGTATAGACGTGTAAATTACTGATTCAGAAACTTTGTAAACTTGTTTGATATACATAAGTCCTACGCACAAACTTTTACTTGTTAATTTTACCTGTAAATATGAACAAAACAGATTCAGCAATAACGTTCTGTGCCTAAGTTTGTGTAGTAACATTGTCGGTTTATTTCAGCCTCCACAGAAGTTTGTAACTATTTATTGGCACAGTAACTTTTAGATGAGTTGGCACAACTTTGTGCCGACTGATTGTTTAAGTTGCTCGCGAAACACCAAAAATGTTTTGTGACGAACTTCTTCAGCTAGTTTTATTGATGCACACAATATAATGATAATATTTTTTTTGTGGGAATATGTTTACATGATTTACAGACTAGATAATTCTTCGAAAATCAACCCGTCTATGCGATAAATCTATTTGAACACATTTATAAACTGTGGTAAATTTTCCGTATGAAAGTGCTGTATTGTGCACTTTCATAAAGAAAATTTTGTAAAAGAAATTTTGTAGGAATCTGCATAGTCCTCATGTGAGTTGACAAAGATTTGTCTGGACCTTAAAAGAGACTTTGACCTCTGAGTTTGTTTCGGCTGTTTCTTGTCAGAGTAGTCAGGTACGAAACACCGGCCTTATCTAGTTTAAAAAAAATACGTGTGAAAGTGTTTGCAAAATAAAAATAATTTATCATTTAGAACATGAACGCTTCGAAAAAGAAGGAAGGTATTTTGGAAACTAAGTTTACAAAACTTTAAAGACCTACAAAACAAGAAATATATGTTTTATCATTATTCGTTGACTGATTTTTACAATTCTATAAAGTCGAATTTTGGTTCGACGTAATAAAAGAGCAGGCTATTTCCACTCAATGGAAGTTTCCGAACTTATTTTGGGGCACCTCGAAACGGATACCTATAATTGAATTCGAAAACAAAATTGTTTTGAATAAAAACGAAGTACGATTTGTATAACTTTAAGAAAACTCGTTCAGACCACAATAACGAGGCAAAGCTTGACAATAAGAGAGTTCCATTCCATTTCCCATATCAAAAAGAAAATTTTGCGAACTCAAAACACGTTTAGGTACACTTTTCATTCACAGTTGAAGTAGAAAGTAGGTACAGTTCTTTCAGTTTTATTGTCTCTGATTTTATATCATTGTCAAAAGCAGAATGAACTTTATTCCAGTCACAATAAGGTTGCCACCATTGACAAGTCTGTCAAAATCACAGTGATCTTTACTGACTTTATTTACGTTGAAATAAGGTTGTTATTGGATTACTTATGTCAGAGGTAATATACCTGTGAAAGGATTGTACTATGGAAAGTTTTAATTTCAATGACATAGCAGTCTTTTGTCCGTGGTTTGAAAAAGCTCTGTAAGCGTCGCTCAAATAAAATTTCATAAAGCAGGCTGGTTGAGATTCAAACCTCCGCTTCATAAATGTATGGCATGTGTTCGACAATTGAACGAGCCGCATTTTGAAAATAGAATCTCTTTTGTGAAGGTCCATTCTTTCTGGTATGTAAGTGGTTGTGACTGCGGAATTTATCGGAGAATAGCGGTTTAGCGTTTGAGGATTCTTTGTCCATGGAAATATAATTTATTAACAGCCAGTTTCTTCATCGACAACTAAAGTTAACAGTAAAAGTATTAACCTTTACTTGACCATTGCTGATATTATTGGAAATGTGTTTCTTCATCCAAGTAAAAGCAAAACTAAAAGTCAATAGAGTTGCCACAACACAAACGTCGTAATTTCCCCAAATACTCGTGGGGAGGTTTTTTTACACATGACAGCACCGCAATAGCATTGTCAAGTAGTGTCAAAAGACAAGTATAAGTTCTTTAAAAATAGGTAAAATGAATAAGGATTTATTGTAACATTCGTAAAAACTCGTAAAAATACTCTCAAAAGATAGACCTCGATCAAACTAAGATAAAAGCCAATCACAGCATATGTTTTTATGTTTGGGTTTGGCTGGAATAACATGATTTATAACCACACATATAGCGTGGGCAAATTCAGAACTAAAGCTGCTATTTTATTTTTTCAATACATTTCACAAATGTCTACTAATAGCGCTGTCCTGTCAACCTCTATGAAGCGCCAAAAGATCTTTATAGCACTCAGACCATATCCTGGATTAACACATAGGATACTGTTTGTCCTGGGTAATTAAGTAGTTGCAGAGCAGGTTGGCAATAAATATTACCTACCAGGTGATTTACTTTTGGTGTACGGTCTCATCAAACGTACATTTACGTAAGAAGTTTAAGTAAGAAAACGGAATAATGGTTTTATAAAGTTTTATTTTATAAAATTTCATGTTAAAAAAAACACATTCGGGCACCATCTGTGCAACCTCTATATCATCCAGGGTCGATGGTACTGCATGCTGGGATGCATACAGCGAGAAATACGTAAGAGCGCCCGAATAATGTAAATACACATATTGTTTGCACGTTGTATGAAAATACACCTTTCCTATTTCTGTACAGCTCTGCCCTTTCACCTCCTGGAACAGATATTATTTGTAATAATGCATATTTTGTGAAATGTTATTATATTTTGTTAGGATTTTGTTTTGAAAGGGCACACACACAGACCATGTCCTGGATTAACACATAGGATACTATTTGTCCTAGGAAATTGTTGCAGTGTAGGTTAGCAAAAAATATCGCCTACCAGGTGAAATAATTACTATATGGGTACAGTCAATAGCTCCAATTACTTTTGGAAATCTGGCTATGTCGTAAACTTGACAAGATATGCTTTCTAGTTCTTCATTTCTTGGCATTTGTACAAACATCCCTGCTAAAGAAGCTATAGCATGTGATACTCTGAAAACGCATTTACATACTGTACTTTTATGTACGCCAGCTATATCGCCCACAACTTGTTGCATTGATCCAGGTGCATAAAATCGTAAAGCCAGCAATAATTGTTCTTTCACAGATAGAGCTTTATTCCTGTAATTATCAAAAAGTAATGAATTTAGACTATTCTTGACATTTCCAAGGAGAGATTTTTTGTGGAAATAGGACCTGCGGGTAGCTGTTTACATAATAAGTGCGGGTAGTAATACAAAATACAAACTGAAGATGAACTTACTTTTCTGTGGTTGGCGTCAGTTTATCTTGTAACATCATGCTGAGGTAAGCAACGGTTTCCTTTGAAATTCTGTATCGGAACAGAAAATCAGCCTCGTCCCATAGGAAATGATCTTTGCGAACATTAAACTTTTTACGCCTATACGTTAAATAACTTGCGATAGATTCATCGTCTGATGAACTTGAACTTTCACTGGACGAAGATTGTGATAACATTTTAATATTACAATAAAATCTAGGAAATAAATGCAGTGATATCTATATGACTTATGTCAAAATAACAGTGACTTTTGCTTTAGCAGCTCCCTTTTGAGCAGCAAAAGTTAAAGGCAAAAGTAACAGTTAAACCAACGGCTAAAATTGTGAAGAAACGTATTTAACCGTTACTTTTACTTTATGACATTGCTTTGACTGTTACTTTTGATGAAGAAACTGGCCGTAAGTGTCAGGCTTTTGTGGTAATCTACTGTATTTGTCTCGAGCTTAAAAAGTTCCTATTTTGTGCTTTTCAAAGTTCCGAATTTGTACTCCATTTTAATCTATAAAAAGTAAATTGCACCGATATATTCTTTAATCAGAGCGTAATAAGAAACAATCCAAAAAGCCAATACCTAGCTATATCGCTGATTGGAATTTGGAACTTTGCATAATAGAACCCGGAGTTAGTTTTGGACAGCGCTAGAATGCTAGAACGTTCCAACTAATCGCAAGTTATAGTTCAGTGCGCGCAGTCTGACAGTGAAATATGTAAACGCCACGTGGGATCACTGCTCTCAAAATAAACTAAATGCCTCGAAGAACTGACACTTCTAGGTAGATCGGCCTCCTCCTTTGGAAGGTTATATTTTGAGGACTCTGATCGAAGTCCAATCATGGAAACTTTTAAGTAAAAATACTGTTTTGATGTAACTAATGTGTAATCCCCGAAAGCACCACTAGGGCCACTAGTCCCATTGCCCTCAACCAGTTAAAAAGTAAGATTTCGGGAGAAAATCCTAATTTGAAGTTAAGGTGTGATGATAATTTTGATCATATGTAATGCACATTCATTGCTTTACATAATTATGGTAGTGAGTGACGCATTATAATCTACCAATAATAACAGCAGCCTGAATTTGACCACTTTAGTGTCTTTTTAAAGAAATTGCCAGTTCATTAAATGTTTAGAGAAAGTTTCTCATAAAGAAAAATTAGCTCAAGAAAAAGTATCTCTTAGCATAAGTTAGCAAAGAAAAATGAAGAATTAAATTCTACGAGTGGATGGAAGAGTATTTGTATTCAATATCGGTACTGGCGCGTCGTAGGTACTCTTTCGTATTCTGCAGCAGCCATCTCGCTGTCAGAGATTGAAAATCAACTCCCAACAGATGTATTATATGAAAAGTGCAATAAATGAAGTGGATACTCCATAGTTTTAGAGATTGGCTGAAGGATTGTTTTACAGAGATGCTTCAAAAGTGGATATTGGTCTTATTGGTAACGTTGCGGGTAGACTTGAAAGTAGGTCGCGTGATGTCACCACTGGCGTATTTGCGATTCATTCCAAGTCCGTACTAATGACCGGATCACACAAATAAGATTTTTTGAAAACGCCCCAAAACGGTTCAATTGAAGACGAAAGCTTGTAGGGAAATTCTTAATTTTTGCCAATGGAAAATTTCACCAGGCGCACGGCTTATTTAATTATAAGTATCTAATTTAAAAAAATGCAGCATTGTACCATCGATAGCAGCTAAAATATTATCAAATAAATCTCTTGGCCCAGATAAAGTATAATTTTACAATTGGTTCGATACACAAAATTAGTTTTATACGATGTATAATTGAAGGTACTTACTCATGAACTGTATACTCTACAAATATTTCAATACACTGTTGAATATTGTAAAAAAGTAATACACATTTTAATCTTGAAATCAATCCATAACTCAGAGATCAAAGCTCTTTCAATCCAGCTGAATCGCAGATCAAAGCTTGGCACGTCTCTTTCAGTTCCACTACATCTTTTAAGATCGAGCTTCCATTCCGTGTTCCTTTTATGAAGCCCACTCACATAGAAAAAGGTCTTCATAACTATAACTGATATGCATATACCTTTTTTTTGTTTTTTTTTTTCGGACGGGAAATCATCAATAATCCCCCCGCTCTGGGCGGAGTGGGAGGGAGTGTCAGACTTTTACTGACTAAAACCAATCCATGTTCCTTCTTTGCCCTTTGTGTTCTAGTGCCGCGGTATCTCTTTCGAACAGTCCTGCAGCCCCGGCAGACATCGGCCCTTGCGGGCCCACTCCTTTTTGCTGACATCTCTTTGAGGCGCGCGTGGAACTCGAACGCGCCGTCGACACGGCCTGTCGTCATAAGACGGAAGGACGGTGAGCTAGCCCATTACTCACCGTCCACAGGCCCGCGCCTATGGTGGCCGGGAGCCACCATATACATTAACGTCGCAACGATTAATTTCCTTGAAGGTACATATATAGGGTCTAACTTTTTAAACACGAAATATTTCAAGAGTAACTTCTACAAGTCGTAAAGTCGCCATAGGAACGAAAAAAAAAAATTTTTTCTGAATGTTTTTATTTTTACGAAATTATTATAGTTCTAAATATTCTTGCGACATTTTGCATAAAACCTTTACAAACTTTAAACTTACTTACTTACTTTTACTTTTTTAAACTTTTTTTTTACTTTTTAAACCTTTAGACAGTATTTATTTTGTGGGTCAAGTAATTTTATTTAATTTTTTTTAATAAAAATACACTTAGGTAAAAAAAAAATTTTCGTTGCTATGGTGACTTTACGACCTATAGAAGTTACTCTTGAAATATTTCGTGTTTAAAAAGTTAGACCTTATATATGCATATAATAAAAAAAATAAAAAAAAACACAAAAAAAGAAATTCACCCTCTACGTCAACTTTTCGTTTCATGGCCATTTCATACAACTGTCATAATTGACAAAATATGAACGATGTAAGTTGATTGTGAACTGTTAGTCAATTTGCTTAGCAATAATTTTCTCTAACAGTTCCACTGCCAACGAGGAATATTCTCACGTTATATCTGATGCACACCAATTACAATCACGCAAATACCCCATAAATTGTTTCGAGTGCTTTACACTTGCGGCCCACAAAACTTTGTATTGTGTTAGTATAAGCTGCTCACATGATGTGGGCAAACTTCTGAGCCCGGCAGTGTAAGTACATGCTATGGGCGGACTCGCGTAGTGTACCCCGATGAACTCCGGAGATACCCGAATGTCTAGATAGCCACAAACAGCCCCAACTTTGTTACTATGTGAAATATTTCCTAAGTAGAATTTAACAAATTTTTGTAGAACGATTATAAAGTGTGTAAATAGACCCCTAACGAAGCCGAAAGGCACTTTTCTCCATCATTGCGACATTTTTTTGTTCTGAACCAAACCTGGGCTAGTGGCTAAATAATAACAGGTGCACAAAGGTAAAGCTACGCTTGCCGTAGTCATTCCGTGGATGTGTGACTATCCATTACATATCGAGACACCTCCGCCTTGGTCCCAGCTGGCATTTGTAAATCTTTGATAGCCGTTACAGGTAGTCAAAAACCTGAACGTCTGACACAACCACTCAACCAGTGTTATCAAGGGTCATCTTATTCCCTAGCTGGGTTGTGGAAATCAGGAAGGCAGTCCTGAAGCCGACCCCGAGAATGTGCTGGCAGATGATGAGAATTTTAAAGGAGGTGTATAAAAGTCTATAAATAGCCAAAAACAAATTAAAAAATACAGCCTCCTTAATTGTATTCAGTAAATGCGTTTTGCAGAATAAGCTTCCAAAAAGTAAAGCTCGACGGAGTGAAAGGTCGCGAGGGTATCCTAAACAAATACTTATTTTACTTTTAATTGAGTTCGCTACACGAAATATAAACGTAATTACGAAGAACAGAATCATTTATTTCTTTTTAATTTGACTGCTTTGATAAGTAAACTTTTACTTTCGTCTTTACTTTTCATTAGAAGATCGCACCTGAAATATATCTGTTCTAGGATCTTGTGCCCAAAATTGGAACTAACCACGCCATATTGTTTTTAATACATTTCACTACCGGACCAATTGCGCCATTCAATATTTTTTTAATCAAGAGTTATCCTCAGGTTTTTATCGTATTACCCAGTATTAACTGGATTGTGGAGGTCAGATAGGCAGTCACTCCATATAAAATACTGGTATTCAGCTGCATCCGGTTAGACTGTGATTGATGAGTTATCCTCAAAGGCATGCTTCTTCTTCGTAGTCTTCTTCTTCTCAGCACACCACTTCTAATTGATACACATACCATAGGATGCATACAAAATAACTATTAGTCCGCCATATTTGGGAGTCCGCGATATTGGATTTAGAATGACGCCACTTAGCTAACCATGCATTGTCATCCAAACTAAACGTGTACGCAAAATTTCAGCTCAATCGGTTGAGGATAACTGATTTAAAATTCAGTTTAGAAAGATCCTTTTAACTATATGTATATCTACTATTCATAGGTACAGACAAATCAAGTTCTATTTTTGGTGCTATTGGTAGGACCAAAAGGGATGATTCAATCTCATGATCAAAGGGCTATGAACTCAAAGAAGTTATATTGGGAGAGCTTGATATGGCTTGAACGTGACTGGAGGTACCTAGGAGCTAAGTAAATGTCGACGCAGCGTAGCCTCTCAAGAACACACGTGACTTCAAAGAGATAGAAGATTTATACGTCGCAGGATAATTGAAAAACCCGTATTTTTGCGAAAATCCTGTGTGTGTGTGTATTTTGGGTAAATTGCGAACAACGTATGATTGCTGATTGGCTGATATGAACGTTACGCACTGACGAATGCGCTCATTGATGAACTGTTTCATCATAGCTATGTTCTGACTAATCAGAGTATTGTATGGTCGTCATACAATGCGGGCTGGTGTCTGCAACTTAACGTCTTATTTTGCGTCCATAAAAAATCTCTAAATTAAGAGCCTCGACCAACACTTTAGGAGGCTCTCATTGCGCGGCTGGGTCAAGGGCTTGGTTCAAAAAGCAGTACTCCTGGACACGGCACGCATAGTGAGGCGGTTTTTCTCTCTAGAACCCTGACCACCGGCAGCCTGGACCATGTTCCTGATGCCGAAGGGCCTTTTATCTACTTTTTATATTTTTTGTTTACTTTTGTTTTTAAAAATATTTAAAAATGTAAAAGATAAGAGAAATGATGAATAAAGGATATAATAAATAATATCTAAGATTAGATGAGTCAATCAAGTTTAAAAAAAATCTTAGGATGTTCACAAAGAAAAACGAGTTTCCCAATCACCCTGCGACATTTACACTGAAAAAACCAAATAAAGTAAAAGAGAACGTATAGCTGATTGAACTAGTAGTAATAAACTAAGTTAACAGTGACAGTTCGGCTATAAAAACCGAGAGAATCGAAGTGCACCTTACGCAACATCAAATTGGCACACGTTCTTGTTTTTGTGATCTTGGAACGAAAGCTAATGACATTTTTTTCAAGTCAAACTTTGTTGAATTAAAGTGAAGTTTACTGGCACAAATCTGTTAACATGGTAAAAACTACGCATAGTTACCTTTTCATCTGCCTAGCTTTTTCTCAACTATGTTGGGGTAGGCATCCTGTTTTGACATGGAGCGACTGCCTATCTGACCTCCACAAACCTTTAGTACTGGGAAATACGATCCCCTTGGTAAGACTAGTAGTCTGACTTTCGGGCCACTGACTACCTGTAACAACTGTCAAAGAGATAACTATTGACAACAGGGACTAGAGACTTAATGTGCTTTCCGAGGCAAGGAGGAAACTCGGTATGTAACGGGTGGTCACCCATCCACGGACCAACCTAGGCAAGCGTGGCTTAACCTGAAGTTCCATCCGAACGGCTGTTATTATTTAGCCACGAGCTTCTCCTACACGTAGTTGCCTACCCGGATATATTACATAGCACATCGAGTTTTAAAAGTTCGGCTCTTCATCATATATGTTTGACCCTCTCTGTCTCAAGCCCTAACTGTGAGTTATGGTATGCCCAAATACCATGCTTGTTTGTCTTTTATTTCATAATACACGCAAGACCCATTTCAAAGCTTTTAGTAGATAGGTACTAAATAGCAGTGAGTGCACTGACCCTGTTATCCATAGTCAAGTTAAGGTAATTACTTAAAAAGTAAATACTTTTGCAACCATTTTTTATGCAATACACAAGAATTTGAACGAAGTAAGAATCGTCAAAGAAATTATATTCCGAAAAAGTTCTTAATTTTAATGGTTCTAACTTCAAGCAATTACTAATCTACAGAATAAAACTCGTATCTTAGGTACGACTTTTACTCAAGTAATCACTTTGACTTGTTTATATAGATACGGGAGTGAGCCTCGCGTACGTATTCAGTGAAGAATCAAACCAAGCATCTAAAATTCAATCTCCTTCTATCCCAAAGTTATCCATATTTGCAAGTCTCGAAAGCTTACGGAAACGTAAGCTAACTAAATCCTAAATCTGATCGAATATGGATTGAAGGGCCTCCGAAAGCTTTTCACATTCATTTGAGTAAGTAACTTTTATACAAAAGCTCTATGGGCTAAGGGCGAAACGTTTCTTAGGAACTTTTAAAAAGTTCTGTCCCTTTTTAATGAAAAACGTGTTATGTTTACACGTCATTATTTTTACCCGACTGGCTCAAACGAAGGGTAAACACAATTAGTACGGCTTTTTTATTTTTATAAAAATGTGTCTCTCGTAAAATGTTTTAAAAAGTTCTCTGAAAAAAGCTGGAGCAAAGGTAACAGCTTGTTACTTTCATTTTCCGTAAAAATATTAAAACACGTGTGTTGCAGACTAATGAGCGTTAATGCAGTTTTTTCGGCGTTTATTTTACTGCATAATTTTCCGTGAGTGGCCTAAAAACAGGCACGAAAAGTTAATTGTTGCTAACAAACAAACATCTATTGTATAAAGAACATTATGAGTACAAGACCAAGCAAAAAGTAATGCCTTTTTTGGCAAAGAGAATGAATAATGATACAACATTTACCCCAATTTAATAACAGAACCGTAATGGCCGAAACAAAGACCTCATCTTGATCTAACTGCAGTTATTTATCAAAGAAGCTTACTAACGTAATTGTGAATTGTGCCGCCATTTTTAAAGCGGCAACAGCGCAGTCAGCGTGAGATATGTTGTTTATTTAATAATGTGTCGCATCTGGTTCCCAGCTCTAACGTTCATTACATGGCGGGTAGCTAATCCAATTTTACGTCCACATACACACAGCACTACGGCGTCGTTTTTCTGCTCTTGTTGGCTGGTAAGCCAGACTTTGCGAGGGAAATTTTAAGTTAAATTGTAGCGCAAACTTTGTGAGAAACTTGTTCTGAGGTTATCTGTGAGAGGGGAATGTAGAATGTGTCGCTTGGTTTGCGGGCATTTTGAAGTTATTTGTAATTTGGGTATTGAAGCGTCGTTTACTAGTAGTTATTGAAAATAATATAAGAATACATCATTTTTAAAGTATTCTTACAGAAACTGTACATTTGTAAAAGGTTTTGTTACTAAACAAATTAACTTGTTTAATAACAAAATCTTTGGCACTTAGTAAATAACAGCTGCAATTTCCGTTGAACCTTTTTCATTCTTTTATTTTTCGACTTTATGATTACAATTCGTCCGTCAGTTTATCTTTTCCTTCCTTAACTCGTTAATGGAAAAACTTGGGATATTTCTTCCTTCCTCGAGTAAATCTCAAAATCTTCACGCTTAGACAAATCTGAATACCATTTTTTTTAAATCGTTCGCAAGCGACATTAAATCTGTCTGATCAATATTCCGGAATCTTCGTTTGCACTCGTTTCTTCGGAATATTTTTCATTTTATTCCCTCTCAAACCATTTTTATTGAATTGAAACTTTTCAATCCGAAATAATAACGAACACTTTGTATGGAGGGTTATGTCACTTTTTAGAATTAAGCTTGCACGTAGCTGTGTATGAAATTGAAAGAAAAGCAATCCCGACATGCACGTTTTCAACTTGAGAAGATTTTAGGAAGTAGTTTTTAAATGTTAGCTTTTAGACTTGGCTTGCAAAAGGGACAATGTTATGTTGTTATGTTAGCCTTGTTTTACACAAGCAAGCACAAGCAATATGATAAACGATCTTTTTGGAGATAGAGGATAATGAAGAAAATAATGACACACATAAGGAAACACGGTGTTGGCCGGAGAAAAAGCATTGTTTCAGAAACATTCGCGAATATACCGTAATCACGAGTGCTGCTGAGCTGTTCCACTTCACAAAAGACAAGGAGAAACATTCTAATGGCCAACCTTCGGAAAATGAAGAGACACAGAAGAAGAAAATAAAAGAAGAAAAGTCTAGAAGACAGTTAATAAATGTAAAGGCTGACAATATCGTCGACTCTAGGCATACGTTACTGGAATCCCGAACACCAACGGGTGTTCGGGATTCCAGTAACGTATGCCTAGAGTCGACGATATTGTCAGCCTATTAGAAGATTTTCCGCCAAATCTTAGGATTTACCCGAAGCTCACGGTAAACGTTATTTATTTTTTGGATAAACACGTAATAAGTCGTTTTTCTAGGCTTTACAGATTCGATTTGGATGGCATGTGGAAGCTTTTGAAATAGTTTGAGCTAGATTGATTGTATCTGGCTTTTTTTTTGTGTAGCCTGTATTAATTTGTTTTCTTTTCGCATATTTCTTTGCAGTTCATCGACCCTATATTATTTTCCCGCATATAATATTGGTCAAGAAGAAAAACGAGTAAATGATACCGTGAGGGCTGACAGGCGACTAGCTCGCCGTCCGGCCGTATTATGACGACAGGCCGTGCCGACGCGACGGTGCGTTCGTGTTCCACGCGCGTCTCAAAGAGATGTCAGCAACAAAGAAGGGCCGATGCCTGCCGAGGCTGCGGGACTGTTCGAAAGAGATACCGCGGCCCTGGAACACAAAGGGCAAAGAAGGAACATGGATGGGTTTTAGTCAGTACAAGACTAACACTCCCTTCCGCTCCGCCCAGAGCAGGAGGAGTCATTTCATGATTTCCCATAGTAAAAAAAGGGCTGACAGGCGAGAATGTAAGAAAAAAACTTGTTACGCCGACCCCATGTTATATGCGACAAAGGTAGGAAGATGATGATGAAATACTGATCAAATATCAGTAGACACTTACAGATCTACGGATACACAGTGTAAAATCATAAAAATTGATTTGGCAGTCAAAGAAATTGGGTATTTATTTTTATTTGCCACTTATTTTGTAGGTGCCTTTACAGTATTTTCAAAAATTCATAGTCTGAGCCAAGCCAGGTTATTTTATTCCACAAAATCTCATGAACGATATTAAGTAATAACAGTTTGTAGTGAAGTTGCCTCTTTCCTAGTCCATCCAATTATTTAAAAAACATCTAAAATATTTATCGGGTCTACTACACTGCCGGTTGAATGTAAAACTGCGAAAGTTTTGTGGATCAGAACTAGTAGCGTATATCGAAAAAATGTCTTTGTACTCCCTTTACAAAAATTCAGGTACAGAGACATTGGTGTCGATTGAAAACGTAAGTGACCTGTGAAACGTTCCCGCGGAGGTAGGTACGGAAAATTGCGTTTAATTTTGCCACTGGATTGTCAAACCGGTATTTTCCAGTTTCAAAACAGCTTTATGGATTTCGTTGTTATTGAGTGGACAGTTTTCAATACGGACAGCGGTTTGTATGGACGAGTAGAGCATCTCTGTGCATGGACGTGTATATACGTCACTTTTTTTGTTTAAGCGTTTCATTCGGTCTCGTTCCGTTTTTAAACCCGTCATATTGAATGCGGTATGAAAACTTTTTGAAAGAGAATGTTTTGTAAACCTTGATCAAATCTTGCGATGTTTTGATTAAATTAGGTAACTCGGAACTTCGTTACGATTTATCTTCTTTCAAAGTTTTCGGGCGATAAGCCATCATTCATTTAGTAAGCATTCGGTGAATTTGGCAAAGGAAAGCTTAATAAGTGAAAATTAAGGAAATACAATTTATCATGAGCTTTAGATAAATCGTCTGTTATGGTTATTAATAAATTGTCATCCAATGTGGCAATGCCTTCTGGGCACTATACCTGTTGACAGCGATGTGGCCGAATTTTTTGATGTCCTTTAATGCTTTTCTTCTTTTATATATGCACATATTTTTATTATTAAGTTAAGGTTAGTTATAGATAATTATGTAAATGGGAAAAATAAAAATGTAACAGTATAAATTGCAATAATTTGATAAATCCTAAGGATTTTTTTGTTAAAATAAATGTTATTGCGACAATTTGTAAGATTAAACTAAATATTTAATGTCTGTAAACCATAAAACACCTGTGTCACCTATGTTTGGCAAGTTGACGTAAAAATGTTGACTCAAAACACACAGACCATTTATAAAAGGTGACATGATTTATTAGTAGTAATCAATTGTAAGTACTTACACACATAATTGGAGTTTTTGTGTTTGTTTAACCAAACAATAAGGTGCTTGTACGTAATACGTTATCACATGACGCCTGTTTTCGGTTATAAAGGCTTTTGCAAATGTTTTGATTTATGAATTTTGTCTATATTATTGTTGAGGTTGGCTGGAGAAAACCACACGGAGAGAACAGTGGAAGGCTATGGGGGAGGCTTTTGCCCAGCAGTGGGACAATATAGGCTAAGGGGAAAAAAAACATTGTATTTATAAAAGTTTCAATAGAGAGTTTTCAAAATGTTGCTCTTATTTATTACGTCACACATCATTAAGTCAAGTCAAATCGTGAGAGAAAGGGAGACTGCACTTGCTTTTGCGCCTTGTGTACTATATTATTTCATGTATCTATGGTTAGTCTCCGCTAAAATTGGCCGCCATGACTGACTGAAAACGGTCAGGAGGACTATAGTAAATCCACTTCAGTGGTCTGTTTCAGACTACAGAAATTCAGAAATTTACTATTTTAAAATCATAATAGCATACACTCAACCTACCATAAAATTGGTTTGTAAAACTATACAGTATACATAGAAAGTTTGTACAATGTTCTCTTCACACACAAAAGGCTTCAGGGGCAAACCTTTTACGACGGCGTATGACAGAAGTTAGTCTTTGTTCTGCTTCGTGGCCGTGATGTCATCATATGGTTGGCTAGAAATTGGATTTTAAAATGAAGTATAACAACATTTTGACTGTGGGGAATCTAAGCTTCTGTTTGATGTGCCCATACATAGTTTTTTTTTATGTTGCTGGCCAGATTTTCGTGATGCATGACGAATTTAAATAGCCAGGAGAGTGTCTAAAAATTTGGCAGTTATTTTGTGATGACACAGCATTGTTTCTACAGGGCTGGAAATCTGGAATGTCCCTTCCTTCCGCTTCATCTGCAAAAACGAACCAAATGTTTAATGGACCACAATTTTATGTAACGACAGCGGAAGAAAATCAAGACAACTAATATAATAACTACACTGTTGAAACGTAGGTACCTACAACAGATAAAGAACTGATTTAAAGTAGCAATGTCTTGATTCGACTCATCCATAAAAGGAAGAAACTGCAGGAGTGACTAAAATAAATCTCTGAACATCTGTCTTCGTCCAGAATTCGTGTCCCACTTAGATTTCATTCGTCGCAGAGATGTCGTAAATGGGATTCTAAAATGGATCGTAACTAAACTTTGATTGGAGATAAGAAAGATCACAGTGTAAGTAATATGGAAGTCATAACTTAACTGTGAAGTAATAAAATGGCAGATAATAAACCAAGTTATTATTGTAAAGATCTTTTATTAGAACAAGTGCTGGTCCATACAAGAAAAAATATTCATTTTTCGCAGGGACATGACGTGCATACAAACAAAATAAGTTAACAAAATCATAAGCACAACAAATATTATAAATAAAACAGGATGGAACAAAGAAAAAATAGTTAACAGCTTGCACGTCGTGACTGCGACGAGCAGGTTACCACTCAGCATGATGCTGTGCTATGGGGGAACCACAGCACAGCGCTGGTTTTCAGTGGTCACATAAAAAGGTAGGTTAATACCTGGTCATCATTATCATTAACAGTCTTTTTCATCCAACTATTGAGAGACGCCTTTTGAGCCATACGTCCCTAGTCATACCCAAGTTTTTAGCCAGGGACCTTTGTAGGTCATAAACGCATCTGGCTGATGGTATGCCATAACCTTGTACCACATTTGAAATAGCTGGCAAATTGTTCTCGCTCCTATTCCAAATAGGTTTTATTTTGGCACTCGAACAAAGTTCTAAGTACCGTTTGTTTAAAGCCTTTTTTCGTCGGCAGATTACGTGACTAAACATTCTCTAACACTGTTTTAAGCTTTCAAGGTTTACAATTAAACTTATACTGTTACTTACGAGATATCTTCCGCGATTGTTCATTTTTCATGGCGCTTGCAACAGCGTCGAAATATCGGGAGCTCAAAATAATGAACAATCGCAGAAGATATCCCGTAAGTGACAATATAAGTTTAAATATTCTCTGTCTCAAAATGAAAGTAATTATAATTGTGATATGTAATTAGATACGTATTAATCCGTAAATTGGGAAGCTACGTGTTACAGTTGATCCTACTAAATATTTATTTTCAATTACGCCGTACTAACGTTGGAGCAAGGTATGTCTGTAATCTGTAATCGGGAGATTGGCATAAGACATTTTCTTTTACTTCAGAAACATGGAAAATATTTAAAATTTTCAAGTCAAGTGATGATTATTTTTTTCCCGTACCTAAAATTGGTGATAATGATTAAAATTGAAAACTACGTATTTTCGAATGTGTACCTAGGTGTAATTTTTCACGGATGTCAGAACGAAATTTAGATGAAATAAAAGCAATAATAGTGTTAGAAGACAAAGTAGTGATTCTGCTTAGAGATCACTTAACGCAGACGTCTACACCGTGCAGTAATTGGATTGAAAATGGAACGCAACCAAAGTTAGACTCGCGCCAATTATTGAAACTAGCAACTTTGATATGGGTGTTATAATTAAACCACTAGCGACTGTTGGATTTGATGTTGACATGATTTAATTAAGTTTAGTTTAGACACATTGCTGAGGTAAATCCTGGAAGAATATTACATCTACACTTAAATGAGTTATAAAAGTACCTATATAAAGTGTCAGTTTTATATTCATGACTGTATTCTATGAACGGGTAGGCAGAAGTGTTCTAAAATGAACTATCACAAAGCCATTTACGTATCAAACTAACAACCATATTTCTTCAGTATTTTTCAATCTCATGTGAAACAAGCAAACCCATTATTATCGTTAAAAACGGTCAGGTATTGAAAATTTTCCTAACTAAACACACGATAGTAGATAGGTATAACTAACGATGCCCAACCTGGGGATCGAACACAATATTCACGGTCAGTATAGGTCCCGTCACGTAAAAGAACGCTGACCGATCAAGTAAACATTATCTGTTTTTTGAACACCAGCCTATTCCAAAGTACTAAGTAGCTAGTAAAGTACCTATTACGATTCTACAATGAAACAATTACACTGATATTATAAAACAATTAGATTAGTACTACAGGATACGACTATACCTGAGCGAAGACACTTCCCCTTTACTGTCTCTCAGCGTTCTTTTTACGTGACGGGACCTGTAGACGTAAAAAATCAATTTCCAACATAAGACCGATGTTCTGTTAAATACACAACTATTATCACACATGTTATCCCCGAAGGGTTAGGCAGAGGTGTACCAAATAGTACACCCACATTTAGCCAGTTGTGTTCCATGAAAAAGGGGGCGCGCCTATTTTCATCAAAATGTCACAATCATATTTAGAAGTGAAACTAAATTAGAGCAGTATTACACAGGTATATAATGTACCTACTAATTACTAAGTGTTGCATGTTAAACAGTCTGCTGAGCACTTAATTGTGTGCAAGCAATAATTCACGCCTAAATAGACTCTCCGCCATTATTTACGAGACACAAATTTGCTTAATCCGTAGTATTTAATTTATGTACACGTTCTAATAATTTCTTGCTTCACCTTGCTTGCTTTGTGACATACGGACTGAAACGATGTCGAACTTTATTTCTCCATATACATCATCATCTGCCTGGCCTTTTCCCAACTATAATAGGGTCGCTTGCAGTCTAACCGGATGCAGCTGAATACCGTATTTTACATGGAGCTATTACCTATTTGACCTCCACAACCCAGTTAGTACTGGGAAGTACGATACCCCTTGGTAGGACTGGTTGTCAGATTTTTTGGGCCACTGACTACCTAACGACTGTCAAAGATCTACAAATGACAACCGGGACCAACGACTTAACGTGCTCTCCGAGGCATGGAGAAAACTCGGTATGTAATGGGTGTTCAGTCATCCATTGGGAAAAGGCTAGGCAGAGATGATAATGCTTTCAGTAAAAAGCTGTTATTTTGAAATTACAAACAGACACTTCAATTTTATTTATTGGTATAGATTTGGTTTGTCCATCATAAATATCTAAGTATCAGTTAGGAGTTTGGATGCTAGTGGCTAGACCAATGAGGCAGGCTTTTCATAGATACATATAAGAACACGGTTGCTGTCCTACATACTCGCCCGTATATAATCAAACATATTAATTAGAGTTAGACGCCGGTGACGGTTGTGGAATTCAGCGTTTAGTGGAGTGCTGCATCGTTCAATGTAATTAATTTGCTCATGCTTTATGTACCTACTGTACATATAGCTGACAGTAAGCTCTATGAAGCGAGGATTATCAAGAAAATAATATTCAGGAAATTAAATATGTAGTAGTTGCAAAAGCAAAAGATTTGTATGAAAAGAGTTTTTACGATCTAAGAGTGTCAATTCTTTTAATAAGTTCTAGCTTATGCCCGCAGCTCCGCCCACATGGTGTTCGGGAATTACCCACTTGATCGTACTTCCGGGATAAAAAAGCATAGTCTATGTGCTATTCCAGACTATAATCTATCTCTGTGTCAAATTTCATTTAGATCCGTTCAGCCGTTCTGGTGTGGTTGAGTAACAAACATCCATCCATTCAATCTTATGGTTCAACCTGTATTCGGTACAGTTTTAACTTTTTTCTTATACAATATAAGAATGTCAAACATCTTTATTGTATCGCATCGTTATTGAATCCAAAGCTAGTTAGGAACCCTGCTATAAAAGCGTGCGACACATTGAATAAATTTTCACGAAAGTGTTAATTGTACGTGTCCTTCTGTTGAGAAAAGGTCAAAGCAGAAACAGGATCATATTCATCGATCATAACATCACGCCTGTGATCACCGAAGGATTAGGCAGAGGTGTGCCTATTAGTACACCCACATTTCATCAGTTACGTTTTTCAGTCCTATGTAATATAACATAAAATATCATATTATTATAACATTTCAATTATATGAATAAGCTATTTAATTGAAATTGCAACGTAAACGTGTCGTAGAGCTTATTAACCAAACATAAACTCACGCTGTTGATACACGTGGTCAATGTTAATTAACACAAACAGTTTAATTAAAAGAACCTCGTAGATACTGAACGTAAAATATAGGGAATAATTAACGGGTTTAACGAATATTTCTAGGAACTCAATCCGGAATTAATTATTTCGGTGATTCTGCGAAATTATAATGATTGACTCCGGTAACACTGGTCTCACCTAGCTCAGGAGTCAGGGTTTCAAACGAAAATGTATAATCTTTTTTATGATTTTTTTTTACAGATTGAATCTTACCCAGTCATTAGTAGTCATAGTAATTATTATAAGGTTTCTCGTATTTTGGACTATTTGTATGTATTATAATATATATTAGTTCATATCATTTTATTTGTAAGTATGTGTATTAGTATGTACCTATTAATGTACTTATATCAATTTATGTTAACAAAATGGTATTTTTTTATTATTATTTTTTTGTACTCTATCACAATGCTGTCCTATTTGACCCAAACGTTGACTGGTAGAGAATGCCTTGTGGCATTAAGTCCGCCTATATACCACTTTTGTACATGAAGTTTAAATAAATAAATAAATAATCTTACTTAAATTGACGTTTTCCGGGTCGGGTTGTGTCATTGGGTTTTTCTGTCAGGAATTTCTCAGTACTCTGATCTAGCTTTGCCACTCTAGCATAAGCACAATAAACCTATAATATTCCCACTGCTGGGACACAGACCTGCTCTTCTTGGAAGGAGTGGGCTGTAAACCACCACGCAGGTTGATTGTGGTTTGGTTGATATCACATGGCTTCGATACTTTGGTTATAGGTGATATACCAATTTCCTAACTATGTTTTCCTTCACCATTTTGAGAGCAGGTGGTGGTGAAATAAATTACACATTGTAATGCGCCCGGCTGGGTTCCAATCCAAGAACTGTCAGGTCATAAGTCGTGACTCGGGACCGCTACCACTCAGCCTCCACTGCTTTTTTTATTTTATTTTTTAGTATGGGAATTCATCAAATGACCCCTCTCGCTCTGGGCGGTGTGCAAGGGAGTGTCAGACTTGTACTGATTAAAACCCATCCATGTTCCTTCTTTGCCCTTTGTGTTCCAGGGCCGCAGTATCTCTGCCGCAGCCCCGGCAGACATCAGCCCTTGTGGACCCCATCATGGTTGCTGACATCTCTTTGAGGCGTGCGTGGAACACGAACACGCCATCGACACGGCCTGTCGCCATAAGATGGCCGAACGTCGAGCTAGCCCATTACTCACCGTTCACAGGCCCGAGCCACCACTGCTTCACGCCACTACTTTATCTACTGACACACATAGAATTTATTAGAAAAACTACATTTTCAGTTCGTTACATCGCGTGCTGATATAGTTACCGTTTGGGGAAGGTGGGAGACTGTCTTAATGATATTAAACACGCGAGATACGAAGAAAGTGTCTAGAGGGACTACCGGCGAAAGGAATGGTTCCTTATAATATGGGTGTTTATGTAATGTATCTAGTCTTAAATCTACATGAATAAAAGAAGAAAATAAAGGATATAATTATTTTTCTCTTTCCTTTATCCAGTCTTAAATCTAGATTCCGAGACCCTTATTATATTATAACCGATGAACGCGGAAGGTTAACATTATCACTTGTTTGAAACGATTAGAGAGAAAAAGCCATTTTCTGCTGGACATTTTAAGAGTTTGCTTGCATATGTAACTGGCAACTATCCAGAGGAAGATAATTATCCCACTGATAACGTTGATTTACGTGGAACTTTATCATTCTGCTGGGAACTGAGAGTTCACTTTTTTTTTCTGCTGTGCTACACATAGCTATGTCTTTGTGTCACGAATACAGCCGATATTTGGCCCCAGAACCCGCCTCTTCCCAGGTTTATGAGTTTCGAGATATATCAAGTACCTATCTACCCAGGTACTGGTACACTAACTCAGAAGCTACATCCAGCTCAACCTGAGCTCGGCAGCAAGCCAAATAACGAAAGAGTAACACTAAACTATTTCTTTAAAAACAACGAACCGACGTAAAATATTCCTTATTTGATAACAAACGATTTTCAACCTTATTTATAGGCTGCGTACATACGAACCGGCCATAATTCACACTTACACCGGTGTGACAATCATGATCGGAGATTTTGTTCTATCGTGTGTAAAGTGTGTTTTTCTTAACTTGTCTTATTTGTTAAACAAGTCGACCACCCTACCCTATCCATGGCGTACTTTTTTTTTTCATCACCCCCCGCTCTGGGAGGAGTGGAAGGGAGTGTCAGACTTTACTGACTAAAACCCATCCATGTTCCTTCTTTGCCCTTTGTGTTCCAGAGCCGCGGTATCTCTAAACTGGTTAAGATAATCATACAGAGTTACTTTCCCATTTCAATATAAGTACTAAATACCATTCAATTTTCTTACAAACGTCGAGATATACATAACTTTGGAAGTTCGTCATTTTTTCACCTTTTTTGTTTACTAAGTTGCATATCTGCGATAAAACACACTGTATTTTCGTCGGGAATGTACCGATAAGTTTTAAACTTGGCCATTTGGGGCTGTTCGCTTTGCATAAAGTTTGTTCTAGTCGGCTCCTGAGTCCGTTATAGCTGTACTGGGACTTCGAGAGATGTATTAGATAGTTGTAGGAAAAGATAAAAAACTATTTATGTGCGAATTTTCCGTGATAAATGACTTAAAAAGGCTCATGGGCGCTTCTGGCTCGTTGAAGGTCCAACTAAGGTTTGTGACGAATGGTCTGCAAATATTTAGTAATATAGGTATCTGAATGTTTGTATTCAGGTTCACATCTTACTTACTATTATAAATGCAAAAGTTGGTGAGGATGTTACTATTTCCCGCAAAAACTATTGAACGATTTTGGATAAAATTATTTATTTGGCACAAAGATAGTTTATTATCCGGATTAACACATAAAATACTTTATATTCCGGTAGTACGATCCCGTGGGACAGTTACCGAACTCCACACGGGTAAAACCGCGGGCATACGCTAGTTTACATCGATTTCGATACTCGATTTTATTAGAAACTGAAGGCCATTTTCATTTACCTTTCTCAATGTCTCATAGCAACCATCATAATAAATTCTACTTACACCAGCCAGTTATATACCAGCTCCTTAAGTAAAACATACCTTTCATATTTATTCGTTGCTATGTGAGGTATTCACGCGACCCGTTAATAGGCTCGCAAACTCGGTTTCAACTAAGCGGATTTAACGTAGGTATACTGCGATGTTTATTATTCATATTTTTATGTAGTTGTTTGTCTAAGGAAATCTGTTTTGTGATATAGAATGTGAAAATAGAGCTTACACGCTTAGTGAAAAATATTTCTTGTGTTATCTGTTTGTTTCGTCGGCCATTTATATAATAGACGGTTGATCGATTTTACCTTCTTGCTATAAAGAAGAGTAAGTTGTGTTTTGTTTACCGACCTTATTTATAACTGGTTTTTCCCCGCGGCTTCGCTCGCGTTGATTTAGAATTTGACAATCAATTCGGGTTGTACTCTGCTTGTAACAATATAATTCAATCATGATTTGACAGACACGGGGCGCCATCTATTATCTTGAGAACGTTATTGTTGTTTTCCTCGCGAACAGTACTTTTTTTCGGGATAAAAGGTACCGTTTCTGTTTACCTGACAACGTTCATGCAAAATTTCAGGATGATCAGTTAAGTGGTTTAGGCGTGAAAAGGTAACAAACAAACCAACTTACTTTCGCATTTATAATATTTAATATTATACGGGGTGTAAATAGACCCTTCACGAAGCCGTTAACCGAGCATTCTGTACATCAAACTTAGTAACTTTACGCAAAAATTATTGCTGGGAAACGACTTTTTTTTTTGGGGTAAAAAATCACGTTTTACGGTCTGACTCAATGTCACGTACTCAAAACATTGTGCTGATGGATGGATTGAATAGTATGGGGGTCGTGGAGGCGTTTAAAGTAAAAATCTTTCATTAAAATCATGTATTTAAAAAAAACTTGTGAAAAAGTTGGAACTTTGACCCCCAATATCTCCGTAACTAGAAGGTTCCCAGGTATGGTCTAGAAAAAAATGATCGTAGTGACGGGAAGAACAAATGCCTTTCGGCTTCGTTAAGGGTCTTTTTACACCCTTTATAAGTAAGAATTTCTCTGTTCCTACCTATTCGAAGGTTGTACTTTGCTGATAGTCTATTTGTATTATTTATGTATTTACTAACTATAATAACAATAACTCATTATAAAATAACAATACGATTTCTCTAATACAAATGTGGGTTTTCAGGCATTCAGGCATGAATGCAAATATTTGTGTAACTTTGTCATATTTTTACAGTAGGTGTGTTCATTGAACTCATGATTCTTTGTACAATTGGGTTTGTAATTGTATATACCTAGGTCATCAAATTAACAAGCATTGTCCTCATTGATAGACTTACCTAAAAGTTAGCTATGGCTAGTTTTTGCCTGTGACTTCGTTTAATTACTTTAACCTCTCGTTTAACCGAATCACCGGACGAGCATGTTTTTTTTTGTAAAAAAGACGTTGCCCTACCCTAGGAATTTCTCCCGAATCGTGGGTACAAACATTTAAACTCACATACACAAACAGCCAGACTGTGAACATTACACACTACCTGTTCTCGATACAAATATTTGTCGCTCAGTCACTGCGCCAACCGTGCCTTGTTACACAATGCAATGAATTTTCAAAGCTACACACTATGTATGGATTGGGAGACTACTTTTTAGAAAAATCATTTTTCGGTGCTCACTAACACAGTTAATGAACCCGCAGGTTAAAAGACCATGCGTTGTCTACAACAGCAAATCTTCGGTCAAAAGATTACTACATGTACCAATCATAGCCGCCGCTTGTATTCTCACATCGGAATTTCAATTCATTCCAGCTTTAAACTTTCGCGGTTAATTCACTTCCGGTATTCATCAAACCACGTTTAACATAATCACGGAATGAACATGTTAAAAAAATTTAATCAAGAGTCAAAAAATCATATGTTATCGACAACAGTAACTCTTGGTTCAAAAGATTACTGAAGCTTTTATTGTTCATTGTACCAATCAAGCCGCTGGACATACACAGGCTATTGTTTGTTAGTTCCTATTGGAGCTTAGATTAAATCCGGCGCTAGTAAACTTCCGCGGTTGATCCACTCTCAGTACTAACATAGAAGTTAGTTAGAGCTCGCTGGAACATTAGTAATGCATTAGACATTGTTACTTAGTTTCTGTAAGGTAGTTAGGAACAACTTTATGACAGTAACTGCAGACAAGCAAATGGTAATAGGTGATATTTCTTTTGACAAATGGTTAAATGGCAAGAACGCTGCTAGGCTGAAATGGGTTTGAGCGGGTCATGTCAGCCGCATGCACGATGACCGCTGGGCAAAAGTCTCCACACGATGGTTGCCGAAATACGGACGGCGCCATCGAGGCCAGCCCAGAAAGAGGTGGCGAGACGATCTAGACGAGTACCGTGAGGGCTGGTTCGAGGAAGCACGGAAAAAGAGCACATCTAAGAAATTGGGGAAGGCCTTTGCCCAACAGTGGGACAGTACAGGCAATTTAAAAAAAGGTTAAACGGTCATCTATGGGCACCTATTGGAATTGATAAAGCATTGCGAGTTAGAGATAAAGAGTTGAGTTCATGTGTAGTACACAGATATAATTAGATATACCATAACAAGCACTACAAAATTCCTCTTTGTGAATACAAAAACAGTAGATAAACTGTTTTTAACGTTTACGAACGAAGCAGACGCTGTCAAACCATAGGCTGTATACAAACGAGTTGAATTCAAAAGGATTCAAGTAAACGAAGCATAAAATACTCCTACTTAAAACCAAGAGCGAGTAAGTGTGGATTACTGATGTACCCAAATATTAATCTGGCCCAAAGGTGTAAAATATTTCTTGAAGAACCCTTATATATCAGGAGAGAAATGAAAGTATCTCATGGGTGGCTTAAACAGGTAATAACCAAGATTTAATATCCGGAGTGTGGGTAACCAAACACGTAAACCCATATTTCATCTCCATAGATCTTGTATGAAAATTCTGTGAGCTTAGGAATAAGTAAACATGTAAATACTTGCAGGTGATGTGTGTTTTATATGTCAATCTAAAGTTATGATCTTGTTTTTAAGACCACACGTAGATCTTGAAACATTGCGTGTTTTTGCGAGACTACTAAAAAATTTGTAGCATCGCTTTAACTTTTTACCTGAAGGATCAAAATACGAGAAAAAATCCTGATTTAGCAGAGTGCACGTTTACTGAAGCGTAAGCTTTTCTTTCAGTCTTGCCTTATAAAGCAGTTTCAGCGTGAATATTTATATTATAGTTTCACTCACATGGATGTTGCCGTTTAGCCCTACTAGTTTCTGGTTAAAACTGCGTTATTATTTATGATCCAGGTCCGATGGCCGATGGTATGATGAGGTCCACTCAAATCTGTGTGGTTATTTCTTCAAAACACCATCTCAGACATTAATCTGCATGGTCCTCATATGACTTGATCAATGTCTGGACTTTAAAAGAGACAGTGACCTCTGAGTTTGTTTCGGATGTTTCTCCTCAGAGTAGTCAGGTACGAAACACCGGCCCCATCTAGTTTTAAAACATAACATGATGACATGTAAAAGTGTTTTGTAAAACTAATTTACAGAAATAAAAATGATTTATGATTTATGAGTGTTTTAAAAATGACTTCAACTATGTATTATTTTAAGATGAAATGATATATTACGTTAGTTCTTCACTCATCAGCATTGAAATTAAACGTGGTAACGCTACCAGCCTTTAGGGCACTTTTCCACTGACATAATTATGTGCGGAATAACTTAGACCATTTTTAAATACTGTAAAATCTGAATCAACTATATCATTACTGCAGCGATACGGCAATACAATGACTGGGCTGCTGATGACGGCAATGACACACGCCTACGATTGCTCTATAATCACTCCATGAAAATGACACGCGAAATAATGTGCGGTTAATAATCAGATGACAGTCGCGTGGCTATGATACGAGTCTATTAGGGTTGACTTTCAATCTTCAGATAACTTTTATACGATAAATAAAAAATGCGGTTTGGCAGCTTTTCTATCGCAAATTATGGCATATTTATTTCTTAAGATAAAATTAAGTTATTTATCGGCACTAAGTTTTTTAAACAAGGATCAACAACAATCCCTGACTCAATATAATCACTTCTAGGAAAAACAATACGTTTTTCAAAGCTGCTATTTTCAGTGAAAACAAATATAAAATGAGTCAAGAAGTAACTTGTAGGCTTAATACTGTGCTAGCTATTTATAAAACGATATTCTTGATTATTTTTCACCTTTTCTCTGGGAGGTTAATTTTTACGTTTTAGGCAAATTGCAAAACTGAATAATAAGGATATATAAAATAAAAGTTAAGCCAGTATCCCTACAATTTTTTTTACATACATACATAACATCACGCTTGAAATCCCAGAAGGTTTAGGCAGAAGTGTACCCCACATTTTGCCAGTTATGTTTAACTCCCATGTAACAGGAAGCGAGCCTATTGCCATCAACCGGTCACAAATCCAGACTCCGTGGCTGCTACTGAATAACTTGTAATTGAAAAATCCAAGAACACTTTGCCCGACCTGGGAATCGAATCCAAGACCTCATGCAAAAATTGTAATGCCCATGAAATCTTGACCAAGAAAATGAGCAATTATTTTCTAGTGAGACGATTTCGTATCGGAATCTAGGTTTGACTAAACTAGTCAAGAATAACTAAGTTATGTACGTAAAGTCAAATTGAGTTAAGCTTCGTTACTAACTTCGTAAATCCTTTGACTAGGAACTGGTGAAACTACGATCAAATGTTTCAATTGGGGTCACTTGAAAACATGTGAAGCGATTTTGTCTTTTTCTGGATGTAGTAGATAGCCGAAGTCAAAGGCTTCATATGGGTTAACAACATTACATCGCGCCTTTTTACCCTACAGGGTTAATCGGAGGTATATTTCTAGCTGCTAGCATGTTCAGTTCACCCAAATTTCGCCAATTATGTTTAAGTCCCATATAGGACGCAAAAATGGACTCCGAGATACTACTTAAAAAAATCCAGATGAAAAAATACAATAACTCTTTGTCTAGTCTTGGTGAACAAGGCTAAATACAACAAAAAAACTGCTCGGATAGTCACAAGTTTTTAAAGTTCCTGCAATATTCTAAAATCTTATCTTATCAATAAAGTTTCTTAACGATAAAAGTGTTCGTCTTTCGTTAATCCAATATTGACAAAGGTTACAAAATAATATCTTTTAGGCATAAAATGTATCTGAAGTAAATTCTTTTTGTAAGACATTAGGTATCTTACATTACAACTTTGAGAGAATATCAAGTCAAACGACTTGACCTTTTTCATCTTGAAAAGATTGAAAATTGTCGGGCGGTAGATAATCAGAATCTCCAGAGATTTGCTACTATGTATTTTTGACAAAAAACAGTCAAAAAACTGCACTTAAAAGCAATTAACCTTCTAAACAAGGCCAAAATGAACAAACCGAACACATTGTAAGACGAAGAGTTAGTAACTCACTTGGGATTTGGCACTGAAACAGCATAGTAATTATAATATGTAGTATCAAATACCTAACGACGACGGGCGCCGAAATCCCTATGTTTTTCAGCAAAGGAAGGTAAGCACTCATTTATATTTCAATTTTAGAAAATATTTCAACTCATTTGTTTATTTTCGCGTCTTTTGTTTTTTTTTAATTAGTTTTGAGAACGTCAGAATTTGTCTTTTTCTAAAATGCGTAATAAAACATGTTCAGAAGCGAGACTTCTTCTTCGGTACCCTTAAAGTCGGTTTAGTCAATAAGCCAAAAGTACACCATTACATTATTATGTATTAAATCATGAATATTTAAATAAGGCTCATATTCATTCATTTCAAGCGTAAAAGAAGAAACGTTCATTTCACTTTCTTGACATTAATTTGACTCAGAAATGTAAAATGTGTCAGGAAACGCGCAATGAGCAAAGAGCAATCATCTCCAAAATAAAAAAGCCGACTTACAAAATGTCGCAATAATAAAAAAAGCGGAAGCGGTTAAAGAAATTTAACACAACACATAAAACCAACTTGTAATTCTGCGGAAAGTCGCGTAAAAATGTCAGCATCGTGCAATTTTACATAAATTACTTTACAAAAGGAGTTGGTGGCGTTCCGACTCGCCGAGACGGCTGTCGTTCGGCCGCGCACCCTGAATTAAGAGCGGGCTATTTGTAGATGCCGCCAAGAATCGCTTTCATTAACAATTCGCGATAAAACACCCGCCCTCGGCTCAGTGTCGAAAGAGATTTGATGTGAAGCGAGTTCGCGTCATGCCTGGTTATTAATTAGGGTCCCACAAAAAGGTGTCGAGGTCCAGTGGTTGTGACGCAGGCTCCTGCGGCAAAGCCAGCATCCAGTATCTACCCGACAGTGGGAGCGCGCGCCCGCGCCCCGAGGCGTCCCGGCTACATCGCCAGCCTCGATCCGCGAACACCTTATTCCAAAATCGATCTCAATTTAAAATTAGAATTTAGATTGTTTTGTGTGATTAGCTCTCGTGACAGAACTATCTACAATTTTTAATTGATGGTTTTAAAACTTTTTGTTTTCCTATTATGTAACGGATTCAAACTTTAATTGCTGGTATGTAATAAATTATAAGTAATAAATATTCATGAAAAACTATTTGTTTATGCGAGTAGCATACATAATCTGAAAGTCTGAAGAATTTTGGCTAAGTAATATACATATTTCATCGCTTTTTCCGTATAAGATGCAAATAACGAGCTTTCGTTTTAAACCAGCATATTGGTGTAAAGTTTTGTGGCAGGAAAGTGTCATAATGCGTTTTTGGGGATTATTTTCAGTCGGGTCACGTCATGTGGCGGAGGTATGGAGGCTTTACACTAAGCCTGATTAAAGTCATCGATGGCTCGTGCCTGTATCGGAAAATGGAAAATATTTAACAGGGGATTTGTGAGTCCTGTTAATTTTGGGATTATGTTTTATATATCATAGGTACTTTTATTCATATGTAACTCATACTTTCAATAACTTAGAAAATACGTAGCAACATTAAAAGTTATTGAGCCTGTTAGTTACAACATTAAACTTAATATTCATTTAAAAACGCTTGCAATGTTAAAACTCACGAATTTCCTAGAGCTTACGTAAATGTAGGAAGAAATACAGGGAGGCATAATAATTAGACGTTCGTATGCAGTTAACCTCAGCTTCCTTACGACTGTACTAAAAAGTAATAACCCATTAGTAACTCGACTCCCGGGAATTGTCTCCAGCGTTCAAACAAAAAAATATTTCCGTGAAATTACGCGAACGAGGCTCGGGGACCAGATGTTTACAATCGCTCGCTTCGGCAAAGTCCCGAAGTCCCGACAATTATAAGAAGCTTGGCAAAGGTCCTGGGTAAGAACCGGGAGCTTGCCGCTCGGTAAATACTTGGCAAGTTTTACGTCAAGTCACCGTCCGCCAAATTAGTGCCGCCCTCGTTTTATAATCCGATATCGATGATCGATTTTAAATGATCTGCTAATTAATTTCGCAGTGGCGATGGTATGTCATTAATTTAATAAGAGGGGTTTGGGCACGAATGGATTCCAGTTAAGAGCTTTATGTTTAATTAAACGCTTATTTTATGAGCACTATTATATGGAGTCCATCAATAAATTAATATGGCAATCATGTAGATAGCATAGACTCATTATCCTCCTGCCTTTATGCCAATTTATTTGGGGTCGGCCTAGCCTGTCTTCTTCTTCCTCTCTTCTCTATTACTCGTCATCTCAGCGGTCACCTCCTTCCTAGCCATATCATCCAACTGAAGCTCTGTTTATTAATCTAACTATTGGTTAAAATTATTTGAATACACAAAAAATGCGCATTCATTTAATTTCGTTGCCAAACATTTCTATAAATAATAATGCTTTCATTTTGGCGCCAATAGCATGAATAGATTTTATGGAGTGAACGAAAAAGCATTCATCATTTGTATTCATCCAAATGTTTTGGTCGCTATTAAAACTATGCGATCATCATTTTTATAGTGGAACTCAGTCTTGCCGGCGCCGTAAAATAACACATAAAGCATGTTTTCATTAGCATATTATAATATGCGTTCCACATCATTTATCTGTAGAACTTCTGTTGTCTACGGCGTAGAGGGTCTACGAAAGTGCTACGAGTGCTACGAAATTTCGTAGCAGCTTTAATCTTTATAAACTTTGGACGACCAACCAATTGAAATTTTGATATTGGTAGGTACAAAATCATATAAAAACATGTTGAATATGTTGACGATGATTTTTTGGTAGATAAACTTGCAGTTCTCCATATACACATGCAAACCGTTTTATACGTTTGACATGCATGAATGCATTCATACATGCATGTTTTATAGACATTTATTTGCACATCGTTCTGTTACCTACAATTAGTAACTAAACTAAAACCACAATATACTGAGCAAAATAAATGAACCAGTTTTTGTATTCGATTTTCAACTCAATGTCTCATAAAAATGGTCAAAGGGTCACAAAAATTAAACTTGAAGTTTCCCTTTGTCATAACCCGTTTTATTACATTGTATGTTGTTGTGGGTCCCAATATAGTTATAAAATTAATACTTAAAGTTTAACCGTAATAAAATTAGGATTAAATTGTACTATTAGATAGTTATACAAAGAACTAGTTAGTATCGTACGTGAATGAATTGACAAACAGTTTTGATTTGAAATATTATTTTTGCCGACGGTCGTTCGGTTATAGATTTTTTCGGACGAAACGTGAACATAATTTAAATTTTTAACGGGGTTGTGATTTACTCAGATTTTGTTTGATTTGTGTGGATTTGAAACATATTTACCAACAATAAAAAGAAAAAGAAAAAAAAAACCTGAAATGAATACCCAAACCACATTATTCATAAACGTTGCGTGACTTAAATACATAGAGAAAAGATACAAAGAGAATTGATGATATCTCCTTTGGTTAATTTCAATTTATCATGGTCAATAAGCTTATCCCTTTTATTGGCGAAATGTGGGTGTATTCCCCTCTGCCTAATCCTTCAGGTATCTTTATCATGAATTTTAAAATGAGGGACGGTATTAACAAACATTATTTTAGTTAGCGTCAACGTTTTCGACAACTAGTGAAGGAAATAATGAACTCGCAGGCAGAAACTAGTAAAACATAAAACAGCGATTGAAAAGGGCGTACTTTGAATCGACCGCCCTAACCAGCTCACGCAGGCGAATTCATTAGGTGTCCTTGGAGACAAAATATTTGCATGGTTTTGGATATTACTTTCAAGCAGGAATATCTTGCATACCTACCTAAGTTTTAAACGTACCTACAATCTACCTGGGAAATTAAAAGTGGATTGTTGAAATTCTTTGATGAATATAAATCTAGAATTAAATCTACATTTTGTTTAATATTTTAATACAATTCGCCAACTGAACTCACGAACTACATTTGAGTTTTAGATACAATTGATTTCAACTGTGATAACAAGTTTTAACAGCCGGGGGCCTAAAATAGCCGATTTAGCAGAATAATTTTATTCAATTCGTAAAATTGTCATAAAGACAAGTGACATTCATAATATTAACTGCGCCTGAGACCATTTTAAGTATTTTAACGTGATTCATATTATAATTCTATGCTGATACTGCTGAAACGGCCATTTTAGGCCCCCTGTTCTTCTGTTTATCTTGTTGCAATCTTTGCTAACCAACGAATTGCGTAGTTTGGTGTATCTTTCTGTTAACTTTTGAGCCTTACGTTTAACCTAAAAGACAACGTTTAACTTGATCCAACCTTAAACTGGAACCGTCATATATAAAACTAACCTTATAGAACTTACGTTGTTAAATACGTTTCGATTTTTTACAAAATCATCATCTGCCTAGCCTTTTCCCAACTATATTGGGGTCGGCTTCCTGTCTAACCGGATGCAGCTGAATACCAGTATTTTAAATGGAGCTACTGCCTATCTGACCTCGCAAACCCAGTTAGTACTGGGTAATACTATACCCCTTGGTGAGACTGGTTGTCAGACTTTTTGGGCCACTGACTACCTAACGACTGTCAAAGATCAACAAATGACACCCGGGACTAACGACTTAACGCGCTTTCCGAGGCACGGAGGAAACTCGGTATGTAATTGGTGGTCGCCCATCCACAGACCAATCTAGGCAAGCATGGGTTAACCTAAAGATCGACCCGAGCGGCTGTTATTATTTAGCCAGGAGCTCCTTAATTTTTTTATAAAATATCATCACCGTTTACACAGAACTTAACATAACTGGCGAACTGTGGATGCACATAACGCGTACTCCTCTGCCTAACCCTTAGGGGTTACAAGTGTTACGGTATGTCATATTCTACATAAAACATAGTTTTCATACGTATAGGGAGTCTTGTTATCTCTCATGGGTAATGTAAGATGGAGGGCTAGTAGAATGAAATATTGAACCCATCGTTTTGTTAGTCACTCATAATATTTTGTTTCCTTACTGAAAATGGGTTCACCGTAGGTTGGGTACGTAGGTAGAAAAAATAGTTTTTCCCCTAACGCTTCTATACATGGTGTAAACGGACCCTTCACGCAGCTGTCAACCAAGCAAAAAGGTGGGGGTTTACGTTACATGAGCACTGCTGCTGGACAGCAGATGGATGCGTTGAATACTACAAGGATCATGGAGGTATTTAAAGTAACGTTATAGCATTAAAACTGACATTTAAATTAAAAACTTGTGAAAAAAGTTGGATACTTTGACCTGCAATATCTCCGTAACTAGAAGGTTCCCAGGTATGGTCCAGAAAAAAAAAGGTGCCTCGACCACTGGGGGCCTAAGCCACGGACCCAAAATGATTGCAATGACGGGGGAAACAAGTGCTTATCAGCTTCGTTAAGGATCTTTTTACACCCATTAACTGTATGTTTTTTGCTTTTTTTAAATCTTACAACTCAGCCTATACGGTTCCCACAGCTGTCATACAGGCCTTTTTTCCATGATAGGGAATGGGCCATAATTCACCGGGCGGGCCCAGTAAGGGTTGGTAGATTTCATGCCCCTCACGATTAATAAGCAGTTTCTTTATTAAGATAAAGAAAAAGCCTTGGTGTTTGTGGCGAGGCCAAGCGTAACATTCTTTAGTCTCAAATTGAGATTAATTTGTATACTGAGGGTCTGAAGTTCATGGGCCTGAACGAGGAAATGAAATACAAATTGCTTTGCCCTTGTAAAATAATTAGGGTACAATAAAGGAATGTAAGAGGTGCCGGGGAAGGGCGGCTTCATGATTTAGACCTTTTTGTGAGGAATTGGTAGGTAAAGCCCTCTGCTTTAATAAAAGTATTGATTATGTCATAAAAAAGCTTTCTTCCTTATTTGTTTTTAACTCGTTAAAAAAAACAATCTCATGGTGTAGCTTTGAGTTTTGCTTATAAGATTTGTATCATTAGCAAAACTGGAAGCTACACCATGAGTAAAGTAAAGTATTTAAAAACTTATAATTGTCATTATTAATTTGCTTGAACATATATGTCAACCGAAGTGAAATACTTTATCTACTTAATATTTGCATGACATTTTATAGCGGAATGTGTCTTTACGGAATTTATTATGAAACATCTATTGTACCTACCACATTTTACGAAATCAACTGATTTCATTGTATGCGAAGTAGGTACTTAATTGTACTTATAAATCATCTTCATTTACTTGCCCTTGCGCCTATTTATTTGGGGTGGGCGCAGCATGTCTAGTTCTTCCATAATTCTCTATTACTCGTCATCTCAGCAGTCACCTCCTTTCTAGCCGTGTCATCCTTCACACAGTCCGTTCGTTTCATTGGTCTATAATGTATTTATAAACAATATTTTTTAATTTAATTGATGTTTGTTATTTATTTGCCTGTCCGATTCTCTCTGAACCATTCCCAGCCTATCTGATAATATATGTAGGTTTTTGCTATCTGCGTTCAAGCGTCCATATTCCTGAACCTGGCTGTAACATATTGGCACTAGATATTTGTTCTAGAATGTGATTTATGCGAGTAATATGCACCAGAATGCAGGGAATTCTGCCAAAACGATTGAAAGATTGATTGAAACTTTTCAAACTTTAAAACTTAGATGAGAATGCTGTCACATTGAATTTTAAATTCGAGCGTCGCGCCACAGCTTCGCAAGGAAGCAGTTTGCTAATGAAGAAGTTTTACTAAGATGAAAATCTTAATAATATAAAAATACTATAAAATATTCCGACTTTTCTGGTGGATTTTCCGAAAAAATGTTTCATGCACCTGAGATTATGAATACAACAAAAAAACAAAACAGCTAAATCCAACCAGTTTTTAAGTGAATAGTGGTCCTTCATATATGCAGCAATTGATCTTTATTTAAATAGTTATTTAAATAGGTACATTACGAGTTTAAGTCGCTTTTTCAACAACCGAGACAAAGAAAGCGCACTTTACACTAAAAATAACGATCTGCTACCCACAAATAAATGTTTATAGTGCACTTTTCAATAGTGAAGTCCAATAATGATATTAAAACCACTTAACGGATAGCACTAGTCTGCAAATAGGTACTTTAAAAATCCATTTTGGTCTGCCTTACCCAATTGAGTGTGGATTTAAGAAGTACATTCGATATTTTTATTTAATTCCCAGTTCAATATGGGAACAGAAATAAGGTCTATTTTTGGAGTGGGAAAATAGTGTACATGTGGGAAATAAGTCGTGTTATGTCTTGTGCTCTCAATTTGTAGGCACTAGCTAGACATTTTACAGAAATTCTTTCAACGTTTTAATTATTCAGATCTTCAAGGTGGTGGAAAAAGAGATCTAGGTCTTTTAATAAACCTTGAAGTTTATTGCAATCTTATGAACTAATGCAGTTCTGCTGTACCTTCGTAAACCTAACTACAATAAGTTCTTATCGAGGCCGTATCGACGGCGCGTTCGTGTTCCACGTGCGCTTCAAAGAGATGTCAGCAACCAGGAAGGGGTCCGCAAGATGCCGATGCCTACCGGGGCTGCGGGACTGTTCGAAAGAGATACCGCGGCCCTGGAACACAAAGGGTAAAGAAGGAACATGGATGGGTTTTAGTCAGTAAAAGTCTGACACTCCCTTCCACTCCACCCAGAGCGGGAGGGGGAGTCATTTGATGATTTCCCATCCGAAAAAACAAAAAAAGTTCTTATCGAGTCTTAATCAATATTTTTGTATCGTTAAAAATCTGGCACGTTCTATCTTTTTGCACGTGTTATGAAATAGCACGAACATCATAAATCTTCCACCGCTCAATCACTTTACGTTGAAGCCGATACACACCGTTATCGATGACATTCCCTATTCAAATGTTTTTTTTTTTCTGACATTTCATTTCTGTTCTGTGTGCCTGCCAGTGTTTCGGGTTGTCAAATTAGCATGACATGCTCGTGGCGTTGTGAGTTTGAATTTAGAATAGAATGTTACAATTCGTTTTTTTTTTTGGGAAAAGGTGTGTACGTTACGACTTTATGTTTCCGAAAATATTTCAAAATGAATGAACTAACAGTAAAACGTTTTCATATTTTAGTGAGTAGTCAAAAAGCTTCAGCAAAGCCACAGAAATCTAGGATGACAAGTTTAATTCAGGAGCTAATCTAATTAAGAAGAAACGCGGTGACATTTTTGGCACAAACACAACACTGCTTCTACCCACTTGCTGTTTTATTTGGCAAAAATAAACCGAAAGACAAAAGAAATTAGCCTCATACGTCGTAAGTTTTGGCATAATGCTCTCGACTAAAATGCTAATAATATTTTCACTGGCCATATTTAGTGCGAGGTCTAATGTTCTGAATTGCTTTGATTGGCCGCAACGGCATTTGCCAATAAAACCGCTATTTTATGAAGCTGTTGGCTGGTCTAGTGCCGTGAGAACAATAGGCAGTAAATATTGTGATTAACGAATGTTTTGCAATTGGAAATAACAGGAAAATGCTCGAACTGAATGAAACACTGCGAGATTAAAAATAAATATTGAAAAAGTTTTGCTTCACAATTGATTAACAACAAGAAAGTTTGTAGTTTGAACAGCAAGAGATTGTTATTCTGCAAAACAAAACTTATTAAACAAATCAATTCGATTTTCAATTAAAAGAAAACAACTTTTGTCCTGCTGTTCAAATCATAATGAAGGAAGTTGAAGGTCGGAATAGCTATTCTAAAATAATAATTCAACAAGGAAAACAAGAGAAAAGTAAAAGCAATATTCTATTTTATTTTCCCTATTTCTGATTATGATTTACATTTCTTCCTAACAAAATTGAAATAAATACACCCATACACCCAAGAAACAAAAAAGCTTTATACGAAGTTTTTAAATGAAGCAAAGTAACGAAGCAGAATCTGTTACTGTTTCGAAGAAGTTGAGGAAAGTTTACAACGTAATAAATGAATAGTTCGGTAGTGCCGTCTAACTGGCGCACTCAGGGACGTACTTTAAAAATATTTAATGTTTAACTTTAATGATGGCATGTCTTAGTCGTATGAACAAAATAGTGAAGCTCTCCAAATCTCACATTTCTAGCTGACTAAATGAAAAAGTTCAAAATAAATATACATTCTGCGTCTTTGTTCTAGTGGTCGCAAGCGCGGCTGCTGAGCATTAGGCCCTGGGTTCGATTCCTAGGTCGGGCAAAGTGTTATTGGGTTTTTCCTTCAGGAATTTCTCAGTAGCAGCCACGGAGTCTGGATTTGTGCCCGTTTGATGGCAATAGGCTCGTCCCTGATTACATGGGACTTAAACATGAGAAGAGGAGATATAGAAAGAGAGGAGCTCATGGCTTTATAATAACAGCCGCTTAGGTCGATGTTAAGATTAAGCCGTGCTTGCCTAGGTAGGTCCATTACATAAAGAGTTTCCTCCATGCCTCGGAGAGCACGTTAAGCCCTTGGCCCGGCTGTCATTGTAGATCTCTGACAGTCGTTAGTAGTCAGTGGCTTGAAAGTCTGACAACCAGTCTTACCAAATGCTATCGTATTACTTAGTACTAACTGGGTCGTGAAACCCTCTCAATATCGTACCGGAAACTATGTATCTAAGATTCTAAGTAAAGCATTGAAATTGTACCGACTAGAAGTGTTAATAAAAGTCTAAAGGCTGTAAAAGATTTCCACCGTATGTACCGTACAGAATCGAGACCTAACACAAGGCTTCTATTAGTTCCCGAGGGTATCGGCCGAAGCCGTTCAAATAGTGTGGAGCGAGATATATTTACAGTTTATTAAACTGGAGAAAACCTTGGGTTTTTTTTCTTTGAGGAATTTCTCAATAGCTACTGGGATTTTGTACTCCGTTGAGGGCAATAGGTTCGCCCCTATTACATGGGACTTGACATAACTGCCGAAATGTTAATAGTTACTGAAAGTCTCTGCCGAAACCGAAAAATACTTTTCTTTGTTTACTTTGCGGCTTGGAGAACAATATTGGGTGTTTTCACTCGCAGACAAGCGGTCGCGTATGTGGCACGGATGTGTAATATATGCATGAATGTTGAAGAATTATGCAAGATTGGCGTCATGTTGTTTTTCAAGCAAGGGGAAAGGATGTGATATATGATGTGTTGTGTGTCTCAGTCTGTGCTAAATAAATGTTTTTTCCTTTTGTTATCTTTGTGAATAAACATTTTTGTCAGTTTTTTTTTGCAGAGCCTTAATCTTTTACTAACTTATTTAGGAAAAACAAACAGTAACATATTACAGGTTTATAATAAGGCTTACATACTAAACTATGATAAATATGCTACCCACTACGTTTTCCACAGGTTACTTTAAATAATAAGTAACAAGAGAGACATATGTAAAAGATGTAATCTAAAATAACAGTTATAATAATATGTAATGCACAATATACAAAAAGTTATATTCCTGCAAATTTCAAAGCCTTTAGCATTGGGGCTGGGCCTCTCCTCGTGTGAGGGGAGTAAGTCACAATACACCACAAGTGCGGTCCAATAAGACTCGAAGTCTAGTTTATTATTTTCCAACAATACTATACCATTATAATGACACTTGACCTGTACCAAACCAACTTATAGAACCATAAACGTCCCTTCAAAAATTACAAAGCTTCCCGGCCGAATAACAACCGGTAACCGACCATTGCTAAGGCCTGACCCAGAGTTTCGCAATTACGAGTCGGTCGGTTAAGCCAGTCGGTTAATTAGGTACATTACTGGCTTATCGTGTGAGGAGGAAGTTCGGGCATTGCGGGTCAGTTGTGGCATGTCGGTCGGTGTGCTGCCGGCCTTACATGTAGGGATGTGTTGCAAGGATTAGTGTCGCAGTGTGATGGTGTTTGTAAGTCACTAAGCAGGAATAATTAACATAATATCAGGCTTATGTCTCCTAAGGGCTAAGCAGAAGTGTAGGCCCGTATGTGACCAACATTTCGCTAGAAATAATAAAGTGTTCTAAAATGTCATTATTTCGTTGTGATACATTAAAAAAATGATCGGAATATTCCATTCTCCCACACTTTTCATTAAAAGAAAAGTATATGCACAAGAGATCGAGAAAAATAACACACAATTTTCTTTTTGCTAGATTGAACCAAAGAAAAAAGTTTTAATGTAACTGGCAATCTAAATAATATTAGCTACTTATACTAAGTAAGCTGATTTCTTTTGAAATAAGCGTGCCTCTGTTATATGTTATGAAGTTTCCTTATATTCTCTCTTGTGTACATAAATGATAAAATAAATAAATAAGCTGACGACATAAACGAACTTCCTTTCTACAACAACATAGATGTTAAAGGGTTAAGCTCATTTCTGATCCGGCCTTCTAAAAGTATCTTTCTAAAGTAGGATGTTGAATGCATATATCAAATATCTTAAGTGAGGTTTATATAAAGCTTAGGAACTAGGGCCTGACAGATGCTTAACAAGATAAATGACCAGAGCGACCCGACTGTTGACGTAACAAGGATATAGTGATCCTTTACGATAGTGAAATTGGAATAGTATTAGCTAAGTTGTACTTGTTTTTTTAACGCTTATTCGGAACTACCGTTGCGATTTTGTTTTTTCAAAACAGTTTCCACAAAACCTATAGAGGTGTTGTCGAGTGTGTTGGGTACGCAGGCGAGTTAATAAAAATCACTACCTAGGTACTCACAGTTTCTATTGGAGCAAAGTTCACACGCACAACACATAACAGTAGAAGGAGAACAGAGAAGATTATAGGAAGATAGGGCAGTAGCCCACCAGACATAACACCCGTCTGGTCGGAGGATCCTCCCTTTTCTATGGGGTATGAAGAACTTTACACAGGATGTAAAGTTCTCATACCCCCAAATACCTTTTAAAGAATTTCAAGGGCCGAAACAAAATGCAGCAGTGTAAATCTATTTGATAAGTTCGTACTACTGTTTAAACTACTGTTTTTTATCTTTTACTAGCTGTTCCCGGCATGCGTTGCAATGCACCTTTTTCCTATCCTACCTACCTACCCTACCTACCTACTTACCTACCCTTCTCTACCTACCTACCTACCCTACCTACCCTACCTACCCTACCTACCCTACCTACCCTACCTACCCTACCTACCCTACCTGCCCTACCTACCCTACCTGCCCTACCTACCCTACCTACCCTACCTACCCTACCTACCCTACCTACCCTACCTACCCTACCTACCCTACCTACCCTATCTACCCTACCTATCCTACCTACCCTACCTACCCTACCTTGGCTGTACCTTGGTTGGCTGTTTTAAGGGTTTTCCCGGCAATTATTCGAATTTTTCTCGCCGTAAAAACCATCCTTGAATTCCAACGAACATTTAAAAAAAAAAGTTGGCCAAATTGGTCCAGGCGTTGTTGAGTTATGCGCTTACCAACACATTTTGCGATTCATTTTTATATTATAGATAGAAGGAAAAAAAAAAAAACGTAAAAATGAATGTTCAAAAATCCGTACCAAATGTATTTGGTTGTTCTTTTATAGAATAACGGAAAATTGAACACGTTTCCATATATATAAATAAAAAACTTTTTGCATGTATGTACATATCTCTGAACTTTGTATCATATCACTATAGTAACAAAATATTTGACTGTGGCTGGTATTCGTACCTACTCATCGTAAAAAGTTTTTTTATATCGAAAAACATTTGGAACAAAAATGTTCTAATACGCCCCACACGACTTACTAGGTACGTACGGTAGGTAAGGGCTATGCTGCCCTGGTACCGCGAGGTTTGTGGCACAACCGCTACTCGAAACAAAAATTCTACATAATGAGCGCCATGTAAATATCTAAACCTGATTCTAAATTCGATTGAGTGATCGAATCCAGCCAGAATCATTTTTCTGCTAGCCTGCAAGAGCGAAGTTACCTTGAGCATAAAACCGTTTCATCTATACAAATATTATAAAGAGGTATAATTTGTTTTTAAGTTTGTATATAGCGGGTTATCTTCTGAACTACTGATCCGGTTCCTAAAATTCTTTCTCTAACGGGAAGGTACATTATCCCAAAGTGTTATAGGCTACATTTAAAAGGTTCTTATGAGTACATTCCGTACATAACGAGAGCGAACAGGAGCGAAGCCGCGAGCAAAAGCTATTTACACATAAATGAGCTTTCATTCAAAGCATGATTTAATTAATTATTTCTCTCTCTGTGTGATCTCTATGACATACCACTATTTCCTTTATATCAATTATTTAGCCAGGAACGTCTCTATGAAGCACTTAGTCAAGATTCACTATATTGTTTACAGTTATCTGAGTAGATAAGAGTTCTCTTTATGTACGAACTTTGGGACAAATTGCGAAACGTAATACCTCAGCTGGAGGTTAAGGTATTGCAAATACGGAGACCTTTGATTATATTATGTCGTAAACTGATTCTGAACTATTATGATTGTACTCAGGTTGTATATTAAGAGGTAGCTAAAATTAAAGATCAATAAATCAAACTCAAAACAGTTTTATCCGTCGTACCAGTCATAAATCACTAACGACCTATGGTCTGGTGGGCGTGCAGTTTATTATTGTTTTCAAAGACCCTTTTTCTGGTAAAGACGGTCTTTTTAATGATAAAACCTTATACAACCATGCCCGGATTCGAACTTAGAACGCCAAGCTCAGCAGTTGGGTTCACGACCACTAAGTTCAGCAAAACAGTCTTGGCAATGATGATGCACCAAATGCTAGGACGATTGACTGCCGATCTTCAAAACTGTTTTGTCTGAGGAAAACCAGCGGATGACAGTAAATTATGTTGTTGTATGTATGTTTCTCAGAAATGTATAGTTACGAGAAGCTTTACGAGCACTTGGTAAGATTTACTAGGTACCTACTCTGTTATCGGAGTAATAGACGGTCCCTTTATGTACACCGGTCTTGGGACTGATTGCGAGACAGATACGGTTTTATAAAGTAACTAGCTTATGCCCGCGGCTTCGCCCGCGTGACGTCCGGTTACTGTCCCCCGGGATAAAAAGTATCCTATATATTAATCCAGGTTATAAACTATCTGTGTGTAAAATTTCATCCAAATCCGTTCAGTACTTTTTGTTGATTTTTATGTAAAGAAGAAACAAGACTGACTAAGATGAAAAGGGATTTATTGGATAGCGACAGTTAGATAGAGGCAGTTGACAGTTTCTGTTTTAAACGTGTCCATAGACAACAAACCATAAAGTAACATAAATCGATTGAGTTCCGTTTACATTTCCAACACTTTTTGCGTGAAAGACTAACAAACATCCATTCATCCATCCCCACAAACTTTCGCATTAATAATAGTAAGGAGTAAGATGTAGTTTGATGTTCCTCCTTTTTGGGGCAAGCGGGCAGAATCGTCGTTTAGCTCAATCAATCTTGCAGAGCTGAGAATGACATATTTTTTAGACAATGAACAATGAAAACAAAAGCCTGTTTCTTGCAGATTTTCCGTGCCCGTTGTCGTGAATACGATGTGATTTCCCATCGGCGCTGTCGAACCGATATACATTTTTTTATATTTTATCAGATTCATTTCAAATCTTTCCTTAGTTCGCTTGTTATTTATTTTTTAATTTAAAATAGGTGCGCCAACAGTTCTTACATTTTACATTTAACAATAAAAGTATACAGGTTAGGGTTCTTATGTAGGTACCAAATAGGTGTACACAAGATTCTCTTGAGTACAATATAGCTATATAATCGTAAAGTTATAGAAATAAAATGTAACATAAAATAGAAAATAAGACATCTTTGACTTAAACTAAAGAAGAGATCAAAAAAATACTTACACTAATAACAATAGTAGTTTATACAAAATATCTAAATAAAATCTATTAAAAACTAATTTTTGCCGTTTAAATGTCGGTTCAAATGACTGATGAGACTTTTGAACTTCATTAGGGAACCAAAGAACACGTCCAAGTCAGGCAATTTAGAATTGAGTTCGTTGTATTGAATGCACATTCTTGATACTGGTGAGTTTCTCCCGATGTTACTTCTACTGGCTGGCGGTTGAAAAAGGCTAGAAATTGGCGAAACCGACCCCAATATAGTTGAGAAAAGGCTAGGCAGATGATGGTAGGCATAAACTACAGAACATCAACTACTTCGGTTGTTGTACACTCCTTTCCTTTGGTTTGCATTTTTTTTTCAGGTGTATTTGTTAAATGAAGTGGAAAATGACGAGCAACAATAGTTACGTATATCTGAGTAGTTTTCGTAATTATATTTGAAACAATATAATTCCTTGTATAAGTGACTTGTTAATTACCAAATAGCAAATTAACTAGCCATTATATTAATTGACTATATTGTATTCAGGACGATTATTGTTCAATTATGTATAGCTTTAGTAAATGGCTCCATTTAATTATTAATGTGATAAACGATATTACTCCAAAATGGTATGGTAAAGTAAACCGCAGAACCGAAATTATATTACATTTTGTAGTCTTCTTTGGAAAGTAGATAGGTTTACGAAGGTAGGTAAGGTAGGCCTATTTACAGGTTTATTTCACAAGCTAGCTCTGCTACATTTCTAGAATAGACTTCACACTCGGGGATAACGTAGCTCCCATTAGTGAAAGAATTTTCGGAATAGGATCACTGTATCCGAAAATTACCCTCTGCATTCAAACTTACAAACTTTATCTCTTAACAATATTGATTATTATAATCTGGATCTATTCAAAGTTCGAGTGAATCGGTTTCACTTCGTACTTCTATGGAAGCGTGCTCCACCCCAAGTTGCATCATCGCTTCACATGGGGCGAGTTGTGGCCAAACGCAATCCAGTTTAGTATAAAAAAAATATTGGCAAAGAATTAGTTCAGAAAGTAAAGTTCAAAAAATATTAGTGCTGGTTTTACCATTGAAATTGAACGCAATCAACACTAAACCGTATTGAAGAACTGCAATGTCCAGTGACACTGACAGCAATTAAACGTGATTTAGATGTGCTGATCTCATTCAGAGTCAATGGTAAAAACCTTAGAAAGTGGCAGTATTTTCAGATTAATACAGAATTGAGACCTTTAAAAAACAGCTTTCTTAGTCGTCTACTGCATTGCAGAAAGCAACTTTCTTAACAGTCCACGGAACACAATAACAGAAACCAGACCGTGGCGTTGAGTGATGCAAATGTCACGTCCATACGAACCGTGAGGCGTGAACACAAAGCGACTTATTTGGCATAATCGCACAAAACACAGCCTTATTATAATTTCATAACATGTTCACGCGATGCTAAGCTTTTCCTATGGTGAGGTTATAGAGTAGCGGGGCGTGCAGCGGAGCGATTATCGTATCAGAAATTAAAACGGATTGTGACTCTCAGGAGTTAAATCAATCCAGTAGCTCAAAGATATTGTAAATTAGTCACCCCCATCAGATGTTTACAGAAGTTGCTGATTACGATCAGACCACCGTGGTTAATCTCCTTGTATACAAGGTGTAAACGGACCTTTCACGAAGTCAGGTCTTTGGTACCAAAAATTATTGCTGGGAAACAACTTTTTTATGGTGACGGACTCAATTTAACGGACTCAAAAATTATGCTGATGAATGCATTGAATAGTACGGGGGTAGTGGATGTATTTAAAGTAAAGTTATTACATTAAAAATTTGTATTTAAAAAAAAATGTGAAAAAGTTGGAACTTTGACCCCTAATACCTCCGTAACTAGAAGGTTCCCAGGTATGGTCTAGATTCTAGACCATACCTTCCAGTAGAACCCCGACATTACGATCATTTATTGTTCTAGAGTCTAGAACAATAAATGATCGTAATGTCGGGGAGAGCGCTTCGGTAAGGGTAGTTTTATATGACATGTGTTGTTCTTATTGTTTGTTTTCCATTTTTCCGTGTGTACAGACGCCAGCACATCAACTTACTAGAATCTTTAAACTTTCTTTAATAGTTTTTCAACTTTATCGCTAAAGCATTGGGGAAAATTTGACAGTTTCGGGTGGCTAGACGTGCTGGCGTCTGTATGTACATTCCTTTCACAATTATTTTACCTCTGACTGCATCACTGCTGTCACTGTCACTGTCAAAATCTCAGTGATCTTTATCCTAGTTAATCTATCAAAATTGCGATTACTATATTTTCGTTAAAACAACTGTGAATGGACTCAATCTATATCATCGGTGTCTCCATTAAAAAAAACATAAAAAGCTACTGCGTCATTTCTTAAGAACCAAATGAGTATTGAGATCAAAGGCAAAATGAATTTGAAAAATGTTTAGGCATTTTCGGAACGACCGATTGACGAATGGTATTAAGATTTATGGCTACGACAAACAAAATGCTTGTTCTACCGGTACCTTTCTGTAGAGTATACGACGAGCGCTCGATATATAACGAAATACTTTACGTAACGTAGGGGTCGTGAATGAATGGATGGTTGGAGGGAAGGGAACGAGCGTTGAGTAGGTACTATAAATAAATTCAATTAAGTAGATAGCCGAGTGCAATTAGACAAAAAATACTCAAAAGGTGGAACGAAGTTTATAGTGGTCGGATTTTCATGGGCCTTTTTGTATTGAGTTCCTAGAGGTGTAGAGAAGAAAGTTAAAAAAAAAAATTTCGCCGCACGCAAGTATTTTTTTTTTTTTTGGATTTCCTTTTGTAATATTTTTTTTTCTTTTATGAATAACTTGAAATTCGGCGAATTAATATTGAGGCATAATAGAAAGACCTGTGTGTATCCATTAAAGGCCAATTTGGTCTGTTTATTTGTTCAATGTTCATATTTTTTGAAAATATCGTATTTTCTTCAATTATTTCTAAGTTACCGAATTTAAGACTAAGATTTCTTTTGAAATTGGTAACAGATACATTTTTACAGATAACTGGACAAGAAAATATTCAAAAAAACCATATTTATGAGTTTAGTGACTTAAAATTTATTCGCAAAAATCAGAAAATCGGCTACGTTAATGAAGGCATTTTTTTTCAAAATTTTTCTATATAACTCAATGTGCAAATTATTTTTCAAAACCTCATTTTAGTAGCTATCTAATAAGGTATAATAACTAGAAAAATATTCAAGGATACTTGTTAAATATCAGTTACTGCTGAGAAAGTAAAACATGACTAAAGGGATCTATCGCTAAGAATTGGGAGCGGTATCGGTATCGGTATTGATATTAAATGGGGCGCAGAGACCGAAGCTTGCAACTTATTCTAAATATAAATTATGAGAAATGGTTACGTTCCAATTAGGATAATTTTTGTGAGTTTACCAGCGGTCCCAGTCCACCTTCGTCAGCAATAATCAACATTTATTGAGTACCTCCGAATGTTTTTTTTTATTTTATTTTCTCTGTAGATAGCTGATTTAATAAGGATATTTTCAGAATAATATTTACGTTGACCGCCATAGAAACATTTTGAGAAAAATTGCCTTCTTTAACTTTTACATAGACGATTTCCTGATATTTGCGAATGAATTGTTAGTCACTTCACTCGTAAATATGGATTTCTTGAACATTTTTACGTTCAGTTATCCGTGAAAAAGTATCAGTTACCAATGACAAAAGAAATCTTTGTGATAAAACTCGTTATTTTAGAAATAATTGAAAAAATAGGAAATTTTCATTAAAAAACCTGGAAATATGCATTTCGTCAACACCGATGAACAAGGAAATAGACCAAATTGGCGTTTAATGGATGCATACAGGTCCCACTATACGTCATAATATAAATCCGGTGAATTTCAAGTTATTCCTATGCAAAAAAAAAATATTCAAAAGGAAATTTAAAAAAATTAAAAAAATAGTCGCGAGCGTCGAATTTTTTTTTTTAACTTTCTTCTCCACAACTCTAGGAACTCAATAAAAAAAAACCCCATGAAAATCCGACCACTATAAACTTCGTTCCACCTTAAAGTCTAATTGCACTCGACTAAGATGAGCATTTTCAAATGAGCTATGGGCAGATAATAAAAAAAAACTGATTTAAATTGAAATTATTAAGGTTTAAATTAGTGGCCATGATTATGTTATTCTCTAGACTCCTAAAACGCATAAATTCTTCCAGTAGTGAAACTTATTCTTTGTTACGAAAGCGTAGCAAAACTCGCTACGCCATATGCTACGCAGTGCTACGGCGTAGCGGCTTTAGCTTGAGTGTGAACGTTGGCAATTTTCATCTCACTTGCAACAGCCGCAGCAATTTCACGAGGTCAACTCATATTCGAATACATTTTGGTAAAGAGAAATAAAGTGATAACCATAACCATGATATGGGGCAATAATGTGATAAGCTTGTAGACAAAATTGTTTCATCAATATAATTGTCATAATAATAAGACAACAATAATATAATCGTAAGACAATCTTTTAAGAGCGGTGATTTGGGCATCTCCACAAAGTTTCGACAAGATTTTGTAGTTCTTGCCTTTAACGATACTTGCTACACTAAATAAAGGGTGTAAAAAGACCCTTAACGAAGCCGAAAGGCACTTATTCTCCCCGTCATTGCGATATTTTTTTTGTTCTAGACCATACCTGGGAACCTTCTAGTTACGGAGATATTGAAGGTCAAAGTTCCAGTTTTTTCACAAGTTTTTTTTTAAATACTGCTTTTTAAGGTTTTAACTTTACTTTAATTACCTCCATAACCCGTTTACGATTCAAAGCATCCATCAGCACCAATTTTTGAGCGCGTTACATTGAGTTTTACCGTAAGACGTGATTTTTTACCCCAAAAAAAAAAGTCGTTTCCCAGCAATAATTTTTGCGTAGTTACTTAGTTTGATGTACATAATGCTTGGTTGACGGCTTCGTGAAGGGTCCATTTACACCCTGTATATTTATATATCGACACTTCAAGCACAAAGTACAGAGGCGGACTTAATGCCATAGGCGTTTTCTACCAGTCAACCAATATGATTCGCAAAGTTTTCCTATCTTGCATGTAATAAATTTTCACAGCACACACTGGTTCCAAATTAGCATGTTCATTAACACGCCGGCTGGCGCATGCGTGTCCTATCTACGCCGAATACGCCGCGTATTTGTTCAGCCGCTGAAATGGAAGGCGGAGTTAACTGGCGTACTTTATAGGATTATGGCGTACTTAAATTAGTAATGGCTGAGGTGTTTTTGATAAGTGGGCTGAGAAAATGTTTACCAATTCTGAAACACAATCCTTTCCTACAGTACTTAATAATTCCATTGCTTTAACGTAGCATATAGCGGGCGCATGCCACTTTTATGGGCCGCCATTTTTATTTCTAATATATTTTTAGGGTTCCGTAGCCGATTGGCAAACAACTGAACCCTTATGGATTCGATTTTTAACGGAAACTATTTTTTTTTTGTTTTCCCTACGGGTTATCTAAAGATAGGTCTTTAAATATGACATTGAGGTTCCTAAAACCATTTTTTCTCAAAGTCAATCGTTTGAAAGATAGACACTTCCAAAATGGTAAAATGTGTATCCCCCCTCTAATTTCTAAAGTAAGAGGAGGAAAATTCAAAAAATAAATTAGGATTGTAGAACGTACAAAAAATTTTCAATGAAAATTGGTTGGAATAAGATTTGGTGTTTAGTTTTTGAGATATATAACTTTTTCAAATCAAACTGCTGCGGTAACTGTGTTTTTCATTAACATACTGAAAATGAAAACCAAATTTAGTTTTGCAGTTGAATGTAATACAAAACAACATATGAATGAGCCTTCAAAGTATTTTTATTATATTATTCGGTGCTACGGAACCCTGTGTGCGTGTGAGTACGACTCGCACTTGGCCAGTTTTTTTTATTAAAAGGCAAGCAAAGCGGATGTCGAGTATAGTGCCAATGTCCAGTGAATTGGAAAAACAAGTGTGCAGGATAAAAACATTTTTATTTCATACGTTTGCAATACGTAGTCGGAAAAATAATACGGTGCAAGTAAAAGTAACGGCAAAAAAAAAAACTAAAAACTGAAACTTACCATAACAACATGTTTCGGGAATTAAACAACTAGTTTTGGTCCCAAACGGCTTGTCCAAGCAGGGCGTTCTATAAATGAAATTAAACTAGGTTTCGAGCGGGTTCAAAACTAATCAGGCAATACAAACCGAAAATACAAATAGTGTAACCGTAAACAGTTGTCAACATGTTTCACGAAAGCTTTAGTTTTCTGTTCAGAACACAATAATGCCATCGTTTAAATTCACACCAAGTATAATGGCTTCCCATATTTTATTACAATTATAACAGAAACGAAAATGTATAATGAAATAATAATTGGCAAAATTAAGCTGCAATTAAAAAGCTACCTTATCATCAAATTATAATAGCCATTACTTTGGAACGGTTCAAGATTCGGGAGCAAGGGAATAATCGTAACGTTTAGATAATTTGCACAATTTGTTACATCCGTTAATGACCTCCGAACGATTACTGCTCGTTAAACTCTGATTATTCTGAAGAACTGATTTTAATACCGGCCTTATTTTATTAAACGTTTGAGTTATGTGGCTGGGTAATGGCGGTTTGATTGTTATGGAGGTATTATTAGAATTTTAGGTGAATTTAAATCAACACATTTAAATTTAGAAGATTTTTAAATTCGAACTAATTTCTGTTTTCAAAGATTTTCGTTCTATAAATTCTTGCTTCGTAATAATTGGATAACACAACAAGAATTACAGAACGAAAATCTTAGGAAACAATTAACAATTTTCAACTTTCTTGTTTAACTGGGGTTGTTTTCTTGCTTAACTTTTCTGTCGGTCATGTCATACTGGGACAAGGATTTTTGGCACTTGAATGACGTTTACCAGGTTGTGCTGTAAATAAACATTTGTGAAATGTATTGAAACAAACAAGATAGTGGCGGCAGTTCTGATTTTGCAGCTCAATTTTGTTTATTATTCCGTACAATTTTACAAAGACATTATTTTTTCACACCTGACAAAAATTCCGCCATTTTAGGTTCCAAAACTTATCTCCTTCACACCCAAATACACCGTGCACCAATAAATTATCTTGAACAATTCCCATGCTCGTACATTTAACACATTAAGACGTTACACGACACACAAGGCCGTAACCAAATCGAGCGGCACACGAACGTCTAAAATGGCCGATAAATTTCCCTGACGCGAAGGGCAAACTTAGGTCTGTACATCAAGATCGTTGTGCGGATAAAGTTTATCATATTAAATGATGGGATGAGTTGTTTAGTGACGTCAGTTAGAAGAAGAAAAATTGGTTTTTGAATTTAGAAAAGCCTTTGGTGCCAGTGGCATCCGTTTGTGGCAGATTGATTCATTTCTGTCAAAGTGTATTTTGTAAAAGGTGCGGAAATTACAATGTTCAGGTATCAATTTGCCTGTTTGTTCCAGTTTAAAAAATGTAATGAACGGTGTATTTCTAATGATAAGTATTTGGGAAATGCGGGTGGGTAGAAGATTTGGAATAGTATGACAAAATGTTCTTTAAGACGTCTTGTCGAAAGTTTTGATAAGATTATATTTGCGTATTCATGAGGTGGCTTGAGCAAGCGTGGTGATCGATGCTCGTACAATCTTTGTATGAGAAGAGGACTTTGCCCTGCATCCAGACAGTAATAGGTTGGTATTATTATTCATAAGATAGATCTGATAAGACTACTATTCTACTGTACACGTACCTGGGTTCAGGTAATAAATTGATTAGATTTGTATCAAAGGATCCAATACAAATGTTCGTAGAATACCAAAACTATTGTAGGTACAAGTGAGGCTGTGGGGCGCACTCTAATTGTCTGAATACTAATGCGAAACTGTTTCTCAGTGTCTCGAAATGAACAAACGCTTGAACGTAATGCGACATGAATAATATCACTTCAAGGGGATTCGTCTCTTCGCTACATGAATATAATATAACTTCTAAAGTTACAAAGCATAAACTTACAATACATGTAATCAAGTATAACACGAAACACTGTTTTGAGTATTCAGTAGTAGATAAAATATATCTAACATGCATAAACCTCTGGTAGATCATCATCATCTGCCTAACCTTTTCCCAATCATCTTGAAGTCGGCTTGCAGTCTTACCGAATGCAATAGCAAATACCAGTAGTTACTTTGTTCTATAGATATTTTAGTATCAATAAATATTGAAGATACAATTTAAATTTAGCTTACCCTTTAATATTACAAATGCGAAAGTAAGTTTGTTTGTTACCTAAACGCCTAAACCATTGAACCGATCATCCTGAAATTTTGCGTATACGTTATCAGGTGTACAGAAACGGACATAGAGTACCTTTCAACCCGAAAAAAAGTACTGTTCCCGAATAAAACAACAGTAACGTTCTTAGGATAATAGATGGCGCCACGTGTCTTTCAAATCATGATTGAATTATATTATTATAGAAACTTTAGTAGTGGTGTGTTAAGAGTTTAATTGTCAAATTCTAAATTAATGCGAGCGAAACCGCTGGTAAAAGCTAGTTTAAAATAAAACCACACACACAAGATTGTATTGAGAAACCAAAGGTACAACATATTTTTGAAAACCAAAAGAAACAAAGTACAAAGCCGTTGCAAACAAAATCGGATTGAATCACACGAAGTAAAAGATTCCTTTTATACTGAAAGATCTGAAGATACTTGTAAACAAGTTTTAACACAAGTACAAGTATCTCAAGTATTTTTTGTCGGTTTGTGGAGTATTTGAAGCTGATGTAGTACGAAATATTCTTTCATGAACGCGGAGCGTGTGAATTTAATTCAAAGCAAAGAAGAGTATCTGAATAGTTGAATGTATCTCAGGAATTTGTACGAATTTGAGTAAGCAAGGAGATTTCTGTGAATCTGTTTTGTGGGTTTGATTGTAACGTGTTTTTTAATAGTGAAATATGTTATAGAAGTGATTTTTTTGTTATAAAAAATAGATAGTTTTGTATTGTCAGTAAGTAAATTTTTGTAAATCAAATTTGTTATTGTATGTTTGAAAGTGAAACTTACTATAAAATGTCAGTTGTATATTGTTGTACATAGAGTTTTGTTTGGGGTACTAATAATATCTCGTCCAAGAGATCATATTTATATCGTGAAGAAAATTACATTATCGTTTATTTCGCTCGTTAATTCAGGCTTGTATATCGAGCGCACGTTATTAAACTTGGTGGTGGAACGGTCATTACAGCGGCGTTAATGGCAGACACGAAACTTATTATTTTCACCGCATTTATCCGATTAATCAGCAAGTTTCAGGTTGACCCAATATATCACGAACATTATTTCACTGTATTTTATTTGGTGGTTATACGCTTTAAACGAAAACGTTTAGATATAAATCGCATAAATTCAGGATCAGAAACTAGACTGTAGAAATATAATTTAGCTACATTTCTTGTTCTAAACGCTCTTGGGGCATCTATTAACTTGCTAAACTACAGTATTTTGGCAACAGATTTGATTCTTTAAATGGGGCCTCGTATATTGTGGATGAACTTGGCCAAAACAGTAATAGGCGTTTCGCTTTTTATCTTTGAAATAATGGGACAAGTGACTTAGGTCAAGTTAGGTCACCTACTTGGCTTGTATCATTGTGTAAATGTCCTGAATATGCCCCTGAGTACAACGTATTTGGGGTCAACGCAGCATGTGTTCTTCATCTATACTTCTTTATCCGTCGTTATATCAGTGGTGTAGATTCAATTCTTTTTCATTTGTTTTAAAGTTTGACGTTCAAAAGTGCCTTTTAATGGCCTATTTGAAATAACGCGTTTGACTTTGACCCCCTTTCTGGCTATATCATATCCTTCACACAGTCCACCCATCGTTTCTTTGGTCTTCCCCTACGTGTATCATCCTTGATCTACGAAGTTACTCTCATAGGCATAAAAAAATAGGATACAGTTAAACGCTACTTACACGTGGAAGCCAATACTACACGTGGAGTACCTACTAAAAAAAGGTTTAATTTATTTTCGAAACCTCATTTCAGCCGGACATTAACTTGTCAAAATGTAGGCAAATAAGCGTAGTATAAAGTATTTTTGACAGATTGAGAAGAAGGTTTCTGAATTTAGTTGGGTGGCAAATGATTGATTACATACTAGAATAGAATAGAATAGAAATAATTTATTTGCATTGAATGTAGGTACATACATGACTTGTTACAGTAGTAATTATTTGTTCCTGGTACATTCTACCATTAGGCATGCAAAAAATTATACTTATAAGCAATAAAACATACAACTTCAATTTAAAAACTTTCACAACAATTCAGCAAATTATCTATACATATAATAAGACAGTAAAAAAACTGTGTCTGTACATTGAATATATTAAAAAAAAAAAAATTGAGGGGGGTTTAGAAACAGTAATAGAGCACGAATCCAAAAAAAAAATTCTGTCTGTTTGTCTGTTTATCTGTTTGTCTGTTTGTCTGTTTGTCTGTTTGTCTGTTTGTTTGTACACGCTAATCTTCGGAACTACTAGACGGATTTGAAAGATTTTTTTTTTGTTGTATAGGTATTAAGTCTGGGCAACATATAGGCTATAATTTATCTTGGAAACTTGAACACCTGATGCAGAACCGCAATAGAATAGCTAAACTATAAGAGATACAAAAATAGTACCATAGCAAAAATTGTTCCACGTGATGAGCATTTTCTGCTGAGAGAATAAATTTGAAGATCTGGAACACCTGTTGTGGAACTCCAAGAGCCCAGCTACACCATTACACATATAGGAATGACGTCTTAGCAAAAATTGTTCAATCTGATGAGCACTCTCTGTTGACTTATAAAATCGAAGATCTGGAACACCTGTTGTGGAACTCCAAGAGCCCAGCTACACCATAACACATATAGGAATTACGTCTTAGCAAACATTGTTCAATCTGATGAGCACTCTCTGTTGATTTATAAAAATCGAAGTTCTAGAACACCTATTGTGGAACTCCAAGAGCCCAGCTACACCATAACACATATAGGAATGAAGTCTTAGCAAAAATTGTTCAATCTGATGAGCACTCTCTGTTGACTTATAAAAATCGAAGATCTGGAACACCTGTTGTGGAACTCCAAGAGCCCAGCTACACCATAACACATATAGGAATGACGTCTTAGCAAAAGTTGTTCGGTCTGATGGGCATTTCCTGTTGACTTATAAAAATCGAAGATCAGAAACATCTGATGTGGAAATCAAAGCTATCACTAATTTCACTGTATAATTATAAAATAACATAAGCTGGGAGTACCTCCACGCGGTGAAGGCGGTAACAGTTTAGGACTGATATTTGATGACGACGGTATATCATTGACTTTGACTCTACTGGACAAAACTCCTATTTATTTATTTTATTTTATCGAATAAATATGCCTTCGGGCTTATGTTATTTGAGTGTTTTAGACTTTTTCCACTTATCTTCGTGACACGGTAGCCTACCCGGTAACGCAGGGGAGCAGTCACTTAGATTTTAATTGATCAGGTATCTTCACAATAAAACTATAACCATGCCTAGAAAGAGGTCAAATCTTTCCCAATGTTCCAAAGGAGCTAAAAGATTGAGGACCATAAGATCCCAAGAATCTACCGAAGAACGTCAGGAGAGACTTGATGCTGTTCGAGCACATCAGGTTGCAACTCGCTCCGTGGAAACCTCTTCCTCTCTTCTCTTCTCTTCCTCTTGGATAACGAAGCACGCCTGCGTTCTCAGCGTATTTACGCATCTACATCCAGGTCTCTAGAGAACTGTGAAGAATATGATGCGCGACTGACCGCTGATCGTGAACGTCATGCATTGTCTCGCGAATCGGAGACGTTCACGGATAGAGAATTACGCTTGAGTTCCAAGCGTATCTACGCATCGACTTCCAGGTCTCTAGAGACAAGTGAGGAAAGTGATGCGCGACTGACCGCTGATCGTGAACGTCACGCATTGTCTCACGAGTCGGAGACGTTCACGGATAGAGAATTACGCTTGAGTTCCACATCGACTTCTGACTTACAAAAATGAAAGATATGGAACGTCTCGAATCGTCTCGCGCATCCCGTTGTTTTCCCGTCCCTCTCTTAGAATTCTCGACATCAGACGTTTCAGATCTTCGATTTTGACGGCCCCGTTGTCGCTGGCATAAGCAACAGGATCCGCGTACGAAGTCGCGGGCAGAAGCTAGTCTTGTAATAAAAAATCAGATCAAAATAAAGTAACATCATAATACAGGCTCTATAATTTATCTGTTAGGAAGTCTGATACAGAATAATAACATTTTTGTATTAATAATGATGTAAGACACTATTACACAATTTGCTACAAGTCACACTCAAATATCTATTACCGATACATTTCGAAACCCTTACTATACAATGTACAATTGTCTCTGAAACTGTACGTAGATAATATATTGGTAAGATATTCCGCTCCATTGCCGCTGTCTGTGGCGAGTCGGCTAATAAAGAAGCTGCTCGCATTCGCTTTATCGGCCCTCAGAGATCAACCGCCACTAGCTACCAGGCGCGAGGCGTTCTCACGACCCGGTTACCATTAACGCCGCGTTCCTAACTTACGACTCGTAATATCGGGTTCGTTTTATATCAGGAAATTCTTTATTAGTGCGAAGATTTTATAAGGTGTAGGTTTTATTTTTGCTTCGATTATGTGCGATATAGTGGTTTAGTAAAACTTTTGAAATCTCTCACCGACTGGTTGACACTTCGCGTGACCAGAGGGCTGGCCCTAAACTATTTTTTGTCAATGACTGAATGATGAATTAAGAGTCATTTAATATGCCACCAGTTTGATATTATTATTGAAGTTCAATTAGTAACAAATCAAATAATTACAATGCGGACGATAGTTTACAGACGCTTAAATCGGATGTAGGTACGGTACAATATTAGGTTACTGAATAACTAAAAGACTTTTCCGTAGGAAAATTATTAAATTACCTTCTTTCATAAAATTCAAGAGAGCGAAGTCTCGTGAGATTAGAATATATCATAAAGGCATGGATAAATTATGATTCTCCATCAAATACTCTGAGGAAGCTCACCCGCGCTCCAAGGAAACGATACTACGAATGAACACGGAAGTAGATTTAGAAAAGGCAATTGCTTTCTTTTCATACTTTATCTTTTAACCTATTCGCCGAATTGGCGCAGAGAAGTACGGAGGAAGACATTCGACGAATGAATTTATTTTTGGAGATAATTAACGAAAATCCTAAACTAACAATGTTTTGAGTGCATTACATTGAGACCTACCTTAAAACGTGATTATTTACTCCAAAAAAAAAGTCGTTTCCCAGTAACAATTTTTGCGTAAAATTACTTAGTTTGATGTACATAATGCTTGATTGACGGATTCGTTAGCAAAAATACCTACAATAAACCAAAGTATGCCTACTATAATTAAACTAACCACCTAAATTTTCCACATTTCCGATTCCATATTAACCGCGGCCCAAAATCACCCTTTTTATCGCATTAAACAGAATTACGTGAAAAAGACTGCCCTGAACGAAGTCGTAAGTACTGAAACATGTATTATTAGTGCCTACCTGCGTCGTAATGGCTTGGTTACGACTGCTACGAGTACTTACGACTCCTCTTGAGCTAAACGGTTACCTTTAGGCGACCTGCGAGGTTGCTAAATGTATGTTGTTTTTGTTAAACGCTTGCTATGTAGGGCATGTAGACGTTTTGCGTGTCAACTGTTTTGTCGAGGGAGGGTTTGTCTAGAATTTGTGTTGTGTTTTGTTTTTGTCATTTGTTTGAGGTAACTGTTTGTGTTTAATTTAAGTTTTTGTCTGGATTTTTGGGTAGAACAGTGTAATAGAGAATATGCAAGAAATAAAAAACGTTTTTTTATTTCTTAAAAATGCCTTGTATTGGCCCATAAAAACCTTGTGGTACACTTTTTTAATTTTATAATACAACACTTATGTTACAATTTAATATTTTATGTAGCGTGTTTGTGGTGAAACGGAACGGAAACTCAAAACGCAACGTCCCTCGATAGCGCCGGTAGTGACGTCAAAGTCGATGTGTCAAAGAAACACTTTTATTTGAAAAGTACTTAAAGTTTCAATATGATTTTATTATAATATTGTTATTGCAACGTTTGCTTGAATAAAGCACATACATTTATATAGTCTTATAATTTATTGATTTAAGAGAAGAATTTCATGCATATTCCCTATTACAGTGTCTCTTCTGTTGAGACATTTTAAAGGACTGTTCTTACTAATGATTTCGTATTTTTGCCATGATACAGGCGCTTTTGAGACATAAACTCAACTGAAGATCAGAAACGAAACAGCTGCCTAAAGCTATAGGTATCCCGCCGGGGCTGCGGGACAGTTCGAAAGATATACCGCGGCCCTGGAACACAAAGAAGGAACATGGATGGGTTTTAGTCAGTAAAAGTCTGACACTCCCTTCCACTCCGCCAAGAGCGAGAGGGGGGGTCATTTGATGATATCCCATCCGAAAAAAAAAGCAATAGGTTTATTTGCGCTGGAATTATCGTGGAATTTATTTGGAATCATACAGGCACTATTCTGCTGACTAATAGACAATATCTTTCACAACAACTTAATAAAACACTGCTTTTACGGCTCTTTCTCACAACCTTACTCACACGTGCTAACACACAACAAAGTACGACATAATTTACCGACAGCAGTTCACACGTCGTGTGGCTATAAGGGCGGCAACAGACTGGTAACACGCACGATTTACGAGTGCTATCGGTATAACTCCCAAGCGGTACCACTATAGCGGTAAATTCTCGGAAACAGTGCGTTTGGGCAACGTTGTGGTGCAACGGGTGGGGGTCGCGGGGTTTAAATGTTGTTTATAGTGTATTTAAAGCATGTGATGAGGAGGGGTTGACATGCATGTGAATGCGAGACATTAATTTAAATGTTAATCATCTGCCTAGCATTTTCCCAACTATGTTGGATTTATGATAGAAAAGCCAACCAGAGATAACTGATAAGTGGCATTCGGTTTCAAACCTTTTCGTTTTTATTATAAGATTTTATTTCACGTGCCTTATTAGTTTGTTAGTATGTATTATTGGTCAAATCTTGAAACTGAATTTCAAACCAGTTTAAAAAAAGTTGCAAAATTTCAGTTCAATCAGTGAGGGGGACTCACCGGTTGAGCTGAAATTTTGCATACACCTTTGTTTCTGGTGACAATGCATATCATCAGAACCATCTGTTTATGACAGATGCGTCCTGCAGCCAGAATAGCCTCCTCTCGAGAGAACTCCTCAACGGTTAATAGAGCAAGGACACGAGTCTTTGTATACGCGTTAAATGTTTATAGAAAAAGCAATTTTTTCCTTTCATTTAAGAAAGCTTTAAAAATAAAGTTAGCCATCACCGGACGTCCGGCAGATGTGAAACAGCCGTGTTAAAATTAGAATTCAAAATTAATAAAAACCTATATTAACGAAATATCGAATAAAAAAAAGAGTTTCGTTAAAAACCGAAAACTTTCCTCGGCGCCATTTTGGATTTTCATTGTCGTTATCACCGATTCCAAAAACGGTGATAACGACACCCATTTTGATAATAGATCAACAATCGATACAAAAATAACCTTATTTTAATGGGATAGGCTGATTTTACAAGGGAGCCGAGGGGGGCATCACGCCATGACAGCGTCATGCCATTTCCCATCACGGCGAATCGGTTTTACTGCCAAGGCGCGCCTATAGGTATTTCACATAAAAAAGTTTAATTTATTCTACAACCGCTTTCAATAAGATTATCAAAAGCTTTTCGGTAGCATAAGTCAACTCAATTCAGACTAACTTTTTCATCATCGATATCGCTGATAGAATATCGCTTTGTCTATGCTCTGAAGGTATTTCTGATGTGCATCACGATGTGCCTCTTTGGTAAAAAAAAAACAAACTTTGTAAGAACACAACAACTTAAGAGTGCATTTAAATTATCTTCCCGTCAGCTTAAACTAAGTCAGCCGTTGCCCGTAGCTTAAACTAAGTCATAAGCCAGTCTCAGTTATCTGCTGACTGGCTTATCTTTTTGCAGCATTCTTGACTTAGCATTAGCTGACACAAAAGATAATAAGATGTCGGTGTGACGACACCACAGCGCAATTTCTGTATTTATAGAATTAAAAAAAAACCTGGATTAGAGGTTTGTTTTTTTAAGATTTAAGCACGAGTATTGGCCTTCAGCTTGCCATTATTTGTAGCATGTCACCGATCCTTACTAATATTATAAATGTGAATGTAAGTTTGTTTGTTACCATTTCACGCCTAAACCACAGAACCGATCATCCTGAAATTTTGCAAATACGTAGTCAGATGGACAGAAACAGACATAGGGTACCTTTCATCCCGAAAAAAAGTAGTTCCCGAGGAAAACAACAATAACGTTCTTATGATAATAGATGGCGCCACGTGTCTTTCGAATCATGATTGAATTATATTATTTCAAGCAGAGTACAACCAACCAAATTTTAAATAAATGCGAGCGAAGCCGCGGGCAAAAGCTAGTGTTAAATAAAGTTGTAAATTCCAGGTAATTAAAATAAAAATATATTCCCTCTTCGCCTTACTTAGCTAGTCAGTTTTTTTTTTATCCTATCGTATCTCATCAAGTAACGTCTGATCCAACGTATCCTTAACCTTATCAAAACGATGTTCTTATCTTGAATACTAGTTTAAGATCAAGCATTGTGCTCCGTACTCAAGTGAAGTAGAAAGCTTAACTTTAATGGGCACTGTGTCGCAGAGTTAAGCTACGCCATTAACTTGAATAACTTAACTTTAAGAACAGCTGTTACATTTTATTTTTATTTGGACAATAACGTCTAACTAATTGAAAAAGTTACTAAGTTCGTTAGCTTTAATAATATTTTTGTAAAATGTTTGGCTTATTTTGTAGAGGATATATTTTTAAGCAAACTTCATTTTCAGGGTTTTTTTAAATCTGTCTTAGCAGAAAATTAGTAGGGTCTAAAATGCACACTTACGTCTGTTCAATATTAATATTATTGCACTTTTGATTTTCAATTGTCGGCATTGAGATGAGTGTTAAAATACAACAATGCTAAAACGTGTAAAAGCTTTCAATATATTTATTGAAAGGGATGACACATAGGCATGTGATTTTTTTCATCAATCTTACTATCTTACTAAGTTACTACTATTATAAATGTGAAAGTTTATGAGGACGTATGGATGTTTGTCCTTCTTTCACGCAAAAACGGTTGAACGGATTTGCGTGAAATTTGGCACACAGATACTTTATAACCTGGATTAACACATAGAAAACTTTTAATCCCGATCCTGTGGGATAATTAACGAACTCAGCGCGAGCGAAGCCGAGGGCATAAGCTAGTTTGACATAATGCTCAAGTGCCCACTATTTGGTTACGAAACTACCCAACATTGGCCGCGTCAGTCTATCAAATTACACCTATCCAACATACCTATTTAGAATAGCTAAGTACAAAGAAAGCCTTTTCTGAAAACATTATAGGTACAGGTATTTTTCTTCAAAAAGTGCGGATAGAAAACTTTATCCTTCCAAGCAGGTAAAAAAGAAGAAACTTCGCCTTGAATACACAAGTAGCATCTCGCCGGGCGAGTATCGCGATTCCGTCACTTATTTCCAAGTCAACTCCGAGATAAAACAAAAGACGACGTGTTGTGTCTTGCTTGATCATGGAATAAATGAAACTAGTTGCCGTAAGTAGTTCACTGCTAAGAATAGTTCTAGCACTGACTTCAACATTTGGTGTCATAAGTTGAAATTATTGTTTTTTTTTTTTTACCGATTGTATGTGAATGTGTGAACTTTATACGCCTTGTAGATCCTAGTTGCTTGTTAACTTTTTATCTTGTTTTAATTTTTTGTGTAACGACTTTTTTTCGGGCTACGTTGTCCCCTCATACCTAAGTAGTAATGCTCTAATATGATAATATTGTAAAATTAAATCATTTTATAAGAGCACCATGGAGTTTCTTGCCGGTTCTTCTCAATAGGAAACGACGAACCCGTGAATCGACCCTAAAATGTGCAAAAAGTATGACTAGAACAGGCTTAATAAATTAATTATTAATTTCTTTTATTACTCACACTAGGTGACACCCTAAATAAAAGTTTCCCAACGCTCGTGTTTGGACTTAATTAAATATAATCATGCATGCCTTTTCCTTGCCTTACCTTTTCATTTCATAAGCGAAAATTGTCGCTTTCCTTATTACTTTCTCGTACATGCTAACAAACTTAAACTGCATTTTGATCTTGCAATAATACATCTTATCCTCACTATGTTCCTATTCTTGTGCAATAATTTGTTAAGTTAGTATAAAATGAAAAAGAGTACTTGTGTATAGTTATGTCACCAGTTTCGTTTCTTTGTTATTATTTAAAGCTTGTATTTTATGTTTCGTATACCAGAAGTGGTTAATATGAGGATTCTTACTGTTATATTATGTAATGTAACATTTATGTATAAATCTATCTACCCATATTATGCGAATAGATTATTTGATTTGATAAAAACATTCCTGTTATTCAATATCTAAATCACAAAACTGTCCCGAAGGTTTCCTTCACATACATAAGTTCCCTATATACATACATATGTATAAGTTTAGTCCGTGTGTCCGTGTGTGTATGAAGCCAGATTTCCTGCGGCGGTACCACGCACGTTTGTATGAGAGAGCTCGGCTTTCCTATCACGTTCCTTCTTTATTACAGAGGCTATCTTCAATTTGCTTTGTAAAATATTTCCGTGATGTATTTTAACTATTACGGGTTATGAATAGCGGTTGGTTTTCTTTTTCAATTGTGAGTTTTTTGGCTGTGTTTTGTTTCTGAATTATGTAGTCTTTTTTACATTTTTTATTGTTTTTTTTTCTGGGGATTTTTGTGTAGTGTTTGTTTTACAAACGCAACATGATATCACGCCCGTAGACCCTGAAAGGCTAGGCAGACGTGGCCTATAAATAAGATAAATAAGTACACCCATATTTTGCCAGTTATGTTTAAGTCCCCTGTATAAGGGAGCTATAATTACTAGGCCTATTTCAGTCTACTGGAAGAAACTTTAAATCCTGCACTGCTTATGCTGCATCTATCTTTAAAGTACCGTTCTCATCTTCCAACATAACTCAAAATCACTAACAAAGACGACACTACTTACAGTGTGAACAACAGAGCAATTGATGCGGCCGTAAAAGGCGAAACGGCACGTCGCGTCCATTCACAAGACATTTGGCACGAAACATCGCCGTTTCACGCAAGGCCGTATATCTTACATACCTCCTCAGGAATGACGGATAGGGAAAAAACTCATCAAGAATATGCCTCTCAAACAATCCTAAGGCTCACTATACGCGGAGACTCCACGCTGGACGAGTAAACCTGCGACATTTTGGCCAGGTTAAGTGCATGCACAAATTGCATATACTATAGTACTCGCAAAGTCACGAAATGTATGAGAAAAGCTTTTTGCGATTTTTGTTTTTTTTAGTACTCCAACGAAGTTGGTCTAATAGACGTTTTTGATCAGTATTAGAACAGAAACAGATTGGCATCAATAAAATATTTTGTGTAAAATGGCCATTTTCTTGCTAATTGTAGGTAATTTTTTTTTGTAAATATTTGATTGGGGATCAAAATTTCGCGAAAAATTATGGAAAGTCTCATAAGACCATTTTCGTGTAAATACAACGGTTTAGGTAGTTCCCTTTACTGGAATGATAGATCTGGAAAAAACAAATGACTACTTACAAAAAATATCCTTCACACCCTCCTTAGAAATGACAGATAGGGTAAAAACAAATGACTACAAAAAATATGGCGGAGACGGTGAAAACGGCAGAAGCACTCTCCTTTCACAAATTGTGAGGAATCCTTTTTATCGTCCAGTGATTTGTAGGAAGGTCCCTCGATTTGAATTTCATCCCCGTCCCGCGATTTCGTCTCGTTAAATTGCAGATTTCAAGATTGTCCGTGGTCCTTTGCGGCGCTTTCTCGGCTCGGATCTAATGTATCTTTAGAACTTTTGTATTGAATTAACGAGTGCTGTCTAAGAGATTTTTTCTAGAGACGGTTTCTTTCGATTTGACTTCATTTATGAGACAAAATCATTAAGAAGATCATTTTATTTTATTTTAAAACGACTACGACAACTGGTTTCGCTCATGTGACTGTTTTTTTTTACATTCGCTATTTATAAGTGAAATGTGAAGCCATGGTATATTTAATAGTCGTTTTTTTAAACCCCGACCAAAAACGTGGAGTGTTATAAGTTTGAAGTGTGTATCTGTGTGTCTGTCAGTGGCATCATAGTTCCTGAACGGATGTACCGATTTTGATTTTTTTTGTTCTTGGAGGATTCGTGGGTATATTCTTTTGGTATTATTCTTTTGGTCATTTTATACAAAAACTTTTGACCACTGAGCCAATAAAGTAGTCAATCTGAAAGATTTATTTGTTTACTTGGTATTCTAGATCTAGATTCATAAACAAAAAGCTTTAGTAAGTACTAGAACAATCTCAAACACCATTAATTTACAAAGAAGATAGCAAGCAAGACAGTGAAGCTTAATAAATTACACTTATTTACGGAACTTATCTTAGCCTATATAGAGATGGAGCCCATTTACACAAGTAGTTTCGTGAAGTTAGATCAAGTTTCAAAAGATAATAAATTCATTGTAATAGGAGTACTTTATCCGCTTAAGTAATAAAGCCGTGTTTTTAGGGCAGTGTACCTATCAAGATGTACACAATACATAAGATAACATCGCGCCTGTAATCCCCGAAGGGTTTGGCAGAGGTGTACCTTATAGTACACTCACAAGTCGCCAATGTGTTTAAGTCCTATGTAATAGGAGGCAAGGTTATAGCTGTCAACCGGGCACAAATCCGTGGCTGTTACTGAGAAACTCCTGATGGAAAAACCCAATAACACTGCCCGACCTGGTAATCGAACCCAGGACCAGTCGTGGTTGTGACCACTAGACCAACGTGCTACCCAGCATATCAGATAATAGGCAAAGCATTACATTGTAAAATAATGTTGTTTTGGGACCAATGGACAAATGTAACGATCCCAAAATAATGAGAAGCGCGGGCGCCGGGCGTTAAGGCCACCTAATTATATTTAAATGCTTCGCTGCATGCTTGCTTTCGTTACTTAAATATAAGCTCAGTTTCATGCTTTAAATGCGGAAAACACTTTAATGTAATAGTATTAAAGTGGTAGAGGTGTAATAAATGTGAAACTGTTTATTTAAACAACATTTCACCGCGCCATTTTCACGTAAACGCAACTTTAAAAACTCTTCTATTAGCACACTTTGTTGATTTATAAGGGGATTTATAAGACCCTTAACGAAGCCAAAAGGCACTTGTTTTCCCCGTCATTGCGATCATTTTTTTGTTCTGGTTTATACCTCGGAATCTTCTAGTTACGGAGATATTGGAGATCAAAGTTCCAATTTTTACCCGAGTCTTTTTTTAATACTATTTTTTATGGGTTTAACTTTACTTTAATTACCTCCATGACACGACTATTTAAAGTATCCATCAGCAATAACTTTTGAGTGCGTTACATTGACTTTTACCGTAAAACGTGGTTTTCCGCCCTTTTTAGCCCCGTATCTTTTGTTTATGTTAAATGAATCTATTTAGTCATGATAATTACGGCCGAGTTTTACTTATCTAGATTTTAAACACGTAAAGTTTTGGCTGCTGTTCAGTATTTACCATTAAAGCACAAATATTCTTAATTAAATTTTCACTTAAAACCTCTATCCCATCGTATCCTCAACTCGCTCCATGATATAATAGATGTGTTAACGTCTTGTTATTGTCTTAACGACTGTCATTACTGTGCGACAATATGGCGACAACTAAAGGTATTAGTTCAACCATTATATTTGATAACGGTCTCATGCATGTAGTCAAAGATAATAGCTTTAAATTATTGTTAAGACTGTAGTCATTTGAAACTCATAGCATCGGTAATAGAGTGTCAACTTAGGGTGGAATCCAGTAATGAAACTGGTCACTGTCAGCACATCTCTCAGCTGTCAGTGTCAAGCTATGGAATCTTGAAACTGACAGCGTTTTAATTTGCTGATTACGTTCAGTTTGATTGGTGAAATCGGCTCTTAGTATCTGTCCAAGTTCTAGATGCGTAGATAGCTAGATTTTTTTTTTTTTTTTTTTTTTTTTTATATATTTTTTTTTTTATTGCTTTTAAAAGTTGATGACATCTTCAAATAAAAACAAATGTGGCGACGCATTGAAATTGTAAATATATATTTATTTTTTTAATCAGCCTATTCTGTCCCACTGCTGGGCAAAGGCCTTCCCAACTGTCCCGGTGTTGTAATAATTATAATATAGGTAAATCTCTTCCAACAAACAAAACAATGCTTGTTACAATCATAATGTTTTCAAACCCAAAATGGTTTTTTTTTCATAATTTTAGAAACAAACAGCAAAGACCAAAATTAACAAGCTCTCTTAATTAAATAAAGTCACAACCCTCACAAAACAAATGCCAGCAATTTTCCTCAGGCAGGTAAACCCTACTAAATAAACTTGTTTCGCGAATAGTAAATGTAATGTATATAGAACAGAGACCTATGAAACATTCATGGTTCCAACGTATTTTACATTACATTTAAACCTTTCACTTTTGACGTAAGAAAAAACTATTGACTTACTAAATCTCACCAAGGAAATAGACTTCTATTTCTGGAGACAGATTTAGCAGTTTTTCCGATTGTTTTTCGGGGAAGAGAATATTTTTTTTGTCATGTATACAGTGTTTACTAGACAAGGTTTAGGCGACTATTACTGCCGGGAGAAAAGGTAGGTTTTTGATATCTCTCGTTTTGTGAAACATTCAGACTTCCGTAGATATAATTGGATGTTTGAGGATCCTAACTAATATTGTAGGTAAATGTGAAAGTTACTAAATAAACTTATTTCGCGAATAGTAAATGTAATGTACGTATTTTACATTAAATTTAAACCTTCTACGTTTGACGTAAGAAAAAACTATTGACTTACTAAATCTCACCAAGGAAATAGACTTCTATTTCTGGAGACAGATTTAGCAGTTTTTCCGATTGTTTTTCGGGGAATAGATATTTTTTTGTCATGTATGTGTTTACTAGACAAGTTTTAGGCGACTATTGCTGCCGGGAAAAAAAGGTAGGTTTTCGATGTCTCACGTTTTGTGAAACATTCAGATTTCCGTTGATAAAATTGGACGTTTGAGGATCCTAACTAATATTGTGAATGTGAAAGTGATTGGTTATTTATATCTTGATTGATATCTTGTTCAAATTCAAATGTTTATTGCTCAACACAGTACATAATCATACATTCCCAGATGTCAAGTGATTGTTTAGGTACTTATTCTTCTCCATAGAGATCTATACTTTGGAATGAGCAACTACAGGTCTATCACAGTTATTATGCTTGCGGCTGTGGCTTCACCGTCTCGAATTTGACTATTTAAAAATGGCCGTAATTGTTTTATTTGAAAATACAGTTTGCGTTTCAGTTTTGTCACACTTTAACGCTTTATATGGATAGACCTGGATTAGGACACTTTAATTCCTCGCGGCTCATCCACCAAGTCGACAATAGGCTCACGGCGGTATTTTTAGGGGGTGCAAGCCCCACATAACGAAGCCGTCTGCCCGGACGATGCTGTATGCTTAGGCATTTTTCACCGTTTCAAAAAAAAGGACACTTTTATTCTGGTAGGAAGTTACCGAGAGATAACTTCCGAGCTCCAGCGAGTAAAGCCACGGGTATTAGCTAGTATAAAATATTCCACTTATTTGTTGTCGTCTGGTGAATATGGTATATATATATCTTGAATATAAGCTAATTTTACACTTCAGTTGGTGATTCATTTATTAGCTATAGGGAAACGTTATGAAAAGTCATATGAACTGGAAAATTAAGGTGTATCGGAAATTGTAAGGAAGTAGCGAAGGGAGAAGCAGTTTGTGGGCTGTTTTAAGTACTTACGTGTTTTTAGTCTTTTTGATTTTATAAATAAAGTATTATTCCTAAAAAATACCTTTGTGAATTCCTTTTTTATTCCGTTTTGCCGATTTACAAAGTTCAAAAACAGGATAAAACAAATTCATTCAGTGCATTCATCCACATATTTTGCAACCTAAGTGTAATGTACTAATGCAGAATTTTTCCTACAAATATTTTTCAATGGCCGGATATTTTGTACGAGCTGACGTGTACAAATAGCCTACACACACACACACACACACAAAGACACAAACACACACCATAATTCTCATGCACAGATCCTCACACAAACACATAGGACATACAGGATGTTGACACACAACACGGGAAATCCTGGCGGGATGCAAACAGGTGTGAAGCGCAAAAGTAACGTTTTATACCTGTTTTACGTAGACATTTTTAACGAGGAGCCTAGCGTTGTGATCGTGGAACCGTATGTCATTGGATTAAGTACCTATTTTGAGTAACACAGAATTGGTATAAATTAATTTGTACCATTTTTTGTATTTTTTTTTATCGAGATTCGCTTTAGGCAAATTTTCTGAAGGTTAATTTATATCAGGGAAATATCGTTACCGTATCTAGGTATTCGTAGCACAAATGCTTTTACCTCTTTGTAAATCGTCAATCGTCGTGTAAAGAATCAACAAATCAAACAAAGATTTCTAGTCATGTTTTGTAAGAGTCGGACGAAACCTTTGACACTTTTTTTTTTACTTTCATATTTTCAAACATCATCAAAATCAGTTTGAGATTTGAAGAAATAGTAACGCAAAAAGAAAAGTTCTGAAGTCGATAAAATGCTGCACCCATGCACATGTATCATGGGTGTTTGAGTTAAATCTCAAATGTTCACTGAACCAGACGTGACAAAAATACATGTGAATGTAGGGCGCACATTTTATGTGCCTACCTGCCGAGTCGGGATCGAAACTGTGACCCCTTGGCACAGAAAGACAGCGTTTAGCCGTTGTGCCTATCGACTCTCCCGGAATCGTTCATAATCACTAGGATAGAAATGTTATGTCAATACTTCCATAACATATTATAAACGTGAAAGTAAGTATACCCTACCGTTTGTTTGTTACCCTTACACGTCATACCAACTGAACAGATTTCAATGAAAAAATAAACATAGGGAACGTTTTTCGTGGAAAACGTTCTCGTGGGATAATTTCTGTTCTCCACGTGGATGAAGCCCCAGGCTTTATATTTATAATTATAACTTGTAAAATACCTAGATAACAAACTGAAAATATGTTATTAAATAAGTTTTTATTTTGTTTTATTTTCAATGTGCTGGCGGTCTCCTTTTTAATTTTATTTATTCGGAATATGTTGCCAGACACATGGGTATTATACACCGATATAGGATCGTTTTCAGATTTTATTTCTTTAGGAAATACCTAGAAATACCTATGAAAACACAATATATATTTAATTATGTACACATTTCATAGGAAATATAGAGATTAAAGCGAATATTTAAACCGAGACAAATTCCCCAAATATAAATTCGCATAGAAAATAGACTTTTAATTTTGGAGGCGCAATTACTAATTTGCTATTTATTATAATTAAAAAAATTCTGTAAATTCGGTATATTTGCACATGTAAAAAGGTTTGAATGAAGAGTTCTTTCACTATTCACCCGTGAGTCCGGGTTACTAGGTCGAAAAGAGTGGCCCTACACGACCCGGCGAATTAAAGCTGCCTACGTTTTTAATGCTCAATTTTTGAAAAATGTAATTCGTGGGAGTACCCCTTTAACGATGTGAGTAATCGTGTCGTGTTTTATTTTTAAAAGAAAGTGGTTTATTTTCATAGTGTGACGGATGTAAGCTACCTTCCTGCTGAAGGGTGAGGAAACTTGGTAATTTTATTACAACGAAGTGTCGTAAATTGCTTCCTATGCGGAAGTAATAAGTATTCAGGCTTGTTTTTTCACGGGTGTGTCACAAAGGGCTTAGAATAGTCGAAACTCTAAAGGTCCCTTTCAGTCGGTATATCCTTTGTTTTTGTTTTCAATTAATTATCATAACAATAATAGGATAAATGTCTAAGTAGCTTACGAACTATACTAAAAGAAAAAAAAAATGGTGGAAGGACATGATGTGCATACAAAAAAAAAAAAACAAAAAACATGACAGACGGAACAAAAAAAAAGTTGACAGTTTGAATGTCGTGACTGCGTCAAGCAGGTTATCACTCAGCATGATGCTGCGTATTACATGTCGAAAAACAAAATTGAACGATATAAATCCCATTTTACCAGGAATTCTTGCGATAACAATCTCCATTTTTACATCGCGGTCTGCAGTTTGCGGCGGATAACAAAAGCTGCACTTAGCTGAGCTGGAAATTCATTCCACATTTTCCAGATGTTAAAGTTCCTGGTGTATTTTTATTTTTAAAATGCATGAACAAGGTTTTTTTTTGTAAGGCATTTATACACACATAAAAGAAGAAAATTAAATCATCATTCTCTTGCCCTTATCCCAATTCATTTGGGGTCGGCGTAGCATGTCTTCTTTTTCCATACTTCTTTCTCTATAATCTCATCAGACACAGTTTCTTGCCATGTCATCCTTTACACAGTCCATCCATCGTTTCTTTGGTCTTCCTCTACTCTGACCCCCATCCGCATTCATACTCAAAACTTTCTTCACGATATTTTCCTCATTCCTCCGCATCACATGCTCAAAAGAAGAAAATGAAATACAGCTTCAAATATTACTCGTCTGCTTAATTTTTGTTGATAAAGTGCTTGAAATATTTTCGTGATTTATGTGAGGTGCAAACGAGCTACCGAACCCTATAATTTTAAACACTTAACTCGATGAGATGATGATTTATAAAATAAAAAGAAGTTTCTAAGAAAATCGTCTGGTTTGAAACGTTTTCTATTAGTTCAAATTCTAGGACAGACTAGTAAAGAAATGAACCCTGCATTAAACGTTTCTAAGTATAAGCTTGAACGCTCGCACTCAAACTGTAAAAATCAGAAGGTTTACCCAGATAATGGATCCCCTAATACGCGGAGATTGGTGCCGATTGGTTTGATATAACGCTCCCAGCTCCGACTAAAATGGATCCAGACCGGTTCAAAATGGCGCCAACGGAATGTCAGGCTAATAGCACAGCCCAGTTCTGAAGGGATAACGGCTAAGTGTTTTTCTTTTTACTTAGCCATTTCAAAATGGGGTTTCGCATAAAACCGCGAGACCTTTTCGCACTTAGGGTTTTATTGCATTTTATAGGTAGTTAAATCAGAGTAAAGAGGCCAAATTGTTCACAATTTTTGTTTATTTTTGCCGCTCCGGACCTTATGATAACTTATTCATGCGAAATTTCTAAAACAAAATCATCGACGCGACAAAATTAATTACCAGTCAAGCGATGAAATTGGCTGTTAATGATTCATCCAACCAAACACATCAGTTTACACGTGCAAGATAATTTGTTAGCTTCCGTGTTGATTTTCGTTCCAAAAACCGGGCGTTAGATCCTTACATAACATCACGCCTGTGATCCCCGAAGGGTTAGGCAGAGGTGTACCCATTAGTACACCCACATTTCGCCAGTTATGGTTAAGTCCCATGCAAAAGGGTGCGACCCTATTATCATCAACTGCGCACAAATCCAGATTCCGTGGGTAGCGTTGCGTTAGATCCATTTGTCGAGTAATTTGCTTAGACAGTTATTGTGATAGCAAAGTCCTTTTAGATTTTTGATTGATGTCTAATTAATAATAATATCGCACCGTACGAATTACAAATCACTGTCATGCTAGAATATGTCGATTCGACAAAGCTATGTCGATTCGACAAAGATATGACGTAATCAATTCGTTTTGTTATCGAAAACTTCGGAATGGACCAGAATATAAGTTGGGGTGTTTTCGCACATGAGACAGGAAATTCGATAGAACGTCGAAGTGCCAAAGTGAATCCTATATCCGTTTGTTTAGGATGTCGGCAGCTGGGCCCTTTGTTGACTTACGGCTGCTCCTAATGCATATAATATAAGTTGCTCATTTAGAGTCCTTCCTTTTTTCTCTCGGAGCGATAAGATTATCTCATGCTGTGGTAAAAATATTAGCCAATCAGGAACATGCTGACAATGTGGCTGTCGGCTTAGGGCGCATTGATTGTAGATTAGAATAAATGCATATAAAGGGTGTAACAACACCCTTAACGAAGCCGAAACGCACTTGTTCTACCTGTCATTGCGGAACCTTCTAATTACGGAGATATTGGGGTTCAAAGTTCCAAATTTTTCACAAGTTTTTTTTAAATACATGTTTTTAATTTTTACTTTAAACACCTCTACGACCCCCATCGATTCAATCAATCCATCAGCACAATGTTTTGAGTGCGTTACATTGCGTCCTACCGTAAAATACGATTTGTCACTCCAAAAAAAAATCGCTTCTCATCAATAATTTTTGCGTAAAGTTACTTATTTAAGAGAGGTTATCATAGTAACTTCTTTAGGTAGGCATCGTTATAATGAACGCGAACAACATTTTAAAAGGTATAATTATAATAAGGAACTATTGTTAGTTGTAGCTTTTGATTTGATTCATTTTTTGTCAACAGGCACATAATGCCAGCGCTACTTGGCTCCTAAGATATACCACTACTTTCTTAAAGAAAAATATATATTTTTTTTGTCTTGGCTCACCTCACGCTATTTTCACGTGGGCGTAGGCAGAAACAAGTTAAATAATTTAAAAAAAAATCAGTAAATGTTATTTTTGTCATCTATTTTTTTTTCCTCTACTTTTCTTTTCTTTAAAAAAAAAACGTTGCCGCACACTAGGAATTCCTCCTGTATCGTGGCTGCATTTACAAACATTTAAACTCACATACACAAACAGCCAGATCCAAAACCTGTAGGCCATACTAATATGTCTTCGGTCCGGGATCGAACCAGGGACACGCAGCGCAGCAGCCCATCGCTCAGCCACTGCGCCAACCGTGTCGTCCAACCAACCACTTTTTTAACAGATGAAAAGGGACGACCTCTTCGTAATAGGGTAGGGTTATTGTACACATATACCTAGATACGGTGGGAAAATTCGCACGTTGTACATGTTTTATAGGCCGTTAGTTTGGTGGGATAGCCAATTGGTAGAGATATATGACTGTAACCAATATCCACAGGTTTGGAAATCGAAAATAAATCCATGGAAATTGTAATAGCATGTTACCTGCCTAGTTATATGATTATTTAGTGATGCGTAACAGTAACAAATAAGACTGACAGGGAAATGAATGGGCTTGAGGGATCCTTTTGGTTTTTTTATAAGTTTGTCGGATCCGGTCATTAGTATGGACATAAAATGAATTGGAAAGCGCGCCTGTGTGCAGTGGTGACATCACGCGATCTACTTACCAGTCTACGTACAGTCGCACAACACAGCGTGCTTCTACAGAGCCCTGATGTTCAGCGCGAGGCGAGGGTGACAGTCAATGTCTGATCGCGGCGGAGTTGAGACGTCTTGATACCCGATTCATTGTGCCCCGTGTTATTGTGTTAAGTTTTAATCTTAAGTTATTCGTTAGTTTTGCTTGAAACAGTGTATCGTACCCAGTGTGTTTCCATAGCACGAAACCCATCGTCCGTACGTCATGTACGAGCCTAACGGAATAAATCCTGACATATTCGACAAATTTCTATTTAACTTGCCTTTTTAGTTAGTTAGTTAGTTAGTATGTATTGGTCAAATCTAGCAACTGAATTTCAAACTAGTTCGTAACGAATGTTAACAGTCAATTTCCTAAACAGGCCTTTTCTCTAACTGTACATCATCTGCCAAGCCTTTTCCCAACTATGATGGGGTCGGCTTCCAGTCTAACCAGATGCAGCTGAATACCAGTATTTTACATGGAGCGACTGCCTATCTGACCTCCGCAACCCAGTTAGTAATGGGTAATACGAAACCCCTTGGTGAGACTTTTGGGGCCACTGACTACCTGTAACTATTGTCAAAGATCTACAAATGACAGCCGGTACCAATGACTTAGCGTGCTTTCCGAGGCACGGAGGAAACTCGGTATGTAATGGGCGGTCACCCATCAACTGAACATTGAGAGGAAAATGATACCAAATATAAACACTACAACGAAAGCCTACAAAAATATGGTGTTCGATATAAAAAGGAGATAATACCAACAAGATGAATGTGGATTCTATTCGGTTTGTTTGGGCGTTCCATCAGAGCCAAGTTAAGCATTCTTCATACAATATTATGAATACGGAAGGGTCTTGTGGTCCATTGGTCATTGTAATGGATGCGCATCGTATTATGCTGAAGCGAAACGGATAGATTTGATGATGTTGTTACAGAGGTTTACATATGGAGCGACTATTGTGAGGTTACCTACGTTCCCCTGTGCAAGACTAGTTTTATTTATGTAGATATATTTAACAAATGTAGGTTCACTATGCTTAAAAGTGTTTTTATAACGATTGTTTTAGTCAATAATTAACTAATTATTGTTATTTTTGGGATTCATCCATTCATTCAGCTACTACGTACCGATCGCGTCGCGTCATCGCCAGCCAATCAGCGTACACTAAAATGACGCGATATTGTGCTCATATTGGCCACCGTTGTTCCCATACCCTCGACCGCTGTACTAATTTGAGCAAAGTAGTAACCATAAACACAAAATACAATTAGCTAGAACACGTCGCTACAATGATATATTCTATTGGCGTTTCTACGAGAAGACGCTTGACCAAGCAAATATCAAACTACGCAGTTCATGGGGACATTGTTCTCCAATTCTAAGTAATATTCTAATTAGCATACCTAGTATAACTGACACTTCCACATTTATTGAGCGAACCCCCAGTCTGTGGAATTCACTGCTGGCTTCTCTATTCTCCGATCTGATCTAGATCTCTTCAAAGTTCTAGTGAATCGGTTCCTTCTAGGCAAGCGTGCCTAGACCGCGTCATCGCTTCACATCAGGAGAGTTCCATTAAAAAAACCCAGAGATATGGCTTAGGACTAACAGCTTAACGTGCTTTCCGAGGCACGGGGGTATAATACCGCCAACTTTCAAAATTCGAGCTACTGTAGTGAACTAGCTTTTCCTAAATGGAAAACCTAGTTCGGCTTACTCGACCTGAGAATCGAACCCAGGACTCAGCAGTCGACTAATGGAGCAGTTAAGAATCTATATAAACACACACTACACACCCTCATCATCCATTAAAATATAATACTTCATGATATCAATATTATAAGTCTAGGACGATGAGAAGGGTCAAACTCGGAAGCCTAACCACTGATCGTGATGAGATTGCCCATCTGATCTACGGTCAGTCGGTCAATCTTATGGCTTTGGGGTTGCCCAATGCCCCTAGCAACTATTACCACCATTAGTTACTGCTCTCCTTCCAGCTACAATTGTGATAAGCCCGTCGCATCGTTAACCGGTATCTAGCTTGTCTGTGGAACATTCATTTGAGACGTCATATGGGGCCAAGTTTCTGAAATATATGGTATCTTAAAGTATCGACCACGGCCTCCACGAGTGCTGAATATTCTCGACGCATCCTAGGCAATCTACCCCGCTACGACTTAGCTGGCTGGCTAATATTTTTTACGCCACCGGAGTTTATCTTGTTATGTTACATTACGTTAGAACAGCATCTCTAAAGGTAATATGACTGCAAGAAAAGCATTTTAAGTTAACCCTTGTCTGCACTGTTACACATTTGTGAGTTTAATGTTCTATGTGACAAGGATCAAAGTAAGAAAAGCGTTTGAATTATGTGTGTTACCGTACAACAAAACTGTTCTCGTAAATCTTCGCTTCTTCAAGATATCTCCTATTACAATGTGGCGACATTGGACCCCCGTGTGTGGTAACTGGTCTAATGTGCCAAGCAATTGTCGACCTAATTGACATAATAATAGTTCGTGTTACGCAGAATATGTGTCGGTTAGTGCCACTAATTGGCTGCCATGAACGTCGTTAAGGCATGATGGAGGACTTTGACGTTGGAAGATATTTTAGTATGACATAAGTTGTTGCGGACATTTTGAATTTCAAGTATGTAGATAGATTATGGAGTTGATTTACTAGTATAAGGTTTATTACAAAGACATTCAAATATTTACGAGCGATAGACAGGACAAGACGAAGAAAATCGTAATCCAATACTTGTTATTACTTAGTAACAAATCGGTCTGTCTAGTGTCACACATCTGCTTGTCAGGTAGCATTCGTCTGTCAAAATCGAAAATGTTCGGGATCAAAATTTTTGTACGAAAATATTCCCAACGTCCGCTCTATAAGTCTTTTAAATATCTTTGGTTTATTGTGGATTTGAATAGTCATGAGTAGATGATGATGTTATGTATAAACTTTATTAACCAACAGTGGAGAAATTGAGGAGTAGCTCAGCCACATTTTCGGATGGGTGTGTGAAAATTAAAACGCCACGATCTAAATTAAATAGGTCGTCAATTAAAATTTTGGAAGCCGTAGCGGGTAGTTTATTTATTTGATTTCATGCTTTTAGGGCGAAAATAATTTTACAACTATGGGGTACTACTGTAAATATGTTACAAGTACTTTTAGTTGGAATGTAATTCAAAATTAGTTTTTGCTTTCCTGCTGGCAAATCGTTTCTAACTAAAAGTAATAAACAGAATTTTATTCATCATCATCGCAGTGCCTTGCCTTTTCTTCTAGTCTAAACGGATGCAGCTGAATACCAGTAATTTACATGGAGCGTCTGCCTATTTGACCTCCACAACTCAGTTAGCACTGGGTAATACGATACCCTTGGTAAGACTGGTTGTCAGACTTTCGGGCCACTGACTAATAAATTGAAAGTGTTACTTTTCGTTTATTATTTTATTCTGGTGAACCCTCCTCCCTCTACATAGATGGGGGTCATTATGACCGACGCTGTTTACAGCTTTATTTTTGCGGCTTTTCATAAAATAGTCATTGTCTAAAGCCTTGTCGTAACTATAATGTATGGCACTAAAAGTGCCGTAAAGTCGGGTAAAAATGGCAAATAGATGAGTGTGAGTTTGGAGATAAGTATGATGTCATTGTAGGCTTTTATAAACTTTTCTCGGATCCGCCTTTATTGGCAGAAATAGTGGTAATAAAGAACAAATAAAAATGTGACTAGACTTGCTTTTCTTATGCTGTTTTGACCGAAGTTAGATTCTATTATGTAACTTATTATTATAGGATTTAGTTTTATTTCTCAAGGTAGGCGTAAGTTACCGAGATTTTTGTTGTGTTAGTAAAAGTTCGGTTATCAAAACTTCATCATAACATTTTTACAATATACACGCACATTATTTACTAACTAAGCAGACCTAAAATAGTAAAAAAAAGTACATGTATCAAAAGCAGAAAACAAAAAGGTGCGTCAAAAAGTTCGTCCGCATCGCTATCAAAACATTTGTTGAACTTCACGATAAGACTGTTTCTGCTACCTTCTAAAAATCATTTATTCTTATTCAGAGGTGCTGAAAATTTCACATTTTCAGCAATGTAAGCCTGAAAAGTGCCCTTCATTGTATAATAATAGGTTTCATTGTACTCAGATTAAACACTTCACCAAAATGGGGGATTCAGAATTAGATCGTCTAGCCTGAAATTCAGCCTGAAATTCAGCCTGAAATTAACAAAGGCTTTCTATTGTTAGCTAACGTTTTACTGTTTGCTTCTCTATGCTAATTCTGTTAAATTTATGTTGGGCTATCTGTAGAGAAGTCTATAAATATGTATGATAAAATCGTAACAAAACTGCTTTTGTAACCAAAGTATTAGATAAAATATTAGTAGAGAGGCGAAAGGTCAGACGAAGTTGAAAGATATTTAAAAAAGGTTTCTCTTATTTCGTTGATGAGTAACTATAATAGTGAGTGTATTTCATCTAATAGATAACTATTTCCGAATAAATCCTAAGTAGTTAGTTAGATGAACACAAAAACGTAGAGCTTTGCACAAGCAAAGAGAGGCCTATAACCAGCAGTGGCTGAAGTCGGGCTGTGGATGACGATGATGGTGAGGTAGTTAGATTAGTGGTTAGTTGGATTGGTGTTTGACGGCACGGTTGGCGCAGTGGCTGAGCGACTGACAGCTGCGCTTTTTATCGCGGGATCGATTCCCGCACGGAAAAAATACTTATGTGGCCTACAGGTAGTTGTTCCAGGTCTGGCTGTTTGTGTATGTGAGTTTAAATGTTTGTAAATGCATAAACGATACAGGAGAAATTCCTAGTGTGGGACAACGTTTTATTAAAAAGAAAGAAGAAAGAAAGAAGATACAATTTACAACTATGTAAAATCAATGACTAAAAACATGTCAAAGACATCACTACTAACGTCTAAAACCGTAGTGTAAGCAAAACTAGTAACTATTAGTTAGAGTATGTAACGGACGACTATGATCCCAAATTAATCCCCGGTAGGTAGGTTCTTGCACAGCTATCAATCTTAAATAACATGTCCAAGTCACGATCACGTCGACAATCGTCATGTAGAACATCATTGTTCAGCTACCAACACGTCGCAACCGTAGTAGTGACGTCAGCTCTATAGTGGCTTTCACATAGCATGTAATTGTTACCAGAATCTATTTGAAGATTTTTGTGCCTGGTTTTCCAGAGTTAAATTCAGCTTTTTTTTTTCCAAAACCAGACCCATGTACCACCAAAACCTATTATGCTTACTTTTTTAAAAGCACCTAGTATTTTTTTTTCTTTTCCCGTGTCATTAATGCTTAACCTGGTGCCTGAGTGTTTATAGTGCTTATTGTATCTTATTTTAATTCCTTTTATTTTATTTTTATCGTGCTTGTTATCTAGTGATCCTAAGATTTCTACTATGTATGTTTTCTGTGTCGTGAGAACCTGTAATTAGCTCTGTATTGCGTATACAATTGTTATTCATTTGTCATAGCTGTTGGTTCTCCTATCTATAAATAAATAAATAAAAACCGTTTAAAAGAAAAATTGATTATTGTTGACTGACTGCTTCATTGGTCTAGTGTTCGCGAGCGCGACTGCAGAGTATGTGGTGCTGGTACCTATAGGTCATCACTGATATAATTTATAATACACAGTAAACCATTTTCGTGATTCTGTATGCTTTTATAAAGGCAACGACACATAACTTATGGGACAGGATTGCTTCACCCTCATCAAATACGATATCCTAGTATCCTAGTTGACATCAAAAGAGGATTCTTTATGGTAAATATGCTGCGGTATAAATAAAAAGCCTTTTATAGCTTTCGGCCATACTTTTATTGACGATAGAAATATAGAAAGAGATGAGGCTATACAAAACGTATATTGTTATCCCTTTTCCTCCCTGTAACTATGGTGACTTTGACACTTCCCTATACGATCGCAGAATTATGTAACTCCTTTTGTGTTATTATTTTCACTTATTCGTGGAAGATGGTATTGGGAGTTATCAATATTCTTTTGTGTTGAGATTTTCACACAGAATTGTTAGTTATGGTTCGATAAGGAAAATGTCTCAAAAAAAACGATCCGGGGTATTTATTTCCGGGGTATATATTTTTGTTAGAAGACGACCCTCAATATTATGGTCCTCAAGTAGTAGTTATTTACATAACATAACATCACGCCTGTAGCTCGAAGTGTTCGGCAGAGGTGTACTTAACAGTACACCCCTATTTCGCCAGTTATGTTTTAAGTCTCATGTAATTGGGGGCGAGCCTATTGCCACCAACCGGGAGCAAATACAGACTCCGTGGCTGCTACTGAGAAATTGCCCATGGAAAAACCTAATAACATTTTTCCCAACCCGGGAATCGAACCCAGGACATCATGCTCTCGGATCTACCATCGGATTCTTACTTTAAAACGAGGAAGTATCATACATTTCACAAACTTTATACGGTTAATACGGATGGGTTATAATCTAAAAGTTCACTCCTCTTCTTCTGCCGAGCCTTTTTTCCAAACTACATTTATTGAGGTCGGCTTCCAGTCTAACCAGATGCAGCTGAATACCAGTACTTTACATGGAGCGACCGCCTATCTAACCTCCACAACCCAGTTAGCTCTGGGTAATACGATACCCCTTGGTAAGACTGGTTGTCAGACTTTTTGGGCCACTGACTACCTAACGTCTGTCAAAGATCTACAAATGGCACCCGGGACCAACTTTAATGTGCTTTCCGAAGCACGGAGGAAATTCGGTATGTAATGGGTGGTCACCCATCCACAGACCAACCTAGGCAAGCATGGCTTAACCTAAAGATCGACCCGAGCGGCTTTTATTATTTAGCCACGAGCTCCTTACTAAAAGTTCACTCCTCTGAGAGTTAAATCCAGTTTCTGTCAAAAATACTCAAGCTAACTGTCGCTACGTTAACTAACTGAATTACTAGGGAAGCAGAGGTTGGCTGGACGTCGAACGGTAAGGGATTGAGCAATGAATGCAACTCAATTAGACAGTCCATGGACCTGTTTCTCAATAAATGATGGAAGGATCGCTTCCTAAGCTGCTAAGTAATAAAAAGAGAAAAATAATATCTAATATTTGCAAAAGAAATACGGTACATTTACACAAACATTGCTGAGAATTCGTTTTAGTAAACATGTAATTATTACAGCATTATTAGTTGTATTTCTAGAAATACATCTTTTCTTTACAACTTGGTAGTCTATTCTGTAAAACACTGTATTCTGTCACAGCGCACTTTAACGTGCGATTGGACCTCTCGCTTTAGTGCAATTATAAGTGACAGAAAGGAAAAAAGATGCAAGAATATGCTGACCTGCGCGTGTAATCCCCGTCCTCTATTATACAGATTGGGTAAAAAAATAGTGGATCAAACGAAACAGGGCGATAGTTGGGGTTATCAGGGTAATTTTTTGCTAGTATTTTTTTCAGTGAGGTTACAGATAATTTTTCCAATACTCATAAATCATGGTACACATTGTCATAAAAGCACTCTTGTAGTGATGATACATTTCCTAGATGCAACTAATCATGACTAATTGCCTATTTAGTAAAAAAATTGGTATTTTCTTAAAAAACACTCAAGTAGTCATAAATTTTAAAGAGATCAAGTTAGGACTCTGCCACTATTATATTTTTTTACTGGAAATAACTCCAACTATCGCTCTGTTTCGTTTGATCCATATTTTTTTACTCACCCTGTATATAATTATCATCCTTACTCCATGTCAATTAAACACCCATTGAAAAAAATGACTTCAAATCACACGACACTTACTCTTCACCGAGACCCAGTCATAGGGTGTGCTTTTACAGAATAGCACTGCTCTACCTAATTATTCTGTGTTCTTTTCATTAGTACGAGTTTTGACATGCCGGCAGCGTATCTACTACCAGCCAGTACCGTAATCACATTAAGTAGGTCCTCTTGCTTGCGTTGATTAGAAAATAGTTATAGGAGTATGCCACTTAGCCAGAGTTGAATTACAAATCCATCCTGTATACCTTGGCCTGTTTTAATTCCTAAGCATTCTTCTGATTCCTGTAGTTTTGTATCCATTTAGCATAATATATTTACATGAGTTAACCATTTATGTGTTTTTCAGAAAGTGTATTTGCTACCTTGACTTACGTGCTACTTTGACTTTAAGTGTACCTACAGACAATTCACAACTGATTTGGAAAGAAACGAAGAAACGTAATAAAAGTGCACGATAAAATAATCACAAAAAAACTGCAATAGTTCGTACAACATCGGCAAATAGTGTTAAATCTGAGTGACAAACGGTACAGTGTAATAAAATAAAGAACTTAAGCCCCATTGTAATGTCAGTGAACAGCAACGTCATTGGTGCAAAAATGCAATGGGCCGGTGGGGGGGAGGGGGGCGTTCTGATTGGCTGTCACAGTGATTCATTGCATTTGATAGTTAACTTCCAATAAGAGTGGACTTCTGAACGCCAAAATGTCAGCAGGTAATTCTATTGTTGTTGTGATACGTACATGTGTCGTATATGTTAAATGTTGTAGAATGATTGGAAATAGCAAATTGGCTTTTTATGTCTTATAAGTCCAAAATTTCAAAATTTTCAATTTTATTTTTTCATGCGATCGTTATCTTTGATTGAAAAATAATCACAAGACATCGGTCGTACCTGTCTTTTTACTGTGATTTATTTGCAATTTGTTGATGTTGACTTGAACAATATTTAATTTCATCTTTCAGATCACGAAACTAATAGCAAAATAACAATAGGTAACTATTCGCCTATTTCTATGTTCATGTTGGATTGTTTTCATGATTGTTTAACAGGAGTTATTCCTCAAGCAGGGTCTGCCGTGGCCATGATCGGAGCGAACCTTCGCTTCGGTTCGGCAGGCGCGACCAACTCCTCAGTGGTCAATAACACGCGGCATTGTCCGCCAGGTGGCGCTGCTAGCGCTGCGGCTTTGCTCGCACTCTCAGGATTGGGAATGTCGGCCAATCTGGCGCTGATGGCCGTCATCCTTAGCAAAAAACAGTTGCGAAGGTGAGTTTGCCCTAATGTTTATAGACCAAATATTGTATACAGATGGCAAAAGTTTCACAAACAGCTTTGTTTGTGCAGATTTTGACATCTCTATCACGATTTATATAGGTATTTCCGCGAATAACTCTTTCATATCTTATTGAATTAACATTTTTGTAGACCTTCCACAAAGACCTAAATAAGAATATTTGAAAAACATTACAGAGCGTAAATCACGATAACTGGTTCCATCTGAATACCCACAGCAATATTATCAAATATTGTCGCCGAAAAAAAAACAAACATAAATCAAGCCGGAATACTTTGCAAGAAATAAAGGCTATAAATTACAGCGGCCGTTTCGATACCAAGAACGAGAAAACAGGAAAAAACGAATGTTTATCATTATTCAAATGTTGCTTATTTTACGATGCTGTGGTTCGTCTACAGCCGTATAACATGTTACGACTGTCGAAGACATTACACCGATAGCATTAACGTTATTCGCAACATAACACATAACAGTGTAGGTCTAATATGTGATATTGTTGAGCCAGCGATCGGCGCCGCAGATTGGGCACGTCTGTATTCGAGAACACGGAATACTACTTACGGGACCACCGAATCTGCATTTTATATAGTGCCAATCTAATAAGTGTTTAGTTAGGCTGGATGTTATCAAGTTTCAACTTCATAATGAACTTTGGAGTTGACGAAATTGGAAGGTTCATGGATAATAAGATAATATCAGGCCTTTTCTGGGGTCCTTGTTAGCTGAAGAAAAGAAACTGGGTATAAAGGACTTCCATTGAAACAGTTCAGTCCATTTAATGCGAATAAATATTTGTTTCGAGTAGCTTAAAAACTGGTAGATACTGACGACAAAATAAATACTTTTTTGGGAAGTTTTATAAACCTTGTTGGTTATAACGAAAAAGGTAAGTTTCTACTTAGCTGAATAATAACATATGGGCCAGACATTTCAATAACTGTTCCTAAATAACTTTTAGGTTTAGTCCTCATACAAAAGAAACGTAGGGAACAAAGTTTTAAGTATTCGAAAAAGTTTTGGGCAACACAAAAGTAGGTAACGTATTATAATCTATAGTATAACAATCATTATTATTAACACTTCAGATCAAAAAGAAAAAAAAATATAAAACTATTTAAAAGGTCTGGGAATTGGACAGAAAAACAATTATATCTGACTGCCTCGTTGGTCTAGTGTTCACAATCACGACTGCTGAGCATGAGGTCCTGGGCATGATTCCCGGGTCGAGCAAATTGTTATTGGGTTTTTCCATCACGAATTCCTCAGTAGCAGCCACGGAGTCTGGATTCGTACCCGGTTGATGGCAATAGGCTTGCCTCCTATTACATGGGACTTAAACATAACTGGCGAAATGTGGGTGTACTAGTAGGTACAACTCTGCCTAACCCTTCGGGGATTATAGGCGTGATGTTGTTATAATTCTATGAATTTACTATAATAGTTGACTAGATGCGCCTGACCAAACTAAAGTATCTAGCAACTATCTCTTCGTCTACCATTACAAGTCGTCTCCGTTACCCAATTTTCCCTGAGTACCTCTTATCTCTTATCTTCCATCTACTAGAAGATAAAGCCTCCAGTAAATATGATTTAACACCGGAGGGCTCTCAATTTGCTGCAAAATCAAATTACCGAGTCACTACCAGTGGTAATTCAATAAGATCTCCTATTTAAATCGGATTTTAGGAGTCTTGACAAAATGGCTGATAGTAAACTGGTACGGATATAATTATAACGTCCTATTAAAATAGATGGACAAACTTTTAGAAATTATTCAGACAATGATAAAAAATAAATCAGAAAAACGCGTTAGATACTTACAAGAAAAAATATCAATTAACGAAAATACACTAAAAATGTTGGTTACCCAATGCATAAACACATCCATTGTCTTTGTTATCTCATAATTCTGATACTACAAAAGGTGCAAGCGCACGTGACTACGTCACCGCCCGCCGCGTTCATTTTTCAACTCATATTATTTTTAGGTCAAATAAAAATCACTTTATTCAGTGTTGTTTTTGCTTGGATATCTTTAGTTAGACGTACTGAACGTACTGTGTTAAAATTTATCCAAGTATTTTAATGGTACCTTATATAACTCAGGTTAGTAGAACGGGTAATTACCTAATACATGTTGACAGTGCAAAAACATTAATGCGTTATTTACGATTTTGAGCAGACGACGTTTTCAAAAATACATATAATTAATCTCTTTCCGCAACGCATAACGCAATGGTTTTAAGAAATCCTTTCAAAAATGGTCGGATTGTTATTTAATTTAATTTAAATCACCCGTTTTTTATGTAAAACATCTACTGGCGCGCCTTGCCAGTAAAACCGACTCGTATGCCGCGTGACGGCAAACGCACCCTGTACGCCACCGCTGTTTCTTTATCTTACTCTATATTTCGTTATAGGTTTTTATTAATTACTAGCTTTAACCTAGAATTTGACAATCAATTCGGGTTGTACTCTGCTTGCAATAATATAATTCAATCATGATTCAAAAAACACGTGGCGCCATCTATTACCATAAGAAAGTAATTGTTGTTTTCCTCGGGAACAGTACTTTTTTTCGGGAGAAAAGGTATTCTATATCCGTTTCTGTACACCTGGCAACGTATATGCAAAATTTCAGGATGATCCGTTTAGTGGTTTAGGCGTGAAAAGGTAACAAACAAACAAACAAACTTAGTTTCGCATTTATAATATTAGTAAGGATGAATTCTAATATTAACATAGATGTTTCACATCTGCCGGGCGTCCCGTGACGGCCAACTTTTTTCTCTAGAATTTGAATACGCGAATGCTACGTACTGATTTCACTGTAAGACCATTCAAATATCATTCCTATTCTATTTGCAAAGAACCCATTTCTAAAAAAACCCTTTGCCTTGCTCTGGGACCTATTATACGCGAATATTGCATATTGGTTTCTGAACACCTGCGTATCGGCCGCAATATCGTGACATGTAATACCAATTTGTAGACAAGATAATTAAGAGTATTTGCAAATTGGAGATTAAATTGACAATAACTTTTTGAATTAGATTGTAATTACTTAGAACAACACCACGCCTATCGTTTCCGAAAATTTATTCAGAGGAATACTTATTTCGAATCCACATTTTGCTGGTTATGTTTTAAGTCTCATGTAATTGGGGCCAGCCTATTACCATCAACTGGCGCCAAATCCATATTCTGAGCTATTACTGTGAATTTGGTACTTATATGTATGGAAATGCCTATAATGTGTCCCACTGGTGGGCGATATCTCCTAATTTAAACTCGAGTTCTGAACAGCATTTCAAGAAACCAATTGATAAAATCTAGAACAATTAATAAAGAGCGATTTTAAATTCAGTCAGCATTTTGCCACGAATTGTCACCTCACAAATTGTCTTTGGACTAAAAAGCTAATTGGTTTTACCTATTCACAGTTTCAAATCAAGCCTTATCTTAATTCTAATCTTTGTTTAATTTTACTCGAAGAGATTATGCTTTAATTGAGATTTAGATCTCTTTTGATTAAATAATTATAATTATGAACAAAATTAGCTTATTTAGAAAACTAATTTAGTTGTAAAACCTAGGTAATCTTGAGGCTTATTAAATTTTTAACATTTACAATGAGTTTCATCTAAATATTAACTAGTGACTTGCCCTGGTTGCATATTGGTACAATTTAACATTAAAATACGAGAGTAATTTAAGCACAAACATTCCAAAAGACAGTCTTTGATTGTTTGAATGCCCGGAGTTACAAAGGTGTTCCTATCAGGATTTTCACAATATCAATCAGAAGTCTAGACTTACTCCCGGTGATAGGCTCGCCGCCATCTTTCACGGGGATCACGGCTTTCACTGTTTTTTTTTAATGACTAGGGAAATATGTATAGGTGCTTTAAACTACTTTCTGCTCATCACGCCTTCTTTGTAGAGTAGAATAGAATATACAGGGTTAGTTTTCAAAGACCAGCCAAATTCTCAGATATGATACAGTACATCACCCAGAGCACCCCCACATATAAATTTTTCATCGGTTATTAAAAAAAAAACCAGGTGATTCCTACAAAAATGCAATACCTACACGGTCAAAATGTATGGAACAGCTGTTTTTTTTTAATAGCCGATGAAAAATTTCTATTTGGGGGGGGGGGGGTGGGGGCTCAGAATGATGTACTGCATCATACCTGAGAATTTGGCTGGTTTTTGTAAACCAACCCTGTATAAGGCCCCATTAATATAGATGGACAAACTTTTAGAAATCATTCAGACCACCAAAATAAAGACATTGGTAAAAAAAAATAAGAAAAACGCATTAGATACTTACAAGAAAAAAAATCAGCTAACGAAAATACACTAAAAATGTTAGGCAACTGAAAATTACCATGGGTATGGACAATATGATGTTGACAGAACTGACTGGGTACCTACTTACGAAAACGCGCACGGCGGGGCGCGAGTGCAAGTATCTACCCATAATGGATGTGTTTATTCTAGAGTGCCAGCAATTAATTATTTTAGGTAAAAAAAAATTACTTTAATCAGTGTTTTTTTTTGTTTGGATATCTGGTTAAACGTACTGAACGCTGTGTTAAAATTTGACCATTTATTTTAATGGGACCTTATATTTTATTGTACACTAAAATTGAAGCACAGCAGTTTTTAAATATTAATATTTTTATGGTTACAAAGACGGTCTTATCGCTGATAGGTTGTTTTCAGACAACCTTTAGATAGACTATAAGAACATAAAATAAAAAGGGGGTAGGCAGTGGTGTTGTGTCAGTGGTGATGTAATTTTACTGAAAACCACTTTAAATTTGGAACAGTTTAGAAGTACTAACGGAATAAACAGACAAACTCCTTTTTTCACACCTTATCCTTTTCACTTTTAGAATTCCAAATAGCTTTTCTGTGTCTAGGCACGTGCCCGTCGCCACGTAACGTAGCCTAGTTCAAGACGATTGACATGTCGGAGTAAAAAGTATTTCGAGCGGCACTATTCTTGTCTAGTAAGGCGGCCGGCGGCGCTGACATTGTAACTCTATCTTTAGGTTCTAAGTCCGGGGAAGATCGATTTTCGATGTAACATTTTTAGAAAGTTAGATTTCTATTGAAGGTTTGGAGTTACATCATCTGCCTAGCCTTTTCCCATCTATGTTGGGGTCGGCTTCCAGTCTAACTTGATACAGCTGAAAACCAGTATTTTACTTGGAGAGACCCTATCTGACTTCCACAACCCAGTTAGTACTGGATAAGACTGATACACCTTGGTGAGACTGGTTGTGAGACTTTCGGGCCACTGACTGCCTATAACGACTGCCAAAGATCTACAAATGATAGCCGAAACCAACGGCTGAACGTGTTTTCTGAGGCACGACGGAAAATCGGTATGTAATGGGTGGTCACCCATCCACGGATCAACCTAGGCGAGCGCAGTTTAACCTGACATATAAAACTCATATAAAACTTATAAATATATTACACAAAGTTTATGAAGACATAAAAGTCTATCATCATTTTAATTTGTATCACCATAAGCGACAGCAAATTCTCCAGTTTTCTTTGAAATAACTAATTGATAAAGTACAACACGGACATACACACGGAAAAGATGGATACGGACACGGACACGGACATGGTTCGCCTTAATTGATTATATTTAATTGAAAGGCTTAGATATCTAAGACCCTCTTTGATTAACATAACATGACATCACGCCTGTAATCCCCGAAGGGTTAGGCAGAGGTGTACCTAATGCTACACCCACATTTCGCCAGTTATATCTTAAGTCCCATGTAAATGTCCAAATATATAATCTAATCTATCTAAATATATAAAAGCGAAAGGTCATTCACTCACTCATCACGAAATATCGAAAACCGCTTGACATATAAAGATGAAATTTAGCAGGGAGGTGGTTTATAGTTAGTAGACGTCCGCTAAGAACGGATTTTGCGACAGGGCCGGATTAAGTAGGTCTAAGGGCTCTCGCAAGTTTGTGCGAAAGTAGGTAATAGGTAGGTAGAAAAAGCTGCATTTCAACGCAGTACAGCTAGTAAAGTATATGGCCGACATTGAATGATTCACTTTTAACATTTACATGATTCGATTTGCTTTCAACCAATTAAAAGGCAAAATTCAAACCTGTCATTCTAGCGTTAGAGACACGTTTTCGTTGCTCCCTCATAGGTACTGCTACTAACATTTCGACGAAACGATTACTAACAATGTTGCTTACTAACATTTTGGCTACATTTTAATGTTAGAAAGTTCCGCAACAATGTTACTAACATTGTGATGGACGTTGCTGTTAGTACACTGGTTGGTAAATGTTAGCTGTAAAACGTTTTGAATGGCAACAAAGGTGTACAGCGTGTTTTACTTAATTAATGTTTTGTGTTAACAGTGTCATTTTTGGTTGGTATACACGGTAAGAAGAGGCGATTCAAAATTATTGTTATTATTGTCTGTGCGGGTCGTAGCAGGAGTTCTGTAGATTCTGCCTACCTTCATGGCAAAAGGCTTGGGTTTTAATATGTAGGTATTTGAGTGAAATAATCAAACATTATCCGGCAGATGTGAAACATCTACGTTAATATTAGAATTCATCCTTACTAATATTATAAATGCGAAAGTAAGTTTGTTGGTTACCTTTTCACGCCTAAACCACAGAACCGATCATCCCGAAATTTTGCACATACTCGTACGTTGTCAGGTGGACAAAAATGGACATAGGGTAATGTTTATCCCGAAAAAAAGTACTGTTCCCAAAACAAACAGGAAAACAACAATATCGTTCTTATGATAATAGATGGCGGAATTATGATTGAATTATATTATTACAAGCAGAGTACAACTCAAATTGATTTTCAAATTCTAAATTAATGCGAGCGAAACCGCGAGCAAAAGCTATAAATAAAAACCTATTACGAAATATGGAGTAAAAGAAAATAAAAAATAGAGTTTTGTTAATAAAATCTATTTATTTTCTTATTGGCGTAGAGGAGGCATAACGGCACATGAGGCTTTTGCCGTCACGGCATACGAGTCGGTTTTACTGCCAAGGTGCGCCAATAGATGTTTCACATTAAAAAACTATTATTATGTCACCCTCCACATCAAATAAGAAACGAAAGAATCCTATTAAGAACTTCACAAGAAAAAAAAATATTCCCAAAAACTTTAAATACACAAAAACCGGTCCCTTATCCCCGAAACTTGCGAAGAAATACCCCAAAACATTCACCTGCTGTATTATTTACGTCAGAGATTCGAAGTGAATGTACCCTCAGGTATTTTCCCAACCCTAGGGGGTCCCTAAGTGCGTGACACTTTGGATGATTGATAAATCGCTTATCGAAATTTTATACCTGTCACTTGACAGAATGAATTATAATGTTTATTTAGCTCTAGGGAACGTCTGGACGTGTAAATGTAGAGGAAATGATAATGTTGGGGTAAACATGTCATGTTAGTTTGAACTTGGTATGAAGATGCCAATGTTTGCTGCGGGACTGTTCGAAAGAGATACCGTGGCCCTGGAACACAAAGGGCAAAGAAGGAACATGGATGGGTTTTAGTCAGTATGAGTCTGACACTCCCTCCCACTCCACCCAGAGCGGGAGAAGTCATTTGATGATTTCCCATCCGTAAAAAAAAAGGTGCCAATGTTCGACGGCACGGTTGGCGCAGTGGCTGAGTGATTGACTGCTGCGCGGCGTGTCGCGGGTTCGATCCCAGCCCAGAACAAATGTTTGTATGGCCTACAGGTAGTTGTTCCGGGTCTGGCTATTTGTGTATGTGAGTCTAAATGTTTGTAAACGCACCCACGATATAGGAGACATTCCTAGTGTGGGGCAACGTTTAAAAAAAAAAAAGTGGCTTTTTCAGTTTCCTCGTTGGTCTAGTGGTCGCAAGCTCGACAGTTGAGTATGAGGGTTTGATTCCCATGTCGCACAAAGTGTTATTGGGTTTTTCCGTCACGAATCTCTCAGTAGCAGCGACGAAGTCTGAATTGGACATGGGACCTTAACATAACTGGCGAAATGTGGGTGTACTATTAGGAACACCTCTGCCTAACCCTTCGGGGTTTACAGGCGTGACATTATCTTTCAATGTTAAACTGTTAACTGTCTACTGTTCATAAGTTAATAGACTCAAAATTCCCCGTAGTGATGAATGTTGCATCCATATTTGTACTTGAGAGCTTTGCCTTTAAGGAGGTCAAATGGAGTAGGCCAGTGTACAGTATGTGTTTATAGATTTCTGGACTGAGTTAATCGAGATATTGACGTTCAATTAAGCTTGTCTATTACCTGAAAGTGGTCCATATACTCAATCAATTGGTCGTGTAAACTCTCACTTCCATTAAGGGTCTGTTATATAAGTAAATAGCTGACTAAATTAACGATACAAAAAATGTTTTATACTATGTACAGTTACAAGAGAAATTCTAAAATATTTGAGCTTCAAAAAGGAAGAACAAAATACTTAAACCTACCATAAAATATAGGGTGTAAGGGACAACTCTCCACAAATTGACAGGATGCATTCAGCTCTTTATTGTGAATCATATTCCACCAGAATTTTTGTCCAGAAAATTTCTTTTATTTTTTATTTTTATTAACTGTTCCTTTATTTCAAGTAAAATTACATTCCCTGTACGCAATACTCCATTTTTGTAAATAATACGGCTAAAATCAATAATCCAACAATGGATGTTGAAATACTCTAACGAACGACGCGTGAAATCAGCTGTTTACTTTCTGCCTGGCTACAGAGTTCATCGAAGTCGTCGTCGCGCTTGCCATTCGCTACGTGCGTTTTGCCACGGTAACAATACATTGCGTATGAGGAAATAAAACTAATCAAATTTATTGGATTCCTATAACATTCCTGAAATTATTTCTTGTCCGGTCATCTGTGGAGGGCTGTCCCTTACAGCCTGTATGGTATACCTGAATGATTGGTTGTTCTTAACTTGACGGCATATATATTGTGAACAGACATCGTGAAACTAAAACTAGAATGTGTTACAGGATTATTTAAAAACTTTTTGTTTTGCGATGAGCAACGGTACATTAAAAAAAATCCAGCATAACTAATGAAAAACCGCAAACAATGACGATAAACATAAACGTTGATGGTCTGATGTGAGCAATATGCACTGCCAGAACTGTTGTTTGGTTATTATTGTCACTCAAGCCATGTCCTGACCAACCAGAAAAAAGATGTGATTCTTATACTGGCCAATCAGTAATCAGCTTTCCAAAAGTACTTAAACAGATTTGTTTTTTTTAGATTCGTCCAATTATCTTTTGACACACAAAGGATTTTCCAATTACCATGTGGCATATATAGTTATTATGTTGATAAACTTTGTCGTAGATGGTCCCACGGGCTGCTGTTCCACCAAGCGGTAGTGGATCTGGCCCGGGCGGCCATCTTGCTGCCCCTCGGCATCGCAGTGTTCCGCTGCCAACCCGTGTACAAGTGCTCATTGGTCGAGACCGCCTTTCTGTTACTGGTAAGTATTTTATATTGAACATATTTTAGTACTTTGGTTTGTTTTATGTTATGTATTTTTCTGGTTTAATAAAGTATTACCTTTTTGTAAAATAAATAAATACACCGAAAACACAGACGCTTCATTTTGTGTTCATTTGGCACCTTTCAATCGATCTGAAACATCTGACTGCCACGTTGGTCTAGTGTTCGCAAGCGCGACTGCTGAGCATGACGTCGTGGGTTCAATTCCCAGGTCGGGCAAAGTGTTACTGGGTTTGCGCCCTGTTGATGGTAGTAAGCTCGCTCCCTATTACCTGGGACTTAAACATAACTGGTGAAAAATGGGTGTACCATTACGTACACTTCTGCCTAGCCCTTTGGGGATTACTGGCGTGAAAAATGTGAAACATCTGAACATAACAGGACCAAAAGTTACAAAAAACCAATACAACCATGTTGAATTTCGACCCTCGTCATTTTTTACTCGTCTATTGAATCATCAATAAATGATAATGATGAAATGAGCGGATGAACAATTTTATTCCTCATAAATTTTGTCGATGTTGTGTGAACGTGAAATAAAACAAAAACGAACATTCAATCGAGTGATAGATGTGATATCAACTTTATAGGCTGTTGAATTACATTGGATAAATACGGTTAACTAATGTGAAAAATAATTACACTCAAATTCTGTTTCATTGCTTAACATTGTTAATCCGTAGACTGAAAAAGGCCCTCAGAGTGATTTTAAGCTCCTTGATAGATATTATTATCTTCTTCAATGAAGGGCAAAATGTGGGTAGGTATTTTTCGGGCAGTCAGTGGCATTTCAAGAAGTTACAAAAACACAAACTCTTCTAAAGGTCAGGTTAATTTTAAACAAGATTGTTTATCGACTGAAGAGCAACTTAGAAATAACGTCCACGAGTTCCAATTACGGCGAATAAGAATTGCTATTTACTTGTCAACATAGACGCAATAACAACAAGCTATAAAAACAACAGTCTCTTGATATTTTTTCCTCCCTACGTGACACACTTCGGTCACACGAATGACACGCAATTCCAACATGGCCGACTAAACGAGATGAACCTTCACAATGTAAAACCGTCCGACCGTTAGAAATTAAATACCACATAGGCGACAACCGCACTGGCAACATCAGCTGTTTTTTGACCTACTAAATTCTATGTCATGGTCAGTCAGCGTTTTTGGAAACACTGCACAAAAATAGAAGCTGAAAATTCGAATTGTGTGATCTATGCAGTGTATGACATGTCCCTGTAGATTAGAGGTGAACTTTCGACTTTCGTTCAGATCGAAAAACGAGTCAATATTATACGTGGTGGATGGGACACTGACACGAAAACGGTTACCACGTATTCAGTACATCATTCTGAGAAAAAAAAATGAGCTGTTCCATACATTTTGACCGTGTAGGTATTGTACATTAGTAGGAAACAGCTGATTTTTTTTAAAATAACCGCTGAAAAATTTCTAGGTGGGGTCAGAATGATGTACTGAATACGTGGTAACCGTTTTCGCGTCGGTGTCCCTTCCACCCCGTATACTGAAGGCTTTTTCTTGGGAATTTATTCCGCTACTTCTTTTCTCCAGCCAAAACAATAGGAAGAAATCAATAATAATTTTGGTAACTGCATCCGATTAGTCTGGAAGTCGATCCCAACATAGTTTGGGAAGGGCTAGGCAGATGATGATGAAAGTGTGGATTCTCCGCTTCTTTTGAATACCATTCGATTTTGTTTTTTGCCAAAGTGGATCCTACTAAAAAAGGCAAAGAAGTTACAAGTTATTTCCCAAGTAATGTAATGGTACCTAAAACCCATCCATGTTCCTTCATTGCCCTTTGTGTTCCAGGGCTACGGTATCTCTTTCGAACTACATTAAGAACTCTTCAGAGTTGACCTTATTAGAATACCTACTCACTTGATCTTATTATAAAACATTCAGTTTAGTTAGGACGGCACAATTTCGAAAGCTACCTGTGAAGTTACGTTTCGCTAAAAGTGGATCCGTAGTAGCATAAAAATGGAACACGTACGTAAGCCTTTTTTAATCAAAGGGACATTTTCAGCTGAGTCCAACGTTTAAAGAGCTTTTCGGATACAATGATACAGTTTTATCCAAAAAAGATCCGGAATGAGCGTCCATTAGAATCAATAATGTATACGTCCAGTCGTCCACATTTAGAAATGGGCGATTCACATTGGCTGGTAGCATTTGCGGATATGTTTGCAAATGATTATCTCGATTAATGGCCTCTAACTTGACCATTCGGCCATATGGCTCCATTATCTTATATGAGCCATTGAATGTTCATGGACCCATAACTTTTTATCTTCGTGAATGTCGCTGTTTACGTTATCAGTTATATGAATTAGTGGAATTGGCTCTCTGGGAGCTTTATTCTGCCTTTAATTTGCAGTAGTAGCTAGTTAAGTATGTAGTTCAAATGGCCATTTCTAATCTCTGAGCAATTAACATAATGTACAATGGAAATGGCTGACATAGATCATTCAGTTCATAAGAGTTAAATGCTTGCTTTCATTACAAGGCTCTGCTTATGAAAACACATCTAACTTTAGTGGTACCTACCTATACTTGTTTTCGCTAACACCTCGATGAATGCCTCAATAAAAGTGCTTTGTTGAAATTTTAATGTTATGCTCAGCGTCGAGGTTTTAAATTCCAACAGTACAAAATTACATAGGTATCGCCTTCTTGAAGACTACTACTATAAGCCTAGAACATAGATACAAATAAAAACAACTGCCTTTATCTTGTCTTGTTATTAAAATATCTTGTAAAACTCACAGTCAAAGCATTTCTTGGATATCAAATGAGACTGAACTTAAGTATCATCAAACTCAGATGAGCATCAATAGAATGCAAAAAGTAACAGATTCTCACAGACAAAAGTACGATTGTTCGAAACTGGAGGCAGTTGGCACATAAAAGTGATTTATCACCACTTAAGTTCAGGCGGGACGGACGAGAAAAGTGCCAAGAATAATCTTCGATGCTTAATTTTGATAGTATCTTATAAGTTCTGAATAGTTAGAGTGTTTGTAGACGAATGTGTCTGGGAGTTATGACGTAGATTAGGAAAATAACTAGCTAGTGGAATATAATCTAGAGCAATTTGTAGATTTGTTTGCTGAGTTTTTCTCATCATATTTTTTTTTGGCAAATAACTTCAGTAGGTTCTTATGTGGTAGTTACAAGAAGTAGAAGAAGAAATAGAAATAACTAGTAAGATACGTTAAGTTACTTATCTTACAAAGTAATTAAGAATCGAAAACTAACTTCCTAATACATTCTAGGTGACGGTGTCGACAGTGAACATGCTCACAACAGTCCTCAACGACAGTCCAATTTTCCCTGAAAACGAAGAGGAGCAAGCTGATTTATCAGCGCCATTACTGATGGACAGCCCACAGGTAAAATTATGATCTAGTCGTTCCCTTCACGACCCCTGCCCGATACTTTAATTCGCTCGAGGAGAAAATTTCGAAATTGTCAGTGATAAAAACAGCCCATTTCCTGTTCTTAATTTTGGCAATTTTAAAGAGGTTTTCGCAATGAAATATTGCGCTCATTTAAATATTTTGTGAACCAAGGATCTCACAGTAATATTAACCTTTTGTTACAGTGCGTCCTTTTCGGAACATTCATGATTTGGTTCGCATCAATAACGATAAATCTCGGGCCCACGTTCTTATCTGGAGCTTTGGCTGCCAGTGCAGGCTCTTACGGGTCTTACGGACCCGCCCCGTCGTGTCCTCTCGTCCGAGGACCCTTCAGGCATTATGTGCTTAACGCGCTGTGGATAGGCGTTAACGCAGTGTGTATTGGATTGACACTTTTCCACTTGAAAAAACTCCACCGGGATCTCACTAAGGTTTGTATGTCATTAATCACACTACACTCAACGAACACTCTTGGGACCTTATAACAGATGGCATGGAGAGGTTAGTTTCACGAGAAATAATAACAAAAAGTAATGCTTTGTCTACATTATTTGCATCATTTTCCATTCTCACAAAACCGACTTCTCCATGATCATCATTTGATTGCGAAGTAATTTGTAACCATGACATGTCATCCAGCTTTATGAGAAATGGTACTAGCTATAGCAGTTGTTTGAATGACGTGTAACAAGTTCCGTAGTGTAATGCAGTTCACAGTTGCGAGAGACGCAGAACTGGCGCGCTCCAAACTCGTGGAAACTCACGAAGTCATCCGCATAATTCCAAGTCGCTGTACAATATTGTGCATATACTCTAGTGTTACGTTGGCCGGTATAGGAATTTTTGTTGGTACCTTGCCAATATTCCTTGCGATGTACCGCAAATAAGATTTAAATTTTCGGAACTCGCCTCACTCGAAATGGACGTTCGTATTTTACAAGTGCACCGTCCATATAAATTGTAAACAACAAACCTTACTCGATGCTTGCCGTTGCCAAAGTGCGGTTCTGATTTAAGTATTCGATAAATTTAAATCTTATCGCATGCAGGCTAACGTAGAAGCAGTACGAGTAGCTGGTTTAGTGACCACGCTTGTCAGCATGGCAGGAGACAACAGGCGGATGGATAACCTGCCCAACAGCGTCGGACCCAGGGTAAGGACTGTGATGCATGCTTGTCTCATCTTGTAGTTCTTGGGCGTTTGTATTTTCAGCTACTATATCCTTTTTATCTGTCTTGCTATATCTCTTTTCGTTTACTGCAAGCCTACCAAATAAACCGACTCTACTCTCCTCTAAAAGAAATATCTATTTAAGTACGTCTATTTAATTATCTTTCCTCCACTGAACTCCGATTCAATTAATTAGACTATCAAGGCTATCTAAATAGGGCTTCTAAATTACTCCGGAGTGACATCTCTTGTGAATTGGCTTTTGTTTCTAAATTATTTGATTTCACTAGACACAATTGGCTGATTTTATTTTCGACATCAAAATGTTATTTCCTTTCAAAATTGAAGCTTTGCTACCTTTTCAGAATTAGCCTTGATTTGTTCTAAAATGACTTATTCTCTCTCAGACTGTAGACGGAACTCTGTCAGACGGTCGTTGCCGTCCCTCAGGCAGTAACAACCTGCCTCTGGGTGGAGGTCGTCGTCTCCGAGGTTACCTGGCGCGGGTGGAGCGTGAGGGAGTGCGTCGAGTGCGCATGTTCCTCGTGATCACGGCGGCTTACGTGCTGTTCTGGGGACCACTGTTCCTCATTACACTGCTGCATCATCCGGCTCTTACGTCGCATATAGCTTATGAAGTAAGGGGACTGAAATATTTGTCAGTATTGTCTCAAAATATCGGCACATAGATTTTTATTAACATGGGTATCTGATGGAATATTTAAATACCAAGCAGAGCGAAATTAATGCTAGTAGAAATTAATATAAGGAGAATGGTAAATCCCGGGTATTTTTAAAAAAAACATGAATTTTCGCGCACGATAAGAGCTTTGACCGTGCTATGTTTGTTCCAGATGTACTTCCAAATCACTCTACATATCTCGTACGTGCATGCAGCGGTCAACCCGCTGCTGTTCATGGCGTTACACCGAGCTTTACGAAGAGCGGCCTTACAGCTGTGCTGTGGTTGCTGCGTGCATTGGAGTCAGTTTGTATTAGCTCTGACTGCCGCTGGTAAGTAGACTTACAGTGGATGTTTGGCTTGAAGGGCCATGTTCAGGAATAACTGTAACATACTTTTTCCTAGCTCAATCGCCACTAGCGCCAGCGTCGTTCTCGCCCGCGGCGGTGTCTCCGGAGCCTCCCCCTGCGCCGCCGCCGCCGATGGCCCCTCCCGCCCCCCCGGCGCCGGCGCACTCCGCGCCTGCGCCTCACACGATGATGGTAATTACTTCTTATATGTAAGTGTTGACACCGTAATACGTGGTTTAACTCACTCGCACAATCCCGCACGTCAACTCCCTAGACCCCGCGAGTCGTAGACTAACATTGCCTGCGAGCTGAATGCATGACGAGGATGAGAAACTTTCTGTCGCATAGTTTCCTCTTCCGTGGTAGTGGCGTCCTAGTCCTAGCTGCCCTACTCATAGTAAAACGAATGAAACATCTCGCTCTCAGAGTTGGGAAGTTGAGGAGTGTGATGCTGAGAGTATGTCGAGTGCGCGTGTGCAGGGAGACGAGGATATGATGGGGGAGGCGTGGAGCGGCAGCATGCGGCGGGTGCCGCGCTCGCCGAGCCCGCTGCTGCCCGCGATATGAGCGGGAGCCGCGCCCGCGTCGCCTGCGACGTACGTGCCGCACGCGCCGCGCTCGCCGCACGTCCCGCACGTGCCGCACGCGCCCCAGACGCCGCGCACGCCACACGCACCGCGCACGCCGCGCACGCCGGCCCGCGACTACACACACATATCCTACATGTGGCCGCTGTAATCGTCCGATACAAGATCATTCTGTAAATATAACAAACCATATGAACAATAACGTTATCAAACTGTACATAAACTTCTTGAAGTGTCTCTGTCTCAGTAGTCGTGATGCTCTTAAAATATTGATGTATAGAAAGGGTATTTATAAATATTACGAAATTATATTTAAGGTTATCTTAAATATTCGTTAGATGATTGTACGTGGTAACGTTATAATTTATTTAAATTAAATCTAGGATCTGAATTGTACATTGTGTAATTTCAATTCTATTCTGTAAGTAAGTCAATATAGAAAGCTAAATTCTAAATACACGAGTTTGTAGAAAGAATATATTAAACGGCACTTCCAGATTCTATATTCAGTAGTGACCCGAACACAACTAAAGTAAATAATAATATATTTTTGTGAGGTTAAGTAGATGATGTGTAATTCTCATTAAGTGAACACCAAGTAGATAGGTATATTAACAAAACAAGTAGTTTAGGAAGAGAAAAATAAATGTGTCATTGAGTCTTATTTCTAGGTCGTGTCTGTATTAATTCTGTAGCTGAAAAAAATAACTTGCTAGCAGTATTTGAGAACTGTTCAAAGACTGAATATTTTTTGTATTATTTTTTTCTAATTCCACTTGACATGTTTTAATTTGCTAATGGCTATTTAAATACTGCATTTTTAATGTTTTTTTTTTGTATTCCTATTTTAACAACTACTGAGCTAAAGATTTTATTTGTGTCGTACAAAACTGTGCCAAATCAAATGTATAAATACCTACTTATGAAACTCATTGTGACATAGTTTTTAAGCAATCAAAATCTACTTACAGCGGGACTTCATATTATTGTTTTTATTTTTTTTTATTAAAAAAAAAAACTTGTTATTGCATAAACTCCTTATGTAAAAAATGTACAAATCTTGTACCTAAGTACATACATTGAATAAATTTGGTTTCTTAATCTTTTCAAATTCTATTTAGATATTTTCTTCGTAGCAAATTATAAATGTTTGATCTCATTAACGTTCTTTATCGGTGTGAATTAAAATAAAGTATAAAACAAAAGTTAAAGAAGAAAACGTAAATAAAGTCGTCCCGTTTACAATTATTTATATTAATATACAATTTTATTGATAGTTAGGTGATATTTATTGTAAATCGATGTATTAATGATGGTTGTAAAATAAGTAACTATGTTGTAAAATAAAAAGATATATGAACTAACAGAAGATTATAAAATTGTGTTCTTCAAATTATAATAAAAAAAGAAAATAAAATTATTGAAAATAAAGTGATTTATTAAATGTTTTAATTTATTTCTTACTTGTGCTCATTTCACAATCAACCCTCCCATATTTCTAAAACCGAATATTGTAAATAACATACTCCATACATCATTATAAATGCGACAGTAACTATGTGTTTCTGTTACCTTTTCACTCCCTTAACAGATATGCTGATTTTGATAAAATTGGCACAAAGGTGTTTCAAGGTTCCGTACCCGAAGGGTAACCAACGGAACCCTATTACTAAGCCTCCGTTGTCCGTGCGTCCGTCTGTCTCTCAACGGGCTATATCTCGTGATCCGTAATAGGTAGAAATTTTCACAGAATGTGGGTTCTGTTGCCGCTATTACAAAAACTAATAAAAAAAAAATAAAGGGGGTACTACGATGGAACAGAACCCTTCATGCGCGAGTCCGACTCGCACTTGACCGGTTTTTTATAGGTTACCGTTACAATGGGATAAGTTATGGCATCCGGCCGCTGGTACAAGCTTGTAATTAATAAAAATAAAATTCTACAACGATCACACTGTACCTTTACATTAACACCTTCATCATCATCATCATCAGCCTATAGCAGTCCACTGCTGGACATGGCCACCTCAATCGCAAGCCATTCAACTCGATTATTTCTCCATAATTCCAAATCAATCAATCACAAGAATGGAAGCAATTCAACTTTGAGAAAAACCGAACGAGGATCACGCAGTAGGCAAAATAAATATCTCTCAAAACGTATGAAGAGGGAAAATATTTCCTTATTTTCATGTATTTTGCTGAAGGTGAAATGTACGCTGAATAAAATAAAATTGCTTGACAAATCTCCGTGTGTAACAAACAAACATCTGACATGGTCTACACAAAATATGGTCGCGTCATGAAGGATAACGAAATATAGGGTCACGAGAATTGCTGCCAGAATTATTTATTTCGTACATCCATCATAACATTAGATACGGTTTGTTTTTCGAATATAGTGTGTTAGTTGTAGTGAGGGTTACATTTTCGAAATTTAAAAAAATCCTGGCCGAAATCGGACGGATATTTGAATCTTTCTTTTTGGAAAATTAAGAGTACTTTGAAATTTTCCTATTTCCATGACCCGGATATGTCCATCCAAATCCCGTCAGATGGTGACCCTAGTTGTAGTAGGTATTGAACAATATTTTTTCCACGATTTGAACATAGAATGAATCATCTTTCTTCTTTATCGTGTGGTTAGTGCCTAACCTGGTGTCAGTTTTTATGCCGCCCATGAATGAATGAATCATAGGGTTATGATGGACTATGCGAGTTTTAGTTGATAATGACTGTATAAGGTATTTTGTGGCCGGCTTTTAAACTTTAGTCTCGAAACACAGAATGAGAACAAAGTCACGATAATTAACACTGTCTGACCTGTGAATCTAAATAAGAAACTGATGGTCAAGACAATCAATAAACCACATTCTATTTTAAAATAAGTTAGTCCATTGCAAAGTAATCTCACATTTTAAATAATTTAGTCCATTGCAAACTTAACACGGTGTTTATAAATCCAAAGAGAAACACACTGTTGATGCTTTCTTAAAACCATAATTTAATGTAAACATCAAATCCCTTACGTTTCCCATTATTACTTTTAACAAAAATTTTCAATATATTTTTTCATTTATTGATTTTAGATATCAATAGTTAACATAACACCCATGGCGTGTGGAAAGTTTCTCCAGTAATTAAAAAAAAAACACTTTCATCTTTACAACCTATCTTTGATATTTACTTGGTTTTATTATAAACCCCTATTCATCAGAAGGGGTGCGCGTCCCACGTCCCATGCCCGCTCTCGCTCAAGTGCAACCCCGGGCAAAGAGGTCATGACCCTGACCGATATACCCACCAATTAATGTTAGGGTGACACGTTCCTGCCGTAAATAAGGATTGTGTTGGCGAGATACCATATTTTGATGAAGGTATCGTCTGGAGGTTATTAGGTATTTTGAATAATGGATTATTATAGGTAGAGATTAGAGTAGAATATAACTTGCGGCACCTATGAGTTCAGTGCGACACAAATCAATACAGACTGACAGGGTGCATTCAGCCCCTTATTTTGAATCATATTCCACCGGAATTTTTCTCCGGATTTTTTAATTTTTTTCAGTTAAGTACTATTTCTTTATTTCAATGTTCAATGAAAATTACAGTCCTTGTATGTACGCAGCACTCCATTTATGTAAATAATACGGCTAAAATGAAAAATCCAACAATGGAAGTCGAAATATACTAGCGAATGGCTCGTGAAATCTGCTGTTCACTTCCTGCCTAGCTACAGCGTTCATCGAACTCGTCGTTGCGCCTGCCGTTCGCTACATGCGTTTTGCCACGGTAACTATACATTCCGTATGAGGAAATAAAACAAATCAAATTTATTGGATTCCCATAACATTCCTGAAATAATTTCTTGTACCGGTCATCTTAGTATGATATACTGAATTCATCCCATCAGTTTGTAGATAATAATTATACAGTTACTGACAAGTACTTAGAAGATTTTGATGGATAAATAAACATTGGCGCATCATATTACTACGGACGCAATTTATTCAATAAAATTTGCGTGATAGTAGGACGAAACGGAATTTTATAATCCTTTGATGATGACATCATTAGGTGACTCAGAGTCCCCGAATATACAACTTTCAGAACCAGAGATAGTTTCCACAGCAGAAAAGAAAATAATAACCATTCTATATGACCATTTACTAGCAATATAACACAAGATTTCAAGTGCCCCATCATTGTCCTAACCGCAGGCTCTTTGTGACAGAAGCGAGAACCCACGAGAGCGTAGGTAACTCGATTTACACCCACACGGTCCTATTTCGGGGACTTAGAACATTTATGAGTCCTGTCGACCTGAAACATTATTCGTATACAGGGTGGATTTTATTAGAGGGGTAGTTAGGTCACCTAAGAACGTTTTCGTGTAGCTACAATGCTTGATACCTTTTAACCCCGTACATAAAATCCACCCTGTATATCGTGGGACCCTCACATTTTGCGGTTGTAATACAGGGACCAGTCTGTGTTTGATTTTCAGTGTACCGATCAACACACCTATGGAGGACGATATTGATTCCAGGAATTAATATACATATATTACTTGATGCTTGGTAGAAGGAATTTCTAATTTGTGCGAGAATCTGAACATAAAATATCATCACGTCTGTAATTTCCGAAGGGTAAGATAGAGGTTCACCTGTAATGCACCCGCATTTCACCCGGTTATATTAGTACCGTGTAATAGGGAATAAGTTCAACAAACATACATACATACATAAACTCACGCCTTTTCCCCATGGAGGTAGGCAGAAACCACAGGACGCCACCTGCTACTTATCCTTACATACTCCTTTTGCCGCGTCCCCATTCATACATCTGGTCATACACGTACGCCGGAATTTAAGTAATATTGAAATACCAACTCTTTATATTTTACTTGCGAATACTGAAACAAGAAAATCTAAAATGAATTAATAAATAAATAAAGCCTTCTGTTATAAAAAGTAATTCAATCAAAACATGAGACAAAAAATAATGTACCTCTCTCAAATATTGTAACGTTTTGTCTACCTGTCAAAACATCAAAAGATTGGTTTACTGAATAAATAAAATATCAAATATTGAGGTCCATAGAAATATCGCTCCTAAAATATCATTTTCTGCCTCAACAATGTAATCATGTTATCTGCTTGATTTTATATAATAAATAGATGAAAGGAGAGTGTTTTTATCACAAACAAAACGTTTCAAATATATTATTTTTTCTTACTTACTAGTTACATTTTTAATTTTTTTATAAAAAACATAAAAAAGAAAAAAAATTGTAGCCCACCGGTATCGGGAACTGGGTATAAGCTACCGGCGGTCAGGGCTCCAGAGAGAGGAACCTCCTAACAATACGAGCCGTGTCCAAATATATTATATTATAAAGGGTTCCGTAGTGAGTAATAGTAGATATAAATAAAAAAACACTAGCCAGCAGACAGACAAAAAGCAAAGGATTAAGTTTTTGCCATTTAGCTGTGAAACCCTAAAAACTGATATCTGATCTCGAATAATCAATTCGTAAGGCGATTAGACCCACACCAGCAAAAACCGCGTACTATTTACAAAGTTGGGTCGACCCCAGAATATGTCGGGACTTCGGGACCTAAATGAATTAACTCGCCCTGTATTCTGTCATTGGTGACATTATAATATGATATGTCGAGACCTCTTAATTAGGGTTTCGGATAACCTAGACAAGTGAATCTAATAAAACTAGATTACCTTCATGGGTGTGTCTAGACTCATGTGTGGCTAGGTCTTCAAAAATTTGCTGAACTATGCAAATTGACTTTTTTCAGTGGGTATATTTCAATTCTTTGTCATTCAGAGTAAATGTTGTTTTTTGATAATCATCGCTGAATATAAAGGTTTAATAGGTATTATTTCAAACATAACAAAAACATTAACTTGAGATTCGTATCACAATCAGATTGTTTATAAATCTAAGCGAAATGTGGGCCAACTATCTAGAATAGACATAAGGTCTTGCGCACAGGATGCAAGCGACGCTTAGTTTGTGGCTCACCGATTATGACACAACTGAACTGTTTACTTTTGATTAACAAGCTTATTACTTATATGGTTACTTGTTTGTTGTGATTAACACAAAAAGATTTATGATACTATACAAGATGTAAACGGACCCTTCACGATGCCGCTAACCAAGCATTCTGTACATCAAACTTAGCAACTCTATGCAAACATGATTATATGAATACCCTTAATGAAGCCGAAAGGTGCTTGTTCTTCCAGTCATTGTGATTTTTTTTTGTTTCGGACCATACCTGGGATCCTTTTAGTTACGGAGATATTGGGGGTCAAAGTTTCAACTTTTTCACCAGTTTTTGTTTTAATTCTAGTTTTTAATATTATAACTTTACTTTAAATACCTCCTCCCACGTACTATTCAATGCATACATCAGCTCAATGTTTTGAGTGCGTTACATTGATTCCTACCGAAATGCGTGAATTTTCACCCAAAAAAAAAGTCGTTTCCCAGCAAAGTTAAGTAAAGTTACTTAGTTTGATGCACAGAATGCTTGGTTGACGGCTTCGTGAAGGGTCCGTTTACACCCTGTATTTAAATGAACATTACCTCACCAACATACACATGCGGCAACCTAAGAAACATTTCAGAAAGTTATATAATTATGTAGGATTGTCAGTACCTAAAACTTTCTGAAATGTCGAAGAAGAAAGTTATTTTTGTCTCATTTAATTAAAAAAACTAAGTAATGTCCTTATAAAAATTCTCTCGCAATTTTTTTATACGCCTTGTAAAATATTAATATTAATGCGGAAGCAAATTCTTTCACGATTTTTGCTGAAAAATATTGTCGCAATAAACATTTCTGGAGCTTGAAAATATCTTTTAGTAAAAGTTTTCTTAGAAATAGGTGTCTAGATTAATTTTATGATAATAGCAGAATCTTCCAGAAAGTATTTGGTATTAATGGATATTAATTTGTTTTCTACACTTTAATAATGTTTAGGTTGAGAATTATTAATAACAGATAATTATCTTAGAACTTTACCGTTGTCCTGTGGAATGTAGCCTACCCAATTAACACTAATGTTTGGCTAACGAGATTAATAACCTTTTTTATTTTTGTATATGGCATGTCACATGTCAACCAAAGAGTTTGTCGCCTTCTTAGCCGGTTTACCCTGTAGTTGCCTTGAGTGTAAGGACTGCCTTATTACCTCTTTTATAATAGACTTTGGACAAAGAAAGAGTGGTCAGTACTTTTTTTCGCCAATTTTTCAAGATGTGTTAAAATAAATAAAGTTGCATTACTATGGATCCATGTTATATATCATCGTTTTCGCAAATTGAGGAAAACAGAAACCCAATATTTTCCTTATCTTTGTGACTTTTATTTCGAGCCTTGATTGGATACCTTTGAGAAATTGACACTGATGTAAGTGTATTTGTACAAAAATGGACGTAACGCGATTCTTACATCAATTTCTATTACTTATGATTTTAATCAGAGATTGTTATATACTCGCTGGTAATGCTTGTAGCGTATTAATTTTTGTTGTACAGTCACGAGCAATGAAACGTACACACTAAGCAAAACTCAAAAGCAATTTTCTCGTAAAATAACGGTTTCTACTTTGAGATACCTATTTCATAAAAGTACGGCTTCTGAAATACCAAAACGTTAATACGTGAAAAAGTAAAACGTAAATCAACACTTTAGGAGAAAATCACTTTAAAATGTTGCTGATTGTTTATGTTTTATTGCCCGTGACTGTTCAACAAAAAACTAAACTAAGTACCACGGAGTACCTACTTACCTATTGCGACAATGACTGCGGATAAAACACAGACAGAAGACAGAAGTTGTTTCGAGCATTGACTTGTGGAGCGACCCGACGTACGATACTCACGCGATGAAAACAGGTCACGCGCGTGTTTCACCTGACGCTATTTGCAAAGCCCGAGGTCGTGAACTTGGCCTTAGAGTAGAATTACCAGTGATTAGGTGATAACATGACAGTTGAGCTCTTTGCTATGCTGTTTTTTATTTTATTTTTTTGCTTTCAAAAAAAAAAAAAGTTTGTAACTATGTAACGGTTTAACTATTTGAGTGTTTAAAAAGGAGCGCTCGTCTATTCTCGGTGTTTCTCGCTTGGCTATTCATTCTCGCACTCACCCTGCCGGGAGGGCCCCTGCCTGCTGGGAGTATCTCGGCGAGAGTGTAAGTACAGCCACAATAAGAACTTAAACAAATTGTTTTCTTAAATTCGGTGTGCAATATTTACGGCAGCACTAAAGATGAGACAAAAATTAATGATAATCATAGTATTTTTGTCATGAATTTACGATTCCACCATTAATCAGGTAAAACTTCTTTTACCTTAATATATCAAGTGCCGCCATGACACTGATAACGAGGGGGGTGCCAAAATGAATGGTGTTATACAGGGTGGATATTAATCTATAAAGGTTTATCCTTGGTAATAAAAAATCGCATAAAAAGTAAGCTAGATGAGTCATTAGAAGGGGGGTTGGAAATGAGGTCGTATTCCTAGATAATAACTATTATTATAATGTTTATGATATCATCAGTTCTTGTGTGGCAGTTGGCGATAGTCCGCCGGAATATTTACTGTTCTTTTTAGGGTTCCGTAGCCGAATGACAAAAAACGGAACCCCAATAGATTCGTCTTGTCTGTCTGTCTGTAGGTCACAGCCACTTTATTCCGAAACTATTAGAACTACACAGTTGAAACTTGATAGGTTGATGAATTCTGTGAACCACTTTACGATTTTTATACAAAAAAAAAAGATTAAGGGGGCCTCCCCATACATGGAACTAGAACTAAAAAAAGGGGGTGTCTTTAGGTAGGTCTTTAAAAATGACATTGAGATTTGTAAACCCATTTTTTCTCAAAGTCAATCTTTGAAAGACTCTTCCAAAGTGGTAAAATGTGTTTCCCCTCTAATGTCGAGAAGAGAAGGAAAATTCTGAAAAAATGAAGGATTGTAGAACGTAAAAAAAAACTTTCTAATTCTAAACTTCTTTCGATCTTCAAATTGCGGCAGTAACTTTGTTTTTCATTAACATACTACGAAAAACAAATTAAGTTTTGCTGTTGAATGAAATTCAATAAAACATATGAATGAGCCTTCAAAATATTTTTATTACATTGTTTGGTGCTACGGAACCCTGTGTGCGTGTGAGTACAACTCGCACTTAGCCGGTCTTTTATGTTAACATTATTCAGTGACATAATTCTGTGAGATTGGAGAATTATTATTGCTTGCCAAAATGAAATATTTTATTGAAGAAAATATTTCAAATTATTTAGAAACACCGTTTTCTCATAGCTACATTTTATTAAACAAATAACTTCGTTGTCCCGGAACGTGCCGACCGCGAAGCATTGAACGCAAATCGGTGCATTTTACAGGAGATTGTGGACTCAGCTCCCCTTGTGTTTAGAATGAACATTGTTTGTTACTTGTCTGTCAAAGCAAGATAACACCTTTGAAAAACCCAGGTCAACACAAAAAGGGACCTTACTGTACCTTAAATTAAGTACGACTGGAAAGGCTTATAGGACTAGAATAAGCAAAATTAACTTATAATGTCCCTAGTACTGGGACACGGACTCTCTCGATGCCATGGAGTGGACTGAAATCCACCACACGGGGACAGTGCGTGTGATAGATCGATGTCACACACATGTCTTCGAATGTTCTGTTCGTCCAGGTTTCTTAAGTATAGACTCTTTTATGGTAATACTAGCTTATACCCGAGATTTCGCCCGCGTGGTGTTCGGTACTTTCCCACGGCATCGTAGTACCGGGATAAAAAGTAGCCTATATGTTAATCCAGGTTATAAACGAACTAAATCCTTTTAGCAATTTCTGCGTGAAAGAGTAACAAATATCCATCCATCCATCCATCCTCACAAACTTGCGCATTTATAATATTAGTAGGATTGGTTTATTTCTGTGGTTTCTGCTTACCCCCATTGGAAAAAGGCGTGAGTTTATGTATGTAAGTATCCAATAAAAAACGTCTTTACTAATTTGACGGATAGATACTGCAATAACTAAAACAAAAAGCGATTTCACCGCTAATACCGCACCGCACTGTAGTCATGTATTGAACCACACTTTACGAATCATTAGCCTATCAATAAAGGTGAACCGCACGGGATGCGGGATCTGTACGCTGTCAATGTAACACTGTTGTGTACAACCCACACATTTAACGGGCCTCTACCCCACCGTCAACAATAACAGTAATTAAATGTTATGCAAAATATTTAGTTTTAATTTCGCAAAAAAGATACAGGGGGATGCAAAGAAAGCAAAAAGAATTAGCATGCCATGCACTCAAATATATGCTCGACACGTATTTCGCCGAATTAATTATTATTGCTTTTCCTGAATGTGCATATTTTTGCGGGTGAGAGGGTCCTGCATCCTGCATCCAGGGCTGGATCTTAGGTGGTCTAAGCCAAACCACATGTAACACATGCTTTGACTTTAACATTTCAGTTCCAGTCTTTGTCTTGCGATTGTACTTTGACAGTGACTGGCATAATGCCTAAATAAAGTGCGTGGTAAGTTTTGTTTGTAGATCTCGGTCTAATCGGACCTCTGTTGACTACTACGGTTGACTGATTAAATACATGGTTCTGGTTTAATCAGAGGTGTTCATATATAATTTTCTGAACCCCTAAATATTCAGATGACTTAATATTAGATACCTATTTAAAACTGGAACTATTGAATATATATTAAGTCGGTACTTAGAATGAAACACTTTCAAAAGTAAAAATAAGACGACAACAAGAAAAACAGGGAGGAACTATAAGACAAGACATTGTCAAACTTGTAAGCATGTTCGTAATACACTGAAAAATGAAATGAATTTCATAAGAGTCTTACGAACAGCAAGAAAATAAAAAACTTTAACAAATGATGTATTTCAAAGCATTTTATACTCCCTCTCGACGTCATTACAGCGACAGTAACATACTTATCATGTTTCAAGTTCATAAGAGTTCTACAAATGTCAGTGGAAATGTGGGCGAGTCGGAAATTAAAGTGCAACTCAATGACGCCAGCTCGCTTCTTCATATCTTGTGTATACAGGGTGGGTAAAAAATCGTGGATCAAATGAAACAGGGCGATAGTTGGGGTTATCAGGGTAATTTTCTTTTTCAGTTAGTTTCTGAAGTTACATTTTTTTTTTGTGAGACTTAAAATATATTGAATAAAGTGCCAGTAGATACTCATAAATCATGGTACACGCTGTCATAAAAGCAACTTAACACCATATTATATTTTAAGTTGGTACCCATTTTACTCTATTTGCCTATTTAGGAAACCCTTTTGGTATTTTCTTAAAAAAACACTCAATAGTCATAATTTTTAAGGAGTGACCTCCTTAAAATTATGACTACAGAGTTAGGACTCTGCCACATAGATATTTTTACTGCAAATAACCCCAACTATCGCCCTGATTCGTTTGATGCACGATTTTTTACCCACCCTGTATTTTGCAAGTAGGGAATTAAGTAGTCGCCGGTTTTTTGTTTTTTTTTCCTGATAGCTTTCTAGAAGGAGAAAAATCAATTGATGATTATTTTATTTCAGACTAGATGCTGTTCGATCCGTGGTTTTAAAGCAAAATAAACTGTTCAACCGCCTAAAGTTGGCTTTTCAACGTCTATTCTTAAAACTTTTATAAAATCTAAGAAATTTATTTTAGTGACTTTGCTGCTTAAACGTTGCCCGACAGCCAATCACGAAACGTTTTGATCATGTTTATTACGTCTCGCTTAAGTCCTTAAACAACTGGTGGTACTTGTGTTCAATATTTTTTGGTTGTTTTTGACGTAAATGATGAACGAAAAAGAAAAAAAAAGGCAGAAGACACATGTAGAATACATGTTTTATATCTTGATGTAAACGTGTAACGTTTATTTTCATAGCATGCCGTAGTTAAAATGCCTATCACATGCGTACATTTTCGGCATATGCATGATGGAAGCTGACGCAATGGCATGTCATAACGCGCTGTCGAGGCTATCCGATGCTTGCCAAGCTAAACGGGTTTAAACGAGGCATTAGTAGGTATCACAATATACTACGTACTAGGGATGTAGCCAGTGGTCACAAGGTTACAATAGGGGAGTTTGATAAAGTGGAAGTTATGAAAATTATTTGTGGAGGGGGGTGGGTGTCGTTTTTTATGCGTCACAGATTAAAGTCTTGCTCATTGCTAGCATAAAAATTATTAAAAGATGTGATGAAACTTTGCGTGCCACAAATAAAGTATTTGTTCGGACATTTTTTTCCTACAGAAACAAATGAAAGCCTGTTGGATTTTCGACGATAGATTCAGCGCAATTTTCAACTCTCGTTTAAAATTCAACAGTCAAATCAAATCATTTATTTGCATGAATATGGGTAGGTACATGAGGTGATACATACAACAGAAGTTCTTTAAGCCATATCCCACCTTAACAGTTGAGCAAATATCTATTACAATAAAAAATAATAAATCTTACATCAATCGTTACTTATTTATCTATAGCAAATATTATTATTAGTTTATTTATGACATTTTTTAATTATACATAAAAGTGCAACAATGATTAGGAATTAAGGTGTTGCCTGTGAGAGTGAAAACAGGCGCTTAGATAAAAACAAAATCTACTTCATTAGACTTACAAAAAAGTTTAGGTACTTACTGCTATCACACATCCAACACCACACACAAAAGCACACACACACATTGAAAGCATGGATGTAAATGTTCATCGGTAAATATTCTCAATGTAAACAGTTTACGTGCCAACAGACTGATAGGTACCTATTCTTTCAGGAAAGACTGGAGTGGAGACAGTGACATAAAATTTTATGTAACGAGTTTTACGGTACTGAATTGGTATTGTTATTGAAAAAGGGTGGTTTTGTAGCTTTTCCTTGATGTCAAATTGATATAAATTTAACGACAATATGTGGGTGTAACAGTATGTTTTCAATATTTTCGGTAAAATTATTTTACTATACGAAACCGGTACGACCTAGCTGCCGGTTTCTTATTCATACTTGTTTCAAAATCAATAGGCAAACTTACCACTACTTTTATGTTATTTTCATTGTTCCTCGTTATTTTTTAGTAGGTATGTACTGCGGCTAGTGTACCAAATAAGTAAATACAATAAAATAAATCAAAATCAATCATATCTCTGAAATACAAATTATTCATGTTTGAGCACACTACAGATAACTGTTCTGTGTGTAACAACTGGATATCAATACCTTATTGTTACTTAACATTATATGATTTGCAGTACAACAGTTTACTATAAAATCAATAAAATTCATATGTCCGAATTAAAATCTGTTTTTACTCACAACCTTATTACTGTAGTAGCCATTCGTAGAAGTTTTTTTCTTCTTTTTAAGTCGACGATACTCTTTAGAATTGAATTTTTGGTATGGTGTGTGGAAGTGATCTATAACATAACATCATGCCTGTTTTCCCCGAAGGGCTAGGCAGAGGTGTATTCATTAGTACACCCACATGTCGCCCGTTATGTTTAAGTCCCATGTAATATTGAGCGAGGCTAAAGCCAAATCAAACGGGCACAAAAAAAAACCAAGGAAAAGTGGAAGTGATGCCATAAAGTTTTGCCATAAACCTTGTAATCGCTTCAAACCTTACCTGTGTAACTTACCTTCCGCCCAAATTATTCCCAAACGCAATCCTCAAGTATCTCATCTAAATAACAAAGGATTTACCATGTTCACACTGAAGTCCTAAATTCCGAAGTAATATAATATTCCCTATAGAAGTTCCCTGTTTATAATTTGTCTGCCATAGAGAACACGTAGGTACATTAGCATTTAGTTTGAAACTAGCTAGGGCAATAGTAATGAATCACATTAATATTCATAGATCACACAAATCGTGCTTAGTTACTGAATGGTTACGTGATTACATGTGTGTACTGTCATGTGCACAAATATATATCTACAACTGGTAATGAAATTCAACAAAGATTTTCACTTGTATTAAAAATTATGTGATTTTAGTATACTTGTTTACTTAAGATGTTATGTTGCAGCAATAGTGTGAAATTGATTTTTTGTGTTTTTTTGTAAAACATTTAAATATTTTCAAACATGTAGAAGAACTATTAAGAAGCTTTTAAAAGTATTATATTTCAATAATTGAATCAGAACACTACGGACAGAGCAATTCAAAATTGTTTCGTCAATAGTATGCTACTTGTTTTTGTATGTGCCTGTACTAACGTACCAATATGCAAATGATATAGGTACGAAACTAAACTTCCTAGTCAAAACTGCTACTTCGAATAATAATGTCTTTGCAAGATATTGAGGGTATAAAATACTGAAGTTTGAAGACGATCGTTGATTAAACATTTTAATTAAGTGTCTAGTTTCCTCAGAGAACGGAGCCCTGGAAAGTCTTCCGACTTGAAACTTGTTTCAGTATTGTATATTTTATATTGTGCAGCATTAGCTCTTTATATAACCAACTAGCTTCAGTCCACGGCTTCGCTCGTTCTGACGTCATAAAATATCTAACTGGAACTTGGCCTCCCGGGACAAAAAGACTATGAAATCAGCAGTGGTTTCTTTCGCTGCTATACCATATATATACCACCATATAACAACGACTACTTTTAGTTTTCCAGTTTTCGGTATGTAATTATGATTAAATTGTTATGGCAAGATGGTAAGGTATATTTTGCGTTTCCTTACCGTATTTTTGAATGCAAAAAGGTGTAATTTTTGAGTTAACAAAAATGAAATGTGTTTGCTTTTTTTATTATACCACATGCCTTTACATGCTCGTGAAAGAAAAATACGAAAATTTTGCACTTCAAAAAGGTATCACCATTTTCGTGCAGAAAATACTGCAATTTTTCAAACTCTCATTACTAGCTTCCAAAGTTTTGTGGCCAAGATATAAGTATGACACAGATTGACGATGCCCAAACTTTTAGCTCTGAAACATCAATAGGTACGAACATTACTTAACTTTGTCGACGGTCATCTATACCAATATTGATCTACAGAAGTCCGTAGTACACCTAAACTTGACTAATGACCGAATTAGGATTGAATGTGATAAATGAGCGTTTGGTTTATCGGGAACCATTTTGGTTCAGAGTATCTAATTTCTAATAATATATATAATTTCTAAAATGGTAAGTTCGTTTAGTTTGTTCATCATGAAGTACTTTTAAAGTTTTAAATGTGTTGCAGCACTGTTACCTATGGGCACAGCTCTGCCTATCTTACAGAACTCGAGAAAAGTCTTCAGTCTGATATCATCAGCCTCTTTTCTTCAGCCATGCTGGAGTCGGGTCCAGTCTAACCATATGCAGCTGAATACAGATGTTTTATATGGTACAACTGTTTGTTTGAACTCCACAACCCAGTGATTGTACAAACGATAAGTGGCTTCGGCCTATGCGCCACAAAAATCTAACATAACATCACGCATGTAGTCTTTGAAAGGTCAGGCAGAGGTGTACCTAAGAGTACACCCACATTTCTCTTTATAAAATATATTTTGTCATATGTACACATCAGCATACTGAGTAATATTTTATAACTGCGTATGTATTTTATTCCGCACATGTGAACGTGGTGAGTGCTAACACTCGAGGTAAGCGTTCTCACCATATTTTATAGTTCTAGTCGTTATTCCTGCGTTTTTATGTCGAATACACATGCACGTCATAGCTATAGGCAGAAAGGTAAGCACTTTATAAAAAGTGACGATCGCTCGCTTTAAAATGTGGTTATAGATATACTTTGAAAAAAAAAAGTAGGGGTAAGGTTTTTGGTGGACGGCCATTATTATTTAGTAAATCTAGATTTACTAATAAAAAAAAGGAAGAAGAAGAAAGGGTAGAAGGAAAGAGCAGCAATTTTATAGCAATAGCAATAAAATTGTTAGCAATAATTGATATTGGATAGCAATTTTCCATTGCATAGCATTAGGGCCACTTGCCCACCATAGCCTGATTTCTGGAACGAAAATCAAGATAAAAATGAGCGACCACTGCTGTAATTGGTTGAGTAAATTGTCAATGGACAATCGCATTACTTGACTTCTATTTTTTTGTAAATTATGAAGCTTTGATAAATTTCGTTCCAGAAACCAGGTGTACTTATTTTCACAAAGCAATGGTTGTGGCTAACACACATGTTAAATACGTAATAGCAACGTCATGTAGATTCATATGTTTATGATAGAAAGTTTTAGCGCCACGCCAGAGACTTTGTTTGTTACAGAGACGTGAAGCTTATTATTTCAATCAATCGCCTCGAGGGAAGCCAGTATTTGCCAAGCTGGTCTAAATTGCCGGTCATTCAGATGTACGCACCTTATTAAGTTTGCTTCGTGTACCAGTCCGAAAGGATGGAATGTGAACAATTATCTCACAACTGTGATGTCGTAATTATTTACCAAAGGACACACATATCTAAGCAGACATCGGCAATAGAAATAATTTATGTACGATGACAAACAAAACATAAATAGATCCTTTGTTACATTGCCCAAGAACACTGCAGACAAAGGATGATATAAAACCAATTTCCCTTCTCCACGAAATACATCTCTGAAGTCAAAAAGCATGTCAGTTACAACCGCCAATTGTAAAATACACAATAGTAGTGAATTATAGGGGCACGGATGCGCGTCACCCGCCAGACGAATCACCTAGAACTACTAAATGTGGACTAGGTTAGAAAGTTAGGTCGTAGAGTACACTCGGGAGTAAAGTTAGGTCAAAGGGAGCATTCATGGGTGTAAAAGTACCCTTTACGAAGCCGAAAGGCACTTGTTCTCCCTATCACAGCGATATTTTATTGTTCTAAATTATACCTGGGAACTTTCTCGTCACGGAGATATTGGGGGTCAAAGTACTAGCTTTTTCACAAGTTTTTTTTAAAATACAAGTTTTTAATGTTGTTACTTTATTTTAAATACGTCCACGACGCGCGTTATATACAATGCATCCATCAGCACAATGTTTGAGTCCTACCTTAAAACGTGGTTTTTCACCAAAAATTTAAAGTCGTTCCCCAGCAATAATTTTTGCGTAGGGTTACTTAGTTTGATGTATAGAATGCATGGTTGACGGCTTCGTGAAGGATGCGATTACACCTTATATAGTGTTGTGTGTTTTGATTAATTCAATTAGCGTGATTTTACATGGTGCTACTACCGCCTACCGTAGACGTAGACATGATTATGATAAAAAATTACTATTTTCAGACCTCTTCAATTGAATAAGTTTTAATGGAATCGGATTTGAATCAATGTTGAATCAAACTTAAAAGAATGAACGTCTAGCTGACCTAGACGTTCATTCTTTTAAGTTAATAATAAAATCTATGCATAAATTCAAAATCTGAAAATGTCATTGGGGTGACTTGAAGGAGTTCTCCTGCCGTTGTTTTTGTACTGTATTTAAGGAAGAGATTGAGAATGATAACGAGATTTCCTAGTATCGTTATTATGAATAAAGGGTGTAAACGGACCCTTGACGAAGCCTTCAACCAAGCATTATGTCCATCAAACTAAGTCACCCTACCCAAAAATTATTGCTGGGAAACGACTTTTTTTTTGGGATGAAAAATCACGTTTTACGGTAAAACTCAATGTAACTTACTCAAAACTTGGTGCTGATGGATCTTTAAATAGTAAACGGGCCATAGAGGCAATTAAAGTAAATTTAAAACCTTAAAAAGGAGTATTTAAAAAAAAACTTGTGAAAAATTTGGAACTTTGACCTCCAATATCTCCGTAAATAGAAGGTTCCCAGGCATGGTCCAGAAAAAAAAAATGATCGCAATGATGGGGAGAACAAGTGCCTTTGGGCTTCGGTAAGGGTCTTGTTACACCCTTTATGTACGGGTGGGTAATGCGGATATAATATCCATAGCACACAAAAACTAGCTGGTTAGCCCTTTCAAAATATAAAACCTAAAACATAGACATGACATTAATCTCAGCTCACCACTCAGTGAAAACGCTGACTAGTTAATATATTTTAGGATCTACTTCGTTACGTACGTTCCCAGTACATAGCTCAGTTTTTCGCGACAAGATAATTTAATCTTCTGCTCAACACTCCCGAATTCGCATGAAAACGTATCCTCCTAATAAAAGTAAATCCTACAAATTGTTTTTATACATTATTTTCACGAGTACCTACAGTTTCGCTTATTGCTTCATAAAACGTACATATAGTTTATCATGTCTGAACGAACGCGCGTAGAAATCCCGTTTTATTTTATTTATAAGAGTGGATTTGTTTTCTCGTGTATTTTCATTGTAAATTGTTTTCGACAATAAATAATTATGAAATTATTAAGTACCTACATTTTAGTCAGACTAGTACTTGTTTTTATTCTTACTATGTGACACCTAAATGAATGTCTAAATAAAAACGCGCTGTTGCATTTTCTACTCTGTGCCCAGCTCTGAAATTCAGCAGTGCACTTGTCCACTATGCTACAGTTACTATTTTGTCGCAGTCTGAGAACAGTTATTAATGTAGTGAAAAGATTAGTCACCCAGAAAAGTTCGCAGGGGCACTCAGCATGGGGAATGCCTTACAAAAAATATGAGTGAATCAAACAAATGAATTTATTTTTACGCAAAATAAATATTTGTAATATAATGTTCATCATCTGCCTAGCCTTCTCTTGTTGGGGTCGGCTTCCATTCTAACTGGATGCAGCTAAATGGAGCGACTGCATGCGATCTGACCTCCACAACCCAGTCAGTACTGGGTAATACGATACCCCTTGGTAAGACTGGTTGTCAGACTTTTTGGGCCACTGACTACCCGTAACAGCCGTGACCAAGGACTTTACGTGCTTTCTGAGGCACGGACGAAACTCGGTATGTAATGGGTGGTCATCCATCCACAGACCAACCTAGGCAAGCACGGCTTAACCTAAAGATCGACCCGAGCGACTGTTATTATTTAGCCACGAGCTCCTCCTTTCCATTTGTAATATAATGTTGAATAATATGAACCCTGACCTTAGTAGCATAACAGCCTGTACCCAGACCCAAAAATATTCTAGTGCGACAACAGAACAAAAATCTAGTGTCCAAAAAAATAAAGTAAGAGACCTGCAAAATATTACCCTGCGTGGTAAATCCTTGCCGTCAAGTATAATGGTAGCCAATTACTTACGCAGAAAATATAGGTCTCGTCTAGTATAGTCAACCGTACGTCAGTGATAACACGTAGACTTTGAGTTGACCTAGCGATGTACGGAGTTTCAATTGAATCAGAGGCCAGTTTATTCTGGTGACCCCAGACTTGCTACAGACTGTATGTACGTACCTATTCATAGGTACTAAGCCTAAGACTCAACTCACAAGACTTGCTTTTTATTCGCGAGTACTCACGACGCGAATTTGTTAAATCTCCTGTCGTATTTGAAGAGTTAAGTTTTTTTATACGAATCACGTGCATGCTAAGGTATTAAATTTTTTTGAATGATTTTAAGTATCTTCGTATATATTACATAGGTATACTTCAGTGCTATTTACTGTTTTATGTTAAGTTGAAGTTTTAAAGATTTTGCGTTATTTCGTTTTCTAAATTTAGTCGAAAAAAAACCTGTTCGAGACCTTGTTTGAGTTCAAAATATTACGGAGTAATAATAGTAGCCCTGAGGCTAGTTTTGTGCTTGGCAATAGGTTTGCCAACATTATCAGAGACTTGACCAAAATAACAAAAATGTGACTGTTACACTTCATTCCAACCCTGCTGGGAATACAGGGTGTTCTGTATTATGTTATGTTAACAAATCAAACATATTACATTCCTCAGTCGCTGTTTCAAAACTAATCACCATTACATTAATGAAAGGCAAATATTCTCACTGGCAAACCTGATTCTATAAATAAACACTATTTTTTATTTTTTCCTTAAAAGCAATTCATCCCAAATGTCTCATCCACACAGTGGGTAGGATCAGAATTTTATGACAGAAAAAATACGTGAACATTTTCACGGCTAAGAAGATTGAGCGACACCCCGCCGAGACCCGAATTAATGTCTAGCACAAATACAAATATCCCAAGATCATCTGACTTGCAACTTTTTTATTACGGCGACGAAAATTACGAACAAGTTTCCACGAAAATGGTTTTACGACAAAAACAAGATTTAGGTGCTTCTAGAAAATGTTGGCCCTAAATTATTACGTTTTTTGGTGTTTGTGGTAATGTTGGAAGACAAATGTGTAGTAATAATGTGTAATATTGTGGTTCTACTTTATTTTGTGAAACGTGATGTTATTAATGTGGATGAATAATGACTTCATTTTTTCAACTTTTTGAATGGAATAGAATATTAATTTATGTTTTTGTAGTTGGCTCACAAATAAAGGTGGTAATATATTAAAAAAAAAACGTTCTCTACAACATACCCCTAGGGTGTAGAATAAAGGAAAGATATAAAATGAACAAAAGAATAATAGTGGTTACGCATGTTCCATTTATAAAATACATGGAAGGATCTGAAAAATACAGTTCTTTAAATTAACATAGCATTAACTATTAGACCTTTTGACTCACAAGGCATACAATATTATAAAGAAAAAGTAAAAAAAAAAAGTTTGCAGAAAATTACCTTTCAATATTTTGCCTAAGATCCTCCGAAGATTTCGTCAATTCCAATTCAGGTTTAAGCCACATGAGACTTTCTAGTTAAACCACGTAGTCTCCCTATGCTATTCAAAAGATATAATAGAAGTACCAGCCACTTCCAGTCAAGTAGTAAAATTAAATAGTTACGACTACGACGTAGCACGGTTACGGCGTAGCACGGTTAGGGCGTAGCCCATCTACGGCGTAGCACGTCTACGGAGAAGCACGTCTACGAGAAGTCCGTTCGCTTAATCTCACGAGGCTATTACTGTTCGTTTTGTGTGAAAGCGGTCTTGTTAGTGACGTTAAGAATAGTTTACGGTACAAAGGTCTTTCCTTTATGTTGTGAGTACTTGCCTTACCTTAGTAAACTATTTGGTTTGCGGGTAAAGCTCAAAAACTTCTTTGTGTAAGAATGCTTAAACTTTTTTCTGCACTCTAAGAAAAGGAAAGCTATTTGATGAAATGGTACCATTAAAAGTAGTATGTATAGAAGTTTCAAAATACGATCTATAATAAATAACATTACGCCTGCATTCCTCGTAGGATAAGCAGAGGTGTCAATAACATTCCACCAAGTTTTTTTTTTATTAAGTCTCATGTAGCCTATAATGATAACCGATCACAAATCTAGAATCTCCATTCTCTCAATGCCTTTTCTGATTAATTATACAGTCCATATTTAACTGACTTTACGGACATATCAAAGTTTAAAGGCCATTTTGGTCTCAAATTGACATACAACGTGTCCCTTGTAAACCGACACCGTCATATGCCATTTTATTCTTATCTCTAATTAATCTTTAGTGCGCCCACGGCCTGCGATAATCTGTCAAGCCGAGACATGTTTATGGGTCTAAGCAACGAGGAAGAATAGGTACAGAAGGTTTAAAACAATTATTGTGCTTGGCCATGGAGCGGAGTAGTCAGCTGGACGGATAAGTGTAAGTGGACTGAATTTGAAACCGTATTTTTATAAGATTAAAAAAAATAAATATTATAGAGTAAGAAATGGGGGGAACCTTTGCCCAGCAGTGGGACAGAATAGGCAAATTAAAAAAAAATAGAGTAATGTAGATCGGAATGGTGAATTTGACAGTCACTTGGTCTTATTGCGCGGTTTAAGATGTTATTATTAGCTGATAGCATTTTGAATTGCCTAGTGGCGTTTCAATTCACTATTAGTCAGCCTTTGTGATATAGTAAAATATTTGTCTTTAGTTATAGTTAATGTTTATTCTTGTTATTGCTGGAAAAGTACCTACGAGTAGTTACATAAAAATATAGGTAATATTGTATATGGGCGCTACATCTACCAACAAACTGCTTTACAGTTTGGCAGAAGTAACATTTTTTTGTAATACTTCGGATGTCACCACGAATAAACGCTTTTTTTTTCTTACATTTTTGTTGACTTTTTAGAACAATTTAGCTTTAATTATACCATCTTCTAGAATGGATCTTCTAAACAAAGACATTTCTATGACGTGAAGGGTATGAACTGTATTGTAATTTATAACGCAAATATGAAGTACTTCGAGCCTTTAAATGGCTGAAGCAATAACAATAAAAAGGAAATGTTGGTATTGTCTGTTATTGTATGTCTGTTGTTTATGTAGTGAGCCCCAATGTTTATTGCATGCTATTGTGTTAAAAGCTTGGGATAAACAAATATGCTGGAGTGTTAAACTGGTTTCTAGTTGATTGGAAATATATTGTGAGTGTGTATTCTGTGTGTTATATTCATGAAATGATATCTCGTGAGCTTGTGGCTAAATAATAACAGCCGCTCGGATCGATCTTCAAGCTAAGCCGCGCTTACCTAGGTTGGTCCGTGGATGAATGACCGCCCATTACATACCGAGTTTCCTCCGTGCCTCGGAAAGCATGTTAAGCCGTTGGTCCCGGCTGTCATTTGTAGATCTTGGACAGTCGTAACAGGTAGCCAGTGGCCCGAAGGTCTGACAACTAGTCTTACCAAGGGGTATCTTATTACCCAGTACTAACTGGGTTGTAGACGTTAGATAGGCAGTCGCTCCAAGTAAAATACTGGTATTCAGCTGCATCCAGTTAGACTGGAAGCCGACTCCAACATAGTTGGAAAAAGGCTATTCTAGGCTGATGATTCATGAAATGATTTGAATGCAGAGATTATAATGAAACAGACAAAACAATCGAATCACTTTTTTTCGATGAGAGCTCGGCATTGATATCACCAAAAAGTTTTAAATGTAAAAACGTGTTATTTTTGCCTCCACAATGAATAAAATAAATTCGTTATTTCCACATATACCAAAAACGGAATCAAAAACCAATCTGTGTTTCAAGCTTATGTTTATTTTAAAGGTGGGTCACAGTATTTTACAAATTTTCAAACAAAAGGGTTAAATGTAAGGACAGGGGTAATACGTTGTTAAAAATTTGAATGTGAAACAAAAGTGGGTAGTCATTGTTTTACTGGGGATGTGCTCGCGGCTAATTACCTTTGTTTCTTTTTGTGACAGTGAGATAGGTACATTAGAGATCTATTGTTTTGTTTAGATACTGTTCAATGTGTTTATGATAGGAGGTGTATTTGGGTATACGAGAAAGATAATTGGTCTGTTATTTTGAAGGAGAATTTAATTATTTTTGACTGTTGGTAATTTTGTTATTGTGCGTAACCTTATTGAATGTCCTGCTACTTAAAATCTTTTGGAATTATTATTTTTTAACTAAATATAATATTTAAAAAAAACACCCATTTATATAAAATAAACTAACTAACTAAATATGCATAAAGCGGCCGAAAGACGTCCACGGCTGGACATAGGCCTCCCCAAATTGTTGCCACAAAGGCTTCCCACTAGGTGGACCGATGACTTAGTGAAGGTTGGGGGGATCTGCTGGATGCGAACCGGTCAATGTGGCCACTACATATGCGCGGGGCTAAATAGGCATCAAAATCAATACTCCTCCACAACGCTGTCGTCCGAAAACGTTCCCAGAAGACCCAGCATTGCGAAATTGAATGGCAATGCTAATTCTTTGGCCAAGGAAAAAACTCGCCCTCAGGTAACGCGAAGTGTCGACCAGTCGGCGAGAAATTTCCCCAAAAAAGTATGTTAGAACAATACACCCAACAACACACACATTTCCAATAATACACATTTCCAGCAAGTACCATAATCATATAAACATTTCCATTAATCTATACTAATATTATAAAGCTGCAGTGTTTGTTTGTTTGTTTGTTTGTTTGAACGCGCTAATCTCTGGAACTACTGGTCCGATTTGAATGATTATTTCAGTGTTGGGTAGTCCATTTATCGAGGAAGGCTATAGGCTATATATAATCACGCTACGACCAATAGGAGCGTAGCAGCAATGAAAAATGTTGCAAAAACGGGGAAAATTGTGTTTTTAATAACTTGACGCGGACGAAGGTCGCGGGGAACAGCTAGTACAATATATTAATAGCAAATCTTTAAACCTCATACTGGGATTGAAAGCAAATAAAGAAATTTAATTAAATAAAAATATTTACACCTAACTTTGTTACTCTCGCCCTAAAAGTTCGGATGCAATAAAGCGCGACACAAACTTTGCAGTGACTACAAAACTTCCTAAATGTTAATCCGGTCTTGTCGTTAAGGAGCAAAGCAAAAGTTTCGCTTAAGCCCCGCTTAGTCCCTGATTACACGCTTTTTTGTATAAACTAGTTTTTATCCGCTAACTTCCAACTTTTGGTTTGGCTGTGGCACGAAAGAAGAAAAATAAGTAGAGAATTTTACATTTTTGAAATACAGCATGTACCTGAAAGATGTGCTCATATTTCAGGGTGTGATTCAGACCATGAAACTGAACAACTTTTTCAATGGGGCCAACATCAGCAACAGCTTTCCAGTACAAAACTTCAATACCTACTCGACCCAGATGTATGGGACAGCAGTTTTTTTTTTGCGGTTTCTGTGGTGGTCCCATGCAGAAAGTGGTTCAATTTGATGGTCTGAATCACACCCTGATATATGACCTCAGCTTTCTGGTACACGCTGTATTTATTGTATTTATGTATGATCGCCCCCTATGACATGGAACTTAGGGGGAAAACTTACTTAACTTCTAACTTAACTTAACTGGCTTAATGTGTCCCATCATATCACAGGCTATAGGTTCACTTTTGCATAACCCTCCGAAAAACAGGCGTTTCATTGTGTAGTTTGTGTGCATTTTGCATGTTTCTGGTGCAAAATTTGGAAGATAATTACAAAACACAACAAGGTTACTCAAAGTTAATGTGTTTTTTTAATGAGTGTAGTTTGCATGTGAATGAGAATTTTAAGCTTAGTTACGGACACGTGCGGACTTTATCCTTACATTGTAGTATCATGAGTGCAACATTGTGTCTCTCAACACAATGTTGCACAATAATTATGGTTAGAGATCTTTTTACCTCTATGTGCCTTTACTTACGCCCTCCGTTTAGTCTGGCTGATTTACTATTCAACCACGACATGAGTTGAAAATTGTCTTTGGCATTCATTTTGCCTCTGTATATATGTGCTTAAAGGATTAAATAAATATGGGAGTAATAACTCAGTGGCGAAAGCCCCGACTCTCGTCAGACTCGAAAAAAATTAATAGTCACGTCATTTTGTGAAATAGATTTCAATACTGCTGCTCTCAGAACGGTAAGAGAAAACGTCGTGACGAAACCGGCCTGTCCGAGACTCAAAATTTTGAAGATATGGGCCCGCGTGGTGGATTTTATTCCACTTCCTTTTACAAAGAGGAGGCTTATGTGACAAACATCAATGGCAACATTTTATGCTGATTTTGTATGAGTTGAATATAAGTATTAATCCTGATGAAATACCTAAGAGCAAGTGAATGCCATCATAGCATGGAACGTTCGATTAGCCGAGTTAGTTAGTTTTTATTACCGTTACTTTAGTGGGTACAACTTCTTGATCTGTGAAGAGATGACGTCACAATGTAAAATTCAAGGGGAAAGCAATCCTTAATTACAGGCACGTTTTAAGATAAGGGAGTAATTAGTTCGTAAAGAGACGACTCAACTCAGTAGTCATTAGTTTGATGTGAAAACAGTTGAACTGTCTGACTTTGCTTTAAACAACCATTGAATAATATTGTGAATTGGATCGGGTACTTGACTTTAAAAAGCAAATTACTCTCCCGGGGCAGCTGATGTAAATTACGTGGCTTCTATGACAAAATGACTGACCAGCTAATTTAAAGATAGCTAGATATCAATATAGGTATTTAGAAGACGACATCTTTTCTAATATTATATAGATATACAAAAACTTTGTACAGTTAGCATCAAAAGTCAGCTATTATTGGTATTTTAAGTATTTAACAAATGTCAATTAATAACAGGAAATTGCAGGAGTTAGCAGTTCAAAGTTCAAAGTTCAAATATTGCACAGCTCGGTGAATCAGCAAGTAAACACCGACTTTAAAGGTCAAACTGCACGTGTAATAACTGGTCGAACGCCCACAACCGTAAACACAGAACACTGATTAACTATTTGCAGGGAACTGGGCTCCGTGTAACTGTTAGAGGAAATCATTTCTAAAAATACACTGATGTAGTGGTATCAATTTATTACAGAACTACATATTGGGTATTGTCAATTGTTCTCTGGGAGGGTCAGGTTTTATCTGTGAATGTAATTGTTTTTCAAAACAAAACTTTTGGATTTTGGAGTTAATAAGATTTGTGATTTCGCAAGTTTGAGTAAAAAACAAAACAATCTACTATTAGTCTAACTATGGATACAAGAAACAAGTAATTATTTCGCACCCGTGTTTTAGTATATTAAATAATATGATATACTTAATTAATACATAATAATTATATTGTGTGTCCATCTGGCGACAATATCGTCAGCTGATGCCACCACATCCTAATTGGTAACCACTACAATTTAACCAGAATTGGCGTCGAATTTGCTTTTGTAATCTGCTGACGTAGCGTTTAATCTAAGTTCTCGTCAGTCGTAATTCAACAAAACCACACTACACCAGTTGGTTGCTCTATCAGACTATTATAGGTTGGTACTTAACTATGTATAGGAAGGAATTTATTGGAAAACAACACATATAAGGCTTCTTTATATTAAAAACGCTTGTAACGGATGTTATTTTAAGAATAGAAATAACGTAACTATATTTTCTTCAATTTACGGCCATTTTTGTTCTATTTTATCTCATGTCTACAAAATGTGCGAACACGACACTTTACTTTGCGACTGCTGCCATTCTGTGTTGCCTTCTCAATAAAACTGACTATTACACCGTCGTAAGATTTAATAGTAGAAGGTACCTAATAGGATATTGTATAGTCCTTCGAAAACCAATTTGTCATTTCATGTAATTTCCAAAGGTAGATGTACTTTTTTGACAAATTGGTTTTCGATGGATTCATTTGTTCACGAGCTATCAGAAAAGTATTATTTTATTATCCTGAATTGCGTAGATTTTTCACAATCAGTAGTTTATAGTGAAGAGTTTGAAATTTTAAAAGTTTGATTTATCCAAACAACCCAGTTTGGACCTACAGTTATCGGAGTCAAAATTATTGCAAATTAGGTCTAGTATCACCCATTTCAAGGAATGCAAACAATTACCAATCATGGTATATTGAGTATTGAGGTGTTCCTATAGTAAAAACATTCACAATTTGCTGATTAAATTTAAGTCCCAGGTCACAAATCCTGACTCTGGGCTGCTACTGAGAAAAACCTGATGGAAAAATCCCATAACATAATTATGGCTCAACCTCGGAATACAAACCAGGACTTAAACAGGTAGTATCCAATATAACAAGAAGAGTTTATACTCCAAGGAGAAAGACTTCAACTTCAACGCGAAACTGGCGTACCACTATCTCCACATTACACAACGGTGTGACAGTGTGCCGGATCCTCAGCGGGCATGTTGTTTTATTCTTACATTGTGGCTGCGCTGTAGCAGTCTGTATCAACCCCCACTCGTTGGACAATTAGGATTATTTCCACGAATGCGCTGGTTGGGTTATCTCCTCGGGTTAAAGGTTTACTGCCTTCATTTTTATTCAGACGTAAAAACTGTTTGTTTGTGCTTTGTGCAATACACATTTTCAGGAGGGTGTTATTTTTCATGGGATAATTAAAACGCCGCGTTGTGGCAAACTAAGGCGCAGATGTTGGTACGAGCTTGACTCCGACTGCAAGAAATGGCACTAGCAAAATACAGAATGTTATAGAGAAGAGAGAGATAGGTCTTTCTCTGCAGTTGGGCAATGTTACTTAAGGTTTGTAAGTTATTTATAAAATGGATGTTTTATGCAGATTTTACTGTTGAATCAACCATCCCGTGATATTAAGAAAATTAATATTTAAGCGGTTTTATGTTAAAATATGAATGTTCTTTTCTTTCTTTACATAAAAATAAGAGCATTGTCTTCATAAGAGACCTGATACTTAAAGAACAAAACCTTTACACGAGTGTAGGAAATGGGTACTTGAGTTAAGAGACCCCATCTTAGGTAATAATAGGAGCTGCTGGAATGAATACAAAGTCGGTTAATTTTACTGAATACTCCACTAAATGAATATCTTTATATAAGACTAGACCGCTGTATCTACAAGCATGACATTTTGAACAAGAGGTACTTTTATAACGAAGATGAGCATGAATTTAAAAGAGGTTAATTGGGGTATAAAAGTTGGTATAGCGTTGGTAGTTGTTGGTAGGGTGGTTGGTGTTGGTAAGTTTGTAAGTCCCATCGGAAACAAGGCTTTTTGAAATCATCATCTGCCTAGCCCTTTCCTTGCTGGCTTGCTGAAATAATAAAAAGAAAACATTAATGTGTATGTGTATAGGTTTTGAGATACTTAGCTGAGATTTCCATTTTCTGCACTCCCATTTCGCGTTACATCATTAAAACATATAAGAAGATTACATATTCAAAAGTATGAACAATAAGAAAGATTATGTAAAATACCTAACAAAGCAAACAGATAGACCGTGGAAACTTTACACGCAGTTAATTTTACAAAGGTTTTGAACCTGAAAGTTATGTTACGGGGGATTACTTGAAAAGTTAATTAGCGTTTTGTTTGAGACAGATTGGGCTTGTAATTAATAAGAAGCCTGCGTGATTACGTTCGTTTTTCTGCGAGTTTTTTTTTAGGTTTAGTTTTTCCTGCGATCATTTATAAAATAGATACAAGACCTAATTATTGTCTTAATTAACCTAATTGACCTAATTAGTGTGGTGCTTTTTCACAAGTCATAACTCTATAGTACCGAGGGTATCACTTTACCTTCTACTTCTTATTCCTCTGCGAGGTATCGACCTTCAAACTGGAACACACCAACCCTGCTTCACGAAGATGCATTTCAGTTCAGTCTCTGGAAAAGCAACGTATCTGATCTGCGATTAAAGTTGCCACTATTATAGAAGGCACTCACCACTTAACATCAGGTGGTCACCCACTGTCGGCTTGTTTGCCTCGCAATAAAATAAATAACATAAGAATAAAAAGTTATTCGCAGTTTTACCTGTTTCGGAAACGGATCCCTTGACACTCGCTGCGGCCACGATACTAGTGTTTTTTCGTATTTCTGCAAGTTTTTATTCAAAAAATTGTTCGCGTCGCTTTTCGACGCACGATAAACGATTTGTTTTGATCACCATACTGAAACAAAAAATAAACAAATGTCGGAACATCAACATTTTGATGCAAAACCTTTGTATCTATACGTCATGTTGACAGCGGGTACCAGGGCCACATACAGCCGAGAGAGCTTTCAAACGAATATTATTTGTTATGGCACTGTCACCACTCATTCTTTTAAAACGAGTGATATATTAGCACGATTTATATCAGTTTGTATGGCTTGCATGGTACTGTTAGCAAAAAAGATTTACATGCATGGCAATAACCATTTGCGTACGGTACTGAAATCTGTAATTCTTGAATCAATGTAGACATGTTTGATGTTTAAAGCTCAAACAAACGATGACAAAGACTAACTTCTAGCACTGAACAGATAATGAACTTGGTTAATCTAAGTGTAAAGTTTTCTTGATAGTTATGATCATAAACTGTAAAATTACATAGAATACAGACCATAAAATATCTTCGTTAGACTTACTATGCTTAGTGCCTAAGTAAAAAAAAAATGTAATGGTGACTCCATACGTGTCCATATCAGAGAAGTGGTGACTTATTTGTCTTTTGCGTAAAAAGAAAACGTGTTTAGTAGCTGCTTGTACACATATCTCTTTTGCCCACTGTACATGGCTGCCACACTACTATTTATCATATTCGCCACGGGCTGTTACACAGATCACGGACGAGATATTTTTTGTTAGATATTATCGGTCACCACAGATTTTCTTTCACATATTCTATGTATCGGTCATTTCCGGGCGATCAGTCATCGGTTATCCATTTTTTCGTGAGAATATTATGTGGTTGATGTTCCCGGCAAGTTGAAAGGCTAACTAAGCCGTGGTTAGAATATATCGAAACAATAAAAAAAAAATTAAAAAAAAAAGTATGAATTCATTCAATCGGATCTAGCCTAATGATTATGCAACGTAATGTAACGTAAGCGCAGTCACAAGACTGGTTTTTATACAAGGTGGAGACGATAATGCGACAATAAATGAAACAAATATATAGTATAGTACTAATTCAAAGGAATATGTTTGAAATTTTAAAAAAATCCTAACATGAAATAAAAAAAATATTTTTCAAACAAACTAAATAGCATAAAATTGTAAACGAAATATTGGTTTCAAGCATAAGAAAATAAAATTGAAGAACGAATTTAGCGAAGGTTTTGGAAATAAGGAGTTGGCAACATGTGTTTAATGTTTATACCGAAGCGGGGTCGCTAATCTGTCGGTGCTAGCCTATTAACGGATACACCATGCTTGAATAAACAAACAAAAAAAAAATCTTCTGTGACTAAACGACTGGATATATGTATATGGCAACGTTATGAAGTATACGAAGTATAATTTATTGTCGTCTCAATCTTGTCTAACTCTATGTTTACGCTTCTGTAGATGTTTAGAAGGTAAAACTGCCTGTTCTTGTTTCCATAGAGAAAAAGATAAAATAGTCTTGTTGTTGCGGGCTGTCACAGTGATTGGGCAACCTGTACCGCTGCGGTTTGCGGATCTGAGCCCCTAGCACGAGCGCGCCGTGTAAACGTTACGTAAATACGTCGATTTTTGAATCGAATATACATTTATCCTATAGCATTTTAGCTAAATTGTTTGCGTACGTTTGGAATTATAGGCACCATATAAAGGCACTTACAGATTTGCTCGAACCATTGCTTGACGTATTGAGACATCTTCTCTATTTAGAAAAATGCCACAAGCTTAATCCATACTTTGACTTTTGCCTCATACTCTACTATCCAAGTTATTCGATACAAGTACACTTGACGGAAGTACAAGTCCTTAAGCTTGTTAACACTATCGTGATGGATTATACCCTTGATCAGAATAACCCAATAACTGTCTTAAATGTTTGATGTGGAGAGGGATAATTGATACTCCATTAGTAACTACGTATCGAGTAGGATTAATTTAAGAGCGGTTAATATTAACTACGGGATTTGGTATATTCTGAATAGCTCTTGCCCGCGGCTTCGCTCACATTAAGACCGGGATTTTTTCCTACGGGAAGATTTTCAATTTACCCTGTATATTTGGGGATAATGTAGCTTGCCATTAGAGAAAGAATTTTCGAAATCAGATCAGTAGTTCTGAAGTACCCCCTTCTCCAAACTTGCAAACATCACGTCTGTATAATATTAATATAGAAGATACAGGGTGAATTTCCTAACTATTTCCTTTAGTTTGCCGTATGCCATTACTTCCTAGAATTTGATCTTTATTAGCGACAATATCAAATGCTATAATAAAACAGTGTTTTTTTCCGAAATCAATTGGTTCGATTCCTGACTAGGAATATTGATTTTTCTAAAATCTAATGATACAGTTTTATTTTTCATCAAAATCGGGCTCGAGACTGCTGTGAGTATTTTTCGCTATTCCTCATACTATCTCCCCCACTTGAAAAATTCACACTGAAATTATCTGTGGTGGTACTATAGCCAGTTATACCACCTATATTAAATTCGACTCCGAAAGCGGTCACGAGGGAGACGGCTAATTTTAGGAAAGCTCGGCGGCACCGATCAAATTAAGAATGGAATAAAGCTATTTGAATTTGGAGGTTAATCGGAGTTCATTTGTTTTTGATCGACGTGTAACATTATATTCACAGAATAATATTATAATCGATCGTGAAAATCGACAATTACTTGACGTTGTGGTCCAAATCTATGACGATAGTATGTAAAATTAGATTATATGTTTTTCTGATTTTTAATGTTATGTTATGGTTTTTGCCGAAATTAATGAATTTTCTTTCTTTTTAAATTTAACTTTTAACACAGTATCTGTTTCAGTTACAAACGTGGCCGTTTTAGTTAAAAGTAAAAATATATTCTGTACTCTTTTTTAAAGCGAGGTGTCTTCCTAATTACTGTTAAAAACAGCTGCATTTCCTTCCTGCAAGTTGCTGAAAAGACAAAATTACCTGCGACTCGAGGTTTTAATTAGCTACGAGAGATTGCACTTAAACCCGTGCAAGATGCAGAGGAAATGTTCTCTTGCGAACCCGAAATAGACGACTTTTAAAAAGGATTTTTTAATGTTTAAAATACAGGAAGCTACACAATATTCTTCTGAAGCATAGATGTATACAGGGTGTAAACGGACCCTTCACGAAGCCGTCAACCAAGCATTCTGTACATCAAACTAAGTAACTTTAAAGCAAAATTTTTTGCTGGGAAACGATTTTTTTTTTGGGTGAAAAATCACGTTTTACGATAGGACTCAATGTAACGCACTCAGAACATTGTACTGATGGATGGATTGAATAGTACGGGGGTCGTGGAGGTGTTTAAAGTAAAAGTCTTACTTAAAAAACGTGTATTTAAAAAAACTTGTGAAAAAGTTGGCACTTTGATCCCCAATATCTCCGTAACTAGAAGGTTCTCAGGCATGGTCTAGAACAAAAAAAATATCGCATTGACGGGGAGAACAAGTGCCTTTTGGCTTCGTTAAGGGTCTTTTTACACCCTTTATGTTGTGAAACTAAGAGACACATATTCTCGGATACGTATGATTGGACAGCCGGGTGGCAAAATCTATACAAATAAATAAAATTTGAGTGTCTGTTTGTAATATCAAAATAACAGCTTTTTGCTGAATGCATATGAAAATTTATACGGCACTTATAACAAAACATTTTTTTTCAATTTTTGTCTGTCCGTTTGTTTGTTCCGGCTAATCTCCGAAACGGCTGGACTGATTTTGACCGGACGTTTTACTGGCAGATAGCTGATGTTATAAGGATAAAGATATTTTAGAATAAGAATTAGGGATCCGTGCGAAATAAAAAACCCTTGAAATTGGTAACAAAATCCGATTCAAATAATAATTTCACGCAAACGATGGTCGCGGGCAATAGGTAGTCGAATAATATGTCTAGTTATAAGTTCGGAAAACAGCCGTTCATGCCATGAGATGTTAGATGCTAAAGAAGCCATCTGAAAACTGAATAGGCATGGGAAGTATTTTATTCGTCGACTTTTTATGTAGCACTCCTAAAGCTTGTTTCGTTTCCTAAAGAAAATGGAAGTCTTTGTAAATAATAACCTTTCTATAGAAGTAAAGAATATTGGTCGGCGAAGGTTAATTAGCTTGAAGCAAAACTTATAAACTTCTCTGTAAAGGTCGAAGAAACTCCTTGGTTAACATCAGCGTTAATTAACTGGGGCTCTTGAGAAAAGATGGCGAACGAATAAAAAAAAAGATATCGGCTATAATGAAAATCGTATCGATGTTATTAACTTATAAGAGAAAGAGAGATACTTATCATTTAATAAGAACATGCGGAATTGCGGATATCAAAATTCGTTGAACATGTAGGAATAGTAAAGTTTCTAAGTATTCGTTCCTTCTTGGTACGTGTGTGAATTTTTTAAGATTAAAAACTCTTTGATGCTTTTGAGTCTACGTGCTAAGTGCAGTAGCGTAGTGAGTCCCTGATTCGATCACCGTTAGGAATAACCTAAGTAAGTATAAGTAGTACCTTTAGCATAACATAGTGACTAGATCCGGGTATACGTGCTTGTTCTTATAATATTTATATTTTTTGTGTTCCCAGAAGGTATAGCTTATACAGTACGGGCCTTGTACACTTACACGGTTCTATTCAGAGTCTTCAAATTCCGAGGTTTATAACCCCCAGATCTCAATGATTAGTATGTGTTATTGGGGTCATTCTCAAAAAAATTGCACAGCTCAAAAAAATTTTCAATTTGAGAAAATGTATATTGACACATTTTCTCAAATTGATAAATTTATTCAACAAGAGAACAACAAAAAACTTATGAATTGTATTGAGTTTTTTTATATAAATCCATTCTGGGTATTTCTCTTATGTTAAATTGTTCTAAGGGAATAAAAATTTCACATAAATAGACAAAATGCAGCTAATTGGTTTTCTAAGTAAACAAGAATTTAGTGTTTATCAAAAATTAAAGTTCTACTAATGCATAAAATTCAATGAAAACGGAGTAAGTTTTGGTAAAAATAAGCAACTACGTTTGTTAATTGTGTATTTAAAAGTTATGTAAATCCTAATTATTCAGCGAATTCGGCATAGACTTGAAGGTTCATTAAGTCACTAAATTGTTATTAAGGTTTTAAGTCATGTATTTTAATGTAGGCCATTTTCTTGTCTCATTGGATTGTGTGAGGAATGATATGAAAGAAAAAGGTGTAAATGATAGCGTGACGGTTGACAGAGGAGAATGGAACATGGGACAAAGGTAGGAAGATGACGACGACTTACTTGTATCAATTTCAATTCGGAAAACTCTGATTGAATTTTTTGTTCTATTTTTAATGGAAGAAATGTCCACTTCATGGTTTAAATAAGTGTATATAGTAGTAGTATATTTTTCGACTTAGCTGGTAACAACGAAAATATCTAAAATAACTTAGATAAATTACCTACATTTATTTTGTCACTTTGGGAGAGACGTGCACTTAGAATATTCACGAAGAAAATTTTAAAAAAGATTTTCAACATTTTTGTTCCCTTTTACCGAAGAAACGCTTTACCTATCGCTCGTTAGGAAAACCTTTTTGCTTTGAAAGGAATTTCTTATAATCTGATTACTTTTCCAGTTACTTCCGAGTACTTTAGCGAAAATATCTAAAGTAATGTTATATAGTCAACGTGACGTAAATGTAGTTAATTTATGGAATTGATTTTAATTTTTAAGTGGACTGGAAGGTGACTAAATAAGGATAATATTTCTTTAAATTTTGTTTTACACTTTTTTGTTTAGCACTTCTCCCGCAAAAATTGTGATAGCTCGGCTAATATGCATGTTATAAATATAATTTATAGCCTTTAGCACACACGAATAATGTAGCTTTCTGCCTGTGAACGAATGTTTAGGATTAGATCATTAGTTCCGGATTGCCTCCTACATACAAACATGTTCTACCTCTTTTTGATATTAGTATTATCACTCTTATATTAATTTGTATAATCCAAAGTAAAATTATTCTTATTCTTTATTCTTATTCTTTATTGCAAACAAAAAAAACGAAAAATATACATACAAATTGCAATAACCAATAACATAGCTTATGTACAATGGCGAGCTTAACCCAGAGCTTATTCTATTCAGTGGAATATAAAATACATTATTTTTCTCCAATTTCACCAGTATTGGTTTAGTGAATAACTTACTTTTGTGATTAGAAAACTACCTCATCACCGTAATACAGATCTGTCACCCCTTGTGATAGTGACACATCACTTAACGGAACCTATAACATAGTCAAAGTAACATTTTTCTTTAACGTCAGCTGCAAAGATAGTTATGTCTTAACATATCCTCTCTTTTGGCACTGATCGTGATAAAATACAACATTAACCCTACTGGTATCTAACCAGTAGGGTTAATTTTTTAAGAGGTAAGCCGGAGATGTCTATGGAATACTACTCATTGTGCCCATTTTCAAAGAGAAGCCGGTAGGAATCGAGTTGTATGGAACCTTCGCCACTGTTAGATACCTACATGACAAAACATTACGCCTTAATATTCAATTTCCTTCCTTTTCTTTTTTTGCCGGACCTGGGAATCGAACCCAGACTTAATGATCAACAGTAGCATTTGTGACAAGAGAGAATTGAGGAGAGAGATAATATATCTCTCATGAAAAATCAATAAACACGCGTCACTTATCAAAGTAAGACTATCTATCCTATCTATCAGAGCCAACGATCCGTGCTACACCTAAATAATATTTATTAGTGCACATACGACGCTTATGACTTACGATAGTGTACAGATTCCTATTCTAAGCAGTCACATGAATATCATTGGGCACACATGCTCCATCCCTTGCCACTATATAAATGAATCCAGAAGTTTAAATGCCTGTTTTAAAGTCACCGGACAGTGGTGACAGCCTAGTGGAGCATGATAGCCTATTAGCCTAGTGGTGTGACCGTTGGACTGCCAAGTCATAGGTCTCAAGTTTGAACACAAGCTACGCACCTCCGATTTTTCGGATTCATTTGCGTAATGTGTATTATTATCACTTGCTTCGGTGAAGCAAAACATCGTGAGGAAACCAAACCAGCATGACTGAGAGATATTTCTCGGCATGTAAAGCATAAAAACAGCATAAAAACTCTGCCACTAGGCTAGGCACTAACCACACGAAAACAAAAAGAAAGAAAGTGATATAAAAAAAATATTTAGCAGATTAATAAGAAAAACAGAAGGAATAGAATTTGATTAAAATAATCTGAAAATCAGTTAAGGTTCCAACTAAACATGAATGTTACAAAACTAAAATAATACTTGCATAATAGTGGTGAAATAACCAGAAAGAGCGATACAATCCGAAACGATAAGTAGGAAAAGCATGGTTGACAAATCCTATTGAAAACGGATAGTTTTTTTGCCAGTTTAAGACGCTATGGTAACTTAATTGGTTGACTACACTTCAATGAACACAACGGAAATTGCTACAAAATGAAGGAGATGCATTGTTGTACCAATTCCAATACTATTGTTTTGTCTTTTACAAGGCTGTAGTATATGCCGTGTCGACGGCGCGTTTATGTTCCACGCGCGCCTCAAAGAGATGTCAGCAACCATGAAGGGGTCCGCAAGGGTCGATGCCTGCCGAGGCTGCGGGACTGTTCGAAAGAGATACCGCGGCCCTGGAACACAAAGGACAAAGAAGGAACATGGATGGGTTTTAGTCAGTACAAGTCTGACACTCCCTTCCACTCCGCCTAGAGCGGGACGGGTGATGAATTCCCATTCTAATAAAAAAGGCTGTTGTATGCCTTTTACATGCCTTTTACAAAGTTGTATGTGTGTTAGAACCGTGCGACTGGAAAGGCCTACGTCCATGTCAAACAGTAATTTGGGCTAACGAACTCAGACAAGTCCAAGTTTTAAACTAGTTAGGCGAACCCGAATGAAATGGACGATTATAAAACCGAAAACATTATTAAACATGCTGCCCAGTTGTTAACCCGATAAACCCTGCTCTAGGGCAGGTATCTGAAAACAAAGACTATAAAATAGTAGTTAACAAAGACTTAGTGAATATGATTAATGTTTACCTTCATTATCTTGCACTAATTTACCGAGCTTAGTTTCACGTACGGGCTCAAGTAAAGCTGATGATCCGTAGAGGTAGAGCAAAGCAGGAATTTGTAAATTGAGGTAGGTGATTATTACGTACCGCTGGCAATGTCTGCAAAAATGCTCTTCAAACTCTTACTATTTAAAAGATATTATACCGTTAAGGACTATTTAGAAGACAAGTCAATAGAATCTGTAATTTGTAAGTTAGATTAATTGACATCTAGTGAATACATTAGCACGCCATGTCATGGCAAGATATGCTGAAATAAATTTACTGTAACACCTTATGTACCATATTCTAGCAAATAAATATTTTGATTTGATTTATCATTTTATGGGCACCAAGGTGCACTACTCAGGGTTCTTCTATTCGCCTGCAACTTCGAGGCTTCAATCAATAAATCTTTGAAGAGGCTACGGAACGCCTGAATCGAATCTTAAAATTATTTTGCGCTGTGGTATACGTAAAACTTATAGTAAGTAGATGGGTAGCCAGACTGATTTATCATCGATAAGTGCCCACCTAAAACAGACTATTTCAAAGCGTATAACATTAAACATTGAACATATTTAAAATAAAAAAATGTGAAAAAGTTGGAACTTTGACTTCCAGTATCTCCGTAACTAACGGGTCAATCAAACCAAAGGATAATGAATGGCGGCAGATGAAATAGTCGTTCTGAGAGCTTTTTGTTTACACTTAATAGAACATTCGTATTCAAACAAAACGCATAGACGTCTCAAGGACTGGAGGTACTTAATGTACTTTTTTTTTTTTTGTTTGCGCTGGTTTTTTGCTAATAATTTGAGTAACTAGAAAATTGGCGCAAGTAAAGATGGAGGATTACGTACTGATACGGAACACGTGGAAATGAACAATACGCTTATAAGGAGGGATTGCACATACCTCGATTTCCCGGAGCAGCCTCCAGACCCGCAGCACTCCACACGGAGAAGACGAAAGCGAGAAGATCACACCAATTTCACCAACTTTATCAATGTTTCGAGAGCGCTTGTTATCGCGATGAATTGTAGCCAGCCATTGATCGTTGGGAATCGACAACGGAGGTTTTGTGCGGGAATGATTTAGAGGTGGGGATTACCTGTGCCAATCAACAAACTAATTGTCTATGTATCCGCGCAACCATTCCCCCGGGCTTGAAGGGATGCCTTCAAATACGAAACTACAAACTACTAAAATACCTAATTGCTAACGTTACCTAACCTTGAATGATAAACCGACGTGTCTATTGGTTAGGCAACGGGCAAAGACGCACGACGGGACGCAAGTAGGATCCAGTCGCTGTCTTAACCCGAGCGATACGAGTGACTCCGGTGGAGTCAGGGAAAACTTCCTCCACGACACCCAAAGGCCAGTGCAGTGGAGGCGAATTGTCGGTTATAAGAATCACGACCGTGCCGACAGCGACTGGATCGACCGGCGTGTTCCATTTGCGACGCGATTGCAACGTGTGGAGGTATCCACCTCTCCAGCGCTTCCAAAACGACTGTACTAAACTATCTAGCAACTCGTGTCTAGCAGTAATAGTCCTTTCCTCTATTTCCTCCGCAGGCAAGTACTTCAAAGGCGTGAGATTCAAAAAGTGCGCTGGAGTTAAAGCTAGCGGTTCCGAAGGGTCGCTAGAGAGCGTCCTACAAAGAGGTCTAGTATTCATAACGGACTCGATTTGAGTAAGCACGGTGCTTAACTCTTCAAACGAAAGAATAGTATCACCTTGGTCGTTTTGTATTTTCGACACTCTGTTGGCAACAAAGGTGTTCCACCGATGGGGCGACGAATGTACCCAACAGAGAGCGACTGTCGAATCCGAAGATGCGAATATATTGCGAAAACCAATGCGGTTTTGACAAGCGACTACGACATTTTTTATTAGTTGAGCTAGCACAAGAATAGCACATAGCTCAAGACGAGCGAGAGAAACGACCTTCTTAGGAGACACCTTAGACTTAGCGGTTAACAACTTAACTATATTGCCATCGCTATTTTGGACGTGGAAGTAAATCACTCCCCCGTATGCCTTCTCACTGGCATCCGCGAAAGCCAAGATAGTGACCACACTATCGGCGACGATACTAACGTGACGTGGGATTTTTATATTACCGAGCAAAGGAAGCTCTTCTTTAAAGCGAGTCCACAGCCTTACTATATTTTCAGGTGGGGCATCATCCCAGTCACAATAACACAGCCAAAGCTGTTTGATCAGAAGTTTGGCGTACAGGACGACTGGCGCGACAAATCCCATGACGTCCCATATTTTAGCGACACACGACAATATTGTACGCTTAGTACAATTTTCAAAGGGGGTAATAACTTTCATGCCGAAGTGGTCCGACGTCGGCGACCAACACAAGCCCAGTACCTTATGTTGGTCGGACTCGTCGAATTCTTTGACAGCTGGCAGGCGATGCGAAGGCGGAATCGAATCCAAGACGACTTGGGAGTTGCTGGTCCATTTAACTAATTCAAATTGACCAGCTTTCATGAGACCTATCATTTCCGAAGCTGTGGAAATGCCCTGGTCTTCCGTGAGAACGGAATGGACAAAATCGTCCATATACAAACCTTCAGCGACAATATTTTTTGCCTGAGGGTAAGAGTCACCCTCGTCCTCTGCCAGCTGCTTGATAGTTCGCAGCGCATGAAAGGGGCTAGACTTGAGCCCAAAAACGACACGATTAAATTCATAAACCTGTAAAGGTTCTTGCGGGGAAAAGCGATACAAAATGCGTTGGAAACGCCGATCAGATTCTCGGATTCCAATGCTGAGAAACATTTGACGAATGTCTGCGGAAAGAGCGATCGAAAATAAACGAAAACCAATAATAATATTAAAAAGATTCCCTTGTAGATTTTGCCCACCATACAAGAGATCATTTAGAGAAACGCGGGAGGTAGTTTTACAACTACCATCGAGAACGACACGAAGTTTGGTTGGGACCTTATCATCTCGGATCACACCATGATGCGGAATAAAATATGAAATTTCTGAAGAATCAGAATTTGTAGGTGAAATATAACCCTTTCCTAAATACTCGCGGATGACACCGTCATACGCGACCTTTAATTGTGGAGAAGCTTGCATCTTCCTTTCCAAGCAGTAAAACCGACGTTCACTTGCTTGACGCGAGTTACCAAGGGATTCGACGTCACCCTTGAAAGGCAAAGCAACCACGTATCGTCCGTCACTATCCCGAGTGGTAGTGCGGTTGTAAAACTCCTCACACAATTTGTCATCCGGGCTGAGCAGCGGGGGGACGTCTACTTCCTCCAATTCCCAGAACTTTCGGATCGCAGAGTCCAACGGATCAGCGGTACAACAATATGAAACGGTCGTGTTGCTGTCAACGCGTACCGGGGCATCACCTACAATAACATAGCCAAGGACAGTTTCCAATGCGAGAGGCGAGAAATGTTTCGCTTGTCCTGGCACCTTGTTCGACAAAAGTAAATGCGGGAAAATTGAAGCACCGATCAATACTTGAATTGGGCCTGGAGAAAAATACGTATCGTCCGCCAACGGTAAATTTTTGAAGTTAGACAAAAGAGAGGCGTCGACCGTAGCAGTTGGCAAACGTTCGGTAATTTTATCTACTACTAAAGACTCGATATTATAATTTATGTTGCGGTCGAAACGAGAATGAAATTTAATTTTTACGGAACCCTGAATTGTTTTACTCGAACCTCCTATTCCCTTTACGGTAGAACAGGCAGGTCGATTATTTATGTTCAAACCTAAGCGTTGACAACACTCGCGAGTTATAAAATTACTTTGAGAAGCGCTGTCCAATAATGCCCTGAAACTATGTTCAATTCCGCGAGAATCCACGATAATGATACGTGCGGTTGCTATGAGTACCGTGGTAAGAGGTCGAATCATGTGGCTACTCCCACCATGATTATCGGATAATGAACACAGGGCTACGTCAGTGTCCGCGCGAACAGTGGTTGAGTCACTGGGAGCGGCCTCTGTGGGACGGGAGCGGGTTTGACTTCCGAAACACAAGAGAGTATGATGTTTGTGATTACATTTCCTACATGTAGATGTTGACCCACACGCAGAAACACGATGACCACTACTTAGGCAATTTATACATAAATTGTTAGACTTAATGAATTTAAAACGTTGATCTGGGTTATAACTATTAAATACCCTACATTTATAAAATGTAGTTATGATGCTCATTGCATAGATTACACGCGGCGGACTCAGAACCAGATGTACTCGCGTAAGCCTGTGTAGATTTTGTAGATTTACGATCGGATCCTCTGTTGCTGACGACTCGAGCAACAGGAGATGACGTACGTTCTAATACCTTTACAGTTTTTGGTTTATCACTTCGCCCGCAATAATTGTGATAGCTCGGCTAATATGCATGATATAAATATAATTTATAGCTTGTAGCACCCACGAAAAATGTAGCTTGTCTCTGTCAGTGAAAGAATGTTTAGAATTGGATCATTAGTTCCGGAGATTGCCTCCTACATACAAACACATTTTACCTCATTTTGATATTAGTATACATTATTACTCTTATACAGGGTGTAAACGGACCCTTCACGAAGCCGTCAACCAAGCATTCTGTACATCCAACTAAGTAACTCTACGCAAAAATTATAGCTGGGAAACGATTTTTTTTTGGGATCCCTTCTATTTGCATAATATTCTTTTTCCTAATATACTTTGGCATAACAATTTTGGCATACTTTGTTTTGCCATAATAATACTTTGCCATATATTTTGTTGGCATACAGTTTATGTTGGCCTAATTATCTTGGAGACTAATTTGTTTTGGCATAATAATACTTTGCCATATTTTTTTTTGGCATACAGTTTATGTTGGCATAATATACTAATTTGTGTTGGCAAAAATTGAATTCGCAAAATGTTACTAGGCACACTAACTATTAGCGTAATTAAAATTAAAATATTGTCTTAAAAATTCAATATGTTGTGCTACTAAAGTGAGTGCAGAATGGAATCGCTGCAAAACCGACTCCACGTAGTCTTGTCTGCCCTACCCCTAGAGTGTAATTTAAGCCCGCGTAGGCGCGGAGGGGCGAGGGGGCCCGCGAGCTGAGGAGCAGGTGGTTTTAACGCTCGCTGCCGCGGCTGAGGCTGGCCGGCTTAGCCGGCCAGCAAGCCGAAGCTGCGGTGGTGAGTTTAAAACACATCTGCGACGATAAGCTCGCGTGGGACCGCCGGAGCCCCGCAGCGCCGGAGCTGTGACAGAAACCATGCCTGCTGCATGTTGCATGCTGCATACTTGCTTGCATGCTGCATGCTTGCTTGCATGCTGCATGCTTGCTTGCATGCTGCATGCTTGCTTGCATGCTGCATGCTTGCTTGGATGCTGCAGCTTGCTTGCATGCTGCATGCTTGCTTGGAAGCTGCATGCTTGCTTGCATGCTGCATGCTTGCTTGCATGCTTGCTTACATGCTGCATGCTCGCTTGCATGCTTCTTACATTGAAATAAAAATCACATAAAATGTTCACAATCAACTGTTTTATAATGATGAATGTTTTGATTGATTGATTTTCTGCCGTTTAATGACTATCGATACGAAATGTATGCCAAAAGACGACTCTGACTGTGAACTTTCTGAGATAAGATGGTTCTGCTTTTTAAAAATAAGTATTAGTCTCTAACATTTTAGGAGTTAGTTATTATTTTGCGTACTTGTTATGCCTATATAAATAATTATGTTTTAATATCATTATGTGTAAATAAATGTATGCTTTAAAATGTTATGCTTAATCATTATTAGGAGTAGAGAAATTATGCTTAAAAAAAATATGCGTAAGCTGTTATGTGTAAGTAATGTTATGCGAAAATATAATTAGGTTAAACAAAAGTATGCCAAGTCATATTAGGTCTTAACATTTTATGCAAATGGATAGGGAACCTTTTTTTTTGGGGTCAAAAATCACATTTTACGGTAAAACTCAATATAATGCGCTCAAAACTTATTGTTGATGGATGCTTTGAATAGTAGATGGGCCATGGAGGTAATTGAAGTAAAGTTGGAACTTTAAAAAGTAGTAAATAAAAAAAAACATATGAAAAAATTTGAACTTTGACCCCCAATATCTCCGTAACTAGAAGGTTCCCAGGTATGGTCCAGAACAAAAAAATGATCACAATGACGAGGAAAACAAGTGCCTTTCGGCTTCGTTAAGGGTCTTTTTACACCCTTTATTTGTATATAATCCAAAGTAAAATTATTCAATTTAGTGGAATACAAAATACATTGTTTTTCTCCAATTTCACCAGGTGTTGGTTTAGTGAATAACTTCCTTTTGTCTTTAGAAAACTACCTCTAAACCGTATTACAGATCTGCCACCCCTTGTGATAGTGACACATCTCTTAACGGAACCTACAACATACTCATAGTAATTTTTACGTCAGCAGCAAATATGGTTATGTCTTAAAACATCCTCTCTTTTTGCACTGATCGTGATAAAATACAATATTAGATAGAGATATTAGAACAATTCATTACGCCTTTAAATTCAATTTGGACAATCAGCAATTCATGACTACTTTTGTTAACTTGGGTCTTACTTGTTAAAACAAATGTAAGTGTTAATGAATAAAATAAATAAATTTCCTTTCCTTTTTTCGCCGGACTTGGGAATCGAACCCAGAACTTCATGCTCAACGGTAGCATGTATAACCAGTAGACTAAACATAGCGAATTGAGAAGAGAGATAATATATCTCTCATGAAAAATCAATAAATACATGACACTTATCACAGTAAGACTTATCTATCCTATCTATCAGAGCCAACGATCCGTGCTACACCTAAATAATATTTATTAGTGCACATACGACGCTTATGACTTACGATAGTGTACAGATTCCTATTCTAAGCAGTCACATGAATATCATTGGGCACACATGCTCCATCCCTTGCCACCATATAAATGAATCAGAAGTTTAAATGCCTGTTTTAAAGTCACCGGACAGTGGTGACAGCCTAGTGGAGCATGATAGCCTATTAGCCTAGTGGTGTGACCGTTGGACTGCCAAGTCATAGGTCTCAAGTTTGAACACAAGCTACGCACCTCCGATTTTTCGGATTCATTTGCGTAATGTGTATTATTATCACTTGCTTCGGTGAAGCAAAACATCGTGAGGAAACCAAACCAGCATGACTGAGAGATATTTCTCGGCATGTAAAGCATAAAAACAGCATAAAAACTCTGCCACTAGGCTAGGCACTAACCACACGAAAACAAAAAGAAAGAAAGTGATATAAAAAAAATATTTAGCAGATTAATAAGAAAAACAGAAGGAATAGAATTTGATTAAAATAATCTGAAAATCAGTTAAGGTTCCAACTAAACATGAATGTTACAAAACTAAAATAATACTTGCATAATAGTGGTGAAATAACCAGAAAGAGCGATACAATCCGAAACGATAAGTAGGAAAAGCATGGTTGACAAATCCTATTGAAAACGGATAGTTTTTTTGCCAGTTTAAGACGCTATGGTAACTTAATTGGTTGACTACACTTCAATGAACACAACGGAAATTGCTACAAAATGAAGGAGATGCATTGTTGTACCAATTCCAATACTATTGTTTTGTCTTTTACAAGGCTGTAGTATATGCCGTGTCGACGGCGCGTTTATGTTCCACGCGCGCCTCAAAGAGATGTCAGCAACCATGAAGGGGTCCGCAAGGGTCGATGCCTGCCGAGGCTGCGGGACTGTTCGAAAGAGATACCGCGGCCCTGGAACACAAAGGACAAAGAAGGAACATGGATGGGTTTTAGTCAGTACAAGTCTGACACTCCCTTCCACTCCGCCTAGAGCGGGACGGGTGATGAATTCCCATTCTAATAAAAAAGGCTGTTGTATGCCTTTTACATGCCTTTTACAAAGTTGTATGTGTGTTAGAACCGTGCGACTGGAAAGGCCTACGTCCATGTCAAACAGTAATTTGGGCTAACGAACTCAGACAAGTCCAAGTTTTAAACTAGTTAGGCGAACCCGAATGAAATGGACGATTATAAAACCGAAAACATTATTAAACATGCTGCCCAGTTGTTAACCCGATAAACCCTGCTCTAGGGCAGGTATCTGAAAACAAAGACTATAAAATAGTAGTTAACAAAGACTTAGTGAATATGATTAATGTTTACCTTCATTATCTTGCACTAATTTACCGAGCTTAGTTTCACGTACGGGCTCAAGTAAAGCTGATGATCCGTAGAGGTAGAGCAAAGCAGGAATTTGTAAATTGAGGTAGGTGATTATTACGTACCGCTGGCAATGTCTGCAAAAATGCTCTTCAAACTCTTACTATTTAAAAGATATTATACCGTTAAGGACTATTTAGAAGACAAGTCAATAGAATCTGTAATTTGTAAGTTAGATTAATTGACATCTAGTGAATACATTAGCACGCCATGTCATGGCAAGATATGCTGAAATAAATTTACTGTAACACCTTATGTACCATATTCTAGCAAATAAATATTTTGATTTGATTTATCATTTTATGGGCACCAAGGTGCACTACTCAGGGTTCTTCTATTCGCCTGCAACTTCGAGGCTTCAATCAATAAATCTTTGAAGAGGCTACGGAACGCCTGAATCGAATCTTAAAATTATTTTGCGCTGTGGTATACGTAAAACTTATAGTAAGTAGATGGGTAGCCAGACTGATTTATCATCGATAAGTGCCCACCTAAAACAGACTATTTCAAAGCGTATAACATTAAACATTGAACATATTTAAAATAAAAAAATGTGAAAAAGTTGGAACTTTGACTTCCAGTATCTCCGTAACTAACGGGTCAATCAAACCAAAGGATAATGAATGGCGGCAGATGAAATAGTCGTTCTGAGAGCTTTTTGTTTACACTTAATAGAACATTCGTATTCAAACAAAACGCATAGACGTCTCAAGGACTGGAGGTACTTAATGTACTTTTTTTTTTTTTGTTTGCGCTGGTTTTTTGCTAATAATTTGAGTAACTAGAAAATTGGCGCAAGTAAAGATGGAGGATTACGTACTGATACGGAACACGTGGAAATGAACAATACGCTTATAAGGAGGGATTGCACATACCTCGATTTCCCGGAGCAGCCTCCAGACCCGCAGCACTCCACACGGAGAAGACGAAAGCGAGAAGATCACACCAATTTCACCAACTTTATCAATGTTTCGAGAGCGCTTGTTATCGCGATGAATTGTAGCCAGCCATTGATCGTTGGGAATCGACAACGGAGGTTTTGTGCGGGAATGATTTAGAGGTGGGGATTACCTGTGCCAATCAACAAACTAATTGTCTATGTATCCGCGCAACCATTCCCCCGGGCTTGAAGGGATGCCTTCAAATACGAAACTACAAACTACTAAAATACCTAATTGCTAACGTTACCTAACCTTGAATGATAAACCGACGTGTCTATTGGTTAGGCAACGGGCAAAGACGCACGACGGGACGCAAGTAGGATCCAGTCGCTGTCTTAACCCGAGCGATACGAGTGACTCCGGTGGAGTCAGGGAAAACTTCCTCCACGACACCCAAAGGCCAGTGCAGTGGAGGCGAATTGTCGGTTATAAGAATCACGACCGTGCCGACAGCGACTGGATCGACCGGCGTGTTCCATTTGCGACGCGATTGCAACGTGTGGAGGTATCCACCTCTCCAGCGCTTCCAAAACGACTGTACTAAACTATCTAGCAACTCGTGTCTAGCAGTAATAGTCCTTTCCTCTATTTCCTCCGCAGGCAAGTACTTCAAAGGCGTGAGATTCAAAAAGTGCGCTGGAGTTAAAGCTAGCGGTTCCGAAGGGTCGCTAGAGAGCGTCCTACAAAGAGGTCTAGTATTCATAACGGACTCGATTTGAGTAAGCACGGTGCTTAACTCTTCAAACGAAAGAATAGTATCACCTTGGTCGTTTTGTATTTTCGACACTCTGTTGGCAACAAAGGTGTTCCACCGATGGGGCGACGAATGTACCCAACAGAGAGCGACTGTCGAATCCGAAGATGCGAATATATTGCGAAAACCAATGCGGTTTTGACAAGCGACTACGACATTTTTTATTAGTTGAGCTAGCACAAGAATAGCACATAGCTCAAGACGAGCGAGAGAAACGACCTTCTTAGGAGACACCTTAGACTTAGCGGTTAACAACTTAACTATATTGCCATCGCTATTTTGGACGTGGAAGTAAATCACTCCCCCGTATGCCTTCTCACTGGCATCCGCGAAAGCCAAGATAGTGACCACACTATCGGCGACGATACTAACGTGACGTGGGATTTTTATATTACCGAGCAAAGGAAGCTCTTCTTTAAAGCGAGTCCACAGCCTTACTATATTTTCAGGTGGGGCATCATCCCAGTCACAATAACACAGCCAAAGCTGTTTGATCAGAAGTTTGGCGTACAGGACGACTGGCGCGACAAATCCCATGACGTCCCATATTTTAGCGACACACGACAATATTGTACGCTTAGTACAATTTTCAAAGGGGGTAATAACTTTCATGCCGAAGTGGTCCGACGTCGGCGACCAACACAAGCCCAGTACCTTATGTTGGTCGGACTCGTCGAATTCTTTGACAGCTGGCAGGCGATGCGAAGGCGGAATCGAATCCAAGACGACTTGGGAGTTGCTGGTCCATTTAACTAATTCAAATTGACCAGCTTTCATGAGACCTATCATTTCCGAAGCTGTGGAAATGCCCTGGTCTTCCGTGAGAACGGAATGGACAAAATCGTCCATATACAAACCTTCAGCGACAATATTTTTTGCCTGAGGGTAAGAGTCACCCTCGTCCTCTGCCAGCTGCTTGATAGTTCGCAGCGCATGAAAGGGGCTAGACTTGAGCCCAAAAACGACACGATTAAATTCATAAACCTGTAAAGGTTCTTGCGGGGAAAAGCGATACAAAATGCGTTGGAAACGCCGATCAGATTCTCGGATTCCAATGCTGAGAAACATTTGACGAATGTCTGCGGAAAGAGCGATCGAAAATAAACGAAAACCAATAATAATATTAAAAAGATTCCCTTGTAGATTTTGCCCACCATACAAGAGATCATTTAGAGAAACGCGGGAGGTAGTTTTACAACTACCATCGAGAACGACACGAAGTTTGGTTGGGACCTTATCATCTCGGATCACACCATGATGCGGAATAAAATATGAAATTTCTGAAGAATCAGAATTTGTAGGTGAAATATAACCCTTTCCTAAATACTCGCGGATGACACCGTCATACGCGACCTTTAATTGTGGAGAAGCTTGCATCTTCCTTTCCAAGCAGTAAAACCGACGTTCACTTGCTTGACGCGAGTTACCAAGGGATTCGACGTCACCCTTGAAAGGCAAAGCAACCACGTATCGTCCGTCACTATCCCGAGTGGTAGTGCGGTTGTAAAACTCCTCACACAATTTGTCATCCGGGCTGAGCAGCGGGGGGACGTCTACTTCCTCCAATTCCCAGAACTTTCGGATCGCAGAGTCCAACGGATCAGCGGTACAACAATATGAAACGGTCGTGTTGCTGTCAACGCGTACCGGGGCATCACCTACAATAACATAGCCAAGGACAGTTTCCAATGCGAGAGGCGAGAAATGTTTCGCTTGTCCTGGCACCTTGTTCGACAAAAGTAAATGCGGGAAAATTGAAGCACCGATCAATACTTGAATTGGGCCTGGAGAAAAATACGTATCGTCCGCCAACGGTAAATTTTTGAAGTTAGACAAAAGAGAGGCGTCGACCGTAGCAGTTGGCAAACGTTCGGTAATTTTATCTACTACTAAAGACTCGATATTATAATTTATGTTGCGGTCGAAACGAGAATGAAATTTAATTTTTACGGAACCCTGAATTGTTTTACTCGAACCTCCTATTCCCTTTACGGTAGAACAGGCAGGTCGATTATTTATGTTCAAACCTAAGCGTTGACAACACTCGCGAGTTATAAAATTACTTTGAGAAGCGCTGTCCAATAATGCCCTGAAACTATGTTCAATTCCGCGAGAATCCACGATAATGATACGTGCGGTTGCTATGAGTACCGTGGTAAGAGGTCGAATCATGTGGCTACTCCCACCATGATTATCGGATAATGAACACAGGGCTACGTCAGTGTCCGCGCGAACAGTGGTTGAGTCACTGGGAGCGGCCTCTGTGGGACGGGAGCGGGTTTGACTTCCGAAACACAAGAGAGTATGATGTTTGTGATTACATTTCCTACATGTAGATGTTGACCCACACGCAGAAACACGATGACCACTACTTAGGCAATTTATACATAAATTGTTAGACTTAATGAATTTAAAACGTTGATCTGGGTTATAACTATTAAATACCCTACATTTATAAAATGTAGTTATGATGCTCATTGCATAGATTACACGCGGCGGACTCAGAACCAGATGTACTCGCGTAAGCCTGTGTAGATTTTGTAGATTTACGATCGGATCCTCTGTTGCTGACGACTCGAGCAACAGGAGATGACGTACGTTCTAATACCTTTACAGTTTTTGGTTTATCACTTCGCCCGCAATAATTGTGATAGCTCGGCTAATATGCATGATATAAATATAATTTATAGCTTGTAGCACCCACGAAAAATGTAGCTTGTCTCTGTCAGTGAAAGAATGTTTAGAATTGGATCATTAGTTCCGGAGATTGCCTCCTACATACAAACACATTTTACCTCATTTTGATATTAGTATACATTATTACTCTTATACAGGGTGTAAACGGACCCTTCACGAAGCCGTCAACCAAGCATTCTGTACATCCAACTAAGTAACTCTACGCAAAAATTATAGCTGGGAAACGATTTTTTTTTGGGATCCCTTCTATTTGCATAATATTCTTTTTCCTAATATACTTTGGCATAACAATTTTGGCATACTTTGTTTTGCCATAATAATACTTTGCCATATATTTTGTTGGCATACAGTTTATGTTGGCCTAATTATCTTGGAGACTAATTTGTTTTGGCATAATAATACTTTGCCATATTTTTTTTTGGCATACAGTTTATGTTGGCATAATATACTAATTTGTGTTGGCAAAAATTGAATTCGCAAAATGTTACTAGGCACACTAACTATTAGCGTAATTAAAATTAAAATATTGTCTTAAAAATTCAATATGTTGTGCTACTAAAGTGAGTGCAGAATGGAATCGCTGCAAAACCGACTCCACGTAGTCTTGTCTGCCCTACCCCTAGAGTGTAATTTAAGCCCGCGTAGGCGCGGAGGGGCGAGGGGGCCCGCGAGCTGAGGAGCAGGTGGTTTTAACGCTCGCTGCCGCGGCTGAGGCTGGCCGGCTTAGCCGGCCAGCAAGCCGAAGCTGCGGTGGTGAGTTTAAAACACATCTGCGACGATAAGCTCGCGTGGGACCGCCGGAGCCCCGCAGCGCCGGAGCTGTGACAGAAACCATGCCTGCTGCATGTTGCATGCTGCATACTTGCTTGCATGCTGCATGCTTGCTTGCATGCTGCATGCTTGCTTGCATGCTGCATGCTTGCTTGCATGCTGCATGCTTGCTTGGATGCTGCAGCTTGCTTGCATGCTGCATGCTTGCTTGGAAGCTGCATGCTTGCTTGCATGCTGCATGCTTGCTTGCATGCTTGCTTACATGCTGCATGCTCGCTTGCATGCTTCTTACATTGAAATAAAAATCACATAAAATGTTCACAATCAACTGTTTTATAATGATGAATGTTTTGATTGATTGATTTTCTGCCGTTTAATGACTATCGATACGAAATGTATGCCAAAAGACGACTCTGACTGTGAACTTTCTGAGATAAGATGGTTCTGCTTTTTAAAAATAAGTATTAGTCTCTAACATTTTAGGAGTTAGTTATTATTTTGCGTACTTGTTATGCCTATATAAATAATTATGTTTTAATATCATTATGTGTAAATAAATGTATGCTTTAAAATGTTATGCTTAATCATTATTAGGAGTAGAGAAATTATGCTTAAAAAAAATATGCGTAAGCTGTTATGTGTAAGTAATGTTATGCGAAAATATAATTAGGTTAAACAAAAGTATGCCAAGTCATATTAGGTCTTAACATTTTATGCAAATGGATAGGGAACCTTTTTTTTTGGGGTCAAAAATCACATTTTACGGTAAAACTCAATATAATGCGCTCAAAACTTATTGTTGATGGATGCTTTGAATAGTAGATGGGCCATGGAGGTAATTGAAGTAAAGTTGGAACTTTAAAAAGTAGTAAATAAAAAAAAACATATGAAAAAATTTGAACTTTGACCCCCAATATCTCCGTAACTAGAAGGTTCCCAGGTATGGTCCAGAACAAAAAAATGATCACAATGACGAGGAAAACAAGTGCCTTTCGGCTTCGTTAAGGGTCTTTTTACACCCTTTATTTGTATATAATCCAAAGTAAAATTATTCAATTTAGTGGAATACAAAATACATTGTTTTTCTCCAATTTCACCAGGTGTTGGTTTAGTGAATAACTTCCTTTTGTCTTTAGAAAACTACCTCTAAACCGTATTACAGATCTGCCACCCCTTGTGATAGTGACACATCTCTTAACGGAACCTACAACATACTCATAGTAATTTTTACGTCAGCAGCAAATATGGTTATGTCTTAAAACATCCTCTCTTTTTGCACTGATCGTGATAAAATACAATATTAGATAGAGATATTAGAACAATTCATTACGCCTTTAAATTCAATTTGGACAATCAGCAATTCATGACTACTTTTGTTAACTTGGGTCTTACTTGTTAAAACAAATGTAAGTGTTAATGAATAAAATAAATAAATTTCCTTTCCTTTTTTCGCCGGACTTGGGAATCGAACCCAGAACTTCATGCTCAACGGTAGCATGTATAACCAGTAGACTAAACATAGCGAATTGAGAAGAGAGATAATATATCTCTCATGAAAAATCAATAAATACATGACACTTATCACAGTAAGACTTATCTATCCTATCTATCAGAGCCAACGATCCGTGCTACACCTAAATAATATTTATTAGTGCACATACGACGCTTATGACTTACGATAGTGTACAGATTCCTATTCTAAGCAGTCACATGAATATCATTGGGCACACATGCTCCATCCCTTGCCACCATATAAATGAATCAGAAGTTTAAATGCCTGTTTTAAAGTCACCGGACAGTGGTGACAGCCTAGTGGAGCATGATAGCCTATTAGCCTAGTGGTGTGACCGTTGGACTGCCAAGTCATAGGTCTCAAGTTTGAACACAAGCTACGCACCTCCGATTTTTCGGATTCATTTGCGTAATGTGTATTATTATCACTTGCTTCGGTGAAGCAAAACATCGTGAGGAAACCAAACCAGCATGACTGAGAGATATTTCTCGGCATGTAAAGCATAAAAACAGCATAAAAACTCTGCCACTAGGCTAGGCACTAACCACACGAAAACAAAAAGAAAGAAAGTGATATAAAAAAAATATTTAGCAGATTAATAAGAAAAACAGAAGGAATAGAATTTGATTAAAATAATCTGAAAATCAGTTAAGGTTCCAACTAAACATGAATGTTACAAAACTAAAATAATACTTGCATAATAGTGGTGAAATAACCAGAAAGAGCGATACAATCCGAAACGATAAGTAGGAAAAGCATGGTTGACAAATCCTATTGAAAACGGATAGTTTTTTTGCCAGTTTAAGACGCTATGGTAACTTAATTGGTTGACTACACTTCAATGAACACAACGGAAATTGCTACAAAATGAAGGAGATGCATTGTTGTACCAATTCCAATACTATTGTTTTGTCTTTTACAAGGCTGTAGTATATGCCGTGTCGACGGCGCGTTTATGTTCCACGCGCGCCTCAAAGAGATGTCAGCAACCATGAAGGGGTCCGCAAGGGTCGATGCCTGCCGAGGCTGCGGGACTGTTCGAAAGAGATACCGCGGCCCTGGAACACAAAGGACAAAGAAGGAACATGGATGGGTTTTAGTCAGTACAAGTCTGACACTCCCTTCCACTCCGCCTAGAGCGGGACGGGTGATGAATTCCCATTCTAATAAAAAAGGCTGTTGTATGCCTTTTACATGCCTTTTACAAAGTTGTATGTGTGTTAGAACCGTGCGACTGGAAAGGCCTACGTCCATGTCAAACAGTAATTTGGGCTAACGAACTCAGACAAGTCCAAGTTTTAAACTAGTTAGGCGAACCCGAATGAAATGGACGATTATAAAACCGAAAACATTATTAAACATGCTGCCCAGTTGTTAACCCGATAAACCCTGCTCTAGGGCAGGTATCTGAAAACAAAGACTATAAAATAGTAGTTAACAAAGACTTAGTGAATATGATTAATGTTTACCTTCATTATCTTGCACTAATTTACCGAGCTTAGTTTCACGTACGGGCTCAAGTAAAGCTGATGATCCGTAGAGGTAGAGCAAAGCAGGAATTTGTAAATTGAGGTAGGTGATTATTACGTACCGCTGGCAATGTCTGCAAAAATGCTCTTCAAACTCTTACTATTTAAAAGATATTATACCGTTAAGGACTATTTAGAAGACAAGTCAATAGAATCTGTAATTTGTAAGTTAGATTAATTGACATCTAGTGAATACATTAGCACGCCATGTCATGGCAAGATATGCTGAAATAAATTTACTGTAACACCTTATGTACCATATTCTAGCAAATAAATATTTTGATTTGATTTATCATTTTATGGGCACCAAGGTGCACTACTCAGGGTTCTTCTATTCGCCTGCAACTTCGAGGCTTCAATCAATAAATCTTTGAAGAGGCTACGGAACGCCTGAATCGAATCTTAAAATTATTTTGCGCTGTGGTATACGTAAAACTTATAGTAAGTAGATGGGTAGCCAGACTGATTTATCATCGATAAGTGCCCACCTAAAACAGACTATTTCAAAGCGTATAACATTAAACATTGAACATATTTAAAATAAAAAAATGTGAAAAAGTTGGAACTTTGACTTCCAGTATCTCCGTAACTAACGGGTCAATCAAACCAAAGGATAATGAATGGCGGCAGATGAAATAGTCGTTCTGAGAGCTTTTTGTTTACACTTAATAGAACATTCGTATTCAAACAAAACGCATAGACGTCTCAAGGACTGGAGGTACTTAATGTACTTTTTTTTTTTTTTGTTTGCGCTGGTTTTTTGCTAATAATTTGAGTAACTAGAAAATTGGCGCAAGTAAAGATGGAGGATTACGTACTGATACGGAACACGTGGAAATGAACAATACGCTTATAAGGAGGGATTGCACATACCTCGATTTCCCGGAGCAGCCTCCAGACCCGCAGCACTCCACACGGAGAAGACGAAAGCGAGAAGATCACACCAATTTCACCAACTTTATCAATGTTTCGAGAGCGCTTGTTATCGCGATGAATTGTAGCCAGCCATTGATCGTTGGGAATCGACAACGGAGGTTTTGTGCGGGAATGATTTAGAGGTGGGGATTACCTGTGCCAATCAACAAACTAATTGTCTATGTATCCGCGCAACCATTCCCCCGGGCTTGAAGGGATGCCTTCAAATACGAAACTACAAACTACTAAAATACCTAATTGCTAACGTTACCTAACCTTGAATGATAAACCGACGTGTCTATTGGTTAGGCAACGGGCAAAGACGCACGACGGGACGCAAGTAGGATCCAGTCGCTGTCTTAACCCGAGCGATACGAGTGACTCCGGTGGAGTCAGGGAAAACTTCCTCCACGACACCCAAAGGCCAGTGCAGTGGAGGCGAATTGTCGGTTATAAGAATCACGACCGTGCCGACAGCGACTGGATCGACCGGCGTGTTCCATTTGCGACGCGATTGCAACGTGTGGAGGTATCCACCTCTCCAGCGCTTCCAAAACGACTGTACTAAACTATCTAGCAACTCGTGTCTAGCAGTAATAGTCCTTTCCTCTATTTCCTCCGCAGGCAAGTACTTCAAAGGCGTGAGATTCAAAAAGTGCGCTGGAGTTAAAGCTAGCGGTTCCGAAGGGTCGCTAGAGAGCGTCCTACAAAGAGGTCTAGTATTCATAACGGACTCGATTTGAGTAAGCACGGTGCTTAACTCTTCAAACGAAAGAATAGTATCACCTTGGTCGTTTTGTATTTTCGACACTCTGTTGGCAACAAAGGTGTTCCACCGATGGGGCGACGAATGTACCCAACAGAGAGCGACTGTCGAATCCGAAGATGCGAATATATTGCGAAAACCAATGCGGTTTTGACAAGCGACTACGACATTTTTTATTAGTTGAGCTAGCACAAGAATAGCACATAGCTCAAGACGAGCGAGAGAAACGACCTTCTTAGGAGACACCTTAGACTTAGCGGTTAACAACTTAACTATATTGCCATCGCTATTTTGGACGTGGAAGTAAATCACTCCCCCGTATGCCTTCTCACTGGCATCCGCGAAAGCCAAGATAGTGACCACACTATCGGCGACGATACTAACGTGACGTGGGATTTTTATATTACCGAGCAAAGGAAGCTCTTCTTTAAAGCGAGTCCACAGCCTTACTATATTTTCAGGTGGGGCATCATCCCAGTCACAATAACACAGCCAAAGCTGTTTGATCAGAAGTTTGGCGTACAGGACGACTGGCGCGACAAATCCCATGACGTCCCATATTTTAGCGACACACGACAATATTGTACGCTTAGTACAATTTTCAAAGGGGGTAATAACTTTCATGCCGAAGTGGTCCGACGTCGGCGACCAACACAAGCCCAGTACCTTATGTTGGTCGGACTCGTCGAATTCTTTGACAGCTGGCAGGCGATGCGAAGGCGGAATCGAATCCAAGACGACTTGGGAGTTGCTGGTCCATTTAACTAATTCAAATTGACCAGCTTTCATGAGACCTATCATTTCCGAAGCTGTGGAAATGCCCTGGTCTTCCGTGAGAACGGAATGGACAAAATCGTCCATATACAAACCTTCAGCGACAATATTTTTTGCCTGAGGGTAAGAGTCACCCTCGTCCTCTGCCAGCTGCTTGATAGTTCGCAGCGCATGAAAGGGGCTAGACTTGAGCCCAAAAACGACACGATTAAATTCATAAACCTGTAAAGGTTCTTGCGGGGAAAAGCGATACAAAATGCGTTGGAAACGCCGATCAGATTCTCGGATTCCAATGCTGAGAAACATTTGACGAATGTCTGCGGAAAGAGCGATCGAAAATAAACGAAAACCAATAATAATATTAAAAAGATTCCCTTGTAGATTTTGCCCACCATACAAGAGATCATTTAGAGAAACGCGGGAGGTAGTTTTACAACTACCATCGAGAACGACACGAAGTTTGGTTGGGACCTTATCATCTCGGATCACACCATGATGCGGAATAAAATATGAAATTTCTGAAGAATCAGAATTTGTAGGTGAAATATAACCCTTTCCTAAATACTCGCGGATGACACCGTCATACGCGACCTTTAATTGTGGAGAAGCTTGCATCTTCCTTTCCAAGCAGTAAAACCGACGTTCACTTGCTTGACGCGAGTTACCAAGGGATTCGACGTCACCCTTGAAAGGCAAAGCAACCACGTATCGTCCGTCACTATCCCGAGTGGTAGTGCGGTTGTAAAACTCCTCACACAATTTGTCATCCGGGCTGAGCAGCGGGGGGACGTCTACTTCCTCCAATTCCCAGAACTTTCGGATCGCAGAGTCCAACGGATCAGCGGTACAACAATATGAAACGGTCGTGTTGCTGTCAACGCGTACCGGGGCATCACCTACAATAACATAGCCAAGGACAGTTTCCAATGCGAGAGGCGAGAAATGTTTCGCTTGTCCTGGCACCTTGTTCGACAAAAGTAAATGCGGGAAAATTGAAGCACCGATCAATACTTGAATTGGGCCTGGAGAAAAATACGTATCGTCCGCCAACGGTAAATTTTTGAAGTTAGACAAAAGAGAGGCGTCGACCGTAGCAGTTGGCAAACGTTCGGTAATTTTATCTACTACTAAAGACTCGATATTATAATTTATGTTGCGGTCGAAACGAGAATGAAATTTAATTTTTACGGAACCCTGAATTGTTTTACTCGAACCTCCTATTCCCTTTACGGTAGAACAGGCAGGTCGATTATTTATGTTCAAACCTAAGCGTTGACAACACTCGCGAGTTATAAAATTACTTTGAGAAGCGCTGTCCAATAATGCCCTGAAACTATGTTCAATTCCGCGAGAATCCACGATAATGATACGTGCGGTTGCTATGAGTACCGTGGTAAGAGGTCGAATCATGTGGCTACTCCCACCATGATTATCGGATAATGAACACAGGGCTACGTCAGTGTCCGCGCGAACAGTGGTTGAGTCACTGGGAGCGGCCTCTGTGGGACGGGAGCGGGTTTGACTTCCGAAACACAAGAGAGTATGATGTTTGTGATTACATTTCCTACATGTAGATGTTGACCCACACGCAGAAACACGATGACCACTACTTAGGCAATTTATACATAAATTGTTAGACTTAATGAATTTAAAACGTTGATCTGGGTTATAACTATTAAATACCCTACATTTATAAAATGTAGTTATGATGCTCATTGCATAGATTACACGCGGCGGACTCAGAACCAGATGTACTCGCGTAAGCCTGTGTAGATTTTGTAGATTTACGATCGGATCCTCTGTTGCTGACGACTCGAGCAACAGGAGATGACGTACGTTCTAATACCTTTATGTGATCGCGAACAAAACTTATTAAATCAGAAAAAGATGGAATTTCGGAATTATTCGATCTTAATTGATGATTAGATTCGAAAGTACGCGCAGTGTCTGGATCAAGTTTTTTAAGAGCGATATGCAACAAAATAAAATCAGATAAGTCATTGACCTTTGTGTTTTTTAACGCGGCTACAGACGATGCGAATTTATCGAGAAAAGATTCTAAACTACTAGGGGTTCCTGACGAAATAGATTTAAATTCAAATAATTGGTCTAGGTATGAAGTCGCTGATTGACGCTTATCTTCATACCGTTTACAAAGTAAATCAAAAATAAGAGGGTAGTTGTCAGCGGTTGGAGATATGCCGGCACAAACAGATCGCGCCTTGGCAGTCAACCTTCCTATTAAATAATATAACCTCTCACTGTCTGTCAGAGAAACATTATTGTGTACGGCGTTGCGATAACTAGCTATAAATAAAGGCCAATTTTTAATATCTCCGTTAAATTCGGGTATTTCGATAGGAGGTAATCGAGGTGACCTTTGAACCTGACTACGAGATTGGACCTGTAGTTTTTCCTCGGCTCGTTTTACACGGCCTAATAGGTCTTCGAACGAAGAAAGCGCCTGATAGTTGATGACGTAATCAGGATTTAATTTAAGCTCATGATCAACAATATCATCCAACACACTTTCAAAATCTGCACGCATTGAATCTACTGTTTTAACGTCACAGAGGAAGGATTCCTTATTGAATTCTTCCGAATCGATATGTTTTAAATTATCACATATACATTGCATACGACAAAATATTCTATCTCGCTTAGAAACCAGTCGCCTGAGCGTTAAGTCGATGGGCATGTTAGCGATTTATGAAACACGAAATAGTTAAGAAAGGAAATAATATAAGAAAGAATTAATATTAACTATTCTATTGTGCAGATGTACTAATTGATAGTTTTGTTAACTTAACCTGGCCGGGCAGTCGAGCGCACACGTGCTGTGACCTACTTACCGAACCGGTTTTTGAACAAATTGAAACTTATTTTAAATAAGCGAACCAACGCGATAATTACGACAAAGCGGAGTACCAATTACTAGCTAGGATAACGACACGAAACGAATACGATAGAAATTATGCGGTGTATGTAACTACGCGGTGATGAGCGAAATACGAAACGACAGGGACGATACGATACGATAGAATTGGTAAATGATTGCGGTGTTGAGCGAAATATAAACGATGCTACTTAATCTAATGCGGAGTTTACGAGATTTTAACTAAATACCTAACTTGCCTCGTGGCGAAGTATTTGGTACAAATACGCGGGATTAACTAAACGAACTACCTAGGATTTCCTAGGGAATGGCTGCCACTGATTTTACGACACTTATACGGCTGAAGGACCAAATGTTTGCGCTGGTTTTTTGCTAATAATTTGAGTAACTAGAAAATTGGCGCAAGTAAAGATGGAGGATTACGTACTGATACGGAACACGTGGAAATGAACAATACGCTTATAAGGAGGGATTGCACATACCTCGATTTCCCGGAGCAGCCTCCAGACCCGCAGCACTCCACACGGAGAAGACGAAAGCGAGAAGATCACACCAATTTCACCAACTTTATCAATGTTTCGAGAGCGCTTGTTATCGCGATGAATTGTAGCCAGCCATTGATCGTTGGGAATCGACAACGGAGGTTTTGTGCGGGAATGATTTAGAGGTGGGGATTACCTGTGCCAATCAACAAACTAATTGTCTATGTATCCGCGCAACCACTATGGCGCACCATAAACAGGCAGTAAACCCCTTACTACCCTGGTGGATGGCCAATATACATTTTCATCTACGTATTTTTTCTCTACGCCGTTTCACACTGCTGGGCAAGGGTCTTACATTTCTCCTTCCAAACCTCTTTGTCTTGTGCGATCTCCAGGCATGTTAACCCCGCAAACAAAATCAGATCGTCACACATCTTCGCTGCGATCGACATCGATGTCCGCCGTCTGGCGTCTATTGAGTGAAAATCTATGCCCATCTCTCCGGGTCCATTCGTGTGTCATGTCCAGTCAACCCCCACTTCTACCTGACTGGTTTTTTTTACCTATGTATATTCTTACAGTCTGCTATAGTGTAAGTGTTCAACGTTTACTTCCATGGCCACTTTAATATTTCCTTTCATTAAATTCTCTGCTGATGAGGAGCTCGTGGCTACATAATAACAGCTGCTCGGGTCGATCTTTAAGTTAAGCCGGGCTTGCCTAAGTTGGTCTGTGGATGGATGACCACCTATTACATACCGAGTTTCCTCCATGCCTCGGAAAGCACGCTAAGCCGTTGGTCCCGGCTGTCATTTGTAGATCTTTGACAGTCGTTATAGGTAGTCAGTGGCCCAAAAAGTCTGACAACCAGTCTTACCAAGGGGTATCGTATCGTATTACCCAGTACTAACTGGGTTACGGAGGTCAGATAGGCAGTCGCTCCATGTAAAATACTGGTATTCAGCTGCATCCGGTTAGAACAACAGAAAAGGCTTGGCAGATGATGATTAAATTCACTGCTGGAAAACCAAACTCACAAGTTTACTTTTCCTTGCTAGGTTGTATTTCTGACTCTCCCATACCATGTAAGCCTCAATAAATATTGATATGTCCTGCCCGCCACAGTGCCGATCGACTCATGGATATTTTATTGGTTACGTATGTATTAGAAGGATATTGGTTACTATGTATAATAAATACTACATAGTAACAGTTTCTGACACGTGTCTCGAGATTTCTACTGGAAAAAAACATCGCTTTGTTAGAAATGGACTATTATTATATCACATTATTTCAGTCCAGTAAATCAGCGAGTACATTTAATTTCCAGTCATTATTAGGAATAACAACAATACGTGTTCACAAAAAACCACAATGTGTTCACTGTTCAACGTCTAATCCAGCACTGGATTGGCCGCCTATACTATTCCACAGTGGCGTTGGAATGGGCGAGCTGGAATGAAAAAGTAGACCGTCAATCCAGTAACTGGACTGAATCGCTCATTGGAATGGGAACATTCCAGTGTTGGTTCAGAACAGTGCTGGATTCGACCGCTGGACTGGAATGCTACTGGTGTAATGTGAACCGGGCATTACTTACTTAACCAGCATGAGGATTATTTCGAACTTAAAACACACACAAACACACTTTAATCATTATGATAAATATGGAAAAAAACACTGTTTACCTGTCTGACGGTCTGCCCGTCTGTTCCTTGCGTAACGTTACGACTTTTCACGTCTTAACTGATTAAATTTTTGGCCACACAAGTAGACCATGATCTGAATGAGGGTGCTGGATACTTTTAATCCTGGTAGTGGGATAAGTTCCGACCAACACGCGGGCGACGCCGAGGGCACGCTAGGCACTGCCCGGGTTCTCTGGTCGTCGGTAATTATCGTCACATGGGTATGTCAGACGAAGATAGAGAGTTAAGTTAAAGTCGACTTAGTGTTACTAAGCTCTAACGTCGTCGAACTTTTAACCTTAGTGTTTAAAAGTTACGTGACGATAACGTTTCGTCTAAAATTAGTTTTCATTTCAAACCCACAATATTTGCCTCAACAAACCGAGACCTCCTAACAGGCGTACCTCGTTAGAGAAATGTCGGTTTATCGAACGAAGGAACGTCTAAAAATATCACCGAGTTTCTCAAGAATATTATATTTTATACTCGTATGTGGTGGTATTTTTGTAGATGGAGGTCATCTAAGATATCGTTATGCATAATCAAAAATGTTTTGTGACAACTACACGTGTTCGAATGTTGAAAAATTATAAAATTAAAACACTGGTATTTTATTTGGCAGTATGCTTACGATTCAAACGAAGTGAAAAATCTCTTTTCGCTTATACACCTTAAAATAATCAGCCAATCAATCTAATAATTTTGAATTTAACGGTCGTACTTTTTAAGTTTCCGCTGTCCGTCCGTCTGTCTGTCAGCGGGCTGTATCTTGTGATAGGTGGACAGTTGAAATTTTCACAGAATGTGTATTTGTATAACAACAAATTATAAAAATAAATTAAAAATTAAAGGGGACTCCCCTACTACGATTTTACGGAACGATTAATGCCGTTTTTTTTTTTAATTACGCTACGCGAAGATGTTGTATTCTAGTAGAATTTCAGCTTTTGTGAGACGACACAAATGGTAAGGTGGCATTTCGATACTACACTCAAAGGTATTCTTGGAACGCGAGTAAGCTTCGAAACATGGAACAGGGAATGTTAGTGTGGCTCTATTTACCAATCAGGGCAAACAATAACATCGCAAATAACAATTATATCAATCTGTTATGTTGACATTACGAAGTGAACTAACATGCCGGTTATGATTGACTGTTCGGATTTAGTTCGATGTGGTAGAAAGTTATTTATTTAGGACACACTTATTTAGTAACAATATTTTGATTTACAAGACCCCCACGCGCAGTTTCTTGTCCGTTCTTCTTCATAAGAACTGAAAGCCAGTTTTTATAAGTATCTCTAAGTTCTGGTATGTTGTAGTAACACGATTTTCACACTAGATTTTCTTTTGTCAGCCTAAGTTGTCCCACTCCTGGGCAAAGACCTCCCCCCATTCCTTCCACTTGATGCCAGAATTATTAAATAGAAAAGTGTAGTAAGACCGATGTAGAATTCATACACAAGATTCGTTGTTTCCGATACCTCAATGCGGTTTCATCCCTCATCCAACGCTTCGTGACATCTGTGCCAAAACATCGCAATATCATGATGTTGACGTACGCATTTGAATAGGAGACTACCCTATTCTGTTTTATAGGGTCAGTGAGGGTCAGTTGGCACATGTTTGAATATCTAAGATTTGGGCTATCCATAGGAGTATATTGTGTTGTTTTTATTTAGGAAGATGAGAAGACTCTCTATGTTTTTATTTGATGGGAGCGCAAGATTTAAAGAGTAAACAAAGGTCATGTATGAATGCATCTTCCATTCAGGAAAACTCATAAAAAAACTTGGAAATAGTTTTTATGAATTTTCCTTTTGGCTTGATGGTCTTCTCTAGAAATCTTTCAGATTCAATTGATTCTATTTCACATAAACCTATATGGGGACTTATGAAATGGCAGAAGCTGCACGGCTCGAATTAGTCGTTTTCTATGGAGAAGAACTACGAAAGGAACGAAATTTCACGGTTACCCTTTTATAACTATTTAGTGAATGGCAGGCATAAATCAAAAATCAAATCGAAATCAAAAGTCATTTATTCAAATTAGGTTGAAAATCTGCAATATTTGAACGTCATATTAGGACATAGGACAGTCCCCAATAACGCCCGCCACTTACTTGTTTTAGCTTGGAAGAAAAATTGGCGGAACAAACTCCTCAGCAACACATCTGACTGTTAGGTTAGAAGACCCAGATTTTATACAAACTATCACTTTCAAGCCACGTTATTATACCATTCTCATTTGTAACACGAAGCCAATTCTGGAAGCAGACCCACACACACAAATAATATGGACATTGGACAAGACCCCCAATATGTCGATAAATATTAATGACGATACAATGCCCTTAATTTATAGCCTTACACGCCCTTTGCATGCAAACGGGGTTGTTAAGCGGCATTTATTCTGTGAATACCTGACTGACTGTATTACGTACCGTATTTTGGCACAGGTTGAGGCTCTGGGTTCGATTCCCAAGTTGGGCAAATTGCTATAGGGTTTTTCCATATGGGATTTTTCATTAGCAGCTACGGATCTGTACCCAGTTGGTACGGCAATAGGCTCGCTCCCCATTACATAAGTGGGGAAATGTGGGTGTACTATTAAGTTAATATACCTCTGTCTAACCCACCGAGGATTACAGGCGTGATGTTATGTTATGTGAAAGGTTATAAGAGTAAGAAAAGACCAAAAAACTATGAATGAACTGTGTGAAAGAATGACTACTGAGATGACTTGTTGAGAAATGTATCGAAGAAGAAGACATGCTACGCCGACCCCAAATATAGGGGCAGAAGAATCTTAAGTAACTTTATGTAGATACGATGTACCTAATTAAGTACTTGAACAACTAACACGGGCGCGTGCGTGCGCCAAAACTTTAACATGACAAGTTCATAATCCGTTTATTATGTACTCCGTGCTTCTTGTTCAGAAGCGGAGATTGCGAATACCTAACCCGATGAGTCGTGAGTCTTGAATTATGTTCATGTTCCGACCTTAACGAAATATAACTTATGTACTATATGCTGGGAATATTACTGCGTATATATTTGGTGTTATGTGTGGTCAATAAGTGTTACATAAATATGCGAGAATATTGCTATAATCCTGTTTGGTGATGTTTTTTATGGGGTGAATTGATTTGAGGATTTTTTTTTGACATTGACCATGTAATCTTTAACGAAAGAAAAGATCATAATGTATAACCCATAGTGCTACTTTCATACAAGCCTAAAAGCTTCGCTTGCCCTTAAAACTACTGATGTTAGGGTTCCTGAACAGTATGCTTGCCTTAAGGGCTTGCCGTATTGTTGGACCCTAGGCACGCAACTGCCCAGGCAGTCGCTCCATGTAAAATACTGGTATTCACCAGCATCCGGTTAAACTGGATGATGATTTGTTAATGTTGATTCGAAAACATTATTCAATTTTAAATTCTAATTAAACGATCTGTAAATAACTCCGAATTGCTTTCGCATCATCTTCTCGCACAATTAATTAAACAATCATTTTGAAAACTCACTTCCCCGTAATTATCGTTCACTTCCCGATAATTATCGCCATAACAACGCAAACCCATTATCCGTTTTCGCAAAATAAGCGAAGCGGCAATCAAAAGGCAGATTAATTGTAAGAAATTATTAATTTCTCAAGAGCGATAGAAGATTTTAATAACATCAGCGCTAATGTATCGGAAAATGAGACTCACTCGAGTGAACAAGGTGATCACGTTACCCTGAAATTGGTTATTAAATATTCACAGATGTTTGACCTTTAAAATTGATAGAGATTATGACATAAGGATGAGTTGAAATTAGTTAATATTTTAACAAAAGTATTGTAACATAAAATTCATAACATAACATCACGCCTGTAATCTCCGAAAGATTAGGAAGGGGCGTACCTAATAGTACATCCACATTTCGCCGGCTGGGTTTAAGTTTCATGTATTAGGGGGCGAGCCTATGGCCATCAACCAGGCACAAATTCAGAGTTCGTGGCTGGTGAAAAAACCAAATAACAATTGCCTGACCCGGGAATCAAACCCAGGACCTCATGCTCAGCAGTCGCAAAAGTATTGCGTCGAGTAGTTATTCTGTTTTTCAAATCACAACCCAATAATTCAATTTTCTTTCGCACAACATTATGCGTAGCCATGGGTATTGCAGCCAAAAACTTAGAGGTCGATGGTGGTATTTAGTCAGCCAGCACACCTACACCTGACCACTCTTTTTTTTTTTCGGATGGGAAATCATCAAATGATTCCCATTCCCGTTCTGGGCGGAGTGGAAGGGAGTGTCAGACTCGTTCTGACTAAAACCCATCCATGTTCCTTCTTTGTCATTTGTGTTCCAGGGCCGCGGTATCTCTTTCGAACAGTCCCGCAGCCCCGGCAGGCATCGGCCCTTGCGGTGAGGACCTGCGTCAGGCGGAAGGACCTGACCACTCTTCGAGCAAGTTCTTCTGAAGGAAATCCTTCGAATGAAGATGTGTTAGATAAAATAAAACATTAATGGCCAAGTGTTAAGAGAAGTGGTGGAAACCGATCGGACAGTAGCAAGTAAACTGCCACTGTTAAGCTGTACTCGCCGCTGCTCTTGAAGTCGCTACTCACCACCGTGCTTGCTCAATGTAAATGGGGCTTTAGCTCCAATACTAGGTACTCGCCAAACTAACGTGTATTACTTAGTGTAAAACGCTCGATCTATACCTGTTTATGAAGAAGTATTTTGCCTGCTGTGGTTTCTATAACAGTCTGCTATTATGGTTACAGTAATTGATCAAAGGATGTGTTTGACTCTGTGTCTCTGGAATAACGAGACCGCATACCAGTAAAGCAGTAATTTACCATTCAGAAGCGCCCACATTTCCCCATTAGTAAAATGCCCGTTGTGGATTATAGCCAATTACTCACACTTTATGGATGATTTTACTCGTAATTGTAACTCGACACGTGCGTTAAATATTTTATAGCCTGTAATATTGTTTGAGGTTTTCGTTAATATTTTAATAAATAAAATTATGCAAAATGTCACGCCTGTAATCCCCAAAGGGTTAGGCAGAGGTGCATCTAACAGTCCGCTCACATTTCGCCAGTTATGTTTTAAGTCCCATCTAATCTGGGCGAGCCTATTAGCATCAACCGGGAACAAATCCAGACTCCGTGACTACTACTGAGAAATTCTTGGAAGAACCCAATAAAACTTTGCCCAACCCGGGAATCAAACCCAGGACCTTATCAGCAGTCGCGCTTGAGATCACTCGACCAACGAGGCAGTAAATCTTCGTCTTTATCGTGTAAGTTTGAGGCAGGAAATGAAAATAAAATATAATATACAGGGTGTAAGGAACAGCCCTCCACAAACTGACAGGGCGCATTCATCTCCTTATTTTGAATCATATTCCACCGAAATTTTTCTCCGGAAATTTTTACTTTTTTTTCCGTTACTATTCCTTTATTTCAATGTAAAATTACATTCCCTATACGCAGCACTCCATTTATGTAAATAATACGGCTAAATTCAATAAAACAACAATGGATGTTGAAATACTCTAACGAACGACGTGTGAAATCAGCTGTTCGCTACGTGCGTTTTGCCACGGTAACGATACATTGCGTATGAGAAAATAAAACAAATCAAATTTATTGGATTCTAATAACATTCCTGAAATTATTTCTTGTACCGGTCATCTTCGTTTGATATACTGAATTCACCCCATCAGTTTATGGAGAGCTGTCCCTTTTTTTTTTTTTTTTTTACCGATGGGAAATCATCAAATGACTTCTCCCGCTCTGGGTGGAGTGGGAGGGAGTGTCAGACTCTTACTGACTAAAACCCATCCATGTTCCTTCATTGCCCTTTGTGTTCCAGGGCCACGGTATCTCTTTCGAACAGTCCCGCAGCCCCGGAGAGAGCTGTCCCTTACACCCTGTATAAATGAAATAGCTTATGTCGATCGTGCGACAATAATTGCATTATCGGATAGTGTACACAGTATTAATGACAGTGATGATGATTCAATAGACCACTGCTGATTGATAATAGCAGTTTCCAATAAAATAAGATCGTTAACGATCGGTATCATAAATTGATATAATGGACCCATAAAAGCCTTCGCATTGACGGGCTCACTATGGAGAGACTATGGAAAGCAAATAAACAAGATCCAATCGTAATTTAAAATATAGCTATACTAGGTTTTTCCGTTGCTTTGCCCGTGTGGACATCGTAAATTATCCCACAGGAAACTACCGGGACAAAAATATCGAATATCTTAACCCAGGTTACGGTTTACTTTCATCACAATCTATGAAGCCGTTACAGCGTGATAATGTGACAGACATTTAGACAGTGGTGCTAGGCAACTGGTCTTCCCAGTTACCAATCCCAGTTGTAAACGTCCCTTTGTGCCTGTTGTCCTTGTTTTATTCGGTCTCCTACTGATATGAGGGGAAGTGGAAATTATGTTTTACCTACTCCTCCGCTATTCTTTTCTGATTCATTTCGTTGCGGGATCCAAAACAGTTAAACTGTTTCTCTGGGACTTCGTCGAGCTTCATTGTCTCGGTGCTTTTCTGGTGGTTGCTACTGTTGATTCTGGCTTTCAGGAGTTGCAGTGGTTTGGATATAGTGTGGCGGGCTTGTCCCAATTTAAAAAAAAAGTCATTTAGACAGAGTTACTTTCGTATTTGTAACATGCCAGGAACAACATACGAATGATAGTGATTAGTAACATCAGTGCAGTGAACAGGGGGTGTTCTATTGGACAGTTCCACGCCCGAGGCGGGAAAACAGTTTGTTATTAGCGAGCTCATCAACAGACGCTGCATACATAGTTCAGTAGGTTCCTTGTTTGTTATGAACACACAAATTGTCCATCGACTACTCGGTGCTGTCATGTTTTATGTGAGGTTGTTTAGGTTTTATAGCAGAACAAACATCAGGCATTAAAATATAAATGGAAGGCGCTTAGCATATTCAGCCTATATACTTCCCACTGCTGGGGCATAAGCTTCCACACTGTGAGAGGAACTGGACCATATGCACCACGAGGGCCGAGTTCGGATTGCTGGATCGTATCTTTTTAGGGTTCCGTACCCCAGTCGGCAAAAATGGAACCCTTTCATGATCACTTTATTGTCCGCCTGTCCGCCTGTCTGTCAAGACCCTTTGTCTCGGGAATGCGTGCAGGTATCGAGTTGAAATTAAAACCATATAGTCAAGTCTAAAGTCCCTTGAAGTTGTGAAAAAATCAAACTTCTAAGTTAACAAAAAAAAAGATACGGCTATTTATGCCGCAAAAACGTATATTTCAACACTCTCAAGGGAATCAAAATTTATAGGGTACTTCCCGTTGACCTAGAATCATGAAATTTGGCAAGGAGCAATGTCTTACAGCACGTGTCACGTGAAGGAACAAAGCTGAAAACCGTAAAAATTTAGTTTAATAGCAAAATTACAAGTTAAACTTACAAGTTTATACAGAACTCTCGGTACGCATAAACAACTCGCAACTTGTCTAGTTTTTTTTTAAGCATTGCTCCATACTTGGAATTCTTCTCTATCGTGCGTGAGTGCGTTTACAAACATTTTACTCAAATAAAATAACAGCCAGACCCGGAACAACTACCTAGGCTATACAAATATTTGTTCTGTGCGGGAATCGAACCTGCGACACGCAGCGCAGCAGCCAACCGTGCTGTCAAATATCCAGTCTTCATTCTAGAAAACAAGCTATACTATATTCGTGACATTTTCTTACTGGAAGTTAGCTAACATCATTGTTAGTATCTTCATTCACATAACTTTGTAAAACTTCAAAAAAAAAATCAGTAAGTACACGGTACTGAAAAAAAATCTAAAACGCAAAATAAGCCTTATCAACATGATTATTAAATTGTTTGGTACCGACCAAACAATTTAATTTCGTTAAGTAATTACATCGTCAAGGAAAGATACCTGGATAATTGTGAAACATGCTCGACAGAGCACATGTTACAATGTACACGTTAAATCGCTTTATCTTTTCCCTCCAATAGCTAATTCTAACAGCCTACTGGAGATAATACGACCCGTACGTGGCTTCCATGTTCGAACGAACAATGCCACGTAGAACTGATATCAGACGCTTCATTTTAGTCTTTCGTTCGGTATCTTTCTCTCGAAGTGAAATATCTGAACCGAAGTGAATTAAAAGTAAAAAATACATACATAACGCAAAATTTATATTAAGATGTCTACTAGTTTTAAGCTGCGTCTTAACAGGATCATTAATTATAAGTTTAAGTTTAGCCTGTAACTATGTGAACATCCTAATCCTAACTTTCTAACTAATGTTATAAATGCAAAAGTAAGTTTGTTTGTTACCTTTTCACGCGTTAACCACTGAACCGATCATCCTGAAATTTTGCATAAACGTTGTCAGGTGTATAGAAACGGACATAAAGTACCTTTCATCCCGAAAAAAGTACTGTTCCCGAGGAAAACAACAATAACGTTCTTATGATAATAGTCGGCTCCACGTGTCTTTCTAATCATGATAGAATTATATTATTATAGTAAATTTAGTAGTGTATTAAGAGTTTAATAGTCAAATTCTAAAGAAGGCAAGCTCGTTGTGCTATAAATAAATAAATAAAAATAAAGTTAATAGTGAATCGATTCAACGATGCATTCGGCACTCGAGACATCTTTCACACGCCTACAAAAAGAACAGAAAAAGAAGAAATAAATGAAAGGACCAAATAAACTATAATTCCCATTTTTTTCCCACGTCGTATGTTGTAATAAAAATGAAAAATCACTCGAATTAACTATTTATTCGAGTGAAACGTCTGATATCAGCATTAGCAGTGAACTTAAACGTATTTTGTCAATACGTGAAGAGAAGTTTTATACGTTCAAAGGAATTTCTGTCAGCAAAGGAATACTTTGTCAAAGAGATCTTAATGCATAACCGTTTGAATGTCACGTCTTGAATGCAAAGAATCTGTTTTGCAAGGAAACTTGAAGTTTGTGACAAAGTAAATATGAGTATGTTTTGTGTTTTCCAAGATGGTAAAGTAAAGAAGGAAGTTCTCGCAATGGCGGCAGCATGTTTGTCAACTCAGCAGTATACAATTAATTAACTTTTTTTTTTCTTTTGACATTTATACGTATATATTTTTGCTTTGTTTTTTTGTATTATTGTCAAAATCAATTAGTATATTATTTAATAAGCATTCCATTAATGTATTTAATTTAAAGTATATGAACACTTTGGCTTCAAGATCACAATTTAGAAATAAACTGTAAAAAAACCAAAATGATACAATTTAGATCGTACAAAACACCCCCCTTAAGTAATAATGTAATTTTTAATGACACCCCTATAGAATTAGTAACTACATTTAACTTACTCGGTATAAACATAGACACCCATATCAATTGGAAAAAGCACATAGAAACATTGAAATCTAAATTATCTAAGTTTACCTACGCCTTGTTTCAACTTAAGCACAGCACAAATACAGAAACGGCACTATCGGCATACTACGCCTACGCAAACTCGTGGCTAAGATATGGAGTGATGTTATGGGGTAACAGCGTAAATGCAAGCGAAGTATTTATAATCCAAAAAAAATGTGTTAGAATACTGGCCCATATAGACAATACCGAAAGCTGTAGGCAACACTTTGTTAAATTAAAACTCCTAACTTTACCTTCTATATATATACGTGACCTTTGCATATTTGTATTTAAAAATAGCAACATTTTCCCCAAAACAAAAGACATGCATAACGTAAACACACGCCATAAAAATAGATTATATCTTCCACCATCTCGGATTAAATGCTTTACCATAGCCCATATTACATGGCAGTAAAAATCTTCAACAAATTACCGAAACAAATTAAAGAAGAACCCAAATTTAATACATTTAACAGAAAATTAAAAGAATATCTAACACAAAAATGCTTTTACTCGGTCGCAGAATACTTAGAATAACATATTTAGTATATATAGTATAATAAATAGATAAATTCTTATAGTCATTGATATAATACTTACACATAACAAAACAAATTAATACAAATTAATGAAATATAATAGCTAAGTAATACAAATTAATAAAATATAATAATTAATAATAATAATAATTTATATAATTTAATTATAATTTATAAATAAATAAATAATAATAATTAGGAAAGTTTATAATGAATAAAAGAATAATAATTTAATACAAGTAAATTCTAAGGAGGTTATTAAATTATTTTAATTAAATAGCCTCATGATGTTAATTAAAATAAGTTCATAAACTTAATACTAGTAATATTTTAGATAATAATTATATATGTTTAACAAACTTGCAATCCAGTATACCTACTCACTGGATGCTTGTTTTGTCCAATATTATGTTGCCGTGCCCTAACCGGGTTTCATGTTGGAACTTACTGAAATATATGTAACAACTAGATGTACACATGAATGCAATAAACACTTTGAGTTTGAGTTTGAGTTTGAAATATTTGCACGCCTTCGGATATAACACAGCGCGCTTTTAATTTTAAATAACAACTATTTATTGTATTGTACCTGTGTTAACAAATTAATAAATGACTAATGATTCAGTATTAACCTAAAAACCCCTTTCACATAGTGTTTTCAATTTGTGGGATTACGAATAAGTGACTTGGAGAAGTTTATTTATCTATTCGAAATATTCTTCATAACGTGTCGATGGCAAATTTTCATCAAAATAATTTTGGGCCAAATCTCAGCTACGCGATGCAGGTACCGGTCGCTAATGCAGTCTCATAGGTGTCAGGACATGCACCGCAAGATGGAAGGTGGGCCATTGTCTGTGGAGACACACCGTATACACACTTGATATCTGAAACGACCATGCATCGTCTCTGTAAAGATTGTCTTTGATTCGATATATTTATTGTGGCACTTTTTCATTGATAAAAGTTCGAGGTCTAAAAAAATCCACTGATATCTTGTGTATTGCTATTGAGAACGTTTCTCAGTCCAGTGCCCGCTGTGTGTGATAAACGGTCCACAAGACGCTTCAGAAATTCACGCTCCAATAAAATATTTCATTAGTCACAATCGATTTACGATAACGAAGCGGAAATCAACTATAAAGGGTGTAAAAAGACCCTTAACGAAGCCGAAAAGCATTTGTTCTCGCCATCATTGCGATATGTTTTTATTCCGAACCAAACCTTCTAATTACGGAGATATTGGAGGTCTTAGTTCCAATTTTTTCACAAGTTTTTTTTAAAATACCACTTTTAAAGGTTTTAATTTTACTTTAATTAACTCGATGACCCGTTTACTATTCAAAGCGTCCATCAGCACTAAGTTTTGAGTGCGTTACATTGAGTTTTACCGTAAAACGTGATATTTCACCCCAAAAAAAAACAGTCGTTTTCCAGCAATAATTTTTGCGTAGAGTTACTTAGTTTGATGTATGTAATGCTTGGTTGACGGCTTCGTGAAGGGTCTGTTTACACCTTGAAATATAATTTGAGCGCTTCTTAACCATAAAGTTCGGTACGTACCCCTTCGGGGGTCTGACACATAAACCTCCGCTGGCTTGGTAGATACCCCCGAACGGGTCGGCGTTTAGGTCATACGTCATCCTCATTATTTATGTAAATATTTAATATTCTGATTATCGAATACTATGAGTGTGCGTTAATTAAGAGAGTTGGATAAAAAGTTCATATGTCATCGCCATTAAAACTTCAGTATTTAGCGCGCAAGTTTCTTAATTTACCCTTATAAAATCCAAGTGCATAAATACGGGTATCGCCATTTTGACGGCTGTGCTGGCCGAGGCTAAAAATCATAAAAATTGTGGTTTTCGGACATCCAAGCTCCACTATGTTGAGAATGATTAACTCGTCATTAAATTATGTGACGAATTAATCCATAGTTCAATTTAAATAAGCAGTGGTAACGATGAATTTTGATATCTAAAGTCGAAGTTTCGCGCCAATCGTGCGTGTTTACATTTTTATTTTTCACATTACATCACACAGACGCGAACAGATTCGATAACAAATATGACAAATATCATTCCAAATACTATAAACAACATGAAAATGCCCAGATCTTAGCGTAATTTACTAATACGGGACCAATAACTCGTAATATTCATTACCACTCCTCAATTTGTATTCGCAAATGACGGCCATTTTTTTTTTTTAAATTGCTGTGGTGTGTGGATGCGATTATTTCAATCGATTCGTTTTTTGTAAATTTAGATCAAATTTTAATCGAGAAATTAAATTAAGGAATTTAAGAAATCGATACATGGAAATTAAAATAATTTTGTTTTAAGCTTAAAATACAATAAATAAATACAATAATATTTGTTAAGCTTTATAATGGTAATTTTAATAGTTTTTGGTACATTGTAGGTACTAAAACCGAAACAACAAACAGCACAGACTGATCTACGGCTAAATTCGCGCCGTTTTTTTTCAAATAAAAATTTAAATTATGAACGCATTCTCTGTTCAAATTACATTGTATTGTACTAATTACATTGTATTGTAGATAATTTATAGTATTTTTTTATATTATAAAAATATGCTTTTATTTAACTTCCCGTGTTAGTAAGTATTGGTCAAATCTTGCAACTGAATTTCAAACCAGTTCCCCTATACTGATTGAGCTGAAATTTTGCACATGCCTTTGGTTCTGGTGACAATACATTTTTATGACAAACATTACTCAGTCTTGCAGACAGGATCGTCTCTTCGCGACAGAACTCCTCAACGGTTAATAGCGCGGACACGAAACTTTGTATACGCTTTTAATTTTGATAGATATAGATGATTTCTTTCATGACTTCATCCTGCAACCAGGATGGCCTTCTCACGAGGGAACTCTTCAATGGTTAATAGCCCAGATACGAAACTTTGTATAGATACGAGTTAAATTTTGATGAATAAACCTAATTTGTATCGTATTTGACCTACAGCTAGGATTGTCTTTTCATGAGGACACTCCTCAACGGTAAATAGCATAATACAGGGTGTAAACAGACCCTTCACGAAGCCGTCAACCAAGCATTCTGTACATCAAACTAAGTACCTTTACGCAAAAATTATTACTAGGAAACGACTTTTTTTTTTGGGGTGTAAAATCACGTTTTACAGTAAAACTCAATGTAACGCACTCAAAAAATTGTGCTGACGGATGGATTGAATAGTACGGGGGTCGTGAAGGTGTATAAAGTAAAAAATTTACATTAGAAACAAGTATTTAAAAAAAAACTTGTGAAAAAGTTGTAACTTTGACCCCCAATATCTCCGTAACTAGAAGGTTCCCAGGTATTTTCTAGAACAAAAAATTGATCGCAATAACGGGGAGAACAAGTACCTTTCGGCTTCGTTAAGGGTCTTTTTACACTCTTTATAGTGATTCGGTTTCAGAAATGTACAGAATACGACAAAATTAAATTTTTATTGTTGTTGGTCGGTTGGATATAGAATGTCCAGGATCTTATAATATATCTTAGGCACAGTAAAAATTTATTTGGTTCCCAAGATGAATTTTATTTAGTCTACAAAATTGGGGTAAGGTTTAGAATCGCGTCCTCCGAATTGGGAGGTGTGAGAGGTGGGAGGGGGAGGAGCGGGATTTGTAGAGTCACCCCCCAGTTCCCCCCTGCCGGAGGCGCATAGTTTTTTTTTAATACATTTTTAAAAATCTCAATTTGGTGTTAACATAGCACCAAATTGAGATTTTACGCTTACTGTTTTTATGCTTACTGTTTCTGACATTATAAACCTGATTTATAGGGGAGAGAGTTGAGTTAGTTGTTGCCAGTCAATGTGGCGCAGTCGAGGGAAGCCCAGTCGACAGAGCCCCGCGAAGCGGGGCTCCTACTTCTGAATGGTTTGCAAAATAAATAACCACGAAGGGGAAGGCAGGGTCTAATCGCTCGCTTCGCTCGCTCACTCGACCCCGCCATCTCCTTCTAACCTAACCTGTCCGAGTCGGGGTGCCCCAGATCCCGAGCTCGCTTCGCTCGCTCTTGCACTCAATGACACACGAAACTCACTTTAATTTATAAACATAATTTATAGCTTCCACCATTTTAAAAAAAGGATTTTTTCGATATTTCATTCAAAGTCATATATTTATTCATAACAATGTTTATTACGCATTTTGAGATGATTTTGACAGATGTAACGTCAAAAACGTTAGACTTTAGTTAAATATTCGTTCCGTTTCACGTTTAGTTAGTGATTTACCAATATTTTTATTTATTTATTTATTTAAACTTCATGTACAAAAGTGGTACATTTAAATATTTCCGGCAGCTAAAATCACATGGGATACCTTCAGATAAACCCCCTTGACCCCCCCACAGTGACAGAATCCTTGAATTCAGAGGACGCGATTCTAAACCCAACCCCAAAATTGGGTTTAGTTTGGTTTAGTCATTGTGTTAGTTGGGATTTATCACTTACAAATACTTCTTTTATCATACTGTTCTTTCTCGAAAGGGCAAAGGCCTCCCCATGGCATTCCAATTTTCTTTATCTTTTGCCTTCTCCGACTAATACTTTTAATGGTGAATATTTTTTATACTTAATGAGCTTGGTTTAGTTGCAACCCAAAAAACTAGATATGAAAAATTATATTTCTAAGAAAACTCTACAAATTCGAGTAGGGCTCTTGCCATGAGGGTTCTGTCGCATAGCTGTTCACGGCTTCATTCAAGTGACACGGCCCACGGCCTATAATGGATAACCTGAACTTTGCAGTTGTAAAAAACGTTTTTAGAGTGGATAGTTAACCGCTTTCAAAGAATAAACTAACGTTTCCTTAGGATACGGCTTATGAATTGCCGATTGCGAAATAAAAGACAATAAGTTTGTCAGTCATCGTTACCGAGGCAGGCCCAAGAAACGCTGGCGTGTCGATTTGGACTCGTTCTTGGCTGATTGGGCAGAGAAGGCAAATCACCGACAGAGTTGGACAGGAATGGAAGAGGCTTTTGCTCAGCAGTGGTAAAGAATAGGCTAAACAAGATAAAAAGTTTGTCCTAATCTAACACAATAACCCGTACAATAACCGACAATACGCTGCCAACAATTTATATATTTTTTGCGGATCAAACTATTTTTTTTACCAAGATTCTATTATCAAACCTTCAGATATTTCAAAAAATTCGCAATAAATGATAATATACACTTATAAAGTAAGAATAAATGTGAAATGCGAGCGCATTCCTAATTTAAATTTTGAAACAAAAAAAAAACGCAACCGTGCGTATTTATGTACAATGAAAGTTAGGAGACTATCTATATATCAGAATGTTTATTTAGAAGCATTTTTTTTTTGCGATTACACATTTCTGTGTTTCTTATCATTTATAAATCTCCTTCGCTTGAAGTCAACCAAAAACATCGAATAATTACTAAATGAAATTATTTAAACAGATAGCTTGAAAAAGTTAATTTAGAATTTAAATATTTTTTTGAAATTATACCAAAGAGTTTTTATTCCGTTTCAACTCTTTTTTTCAAACTTGATTTCAATTCGAGTATCGATTAGGCTGAATCCAACTTTTTAATCGAATGATGAACCTTGGGTTTACGGTCAGCACTAAGAGTTTTTAGTTATATTTGTCAAGACTTTGATCGTGTTTTTTATGAAATTATGTATGAATAATGGTAAAAATAAGAACGCAGATAGTTTGTTACTGTCTTTATTTTGCCCTTTTGAGTTTTATTAGCAAACGAGAACTTTTCTATGTACATTATTTCCAGCGCAACTAAGTTACCTATTTTTTGGAAGGGTGTAGCGGTACGTAATTTACACATATTTGGAAATAGACTGACGCCGTTTTACTGATATCAACACGTTATTGGAGATATTAACCATAAACTTATAGTATGAAACAGCTTCCGCGACATATTTTTCATTAAAAAATCGAATGCTGAAAGTTCACGAAAATTCTTGAATTTCATGACAATTCACATCTCCCCGCCGATTCAGCTGGTGTGTCATGTGTCAAAATCTTGTCGAGCATAGTGGTTAAAATGTTTTAAGAAGAGTAAAATAAACCGTGACCAACAAAAAAACAAATCTTTAAAAAAAAGGTGCTGCTCTGAAAGAATGACTGAAGGGGATTTTATTCCTCGTAGCGGCGATCGGCGGCGGCGACCTCTAACTCAAACTCAAACTCAAAGCATTTATTTCAATTAGACCATTACAGGCACTTTTGAATGTCAGAAAAACAAAGAAGGCGAAGCTACAGTCCCAGACATAAGACATAATAACTTATGAAAGTACTGTAGTTGCCCATTCCAAGGCGTAGATCTCTATGGAGAAGAATGGGCAAGAAACTCCATGGACACTCTTTTCAATCAAACATTTTTACAATATCTTGGTTACATCATTCATGTTGAGATAATACATATATGTGAGAACGATGTAGACAGACGTGCACATTAAGAGCGTCCAGAGTAAAAGTCCCTGGTTCAGGCCATGGTCCGGAGCGAGAGGGAATGGGAAGCCGTCACCTCCTTCTGCGAAACAGTCATGCTAGCGAAGGAGATGGCGGGATGTGAGAGGTAGAGAATCTCACGTCCCAGCCGCCGCGGGGGACGCACCGGGCGTCGGGGCCACGTGGTGGCTTCCGGCCATCGTAGGCTCTCCGTCCGTCCGTCTTATGACGACAGGCCGTGTCGACGGCGCGTTCGTGTTCCACGCGCGCCTCAAAGAGATGTCAGCAACCAGGAAGGGGCCCGCAAGGGCCGATGCCTGCCGGGGCTGCGGTACTGTTCGAAAGAGATACCGTGGCCCTGGAACACAAAGGGCAATGAAGGAACATGGATGGGTTTTAGTCAGTAAGAGTCTGACACTCCCTCCCACTCCACCCAGAGCGGGAGAAGTCATTTGATGATTTCCCATCCATAAAAAAGGGGATTTTATTATGTTCATCATACGGCTTAGTTTTATAAAAACCACACGTGATAACATAACTACCTATCCTCTTTTAACCAACTACACGGAGTAAGCGAACCAGTTGATTGGTCCGCCATAACGTAGTTAGTGGAGGTGAGGCGTTAATGTGATAACGGTAGTTTAATGCTGTTTGAGAGCGATCCACTTTTATGAGGCCCTGGTACCGAGCTCTCGGGTTGATGGGAACATATTATAGAACCAAATGACATAACATCACGCCTATTCTTTTCGAAGGGTAAGGCAAGCACTGTACCTATTTCTTTTTTTTTTAAATTAGCCATTAATGTCCACAGCTGGACAAAGGCCTCCCCATATCTTTCTAGGTACTCTTTTCATGCGCCACCTCGAACCAACCATCGCAGTGCGTTTCTGGGCCGGCCTGGGTGGTGACGTCCATCCTCGTCATCGGCTGTACCTATTAAGGCACCCGTGTTTCGCCAGTTTTATTTAAGTCCCACGGAATAGGGGACCAGCCTTTTGACGTTAACCGGACTCATGCTCAGCACTAGATGAATGAGGCAGTCCATACAACAAAATTACTTTCTGTGGGTATAATTTTCAATGTAACTGCAAATAGCGAATACAAAAATTTGGTGTTGGCTGATTCATGGGTCAGGTCAGTGACCTTTGGGTTAGATAACATTACATTTTTTTACGAAATGAGGTCCAAATAAATCAACTATTTCAAAAACTCACTTGACTTTTTAACAACCTCATTTTGGTGGAACTCTTTATTCGATTTAAAAGCGAACGCTCCATATACCCGTCACTATTGTGTTCGGATTATGAATAAAATTGTGGCGGCAATATATTGTCGATTATAATGGCGACCGCTTTCATGGTTGTCGACGGGTAATACTTGAATTTCCTTTTTATTATGATGATGTATTGAAAAAATATTTTCCAGTGTTGTGATTTAAACATCATATTATGCTCGCATTAATTAGATTACTTTAACAAATCGTTCCTGTAAAGAGTATACATTGGTTAAAACATATTTTTCTCATGTTTTTCTTAAAAACATAAAATGTATTTGTTTTTTTTCTTACAGCATGTTGCGGTAAGAAAATTAAAAATTAAAAAAAGTTTAACCGACTTCTTAAAATGACGAGGTTATAGTGAGTTCATTTGTCAAACAATAAGGCAACGTTTATCCAATCATGATATCAGTATCCATAAAGCTATCAGTGACATCCTTGATGAAAGAAATCGAGCCTAACTCAGTGGTACAATGAAAACAGCGCTGTTCATCAGATTGATAGCCGGGTTAATTAACGAACCTTGTTCCCTAATACAGACAAAGGGGAAGGGAGCGTTGTTTTATTCAGAGGGCAGAATAAAAACCCTATTATTTGTTAGGGAAACCGCCATTCATGGATAAAACTAGGGTTGTTACAAATATTTCAGTGGTCAGATTCGGCCTGTCGCTTCAAAAAATTATCACGTTTCTGTATTGGAGTCTGACAACAACATATCTTGCCAAGTATGTTTTACGCAGTGCTAACTGGGTTGTGGAGGTCAGATAGGCAGTCCTTGTAAAATACTGGTATTCAGCTGCATATGGTTAGACTGGAAGCCGACCCCAACATAGTTGGAATAGCCTATGTCGATGATAATGTTGATGTCTCACTGATTGCATAATATATCAATCCGTAAACTGGATACGTGAGTTCACTTTTTTCGGTACGATGCGATGAGCCGTTAGAGGGGCACCTCTAACGGCTTATAACTTTGGGGTTGCTAGAAAATAGTTATAGTTAGATAGTTGGGTTAAATGTTTATTTTGTTAACTTGAACCGATTAGATAACCGCCGGGGGCGGCTTAGAAAAGGTCTTCTTGTGGTATTATTAATACCCAATAGTTAGATTGAAGTAGCCTCTTGTATTTATAGTGTGATATTTATGGCGACATCCGACACTCCCGAAAGAAATCTGTCATATGCTATTTTCGTCGTATGTTATTTTAGATTTTAAGACCTTGGGCTTAAGTCTAAAAAAGCATACCGAATCTAGTCATAACTTACTTGTCTAGACAAGAGGCGGTCGCTTAAAAAGTGTTTTGTAAATTTACATTTCAGCCTAAATTAAAATGCTGTGTACTAAGTTTGACATATCGATGCATGTTTTCTTGACGAACAGCACCGCCTTGAACTGCACACTTAAAATTGATATACTATACGGTCACGAGCACTAACAACTATAAACGTAGCGACTTTTAAAAGTGTTTTCTCTTGTTATCCCTCGCTTGTAATTTTTTATAGTTACGAACATACTATTTTGGGACCCATAAAATTAAGAAATAGATCTTTCGTCAAAGTTGCAATAGTTATTCCGCGAGAAAATCACTCTTGAATCTTCCTAAGTGTACAATTATGTTACGACTAAAAGCCGAAGTAAGGTTACACCTTGTTCTAGCCGGCTATACCTAGGTGCAGCCGGTAACTATCCTTTTTATTGGTAGGTCACACCGACAAAATGGATTAGGTTAGGTTATGTTAGAACTGTGACCAAAGCGCGTGAGCCGGGCGAGTGCAGCGCGCGGTGTCGCGGCAGTGGCCGGCGAGCGCTAAAGCCAAAATGGTTGCATTATATCAAACTGTTACCGGCCGCACCTATTTATAGCCGGCTAGAAATAGGTGTAACCTTACTTCGGCTTTTAGCCGTAACATATACATATTGGTGCTCATGACTGTACAACGGTTTTTACCAGGATTGACATAAGTTTTTTCCTCACTCATAACAATTCATGACATTTTCGGCGGAAAAGTCATCGTTACTAATTATCGATGATAGAATGTCAGTTTATCTAAGCCTTTTAGTTACTAAAGATCTACCAAATTGACAGCCCTAATTACAGACGATTTGCAATAAACAAAAACAAGACAGAAACACCAAAGAAATGACGCTGCATTTTAACTCCAGTTATAAACTTGTTCCTCTCTTTATAACGTAATCTTAGCCATTTTCCTGGTTCTACGGAAGCCATGTTTACGCGGCCATTGTCCTTTTTGTAGACAAAGATTTAGATCAAGATTTCTGTGTTGATTTTGAGAACAAAACAGGCTTTGTACTCCTAACCTTCAAGTTCCTGGGTTACCCCTGGAGGATAACTACGCATAAATAATGTATAGCGGGAAGGTACATTGGTCGGTTTTCGGTTCATTGTTTATAATGGTTGGTCCCTCTAAGATTCTCTGAAGTTTCTGTTGATTTGAACACGAGGTGTTATATATCCTGTTGTTGCTGTATATCCTTTAATCTTAAAGGAGGATGGAGAATTTCCATTCTCCCCTGTCAGACTTCACGGCATCTTTTCTTTGTCTTTCCTCTCCCTCTCTATCCATCAACATTCATATCTATTACTCTTTTATTCACATGTGCAATCCCTCCACAAAACATGTGCTTTATATGTATGCATCATTTGTTACAAAATACATTAAAGGTTCGCGCACATTATGTCGGGCCGCAGCGCAGCACAAAATGCTTACTTAGCACATTAGTAACTAAAATGCGGCCCATTGCGCCCCGGAATACGATAGTTCATATAAAATACATACGAGCGATTTGAGCAGGTTTTTGCGTTGCGACCCGACCCGCTGCGGCTCGACATAATGTGCGCGAACCTTAACAGTGCACAGGCGAATGTCTGTTTTAAAATAGACTAAATACAAACAACAGACAAAAATAAATTAGAAAGCACATAACTTCTATCCGGAGCAATTTCTTCACTTCAGAAAAAGTACATTATTAGCTCAAGTTAAATCGTTATTACGGTGGCGACCTTAAGCCGTTTTATATTTTCCCAATGTTACTCAGCGGTCAGTGATTATCTACAAGCCATTAAGCATAGCATCTTATCCTCACGAAGTTTGACTTAGGTATACATAGGTCGGCCGTCGGTACTAAGATAGTCTTCGTTTCTGGCCGGCTGCCAAAACCTTCTCTTTAACTGGCCGAAAGTAAATGCGAAGAAAAATAAGATTAAGAATTCAGCTCATTCTCGTGATAAGAATATTTTGTGGTAACACATTTTAGGGGTTATTCGGGTTTTAGAATGATGGCTGGAATTCTTCGTGTTTTTGAATTAAGAAGTTTATTAGCGGCCCACGGCCAGATGCCAGTGACTTACCACACACGTATACTTAACTTGGTTTTGTTTGAAAATAAACGAGTGGATCGTCTACTGCGATCCACGTTCACATGAATGCATGGCTTCGAAAAAATGAACTGTGCATCTAATATAGCATACCTTTTCGTACACATCTGGAAGCCGCGAACGTTCGACTATAAAGAAGACATGTATATTGCAAATTCATCTGCACACATGGATCATCATGATCCGCATAAATACTTCTCCGTTATGTTAAAAAAAAAAATTGATTTAAGAAGCTGTAATTGTCGCTGTGTCCAAAGCACTGGCTATTTGTCAAGTTACGTAAAAACTTTTTGGGTTTTTTCTGTAGAAAAGAATCTTGATAAACCTATTCAAATAGGCCCCACATATATCTTCCTCATCATGGGGTATTACCGTGACATTATATTTATAAGGGTATCTTTCAAATTAAGTTCAGGATATTACGAAAGCCGAGCCATTCAAATTTAATATCTTGCAAACGCCCCAGCATTCGTTACAAGCTTCGTTGAACCTAAGAAGGAATTTAATAGACAATAAATTCTTAACAACACGTATTAAAGAGGTTTTATGCCTTTTATGAAACGTAGCAAGACTCAAATGAGGTTTTTGTTACATGTTTATGATACTTAGGAAAAGGCGCGCTAGATAAGGCCGGTAAAAAAACTTTAGAGGAAATCAATATAACCTAAGATTTTTGAAATAGGATAGGTAAGAGGTTCACTCATAAACCAAGTTTCAAAATTACCAGTCACTCAGCTCACCACTCGACAAAGGCATTAACAATAACAAACAACAAATAAATATTTCTCCATTGTGTTCCTTCGATAGTTCTTAATGAGTATAATTTTAACATTTGCTGGTGACATAACCTAAAATTATGAAATATTATAAGAACAGTAAGTTTGCAATCTGATTCAAAAATGGAATTATGTAGGAATAGTTCTTCTTCTTTACCATGTGGTTAGTGCCTAACCTGGTGACAGAGTTTTTTGTGCCGCCCATGGGTCTCTGACTTGGCTTTATATGCCATCGAGAATAATTATTTCAAATAAATAAATGTTCTTTCTAAGGCAGAGACGTAACGTGTTTTCAGCCTGATTCAGCATATCAAAATATACCAGTAACATTCCATTCTCATTTTTGCAATCTTTAAAAAATATATTTTTATCTGTCATCTGATATTATTTTACTTTATCTTTTCTTTTCTGTATGGGAACTCTTCGGCATGAACGTCGTCTTTAATTTCAGCCCTTATTAAGGTTAAAGAAAGCGAACAAAGAATATCTTTTCGTTTAAAAGAGATACGTTTACGGTCTCGTATATTACTTCAAGTTTTATATCTTTCAGCTTTGAGTAGAATATTACTTTTTAAATTACTTTGACGTTTTGATGTGTCATCCATATGAATTGGGGAAGTATATGAATTGGGGAAGTTTTTCTTTTAAGGAGCTCGGGGTCTTTGCCTGTGATAGCGTTATTAGTTCCAGATGTTAAGTCTTTGTTACAGTATGTTATTGGTATAAAGATGGAAATATTTTTAAGCCTATTTTAAAACGTATTCATGAACCTTATTGGAGAAAATAAATTGACACCCTACATGAATAATAAAAACAGCCGTGTAGTAGCCATTTCAAACAACTGTCAAAGTGTTTCCAGTCGGTAGTAAATTAGCTCAAAAGGTTATTTCCTTGACTATTTGATTTAAATAATAAGATAGCTGTAATCGTTGAGACTTTGTCAAAATTCTCTGCTAACAGCATAGTGATCAACGGCATAACTAAGTTCTACGCTGATAGTCGATTGCATTTTCATCCCATCCTTCAGTCTTGCACCATCCATCCCACATTATTTAATCGCCACCATCCATCACAGGCTCATCCCATATTCCGACGTCATCAATAACGGACAAACACAGCTCCTACTCCTAATATTACTGTTTGCGGTCCTTTTAACCGCGCAGCTAACCAAACAGTTCTAACTACACAGATACCCAATTAGCCGTATTTGTTTATCTGACGCATTGGGTTAGTGATCGATCAGAAGTTCGAGTACAGTCACGAGCACCAATATGTATATGTTACGGCTAAAAGTCGAGTTAGGTTACACCTATTTCTAGCCGGCTAAGTAAGGTTACACCTATTTCTAGCCGGCTAAGTAAGGTTACACCTAGTTATAGCCGGCTATACCTAGGTGCGGCCGGTAACTATTCTTTTTATTGCTAGGACACACCGTCCAAATGGATTAGGTTAGGCTAGATCTGTGACCAAACGTCGACGCTACATCCAAATTGGTTGCACTATAACAAACCTTGGTGTAACCTTGCTTGGGCTTTTAGCCGTAACACTTTCCTAAATTTAAAAGCAATTTTCGCGAAAAAATAACGATTGTAACTTGGAGATAGGATCTTTTTCATAAAAAATATGAGTTCCAGAATATTATGTTCGTAACTACATGACATTTTAATCAGAACAGTAGGAAAAAAATCATTTAAAAAGTTGTTAAGTGTTTACATATTGGTGCTCGTTACTGTACGTCTTTTGAACACAACATCACGACTGACATCCATGAACAAGACTTACCTAGAGGTATCATATTACCCAGTAAGTGAGCCGTGGAGGTCAGATAGGCAGTCGCGCCATGCAGACTGGAAGCCGACTCCAACATAGTTGGAAAAAGGCTAGGCAGACTGTTAGTCCCAAACTTAATGCAGAGGTGTAACTATAGAACCCTCACATTTCGCCAGTCATGTTTAAGTTCCATGTAATAGCAGGCGAACCTTTTGCCATCAACCAAGCACCATTGCCGGCTTCGAGTAATTCTCGATAGGTTTGTTTGTCAAAATGGTATTTTTAACAACAGCGTGATTAAGTTCGGTTGCAAAAAAGCGTATTATCTTGTTTGTAGTCTTATTAGTGTGTATTTTGTTCTATCTTATACATTTATAAGACCTTCATGTGTAACGTAGACTGTAGTGTGTAATCAACCTTATTGTACGTAACCAGCCTTATTTCCTATAAATGTAATCCTTTTAATTGTCATTATAATAAAGATAGTATTGATTCAGCTCTCGGTGTTTCAATATCCCCTCAAGATCCCGCCTTACATGGCGACCCTGCCAAAGCGCAATGGCAGTGGCTTGATTTGTTTAGTAATACCATGACCATATAGGTGCGAGTACAAATTGTTAGTTTCAAGTAATAATAATTATTTGTATTGCGCACTACCGAATTTCTACTCTCTTACTTCGGTTATACGAATTATAATTATCACTAGAGAAGATGGGTACCAATAACTCCAAGGAGGAGATGATCCTTGCCCAGAACGCCGCTGCAGGCAATAACCAGGCTACAATAGAAGAGTTAAGGACACATACTGTTCCTCACTTTTTTGTCGCTTGCGTCAGTCTATGCCATCTTCAGAATTCATAGAAGATGTCACCTTCAGTGGATTGACCAGCAGATTCATTATAATACAAAACTCCCTCCCCTCTATCCTTCTGCTGATGGCACATTGAAAATTATCTCAATACGAACTCATCATCATTCAAAAATAAAACATATTTTATTGAACCAATAATTCCTTTATGCACGTGAAAATTGAATCCATAGTCCCACATCAATGCAATGAATAGTATTCATACAAACACGATTTTTCTCTAAGCAGATTCGAACAGTACTCTCTGGATCCTTTTGTGTGTTTTGTAAAGCGATTCAGATCCGAATAGAACTGAGATAATATCGACCACAAAACAATGAGTTCAGAAGACTAGTTAGGGATTTCATGAAATACCAAATTTTCTCGTTCTTTTTTTAAAAGACTAAAGGCTTATGCTTGGCCGCACCTCGCCTGTTGTGAAGCGATGGCGCGGACTAGGGTGGACCACGCTTGCCTAGAAGAAACCGATTCACTCGAACTTTGAAGAGATCTAGATTATAATGATCGTAAAACAGAGATGCCGTTTTCCTGATACACACTGATGCTAAAAGAAATAAAGATCGCTGTCATTTTGACAGTCTTGTTAGTGGTCGTAACCCTACAGAAAACTTATCACAAATGCTTTTTTTTTTTACGTATTGGGAATCATCAAATGACTTCTCCCGCTCTGGGTGGAGTGAGAGGGAGTGTCAGACTCTTACTGACTAAAACCCATCCATGTTCCGTCATTGCCCTTTGCGTTCCAGGGCCACGGTATCTCTTTCGAACAGTCCCTCAGCTATCACAAAGGCTTAAAAGATCACTGTGATTACAAAGTTTGGGGTAAATAAACAAATAAGTAAGTATTTTTTTTTCAAATAAATAAACTTTTTATTCAAATATCAAGAAAAAAAAATGTTTTATCTATCAAACTTGAACGTTTTCTCGTGAGGAGACAATCCTGTCAACGAAGTCATGTCTGTCATAAAATTATATCGTCAACAGAAATAAACCAAAAAAAAATTCAGCTCAATCAAGGAGGAACTGGTTTGAAATTCATTTGCAAGATTTGACTAATACATACTAACCAACTAACTAACATGGCAAGTTAAATAAAGGCTAATAATAATAATCGTCACAGGGCTGTAAATAGAAGCGTACGTACGGCGATTTCAAATCATGTTAAACAAATGACAGTCGCAATTCGCTTGCACTCGCTGTAAGTAGACGCGTGTCTATGTGTGCGTGCATTTTCGCTCGTAGTGAGGAGGTAACCTTCTGTACTGTTCTGTTCTGTGACAATAGTGAACAACAAAGGCGATATTCGCCTAGCCATGCGATTGGTTCGTAAGGAGATTACGTGTGTGAAGCATCTCTTATGTAAATTGTGTAACAACAGTAAATAATGGTATTCTATTGAAATGTGCTGGTTTGAAGAGAATAGTGGGGGTATGTAAAATGGCACTAACAACAGGCTTAATAGGTATTTTTTGGGTAAATAAAATTGGATTTTAAAGGTAGGTAGGAAGTCCTCTTTTAGTTCAGTAACAAAATGGTACCAAGGACATTCCGCTTGTGTAAATAATAACTCTGTTGTTTCTGTCATCACCAGCTAAGGATTTTGCTCAAAAAACTCAGGTCATTTACCTTTAATATTTAGTATCAATAGTTAGGTTTTCTTTAGTTCAAAACATGAATCTTGTGCTGAAAGAAAATGTCTTTGTAACCACCCCGTAAGTTCACATTGCGGAATGCAATTAATATTTTGAGTACTTATTGAGTACGCACGACGGCAAATCAAGCTTTACAAAACCAGTTTATGCGGATCTCTCACTGTATAGCTAATCTATACAAAGCGAGGTGAAGTTATACTGGAAACGTACAGCTTCATGTGCCGCCGTAGGTATTGCCCGCGACCTTCGTCCACGTGAATTTATTATAAAAATATGACTGCCCTACTTTAATCGGATTTTTTTGAAAATTTAATGTTTTTTTTTTACACGGAATCCTAACTCTTTTCTAAGACAAAAGTAACTTAAGTTACTCCTATTAACATCAGCTATACGCCAGTGAAAGTCCCGTCAAAATCGGTCCTACCGTTTCGGAGATTTGCCGGAACAAACAGACAGACAGACAAACATTTTTTTTTTTTTTTTTTTTGTTATATGTACCCTATATAACTTTCATATGCATACAGTAAAAAGCTGTTATTTTGAAATTACAAATAGCCACTTCAATTTTATTTATTTGCAAGTATAGATAGTTTTGTTTTTTGTTACTATACATTTATTTGACCACCCAACCATAACACAACATAAAGATAGGTTGAATTGGTGTGTACAATCAAAATAATCAAGAACGTCTACTTAAATTAATTAGTTAATTAGTTGTCCCGCCACGAACTCATATTAAAGCGTATTTCTGAAGGTAAATTCTATATCTTATTGAAATTTCATGCGACAGGTCGCAGACGGAGTTTCAATTAAGGATTAAATGCCAACATGTAAATCAGATACCTATCTGTCTGTAGCTAGTTTTAGGAACACCTTTCGTGTACTTGAGAGTGATATTGAAGAATTTCAAATACACCGTGACTTTTTAGTCGTCTTACAAAGGTGGTCCCCTCAATGTGCCCGACATAAAATAGCTCTAGACGCGATTTTTTTTTACCTACCATTATAGGTACAAAGAAAAATAAATAAAACATTAGAAAAAAATATGATGTTTACGTGTCAAACGGGAGAACATAGCTAATCAGCGCTCGAGTCCAATAGATCATCGCTAACAACAGGGTGTTTTAACTACGTCATGCGTCATAAATACCTATTTTTTTATGAATCTTTAGTAGACATTGGATACATGAAGTAGGCTGCAGTTGTAAGACGACTAAAAAGTCACGGTGCATACTGCAAGTTGCTCTCGTGAAGCTGTCAATCCAATGAATCCGAGAGGAGTGTAGTTGAAAGGTGCAGTTCTAAGAAAACTAAAATAATATCTCCACAAACAGTTCCACTGCAGTCGTTTTGACAACAGAGAGTATTATGGACAGCACTGTCATTAAGTTTACCTAACATGAAATGGACATGATTGTGTTTGAGCTTTTTATGGTTGGACGTATAAACAGTAATTTAATTGACATTTAATTCTCAGTTGTTTAATATAAAATGGAATAGGCATGGCTTGATGACATAGTGATATTAAAAAAAAAAATTGTTTCCTTTATATTTTATTATTGCTTCTGTTATTGATGAATAAATATGAACATGAAACTGTGACGGGCTCCTAAAAATGTCGCACTACCAGTAACTAGAACGAAAATTAATATAAATTACATAACATCACGCCTGTAATCCCCGAAGGGATAGGCAGAGGTGTACTTAATATTACACTCACATTTCGCCAGTTATGTTTAAGTCCCATGTAATAGGGGGTGACCCTATTGCCATGAACCGGGCGAAATTCCAGACTCCGTGGCTGCTACTGAGAAATTCCTGATGGAAAAACCCAATAAAACTTTGCCCGACCTGGAAATCGAACCCAGGACCAATATTAATTAATATAAAAAATGGTATTATATGGATGTTAGTATTAAAGTCGAAGGAGTTAGTTAGTACTAATCCCTTCGACCTTTGCTAAGGGTCAATGATATAATGATCGGGGCTCCAACAGCTGACCCACGCTGGGTCTATTCCAATACCATTCCCCATGGGAACTACGTAATTTATCGAACAAGAATCTGCAGTACTTAATCTTGTCCAAAGAACCTGGCGACTATCTGAGAGAGAATCTTTCCTTTAATTATGTTTTTATCTATGTGTACCTGCCTCTCGACAATTATGTGTACCGCGCTCACCGACGGTCGACAACTTTACAACCTTATTACTCAGGGCATAAGGGTGAAAAGTGGTCGACTGTCCACCACGGTAACGCACGACGGCAAATCAAGCTATAGAAAACCAGTTTAAGCGGATCTCTCGTTGCATAGGAAATCTATACAAAGCGAAGCCAAGTTATACGGGAAATGTACAGCTTCATGTGCCGCCGCGTGTACATAACGTAGCTTGACTAAGGCTAAGTACGCACTTACAGGTGCCTTACTTACTGCCTAGAGCCTAGCGAGTCGCCCTGCGATTAGCGAAGTGAAACGAATATTCTACAATTTTCGCATCCGGCCGCACTACGCGTACGGCCACCCAGTGTGGCCACCGTGTATTCTATCAAGTAACCAGATGATAAGTCACTAGGCTCTAGGCGCTAAACAAGACACTTGTCAGTGCGTACTTGGCCTTAGGTCTGACGGAAAAGTGTTCGACAAGACTAACATTTTTACATACGTGCAAAGCGCATCTTCAAAGGACGTATGTCTGCTTCACTACACCACGTCTTAGCTTTGTTGGAAAATATCATAGCATAGTTTCGTAGTTTAGCTATCTCAAACATCTGTGGCGAATCTCGCGCGTATAAGTGACCGCCTTGTTCATTTTGTTCGATGAACCCTAGTGTCGTCTAAATCGTAATAATAATGCCGAAACTGTTTTTTCTGAACGCGACTCGATTGCTTGATGGTGCCGTCAAACCGACCGAATCTGGACGCTAGACTAACTGCGGACATGGGATTTTGATAGATATTTCAACATATTACATACGTATTCTACGGGTAGCACGGGTACTGTGAAATACAGAAGATTTCAATAAATGACAATTAAAATAAGAATATATTGAATCATTCGATTTTTAACATAAGTAGAATAAGTAGATTGGTTACGTATTGAATGTGATTGTAAAACAATTTGACTAAAAACAATCGACGTATTTTCTTTACTTTTACAACGCATGCCTGTGCTAGGGCCTCAAGTTTTCGCGCACGGGTTATCATTATCATTAGCCTATGGCAGTCCACTGCTGGAAATAGGCCACCTCAATCGCCCGCCGCTCAATTCGATTCTCAGCAACTCTCATACAGTTACTACCCGCCACCCTGCAAAGATCGTCACTCCACCGAGCCTGAGGGCGTCCCACCTTACGTTTGTCGATTCGCGGTCTCCACTCAAAAACACGTCTACCCCAATGATCATCCGTTCTACGGCTAATATGACCGGCCTGCCTCGCACGGGTTATTCACTCAATTATAAATAAACCAAGTTTGAGGAGCTCGTGGCTAAATAATAACAGCTGCTCGGATCGATCTTTAGGTTAAGCTGTGCTTGCCTAGGTTGGTCTGTGGATGGGTGACCACCCATTACATACTCGGCTCGGAAAGCACGTTCAGCCGTTGGTCCCGGCTGTCATTTGTAGATCTTTGACAGTCGTTAGATAGTCAGTGGCCCAAAAAGTCTGACAACCAGTCTTACCAAGGGGTATCGTATTAACCCAGTACTAACTGGGTTGTGGAGGTCATATAGGGAGTCGCTCCATGTAAAATACTAGTATTCAGCTGTATCCGGTTAGACTGGAAGCCGACCCCAATATAGTTGGGAAAAGGCTAGGCAGATGATGATAAATAAATCCAGTTCAGTAAAACTTCCACCGAGTCTCATAAACCACAAGACTGCTAGTAAATGTTATAACTACCCACATTAAAAACTTTCTCGAGATAATTAATTTGAGATCGCATTAAATATTGCACCTGTCTGAAAACTTCGCCGAAGTTTTTTTATGAATACCAGAACACCTAGTTGGTGAAGTTGTAAAACTTTGGTAAATTTGTAGCTTCAGATGAGCTGTATAAGCTACTTGATGGATATATTCTGTAGAGTAACATGCCGTATAAACTTTAGTGGCAGTATATTTTAAATTAAAAGTTGATGAGGTTATCAACTGAGTTTAGTTAGTATTCAAGTTGATTAAGTAGAATTTAAACAGAAGGAACTCACTAAGAAACAACAGGATAAGTGAACAAATTGTAATCAAAGAGGGGTTTTTAATAATTTACAGCTACTATTTATTGCAGGGATGCGGAATGCGGGCAATGGAGCGCAGCATAATAGATGTTAATAGAACAGATTGCAGTGAGAAACACCACCCTGCACTCTATAATTCAGGTTGCAGATGTTGAGAGAAAAACAGCCAAGCTAAAGTGGGAGTGGCTGGCCACCACGAATGCTCCTAAAGAGGGGGGCATGGATCGTCACTAACTGGATACCTGATGGAGAAAATCGCCGACGAGGTAGACCGCGGCGAACGTACAATGACGATCTGATCTTGTCTGCATGGCGAATATGGCCAGAGATCGCACAAGGTAGAGAGGTTTGGAAGGAGAAAGGGGAGCCTTTTGCCCAGCAGTCGGACACTTGACAGGCTAGGAAAAAGAAAGTTGAAATTTTCCTAGGTAAATTATTAAAATCTCATTAAAATAAAAGTGTAAAATCTTCAATTAAAAATATTAATCATTCTTTTGTTCTCATCGCAATTTACTTGGAGTCAGCGAAGCACATTTTTCTTCCTCCTTTCAAGCCGTCATCAACGTTTACACACTCTATTTATACTTTCTTTGAAGGTTAAAAAGAAACATTTATTTACTATTAAAAAGCTATTTCATATTCAAATCTCGAGAACGAAGAATGCAATATCCTTCAGTAATGTCACAGTGAAATATTGAAGAAATATTACAAATAAACTCTCATACTTCATTTTAACGTTTCATATTGTAAGTTATTGCATTTCTATATCTGTACTAGCTAATGCCCGCGGCTTCGCCCGCGTGGAGTTTGGGAATTGCCCACAGGATCTTACTTCTGGGATAATAAGTAATCTATGTATGTATAGTACATACATAGATTTACATGTTCTTGCTTATAACTTGCAAATATTAGTTCATAGTAATGTCAATTAAATTACATAAGTAAAATATTGATACCTCGGTTTGAGATTGGACACTGGTGACAACAATCAAAAGATTCATTAGGAATCTATAGACATAATACTTTGACATAATATTTAATATCAATGTCGCGTATCACGAACGCGAAAATCGGTGGAATAACCCATATTTACAGACACGTCTACCTCAAAAAATTCTACCTACTTACTAATAGGTAAATACTCCCGCGCCCGCATGCCCCGCGCAACACTGCGCGCCATGCGCCCGTCTACGTGAGCTTCGAAGCCCTATTTGACACTGTTGGGGATGATTTTGGAAAAACTGATACAGTCATGTCACATAATTTTAATTGAAGAGTGTGTAAGTACACCAATTTTCGAGTCAATCGTCCCAGAAAATTCAACACCCCATTTCACCCTCTTAGGGGTGGAATTTCGAAAAACCCTTTCTTAGCGGATACCTACTCTTCACAAAGAATACACCCTCCAAATTTCATGTCTCTAGAACCAGCGGATTGGGCTGTGCGTTGATATATCACTCAGCCAATCAAGACATTAAATTTTTAAATTGGGGGATGATTTTGGAAAAACTGTGATACACGTATCTCATAATTTTATCTGAAGAAAATTCAACACCCCATTTCACCCTCTTAGGGGTGGAATTTCGAAAAACCCTTTCTTAATGAATGCCTACTCTTTACAAAGAATACACGCTCCAAATTTCATGTCTCTAGAACCAGCGGATTGGGCTGTGCGTTGATATATCACTCAGCCAATCAAGACATTAAATTTTTAAATTGGGGGATGATTTTGGAAAAACTGTGATACACGTATCTCATGATTTTATCTGAAGAGTATGTACACAAATTGTCAAGTCAATCGACTGCGAGAATAAAAAGTTTCATAGAAAATTCAACACCCCATTTCACCCTCTTAGGGGTGGAATTTCGAAAAACCCTTTCTTAGTGGATACCTACCCTTTACAAAGAATACACCCTCCAAATTTCATGTCTCTAGGACCAGCGGTTTGGGCTGTGCGTTGATATATCAGTCAGTCAGTCAGGACTTTGAATTTTATATATATAGATTAAGTTATTTTATGTTTGAAAAATCACGAGGGAAATGCAATATTGAGAGATACCCTTGGCATAAAGCTTGCTAGTAATTGACATCATTTCTATGTATCAACGACTGTATATTCGACCTCATAAGTACCTTATCAAACACATGAATATGACGTGCACTTCATAAAACGACCAGATCTATTTGTCTTTGTTACAGTACGATAGTTTCAACCTGAATGAAGATTTTATGTAATGGAAAATGTTGTAAAAAGTGGCAAGGTAATTAGGTGGTCGACTTGACTTTATGAGTTCTTTGTATTATCTCAATATGTGGCGTAATACCTAGAATACCTACTATGATAGGGATGTCACATGAAAGGCTGATTTATCACTGCACAATATACACAACTAATACACATTGATCGATATGATAGTTGTGATACATTGTATGTACCCTGAGTCCGTCAAATGGTACTTCAAGACCGTTTGTCATGCCAAATCACTATTATTGAAAATGTAACACCATATTAAAGATACGTACAGCTTTAGGGTGAGATGAGTCGCATTTTAAATTATTTAATTATTCAGTTATTGTCATTCTTAAGGTCTATGTTTTTTTTTATATAGCCTCTAATGTCCCACTGCTGGTCAAAGGCCTCCACTATAGCCTTCCACTCTTCTCTTCGTGTGGTTTTCTCCGGTCAATCTCCGCACAAACGCCTCTAAGTCGTCACGCCAGCGCATTCTTCTAGGCCTCCCTTGGCGACGACGCCCGTCTTATGGCACTCACTGCGTGACGACTCTGGACCATCGGTTCTGATTCATTCTACAGACATGGCCCGCCCAAATCCACTTCAACCCAGCAGTCTGCACATCAACGATCCTTGTTTTTGAGCGTATTGTGGTATTGCGAATTCTGTCGCTGAACTTAATTTCCAATACGCTACACTCCATCGCCCTTAAAAGAAAATAAGAAATAACTCTATAATACCCTCCGAAGAAAGAAGGTTTATGTTATATTTAAAACCGAACAAAACATAGGTGTTTTGTAGTAAATAATATTTTCAAAATTATGTAGGAGAAATAAATACCTAGGTATAAAGTAAAAACGAATTCAGATAACTTTCGACGACTATTTCTCTTTACGATTAATTCATTCTTGACTTAACTGTACGATAGCTATACGCAGATTTTCATTACATCAGCAAAAATAAGAATAAAATAATATGTGCCTTGGCAAATCCCAATACGATCCTAAACGAATAATTTCCGATAGCTAACCTCTAATAATAATTTTCCGATACCGATTACGATTATTCGGACTGTATTATTAATAACCGACATTAATCGATGTTGCTAGAACATCGATCTTAGGTCTTTGACGGGCGATAAATTATATTTTGACACCAACCTTTACGATAAAAACTTAGTGAGTAATTGGCTGTAGGGACTTATATTGTCTGAAACATAGTCTCAAGTTTTGTACTTACTTAAAAAAACTTGTTTTAAACAGCCTGAGCAGTTTTTTCAATGTTTTTAGCAGGTGTCTGAAACCGAAAACAGCCCTAAATGTAAATTAAAAGTAGCCTAAAACAACACTTTTAGGTTTTAATGGAACTTTCAGAGATATTTTGAAAAATTAGGCTCGGTGAATGGAAGCACTTTAAAAGGAAAATACTTATTTTTGGCAGAGACAATCTAATCTTTCTAAGTAATTTAGTATTCTTGTAATGCCTTCGACAGTCTGTGATGTCCATCTTAAAAATAGTTGAAAAATAAACTAGTAGCACCAGCGGCTCCACTCGTGATGAAACTAATCATTTTCGGAAATTAAAAGATACTCAGTATTCGTTTTAATTCCCGATTAATAGTTGGTCAGTATTACTTTGAATTCCCGAAATAGTATTTTTTTTTTCATGTTTTTTTCGTTAATGTACGGTCAGCTGTGAAGCTACATTCATAAAATAAATGAAAAAAATAATTGCGGAAGTGGTTCGAAAATCTACTTCGGAGCTTATCATAAAAATTGGTTGGAATTAGAAATTCAGCTATGAAGATGCAATAACAAATATAATCAGCTACTTACAACTAATACACATAAGTCTTGAATTTCTAACACGAATAATGTTAGAAATACTTACTCAGTATCCAAGTAATCCTAAGAAACTCCAAATAAATGATTAAGTACTCACTGATTACTTTCCTTCTACGCTTAAAACAAAAGCATATCCTAAGACTAATCCTAAGTACATAAATAATGTAGTGTACATTGTTCTCAGCTTGTTTCTTTCAAGTTTGTCCGTAATAAGGAATTCAAAGCATCTACCCTCGCCGGCGGGGGTTAAGCCCGGCTAAATTAATAGCCACTAGGAGAAAGTAGCGCAATAGATTTCTGTAAACCCAATGGTTCTCGTTTGTGGGCAGAGGTTGTGGGCAATACACCGTTGGGTTTCTACCTAACGAATGAGGTATCTGGCCATGAATATGGCATAACACCTAGTCATGTTACTCTCAACCTATAAGGGGTGTAAAAAGACCCTTAACGAAACCGAAACACACTTGTTCTCCCCGTCATTACGATAATTTTTTTGTTACAGAGATTTTGGAGGTCAAAGTTCCATTTTTTACACAAGTTTTTTTCAAAATACTACTTTTCAAGGTTTTAACTTTACTACATACTTCCATAACCCGTTTACTATGCAAACCATCCATCAACACTACGTTTTGAGTGAGTTACCTGAAGTTTTACCGTAAAACGTGATTTTTCACCCCAAAAAAAAGTCGTTTCCCAGAAATAATTTTTGCGTAGGGTTACTTAGTTTGATGTACATAATGCTTGGTTGAAGTCTTCGTGAAGGGTCTGTTTACACCCTGTATATTTAAGTTTTGAACAATCTAGATACTAAGTATGTATACATATAACTACAACTACAACTACTGGAATTAGTTTTTAGGTTAAACTTGTTCATGCATGCTGTGTCTATCGCATCATATTGTACACTTCGTGTGTTTTTTTCGCTTGTATTATTAGAGTAAAAAGTGTAACAATTGTAGATACATGAAAATAACTGGATTTTATGAGCGTTTGAATTTAATCACGTTTATTTATAATAGAATACACGAAACCCAGACCTTTCTTTGATTTTATCGATATCAACATTAAAATAAAATGAATCGTAAAATTTTATTATGCGACCATTTACATAGAAACATATTTTTTTTACTCAATAAATAAATTAATAAATAACGGGTTTTCGGAAAACTTTGGCTTTGTATAGAGTCGTTTCTGTCACTGATACGTGTCCGTTTTTTTACCCAGCTACGGCGAAGCCAAAAGGAAGGGTTATGATTTTAGCAGTCTATGTATTGTTTGTATTTACGTATCAGTAAATACAACAATACTCCGTAGCGCCTAAACTATTCATCCGATTTTGATGAATAAGGTGTCAATCGATTCGTTATTATGGCCCGGATAACATAGACTACATTTTATTCAGTAGTCGAGTTTTTAGTTGCAGTGTACCACACAAATTCTTGTTAAAGCTTACGGTTCACATTTACATCCGGATTCAAGATGACGTCATCCCGTATTTTGCTACTGAATTCTTCAATTCCATTTTAGAGACGTTTCTGTTATTGGGAATTGCCGAATAGTAGAAAACCAATATGAAAATAGACCGGGTGTTTTAGACACGTTTATCCAGGTCGTGATTACTTAATAAAGTTTCTTCATACGTAACATAACATCACGCTTGTAATCCCCGAAGGGTTAGGCAGAGGTGTACCTAATACACACCCACATTTCACCAGTTATGTTTACAAGTCCTATGTAATAGGGGACGAGCCTATTTCTTCAGACGTGTGCGTAACAAAACAAACATATTTGAGCAAATTTTAAAACTGATTATTTGGGTGTTTAGTCTGAACGGCCCACATCGAACGGACCACGGGCCGTTCAGCCGTAAGAAAAAAATGTCTACGTTCGAAAGGACCGGTGTCAAAATAAGTTTAAAGGGACAGTCGCATACAATAAAAAGCTTTTCGTTGGTCCAGTAAGCGTCAGTATAGAATACGTCTCGTGCCTATAAAGTACCAGGCTGTCATAAATAAGTAAGAGCTTACCTCATCTGATACCCATTAATTTTGCTTTAATTCAAGAAAACTAACTAACTCTTCTCTTAAGTGACTACGAACATTTGTTTTTTTTTATTATTTATAATTTGTAACACTCATGATTACTTATGATTTTATAATCCATCTTATTTCTCACATAGGAAGACAAATAATCTTATTATTTTATTGCAAAGGTATAAATTACCAGTAGCGAAGGGTTAATTTTTTTAAGAGGTAAGCTGGAGTACATATCTTTAATGTGATTTTATAATTTATCTATAGAATACTGATTGTGCCCATTTTCAAAGGGAAGCCGGTAGAAATCGAGTTGTATGGAACCTTCGCCACTGATGCCTACCACTTTAGTAAAATATCTCAGAGATTATTTGCGGATGACAAGTACTCGATTCTACTTTTGCGTGAGCTGCCAATATCGAGACGATCTTTCTTGGAGTACCTAACAGGGAAGGGTCAAGAGTCTTGTCCTTACCTAAATGTTCACCGGGCCACGTTTAGGCACAAGCCTAATAAAAAGACACGAACATCTTCTGGTTTCTGAATCTTGCCTAAGTCTCTGAACAGCTGAACTCGTGCTAACTGTATAATTGGTTCACTAAAGAAAGAACAGCTAAACTTATAAGTTTTATGAATATTTTAAAAGAGTCCACGGTAACTGAATAGTCTTCAGGATAATCCTATACTATCTTATTATGAAAATATATCTAAGTTTAGAGGAGCTCGTGGCTAAATAATAACAGCCTGTCGGGTCGATCTTTATTTTAAGCCGTGCTTGCCTAGGTTGGTCTGTGGATGGGTGACCACCCATTACATACCAAGTTTCCTCGGTGCCTCGGAAAGCACGTTAAGCCGTTGGTCCCTGCTGTCATTTGTAGATCTTTGACAGTCATTAGGTAATCAGAAGCTCAAAAAGTCTGACAACCAGTCTTACCAAGGGTATCGTAATATCCAGTACTAACTGGGTTGTGGAGGTCAGATAGGCAGTCGCTCTATGTAAAATACTGGTATTCAGCTGCATCCGGTTAGATTGGAAGCCGACCCCAATATAGTTGGGAAAAGGCTAGGCAGATGATGATGATCCAAGTTTAGACGAGCTTGTATTTGTATTTCGATCGTTAATTTATCTAAAGTTCATAAAAACCATTGACAACTTAGTATCGAACTAAAGTCTTAAAATAAACAACTGTATTGCGTTAAAAGTAAGCTTCTTATTACCAAAACTGGCTTGATGGTTTGATCCTTGTCTTAAGAAAAACCTTGTTTTGTAATAAGACCGTGTTAGGCCCGATTCATCGTACGGGAGTTTCAGAACGTCTAGTTATGTCACCTTTATAGAAGTAATTGCATGCTCTCATGCTCTAGCACTACTCCTTGTGATAGGTATTAAAGCTACATTTCTTTTGCACGAAACTGTTGTTATTATTCATGTACATTGTACAAACAACAGAATGACGACGAAAATGGCGAATTGTGAAGGAATTGATTAAGTGAAGTTATACATAACCTCGTGCGCAGTGAAGAATCCGACGTGCTCCTGTACAGCCTTTTTCCTTTGTTCCAAGGGTTTCACAGCCTGTGATGATAACCCGCTTCACACCTTCCTTTTTCAAAAAACAAGGGTTTTTGGTTATTATGAAAAAGCAATGACCCGTGAAGTCTATAAAGTTAACAAAGTAAACAAATACGTAATTCAGTCCTGAAGTTTTCTTGCAAGTTTAAAGTTTTGAAGTCGAATTTGTGTTACCCGGCCATAAATTGGGCTGTCAGTTACGAAACCACTTCTGAAACTTAAGTGAAATGTTCTTTTGTTTCAAATGTAGGGTACAGAGCTGACCTCCTTGATATTTTACAATACTATTACATTAGTGGGCCGATATTCCGAAAATGGTTTCCATGTTTCGGCTGCCAAGTGGGAATTACAAAACGAAAAGTAAAGGAATAGTCGTGAGTTCAAACGCGCCTCGCTCGAGACTTGAAATTGTTATTCCTTTTAGAATCAGTAAGGTTAATTGAAGTACGATTGTTTTCTATTACAAAATTTAGCGTGATCCCGGCTGTCACTATTTGACGGCAAGGTTGGCGCAGTGACTGAGCGATTGACTGTTGCGCTGCGTATCGCGGGTTCCCCGCACGGAACAAATTTTGTATGGCCTACCGACTGTTGTTTCGGGTCAGGCTGTTTGTGTGTTTAAATGTTTGTAAACGTACCCACGGTACAGAAGAAATTCATAGGGTGGGGCAAAGTTTGAAAAAAAAAAAACCATATAGTCTGATAACCAGCCTTAGCAAGAGGTATCGTGTTATACAGTAACTAGGCTACGGAGGTTAAGTAGGCAACTCCATGGCAGAATATACATTTTCAGCGTGTGCCGGCTAATAGACTGGAAGACTACCCTTACATAGTAGGGAAAAGGTTACTTTGATTCATCATATTTTGTCGCAAAAGATGATGAATCAAACGTGGATGCAGAAGATAAAATGTACACAGTAATGATCTCAGTATTTTATTATTTTCTTAAACTTTACCAGTACGCTGTTGTTCATACCTCGAGTAAACACCGCACATTCGAAGTTGAAAAGGCTTGCAATGCCGAAAAGAAGACAGGGGACGGACACCTTTGCGCAGAACCAAACATCTAAAGCTGTAGTTCATCCCTAGCTGCAAAGCTAGATACATCAATAAATGCAAAGCTTCCTTGGCTCCAAGTCTGTTTAGTCTAGTCAGTAGTCACTAAACTTTATTTTGAGAGACAAAGAAAATTAATGTAGTGATTTGTGCATTTAAAACCGTAAGGTGTTTTTTTGTTTATTTGATTGTAACTGACCGCATTATAATTAATCAGCCGACAGTGTCCACTGCTGGACAAAGGCCTCCCCCAAGGCCATAAAATATCGCTCGGCCCTGTGCTAGTCACATCCAGTGGATCCCAACACCTACGGGTCGGCCGGATTCGGAGGTCCACCGAAGGCCTGTCAACTTTCAAAACACATAATGGTCTAAAATTTTAACTTAGCCTGAGGAAAAGACTTTTCCTTGTCCGACTTCCAAAATATTCCTTACATATTTTTTACCCTGTATCAGTTATTCAAATAATTTTATCTGTTGCGACCACCTTTTCAAAAGCTATATTTCTTCTTAAAGACCCATCAGAGCATTGCCTACTTACCCAAAACTCCCTGCTGTCGTATATCAGTTAGACTCGTCGGTCCCACTCGTACGGTCAAGTTTACATGAAAGCGTCCTGTCCCAGCACTCCCAGCGTCCCTCACTCCCGCAGTGCCGCTTAACAACTAAAGTTTACGCAGGTACTTCACAATTATAGCTTCGGTAGGGATGGTAAACATTTGCATATACTTTCATTTGAAAGGAAAAATATCCAGAACTATAAACGGTCTACAGAATTAACGAACTTAAAAGTATGATTTGCTCACTTTCATTCTGATCACACATTTTAGCATTTTGCACAATTTTGTTAAAAACTACTATTAAAATTAATCACAAGAATTTGAACTGAATTTAGGTACCTAGTGTTCACAGATATTCTTTTCTTTTTTCCGTTTCTTCCATAAAAACCTGGAAACCTGGAACAATCCACAGCCAATAACAAAAAACATACATATTTTCATTAAAATACTATGAAAAACAAATTTAGTTTTGCTGTTGAGTGTAAATTGACCAATGAATGAGCGTTAAAAAAAATGTTATTATATTGTTTGGTGCTACGAGACCCTTTGTTTGCTAGTCCGACTCGCACTTGGCCGGTTTATTTTTTTAATATTACCATTTATGTTGATTAGCTGATCGCGTCGGTTCCTATAGCTAGTCCAGTTTTCAGTTTCTTCCATAAAAACTGTCGAATCGAAGAAACTGGCAAACAATGGAAGCTGTCGAATTGACTCAGCTGTCTAATTAACAAAACTCATCATCGAAACTAGACTAATCAAAGAAACTGGCGAATTAAATAAACTGACGAGTGAGGGAAAATGACCAGTTAATCGTGGACTCAATCTGGCAATCTGAAATTACCACACCCGCCCACGCAGGTTTAGCATCTCTGCCGTACTGCTAGGGAGAAATTACCGTCGGCTACTTGTTAACGTCTGGTGTAAGACAACGGCTATGTTTGTATTCTCTGAGCAATCCCCCGCCTGTGATAAAGTTAACGCCACGGTTTTGTGGAAACCGTTTTGTTTATTACACCGACAATTTCTTGTCTAATACTTTCGACGGACGTTTTGCTTGTCTTCATTTGTGTCGGCTTGTTGGCTTTGATCAGTGTTAAAGATTATGTTGTCGTTTTGTTTTACTTGGACAGAGTTTTTGTAGTGATTGTTTTATACAGGGTGTAACGTAATAAACGTAAGAGCGCTCGTGTGGTATCTCAGACCGAAAAACTGAACAACTTTTGTTCTATGACTTTTGGAATATAATTTTCATTTTAGTATTACCATACTTACATGTTGATCGGACTGATCACGTCATTCCTTGTAGAAAGCCCATTTTTTTTTTTTGCGAATTTCATGTACAAAACTTATTTAGTTTCATGGTACGACAGACCACACGGGAGGTCTTGTGTTTATTATGTTACATCTTGTACCAACATATATAGGTAGTTTTCTGTGCTATACATACATCCTGATTTTTGATCATCATCTTCTTAGCTAGTCATTGGTTTTTAATCAACATCTAATTTATGGAAAATTTTAAAATTAGGTACTACCGCGTACACTGACTGAACCTTACAACTCAGTGTATAAGGGTGAAAATCAGACGTCAGTAAGCGCGGTAGTACCTATGTTAAATCATGATAGTTTTTTTCTGAATGAATTTCTCATTCTAAATTTGGATCGGTCAGTGGTCCGTTCCATGGTTGGGTGATGCGCTCTGCTCAGTCAGTATTAGATTAAAAAAGCTACCTACAAATTATAAAATCGACGTTCCAATTACATCTGAGAACACAACCATTCCTCATTACCTTTGACTCAAAAAAAAACAACTGACGAACGCTATTTTTTCTTCTACACAAAGGCTGTATATTTAAATTCCTTTGTAAATAGCAAATGAGGTAATGCAGGGGCTCATTCTCTTTGCAGTCACGTAGTAAAATAATGATGAATGCATGGAGAATACTATCTTGGGAACATCTGCGCACTAAGCGGGCTTTGTACTACAAATGAGACAATTTGATGAATGCATTTACTTCTGAAAGGGGTTTGACAGAATTGGTTATTATGCAGGTTCTGAATACTTGGTAACATTTGGGATTTCAGTTTTTTTTTTCTTTTTTCATGGAGCTAGGCAGAAACTAGAGAACGCTAACTGCCTTGATCGTTACATACCTTTGACTTGGTGCCCGTTCATATATCTAGTCCTGGTGTGTATTGACTGGAAGGCGTCTCTTCATTTTACGTTTTAAATTCAATTAGCTGAGTTTGTCTGATTTAAATTTATTTTGAGAGAAAATAAAAACTTGAGTTTAAAATCGGAAAAAACATTTTTTTCTGATATTGTTTGGAAGAACACTGTTTATCAAAAACCGCGAAGCATTGACACACTCCATTATTCATGTTCTAGTTTTCTCTTATTTCCACTTTCACAAAAACAGGTAAGTACCTAAGTATTACAAAAGTTCAGCTTTCCCCCTACAAATCTGGGTACTTACGTATTATTTCACCACAGGCCAGCAATTCCCCGATTTAAATGGTCCGACGTCTCCTTACAACAATCATGGCTAACAAGGCGATTATTACACCGCCGGGTTTTTTCTCATTCAACGTCGTCCACACCACGGATATAGAGAATGTGGATAAACCAAATTGGGTGTGATTGCATAAGAGTAACCAGTCTATAATGTTCCCAGTGTGAGGGTGAATGTATTTGGATGACCCAGATTATTGTAAACACCCATTATTTTGTTATGCACTATTATTTTAGAACATGACTTGAATAGATTGTATTTTTTTTTTCTTAGCACTGTTGAGGGTAATATCAAAATTAGAAAACACATTATGGTTGTTGACACTTACCGCAGAAGCCAGTTTCTGAACCCTTAATATTCTTACTAATATTATAAATGCGAAAGTAAGTTTGTTTGTTTGTTACCTTTTCACGGCTAAACAACTAAACCGATCATCCTGAAATTTTGCATATACGTCTATACGTCCTTTCATCCCGAAAAAAAGTACTGTTCCCGAGGAAAATACAACAATCGTTCTTACGATAATAGATGGCGCCACGTGTCTTTCGAATCATGATTAAATTATATTATTACAAGCAGAGTACAACCCAAATTGATTGGCAAATTCTAAATTAACGAGAGCGAAGCCGCGGGCAAAAGCTAGTCATACATACACAAGCAATAAACGTTACGTTATGCCTATCGTCGTATATGCGTAAAATAGAACGGACGTACTTGCACCATCTATTTCTCTATACCATGGTCTCAGCCTTCAATTTCTTTTGTTCTACTATTTTCACTCCCGGATCGCTGGCACAAGAAATCCCAGCAAAAGTAATTGCTTTCATCTCTGACTTTTATCGGGAATTTTCTAAATACAGCTCAACACTATTTTCCTAGAATATTTGCGTGGTACTTCCTGGCCGCGCCACTATTCCACTATACTGGAATACTTGGAGATAGGATCTTTTTCATAAGGTTATGAGTTCCAAAATACTATGTTCGTAACAACATGAAATTTTAATGAGAACAGAAGGAGAAAAACACTTTTTACAGTTGTTAAGTGTTTACTTATTGGTACTCGTGACTGTACACTGTATACTTAGCAAAATTCAAAGTCCATATTGTCGTGAAATTGCAACTTTGAGCTAAGACATATAATCATACGGATCCGAAAATATCATGTTCATAATGAAGGACAACATCGTGGTTGATTTAGGCTAAGCGCACGTACACATATTTATGCTCGCGACTGTACGTATTGTCGGTCCTTCGAGCCGGATACCTATTATCCGCCACAAGCCTTTCTTCTAGATTATATTAAATATCAGTTAGATACATTCCCTCAGGGCAAGTTTCCTAGAAAAAACAATAAGCCAAGAGAGATTTTATTATATCTTGAGCTTTTGTAAACAAAGGTCGGTAAGAGATTGCTTTTCAACGGCTAGGTTTATATTCTTATTATAATTTATTAACGTTGTTTCTGTTTACAATATATAGCGGGGTTGTTTTAGAAAACAGCCGGAGGATGATAAGATAGGAATAATTGTATTTTTTTTTCGAAAACTCATCATTTTAGTTTTAATGCTTTCGCATTATCCTTATCACAATGTATAACAACTCAGATTAACCCAATAACGTAACGAAAACTTAGCGCCATTAAATAGTTAGTAACCCTGTTAGCGATAGAAACATTCACTCAAGCCATTATCGTTAATACAGAACAAAGCCATTTGCACGATTTATATTATTACTTACTTTATTGGAATTATCGCTTTATTTTTATGAGTTGCCTACTTTCGTCATTATTTCTGATATTTTTTATAACCGGTCGTGTAACAGGTAACTCATTAGATACTTACGCTTTATTTAGTGATTACTGGTGTAGATTAACTCTTATTTTCATTATTTTCCTTTCCGATCGGAAGAAAAACCAAAATAATCCGGTTCGAAGGACCAAATCTCAGATAGTTTGATATCTATTTTATATCTTCCGCTATAAATCCGTATATAAATAGTAACCAAACCCTGCGAAAATTTATGATAAAATGATTTGCTCGTAATCTTAGGAGGTAAAACCAACACAACACTGTAATAGCTAACTAAACAATAGCTTCTGTTTCCTTGTTTATTTGATCGAAAATCGGGCAAACCATCAACTTAGGATATTAGGATAATTAATCCTAAGCTATCATTGGCAAATGATAGCACATACTGATACGTATAATTATCCTGCCACGTTCATTATTATCTATTGATTGGCTTACAGAATTATTAAGCGCGTAGAAATTATATTAGCAAAGCATAGACCGTGGTATTAAAAGCTTTTACACCAGCATACAATACTATAATAATCTTCTTTAAAATGAATGTCGAAAAAATAGAAGCATTTTGAACCACAGAATAATTGTAATTTAATAAATAATAGCTACAATACACTCATATGGCTGCGAAACAATGCCAAATATTACTATGACCAAAAGATAATAATGAAAGAAAAGAGGATGAAGAAAGGCCGCGGGTCAAAGGGCCAAACTTATGATATTCATATTTTCGACTACACATTGAGACATGGTACTAAAATATAAATATTTATACTCTTTTTACGATTTTCTCAACGATATTTGTGTTGGCAGAGGCTCATAATATAAGTGAGGGCTTGGACTTCCTCTATGGTTTCCATAAACAAATAAACACAACGAATATTCAAATATAGTATATTATACTCGAATATTATTCTCTAAGAATATTCAAGTATATTATTCTTGAATAGTAGTTTTCTTCAACTCAGCCCATCGCAGTTCTGTTGGATCTATGCTGCTCCACAACACCCTGACTAGTTACTTTCACATCCAGTCCGGTCATCGATACATTAGATTAGATTCTTTATTTGCATGAAATACGGTGCATTATGGTTTAAAAAATAAAATGGTTTTATTTGTACCACCTGTTTGAGGTCATCGTTTTATGTCCAGTTGTGTTTATTCACTTTTAAATCAAGAAGAATTTAGTATTAGTAAAAGTTTCGGTTTCTGAATGTAAAATGGCATTTTCTAAATAAATAATGTAATTTATTATTTATTGTAAATAATATCAAATAATTATACGTATTTCAGTAAATAAAGTGTGTAAATAGACCCTTAACGATGCCGAAAGGAATGTGTTCTCCCCGTGATTGCGATCCTATTGGGATCGGAAATATTGGGGGTCAAAGTTCCAACTTTTTCACAAGTTTTTTTTGAAATGCAAGGTTTTAATGAAAGATTTTTACTTTAAACACCTCCACGACCCCCGCACTTTTCAATCCATTCATCAGCACAATGTTTTGAGTGCGTTCATTTGAGTTTTACCGTAAAACGTGATTTTGCACCCAAAAAAAAAGTCGTTTCCCAGAAATAATTTTTGCGTAAAGTTACTTAGTTTGATGTACATAATGCTTGGTTGACGGCTTCGTGAAAGGTCTGTTTACACCCTGTATTTAAACATTCAAGCGGAAATTAGTGCTACGTAAGAGGAATGAGCTTAATTTTCACATAAAACTTTTGTAGCTATTAAAACCGCAGTCATTTCAACTAAGTTAATCAATTAAAACAATGCCACTAGTTCTAACGCTTCCAGCCCTCTCAATTAATTGCCCGACTATATTAATTAAAACTCCACCGTATACAGATAATTTAAAGAATGTCTGTAACTCGAAGTTCTGTGGCCAAATATGCGGAACTATCCGGCAGGCGTCGCAGTAAGGCGCGTTCACATCCAGTAACTCGCCTAAGAAAGATTCGTCCGAACATTTAAATATTACTGCGGTTCCCACTCAGGATAACTCGCTAGGAGAACTCGGTAACGTTTGCTTTGCAGTTACGAGCACTATTATTATATACACGCAGCAATCTTTAAAACGTGATTTTCTCTAATTGTATGGATTTTAATTTTAAGCTGTGTTCCAAAGAAGTTTTTTGGAAATCATACCATTACGAAATTGGTTTTATCTAAAGTTTTGATCAATATTTTACGCGAAAATCGCTATTGAATTTTGCTTGTGGCTGTACGTTCCTTCCATCGTGATGTTAAAAATAAACGGTTCTCTCTGGAACGGGTAATAGTTGTTGAAAGTTACCATTAGAAAATTAAGTACTTTTCATTTTATTTTAAACCATCATGGCAAATGAAAAGAGGCTTTTGGAAGTAGCAGAATTTATTACAAAACTAAAAACCACAACCAGGCTTTTATGTTAGACTCGAAATTATATTTTTATTGCTCTTCTGTCCGTACTTGAACACTTACTCGAACAATCTGAACGCGCCCTAAGCCTTATAAAATAATTAGTGAGAGCAACCGAGGCGAGTCTTCCACCAGCCACAGAGATATTTAACCTTGAATCTTTGTCTTTGTAATGATGCCAGTATAATAAAATAATTTGAATAGAATCACATTATGTTCTGTAAGTTACTAGTTATTTTTAACCTAATACCTACTAGTAACCTACTAGTTGTTTTTTATTTCGTTATGATGGGTCCTATGCATGAATTCTGAATTCAAGAGTCAAGTAGGTTATCAATTACAACACATGACTTTGCTCTTGAAAGGCATACAAAACATTTCGTAAAATCCAATTTAAGGTGACCTTATTTATCCAAAAATTTCATAAATGTAAACTGTAACCTAGATTTATTGAATAACCCAACCATTTAGATTCGACTAGAAACCTAAAATCAAACCCAATTCCACCACTTTCTAGCTCAAATATCACAAAGTAATATTAAACGAAGTGTCTGCTACCTTCCGATCCGAATCCCGAAAACAAATTAGAAATTTTCCGCCTGAAAAGTCGTCTTCATTGATTCCATTCGATTCTGAATCCAATTGCTAATAATCCAATTCAAGTTGCTAATATTCCAATTCCTCTCGGCATCTTACTAAAAGTAAAGCTAGCTTTAATTAATATGCTCAAGTAAAGATTTTAATGTACAAGGAATTCTTAATAATGTTTATTGTGGAAGTTTCGACTTAATAAAGAGCTGTTTAAGTTAGTAGTAACTTTGAAAGCGTTTATTTTATTAATGTATTGCTGGGTTAAATGTGTTTGGTAAGTTTTGACTGTTAAATCAAGTGTTGGATTTGACTTAAAACTTAGACTAGTTCTCAACTAACCACCTGGTCGTTTTAGTGTTAGCAAACTGAATGTTAAAGGGACAGAAGCAAATGTAAAGATGGAGAAGAACATGAACAAGAACGATTTTAGATGTAAGTACTTAACCATTAGATATTGCTTATTGGGATATCATACGAAATTCACGCTTAAAAGCTGCAAAGTGATATTAACATACAATATTAATCGTACAAAACTTTTCAGTAAAATCCACAGATGGCACCTTCGGAAAGTAAAGACTACTCTGCCAGAGACCACTACTCCAAACTTGACTTTAGAGGAAGACTTCGGTTTTAACAACATTTTATTAAAAACTCAAGCAGCAGTATAGTGATATTGTTGGCTGGTTGCCAACGGAACAGAATTTCGCCCATTTTTGTCCACTACATATTTATGATGGACGTCGATTCAAGCAGTATCTTTCGACACTAATTGAATCGTTTATCATAAGGTCGCTTGATTATATTATTGTTTTATTTCATTGGTTGATGTGACCGAAGTATCCAGTGTTGGCTACAAAAGTTACATTATAATATCTAAAGAAAAAACTATGCGTTGTAGGTCTTGAGTTCAAAACCATGAAGAGCTTTACTTTAGGTAAATTATTATATCGTCATTTCTGTCACCACGGTGAAGGAAGACAACTTGAGTAATCCAAAATTCGACGGCATGCCACAATGTACTGTTAGAGTCTTTTAACGTTATTTTGGCGGCTAATGCACTGATTTTGCTCTTGAAAAATTTATTGCTAAGCGTCCCTTCAACTGTTTACACCAGCGCTGTGCTGTGGCCCCTCCATAGCACAGCATCATGCTGAGTGGTAACCTGCTTGTCGCAGTCACGACGTGCAAGCTGTTAAAGCTTTTTTCCTTTTTTTGTTCCGTCCTGTTGAATTTATAAATATTTGTTATGCGTTGTATTTTTATTGCATTTTTTTGTCATTTTGTATGATGCACGTCATGTCCCTGCGACAAATATATATGTTTTCTTTCTTACGTCAAAATAGAAAAGTGTGTGAACCCACTCCCATGTTACATCCATAATGTATTTGTATTAAACAGAGTCTAGTCACAAAATTGAGCTATTCCTCACATTCAGCGATACTAAAGTGTATCAGTAAGTACAAATAAATTTTCAAAACAGTTCCAGTACCTGTCAGTGATCGGGTCCGAATAGAAAACTTCGGATGTGGATGCTGTATCGCTCAATAGTTGAGTGAATGCAGGCCCACCGCGCCTATTCGGAATTTATAGCTCTCCGAACATCGACTGCTGGCGAAGTTGAATGTATGGCGTAAAAATATTCTGGAACGTATATGGATTTTTAACGTAAAACATATCAATATTTTCATTATGTCTTTATATTTCTGTGTTCACGCGCAACCAATTAAAAAAATAACTTTTTTTTTTTAAATTAATTTCAGGTAACTTGGTTAGTCGGCCTATACAGGTATTAAGTTATTTCTAGCAGGTATCTACAGATGAATTCTGACGATTCCTAATATTTCGTAAAACTTCTCTAATTACAAAAAACAACTAATCAAACATCCCTTCACAATATCAAACATTATTTTTTCAGGCAGACAAAATCCCAAACAATTTGTCCATTCAACCATGCTAAATAAAACCGGTACAGTTCACTAATCTAGCGATTACACTTAAACCAAACACAATGGCACAGTAACCAACAGCGGTCAATACACAGGCCGGCCGTGTAATTGGGTGGCGTAAACAAAAAATATTTATTGGCAGGGGTCGTCGACCCGTGGCTCGCAAAACTGGGCATTTTGCCAACTGCTCAGCTCCTGACGACAGATAAATTCGGGTGCCCGCTTTTGTGCACGTGTTATAAATAGTAGCATTCGCGAAACTGTACGAATACTACCGACTTTTGACATTTTTAAGTGTTGGTGAACTGAATAACAAGAGTGTCAGCTGTTTATTTCTCGCTCTTTTCGATAGAGATAAAATGTTGTGGATACCTGGCAGTGTCTCGCAATATCAATTGCAAGACAACATGATATGTAGCATTATTTATTACACATAATCGTTTATTCATTTTCTTTACATACTAATTACATTTTTTTAAATATTAATATCAATAAAAAAAATATAAAAAACATTAAAAAATATAAAAATGGTAGCCCACCGGTATCGGGAACAGGGTCCAAGCTACCGGCAGTCAGGGCTCCATAATTATTACACAAAAGTTCTGAACGTTAAAAAGTCGAGTGTCAAGTCATGTAAGATTCATATTATGTCGCGGTATCTTTCTATTCCTCATAATTTATTTACTGTACTAAAACATAAAGATTTACGTGACCGCATAAACTGCTATGCTTACCACCGCAATACCACTGCACAACACGATAATTTTGCAAACATTTTGTCCTGTACCATTGTGTTTCACTAGACTGCGGCAGTGATATGCAAATGGGCCCCTCATCATCTGCCTGGCTTTTTCACAAATGTTTTGGAGTCGGCTTGCAGTCTAACCAGATGCAGCTGATTACCAGTATGTGCCATGGGGTGACTTGCCTATTTGGTCACCACAACCCAATTACTGGTTTTAACAATACCCCTTGGCAAGACTGGGTGTCACAATTATTTCAAAAGTACACCTATAAAAATCATATTCAAGATTTTTGGCTGATTATTGGCCTGATATTAGAGAAGCTCGTGGCTAAATAATAACAGCCACTCGGGTCGATCTTATAAAGCCGTGCCTGCCTAGGTTGGTCTGTGGATGGGTGACCGCCCATTACATACCGAGTTTCCTCCGTGCCTCGGAAAGCACGTTAAGCTGTTGGTCCGGCTGTCATTTGTAGATCTTTGACAATCGTTACAGGTAGTCAGTGGCCTAAAAAGTCTGACAACCAGTCTTAGCAAGGGGTATCGTGTTACTCAGTACTAACTGGGTTGTGGAGGTCAGATAGGCAGTCGCTCCATGTACAATACTGGTATTCAGCTGCATCCGGTTAGACTCTAAGCCAACCTCAATATAGTTGGGAAAACGCTAGGCAGAAGACGATATTGGCCTGATATTAATATGACCGTGGCGATTTGATTGACAATTAGCTTAAACTTTACTGTGGAACTGTTTGTAACTAAACCTTAGTATCTTTCTCAAACAAAAGTAATATAAACGCCACTAAAACTTTCTTTCTGTCTACGTATCAGTTACTTCGGTTGCCCCAGTTCTTCTTGTACGTAACCTAATTTTACTAAGAAAATCTGCAAAGTGTCGGGTAGTTATTATCGGGAAACAAATGTCTGCTATATAGTTTTTATTGCTATGTAATAATTATGTAAGGGATTTAGGAGTGACAGTAAGTATAAATAAACCAATTAAGATCAATCAATGCAATTTCGCTATCGTTCATAAGCTATTTTATTGCAATTTGTATTTATATTTTTTTATTTTGTGTGTAATCTATACTAATATTATAAAACTGAAGAGTTTGGGTTATCAAGAAAGGCTAGAGGCTATATAAAATCACGATATGACCAATGGGAGCGGAGCATCAATGAAAAATGTTGCAGAAACGGGTAAAATAGTATTTATGTATTTATAATAATTTCATGCGGTTGGGCACGAAGGTCAGGGTAATTAAATGCTAAGCAAATTGACTACAAATTTAAATTATCAATGTTCAAATCATACTCTTTATTCTTTGACATTTAAATGAAATGATTTTTCACACCAAATTGATGTAGGGAGTCAAAATGCCAATGCCAATGTTTTTTTTTTTTACTTAGTAATTTTCCTGGGATGGGAGTGAAACCGCAGACAACAGAAACAAGCCTTTATAAATCCCACTTAAACCCAATTTCCCTACCAAGCATTGAAAAACAAGATTCTTGAATAACTTAGTACCTACACAAGGGAAATACTTGAAAGTGTCCCAACTTTAAGCCTTCAATACATTAAGTGAAAGCGCAGACTCGAAGTCGTGATGCCAATTTGTGAAAACTTTTCTCTTAGACTCGAGTTTTAAGCTTGTTTTGTACAAAAACACTCAGTGTAATATTGAACAAGTAAAAGTTTGTTGTTCAATCCCCTAATGAAAGAAATATTGAAATCCATTATGCTAAGATATTTTTTAGTTTCAACTTAAAAATATATATTGAAGTCAAGTAACTAAAATTGTGTATTTAACAGTAAAAGTGTAGCTTCTCGATAAAAAAAAAACGTTGTATGTCATTTTTTGCCATAATTGGAAGTATTTAATTAAAACTAAAGCAACTAGAGTTGTTTTCGAAAATATTGTTTTCTTTACAAAAAAAAAAATGTGTATTTTCTCACTGAAAATAACTTCATACTCCATTTTTTTTGCGTCCATTCATGGCAGCTTGTTAAAATTGGATAGCGTATCCGTCCTTTCATTAGCGAATCCAATTAGTCCAGTCAATTGATATTGAGCAATGTGCCCTTAGTTACCATTAACGATATTGAGCAATGTTAAGATTAATTGATATTTAGTTTATGACAGGAATTAAGGTGAAATATTATTTACAGTTGTTGCTGACCTCAATTATCGAAGACGTGGTTGGACGCAACCGTTTTTCATTATATAAATTTATGATCTAGGCAAACATTAACCATATTTTTCAGAAATATAAAACAATAAAAGGAACCATGAAACAAACTGCAAGATGATTCCAGGCTAATAAATATTTCATCAATTGTCACATAAAACCATATTATGGCGCTTTACAGTAAAAAAACTTTGACCTTACATTCGTCTGTGGGATATTTATAAAATAAACAAAATAAAAATATGTTAAAAAAGACAAGATCTCTCAAACCGACGTGGAAATACCAACGTAAACACTCCAAACCAGTTATTGAGATAAAGTTAAAACGTAAAATGTATGTTTCAGTAAAACCACACGATCCATCCTCGTCGAACGGAATTGAAAACAAAATATTCTAGCGGAGTGAAACGTTGGTGTAGAGCAGGGATACTCAACCTTCGAGTGTTGAAGCTTTTGATCTCACCATCAAAAGTACCGCTAACAAATAACAGAAATGAAAAAAAAAAAACTTTTATAAAATAGTAATATTTTTGTGAAATATCTTAGCAATTTTATTTTCTGTATGCGGTCTAATTTTTAAGTACGTATTTACAACCCTCAGTAAGAAAATGTTGACAATCCCTGGCGTAAGTAAAGACGAATGATAGCCGACTCTGTCTACACAGACGGTTGCTACGGCGTAGACCATACTACGCCGTAGACGATGCTACGTCGTAGTCGCTGCACTGCTACGATTGATGTCTTGAGATACTAAAAGTTGTAAAATCTTTGATGGAGGATCTAGTTTAAGTTTATGTGTACGTTTTAAAGTAAGTAGGAATAAATTCCAAGTTTAACAGCGTTGTTACTGGAATTGACATGTTATACCTACACATACATGTTGTATATGCAATTGCGAGCATATGCGATTTTTGTTGCTCTTTTTATTCAATGTGTCTTTTTGTATCAATAATACTCTTATAACACAATCTGTTACTTGGACTAGATGACATCATATCTATGAGATATCATTTATTTATTTTAAAATGTAATGCTGTAAATGTTATTTTATTATAAAACTAGATTTTTCTCGCGACTATGCCCGCGGTTTTTGTTGAAAATTTGCCCATGAGAACTTACTATGGGATAAAAGTCCTAACTCTGGACATAGTCTACTCGAGTGCTTATACAAACTTATTAAGACGTGTAAAGATATTAAACAGACAGAGTTACTTCTGCATCACATTACATTGGTTTATATTTGGATTGCAGTTATACACCATATATCCTCTCTGTGTGAAGCTGAACTTCAAAACAAAACATTTTCAATATATTTCTAAGTCAATATCTAAGAATAATGGTTCCCGTATAAAGTTTTATCGTTCCTGTGCTGGGCTGCGGCAGACTGATGCATTGGAGCGTCCGAGCGAGAGACCGCCGTGTGTTTCACTGACGGGTAACTAAACTGCTCTGTAATGTTACATTTTTAAGGTATACTCGTACGTGCCTGAAATATACCAGCTTTATCTAATTCTACCTATGGCTAAGCATGATGGCGCATGCTTGTATTGCATTGCTATGAACTTGCTTGTAACCGCATTCTTCTTCTTCGTAGTGAAGGGCAACATTAAAGAAAAAAAAACTGCGCAACAGATTTTCTTGAAGCTGTTTCTTGGATGAATCAAGATAGATGGGCGAGAAAAGTCACATAGTGGCTGCCTAAGGACGGCCGTCGTAACCAAGACTGGCCCAAGAAACGCCGGCGTGACGATCTAGACTCATTTTTAACGGATTGGTCAGAAAATGCAAATAACAAATCAAATTAGAAAGCCTTTGGCCAGCTGAGGGACAGAATAGTGTGATAAAAAAAAATAACATCCTGCAAAACAGGTGCAGCAAACCGTCTTAACGAAGCACCGCCAGCTGTATCATTGACGGGCTCTAAACTGTTCAGTAATGCTACAATTTTAAGGTAAGCGTGCTTGAAATACGTTGGTGGTTTCAAAAGATATGTACGTGCAATGACAAACTCGAACTAAACAGATATATTAAAATATTTCAGTGGCAATTTCCGAGGGTGATGAAATAGTATTTTTCAAATGAATAAAGTTTTATGATTTTGTATTTCATTGCAGTCAGCTTGTGTCCACATTATTTGATTTGCGCATTTCATATGCTTTTATGTACATTCTATGAACACTAGGCTTTAGAGTTCTGTGCCCAAAGTGAGCCAGCGGGGGACCCTATTACTATGTCATATGCGTGTCTGTCACAGGGCTATATCTTTTTAAGTATACATAGTCAGGTAATAAAATTTTCACAGAATAAATGTTACTATTTGAGGTCTGTGTCTAGCAGTGGACATTTTTTATCAGCAGAATGATGTTCATGAGACAAAAATAAAAAAAACAAACACTATTCGTACACAAACGTGAGACAAGACAATTAAAGTCTTGTTACTCCAGCACATACTTCAGCGTTACTTGCAAGTCCAACCACCAGTATATTGTTGGAATATTTAAACGCAATACATTTCTGCAGCTGGCCCCAACTCGTTTCATATATCAGCGGCTCCGTGCGGTCTATTTTTAAGAAACTTTTAAGAAAATAGCTGTACTGTACGAAGCTTGAAATGTAGCCTTGTCAAAATTCTGTCCGGATAATCATTTATTATTGCTTGAGCTAGCATTAGCTGCAAAAATAGAACGACGACTAAATTGTTGAAATAGCTGCAAATAAAAATTTGATTAATGGCGTTGTGAACGTTATACTCTTGAGAATTTTATAACTTACTGTAATCATCTCAGGTTATATTTTATTTTAGAAAAAGGATTTGGGTTCTGTGCAAAAAAAATAAAACCTTGAAATTGTTAACAGAATGCGATTCAAATAGGGAATTAATATTTTTTATTATTCCCTATATTAGGATGTGCGCGAGTAACAGCTAGTTAGTGAATAAAAACGATATTTTTCATGTATTACAACTATAACAATAAAACCCACTAAGATCATGCAAGATTAGTCTCTATTGATTTCTTTTACTGGAGCAGGTTTATAAATATTAGTACATCCTTCAGTTCTTGACTATTCTCTACGTCTCTCACGTACAAAAAGATTATTAATTACTAGTAATATTTAATGAATAATTTCCAAAGACCCTTTATTCTTAACTTAAGTATAAATTTAAGGAAAAAAAATCTAATTAGAATAATTTATTAATTAACTACGCTCGTAAATTATGAAGGAGAGGCTTTCCTAAATGATGAGAATTTATATTCACTAAACTAAAGGCTGAGGCTAAATGAATAAAAAACAATTTTTAAGACGCCGTGTCTTAAAAACTTTTATGAGGTGGATCTAAATAATACCTAATCCTAAGCAAGCTTTACCTTTAAAAATTTGATACATATTTTTAAAATAAAGGACATCTACAGTCTTTCCCGAATTTTTGTTTTCTTTAAGTATACTTATGTGAGTTTGTAAATATACACGTAGTTATAGATTTTAATAATGGTGTGTTTGTTTTATTGACTTTCAAATTTGTGGTTGTGTGTGTGCATGTTATTACAAGCACACACTAAACCATTGGTAGCTTTGGACATACACATGAATACTTTAATACTTGCAACGTTATTAAGGAATTTTAACGGTACTAAAAATTAACATGGAATGTTAAACGACCTACAATTTTAAAAATATCTTTAAAAACGATCTGTAAATACTAGTTAAACTTATGTAAGCAAAAACAATAATTAATAGTAATTTTCTACTGACACTATCCCAGCTGGAACACTAAACAGATTGATTTCTGATATTAAATGAAAACAAGCTCTGAAGATAGAAGGATGAATACTGAAAATAAATGTTTGAGCAAGCGAGTTCATCTCGCGTAATTGATAAGATTGTTGATAAGTTAAATTATTGACGTTTATGAAGAAATTGTATTGAACGGCATCTACTTCAGCGGCAGAGCCGGTTTTAGAAATAATTTCTTTTGTCATAATCCTTTAACTTCTTGATGTTCTCGATTCTGCTTCCGTTTCTTGCTTATTTATTTCTTCGGTGAAATCAAGGGTTTAATTAGTCATTAACAAAGACTAATGTCATGTCACATGTCATGTCATGTGAAAATAAAGTACACATCTAGTCATTATCATAGGACTATGTAGTAATAAAAAAAAAAAAAAACTTTTGGCCTGTTATTTCATAAGACTATGTCGACCCCTCCTCCCCCCTTTCATACCCTCCCCCCTCCTTTTAATAGTTTTTGTATCTGGTCATTATTCAATCTAGAAACACAATATGACTGCAGCAATTGCGCGATCTCAACGAGTAAGATAAAGGTGTGATTTCTCAAACTAATTGTTTATCGAAATCGATTGTCGATATTGCCTACTGAGGATAGAACGATAACCATTCGTATTTAGCTAGAACAATAACGATGAAATATTGTAATTGTTCTATTCTGGTTATTATAGCTGTTATCCCTGTTTGCTCTAAGGAATGCTTAAATATTATTACACTGTTAGAATATCAACTGTCGGCACTCGTTCGAGTGTTGAGAATCCATTTATTTTGGCACTTGCACTTTGCCCGCGACTTCTTGCACAAAAATTGTGATAGCTCGGCTAATATCTATGATATAAATATAATTTATAGCCTATAGTACTTACGAATAACGTAACTTTCTGCCAGTGAAATAACTTTTTGAATTGGATCATTAGTTCCGGATATTACCCCCCACATACAAACTTACAAACAAATACCTCTTTATAATATTAGTAAAGATAAAGATTAATTTAGGTGTCACATAGAGTTACTGAAAACGGGCAATAATCGAAAGCTATCACATAAATAAGCCGACTGTAATATTCAAAGCACGTTCAAGTCAGTAGAGGCAATGTTATTGTAATGGTAATCGTAACAAGTAATGGGCTAAGTGCCATGATTTGTAAAGCTTGCTTGTTACTATCTCCATTTACTGGACTTACATAAGTATATCTTGTTCTAATGGTAATTTTCCGACCTTATGTTACTTCCGAGGGGTTTTTATGGTGACATAACATTGAAAAGGTTGTATTTCTTTTTTTTTTTATCAGAATTTAACTGTTATCTTTTAAAAACGCTTTTGGGTATGAAGTTGTTTTCGAAAGAGGAATCTATGTAATTGCAAAACAGAATCATTGAATTTTTCTTTTTAATAAGTAATTAACGTGTTATGTCGTATTAACAAATAAATAATTTTTATAAATTACGAATTTGTACTATGTCCTTTTTTGTTAGTGGATTCAGCAAGTTTACAGCATCATTTATTAGCTACTTGTGTATTTATATTAACCCTAGTTTGTAAGCTTTGAAAATTATACCAAAAACAATTTTTATCCTTGTCACTAGTCCGTTCTTAGCAAGGGTCATTGGATTCTATGAAGTCGCATTAAAATCGTGAACGAAGCACTCTTCTCTTTTGGCAGCCATCTTACCATATTTCCCTCCATTAACAAATCGTCTGCATAATACAGTTTCTGGAGTGCGGCCAAAATAATGTTATGCAGGAGAAAAAAAATATCGTTCTGACATACTTTCTTAAGAGGTTTCGGTTTTAGTTTAATGTGACTTAATGACATCAGAATTTCAAATTTTATTCAAATACCCTTCGTGTACTGTATTGTTTTAAATTAATTTAGTCAAGTAGACTGAGGGAGACTTTAATTGGGAGTAGAACAGAAAAGGCTCAGAAAAGAAGTAGGGAGCGTTTGATGGGTTAAGGCCGTCTGCAGTGTGTATAATAAGTGCAAGGAACATGGGAGATGTACGGGCTTTGTCAAAAGGATCCAGTCACACTATCAACTATCCCGCAATGGGCCCACGTGGTGGATGATAGCACATTGTCACTGTCTCTTATAAAGAGGAGGCGTGTGTAATAGTAGTGGCAACATTGTAGTAGGTTGATCTGGTAGGATAAGCTAGGAACTCGTGGCTGCACGTACTATCTTATTGACATGTTGCACCACAAAACTGTTGGTCTTTTTAGCCACACCACATCGTATAGTAGGCAGGCGCTCGGGGGTAAATAATAACAGCTGCACAGGTTTGCAAAGGCTGGTCTGTGGATCGGCGACCTTTCATTGCATATCGAGTTTCCTCCGTGCCTCGGAAACCACGTTAAGCTGTTGGTCCCGGCTATAATTTGTAGATCATTGACAGCCGTTACAAGTAGTCAGTGGCCCGAAAGTCTGACAACCAGTCTAACCAAAGGTTATTGTATGACCCAGTACTAACTGGGTTGTAGAGGTAAGACTGGAAACCGACCCTAATATAGTTGGGAAAAGGCTAGGCAGACGGTCTGGTGAGATAAGATAATACTAGCCCCATACAAAAATATAGTGTGAGCAAAAATGTTGAGTTAACATATATAGGTATTTGTTCGTAACGTGAACAGAAGCTAGCTGTGAAAGTACCAGTTCAACATTTCAAAAGTTGAAGTGCGAATATGTCGATAAAGAACTGATGTGGGTAGACAGGGCATGAAAGGTGGAATACCAAATGTTATTATGCGATGTAGGCTTGAGCACCGCCTTACAGCAGTTTGAAATTGATTACTGTACATAGAAATACGTTTCTTTTTCCCGCTCTCGGCACATAACCCTGAAAAGAGGTTTTGAGTATTTCGTTTGACATAGTTTTAATTGACTCAAGTATTCTTAGCCTTTGTGGCTTGTAAACTGTCACTGGACATTTCAGTTGTTCGTTTAGCCAATTGGCACGTGGAACAATTTTAGAAATATTTTTGTTTTATTCAATGTTTCAAATGGTAGTTTTGTGTTTGAGCCGTTTGGGGTTGAAACACTGGAGCCTAGTATTTCAGAATATCGCCAAACGGTTGGTCGATTCTTTTCTCGATCAGAAGTCTGGCCTATTTATCGGCCAAAGAATCAGCATTACCATCCAAACGTGGTAATGTTGCCAGCCTCCTAGGCACTTTCCACGTCGACAGTGATACGGACGAACTTTTTGACGACCTTTAATTATTTTCTGATTTTCATACACGTAAATTTTTATTTTAAGTCTGTATAGTGAATACTGTATATAAAGGATGTAATAAGACTCTTCACGAAGCCGAAAGGCACTTATTTTCCCCATCATTGTGATATTTTTTTGTTCTAGACCATACCTGAGAACCTTCAAGTTACGGAGATATTGGGGGTCAAAGTTCCAACTTCTTCATAAGATTTTTTTTTAAATGCATGTTTCAATTTTTCACTTTAAACACCTCCACGACCCGCGTTCTATTCAATCCACCCATCAGCACAATGTTTTGAGCGCGTTACATTGAGTCTTACATAAAACGTGATTTTTCACCCCAAAAAAGAAAGTCATTTACCAGCAATATTTTTTGCGTAAAGTTAGTTTGATGTACAGAATGCTTGGTTGACGGCTTCATGAAGGGTCCATTTACACCTACCTTTATATATTTATTTTATACCTTTTACGTACATAATAGAGTATTATATCTTTAAATTCCATTTGAATAAATAAATCCATCACCAATCAACTAGAAACAATGAAAACCTATCCCAAATCCGTACCTGATTCAATAAGCAACAACAGGAAATTAATATCGGTACACCGGAAGTTCGCATTAGATTCTATTTTCTTCGCTTAACGTGTGTGTTGTTAATTAACGAAGGCTCTGTTTGTTTGAGCAAATTAATACAGCGTCGTGTTCGTTTAACTATGAATAAACATTCTGTTCTGGAATGGTTGTTTTCAATAAAAATAAAAGGAATGAAAAGACGAAAAGTGTGGATTGGAAAAATGCTGATACAATGTATTATTAAAGCGTTAAAAAAATGCATGTCTGTATCCCTTTTCTATACAAATAAATAAAACTGAAGTCTGTTTGCAATTTCAAAATAACAGTTTTTTACTGAATGCATTATGAAGTATAACGATACTGTACTTACAACATTATTTTTGTCTGTCTTTCTGTCTGTCAGTTTGTTCCGGCTAATTTCCGAAACAGCTGGACCTATTTTGACAGGACGTCTACTGGCACATAGCTCATGTTATAAGGAGTAACTTAGGCTATTTTTATTTAAGAAAAAAGCCTAGGGATCTGTGCAAAAAAATTAAAATCCTTGAAATTGTTAACAAAATCCGATTCAAATAGGAAAGTAATAATATTTTTATAATAAATTCAAGCGGACGAAGGTCGCGGGCAACAGCTGCTAGTCTTTAATAATTTCCGCCATTTGTCATCAAATTACTACGTTAAATCATTCAAACAATTCGTCCAACCTTCATCTTCTCGGGTTGACTTATATTTTGTGTCCGACGAGTATGATGCGACCTGGGTGACTGTCGTTTACCATACCCTGGTAAATAACGAGCGTTTTAAATGGCGTCAATATTGCAAACGACTGACACACGGTAACGCTGAGTCTAACCGGCTAATCCTTTTATTACAATGACTCAAACTTAAGTGCAATCATCTTATTTTAACTCTTTCACCAATCGTCCTAACATGTGACTTCAAACATTGCAATGCTACATGTCTTTAATAGATTGGAACTATCTATTTAAAATATATAGATAGCAACCAGATAGCAACCAACAACCGTACACTATAAGATATTTAATTCCATTATCTTGTTATTTAAAATAACATCGAAGCAAGGCACGTCAGCTGAATACACAGTATATACACAAGATAGAACTCGAAGATATCGAACAAAGATTACTCAGTAATTTATACACAACACAAAACTTCAAGATATCGAACAATGATTACTCAGTCATTTAACTTGAACTGAACTTTAACCAGTTGTCGGTAATTTTAAATTCTTGAATATAGCAACTTGAAATAACATGCGGAAGCTTTGTTTCAAACTTTATTGGTTAGTCAAGTCTGAAAAGTTTGCTTAATCGGCACAAATTTTGTACGTGTTTTGGGTATTTATTTTGAACAAAACCCGCTTTTTGTCTGGAAGGTTGTTATTGATTGTGTTTGTTTATGAATCCTAAATTAACCATATATGTTTACCGTAGATAAAACTGATATTTGAACTTTTTCGGTCATGATAACCAATCTCAGCAGTGGCTAACCATCGATACAGGAAAATAATAAAAGGTGTAAACGAACCCGAAAATGCAAAAGCCATTAAATCCGCCTTTGTACGGTGTTTTTTACCTTATATGCATAAAGTTTTAAGTAATATTATAAAAGCAGACTAACGGCTTTCCGATGAAAACTTAGTACTTCAGTTTCAGCCTGACATTAGCGTTTTGCCCTTTGCCCTTTGCCCAACGTAAAAATAGCTGATCATTGCTAGCTCGTCGTAGCGGACTGTACAGTTTCAACCCGCTACGCTTGCACAAGTCGACTAAAGTCATACACTCGAGCTTCCTTGAGCATTGGACATGTCAATAAATAAATTCATTCCACTAAAGATTACACCACAATAAAATTACAAAGTTTTTTGTTTCAGTATTTAATCGTCCTCTTTTTATTAAAACAGTGGTTGATCCACTTACTCGTAGATGCTTTTTTACTGTAACGTAACTCTTGTTTAGTTTAGTATGTGTGGTCTTGTAGTTTGATTAATAAACAAGCTTTTACCCAAGGCTTCGCTCCCCTTATGGTCATAAATTTTCCGTCGGGTACATTTTAAATATATTCTATGACACTCGGAATTAATTTAGCTTCCCATTATTGGAAAAATATTCGGAATCGGATTAGCAGTTCCGAAGATAACCCCCTACATACTAAACTTACAAATAAATACTTCTATAGAATATAAGTATAGATAAGAGAAACAGTACAGTAACTAGGCCTCATTATCTGAATAACTCTTTTCCAACTTTGTTGGAATTGGCGTCAAACCGGGTGCAGCTGAATACTAGTATTTTTGTAGGATCATAACTAGGTATATTAAAAATAGATTAATACATAGGTGTTAATTAATTTTAGCTCATCTACACGGCAGTTCAAAAGCACCGTAAGTCTAGTTTACTAACTCATTAAAAGTTTCGCTAATTATTACCTAACTTGTCCACAGTGTTGCCGATTCTTGAACAACCGAAACTAAATAATTATAAATCGGTCATTTATAATTATTTAGTGGAGAAACTAAATTAAACTTATTACTTTTACTTACTTTTTATTCCTAAAACAGAGTGCCCTCCGATTAAAAGTGATGAAGCTTTAGATCGACATAAGCTTTTCAGTAGCGTTACATAACATAACATCACGCCTGTAATCCCCGAAGGGTTAGGCAGAGGTGTGCCTAAAAGTACACACATGTTATACGCCAGTTATGTTTAAGTCCCATGTAATAGGGGGTCAGCCTGTTGCCATCAACCGGGCACAAATCCAGACTCCGTGGCTGCTACAGTAGCGTAGGTCATTCCAATATATTTTTTAATCTTCTTGAAAGTCGTTATAGATTAAAAACACTTTGAAAATTATTTCCACTTGTCGAGGCTCTCAGACGTTTATAAACAGTTGATAGTTAGCAAATAAATAGACCTCACATTCTAAAAATAACAAATCTAAACAGAAACTATTTCCACTCATCCATTTATGAAAACTGTTCGTGTATTATTTCTTTTAAGCGATTTAGACAGCTGCCAAAACGGTTCCAGTCCAATTCACTGCAACATTTATGTGCTTTATATTTGTTTAGTGAGGCCAATATCAGTGGCCTCAAAAACAAAAGTGTGGACAAACATGTGTGGTGGTCCGAAAATAGATTTGTGATTTGTTTTGTTTGAATAGAAGAAGGGTTCTGGCCTTCGGTTTGAGTGTTTAGGCCATTGGGATTTAGTTATTGTGGTATAGAACAAACACAAATACAGCTTAAAGGATGAGCAATTACAGTTTGACTAAATTCTCTCTGTTATGTAAACAGTGTCCGTATTTAGAAACAGAAGATAATATTTTAATTAAATCCCAGTCGCTTAGTTTTTGGTGAGAACAAGGATTCCAGACTCAAGATCTAAGATTCAAACTATTTATTTTTTGGATCATGATTTTACTTACAACGCATGCAGGCATTTCAAACAGATAAGAAATATACAGCATCATATTAGTAAAGATTTATATTTTATGACACTGTCTCTGATTAAATTATAATAACCAATAGACTGCCAAAATAGAAGATCGCGACATTATTGCTACGTACATGTCGTACATAGGCCCCTAGCTCGAAGGCGCGGTGTAAACGTTACAATTAAATACGTAAACTTTAGAGTCGAAAATACAATTAACCTCTGGAATTTTAGTTTATCATCATATTATAAAAAAAATCTTAAAATTTTGTAAATACTATATATCAAACGAGTATTTTTAATTTTTTAATAGAAGTATCTAACTTATGTTTAAATCGAGCGCTCGTGCTAAGGCCTGAGCTTTCAACATACCAAAGAAATGGAACATTCAATCTACATATCCCAAACGAAATCTAAAAAGCCCATTCAATCCCACTTAAACCAAATCGAAGTACAGGCCGAAAACATCGGCAATTTCCACACAAGGCCCGTTTGCATGTTCATCGACAATGCCAGGCCAATTACGCATTGGCTCAGGCCTCGGCCCCGATCGAGGCCGGAAGCCGAATCGACGCAATTCAGCCCATCACTACGCCACCTGCAACCAATTAAGTTGAGGGTTGACTCTTGATTAAAAATTAAATAGTTTTAAATTGGATTGGTGTTTGTTAGTTTAAGCTTTTAACGAGTTTTAAAGAGTTAGTGGGTTGAGGTTTTTGCACTTATGTTGTGTGATAAAGCGATAAAACGTTCATTTACTCACGTAACAAAACATGATGAACCTAAGTATTCTTCGAAGGGTTCGGCAGGTCCGGGCGTCTTATGACGACAGGCCGTGTGGGCGGCGCGTTCGTGTTCCACGCGCGCCTCAAAGAGGCTGCAGGACTGTCCGAAAGAGATACCGCGGGTCTGGAACACGAAGGAAAATGGATGGATTTTAATCAGTACAAGTCTGACACTCCCTTCCACTCCACCCAGAGCGGTAGGGGTATAATATTAATCAACTTAATTTAACATCACTCCTGTAATCCCCGAAGGGTAAGACAGAAGGCGTAGCACCCACATTTCGCCAGTTATGTTTAAGACTCAAAAAAGGGAGCGAGCCTATTATCATAAACCGGGCATAAATCCAGAATCCGTGGCTACGGAGAAAGACATACCTGCTGGAAAAACCTAATAACAATTTGCCTGACCCAGGAATCACACCCAGGACCTCATGCTCAGCAGTCGTGATTGCGACCAGTAGACCAAGGAGGCTGTCGCAATCAGTACTTATTAATCAACCTATAATATTGTTCCCACTGTATGGGTCACAGGCCAGGGTGGGCTGCACTTCACTACGCGAGTCTCCGGCTTGGTGGTGTTCACAATGTCTTCGAATGTTTGATTCTATCTCATATTGGATTCTGGTCATCTCTTAGCTGCCATGGTTTATTTTATTTTTGAACTGTATATGATCTTTTTACCATGGACGCTCTTAGCTTACATTTCTTTATACATCGTTCTCACATAAATGTATAGTCTCCACATGAATGATGTAACCAAGATTTTGTAACAATATTTTGATTGAAAAGAGTGTCCATGGAGTTTCTTGCCCATTCTTCTCCATAGAGATCTACGCCTTGGAATGGGCAACTACAGTACTTTCACAAGTTATTATGCCTTGAGTCTGTGACTGTAGCTTCGCTCTTTATTTTTTTGCGACTTTCAAAAGTTTCTGTAATGGAGTTTGAGTAAACTAATAGTAAAAGTTGAGTAATTGTTTAATTATACAATAAATTGTATAATTAAACAATTTTATTATGCTAACAATTTGTTGTGTTAAAAATACTATAATATGTTAACAATTCGTTTGTAGTATTTAACAGCAAAACTTTGTTTTGTGTTAGTTAATTAAATTAGAGAGTTTCTACTTTATTTAGTTACTAGTTACCTAATTTAATGTTTGTGTTTATTAATATTTGCATGCTATTTTTATGGCGAAATGTGTCATTGCACTATATGTAATTTTTACCACCTTTTGTACCACATTTACCGCAAACAAATAATTTTGACTTTGACTTTATTACCGGTTTCCTCTCGATATTTCACTTTAAAGCTTTGAGACGTTTTGGATTACAATACAAATTATTACCGCTTTTATGTTCCCATTTATATTCAAGCCCTAGTTAGATCGAGGCGAATTTATAACGGCTAGATGACGCTTTTGTAGTCAAATAAAATTAATTGGTAGAGAATATCGGCTTTCGTATTACCGCTAACAATAGAAATAGAAGGCTATAGTAAACGCACAAAGGGAATATTTTAGTCAGTGTCTTATCACTGCTTATCAGTCTGGTTACTGTTGTAATACATAATAGAATTATGTAGTAACTAGTAATTACTGGTGGTTGAATTTATTTAATCAGATCGAAACATCACATGCACATATTTTCGGAAAATCAATTTTCCAAGTCACTGACTTTTAGTGACTTGGAAAATTGATTTTCCCGTAAATAAGTAAAATGTTTTTGTTTAAAAAAAGAGTGACGTCATTTATCGTCATATCCTGGAAATGCATAAAAAATAACTAGTCCGCCATCTTTGGGAGTCCATCCTATTGGATTTAGAAATACGTCACTTAGCTAACCATGCATTATCATCCAAACTAACCTCGTAGGCAAAATTTCAGCAAAATCGGAAAGCGGGAAGTAGGTCATATTGAAGTTCTTAATTTTTTTTTACAAAGTTACTGGTGAAGCTGAAAACGTGTTAAAAACATTAAAAATCGAACTTTGTCTACTTTTATACAGCCAGTACTATTACGATACGACAATTCAACATTAAAGACGTTGTAAAAAAAATAGAACCTTTTAAATCCATAATTATTACTTATAATATCAAAAGTAACTGTGTCGGTCAGTCTGTCTGTTATTTCGACAACCAAACGACTGAATCGATAGTTAAAAACAGGTACTATGTATAAATCTTGGGACCCGGAGAAGGACATAGCTTGCTTTCACCGAAGATCGGAAACAAAGTCACTGGCATCAATTAGTAACACTAACAATACGCATACCGCACCGTCCAGGGAGACGGTTTGGTTATGTGGGGCTTGCACCCACTAAAAACACCGCTGTGAGCCTACTGTCGCCTTGGTGGATGAGCCGCGAGATCTGCTACGCACTATGTTCGCGACCCATCCAGCGCTGCCCACCTCCGGTCACCAAACTCCTTTGGCGATGTTCGGGCTCACCTGAGACATCACCACCACTCGTGAGGGCCGATCAATGCGACGACGATAGACGCCCCGAACTATCGCCCGCTGGCACCTCCTAGGGCGGCATCAGGTCTCCTGAACTACTAACCTAACCTAACCATGCATTGTCATCCAAACTAAACATGTATGCAAAGTTTCAGCTCAATCATACGGGAAGTGGGTCAAACTTCCACGTCTTTTAAGATTTTCTTACATAGTTAGTTACAGGTGCAGCCAATAAAAGGCCATAAGTCTTCATAATATTGTCCGTACCCATGTAAACATTTATAGCGATATAAATAAGTCCCGTTGACATGTCCGAAAAAAGTAATACCGACGCTAAAACAATATTACTCGATCCATTGAAGCTTATCGAGATAGAGGCAAGCCGACCTTGAATCCCCTTAGTAACTTCGAAAACCCCAAAAACTATCCAACCATGACCCCTTCATTTACCCCAAAATGTTCAATATCCAACTTTAACTTAAATATCTTAAGGTCGTTTTAAATATAGAAGTTGGGTCTAGGTATGTTGGTAGTTAGTCTTTGATACACAAACTTGAAATCTTTGGAGAATCCGACATTGATCTTTCGGTCAGTGTGATATGTGCCATCAATCCGAAAAGATAAAGAATGTAAGGATTTTTCTTTTGTTAACAGAAAAGGCCACATGTTTTTGAAGATACCTTTCGTAGAAGAAAACTCTTCATTGTTGTGGGAAATTGATTTTTGGCGCTGTATTATGTGCCTAGAATTTTTCTATCTACTACATTTTTTATAGAACTATTTGCAAAATGAAAATAAAGGCTGGCGTAGGGCGCCCATAGCTATTCTACCTCTCATACCTAATAAATATACATACAAGGTGTAAACGGACCCTTCACGAAGCCGTCAACCAAGCATTCTGAACATCAAACTAAGTTACCCCTACGCGAACATTCTACGGGAAAACTCAGCACTCAAAAAATTGTACTGCTGGATGCATTGAACAGCAAACGGTTCATGGAGGTATTTAAACTAAAGTTATAATCTTAAAAACTAGTATTAAAAAAAACATGTGAAAAAGGAACTTTGACCTCTAATATCTCCGTAACTAGAAGGCTCCCAGGTATACTCCAGAAAAAAAAAAAGATTGCAATGACGGGGAGAACAAGTGCCTTTCTATTTACACTCTATACATTGTTATAGGTACCCTATCAAACGCGTTTCTTTAAGCGTTTTGTGATACCCCGCTATATGGACCAACCTTAAAAGGATAGCTGGGTAGATTGGATGCGGGAGGCGGCGGACAAGGGTTTTGATGAAGCTTGGAAGAGACCTATGTCCAGCCGTGGACTGTCGATATCCTCACGCAATAACCTCTCCATACTCGTTTAATGCCTACAACTCTACACAATTTGTATAACAATTTACGACGCTTGCCAGCCTGTTTCCCAACTATAAATAAAATACATAAATCAATTGACGTTTTTACTACATAAATAATATCCCCGAAACCCATTTTATCGCTTCACCAATCTTCAATTAAATCGGTAATACTCCGAAGGTTTACAGCTCCTAACTTTACACAGGGTTATAAATTACGTAGTCTCAAACGGTATTTCATTGAAGTAGACACCTAAGGAACGTGATGGAACTTGGTAACGATACTGAAATACGGCTCGGTGAATATTGCTCTTGTCTTCAATAGTTTTATAGACATTCTGGACCTAGTTTATCATTTCGAAAAAGACATTATCGACCAGACAAATAAAACTGATTCTTAATTCAATTAACTGTTGCTGTGAAAAAAAAAAACAAAAAGCGTTTTTATTTATAATACTTATGTAAATAACAATCAAATGATAGGAAGTACCTTTTCAGCAAACTATTGATTGTATTAAATACTTCCGCTCTTGTGGTTTACATTAACAAGACATAAGTGAAATAAGCTCAGAAAGTTTTTAAAGTGACATCGTCATGGTCCCGTAAACACTCACCCGCAAAAACTTCAGTTTATCCGTAATCGGGGTGCTTGCAACAGTCTCAAAATTTCGGAAACTCAAAATAAATACCATACCGGATATTCATGTTTACCATGGTAAATGAAATAAATAAATACATAGCATAATCAGCCTATATTGTTCCCACGGCTAGGACACAGTCCTCCTCTCTGTGAGAGGGAATGGGCATGTCATGTCATAACAGGACATGTCCTAGAACCAAAAATTCGAAGATTTGTGACATCTTAAAATAAACACATATCCCATTTTTAACGTTAATGATAAGCCAAGAAACTCACAATTTCCCTATGATAGTTATTCAATAATGAAGTTCTTATAACAATGATCAACTAAAATATCACCAAATGATAGAAAATACTATATTTTTTACACCAACACAGCGACCCGAAGTCCAGCTGTCTGAGCAAGGACTTACGAGTAAGTGGTTTAGTAACTATTTATTTAATCAACGATCCAAGCTAAGTGGTTTGGTGATTTCAGTGTTTCAAGGGGTAACAGGGTGGAGTATTATTTCCCAAAAATCGGAACTCAAAGCGCTTTACCCTACCTTTTTTTTTCGGATCGGACCCCCTCCCCCCCGCTTTGCCCAGAGTGGAAGGAAGTGTCAGACTTTTACTGACTAAAACCCATCCATGTTCCTTCTTTGGCCTTTGGGTTCCAGGGTATCTTTTTCGAACAGTCCCGCAGCCCCGGGGCTTTACCCTACCTGACACACGAAACCAATACCCAACTGCGATAGTTTTAGTCATGAACGTTAGCAATCAACGTTGGTAGGGTTCCTTTTGTAGTGAAAAACTTTTTCGACGATTACATTTCTTTGTTACTTTTTTATATTATCTGAAATACAATCATCTGCTTCCTGCCCTTGTCCCGCGTTATTTGGGGTTGCGCAACACATTTTTTCTTCCCAATTCTTTACTGTCAATCGTCACGCTATCATTTACTCTTTTTTCTTCATATCATTCCTCACACAATCCAACCATCTTTTCTTTGGTATTCATCTCTCTCTCCACCCATATATCAAAAATACAATATTTACAAATAATAAAATAGATAATCTTTTAATTCGTTCTTTTAGTGGTTTTAGTGGTATTGCTGAGCATGAGGTCCTAGGTTCGATTTCCAAGTCAGCCAAAATGTTATTGGGTTTTCCCACCAGGAATTTCTCAGTAGCAACCCAGAGTCTGGATTTGTGCCGGTTGATGGCAATAGGGTCGTCCCCTATTACATGGGACTATAACACAAAATCAAACTCAAAGCATTTATTTCAAATAGACCCATGACAGACACTTTTGCATAGTCAAAAATAAGCTACCTACAGTCCCGCCACAGGCATAATAACTGTGAATGGACTGTAGTTGCCCATTCGAAAATAGTAGATCTCATGGAGAAGAATGGGCAAGAAACTCCATGGACACTCTTTTCAAATCAAGTTATATATTACATAGTCCTGGGTACAATATTGTTGCTTCTATATGTGACCACAACTGGAGTTACGTGGATGTTACTATCACTACACACACTACAGACAGGGCATTAGTGTGTGTTATGATTTGATAGTAAACTTTCCATTTATTTTCTCATAGACGGCGCTTGACGCAAAGCAAATGTTTACCAAGTTATCTAGCAATGGCGAGAGTTGAGTTAATATTGTTTCAAACCCCTCCATTTTAGAGGGTGTCCTCATGGAGGCTTTTAAACTGTTTGTTAGTTGAGAGCCGTTAAATAACTATGTGTTTGTTTAATGGGGAGGTAACAGGCACTCTCTCATATAAAGTGTGTGAACAAACTTTTGTTGGTTTTGAACATAATGTTTGATATAAGAGCTATCTATTAGGAGAGGTGCCTTTTAATGTTTCAAATGAGAATAATGAAAATCACGAAATTACATTTTTTTTGTGTGATTGTGGGGGGTTCAAGCCCAGGCCAAGGCCCATGGAGCGTTGCCATGATGATTTGGATTCGTTCCTGACTGATTGGCTAGAGAAGGCAAAACACCGGGAGAGTTGGAAAGGAATTGGGGAGGCATTTACCCAGCAGTGAAACAGAATAGGCTAAACCAAAAAATGTTTGTTGATATTAAATAATGCGGAGGAATGGAGGAAAATATCCAGAAGATAGTTTTAGGACAGTTTTTTCTTCTATCTTTTGGAAGTATTTTTACGAATGTACGCGAGCTAAGTATGGTCCCCAGATTGCATAAGGCGTTGCCATTGTTCTTTGAAAGTGAATGGTGATAAGAGTCGGGAAAGATCAAATAAACGATGGATGGTCTATGTGATAGATCATATGGCTAGAAAGTGGGTGACTACTAAGATGACGTCTAATAGGGAATTATGGAAGAAGAAGACATACTGCGCCGCTCTCAAAAAAAATTGTCATAAGGACAAGAGAATGATGATGATATGTAATGATAACAAGACATAGTAGAAATAAACAACATCCTTATATTAAAACTAAATGGTACCCAAAATTAACTCGCCTTCTATTATTTATAATACCAACTCATAATTTCTTTTTAACCGTTTCCGACCAACTCCGCACACAATTGTTCTTAAAACGCCGTTCCGGGACTGCCCGCTTGAAATTCGTAACTCTAGAAAATGGCGGTGCGGACCCCCGAGTGGCATCTTCTTTGTTCGCTCTCTCTGTGTATAATTCAGCCATTCATAACTTGATATTCGAAGTTAACTGACGTCTTTGTATTTAAATGTAGGGGTTTTAATTAATTGTATTACCTTTATGATGTCTTCTTTGATAGGGTTTACGAAAGGGCGGAGGTTGGTCTCACTCGATAGGCATTATTTACTGCAGATTGCATAGAAAAATAATAAAGAAAATAAAATTGTATTTTATATTTTTAAATGATTTTTATATAATTTTTGTTGATAAAAATATTTGAAAATGTAATAAGTATGTAAGGAAAATGAATAAACGAAATAATAAAAAAATAACGTGGACATTATTTTGCTGGTTTTTAAGAATATTGCACAAAACACCTAGTACTATTTGTACAATATTCTTCTACATCTTCTTTATAGTATTAACGTGGAAGTAGCTCTGCCTTTTTATCAGTCTGTAATACATATTTTTACGCTTCAACTGCTGAACGGATTTGGACAAAATTTTCACGGATAAAGCATGGGTTAAAAAAAAAACACTTTAATTCGTGCATCACTGACCCATAGAAGAAATAATTTCAGTGTAGTACAGTAGTTATTTTAACGTCTTTAGAGCACTGTGCAAACCTGCGGATAACCATGTTCGCTCTGACCGACAGCGCCCTTCGCTCCCGCTCAATGTCCGCATTGTCCGCATCATCCTTCATGGTAGGAGTCACGACATGTCCAAGACATGTTAAGACATAAGATATATTTTCTTCCGATTATATGTTTCCGAAGCCTCAGACAAAACCTAATAAAATATAACTCAAAACATTATTCTCCTTTAACACTTCGCCGACTGTGAGTCGGCTAAAAATAAGTGGAAATTGAGGCATCGATAAAGTAGTGATATAAGCAGCACATATTTTCTCAAGGCGTCGACGGCGTCGTCTACTTTAGGTAGGCATTACGTCAGCACCACTTTATTTCACGTCAACATGAAAACATACTGAGAATGCCTCGTTTACTTACATTAGGTCTAAGGACGGATATAGGTGACGTCATCGATCACGCTCGACAGGAACTGGTGACGTAAAAATATTCGATCAGGGGGTGTCTCGTCACCTCTTATGTAACACTAGCTGTGCTTGCGGCTTCGCTCACGTGACCGTGTATTCTTTTGGCATTATAAGGTAAGATTGATTTATTTGCGTATTGTATAATTATCACTTGCTTTCGGTAAGGAAAAACGTTGTGAGGAAACCAAACCAGCGTATCTGAGAGATATTTTTCGACGGCATGTAAAGCCAAGTCGGAGGCCCATGGGCAACATAAACACTCTGACACTAGGTTAGGCACTAACAACACGATAATGCAAGAGACGAAGAAGTTATGTTACCTCAGGTAAGATTAACATATGGAAACGTGAAGCCATAGTACATTTCTAACTTCCTCTACGACATAATAAGCTGACAAAAACATTTCATCGCGGCGGTTTGGAAGAAACTGCCGAAATATCTAGAATTTAGTTTTTTTTTACTTTCAGTATCTTCTGTCGATGAAAGAATGCTTTTATCGATCGTTCTACGTGGTCTCGTGGTCAATTCCAAGGTAATGCAAAGTGATACTTTCCATTAGGAATTGCCAGCAGTAGCTAGGATTCCGGATCTGTGCCCGTTTGCTGGTAATAGGCTTGCTCTCCATGAGGGATTTAAACGTAACTGGTGAAATGTGGATGTACTCTGTTTTTTTTTGTATGCACGTAATGTCCCTGCAAAATATAAATATTTTACTTTCTTTCTTTCTGTCTTTATAAGAGTTTACCTGCACAATATCTACCTTTTTCTATACCACTGCACCAGTACTCCGTAGTGCATTGCGGTAAAGCCAAATGCATCTTAATCATCCCCGCTACCCCGTCAGTCATAAATTTCAACTAAATGCTGCAGTGGTGCTTGAAAACGAATCTTTAAATCATTCTCATGCCTTGAAATTACGCTCGTAAACGAAAAATACTTCACAATAAAGAGCATGGCATCTCCCTCTTTCCAGTTAGCATAACAAGTTAAAGTTGCCTTTTTATTATGTTGGTAGTTACTTTTTCACGACGAAGGGATCAAAAATAACTAGCTAATTCAAGTGGCGCCTCTCCAGGGGTCGTGCAACAATAAACAGTTCTTGATTGCCTCAAGAAGAGCACGTATCAAAATAATAACAGCCGCACGGGTCGATCTTCCAGATTAAGTAGCACTTGCCAAGACCAGTCTGTGGATGGGTGTCCATCTATTACCTACCGAGTTTCCTTAGTGCTTCGGAAAGCACTCTAAGGCGTTGTGGTTTCGGCTGACATTTGTGGATCTTTGACTGTCGTTACAAGTAGTCAGTGGCCCGAAAGTCAGTTACCCAGTAACAGTTGTGGAAGTCAGATAGGCAGTCGCTCCATGTAAAATACTGGAAATGCTGCATCCGGTTAGACTGAAAGCCGACCCCGACATGGTTGGGAAAAAGCTAGACAGATGATGATTGTGTCAGTAGTTGAAGCCGGAAAATTAACATTAGCCACGTAACTAATAAATTAAAAAAAATGGTAAAATCTGAAATGTGTTAAATATTATTACGGTTCAGTATCAAATTACAGGCTATTTTTCAGGGTGCAGAGTTTCAGGGGGACGGTTGCCGAACAGGGTTTTAAGTACAATTGTACACAGGACATTACAAGAGGGTTAATCGGAAACGGTTAAAAATAAATTATTAGATTTTTATGAATGAAGGAAAATGGAAGGATTTTGGGACAATTTGGGATTTATAATACGGGCTATTGTGCCACAATTTTATGAGAGTGGAATTAGTATTCAGTGTACCAGTTAGTCTTTCTGCAGTCAGAAGTCTTGGAAACTCAATCGAAGTATACCACGACTTCATCCTTTACTACATATAAACGAGATGGAACGCAAACTCAAAACGCATCGTCCTCGATAACGCCGGTAATGACGTCAAAAACTATGTGTCAAAGAAATACTTTTATTTGAAAAGTACTTAAAGTTTAATTAAGATTTTATTATAATATTGTTATTGCAATTCTAAAAAGTAAAAATCTGTAATGTTTTCAATTTTTGAAACCCCTAATCGTGAGTCCAAGAGATCATGCTCTGCGTTCCCTCTCTAAATCCATATCATCTTTTAGGTCATTCATTAGCAGGTGGCCCAGATATTTTAATTTGTATACCCTGTTTTTCAGGTGACATTTCATTAAGAGAGGAGGGACTGTAGTGGAACACCTGGTGCTAGATCTGAAGACCATGAATTCTGTCTTACTGCAGTTGTAAATTAATCCATGAGCCACAGCGTACGTCTCACATTGAGTAGCTTTCGGAGAGCACCGATCGAGGAAACCAGCAGCACCATGTCGTCCGCATAGCTAATGTTGTTGAAACAAACTCCATCAACGTAGCAACCGACACGCGTGCCACTGAGTTGTTCAATCAGTGCATTGACACACAGTATGACGCAATTATGACGTGACGTGCCACGAATGCATAAAACGGAACGCTTGAATAATATTTTTTATTTTAAAGGAAGTTTCTACAGTTTTATTCTTAATTTTTTTTACCTTGATTTGTGTCTGGGATGGCCGTGTGCGCATTGATCTCTGGGCCAAAAAAGTTATTTTGTGAAGCCCTGATACGGGGAACTGGAAGCCTTTGGGAGAGACGTTTGCCTAGCAATGGGATAACGCAGGCTAACACAAACAGTAAGTGATCATCATCATCAATTTAATGACAATTTGAATTTTTTCGTATTTATTGAATGTAATAATTAATTTAATGTTTTAATGAGAATTTTAATTTTAACAATTTTGTATAATAAAAATGTTTGCATGCCGAATGGTGAAATATGGCAGAACTCTGATGTATACCTATTACTACCTACTTATGTATTACCCATATTTGCAAATAAATGCTATTCTATTCTATTCTATCATATCAGCCCGCAATAACCATTGCTGTGTACCTACCTCCTCCTACCTCCACCTTTCATTTGCCACACTTCCGCAATTAGTTATAGCTATCTGAAAAATATCAAACATTTTACTACATAAATACAATCTGAAATTAGATATAACTGTATTTATTCAGCCATTACTTTCTGATTTGCTATTAACTGTGCCTAGAGTCCTATTTCGTCCAGTATTTACCCACGAAATTGATTCAATAAATAATATAAGTTTGGCTACATCTGCAGATTTTTTTTTGCTAATAGAAGTCGTGTTTTGCCTTGGTTTTCGCTTCGATAACAACGTTTTATAAAACATCGTACCACGCTTAAACTTTTATAAAAAGTATGAAAATACGAGTCGCTGATCCGTAAAATTGACAACCAACTTTTTCTCTTCAAAAATCAAAATATATTTTCTTGAAACTTAACTCATTCATTTGCATTGGAAAGTAGAATCGCTATTGGGTGCGCCAAAGTTCACCTAAATTTTCAACTCCGATAGTTGGAAATCCGAAAATGTTCTTCCTAACATTTTTCATCCTAACAATCACAATTCCTAACTACTCTGTCTCTAATTTTATAATTCCGAAGCATTCAACTTCATAATGTCAGTAGCAATAAACATCTGTTATACTTTTATTTGTTTTCCTATATTTTCTCAACATAACCATCTTTTACACTATTATTCAAAGTCATATATTCTTTGTTTAGATTTCTTTGTTTAGACTTAGAAAAATTTAGCCAAAAAAGTGTTATTTTTGCAAACCGTTTATATTCTCGATTCTATCTTATAAAACACCTAAATGTAAGAATAAAAGTTTCTTGGTGTTTTTTGTCTCCGACTAACCGTTTGTCGTAAAAACGATGTGGAAGGGATCCATAGGTTAGGTTAGGTTAGAACTGTGACCAACTACGCGCGAGCCGAGCGAGCGCAGCGAGCGGTGCCGCGGCAGCGGCCGGCGAGCGCTACTTCGAAATTGTTTGCGAAATTTTTCTAAGTTTTTTTTTCATACTGCCCCCAAGACGACACTCTGACCTGTACTTATGTTTAGGGATAAAAGCGTTATGATAAAAAAGAGTAGGAGTTTAAATATATTTACATTAATGATATTATTAATTACAATTTTCGGAAACATGAGTGTTATGAACATCGCCAGTAGCACTACAAATAGTATGAATGAAAACTTTAGGATGAAAAATTTTAGGAAGAGTGATCATTCGGATTACAAATCGTTAGGAAGAACAATTTCGGGAAAAGAACTTTAGGTGAGCCAATATGGACCCGGAAAGTAGAATCGCTATTATTATAGCAAATTTACGAACATTTTCCCAACTTTCTTGGAGTCGGCTTCCAGTCTTACCGGATGCAGCTGAATACCAGTGTTTTACACGAAGCGATTGCCTATCTGACCTCCACAACCTAGTTAATACTTGGTAATTCGATAACCGTTGGTAAGAGTGGTTGTCAGACTTTCGGGCCACTAACTACCTGTATCGACTGACAAATATCTGCATATGACAGCCGGGATACGTGCTTTCCGCGGCACGGAGGACAGTCTCGGTACGACAAGTTGTCAGACTTTCGGGACGAAGCTCCAACTGAATTTGACAAAAGTGTAATTAGTTGTAAACACGTGCAAAACAGACAGAGATAGATAAACAAAGCAGTCTTAAAACAAATGAAAGAGCATGCTTCGTGTATAGGTAGGGTCAAATCAAGAAGACCAGACTGCGGAATGGGTACCTACTATGGATTTTGACAGAATAGATCAGTACATAATCTGACGAAGTCCGCGGTCCGATCCGGAGTCCAAGCCACTCCGCACCTCCATAAGAGGGTGCGTTCTGAGTAAGTTGGCAAGTTTGCACCCCCTTGTTTTTTTTTTATTCCTTTGAGTACTATATTGAAAGCTAATAACATAATATATTAGCTTTCAAATACAGTACTCAAAGGAATCGCACGCGTGTTCGTCGATTAATTTAGTCAGCGCTTAGTGTTTTTCCTACACGACATAAAAAGGCTTGATAATAATTCACAATGCCAACTAATTATGCAAGAAACACACACAAATCACGTGCAAAACCAGTATATACCTAAGCCAGACTTAGGCTTTATATACTTGAACAAAAAGAGCATACTGTAGCAGTACTGTAAAGGATAGACACAACACTGAAACAGGATTTCATCTCGATACAAAAGGTAGTTTTACACAGAACCCGGCTTTTCTCGCGAATTGAATGTATTTGCATGTGAATAGTGAGCTGATTGAACTGACGCAACTGAGATGTTCGCGATCTTGCTCTGTTTTATAGTATTGTGTACTAAGATTTGTTACATCGGATTAGATAGAAGACATAACGCCTGTAATCCCCGAAGGGTTAGGCAGAGGTGAACTCAATAGTACACCCACATTTCGCCAGCTATGTATATGTTACATGCGAGACTAATGCCATCAATCGGGTACAAATGCAGACTCCATGGCTGCTACTGAGAAATTCCTCATGGAAAAACCCAATAATATTTTGCTCGACCCTGGAATCGAATCCAGTCAATCAGATAGAAGGTGAATCAATAAAATAGTTGTTGTTTCGGCAAAAACCATTAATCAAAGGAACGATTCTCTTAATAGACCTTATGTCTAATTAAGTTTAATAGACATATCCTACTTAATAAAAATCTTGAATGTATTCAATCACCGATAAAAACGCACAGCATGAATAGCTGGGTTTAGAATCATGAAATATTCCACAAGGACTCCTTTTAAAAGGATGCTAGCACTACGGTACAGAGAGACCTTTGAAAATTATTTCCCTAAAGGAGTTAAATAGAGGATGAAAGTGCCTTTTGCTTTGCTCTTTTGTGATGAGAAATCTCATCACGGGTGCGGCTTTTCATCATAGTAGTTTCGCTCTATTTCATATTTAAAAAATTTTGTATTTAAAAATTTCATCATCGTCATCGCATACGACCGACAGATATACATAGATACATATACCTACGTAGATAACGCAAGTATAACGAACCGTATGAAAACAAGCGTGCCATCTTTTGACTACCTACTATGACGTCATAAGCACCATTTAGTTACCATACAAAATAGACTACGTTCTTGTTCTTTAAATGTCTATAAGTTGTAACGTTGTAGTTTTAAGCAAATTAGCTTTTTGCGATAGTAGCCACGTTAAGCAGAAAATGCTTAAGCCGGGTACGCAAAGTAGGTGCTCTTGCGTTATTTAGGAATATATCTGTCGCATCCTGACAAATAAGGCCCTGGCCAGGACGTACTAAGTGACATATACCTACTTGTCCCAGTCAGGACGTGCAAGATGTTAACGTATTTCTTTTTTTTTGTCACGTCCTGTTTAAATTATAAATATTTGTTATGCGTTGTACCTACCTATGTTTATTGTATTTTTTTTTTTTGTTATTTTGTATGATGCACGTCATGTCCCTGCGACAAATAAATATTTTTTTCTTTCTTTCTTTTCTTTCTTTCTATATAGTTTCAAACAGTCGTGGGCGCAGAATGGGATACGGGTAAACTAGAAAAATAGCTCCTTTAACTTGTACACAGTTCATTGTTATAGAGTCTATTATTAACACTGCCGTACTAACTAAATATTCTGAACTTAAAAGGAAACACTCAGCAGTTCCTAAGCCAGTTAGTGTCGCGACCACATCTCAACAATCACTGTCGCTCCCATGGACACCAAACATCCGAGGCTCCGCACAACGCCAAACAAAGGCGCTTGTGTTTAATTTATACTTAGCAGGATCCGACATATCGGCTATATCTGTGCATAAGACCACCATATTCTCGTACGTGCATAAAATGCAAATAAAAAAAAACGAATGCACTATACTATCTGAAAGAGCACTTACACAATTAACTAACATAATTTATGTCATAATGTCACTGTAGAGGTCGGAGTTTCACAAAATTTGGTTACACTGCTCGGAGCAGACATTATTAACTTTAAGTATTACCAATTCGTATTCGCCAATTTTCCCGCAACACATTTATATTATAATCTAATAATGGAAATTTCGAGAAGTACCCCCGGTTCTTGAAGGCATGGAAATCGTTTTGAAAGCATCAGTGTCTAAAGTGAATATAAGGTTCAGAATCTTAGAGCTTGGGTCGTCGTAATAGGCTCAAAATATTACTTGAAAAATTGGTCGGCAATTATGCCACAAGCACGTCTTTATAACAGGCCATATGGCCTGTGATACTCAGTGATAATATAGCTTCCCATTAGCTAAATAATTTTCGAAATTTGATCAGTAGTTTTGAAGATAACCCCCTACATCCAAACTTACAAAGTTTACCGCTATAAAATATTAGTATCGATAGTTATAGTAGTATAGTAAAGCTGACTAGTATGCTCATATTATCTTTATTTTTCCTCACTACCTCACTTGAGATAACAATTTCATTAAAAATATCGATAAACAAAAATATACCAAAACTTCACAGGTAAAAATATTAGAATAATGTACGACTTTCGTTTCACCGTATCGGAATCGAAAACAGTTTTGAAACTCAATTCCTTTCTGCCCGTATGCTAACTTGTTTCAGTATTTCGGTAACATTTTTCTCGTTCAGAATAATGTCAAAATTATACAAAGGCTATTTCTACATCTTGTATTGTATTATTTATTTAAAATTCATCTAGGTACAGTTCATAGATACTCAACGTCATAAGGCATTATGTACCAGTTAACCTAATAAGACACCATAATCATTTAATTAAGAAACAATGCAAACTTTAACTGTTTTTCATGAACATTGAACACAATATCGTGCATAGAAATATAACCGGACTATTACTGCAATAGTAAAAGTTCAGGAAACCATTTTTTTTCTGAAATATGTTTGGCATATGAGACTATAGTCGAAAGTTATGAATACAATAGCAACTAACGTACAGTTGACCGCGCATCGATGGTGACACTTTGAACTTGAGCTGGCCAAACGAAGTACGGATTATCAATACAATAAAAAAACAGCGTATACAGGTTTTAATATCACTGACTTACGGTCTACTGTACTATGTAGTGTGGTTCAAAAAAGACCAATATCTTTATGCAAGTTTTGCAAAAAACGTAGGGTAGGGTTGGACCCGATAGTTAAGGGGTACGGAATATAGAAGAGGCCATTAGATATCAAAACAATAACGTTGTACGATTTTCCAAAACGTAAGTAAATAACTCCTAAAATAAAATTAATAAGTTAATTTAGATCCTTGTCTCAGTAACAACAAAAGCTTATAAATTCGTGCGTTGTTAAATTACCATAAGTACAAAATTTCAGATTTAGCGTACACTTTTAGAAGTTTAACTTTAGCATAATTTTACTCCCTATTGTAAAGGGAAAACGTTTTCAAAACCGGACAGAAGTTATCCCGGAAAACTTTCTGATGGGCCCATTACGTACGTTAGTCGTGGCTAAGACAAAGTTTAGGCCAAGCGTCAAATTGATGCCCCATTTAACTCTGCACCTATAATCGACTTGCCTCGCAACTTGTTCCCGTGTCTGAATAATTTGGTTAGCAACTGTCGCCTAGATAGTCTGCAGTACTATAGGGATGCTCGGAATATAGGCTTATGTGGGATATTGCTGACGCATTGATCGAATGAAAGCTCAAACCAGAGTAGTGACTTACTTCTGGATAAACTATGCGTAGAGAATACTCTGATATGAATAGTAAAGGGACTGGTGACAGTAAAATCTACAAAAGTAAGTACAAAAAAAAGCCAGCCAAGTGCGAGTTGGACCCGGGTTCCGTATGAACTTGTAGCTATTTTGTTATTAAACTGCATATTTACGGTTTTGCTGTAAGTATTTTTTTTTGCTTTTTGACAAATTTCATGACTTTAGGTCAACGGGAAAACATGCGACATAAACGGTCATATATTTCGATCGCGTTGACTTACAAATTTGATATTTTCACTGCTCCCAGACGTAGCAGACCCGTAGTATTAGCAAAAGTACCCCGTTTTTTTTAAAATACTTCATAAATTCTACCTGAGCAAAAACAACACGAGACCAGGAACGATCGATAGCTAATTGATAAAACGAAGCTTACCGGGCTTTCCATTGATCCCAGTCTAAGAAAAAATAAAGTACAAAATCTCCGACTTATTACCGGTAGCTTAATGAGTCTCTTTTATCTACCGTTCCTTTTTTGTCGACTCTCTTCAAAGAAAACTTTCGATCACTTGCGAAATAACCGGTTCTTTCGTTCGTGATACATAATAACCGGTTTTTTCGTTCGTGATACATAATAACCCGTTTTTTCTCTAATGTTACTAAGATTTTCTTTAATAAATATAGGTACAGTTCTTTCACGGTTCTTTATCTCTGAATTGACATCACTATCAAAATCACAGTGATCTTCACTGGTGCGTTGGTGTTGAGTTGCATGTTATTAAAATAAAAATACCAGCCTTTTGCTGTCCCACTGCTGGGCAAAGGCCTCTTCTCATACAGAGAAGGCACGAGCATTGATCAACACGCTAGCTCAAGACGGGTTGACGATTTCATACTTACGAATCTATTCATTATAAGCCGCCGTAGCCCTTGGTCCCGGCTGTCATTTGTAGATCTTTGACAGTCGTTACAGTGGCCCAAAAAGTCTGGCAACCAGTCTTACCAAGGAGTATCGTATTACCTAGTACTAACTGGGTTGTGGAGCTCAGATAGGCAGTCGCTACATGTAAAATACTGATATTTAGCTGCATCCGGTTAGACTGGAAGCCAAACCTAACGTAGTTGGGAAAAGGCTAGGCAGATGATGATTCATAATAAGTCCAGTTTTTCTCATGATGTTTTCCTTCACCGCTGATGTCCAAGATAACCTAAGAAAGAACATAATGAATTTACAAAAAAAAACATAGGCTGCGTCTATCAGAGATAATAACTGTGAATGGACTGTATTTGGAGGGTAAAATAACTATGTATAAATGGTCGATAAGGGACGAGAGCTTATTAAAGTAGCAATCTCGGTACTCGGCTCGGGGGTATAACATTTTGTTTAATATAATAAGCCGATATTCAGTCTCAAGGATGTTCGCGGAAATTAGGACTTGTATGAAGTGTGGCACTTTGTAAAGAGGTTCTCGAATCCTGCTCTTTATTCTATGAGAGAAATGAAGTTTTGGGTAAGTTTAATATTATTTTACGAATACACTAAGTACTTGAAGTTGTAATTTTTATCGGAATTTTGATGCCCTATTTTTGGTACTTTTTAATATTTGAACTCCGGATTAATTAAGTGCATCGTACTCATGCAAAATCTGTAGTTAATTAAAACCTGTATCTCATAACCACAGAACAATATTTGTTAATAAATATCCAGTGAGAATTAATGGCAATCTCATGATTTGTATTATTTCGTTGATACATAATTAATTTTCGGACTCATCAATTATACTCTGTGGTTTCTCGCTTCCTTGGTAGGTATATTTACCTGGTTTTAGTTGCGTTAACTTGTCGCAATCGACTAAACTAACAGTTTACTAATAAGCCATTTTGTTGACTGTCATCATTATTTTGCACTATTTTTATCTCGATCATTTCCGTGAACTGTAGAGAAAAATATAATGATTGTACAGGGTGTAAACGGACCCTTCACGAAGCCGGTAACCAAACATTATGTACATCAAGCTAAGTCACCCTGCGCAAAAATTATTGCTGGGAAACGACTTTTTTTTTGGCTGAAAAATCACGTTTTACGGTAAAACTCAATGTAACGCACTCAAAACTTGGTGCTGATGGATGATTTGAATAGTAAATGGGTCATGGAGGTAATTAAAATCAAAGTTAAAACCTTAAAAAGAAGTATTTAAAAAAAACTTGTGAAAAAATTGGAACTTTGACCTCCAATATCTCCGTAACTAGAAGGTTCCCAGTATGGTCCACAGCAAAAAAAATATCGCAATGACGGGGAGAACAAGTGCCTTTCGGCTTCGTTAAGGATCTTTTTACACCCTTTATTGTTTCATGCTGCTTGATTCATACCATACCTCACGATGGTCGATCTAAAATAAATAATGCCCAGAAGAGTACCTTGGAACCGACGTATGTTCCGAATCTTTAACCAAATAAACAGTTAACTGAATACAATAGCACAGCAACTGCTACAGCTAACAATACAAACCTTGTTTATTCAGCTTACCACTTAAATTATTATCTTGAAGATACGTCCATTTCCTGAAAGGACTTTGTAATAGAAACCGTCTATAATCTCATTTTAGATAGGCTTGATTTTACGCTAGCAACTATTACATTAAAGCGGTCAGGGTGTTGTATTTAAATTCAGTTTTATAGGGGGTGAGCCTATAGCCATCAACTTGGAACAAATCTAGACTCCGGGGCTGCTACAGAGAAATTCCTGTTGGACCCAATAACACTATGCCTGACCTGAGAATTGAACCCAGGGTCTCATGCTCGATAGTCACGCCTGTGACAACTAAAACAACGAGGCACGCTTCTGTAGTGCCTCAGGGATGTTCGCGGATGCTCAGACTGACAGCTTTGCTGGAATCAGACGCAAGCAAGCAGCGTCCTTGTTGCACGGGTGCGTGCCAGTACCAACAGTCAACTGAATGTCATTGCCAACAAACTGGATTTTCCTTTCATCTGGTATTTAAGTCATCTTCATGCTCCTGTAAACGTCATTAATGTCTACTCACATAGTGTTAAGTTTTATGTTACTAACATATTTGTATTTGTACACTAACATAATTTTTAAGTGATCATGCACTTACGTATAATTATGGTATTGTATTCTGAAATAAACAGATTATGATGATGACGATGTCGCAATACTCCAGACATACTGACACATTCTGCGTAGCATTTTTCTGTGAACAAATCTTAGTCAGGTATAGGTATAGCGTACAAGAGAGCTTACTCGGTCTTTAACTAGGGTCTCAGGTAAAATTTACGAAAATGTCTACCACAGTGACCGGTGGGTCGGTGACAAGCTAGATAAAGCTGCTTAACTCTTCAATGTCAAATGCGTATCTGGGTAAGGGCTGACACTTAACGTGATAAATCTAGGCTGGTTTTACGAGTTTAGTTCTGGACTTTAGGTCTAGTACGATATCAAATTAAACGATGACATACTTTAAAGAGCTTAAATTAATATGGACAATACTAAATAGATAACTGCCTCGACTGTCTCATTGGTCTAGTAGTCACAAGCGCGACTGCTGAGCATGAGGTCCTGGGTTCGATTCCCAGGTCGGGTAAATTGTTAATGGGGATTTTTTTAGTAGCAGCTGCGGAGTCTGGATTTGTGCCCGGTTGATGGCAATACGCTCGCCTCCTATTACACGGGACTTACAAACATAACTGGCGAAATGTGGGTGTACTATTAGGGACACCTCTACCTAACCCTTCGTGGATTACAGGCGTGATGTTATGTTATGTAACTAGATAAGTAGACGAAGTAGTTTAGATACAAAATATTATTCAACTCGAAACTCCATTTGCAACCTCCTTAAATATTATACGAGTGTCATTTATACATCGTTCCTTCACTGAGCAGAGGAAACTCAAATAATTTCTTTGAAAATAAGAAAATACGACATTACGAAAAACTAGTCTTAAACATTTTATCATTTCTATCAATTCCAGTAACCTCTCGATTCCGTCTATCACTTGAATCAAGAGCTACAATCGATCTAAGAGCCCTCACAATATCAGCTCCAAGCCTTTCCTTTGAAAATAAACAACTGACGCTCAATATACCCGTCTTCGTTCACCCAAGCTCGACATCGTCTAGATCCCTTTACCGACATCGCCTTGTATTTTAATCAGTACTTGCATTCAGTGATTTACGAGCACTTCTCGCGTTGACAGCAGACGATGCTATTAATCTGATCGTCCCGTCGATCCTCCTGTATCAGGGTTTGTACACTAAGCAGGTAGGCACAGAAGGTAAGCTTCTTACTAAGAGCGAAAAATCTAGTCAAGTGCGAGTTAGACTCCCGCATCGAGGGTTCTTTACAAACTTGTAGGTATTTTGGTATTAGTAAGATTTTTTCTTTTACACGTGCCCTATAGGTTTTGATTCCCTTGTGAAATCGAAAATATGCGACATAATCGGTCATACCTTTTAATCTCGTTAACTTACAAGTTTGTTTGATGTTTTTGTCACATCTGAAATAGACCGTAGACCCGAGTATTTGATATAAATTTCAACTTGATACGCGATCCTGAGAAAAAGAGCCGTGACAGACAGACAGTCATACGGACAAAAAAGTGATCCTAAAAGGGGGACCCTTTTTTTTTTAACTCACACTCACGCACATAGATATGCCAGTCGCGAGTGAGTGTAGGTTAAGGTGCGGTAAAAGCGGTAAGTACGGATTGCGGACGTGGGTCCGGACACCGAAACTGACAGAAATTGTACTGAAGTATCTGTCAGTATCCAATATCCCCAGACGATCCACAATCGGTCAGCACCGGTTTAACTAATCCGTAATTTGTTCATAATTGTAAACCAATGACAAGGCCAGACTAAGTCCGTTCGGGGAGCCAAAAGGCCAGAAGGTAATCCTATTCGCGACTGCGCTTGGACTTGAACAGTAATTGCACCCCTGTATGTTTGCGTACATTTCCACTCGTTATATGGATATAACGAGTGGAAATGTGACGTGTGGAAACGAACCTTCTGTAACTATGTACTTCGTGGTATGTATGGCGCCTCTATCGCTCGATATTAATTTTGGAGCGCAGACTTCAAGAATAAGCGCCTGAAGTAGGTCAATGTTAGGTTACTTTAGATTTTCACGTAACATTTTTGGGTAAAAGTCGCTGTAGAATATATTTTAACAGGTATGTTGAAGTTTGATGTAGTACAGATGTTTCTAAAGTATAGATAATATTTATACTTATGTGTTCTAACATAATAGACTTTGATATTTAAGTCATTCTACGACTGGGGTTATTCATCAGTCAATGGATAACTAGTATCTACTATAATAATTAACAAATTAAACAATTGTATCTTGACTTATACTGTCACTTACGGGACATATCCCGTGATTGTTCATTATTTTGAGCTAACGCTTATTCGACGCTGCCGCTGCGCGATCATGGCACTTGCAACAACCCCGAAGATATCCCTTAAGTGACAGTATAAGTTTAGTTGTAAACCGTGAAAGCTTAAAACAATAATTGTATCTTGGTCTCAAACAAGCCAAGAAACGAATGAATCCTTCGTTAATTTCAACTAGCTAAAAGCTGTTTTTAATTATATTTTATGTTCGTTATTTCACAGATCTGTTAGTTTTGAATTTACTGGTAGCGTGCTCTGTTGCAATAGTCTGAATTTAACATTTAGAGATGTCCACAATAAATTGTGAGTTGGGAAGTAATTTTGTTGCAGCCGGTGCGCTTCCGTCCACGTTTTGTTTTTGCCGCGTATTTCGGAGCGGGCGGAGTTTTATTCTATTTTGAGGAAATGCTGCGATTTAAATTAGTTTCGTAAAGAGAAATGGAGTTTAAATTACATTTTAACGTATTTTTTAGTAATTAAACATAACAATGATTTTACTCTTAAATGCTATGGATAAAAAACATCTTAAGTTTATTTATTTAAAAGGTTAAGCTAAAATAAGGTTTATGACAGTATTCCACTGGCAAAACAATGAATAAATATTTATTTATTTAGGTTTATGGGAATTTAACCAAAATATAGCTTAGTACCTAAACAATCTAAATAAAAAATCCAAAAATCTTGAAGCGACATTGCCCAGAAATTAATCACTAATCACAAAAGACCAAAAAAACCACAGCCAACTAATTAAGCGTAAACAAATCTCACGCTTCAAAAGATTATTTGAGACCGCAAAAAAAACAGATGACTGTCTAAAATCGCCTCAACACAGTTCGAAGGCACCTTTTGTCTTTCCCCCTCACTCTTCTCATTAATCTTTCATTCAGGAACTGTCTCCACAAAGGCAGAAAGAAATACTGTGGGGCTACTAAAATGTAGCGTCAATTCCAAGCAACGAATTTGTTTTATGTCAGGCATAAAATTGTGTGAAACCTCCTTGGAATGGCAGCAGTATTGACGCGAAGATAAGATTTATGTGAAGTTCTTAGTTTGAAATTCGGAATTGTAATTTTGTTTTTTTTTTGCAGAATGTAACGATCTTTTTGGTATTGGAATGGACTTGTAACTGACAGTGGCAAAGCTCAAAGGTGAATCCAACAGGGTTTTATTGAAAGTTATCTTTCAAAACTGAGTTAGTGTGTGTATTTAATATTTATTCATATCAGTCTATATCATAGAACCGATTCAACATAATGGGGTGTTGGATAACGTGGTACAAAAGTCGTGAAAATTCAATCCAAACACAAGGTTAAATTTTATATCAGCGATATTTCGTGTTGTTTTTAAGGCTTTTGTCTAAACATTTTTGAAGATAAATCCTCTTTCACATACAATGAGGAAAAGGAAGTACCCAAGTAAAGAACATCTTTCTTAACATTATCAAGAGTTTCCGCCTTATCTTTACCGTCCCTTTTTCATACAAATTGTACTCTATAAATCACATCTTGTCACTTTAGATTTAGGTCAAGGCTAGGCCTAAAATGTTTACTGGAGAAACATTAGGAGATATTAAATTTCAGATTCGAGTTCTTGATTTGAGATAAATAATCGTTTTTTTGTTAGGTTTTCTATTTTATAACTTAAGAAAAAGTCTGTTTGTGTATTTCGTAGTAACATACAAATAAAACTAGCTTTTTTCCACGGTTTCGACCACGTGGAGGTTGAAAATAATAAAACACGTTGAGTAGCTTCCACAGACTAACATTTTTTTTTTAATACAGACGGTTAATGACACATAGTGTAATACAGATGGCGTATTGTTTTTAGTATTTCAATATTTACTTACTTTATTTAGTTTACCAATAAAAATCATCCGACGGGTGCGAACTACTGGTTTTTTTTTAACTCTAAATAGGTTTACGTTTGAAACTCGTCTGATTTGAAGCGATGATGCGGCTAAGTTGGGGAACTGATTCACTCGAACTTTGAAGAGATGCAGGTTATAATGATCAGGACCATAGTGACAGAAAGTAGGTACTTCGTTCTGTCACTACGGTGTGAAAAAGTGACAGATAGACCTACAGACAGGCAGAGAGAGTTAGTTTGACGTTTTTTTTATATTTGAGTTAAGTAAAATTGCCACTGCGTTTCATGAAAAAACTATATTTTATTGAAGAATAGTTCCAGTTGTCAACTGATAACCAGCAAGCAATAAAGTTATATCATGAAACGGAATAACCAAATATTTTCCCTGAAAATACCACTTTATAAACTCCACGTTTGTCACAACATTAATAGTGGTGAAAATGTATTTGTTTAATTTTGGATAGTATTTTATCGGAATACAATTTCGTTGTATTGTTTTAAATTTCGATACAGGGCTGTGGTTGGTGGTATTCAAAGTTGTGCTGTATATTTATGATTTCGATACAGGGCTGTGGTTGGTGGTATTCAAAGTTGTGCTGTATATTTGAGTTTTTTTTTCTATGATTTAATTTTTTTTACACTATAAACAGGTTTTAAAAAAACCCTTTACAAAGCCCAATCATCTACGCACTCTATAAGTAACATTATACACAAACAATGGCTTTTAAACGACTTTTGTTTTTTGTATGAAAAATCGCTGCTTTTTGGTTTATTTCATTAGAAAAATCAGACTTAGAATATCTTCGTAACCAAAAGGTTCCCAAGTGATGTATGATAACAATGATGGAAATATCAAGTGAATCTCGGCTTCTTAAAACATCTTTTGTTTAAACCATTTGTGTCACACTGCAGGGCAAATACCTCCTGTCCCTGCTTCCATTTGTCCAATCCATTGCTGTTATTGGCCAATATTTTTGAAAAGAGTAGTGTTCATCCCGCCATCTCCGTCTGGGCCTGTCATGTTACCATTTTCAAACTTCTTTGAACACCTGTAGTTTTTAATCCCATCGAGTCAAGATCATAATGACGAATCCTAGATAGACAGATCTTCTTCAAATTGTTCCAAAATTCTCTATTTCTGAGCTGTAGATTAATTTGAGCCCACCGTTATTACAAAATTCAAGGCTAAGGATCATATCCTAAAAGCTTATGACCCACTCCGCCCCTCAATCTAGGCAGAGATTTAACGATCCATTTCACTGTAGCGATATGCACCATTTGCTTGCGGATCTCGGGTAGATATTCCTGGCTCAAAAGGGTTAATTTTGATAGCAAAAGAATGTGCTTTTGATTTTAACATGAACATCTCGAATTAGGGCTTTTCTCAATATTTTTATGAAATTAAATAAATAAAATTGTGGTTTTTGCAATGACCGCCTCTAAGTTCGGTCAAACGAGTCCGGACCGGTTATGTAACATTACATAACATCATGCCTGTAATCCCCGAAGGGTTAATAGGCAGAGGTAGAAATTAATAGTACACTAATACAGACTCCGTGGCTGCTACTGACAAATTCCTGATATAAAATCCCATAAGCACTTTGACCAACCCGGGAATCGAACTCCTCAGCAGTCAGAGGTATTCCGAACGATTATCTACTAAAATACATATCTGTCAGTGTCCTATGTCCACTGCCAGTCCGCTATCTTTTATCCATATTGGTTTGACAAAACCTTCAAGAAGTATCAGTGGTATATACAAAATACTAGTTTCCAAAGCTGCTGCTATTATTTGTTGCTTTTTACAAATACATAAAAATATTAACATCACGATTTTTCCCCAAAATAAAGCCCTACAAAAAGTGGATCCTTTATTCTGGTGCGTCATTTTAAGCCTGGTACGAAACCGGCGCGTACTCGAAGAAGAATAAAAAGCCTCTTCAGCCAAGTGGCCCGACTCTGCGCCGAATCTCTTTGTGGCGCCATCTGTGAGATTTTTGACACAGTGTAACTGTTGCGCTTTGGTTTAGTGCTGAAACTTCTTTCTTTCTTTTCTTTACGTCGACGTTCAATGACGTTAATTAAATAATGCTGCTGTCTATGTTCGTTCAACAGAAAAGGTGACATAAATTTCGTGAAATTATGGTCTTTATTCGTCTTTAGTAGAGCAAGTATACAGCCTGTGTTTCACCAAATGATTAGGTAGAGATGTGCTTGCAGTACCTACACAAACATTTCGCCAGTTAAGTTTAATCCCAATTAATAGGCGAGCCTAATGCCATCAACCAGGTACAACTTACAAGTCTAGACTGCGGGAACGCTACTGAGAAATTCCTGATCTAAAAACACTTTGGCCGACCGGTGAATCAAACCGATTCCACCAAAAAACTAAGCAAAATGATTAGAACCCAGCAAAGACGTTTTGCGGTATAAATACGTTGTTGATATGTTACAATAAAGCAGCTTTATCGCTGTCACTTATAAATAAGCCTTCTTCATTGCAAGACATTTTTCCCACCCATATGTTCTCCATCCTTCTCGACTAATCTTCAGCAATTATTACACATCAGTGCAATGTCTTTGTAATCCCAAAGCCTTTATTTATTACTTGGACATAGATACCAGGAATACAGGTGTTATTTTTCTTAACATGGGATCGCGTGTGTAAGGGAAACAAATGGCGGCAATCCATCATGGCGGATTCCCTCGGGATGTTTCTTGTCCTTTAAGATATATTTTTTATGCTAACATTATTATATTTGTAAGTACAAAGTGCAATTTATTATAATTAGAGGGTGATCATCAAGAGAGGGGAAACCAGCATGTCCTAGAACGGAAAGTTCGAAGACATAACATAACATTACGCCTGTAATGCCTGAAGGGTTATGCAGAGGTGTACCTAATAGTACACCCGCATTTCGGCAGTTATGTTTAAGTCCCATGTAGTAGGGTGCGAGCCTGTTGCCATCAACCGGGCACAAATCTAGAATCCGTGGCTGCTACTGACAAATTCCTAATGGAAAAACCCAATATCACATTTCCCGACCTGGGTATCGAACCCAGGACCTCATGCTCAGCAGTCACGCTTGTGACCACTAGACCAAAGAGGCAGACATTTTAAAGTTCAAAGACCACACTAGGTACGCGTGGTTGGCCCACTTCTTCTCACGAGAATGCCTAATGTCCTAACAATGAGAACATTAAGAGCGTTCATCCAAAAATGTTGGCAACGTCGCAAATAGCTGTCAAATATTTACCTGTTTCAATTAATTTGGCAATGTTACTTAAAGGAAATAAGAAATATGGCTAACTTGTGAACTAGAACATTAATAATGAATTGCAATTAAAACTCTGAATTTGATGATGTAACCGTTTTAGGTATAAAAAGGCATCTGGAAAGTTTCCAAATACTTTTTTTACATCTAAAACTAAATATTCGATGTTATGATATTCATGATTGCATTTGATAATGAATATTTTAGTTCACTAGTTAGCCATATTTCTTATTTCCATACAATAATATTGTCAAATTAATCAAAACAGCTTAATATTTCACAGCTATTTGCGACATTGCCCACTTTCTGTATAAATACTCTTAAGGCGAGGTTACAGAGTAGCCGATTGTATTGATCTAATCTAGACCAACCCTGGTTACGTATAACATTTTACTCAAGAACTGTGTATTCCCTCTCACAAAATCGAGGGTACTTACATTTCTACTAACTTTTAATTCCAGTTCTCAATCTATTTGAATACAATTCTATAGACAGGCCTTTTAATGTTAAGTTTATTTAATTTCAGCACTGTATAATAATATTCTCAAAAATATGTAGTAACTATTCTAAACTGTGTGTTTCAATTTGGCATACAAGCAACGTTGTGGCCTCTCTATTAATATTTTAGACAAAACTATGTCAAATATTGCACTATAATTCTGCCAAAGAAATAATGGAAGAACACTGAAGATATCTAACTCAGGCAGAACTATAAAACCTATTTGGAGAAGCTCCAACGTCTTGCTATTTCAAATGGCTTTCAACCTTAAAATCAAAATAAGCTATTTCTATAAACCACTGGTCTGCAGAGCAAATCTATAATATTACCAGTTTGCCCACTCTTAGTTATAAAATGAAACAGAGAAGTTTTCTGTAAAAGCAATTATAGGTACCACAGTTACATTAGAGAACATCACGCCTGTAATACCCGAAGGGTTAGGCAGAGGCGTACCTAATAGTACGCCCACATATGCTAGAATAGTTATGTTTATGTCCCATGTAAGAGGGGGCGAGCCTCTTGCCATCAACTGGGCAAAAACCTAGACTCCGTGGCTGCTACTGAGGAATTCCTGATGAAAAAACCCCAATAACGCTTTGCCCGACGTGGGAATCGAACTCATAACAAACAGTGTAATGCCTTTTCTGATAGTCACAATCCCTGCCTCTATGCAACTTGCTTCTTATTTAACGAAATGGAACTACAGCCTTAAAAATAGTGTCAGGTTGGTCATGCCGCCTAATTACTAAGCCATCATCCACTGCTATCTGCTAGGATATAGGCCTATCAAAAGAAAACAAAAAGAAAAAAAGGTCCCATCTACACATACCGGTATAATTAAGTTGCTAGGTATATACTACTACGACCGCTTTAATGAGTCCTCCGCCTTGCCCCATCAAAGGCACAAAGTCCACAAAGTCCACAAAGTCCTAACAATATTCCAAAAGTTATTTGCTTCAAAATAACCAGAATCCACGTAGATATTACGATAGTAATTGGACCAATACGTGATCAACCTTCAGAATATTCCATTTAAATTGATACCTTCGCGAGGACTCATTAAAACGGTCGGTCTATAGTCTTTATAAATTCTCCATCACCTCACAAAAACCACAGTAAGTAAAAGATGTGATAACATTTCAATGAAACCTATAAAAGTCAAAATTATTTCGGTGACGCGACACAAACTTCTAAATAGTTATACCGGAATACCTAACCGCGACCCTATAAATATACATTTATATACAACGCTCTACGAAGACGCTTGTCATTAATTACATAACTACGTCACGCTTTCATTTTCCGTGATGGATGATAGGAAAACATGGTGTTCAGATTAAATATTTGAACGATGTCCTTGCACGTTACTAAGATTAAAGAAATAGTGATGGGCTTTGCTTGCTTCGAATTCCTCTTTTGCACCTCACAAACAAAGAAACATTGAATAGATTTTTTAAAATCTATTCCGTGGATTTTGACGGCACGGTTGGCGCAGTGGCTGAGGGATTGACTGCTGCGCTGCGTATTGCGGGTTCAATTCCCGCATGAAAACAATATTTGTATGCTCTACAGATAGTTCGGATCTGGCTGCTTGTTTATGTAAGTTACACACATCTCTTTCTGTGTTCTTCAGAGTAAACCATGAAACAATTTCTAGAGTAGAATAATTCTGTTTACATTTCAAATAAATAGTAGTTCACTAGCTCTTCAATATTGATTGTTAAATAGCTTCTGAATTGTAAGTTATTTCTGCTCTCCGGGGCTGTGTGACTGTTTGAAAGAGATACCGCGGCCCTGGAACAAAGGGCAAAGAAGGAACATAGATGGGTTTTAGTCAGTACGAGTCTGACACTCCGTTCCACTCCGCCCAGAGCGGGAGGGGTCATTTGATGATTTCTGCTCTATTCGTAACTTTTGAAGTACTTAGATCCCGACGAATTTCCGTACTTTAAGCCCAGTTTGTAGTTAAAATTCAATTGCATACATAAACATTGAAGAGGTCCAATTTTAATTAACTCCATTTCAGCGGGAAATAAGCCACGGCCGCAGTATAATGTTATCAATTTAATTAATTTTATTCTACCTTGTTAATTTATTATAAACAGTTCTCGCTTTATTTATTAATGTTACGTTATCAACTTCTGATTCTATTTACTATTGGAATTAAACTTTTAAGAGGTACTAATTCATTATGAACAAGATTTCTCCAAGAGTAGTCTGTTTAAAGCTGATGCCATGTTCCTTTCATGCTTAAAAGATTAAGCTGCCCAATCACAAGTTAAAATTAGAGGATTTTAAGTTGGAGTTCTGTAGCGGCATTACAAAAAATACGATAGCAACATAGTGCAAAAAGTACTACAGCGCCATCTATGCCACAAATGAAGAACTAACATCAGATCATTAATTGTTCGCCGCGACTTAAGACCGTATAGAAAAAACCGACAACAATTGTCGGGCAGTAGCCCACCATACACAACACCCGTTATGTCGGAAGATCCTCCCTTTTCTATGGGGGATGAAGAACTTTACACCCCGTTAAGATTTATTAGACATAAAGTATATTTGTGATCCAATTCCAACACTTGTCGTGTCTAAGAGACATACGGTACACGCAATATTTTATGCTCCACCTGAATCCATAAAACTTGCAGTATTATTAAGTATAATCATTTCGTTCTTAACTACATCTTAAAACAGAAGTAGAAAAGCTAAGTAAACTGTAGTACTCAAGACTGTCATAAAAGTTTTACGTTGAATGCATTTCTCTTGTTCTTTGAGTTGAAAAGTCATTTTCAAGAACAGAAATGAAAACTTATTAGGCACTAACTTTGTTAGTTTTGAACTGATTATGATCGCAAGCCCCCGTGTCACCTAACGAAAATAATTATTTAACCCTTATTTCTGATTTAGCACCAATTTTGTATTTTCTTCTGAGGAAAGCGAGGAGGAGCTCGTGGCTAAATAATAACAGCCGCTCGGGTCGATCTTTAGGTTAAGCCGTGCTTGCCTAGGTTGGTCTGTCATTTGTAGATCTTTGTTACGTAGTCAGTGGCCCAAAAAGTCTGACAACCAGTCTTACCAAGGGGTATCGTATTACCCAGTACTAACTGGGTTGTGGAGGTCAGATAGGCAGTTGCTTCATGCAAAATACTGGTATTCAGCTGCATCCGGTTTGTGGAAGCCGACCCCAATATAGTTGGGAAAAGGTTAGGCAGATGATGTTGTCTTTCCTTCTGAAGAACGCCAATATTTTGTCAATTTTACTAGAACATAAGGCATTTCTACTTGCTCTCTTAATATTATAGGTGTTTTTTTTTTTTTTACAGATTGGAAATCATCAAATGACTTCTCCCGCTCTGGGTGGAGTGGGAGGGAGTGTCAGACTCTTACTGACTAAAACCCATCCATGTTCCTTCATTGCCCTTTGTGTTCCAGGGCCACGGTATCTCTTTCGAACAGTCCCGCAGCCCCGGCAGGCATCGGCCCTTGCGGGCCCCTTCCTGATTGCTGACATCTCTTTGAGGCGCGCGTGGAACACAAACGCGCCGTCGACACGGCCTGTCGTCATAAGACGGACGGACGGTGAGCTAACCCATTACTCACCGTCCACAGGCCCGCGCCTACGGTGGCCGGGAGCCACCACGTGGCCCCCGACGCCCGGTGCGTCGCCCGCGGCGGCTGGGACGTGAGATTCTCTCCCTCTCACGTCCCGCCACCTCCTTCGCTAGCATGACTGCTTCGCAGAAGGAGGTGACGGCTTCCCATTCCCTCTCGCTCCGGACCATGGCCTGAACCAGGGCCGGGCGCGAGAGGTCGCCGCCGCCGATCGCCGCTACGAGGACACGGCGGAGCTCCGCCCAAGCGGGGCAGACCTCCACGGTGTGCGCCACCGTGTCCTCCGGACGATCCTCACAATGATAGCACCCGGGCGTTTCCTCCCGCCCGATTCGGTGCAGGAACCTCCCGAAACAACCGTGTCCGGTGAGGACCTGCGTCAGGCGGAAGGTGAGGGCGCCGTGGCGCCTCTCTAGCCACTCCTCAAAGAGGAGACTTATCGCCACTATTGTGGCGTGCCCTGCACTGGGTTGTGACAGTCGCTGTCTCCATGTCACCATGAGATCGCGTCGGAGGTCTGTCCGCTGAGCGGTGATTTGCCGCGGCAGCGGAGTTTCCCCCCGACGTAGTGCCTCCGCGCGCCATTCATGCAGGCGCGCGAGGGCTATCGCCTCCAGATCCCATAGTGGCAATCCGGCTAGGAGGCTCGCCGCCTCGAGGGAGATCGTGCGGTACCCCCGGATTAGCCTTACGGCTACGACCTTTTGGGGCGCGTTCAGGTAGTGGGCGGCACGCCGCTTAATTGAACGCGCCCACACCGGGGCCCCGTAAAAGGGCCATAGATCGCACGACCCCCGCGTAGAGCTTACGGCAGGAAGCGTTTGGACCCCTCAGGTTGGGCAAGAGCCGCTTGAAGGCAGCCCCGGCCCGTTCCAGTTTGGGAGCCAAACGTCGGAAATGCTCAACGAAGTTCAACCGGCTGTCGAGGACGAGTCCTAGGTACTTCAAAGTCGACTCGACGCCGATGGGAACCCCTCCTACCGTCAGCGTGGATCCCGACGGTGGCGCATTCCGAGGCCCATGAAAGCTCATGGCCTCGGACTTGTGCAAGGTCACCTCGAGACCCAATTGCCGGATCCTCTCAACGACTATCGCAACCCCGCGTGTCAACAGTTCGGCCGCCGCCTCGATATTGTAGGTGTTCAAAGTAAAGACGGTCTTGTGTACAAAATCAAAATATTTTATTTCACATAGGCCTAGATGGGCACTTATAAAACGTCGACAAAAAGGCGCACGGTTCGGTTTGTTCGTTTCCTATGGAGAAGAACCGGCAAGAAACTCCATGGTTACTCTTTTCAAATCATTTGGTATTACAATATTATCATGGTTACAGCATTTGTACTTAAGTATTGGGGGACAGGGAAGGCCCGATTATAAGTCGTTGTTTACTACAAAAGATTTAAAACAAGATAAAAAGTTAACAAGCAGTTGGGAATGTACCACTTTGGTATTTACTACTTTCCATTAGACGAACCTCCAGCCTGTTTTCTCACCAATAACATAAAGAAAGCACACTTTCACTCGAAACCTTTGCTATAAATAAAAGCTATTTCACCTTCACTAAGTAGGAAAGTTCATAAGTCCATAACCACGTCTAAGTTGGGCACGTCTCTTATAATCCTTACTTAGCTTCGGAATGACGAAACTTGGCAACTTGGGTATCGCGGTAAATAGCCGAAAGACGAACGACGAAAGACGAAACTTTTGCATCGGGTGGTATTATTGTGCCATATATTGAAGCGGTGGAAAAGTTATTAGTTTTAGTTTTGATGGATGTGGGTGCGTCAGGTTCATTAGACGTCTGTGCGCTTGGCTAACTTGATGAGACTTATTTACTTTATTTCGGAGCAGAGACCTTTATAAGTTTAGGATCTTTTATAACTTTTGGGCAGGTTAGTATACAGGGTCTAAGGGACAGCCCTTCACAAACTGATGGCGTGAATTCAGTATATCATACTAAGATGACCGGTACAAGAAATTATTTCAGGAATGTTACGGGAATCCAATAAATTAGATTTGTTTTATTTCCTCATACGCAATGTATCGTTAACATGGAAAAACGCACGTAGCGAACGGCAAGGGCGACGACTAGTTCGATGGTACAAGGGAATCAAAACCTGTATACTATACGTTATACAGATACTTTGCGTTGACCTAGAATCATGAAATTTGACAAGAAACGATGTCTTAAAGCACATGTAAAGGAAAAAAATCTGAAAACCGTAAATATTTAGATTAATAACAAAATACCTACAAGTTTATACGGAACCGTCGTCGGTGTGTCAGTTGGCCAGTTTTCGTCTACATGCTCCAACCTTAGTCCATCTATCTGATTTATCAAGACACCTGGTTTTATTTGCAAAATAATATTCTCAGATGAAAGAAGTTCTAAAGCTACAGATTCGCCATTCTTCTGAAGTGCAACAAAATCAATTTGAATTAAAAACAGTAATAGCCAGCTTTCTTACTAAACGCTTTGAAGCAAGTTCAATAGCAAGTAGGGTCACCATTTTCAATGTCCTGACATTTTCAAGGAAGTTATTCATTTACTGTTACTGCGACATCCCCACTCCGGATGTATGTATGTGCAGCACTGGTCGTTGGTTTTGTCGACCTCATTCCACTGACTTCTACGACGACTGCCGACACGCCTTCTGGCTGTTTCAGGGCTCTACATATTCATTCATACCATTTCTATTTATTTTTTAATTTTGTTGAAAAGTCCTGTCTACAAGGTCGGACAATGACCGGACTGAGGGCCAAAAAGCCAGACATGTCCGTACAAATCTGGACGAATGGTAACAGAAAAAGCAAAGCGGAAATGTACCAGCGGTAATCACTGAACTTGTGCAAGCGGCTTCTCGTTGAAATAGCGGTCTTGTGTATTTTATTCCGATGCAAATTGTTTTAGCTATGTTGGTTTAAGCAAGGGTTGAGGTGAGTTTCTACTCTTTTCTTATTTTCTTGGGCTGTTTCGTGCATTACAACCAGATACAAAGAATTGTAGAGGTCAGATAAATAAGCAGATGCTCCACGTGTAATACTGATATTCAAATGCACACGGTTGGACTGGAAGCCGACCAAATCATAGTTAGGAGAAGACTAGGCAGATAATGATATAAAACTATTTGTAATGTAAATATGTTATAAATAAGGTTACACCTAGTTCTAGCCGGCTATACCTAGGTGCGGCCGGTAATAATCTGGATGTAGAGCTCGCGCGGCCGCTGCCGGGGCACCGCTCACTGCGCTCGCTCGGCTCGCGCGCGTTTGGTCACAGTTCTAACCTAACTTAACTAATCCATTTGGATGGTATGTCCTAGGAATAAAAAGGATAGTTACCGGCCGTAACAAATACACCAAATAAATCACAGTTTTATGCAGATATTTTACAAGGGATGACATATGATGAAAGGGCGGTCTTATCGCTGAAAGATATCTTAATGTATTTTTCGTAGTCATTTTCTTTGACTCTACAGAATATGTTCGTATAGTGGATTAGGTTTACTTAGCAATATTATTCTGCAATTAAATGTTCTAATATGCGACAAAGACTTTCACCTCTCTACCTAGATAAATATTCTTCTAAATCCTTGGATATTCGAGAAAAATATCACTTTCTCTATTAAATCATTTGCTCCCTTGAAACAGCTGTTAAAAAAATGTAATTTCATTTGACGAGTTATAAAGAAAGAAGCAAAAATTTTCAATTTTATTACTCATCAAATGTAGGCGTCCGAAAGAAAACATCACATTAATCAAAAAGGAAAACGGAAAAAGTTAATCGTCAAAGAGCGACTTTTAAATTAGTTCAGTCTTCGAATAATCCTGTTGTCCTCAATATATTAATTTTATTCAATTCCAGACTTCTCGCCGTAATTATTATTCGACTTCTCGTTTAAATTCTTGAATAATGAATGAGTTTTTATGATTTTTCTTATTGATATTCTGAGAACGAGACGCTAGACGTTTGATGATTTGAATGAAGTTAAATATTTTGTTCTTTGTTATCTATGAAACTCGCAGCAAATGTGAATGCAGAAAAAGAGGGGGAATTTATATTACTCTGTCGTTGTCACAGATTGTCATCTATTAGAAAAAAATATTAGATTTCTTTGGAATCGATTTTTATGAAATAAGAGAACTATTCGGCAATTTAACAGACTCTTATCGTATTTTAGATATACTAGGTAAGTAAAATCATCAGTATAAATAACTATTTTGAAGAAACGCCCAAATTGCGGAACTTGCTGATTTTGTTTCGTACATAATTCGAGATTGAAGCATTCCTCTCTTTATTTACCAAATCGATGATTATTCTCATTCAACCGCTACAAAATTTCATATCAGCATTCCATTCCATACTATTTCATCGATAGTATAAGTATAGATGCAAGTAAATCGACAATATATCGGGCGATCTACATCAGTACATGGCACGCGGCCATCAAACTTTCGGCGTGCCACAATGTGAGTCGGGTTCCTTATAAAGAATATTGTAGTCTGACTTCGACATTGGTTGGGTGGTGCAAGAAGTGGGTTATGGCGAGGGAGAACTGAAAGATGGCTGATGGGCCAAGATCCTTGTACAATACAGATTTATTCCCAAAGCTGCGATATTATCTGTCAGACTCGTATATTCTTTTGCAAAAAAGGTACCAGCTCAAAAAGGTGCTGCTTTCTTTCTCATTCTGAATATTTGCAATAATTATTCGGTTTTATGATAATGATTGGAATAAGAAGGCAAATATTAATAATGCCACGCAATGTATGCGTAAATGGTAATGTGGGTCAAAAATGAAATCAACCTTTCCACGGTTTCTAGACGACTGACATGTCTTTCGGAAAAGTTATTTTCCTTAACCGTTAAACAATCGATACCAAATATATATCGATATATATATCGATTCTAATACCGAATAAGCCTGAGGGAAGATCACAGACTATGCTCCTCATGTAAAAGATAAATAGAGATCGTTTATTTTGTTTAAATACGCAATTAAGCGATGCCAATACAGGACTAATAGAATTTCTACATCGCGCACACTGGCCGCGGGCAAACGTTTTGCTATCGGCATTTGAATTTATTTCGCTTCGATAAAAAGAAAAAAGCATTTCGAAAAATCAGTTCGTAAGGAATTTTTTCTGGCGTAGAATTTTATAATGTGATGTAAACTGAATTGAACAATAATTAAAACCTTGAATTTGCACTATTTTATAAGAGTACTAGCTGTTGCCCGCGACTTCGTTCGCGTGGTAATTTCGATGAGTATGAGTGAGGAAAAAAAAATACAGCCTATGTCCTTATGGACTGTATCCTAGGATGTAATCTATCTCCTCGCCAAATTTCATTACGATCCGATCAGCTGTTTTGTCATGAAAAGGTAGCAAACAAACAAACAAACAGAGTTACTTTCGCATTTATAATATTAGTATGGATATAAAGGGTGTAAATAGACCCTTAACGAAGCCGAAAGGCACTTGTTCTCCCAGCTATTGCGATCATTTTTTTGTTCTAGACCATACCTGGGAACCTTCTAGTTACGGAGTTATTGGGGGTCAAAGTTCCAACTTTTTCACAAGTTTTTTTTTAAATACAAATTTTTCAGGTTATAACTTTACTTTAAATATCTCCATGATACGTTTACTATTCAATGCATCCATAAGCACAATGTTTTGAATACGTTATATTGAGTTTTACCGTAAAAGGTTATTTTTCACCCCAAAAAAAAAAGTCGTTTCCCAGCAATAATTTTTGTGTAGGGTTACTTAGTTTGATATACAGAATGCTTGGTTAACGGCTTAGTGAAGGGACTGTTTACACCCTGTATAAGGAACGCGACTGTAAGCTTTATATCAATTGAAAAAACTCGTTGAACTCGTAGTTTTTTCTTCTTCAATTAAATGCGTTGCCCTTTTTGCCAAAACCAGCACAATCTAGTTTTGATAGTCATAATTATGGCGTTCATTTAGTATGTTCCAAGTTACTACCAATATAAATAACTACACAATTACAAGTAAATCAAATAACACACATCAAACAAAAGGACGGCCCTTGCGGTTTGCTTACCCATCCAATTACTGAGTCTCTTAGCTTACATTTCATTACAGCTAGCGAACAGAATTAATAACTAACACGTGCCACATTCATCGTTATTGTTAATTAGACAAAGGTACGAAGTGTCGTGCCTTCATCTAATTAGCGACGATGAGTGAAGACTCAGTTACCGAAGGTTTAGAATATATGATGAAGGCCGATCATACTTTTACCAAAACCGATGAAACAAAAAAGAATCAACGATATCGTTCAAAAAGGTTTGGTGTCTGGCCGCTTTTGACAATAAGTAAAAAAAAATTGAAACTTCACTAAGGTTGAAATTGCCAGAAAGACAATTAGTTTTTTTGACTTGCTAGGGATATTTGACGGCACGGTTGGTGCAGTGGCTGAGCGATTGGCTGCTGCGCTGCGTGTCGCGGGTTCGATCCCCGCACGGAACAAATATTTGTATGATCTGCAGGTAGTTGTTCCGGGTCTGGTTATTTGTGTATGTGAGTTTTAAATGTTTGTAAACGCACCCACGATACAGGAAAAATTCCTAGTGTGGGGCAACGTTTAAAAAAAAAATAAAAAAATTACCTTCGGGTGATGATAAAGTTAACTCGAAGTCGACTTTATCTACGTATACAACCGTATGTTTGTATGTATGAACATGGACGAAGTAAATGGTATGGGTAAGACTCGTAAAATAATGTAGTTATGTAGTTTCACTAATTTCTTCCTTTTCCTGGAATGAAACGGTGAGTTTATGTAAATACGTATGTAATTAAATTAGGTCAACCGAACAGCAGCAGGCTTGTATGAACATGCATAATCTTATTTACTTTATACAGAGTGGATTCTCTGTTTTTTTTTACTCAGTGGCAATAATTTAAATTAAATAATACATTGTCATTTATGTGAATCCTTTGACGATCCTCCTTTGTCTCTGATTACTGCAAATATCTTATTCATTTGTGACATGTGTCTCAACTTCATGGTACGTCATACGTGTCGGTATGCTATCTCACGTCCATAGATTCCGTCTTTCAGACTTTCTATTTCTATACTAATATTATAAATGTAATGTTTGAAAGTTTGAATGAAGGGGTAATCTACGGAAGTCTTGATCCGATCCTAAAAAATATTTCACTGATGGGAAGCTACATTATTCCCGACTGTCACAACGTTCCCGTGAGATAATTCCCGACCATGAGGTGATCGAAGCCGCGGGCAGAAGTTGGTTTAAAAATAACATTCAAGCAGGTAAGTCATAATTCGCTCGGCAAGCAATTTTCCGGTAGTCCATCAATCAATTAGGTACAGCCACGGGGCACAATTAATCGGGTACAGTTCCACGACATCTCAACTCCACTGCGATCAGACACTCAATGTCGCTGAGAGCTCAAAACATCACGACTCTGTATGTAAGAAGCGCGCTGTGGTGTGAGTAGACATGTAAGTAGGTCGCGTGAAGTCAGTCAGTAGGTAGTGTCCGACTATCTTTCACATTTAGCGCGTACAAACGATCCATGCTTGGAAACTCAAGGAGAGTTTCCAAGCATGTATTATATCATATTCCATTACTACTCAGTGCTCTATACTGGGACATTAATTTATCATTATCATTTGCCTAGCCTTTTTCCGACTATTTTAGGTCGGCAGCTAGTTTGACCAGTTGCAGGTGAATGACATTATTTTACATGGAGCGACGTGCTATCTGACCTCTACAATCCATTTATTGGGTAACACGATAACCCTTGATAAGATTGGTTGTCAGACTGTCAGGCTTATTCTGAGATATCCGTCATTTGCCTAGCTTTTATTCACTGTTTAACCGGATGCATCTGATTGCCAGTATTTTACATGAAGCGACTGCGTATCAGACCTCCACAACCCATTTAGTACTGTGTAATACTATAACCCTTGGTAAGACTGGTTGTCAGACTTTCAGGCCACTGACTACCTGTACCGACTGTCAAATATCAACAAATGAAAGCCGGGACCAACGGCTTAACTTGCTTTCCGAGTCATAGATGAAACTCAGTATGTAATGGGTGGTCACCTATCCAGGGACCGATCTAGACAATCACGGCTTAACCTAAAGATCTAGCCGAGCAGCTGTAGTATTTCCCCACGTAAAAGAAAACCCAATACCCGCCATCTTCTATGCCTTAGACAAAGAAGTAGCAACCGAGCCATTAACTCTACGAGATAACAGCAGCGCCAAATGTCAGCCACAATTTATCTAACATTGAACTCCTGCATTACTTTTATTGTACAACTTTCCTTTGTATGCGCTTCGGTTGGTATCTACATAATGCACTGCAATCTACTATGACATACATTGCAGTGTTTATTTCTTTAAGTGGCAAGTGGTACTTTGTTTTAAGATAAATGCAATATTTAAGGTCGTCATCATTATCTACCTCGGTCGGCTTCAAGTATCACCGGATACAGCTGAATACCAGTATTTTGCATGAAACAAATCCAACCACTACAGCACAGTAATTGAAAGAAAGAAATAAAAAAAAACTTTGTCGCAGGGACATGACGTGCATACAAACTAAGAAAAAAATAATAATAAAGAAAACAGCATGAGATTTTTTTCTATTGAGGGGTAGGCCCGAAACTTCTGATTCTACTTTATTGAAGTAGTCTTTATTTGACACATAAAATATTAACAAAACTTAGAAAGTTCAATATTGTTTAATCATATATTTCAAAAACAATAAATAACTTTCTAGATGATATTACTCTTTACAGAAAATTCAATAGATCTTGACAGACGAGTCTTTTTTGTTTCACTTTTATTATTATAAAAAAATCGACTTCAGATGCCATTTTAAATAAAGAATCAAAGAGGTCAATTAATAGGTTTGGTTGAAAAGTACGTATTCAAAAAGGCTCTTGTTTAAATAAATAATACTATTCCCGTGTCTGATCTCTTTTCTACACAGGTAACCTAAAATATGAAATCTAGTTACTCTGTCAATTTTCTCAATACACTTTACACTGCTATTGGTATTTGACCTTTACAAGTATCGTTTTGACCTTCACCAGAGTACATACCACTTGAGAGCCTGCCCTGGTTGGCAACGATGTGTAAGTACATCCTAACCAACGAGATTTAGGTCTGATAAGGGACTGGATACAGTGATTTGACTGTCAGTAACACACCTGATCTTCGTGACCGGAATGTAAACGTAGAATTTCGCAATGAAACTGTGAATAGTCTATTTTCTCTTTATGTTGTAACTAGCTTTCGCCCGCGGCTTCGCTCGCGTTAAGTTATAATTTGGCAATCAATTCGGGTTGTACTCTGCTTGTAACAACATAATTCAATCTTGATTCGAAAGACACGTGGCGCCATCTATTATCATAATAACTTTATTGTCGTTTTCCTCGGGAACAGTACATTTTTTCGGGATGAAAGGTACCCTGTGTCCGTTTCTGTACACCTGACAATGTAAATGCAAAATTTCAGGTTTATCGGTTCAGTGGTTTATTCGTGATAAGGTACCAAACTAATTTTCACATTTATGATATTACTAGTTGTGCCCGCGGCTTCGCTCACGTGACCACGTATTCTTTTTTTTTGTCATTGTCTAAGTTTCTGAACGAAAAATATAGCACATCATGATTTATCCTGGGTCCCAACGGTTAATAGCATTAAAAACTAAAAAAAATCTAAGTTTGGTTTTTCAACGATTGTAGTGCATTCATAGCTCACTTATAAAGTTTCTCCCCTTTGGTCACACTTCGTCTTATTTATGTTACTCAAAGTTTTTAATTGAAAATCTGTAATATTCTAACTATGGTGATACATAATAGTTTATAATATTACTATGGATTTTTGACAGCACGGTTGTGAGTTTTAATGTCAGTGATGAACTTTAAGCAATACTTGTCTGCACAGGGCTTTGGTGTTCCATGCAGTGTTCTAGTTTATCATCACAACATCACATATTTAATCTTATCCAATTATTTGGGTTTCTTTTTCCAACTATGTTGGGATCGGGTTCCATTCTAACCAGATGCTGCTGATTACCAGTATATTACATGAAACGACTGGCTATCAGACCTTCACAACTCAGTGACTGGGCAATGTGAAGTAATCATCACATAATTGGCAGATAATTATCTATTATGAGACTACCATTTTACATGAACGAACAAACACACTGTGCCTCTAACTAATTATCTATTAATTGTATGACAATCAGTGGCAATTACATTTGCCTCTGTAAATTACCGTGGAGCAGTTACGATATCATACAGGTATTATTATTATTGAAATTACGTAGGTAATTAGTTAAACGAATCGTGTCGGAGATGTATGTCAGGTCACAGTATAAATATTATTCAGTATTGTGACTCGGCCCTGTCCTTGAAATAATTACCTACAGCCGGGCGGTACGTTCGCGATGTTAACAATAATAATATACACCATGACTTTTTAGTCGACTTACAACCGCAGCCCACTTTGTATCCAATGAACACTAAGCATTCATAAAAAAAATAGGTATTTATGAGATTTTAATAATTTAAAAATTAAAATATTGTTCAATATTATGACGCATGACGTAGTTAAAACACCCTGTTGTGAGCGATGATCTACTGGACACGACGCTGGGTAGGTATATTCTCCCGTTTGACACGTAAACATCATTAGCAGGATGTTTCATAATTTTTTCTAATGTTTATTTATTTTTCTTTGTACATATTACGGTAGGTAAAAAAAAAAATCGCGCCTAGAACTATTTTATGTCGGGCTCATTCAGTGGACCACCTTTGTAAGACGACTAAAAAGTCACGGTGTATACCTATAAATTATCGGTTTCCAGTCAAACCGGATGCAGCCGAATACCAGTATTTTACATACTTTGGTCCTAACAGATATTCTCAATAATCATCATCATCATTCTCTCGTCCTAATACCAATTTATTTCAAGTTCGTCGCAGCATGTCTTCAGGTGCCTACAGGGTGGAAAAAACATCGAATATTAAAAAAGTGCAATACCTACACGGTCTTAATGCTGTTTTTTTTTTAAATTACCGATGAAAAATTACTATGTTTAGAATGAAGTACTGAATATGTGGTAATCGTTTGTGCGTGATCTTCAACCCTGTATATCTTCGTGTCAGTTAAGTTCACCCCTTTTTAACCATTAAATAATTTTTCACACAGTCAATCCACCGTTTCTTTAGTCTTTCCCAATCCTTACAGCCGTTCACATTCATGCTCAAAACTTTCATCTCGACATTTTCGTTATCCCTCCACAACTGTTACCAGGCATTCCGTTCATAAACAATTATTAAATTAATTATTAAATAAAAGCAGAAAAGAATGAAAGGGCGTCAAAATTTCTTCCGCATCACTGACAACGCAAATAGTGCCCAGAAGCTGGCAACATTGCAGTGGATGGCCACGGTGCCCAAGGAGTGTCTGCTTTTATCAATGGAGAAGGTGATATCGCAGAGTGGCCACTCCTATCGTTATCTTGACTCAACCAACTAACAAAGAAAAGTGTCGAACGCAGTAAGATCCGGTTCTGAAACATTTACGAGGGCACCAGAATATATACATCACTAAACCAACCACTACACTGTACGCGTAGTTTATTTATGTTACAAAGTTAGCTCCCTACATATACATTAGACGTATTTAACAGCTACTACATTCAAGCTGTCTGAAGATTTTACTATCGCAGATGTGGAGGACTCTTACACAATCTCGAAACATCTTGAAACGTCTAGAAACGTCTCGAAACTTCGTATCGGTTTCGATCTGAATCCTTAAACGTAGAAGGTAGATTTTTATCGCACTAGACGTTTTAGGAGATTAGAGGATCCCAAGGAACTTGGATTTAATTTGTCGTACGCACCTGCCCAATCGTACCTATGTATAAAGAGTTTCTGAATCAAAGATGGCTCAAGGAATCAAGATGGCAAATCAATTAATTTTTTTACCAATCTAATACCCAGTCCAAGAGCCAGTCTTTATTATATAATGTAAGTTTATACATTCACAGTATAATCTGTTGTGTTGATTAGAAAAATAACGTCATCACACACACAGTACTTATTTCACATAGAACAGACCTCACTTTGGAATATCAATATCATCATCTGCCTAGCCTTTTCCCAACTATATTGGGGTCGGCTTCCAGTCTAACCGGATGCAGCTGAATACCAGTATTTTACATGGATCGACTGCCTATCTGACCTCCAAAACCCAGTTAGTACTAGGTGATACGATACCCCTTGGTAAGACTGATTGTCAGACTTATTAGGCCACACCTATAACGACTGTCAAAGATCTACAAATGACAACCGAGACCAACGGCTTAACGTACTTTCCGAGTACTGAGGAAACTCGGTATGTAAAGGGTGGTCGCCCATCCACAGACCAACCTAGGCACGGCTTAACCTAAAGATCGACTCGAGCGGCTGTTATTATTAAGCCACGACTCTTTAAACGCTAAATGTATTAAATTAAAACATGTAAGGTCAGTATGATTGTATAAACATACGATAAAACAATACAACAGGCTCATTTGTATTCCAGACTATAATAAAACGTTTTCAACTCAAATGCAAGTTGGAAACTAAACCAACAAGATAGTTTCAAGCAGAATAAATTCGCAAGAACTAGCAAAGAATCGGGATTATTTTTGATCCCAGGATTTTTCTACTTTTCTTGTTATTGTAATTGTGATGTTTAATAATAATGAACTTCCAAACTCTGTCAATTACAAATATGTAGTATACTCTGGGAAGTTTTGAAAAGATTACCTGTCGTAACATAACACCACACCTGTAATACCCGAAGGCTAAGGCAGAGGTGTACCGAATAGTACACCCACATTTCACCAGCTATGTTTAAGTCCTGTGTAATAGGGTGCGAGACTATTGCCATCAACCAGGCACAAATCCAGACAGCGGGGCTGCTACTGAGAAATTCTTGATGGAAAAAACCCATAACAATGACCGATCTGGGAATCAAGCCCACAGCAGTTGCAATTGCAATCACTAGACCAACGATAACGTAATCACTCCTATAATCCACAATTTTCCACCTCACTGCTAACTGAGCTAAAGAGAAATAGCTCCTGGCAAAATATTAACAATAAAATATAAGCACAATAGTACATTAAAAGTTTGGAAACTCGTGCTAACTTCGGTAAAAGTTAAATGAAAATTCGAAATTTCTAATGGGTACCAAGAATGGATTGAATTGTTCGAAACACAATTAGCTCGTGAGTCCTAACCTCGTTAGTCTAGTGGTTGAAAACGCTACTGCCCAGCACGAGGTATTGGGTTCGATTGATTTACGGATAAAGAGTTATTGGGTTTTTTGATCAGGAATTTCTCTACTGCAGTCCAGAGTCAGGATTTATGGTTGATCTCGCTTTCTGTTACATGACTTACTGTACATAAATGTTGATGTACTTCAGGTACACCTCTGAGGGCTCACGGGCTTTCAGAGTGGGGATTAGACAGCCAGTGCTCAGAGATGACCAGCAGCACAGTCGTCACGTGCTGCCGTGCACACTTACTCAGCCAGACTCAGCGGAGACCTCTGTATAGTCGCCCCAGGGATGTGCCTAAACAGGCGTTGCACAGAGGGGGTTCCGGACAGCTCTTTTAAGAGGATACGGTGATTCCTCTCATGTGTGGATTGTGACCACCGGGATGGTTTTAGTGCTGTAAAAATACCACACTCCCCGGCCTTATCCCCAAAGACCGGTCGCCTTTTGAAGGTTCCCCACGAAAACAAAAAGAAAAAATAAAGTTACACATCTGCCTTACTCTTTAGGTAACAATAGGTGTGAATGGTGTGATGTAGTGTAAAATTTACACTAGAAGTCTTCAAGCTCGTATTTATTTAAGACCAACAAGTTGTTTATGAAGACCGCAGGTTGCGGGCGGCGGTTACAGGAGTGCGGCATACCGTCCTTAGATATGTATCTGTATATCATGTGACGTCATAGAGGGTGGTTTGGATAACCACAATTGTATTCACTGAAAGGTAAGGTGGGCAAAGCCACATTTCGCTGAGGAATTCTAAATAACTTGGTAAGACGAGTTGATAGCGGAGTCAGAAACTACACAGGTAAAATCTTTGATTCGAAGTCGATTTTTTTTGTTGATCGCTATTTTTTTCAAATGGAATGGCCAAAGGATCCATGGTGTTCTGCCATCTGTTGTGTTGTTTCAGCATAAACGATACAAATACAGACAGGACGTAGAATTTCTAAGTTTATAAATAAGTGAAGTTCATTGCCTCGTTGGTCTAGTGTCGATTCCCAGGTCCGGCAAATTGTTATTTGGTCAGGAATTTCTCAGAATCAGTCATGTAGTCGAATTGAGCCTGGTTGATAGCTCGCCCCCAACCTATTACATGGGACATTAACATAACTGGCGAAATGTGGGTGTACTGTTAGCGACCAACACCATCTGCTAACCCTTCGTTTGGATGTTCATTTTACCACAAGAGTCTAAAATCAATTTTACATGTTTCTTTCTAATAGTCAATGGTAGATTTTATTTTACCATTTTAAAATGGCGAAATAAACCTAAAAAAAGCTGGTTATGTTGGCATCAAAAAGCGCATTTTTTATGTCAACACCAGTTTCTTTTAGCGGTAATTGTAACAAGCTCGCGGAAAATGTTTCCCTATTTTTTTCTAGCCCAAAAAGAAAAGAAATTACGAATAAATCATGCGTAATATATTCCTTATTTTTTGTTGGTCCAGCGAAAATTGGAGAGTAATACGAGATTAATGTCTGAAAAGGTCTGGATATAAAAACAGACGAATTCCTTTGGATTTGGCTGTTAACTTGTCATAAATGTAGACGTGGCGAAGTGCCAACACTTTGAGTGGCGTCGAAGATTCTCTTTAACACTGCTATAAATCTGAAGATATAAAAATGTTTGGGGCTGAGTGTTATTTTTGTTTGTACCTCCGTAAACTTCTGTTTTTATACGATATTAGAAGTTGTAGCCATAATAATTTAAACTCAAACTCAACTCAAAGCATTTATTTCAAATAGACCCGTGACAGGCACTTTTGCATAGTCAAAAATAAGCTACCTACAGTCCCGCCACAGGCATAATAACTGTGAATGGACTGTAGTTGCCCATTCGAAAATAGTAGATCTCATGGAGAAGAATGGGCAAGAAACTCCATGGACACTCTTTTCAAATCAAGTTATATTTATATTAAATAGTCTTGGGTACAATATTATTGCTTCTAAATGTGAGCACAATGTAGAGATAGGAAAATAAAACAAAACCACAGTTAAAATCATAAAGATTAGGATAAGCTAGTCGCTAAGTAGAAGCTATGCTAAGTGTCAAAATGACTTATCGATTGCGATTGGATTGAAGAGCAACATGTGCTTCATTTTACAAGAATTTGTGTGGTATACAACACTACATCTAAAAACCCGACTACTGAAAAATCACGCTCTAATTAAATTCGGGGTTTACAAGGTAAAATCGACATCGAAGTCGGTTAAAATCGGCTCGGGTAGCCTATGTTACCCGAGCCATGGTAACGAATCGATTGACATCTTATTCATCAAAATCGGATGATAGTTTAGGCGCTACGGAGGAACATACGTAAATACAAACATACATAATATGCACATAGACTGCTAAAATTATAACCCTTCCGTATATATTATATACGGCTTCGCCGTAGTAGGGTAAAAATACATCAAACGGCACATACATACAAACCTGTAAATGTTAGATAGTTAGATCTCTACTCTGCCTGCATGCAAAATAGCATTATTGAACAAAATGATAAAATAACAGTTTCAAAGAGATGTTGTTGTATTGATAATTACGACTATACCTTTGCATATATATTTTTTTCTTTTTGAAGACTTCTGGGCTGACATCATTAGCAGTATAGAAGTCAAGAGACAAAGTGCTTAACATACACGAGTCAAAGTCATGCCAAATTATAAACTGGAACCGGTTAAGCCAGCGCAAAATTATTTTGACCTGAACTTATTTTTAATTCAGTCTGTATTTCGTTTCACGAAGTCTTTTAATTTAGCTTTTAAAAAGGCCGGCCGACTCTTGACTGCCAGCGGTTTTAATATCGTATATTTTTCCTCGTTGCTTGATACCATCTCAGGAAATTAATATTCCACAGTGCTAATCTTAAGACATCTTAGGAAGATCAAGTACTTACTTTTAAGAAGATTAATTCTGCCCCTCATGAATAATTAATTAAGTAAAAGATTTTAAGTACCGTTTTTATAACCCATTGGTATTAATGAAATTCAGGGATATTTAGATTCTGTAGGTACCTAATAAATATACAGTAAAACTAGGTAATACATTATTTATTTGCCTAATGTTGTTTCACTTTGCCAAAGATTTACAGTCTTTTTCGTAACTTGTTTAGTGGCTAAGCCTATTTATGGTACGAAATTATTCTTGACTGGGGACTTCCACTGTCTGAGTTAGGTACTCAGACAATAGAAGAAGTCCGCAGTTGTTGGTTTAATCACAGTGCGATTTCAGCCCCGACTTCGTGTTATACGCTCCATTTGCCAATAAAGAACGTGCATACATATGTAATTGGTTATTATTGACAGGCCAATATCATAAGTTGATAGATTCATCATCTGCCTAGCCTTTTCCCAACTATATTGGGGTCGGCTTCCAGTCTAACCAGAAACAGCTGAATACCAGTATTTTACACGGAGCGACTGCCTATCTGGCCGCCACAACCCAGTTAGCACTGGGTAATACGATACCCCTTGGTAAGATTGGTTGTCAGACTTTTTGGGCCACTGACTACCAAACGACTGTCAAAAATCTACAAATGATACCCAGGACCAACGGCTTAACGGCATATCAGTCGATAGATTCAAATGAAATAAATTAGAAAATTGTTCTGAAAGACGGGACAGTTTGCTGACCATAATACAATGCAAGCGATATGGTGACCCGACCACAATAAATTGTACTGCGGTAAAACTGCCATAACCACGCCTTGGTATCTTTTGTGATGGCAATACGGAAATAATAAGCCCTTTGTTTAAACAGAGCCGGATATATAATCAAATAATAGATATGCTCCATGTAAATAAATGATCAATGATCAGCTGCATGAGCTTCATCGTAGGGCCTAGACAAAAGGTTGCATTTGACAATAGGATTGACATTGATTGCCGGTAGCTTAAGTCATTCAATATACAACGTGTTTTTTTTATATCCCATAACTCTAGGGGTATTCTATAAGTAAAAATTATACTTAAAGTCCTTGAATATGTGGTCCAAAAATGCATAGTTTCGAAGATAATTATTATCGATCATCTCGATGTGTGTAGGTATTTGAGTTTCATTGATAAATACGAGTAAATTTTCATTCAACCAATCATTCATATTTTAAGCTAAGAAAATGCGACGTCATATTTCACGTAAGTGTGTTTTACATTAATAATCGGAACTTTGTCGAATTATTTTGTATGAAAATTGAAAACAAAAAAAAAAAAATTGAAAAATAATTCATATGCCAGTTGATTCTTTGATATAGTCTCATTCATACCCTAGAGTTTTGGGATATCAAAAAAACCCCTTGTATAGTGATTTTTCTGTCATCGTTTGCGCTGATAGAATGTCAGTTTGCTTACGCCTTCGGGCTAGATGGTTAGGCAAACACTTCTTTTTCTCTAATGTCGTGATGGCCGAGAGTTTAAGGCCTCGCCTCTCATGCACGAGATTGTGGTTTCAAATCCGAGCAAGTACAAATGTGACTTTTTCAACATAATAACATATATGTATTTACTTTCTAAGTTTATCTTGGACATCACTAATATTGGTGAAGCAAAACATCGTGAGGAAACATGGACTTTAAATTAAAATGCCTAAGTCTGAAATTGTCAACTCGTCTTGAGCAAATCGGTGATCAATGCTCGAAACTTCTTTGTATGAAAAGAGGCATTTGCCCAACAGCGGGACAGTAATATTATATATTACTAGCTGACCCGCGCAACTTCGTCTGCGTCACATAAGAGAGGGTTAGAGGGTGTGTGTCAATTCTAAAGGAGCACATCACCCACATAATGAAAATACCAGCGCGGTACCTGACCATTATTATTTTGCTGCGGAATTATTTTAAAACTGTGATATCTCGGATCTGCTAAGATATTCATTAGAATCAAATTATGTTAGAGCAATTTCGTTCTAAATTAAATACTCTTGTGATGAATAACGTATTTATTTGGATAAGGATAAATACCATGTTTACAAAAACACCTTTGCAAAAATAACGCATATTTTTTGAAGAATATTGAGAACCATAAAAAAGGTTATAGTGAGTGAGTAAGTTAAAAGATATACATATGCTATCACGGACTTTTTTTAGAACTTTTAAAAGGAACAATTCATGCATGATTTCTGCGTAACTTTAACCGTTTACGCAGCGGACGCAACGGAAGCTCTCAAAAGGAATAAATTTTCCGCGTTTTTTATTTTGTGTGCAATCCAGAATAAGAATCACTAAACTATTCTTATTATGTTTTTCCAAATAAGGGCTGCCCTCGACAGCCTTTACGTCTTCATCCTCGGACACTCGATGACAGCCAGTGCCCAGCTAGATCTACAGTTCTCATCAAGGTGCATGAAATGAGCCCGAACACGATATAGATGCTGTAAACTTTTGAGGTCCTATTGCAGCTGCCCTCCGCTCCATCGTCAGACCTTCGATGAAAGTCATACTCCAGCTAATTCTAAAGTTCTCATCAAGGTGTATGAAATGAGCCCAAACACGATTTTTAGGGTGCCGTAGCCGAAAGGCAAAAACGGAACCCTTATAGATTCGTCTAACCTTATAGATTCGTCTTGTCTGTCTGTCCGTCTGAATGTCATAGCCACTTTATTCCGAAACTATTCGGACTAAACCGTTGAAACTTGGTAGGTAGATGTATTCTGTGAACCGCTTTACGATTTCTATACAATAATAAAAAAATAACAGATTAAGGGGGGCTCCCCACAGTTGCGATAGTTTTTGAGAGGATCCGGCAATTGGCTCTCGAGATGGCTTTGCACAAATCTAAGGCCATGTGCTTTCATGGGCCTTGGAATGCGCCACCGTCAGGATCCATGCTGACGGTAGGAGGGGTTCCCTTCGGCATCGAGTCGACTTTGAAGTACCTGGGACTCGTCCTCGACAGCCGACGGGCAGGGGCTGCCTTCAAGCGGCTCTTGCCCAACCTGAGGGGTCCAAACCCCTCCTGCCGTAGGCTCTACGCGGGGGTTGTGCGGTCCATGGCCCTTTACGGGGCCCCGGTGTGGGCGCGTTCAATTAAGCGGCGTGCCGCCCACTACCTGAACGCGCCCCAAAAGGTGGTAGCCGTTAGGCTAATTCGGGGGTACCACACGATCTCCCGCGAGGCGGCGACCCTCATAGCCGGATTGCCGCCATGGGATCTGGAGGCGATAGTCCTCGCGCGCCTGCATGAATGGCGCGCGGGGGCACTACGTCGGGGGGAAACTCCGCTGCCGCGGCAAATCACCGCTCAGCGGACAAACCTCCGACGCGATCTCATGGCGACATGGAGACAGCGAATGTCGCAACCCAGTGCAGGGCACGCCACAATAGTGGCAATAAGTCCCCTCTTTGAGGAGTGGCTAGAGAGGCGCCACGGCGCCCTCACCTTCCGCCTGACGCAGGTCCTCACCGGATACGGTTGTTTCGGGAGGTTTCTGCACCGAATCGGGCGGGAGGAAACGCCCGGGTGCTATCATTGTGAGGATCGTCCGGAGGACACGATGGCGCACACCGTGGAGGTCTGCCCCGCTTGGGCGGAGCTCCGCCGTATCCTCGTAGCGGCGATCGGCGGCGGCGACCTCTCGCGCCCGGCCCTGGTTCAGGCCATGGTCCGGAGCGAGAGGGAATGGGAAGCCGTCACCTCCTTCTGCGAAGCAGTCATGCTAGCGAAGGAGGTGGCGGGACGTGAGAGGGAGAGAATCTCTCGCCCCAGCCGCCGCGGGGGATGCACCGGGCGTCGGGGGCCACGTGGTGGCTACCGGCCACCGTAGGTGCGGGCCTGTCGACGGTGAGTAATGGATTAGCGTCTGAGCCGCGCGGGTACCTTACATAGATAGATCTAAACTTCCCTCCCGCACGCGCACCCCGCCTTGGTGACGTCCACTTCGCAACAGGCCGTGCAGCAGAAATCGTAATATATTTTAATTTCGCCATAACTTCAAAACCAAACGTCCAATTTTAATCATTCAAAAACCAAATATTATCTACATAAACTGTACTTAGTGATGAAATAATTAATTTTGATAAGGATTATAGCATGAGTAAAATAAATGCGTTTAAATGTAGTCCAAAAAAAATCAAGATAAAAAAATGGTTGCAATAATATAGCTTATGTACAATGGCGAGCTTAACCCAGAATTGGGTTTTCTTACAGCAAACCAAATTTTGATTGCGAAATTTGCGTAAGAGGATATGTAATGTGCATGTGTATTTTTTCGTTATCTTGTGTGCAATAAAGAATAAGTAAGTATAAGTATGAATAAGTATGGTTGTTGTGCCTCACTCGACATAGATAGGTATAGTGTGTCGCGGATTTTTTTGTAGATATTTATAAGATCTACAATTAATTAGAACATTTTATGGTTCTATCTTTTATAGTTTAGGCAGCGTACGCAAAATAAGTAACTTTTCTGGTTGATTTTTTACACCTTGTGTCCGAAAAACCCAAATATCTTACGGAACCCTATTTTTTTCCAAAATAAAATTTAGCCTATGTTACTTGTGGGTAATGTAGCTTTCGAATGGTGAAAGAATTTTTCAAATCGGTCCAGTAGTTTTTGAGCCTATTCATTACAATCAAACAAACAAACAAACAAAGTTTTCCTCTTTATAATATTAGTGTAGATGTAGATAAACACTTCTGCCTAGTCTTATATGTAAAACCTATTTTACATGCAATGGTTAGTCATTATCGACCTAACCACTGCATAAAATATATGTGCGCTCAAAAGTATTTCATGTTAATTCAGCAATGTGAACCATTACACAGAATCGATGGCTTAAATCAACGAATGCACACGAAAACCCGTTTGATATGTTAATGTTCGGAAGAAGCCTCTATTCAGTATTGGTGCTCCCAAAGCAATGGTAATGAGTGACAGTTGAGTACAATATTTTTGTTAAAGTAGGATACATCCATATCCATACTACCATACTAATATTATAAATGCGAAAGTAGGTTTGTTGGTTACCTTTTCATGCCTAAACCACTGAACCGATCATCTTGAAATTTTGCACATACGTTGTCAAGTGTAGTGAAACGGACATAGGCTACCTTTCATTCCGAAAAAAAGTTCTGTTCCCGAAGACAATGACAATAACGTTATTATGATAATAGATAGAATAGAATACAAGCAGAGTACAACCCGAATTGATTGTTAAATTCTAAATAAACGCAAGCGAAGCCGCGGGAAAAAGCTAGTTTTACATAAAAAATATCACGCCATTATTTTTTCAGGAACGCTTCCACGTTGATGACGAGGAGAATATTTTAGAATATTTCTTGCCGTTTGAAGAAAAGATCTTAAGAAAACTTGCAAGTTTCAGGTAGATAAGCTAAACATATTCAGGCACTAAAACTTTGGGCACTAGCAGAGAATATTTATCATAAAGTCAGCCGTATGCATCACTAGTACAAAATCGTAAAAAAAACATTGAAAATACGTCGCAAAAAATGAAGACACCACGGAAATCTTCAGTAAAGAGGATTACCTTCAGAATTGATACGATTGTACAATTCAGTGAGTATTTCATCAGATCGAACAGATTTTTTTTTCCCATAAAGCTTACAAATATTATTATTTATCTTGTAAGAATTTGTTTACCTAAATCATGCATGTGTGGAAAATTCGAGTTTTCATTTACTACCAAGAACATTAAGCGAAATTCAAAATTCAACTTTAAATCAATTCATTATCTCTTCACAAACATGACTTATTATGTATGTATATAGACTTACTTAAAATTACAGTACATAAATTAGTTTGTGAGAGACTGGTGTCTGTACTAGGAAAAGCTGTAATAAAAGTAAAATCAACAGCTGTAATGACAGAATAAATCATTTAAATAAAACTTTTGGTCGTCATTTCCGTTCCGTGCATGGCACGCGACGTCATCACATATCCCAGTCGCAATTTAATGGAATGCGACATACTCGTTATTGCCTAGTTTGACACATTACACTTGTACCGTACCGAAAGTATTTTATTTGTATTGTCACGTTTATTATAAGTCTTACTTACTTACTGTATTATTTACAAATGTGAAAGTTTGTATGGATGGATGAATGGATGATGGAATGGATATTTGGTACTCTTTCACGCAAAAACTACTCAATGCATTTGGATGAAATTTGAGCTAAGCTAGTATTATTTAAACGTATTTGATCACGATCCAGTTGATGTTTACAAAACCTTGAGCCACATCCCACGATATGGTTTACCTGACCGGAAGACAAATAGAATGTCGGATGCAGTGTTCCATGTTTGGAAGTTTCTCGTGGAAATCTAAGTGCATCCGGTATCCGGACTTCTGAAACGATTTAATTACGACGTAGTTTCTACAGTAAATGACCGCAGACCTGCTGACATTAGATCGAACGTTATGGATCTTCACGCCCGTAAATCCCGACGGGTTAGGCAGAAGTGTAGCTAAAAGAAAACCCACATTTCGCTAGTTATGTTAAAATCCCATGCAATAGGGGGCGAACCGGGCACAAATCCAGACTCCGTAACTGCTACGGAAAAAATCCTAATGGAAACCCTCAATAATATTTTGCCCGATCTGGGAATCGCAGGACCTCATGCTTAGCAGTTCCGCTTGCAATCACTAGACCAACGAGGCATCGATGGGATACGTCAAATTCGATTCTAGGAAATGGGCCCGTGCTTCTTGTACCAACCCCATAGTGTGGTGCAATAAAATAGCATTCATGATGATACTAACGCTCGGTTTCTGGAACGAAAATCAACAGCTTATCAATCAAAAAACCGTAAACTGCTGTGATTGGTTGGCTGAATTATCAGCCATCAATCGCGTCACATTCCAGAAATTAAGTTTAAGCAGTCAGTCAGCTGCGCTACCAACCTGACAAAAAGCTTTTTGTCAGTTTACTAAGGCTTGAGTTAATTACGGGCTAATGCGAAAGAGCAAGAATTACCATAAATGTTAACAAAGATTACTTTATCCTCATGTCGTGGTATTTCTTTACTACCGAATAAAATCACTTTTGGTTGAGGGGAAATCATTAAATGCTCTCACCCGCACCCCTCTGGGCGGAGCGGAATGGAGTGTCAGACTTGTACTGACTAAAACTCATCCATGTTCCTTTTTTGCCGTTTGTGTTCCAAGACCGTGGTATCACTTTCGAACAGTCCCGCAGCCCCGGCAGGCATCGGCCCTTGCCGGCCCTTTCCTTGTTGCTGACATTTATTTGAGGCGCGAGTGGAACACGAACTAGGAAATTACTCAGCGTCCACAGGCCCGCGCCTACGGTTGCCGGGAGCCACCACGTGGCCCCCGACGCCCAGTCCGCACACTTAAGCTACAAGTAATTTAAAAAGTTCCGTAACCAAGAGAAAGACAATAAGGTAAAAGTCGAAAACCTTACAAAGGCTCCGATGACTGTTTATTTTTGGAAGCTTTTATTCAACTTCCAAACATTTCTGTGGCATTTGAAGACTTTCACGCAACAGTATCATATTTTTCCTTTCGTTTACTTTCGACCCCTTGGGCGAGATATCATAGAATTTAACAGAAGGTAAATTACATTTTATACTTCGGAAAAATATGTTTTTCCACTATAAATGTATGCGGGAGAACATGATACCAGCTCCAAGGGACCATAGACCTAAATATTTGAAAAAAAAAACCTCCACGCGTTCCTGAGAAAAGGGGTGCTTGATACACGGATAGCGAAGTGATCCTATAAGGGTCCCATTTTTTTCTTTATAGGTACGTTACCCAAAAAAAAATCTCATAAAAATATCCTCTTTTCAGCGACATGTTTCCAATCAAAACTTCAAGAACTTGACCAAGTTAACTTTCTGTTCTTGCCAATTGAATGGCTACACAAACTCGGGGCCTCCTCCAAACAAATCTAATAAAGTGACGTCACGAAAAAGAAATTGCATTTTCCCCGTTACATTGTATTGAAAGGAATGTTATTTCGTCTGGGGTAACGTTTCAATTTGTTAAGGTGAAATCTTAGGACAGGACCGACTTGAGGGAATGCTCGAATTAAGTCGTTCGATCTTAGAAGCAAGAGGCGAGATGTCTTGTGAAAAAGACCCCTATTTGTAGGATAAAAAAAACGATCAAAGATCAAAAAAAAAAAGTGCCAGTATCTGGTAGAAAATGCCTATGACATAAAGTCCACCTCTGTACTTTGTGCTTGAAGTGTTGAATAAATAAATAAATAAATAGGACACGAACAGAGAAAACAAAAATATTGCTATATGCTCTGTTGTTTATGAATGACGAGTCGGAAATAATTCGTAAAAATAATGACGAAAGATTTTGTTGTGTACGTAAATCATAATGCTGTCAGTCAGAAATTAACTTAATTATCGTCTCAAACAAAACAACAGGCATAAAGTTATGTGTTTTCCAAAAGAGGTCAGCAGAAACGATAACCTTCTATTTGAAATACTATTGGAACTGAAATGAAAAAACAGCTTTCAATCAAAGAATAGATTTGACTACCTACAAAAGTATTTGTGTTTGCAGAAGCAATGTGCAGAATATCCTTACTAATATTATAAATGCGAAAGTAAGTTTGTTTGTTTGTTTGTTACCTTATCACGCCTAAACCACAAAACCGATCATCCTGAAATTTTGCATATACGTTGTCAGGTGTACAGAAACGGACATAGGGTACCTTTAATCCCGAAAAAAGTACTGTTCCCGAGGAAAACAACAATAACGTTCTTATGATAGAATATATGGCGCCACGTGTCTTTCGAATCATGATTGAATTACTATATTATAATAGTAGTCTGTTAAGAGTTTGATTGTCAAATTCTAAATAAACGCGAGCGAAGCCGCTAGCAAAAGCTAGTACAAAATAAAAGGAGACTTCTTTTTACTTCGACAGTTCAATACCGCTAGGAAATCAATTCTTGAAGAAAAATCATCTACAAAAGGTAGGTACCTCAGATAAACAATTTGATATTGCTTCGAGCTTTACCTTTGAAGATAAGAGTGCCAGACACACACTTAGGAACACGTCTGGAACTATAAAAGCCAATGTTTCTTTTTCTACCGTATCTTTTTACTGCTTTTATCTGTCAAAGCATGTGCTTGGTTTGTTTTTTGGTCTTTTCCTTTAAAATTCTTGGTTGTTTTGAGTAGAGTTCGAAAACCGCATTCTTTTTCTTCCGTACTACGCTTTTACGAAATTTGCTCTGGTAAGAATACATTCAGAAGTTCTAGGTAAACCTAGACCTATAATTCTATTGTGCAGTCAAATTGAAAAAAGAAACAACTAAAAATAATTAATTTTTTAAATTGTTAAGATCAAAATTTTAGAATGTTTATTACTTCTGATATCTTGTTCAAATGAGGCCCTATAATCACACACATACAAGTCATCGATTACTTTAGTAAATAGGACTTGGAGACACAATTGGCATCTTTCCCACCAAAACACCAACCACAGAAAACAAATTAGCACCATCATTAACACCCTGGAAACAAAGAACATACCGTCGCAGGGTTTCTCGGCATCCCTTATGAGATTCACTTGACAAATGCCGCTGCCGGCTGCGTTGCAAATTCTCGCATTGTTGGGCTGCCCGAACAGTGCCCTGTTAATGAATGCAATTAAAGCGTAGAGCGCAGTCGTGCACAAGGAATGAAGCTATCCTTAATTTTGAAAGGATTCTTACTAAGTGGTTTGGCAGAGGTGTATCATAGTTCCTACACCATATTGCGACAGTTTTGTTTAATTGTATTAGGGGGCGAGCCTATTGCTATCGACCAGGATCATGTCTAGGCTTCGTGGGTGCTACTGACAAATTTCTGATGGAATCTGTTCCTGAATTTCCCAATAAAGCTTGGCTCGAACTGGGAATTGAACCCAGGACCTCATGCACAGCAGTCAAATTTGGAACCATTACACCAACGAGACACATTATTTATCATGTAGTATCGAATTAGTTATATTTTGTCTTCGTAGCTTATATTGGGGGTATTGTAAAAAAAAAATGTGCTTTTTGAACCCATTTTAACGAGCTAGATTGCAGACCGCACTTTGACAGATGATGCACTGAGGTATTTGTCAAAGTCTGTTTCTGCAATTTGCCCTTTAAAGTATGTTTTCATTGACACGAGGTAACAGGAATTTTAATATTACATAACATCACGCCTGTAATCACCGAAGGGTTAATTAGAAGTGTAGCTAATAGTACACCAACATTTCGCCAGTTATGTTTAAGTTCCATATAATAGAGAGCGAGCGTATTGCCATTAAAACGGGCACAAATCCAGACTCGTGGCTGATACTGAGAAATTCCTAACGGAAAAACACTTTTCCCGACCCGGGAATCGAACACAGGGCCTCATGCTCAGCAGTCGCACTTGGGACCACTAGACCAAAGAGGCAGTCTTATATTCTCTTTTACTATTTACTTATTTTAAGCTGCATTTTAGCTAAAAAATCAGGCTTAGCGTCTCCAGTAGTTAGTGAAAATCGTGTCTAGCGTAAATTAAAGTCAAGCAAACTCGATCAGGTCGCTAAAATGTACCTTGATTACATGACTGGAGTTATAAAATTGTAGGCGTCGAAAATTCGTAGAAGTAGCTCAATTAAGTCTCGTCGTAGACACTCAGCTTGCTAATTTGTAGCAGTAATTAATAATTTACGCGCTTAATTAACGTTACGTAAGTTTACCGTCGATTACTTATATTGTTGTTATTTTGACAGCTCATTACGTAGTTTCCAACAGTGTTGTTAATTGGATAGTTAATTTACGATAGTAGTAGAGGTAGATTATTAATTTAGTAGTAGAGTCTGGCTTGCCGATTGATTGATTTATTATTAAGTATTAATTTTTGTTATGTGAATGTCTTGTCATTTAATTTTTAACTTAAATACTGGGTTTATTGACAACAAGTGAATAATTACATTATACGAGTATACAAACTACAAATCTATAATAGTAAAAAAAAATTATGTACAAGAATCAAAATTACAGGGCGTCAAAAAATTCGTCCACATCGTTGTCAACAGGAAAAGTGCCCAGAAGGCTGGCAGCTTGTTATTTATTTTGTAATTCGATTAGATATAGATTAAGATAATGATTAATAATTGTGTAATTTGTTATGATGAAATTGTATTGTGATTTTTTATTTAATTAAGTATGTAAATTTGTGCTATGGATAATTTTATAATCTGAAATAAACGTTTAATAATAATTTTTCATTGTTATAATATTCTCTTTCAGACGTCACTGTTTAACAAGAATGTTGTCTTTTTCTAAGAAGACTAACTTGCAGCTGATGTAAATGTGGACAAACTCATGGTAGTAGAAAATATTACTAAGCTATAAAGCAAAATATTTTGATCACCATCACTAAAAATCGAAATCCCAACAACATCAAATATGACCAAAAAATTCAATACCAATAAAAAAATCCCAAAAATATTTACCTGCAAAAAATATCAACATCACTATCGGAGAACAATTTGTGAATTTGTGCATTGACAATCCAATTCGTAGCGTCGACAGAAAAGATGAAACGGTAAAGTTTGCAGGTACTGTTGACACGTCCGCCACAGTCCAATTAGCATTGATTTATATGCTGACCGTACCGTCAGCTGGTGTTTGCTCTGCTAAACCCGGTATCGATAATGCTGAACTTTGATATTTTGAATATTTTATGCGGAAAAATTGTTGAAGCAAATCCTACTTCAAGAAGGTTTTGCCTAGTGGAATGTAGTTTTGTTGGACTTCATGTGACAAACAACTTATGTTCATACTTTGTACTGAAAGTTATGTGGGACAAATATTTTATTTATTAATATAATAAATTCAGAGAGCTAGCAGACGCGAATACCTATGACTCTTATACACAGAGTATCTGATTTTAATAATTAAATTCGGAGCAGGAAGAAGTCTGAAAGTGGCGCCGGTGACTGAAAAGTTGTGTCGTAATCGGTTATCGTGGTATCGTGGTCATGTGATGCGGAGGAATGAGGAAAATGTAGTAAGGAACATTTTGAGAATAAATGTAGATGGCTATGAGTGGAGGAAGACCAAAGAAACGATGGATTGACTGTGTGAAGGATGATATGGCTAAAAGGAGGTGACTGCTGAGATGACGAGTAATAGAGAAGTATGGAAGAAGTAGACATGCTGCGCCAACCCCAAATAAATTGGGATAAGGGCTGAGGAATGATGAAAGTCTGAGCGAGAAGGTATCATATACAACGGTCCATGCAAGCTTCAGCTGCACGTTTGCATCTTGCATAAGCAGCCTAATTAATGGTTATTCCTACACTGCTGGGACACAGACCTACTCTCTCTGAGAAAGATCTCGTGAATTAAATAAAATCTGAAATAAAATTATCCCTACTTTTGGGCTCCGCCGCAATCGCACGAAAAAAATTAATTGAACCGCTCATACCACATTTTACTACTCTCTTTTTAAAACTTAAGTTTCAAGGCCTGTTTCACCACCTGTGATTAAGTTCCCGTTAACTTACTTGGCAGATAATTTCATACAAATTCTGTTCCATTTTTGAAATTATTCGGTAAGTAGTGGCTATTTGGACATCATGAAATAGGCCCTAAAACTTGGTTGTTTCTATGTAGCCCAAAAACGTTAATTTCAGAATAATTAACCCAAAAACACTCCAACACCTTTATCTAACCCATTTACGTGTCAACACGAGTGCAAACAAATGAATGTTGAACAAGGCTATTTCCCTCTTGATTGGCCGTCCATTGCCGCCGCCCCGGGTGCAGACAGATGGACGCTAATGAAAAACTAACAGCGCAACGTCACAACTGCCTGGTAAGCTTTTGTCTGACTCATTTAGTGGCCAGCAGTTTTCTTTTCTGACTCATTTCGTGGCTAGCAGTTTTTTTGTCTGACTTATTTAGTGGTCAACAGTTTTGTTTTCTTGAATAGGTGTGGTTGCTTTCTATATTATTAATTCTTTAGTATTGAGGATTTGAGATCAACGGTTTGATAGATAGCAATAAGTTATTGAAATACTTTTGTTTGTTTCGCAAAAGTTACCTATTCAAGAGTGTATAGCGGCACTATAAAAAGTACTCCAGCAACATAGTACAAAAAGTATTACAGCTCCATCTATGACACAAATTAAGAACTAACATCAACATTCTAAATCGCGCTATTATCCGCGTTTTAAGACCATATAGAAAAACCCAACAACAACTGTCCGACAGTAGCCCATCAGACACAACATTTCCGCAACTTCTCCTCACTCGTCCCCCCCTTTTCAATGGGGGATGAAGAAGTTTACACCCTGTTTTCATACCCCTATGAGTACTACTCCAGTAACACAAATGACCTAGCTCGACAAATGTTAATCGTTTGTAAGCATTACATATTTCTACAACGACTTTCAATAAGATTGTACAGTTATTTTTCATTTTTTTGTTAATTTTGGAAGTCTTTGGCTACCTATTTCTCTCACCCCACACCACACTTAAGTCTACCTCCACCGTTAATGTCACATAAATCTATTAACGCAACTCGAAGTCAATATTTCATATCGACTGGAGCGAGCTCATACAAGCTCCAGAGGATTGACTTTGATAAATGAAATGTCTATCAATATTCCTCTAACTGACGTGCGTGTTGGGAATATTTTCTCGGTAAGGATATTATTTGGAATATCATATTTATTTATTTTTGGTCCTGAGGTAAGGTTTTCCTCGCATGTGCGGTTTCTTGAAGGATTATGGTAAAACTTGTAGCATCAGGTAGCATGAAACTAATGATAATAAATGGTTGTTTAGTAAAAACAAGACTTTTTCTTTGAGAACTACAAGGTTGAATGTTTTAGGGTTCCGTACTCAGTTGGCTAAGATGGAACTCGGATGGGAAATCATCGAATGACCCCTCCACTCTACTATTAAGACTGCACAGTTGAAACTTGGTAGCTGGTTGTATTCTGTGAACCGCTTTACGATTTTTATACAAAAAGGCTCCCCATACACAGAACTGGAACTAAAAAAAATTGTTTTCATCACACCTTTACGTACGGGATGTCTAAAGATAGATCTTTAAAAATTACATTGATGTTTCTGAAACCATTTTTTCTCAAAGTTAATCGTTTGAAAGATAGACACTTCCAAAGTGGTAAAATGAGTGTCTTTTTTAAATTTTCCTCGTCTTATTTTAGAAATTAGAGGGGGGCCTCTAATTTCTAAAATAAGACGAGGAAAATTCTGAAAAAATTTTGAATTGTAGAACGTAAAAAAACTTTCAATGAAATTTGGTTTGAATAAGATTTGATGTTTAGTTTTTGAGATATGGGACTTTTTCATCAAACAGAAGCAGTAACTTTATTTTCATTAACATACTATGAAAAACAAATTTAGTTTTGCTGTTGAATGTATACAATACAACATAATGAATGAGCTTTCAATTTTTTTTTATTATACTGTTTGGTGCTACGGAACCATGTGTGCATGTGGCACTTGGCCGGTTTTTTCACGCTTCGCGGTTCTGTGCGTCCCTTATACAGGTGTTTCCCGCAACTTTGACGATAACGTCAACCCAACGAGCTTTAGAATGGCGCTGGTGTCTTTGGCCTAACCTTGGCCACCACTCGCCTACAATCAGGATTGTGCAGAATTCATGCATTTCCGTTTGTACGACTAGAAATTGTACTGGTAGTTCTTTCTTCAATGTAGAAAGATCCATTACATTTATTGCGACTTCAAGTTCGACCGTCAGAGTTCCCAGCTTAAAATTACGAGGTAAGAAGACACTATCTTCCCAAAATAAATACCTCGGTGCACCTGACTTTTGCATTCTTTACTACAGTTTGTACAAATTCGAGAGCGATATCTCAGTTGTCTCGTAATGTGGCTTTGCGAGATTACCTTTAGTTTTAGAAACTAATAACTCGAAGTGCTTTTAAATTGAAAATGACTTTAGTTTTGGAACTGTATGAATAACTTCTTTTGACATCTAGTAAATAGCTCATACTCGCATTGAATATTTTTTTGCGTATCACAAATAAAATTAAAAAATATTATCAAATTCCACAGCACAACAAATTGCATTGAATAAATAAAAAATCTTCAATCTTAAATAATCTAAAAAAAAAAAAACTTAAATAATCTTAAATCTTGAATAAATAATCTTCTACGAGAGCAATCTGCAACTTAGCAAATAGGCGAACATGAAGAAATGTCGTATAAGATACTGAAAAACGCAGTACAGAATAAAACAGAACACCACATAGTCTTCAAAATTTTATTCGGGTACTTTTTTCCGAGGGCAAATAGTAGGTGCTGCCCACTCTCCCCGAGGTACAGATGTTGACAATCTCTAAGTGCTTTTTCACTTTAAAAGATGAGTAGCTATTTATTTAGACTGCAATATTACATTTAGAAGATTGTATCAAATATTTTCATGAAAACTTCTAACGAAACGAGAAGGAATAAAATTGAATGCGTCTTATTTGAATAATCGGGATATTATGTTAATCGTATACTTTCTATTCGATTGTTATGGCGTTTCTTCTTAACTTTTTTCAGGTTACATTGCTGTTATAATCTAATAACGGTAAAAGTAATGTCTACCTGAAGACTTAGACCTCGGTATAATGCAGAAAAGAACGACAGTACCGTTCACTGTAAGGAGCTACTTTACAGTTACACTCAATATTGATTAACTAAAAGTAGTACCTAACCTAATGTAATAGGGATGAGTTTAAAATTAGAGAAATTAGTTGTAAAGACAAAGATTTTTATTTCTCACCACAATACATAGGTACATTATTAGGTTTCGTGAACAATACATCCCTTTTTATATACTGTGGGATACTGGTGCCTTAGACGAAAGGACTGTATTTCAGGACACCAGGTCTCCACCCATTCGGAAGTACAATTATACAGAATTATACACCCGCACACAATTAATGCGGTAATGAATATTGAGCAAAAAAAATTAAGGATAAAAATACACATTACAACAATGGTAATAACTAATTATTCAATCAGGGGTTAGTACGTATGTGTGTGTGTAAGTGGAGGGTGTGTGTATGTGGTGGGTGTGTGTGCGTGTTAGTAAAGTTTAGATTTCGATGGCACGGAAGGCGCAGTGGCTGAGCTATTGGCTGCTGCGTTGCGTGCCGTGGATTCGATTCCCTCACGGAACAAACATTTGTATGGCCTACAGGTAAGTTGTTCTTGGTCTGGCTGTTTGTGTATGTGATTTTATATGTTTGTAAACGCACCCACGGTATATTCCCAGTTTAAAAAAAATGCTTGATTCCTAAAAAAAATTTCCAATGTCTACAGCATGTTTCAGAAAGGTATGTTCCTATTAATTGATACAGACCATAAAACTGAACAACTTTCTCCGACATCAAAATAGCAAAAAAAATCCGCTGTATTACAACATGAATCAAAGTCAACAAGCGCCAAAGTAACGAAAGATTTACACAACACTAGATTACTAAATCCAAGCGACACTCTATGTGACAATCCTCGTGTTACATCGTTAAAAAAACAACTCAATCGGTGGCAAACAACAAAAAGTGTAGTTCTATCCCCGCCATTTTGTTTGTCTAGCTAATAATCAATCTTCGGAGGCGTTCCCGCGCTGTCCCACGAGGCAAAGATAATTATTCTTTCAACCTTTAGACCGCCGTTTTCTTCGTTAAGGTGATTCTACTTCGGCATGATTTGGCACAGCCGGGCGGCATAAGCGGATTTTCCCGTATGTACATATTTCCAGTTAATATTAATATAAAGAGTATTTATAAGGATTGTCGTATTCTGTACTTTCTGCCTACCCTCATGGGGAAAAGGCAAGAGTTTATGTATGTAATACTAGCTTTTACCCGCAGCTTCGCTCGCGTTAATTTAGAATTTGACAATTAAACTCTTAACATACTATTTTAATAATATAGGTAATTCAATCATGATCCGAAAGACACGTGGCGTCATCTATTATCATAACGACGTTATTGTTGTTTTCCTCGGGAACAGTACTTTTTTCGGGATGAAAGGTACCCTATGGCTGTTTCTGTTCACCTGACAACGTACATGCATGCAAAATTTCAGGATGATCGGTTCAGTGGTTTAGGCGTGGAAAGGTAAGAAACAAAATTACTTTTGCATTTACAATATTAGTAAGGATATTAGGTTTTAGTAGGTTAAGGATTATATTATATGATATATTTAAGATATTTTTTAAAATCTTTTTAAATTTAATGGAAAAGAAGTTCGGATTAGCTCAAATTGTACCAAGCCAAACCAAATGTCCGCCGATCGGCATAATCCGAATGCAAGAGGAATAGGTATGTGTAGTTAAAGTTGCTTCGGGTCGGCTATATTTTTCAACAAAAACTATAGAATCAAATATGTTAACCCGAACCAGTGTGTAGTACCCCTTACCGAAGGAGTAACACAATATTATACATATTTCATATGAAAACTTGTACTCGGCGAATAAACATTTGTGTAAAGGGCTTTCGCTCTATTTAAGTTACAATTTGCTTGAATAAACCTTTTCTTGTTAACGTTACCTCTAGGCCACGAGCTACACGATCAAGAGACTTGCGTCTTGCGACAGCAACTGTAATAAAACAAAATATTTTTTTTTAAGATTGAAGTGCCAGGGTGGCCCGCAAAATTCAAATTTTCATACGTTTTTTGCAATTTGCTGGTCAACTGTAAAAGAAACGTCAAAAAAATTGAATCTCGCGGGCTACTTTAGCGCATCTCCCTTAAGAGCATACCACGAGTAAAGGCGTAAACCCACCACGGATAGGCTACGCACGTGTGTTAAGCTTCGCTTTGCAAGAAAATGTATGTGATTATGTCCACTGCAAACCACGGACACGCTATGCATCAAATGACGTCATTAGTACATGTGTGGCTTGCTCGAATAAGACGCTCACATAGCTCAAGCCATGCATGCTGTGCACGCGGTACACGCTATACACGAATGTTAAACCACGACTATAGGCCACGCACGCTACAGTTGTACATAGTTGTGGGTGTGAAGCGTGTACTGCAGTGAAAACGTAGACCCACGTGGTCAAACAAATGAATCCACGCAGCTAAAATGCGCCGCGTGCCCGTGCACAGCGTGCACCACGGTGGGTTTGCGCCTTAACAACGACGTGACGGGACCGCGGAGCGACAATTCACGCAAAAGAAACAAATGAAACTCGTGCGAGTGTTTTGACGCAAGTCGGATCGTTCGAGGCAATGAAGGGGTCATTAGGGTTACAATTTGCTTGAATAACTCTTTACTTGTTAACGTTAGGCTGGTTTTCCACGCTCAGATGTACCTGACAGGTGAAATTGAAACCTGTCCGTTTAAACAGCCACAAAAAGTGATATACAGAGTGAACTGAAGTAAAAAAAAAATAAAAGAAACTGGGTTTATTAGAGCTTAACTTCTATACCGGTCGGTACCGGGTTAAGTTTTTCTTTGTGTTCAAATGTAAGAGAGAAACTTTTTGAACAGTTTACGCAGAAAAGTTGCCTTTGCTGTACTTAAGTATACTACTGTTACTGTTAGCCTACGTCATCCCACTGCTTTTAATTTTTCTATTCTTAAATATAGATGTTTAAAAATTAAATACATTATAATTTTTTTTAATTATTTTTATAAGGTTTAAATTTATTTTCACAACCCACATAAAATGGAAAAGCAAATACGTAAACTAAACGAATACATTCATCACTTTGGTAAATCCTCAACAAATTCCCATTTCAACACAAATCTTCCACCTTTACAAGTTTCGCACATCGCAACAGGCTCAACGAGCATTTACATTCGTATGCTCTTTAATTCCCCTGTGTGATCTCCCATGTGGCACAGTAAAATATTAGTATACAGTGTTTCAACTAGGAACAAATGGTCGGAAACAGCTTACACACGCATGCGAAGCGATTGTACGACCTCTAAACATGCTTCAGGCAACTGAAAGATGTAAACATGAATAAATTATTTAATTCTCAAGTATAAGTTTAAAAAAAAATTGCATGCTACCGGCGGAATGTCTCCTGCACTAAACATAATTGTAATTTTTTTTTTATATTTCGCACATTTTAGTAGTAGTAACCTACAGGTTACTCGTAAGTAAGTCCGAGCCGTCGCATCAACAAAAATGGTTACATTTTATGTAGTGCAATGTAATAAAAAGTTAAGTTGGCAACCCCAATACCTCGAATTTGATTTCCCAAAAACGGCCTAGTTGGTTTACTGGTTATCTTTGTACTGCCTATAAACCCGAAGGATTACCCAACACTATACTGCAGTTATCCGGGTGTGACACTTATCCACCTGCGATACTGGCGCCCTCTGGAGAATAGCTTGGCAACGGCTAAACTAGCACATTCTTGGATACATACCCCGGGGCATTGATTGAAAGAGCAATTTACGCCTTTGTTTATAGATCCGTAAAGGTTGATTTTGTCTAGTTCCTTTTTCCAAAGTTTTTTTCGAGAACTTTCATGAAAGATAAAAGTTTTCCCCAAAGAGATGGGCACAGGTGAGGGGTATAATTTATGGAGGTGTAGTATCTAAATCCACACCACCAGTTATATTTAAATCAACGGTCCTCCTCCTGGATCAGAGCATAGTACCTTTAACTGGTCACAAAATCAGGCTTCGAAAGATTTTATGGATTAAAAAATGTGTTAAGTCATTAACCTAAGAACAAACTAAAACATGGCGACGATTTCTTAGACATATGTCCAAGGCGTCTGGCAGCATTGCTACTTTTTATGACATGACAGTGCTTAGCCTTTGGTCAAGATAAAAGCCTAAGAGTTGTTTCATGAATTACTAAAGAAACTTTTGACCAAAAACATACGATTTCACGTCAGCAACACTACCTAGATGAAATAAAATAAATATAAACCATAATTACACAGAAAGCAAGACATAAGTTAAAGTTATTACAATTTAAAGCGTGTTACAAACACCTCTGGTTCGCATAATAACAGGCTTGTAAACTCGTTGTACCACAAATTAATGTAACGTGGCACATAATTATTCTGTACAATGATGGTCGTGTGTAACCTGCCTAAGCGACATACTTAGCTTATGTTACATGAATACAATTAATAGTTGAATGATTTGTATGATGTTGAAGAGCGTAGAAGTAGTCTAGAAAGTTGTCTGAAAAAACACTTTCGTTCATTGAAATACTTTTACGCTTTATTTTTAACCGACTTCTAAATGTCAAATGAAGAGCTAAATCACTCTGTTATAGTATCCTAATCCAATAATATTGTTCCCACGACTGTGAAGACGCCATCCTTGATGTGACGTGGGCCGTAATCCACCACGCGGGGCCAAAGTTTGTTGGTGCATGTCACGTGTCTTGAATGTTTGATTCTAGGACATCCCGGCACTTACAGTGAAGCCATATAAACTAAGATCACCAAAGCAGTAGCAGTAAAACTTTTAACTACCATAACTATTATCCTCTTAAAGCAGCGACATACACCAGCACTCAAAAATATGCTAACTCCATAGCATATTCAACTCCACCTGTTTAAAGTACGAGAAAATGTACACAAAAGTACACAATGAAAATATAACAGCGCGGGTTGTTTCTCAAGCTTCAGGCTTAAGAGCTACGTGGTGATTCGGCAGCTGAGAGCATTAAAATTTAACATCTGTGCTCCATAGTCAACGATCCGAGTTGAGGGACTATTGTAAAGCCCAGTTTATAGTCCCCGGTTCACAGAGAAAACACGGTCGTAAAGAAAACCAAGTAATTAGTTGAATGTTGTTTATTGAGAAAAGCTTTGAACTTTACGGCGCAGTCAATGCAGTGTGAGTGCACGAAACAAAAGAGAGTACTACAAGGATCGAGTGATGTAGATAACATTGAATGGGATTAAATGAACTTAGAGGGTTGTATTGATGATTTTAATGATTATATATATAGTGCTACGGTCGCGAATCATATTGTGTTTAGCATACAGCCTGACACCGATCTGCAAATTGTAAAACACCTAAGATAATTTGAATTTCGCGGACTACCTTAGCGCTTTATGCTTCGACAGCGCAGGAACAAGTGAGCTGCGCAAAGTAATGTTTCATCATTTAAATAAACTATATGTGCAGCTATGGTTTACTAAAATCCTAACAACCAACACGGTCAAAATGTCCGTAACAAATGGTTTTTATAAACACAAAAGGTTACAAACTTTACCTCTTTAAAATATCAGTATAGATTGTTTGTAAACACACTTACAATACAGGAAAATTGGTCAAGAAAAGTTTAATCAAGGAGCATGTTCCTAATATGGTTAAGCCATCGGCGAGGGAGAGGTCATGAAGTTAAAACCCAAGTACCTCTTGCGCCAGTATAGTTCCCACATACCTAGTAATCTAATAGTGCTAAAAGCTCTTCCTTGGTAAAGCAACATTGTGCACTACATAGTGCACACTACAAAGAACTTTATAAACTACTCTTCTATGCTTTTTAAGGTCATTGTTACATTACAAGCCGAGTGCGCAATGGATATTCCGAATATAAAAGCTTTAAACCCCTCTAAAGATTTTTTTTTAATTTTCATGCGTTTCTGCGTTTTGGCCTATGCCCAGCAGTGGGACAGTAAAAGCCAACAAAAAATACTAGTTTAGGGTGTACGTTGTCTGTTTGTGAAATTTTATTTCTATGTCATAGATTATGTTACAAATCAAAAATACCATATACTTTGATCTTTAGACCGTGTAGAAAACATTATCCTAAAAGACCCTAAACTTTCTTATTTCCCTCCACTCGTGTATTACTATATACCCTGGTAAACAGCCATAACAGAATTAAAGGTCAACTGAATTCGTCAAAAACTCAATCAATGGTTTAGGCGTGCAAACAAAAATCAAGTTATTCGTTCGAACGTGAATAGTATATTAAATTAATGTTTGACTTCGTAACCTCGTTATAAAATACATGGTATTCAAAGAGATTTTGGTTTTCAATTTGAAATATTGATATCATAATTTTTATTCTCTTGCCGCATCTTATACTCGTATGTAGAAGATATTGTTTATCTCATCTCTCATCATGTTATGGTCAGCATTCACTTAAAGAAAACTTAATAATTTGTCTGAGGCAAACGCATTTCATTTTTCTTTTGAAATTCAATATAATTATTTTAGTTCCCATAAGTATGTATAGTCCCATGTCTCACATAAACCTACATGGACGTATGACACGCCAGAAGCTAAGTGCACGTAAAAGTTTCGGTTCCCGCAAAAGGTTCTTCCAAGTGACGACAATTTTCTTTCATTTTTACGTGTCACAAAAAGTGGTTACATATGTAACGTTACAGTGTGTGGCGTGGCATAAGCTCAACTTACTTTCCACACTAAAGCGGTGTGTTGATTGGTCAGTGGGGAACGTTAAAATTTTACGTTACGGCCGACGTGCAGCTAGCGAAGCTTACAGGGCTATTGTATACCCGGGTTTATATTGCCCGGTTATACGGTCAGTTCGCGAATATAACAGTGGTTTGGGGATTGTTAAACAATTACTGGGTGTATTGAAAATGTACGGATAGGATTGGAGGTATTAAAAACTTTTTTTTATATTCAAATCATATTATTTTGTACGATCAAATGGACGTCAGTGACCATATTGTAAAGAGGATTATTTCTATAGGACAAAAGAAATACTAAACAAAGGCTATAAGGAAACAAAATTGTTATCATGAACGCCTGGAAGTTTCCACCTACGAAACTATTTCGGAGCAAAACTAAAATAAATATTTAACATTCATTCATTATCGTGTGGTTAGTTCGTAACCTGGTGTCAGAGTTTTTATGCCGCCCATGGGCCTCTGACTTGGCTCTACATGCCGTCAAGAAATATCTCTCAGGCATGCTGGTTTCCTCACGATGTTTTCCTTCACCGAAAAGCAAGTGATAATTATACTATACGCACATGAATCCGAAAAATCAGAGGTGCGTGCCTTGGGTTCGAACTCGAGACCTATGACTTGGCAGTCCGACGGTCACACCACTAGGCTATCACTGCTTAATATTTAACATGAAAGCGCCATTTCGAAATATCTGTCGCTTTGCTTCAGAAAGTCGAAGTGTCCACTTAAGGAACTGGTCCATTGCAAAAATACTTGAAGACATAAAATCTCCAACAGAAACATCGTGTTGTAAAAATACGTCTTTCAGCACACAAGGTGAAGTGAGAACCTTACATCAGCTTACATTCAACCAGCCATGAAAAGGACGGACACATTCACGTGTTTCTGTGCAAAAATGTGGCTCAAATTCTGTAAGTACAGAAGCCGGCACTAATATGTATGTAACTGACGAAATGTGGGCGTACTGCAAGTACCTATACCTCTGCCTAACTCTGTGAGGATTACAGGCATGATGTTTTGAAATGTGTATTAGCGGAATCCTTTTTTTTTAATTTTTTTATTCAATAATGACATTAATTTAAAACTTATAATTCAATTTTTACTAAATATATTTATTAATTGTGGTTATTTATTAGTTTTGTTTTAATAATTGTTAAATAATAATTGTGGTAGAATAAAGGCTATTTTTTTAATAGCGAATTACAATACAATTTCCTCTTAGAATAACGATTGCAACATTGACTAAGATCTATTTCATAATTGTATGGATTCCAAAATACTTTCATTATCATTTTCCTGTCCTTGTCCCAATTAATTTAGGGTTGGTCTTCTTTACTTCTCTATTACTCGTCATCTCTTCAGTCACCCTTTCTTGCCATATCAAACTTCACACATTCCGTCCATCGTCTACGAACATAGGGTCGTAATGTTATAAAATCTCGATCAATACAGCAGGAGAAAATCACTTTTAAGGGTTTGTAGGTATAGCTACATAATTATTAGTGCTCGTGACTGTACCATGTTCCAAATTATGTTCTAAACCAGGGTAGTTTGCTTTAATAGAGCATGGGTAGGTACTTTGTACTATTACTGAGGAGCAGATTAATCTAGACTTGAATTCTACGAAAGATCTGAGAAGCCCACGTATTGTTGTACGAATTCGAGAAAGCCACCATATTCCGAGAAAGATACCAATTTCAATTTTCGGATCAGAAATTATGATGTGTTTTCCATTTTCAAAAGATGTGTTTACGAAACTTTATCATGATGTGAAAAACGCTGCTATAATATGTGTTTGTAATTGGAAGCGAGGCTATTGCCATCAACCGGGCACAAATCCAGCCTCCATGGCTGCTACTGAGAAATTACTTGGAAATCGAAACCAGGACCTCATGCTCAGCAGTCGAGCTTACGACCACTCTACTAATGATGCAGTTTTAAAACTAAAAAGACTAAATAGAAAACAAACAAATAAAACCTTATGAACTGCCAATATAACAGCTGTCATTGCCACGATCTAAATCGCCCGATACTACCGCCCGCTATAGTTACAACTATGTTATGTGCACCGAGCTTCGTTTGGACGCTTGCCATCACATTCCTGCGAGACCGATTCCTTCGCAACTTTCCTATGTTACGCTTACGAGCTAGTACTATTTACGGTAATGATTTTCTAGTGTAAGTGCTTAGCCAGTGGTTAGTAAACATAGGTGTTTACAACGAGACAGAAAGTATTGTTGGTTAGGGACATGATGGTATCAAGAATGTAAAGAAAGGAAATTAATTGATTCGGCCATGATTGAGGCCAACGATTTTAAATAAAAAGAGGTAGATATCACACTAGCGCGCGCAAATTGTTGCAGACAAATTCAAACAATTGTCGTAATTTAAGTACTTTAAGCGCTATAGCTATCTCTTTCTGTGTCGAACATTCCGTATTATCTATCGCAGTCGTAACAACGCAACGATATTTGAACGCCGCTCATCGCGTATCTTCTTTAGAATATCATTGATTGAGGCTGTACTTTTGGCTTTGATTTTTATCATTTAAAAGCTGCAATTAAGACCCTTCCTTCAAGAACTTCTAAATCTTGTTCTGAAACGGAAAGTTAAACGTCACAAAGAACCCGTGTATGTAATTGTAGTATCCTCTTGCAGCAGAGCTAATAGGTTGATAACACAATTTACTAACTTTATCACAGGCTCACCAACACCACCAAGCCCTAGCCCAGGGTACGCTTCACCTTCCAAATTCCCGCCATTCGTGGTGACTGACAGTTGTCATTAGTGACAGCTACCTGATTACTTGTGGCTGTGAGACAATGTTTCCATATTTATATTAAATAGATACACTACAGTAATAAAACACAATTAGGTTTGTAAGTCAATAAAAAGTTATGAATGATCGCCAAAATTCATAAAACAATGCCAGCTTGCTTACCAATAAAAGTTGTAAAATATATTTTTAGTCTTTATTACGCATACTACGTCATTTGTGTCACGATTCTCGATAGCTACAGATTATTTAAAGCGTTCGCTTTTTGAATTCGTAAATTTATTTTTATTTTAAAAGACAAAGGATTGCGATTCAGGGCAATTAGGTTTGATTAATACCAAAACATTTACGACCTTTTTGCTTCAAGGGTTCTGAATAAATAATTAAGCCATTAACTTTTTTGTTCGGATGTTTTGTCGTTGGCAGACAGCACTTGAATTTGCTATTGGGACGGATATTCGAATATCGAACACGCCCGTCGCCCTTATAGTCGTTTTCAATTTCAATTCAATATTATTTTATTGGAAAAAGTGCGCTTAATATTTGGGCAGTCAGAGTGTTTTAATTGAAATAAGTAATTAATTTCGACGATTTTACCACGACACCATTAAATATTCGATTTTTGCTCGTGAAACGTACTTCGTAAATAGAGTTACCTACCTACGTGGTTGAATCTCTTTTATAAATTAATTATTATTTCAGTAAAATATCTTCCAACATTTTGTTTTTGAGCTGTTATTTTAAGGCAAACTTAATTACGCAGAGTAAGTGTATTACTTAATTAAATTATTTTTACTCGGGCAACCCTTTCATTTTGAATGGAGGGAAAATTTGCGTGGGTAACCTATTTGCTACAATCTGTTAAAACAAATAGGTATCAAGCCGCCAAAAGCATTGGCGTGATACTGTAGAGACCTCAACTGCGGTCTATTACAAGGTTCCTTCATAATCTAGTACAATCCAGTAGTAATGGAATTTTCAATCCTCAATTTAGTAGACCATGGGAGGGTAGATAGATTAATTTTGAACCAAACAAAAGCCTGTAGGTACCAAATTGTATCTTTCTTTAGAGAACAGTTAAATTAAATAACTTAAATGGGACTGGGTAGGACATGTCTGTCGCATGCCGAACGAACTGTGGGCCCGTAAAGCTCAGGATTGGTGCCCTATCACAGTGACACGGGGTCGCGGCAGACCACGAAGGAGATGGTGGGACGAACTGGATGACTTCCTTGAGAATAGGAAAGAAGAAGCACAGAAGCGTAACCTTTGGAAGGAATGGAGGGAGGCCTTTGCCCAGCAGTGGGACAATGTGGGCTAGCTATATATATACATAAATTATCCTGTTAAAAATACTTTAACGTCCCAGTCACATGTACCAAAACTCCTACCTACCTACCTACGAGGTACCTACGAGGACTAAAGTTCCCAACTAATCCCATCTATTTTAATCTAGCCCCCAGAGTGAAGTGGCCACTTGATAAACATGTACCGAACGGAGGCTGGGGCGATTGTGTCAATTATCTGCCTTTGTGCTGGCTAAAGGCGTATTCAATGGAGGTTCTGGGCGGAGTCTCAAAGCAATTCAGAGTATCTGAACAGAATACCTAACAAGAGGTCTTAATAAAATAAAGATTTTGCATTCGGTTTTAGTAAGTGCTACTTTGGATTTTGAATCCCAGGTCGAAAAAGGTCGTAGTTGAAATTGTGGTTTGGATAGTCTTGTCCCAAACAAATAAGGGCCATTCCATCAATATTCCCAATTCTTCATAATGCATAAAGTGATCGTTACCTCTCAGGTTGTCTCTATTTTAAAATTACAAGGAAAAGCACAATTACTGCCTTCATCTTACTAATATTATAAAGAGGAAAGATTTGTATTTTTGTGTGTGTGTATGTTTGTAATGAATAAACTCAAAAATTACTGTGCCAATTTCAATAATAATGTAGCTTCCTAATGGTGAAAAATTTTTTCACCATTAGGAAGCTACATTATCCCTGCGTAACATAGGCTTATTTATCCCAAAATGTTTAAAAAATAAATGTCCACCCGTGCAAAGCCGGGACGGGCCGCTAGTATTAAGTATACAGGGTGCAAGGGACACTGACGCTAAAATGGTTACCACGTATTAAGTACATCATTTTGAACCCATATAGAAATTTTTCGTCAGTTATTTAAAAAAAACCAGCTGTTTCCTACAAAACTGCAAGACTTACGCGGTCAAAATGTATGGAACAGCATTTTTTTTTAGAATACCTGGTAAACGTTTTAGCGTCGGTGACTCGGTATCTCTTCCATCTTCTGTAATAATAAATTATGTAGAGAATTACGAAAGAAAAAAACATGCTGCGCCGCCCCAAATAAATTAAGATATGAGTAGGAAAGTTAATCATAATTATCATAGTACGTGTAGTATAGTATATAATACAGATATTTTCTAAACCCCTTTTAAATTCGTTCCAATCACTAGCCCGTGCGTTGACACTAATTGAAAAATGGCCGACATCCAGTGACGAGACACTGACAGATTCTATCCTGTCTATCCACCGTTGCAAATCGAGTTGGATGTCGAGCGAGTGGATGCGAATCGTTTTACAAATCGAGTTCTCATCAATCGTTTAGATAACTATCGGTGTATAATGCTGATTGATTGATCGACTATATAGGCTTTTACGTCAGTTAGTAATGTCCTACGGACTTGTTTACTTGCCTCGATGGTTTAGTGGTCCCAATTGCGAATGTTGAGCATGAGGTCCTGGTCAATTTCCAGGTTGGACAAAGTACTAGCAAGATTTTCCATCGGGAATAACTCGGTAGAGACCGGAATTGAGCTTTATGGCAATAGAGTTACTATTATACAGGGTGTTAATGGATCCTTCATGAGGCCGTCAACCAAGCATTATGTACATTAAACTAAGTAACTTTACGCAAAAAATACTGCTAGGAAGCGACTTTTTTTTTGGGGTGAAAAATCACGTTTGACGGTAGAACTCAATGTAACGCACTCAAAACATTGTGCTTGATCAATGGATTGAATAGTACGTGGGTGGAGGTGTTTAAAGTAAAAATATTACATTAAAAACATGTATTTAAAAAACACTTTTGAAAAAATTGGAACTTTGACCCCCAATATCTCCGCAATAAGAAAGTTTCCAGGTATGGTGTAGTGCGAAAAAACATTGCAATGAAGGGTAGAAAAAGTGCCTTTCGGCTTCGTTAAGGGTCTTGTTACATACATCCTTTATAAGACTTTGAGTCCCAAGCATAAGTACTAAAATGTGGGTGTACCTAGTATAGGTCTCTCTAATCTTTTAGGCATTCTGTAATCTCTGAAAGATTGGATTTTCTCGTGATATTAAGTTATATTGTTCTGCTTAATTATTATTCTCAGTTATGTAATTACCATTTAGATTCTAAATTCTCTAAAAATTTAATTCCATACGCTTATAACTGAGCTTCTTTTCGTGTTCTATTATTTGCTACAGTAAGGCTCATTATCCAAGGTTTCTTATCTTTCTTACAACAATATAAAAGTATATTTCGGTACAAGATCCTATTATATTCGTGAACATAGACTCGTTGGCTGCCATCGATAATAATGGCCCGAGGCGGACAAGCAGCGACCAGCGAAAACGATGTATACCGAAGATTTATCTTCAAGAGCAAAAACGATTTATATAAAAACTTTGGAGACATATCTACATTATTATTTACTTTGTAGTTGTACAATAAGGTATCTTGTATAAGATACTTTACGAGTTTTGTTAGCTTTGAAATAAATAACTTGTTCAGATCGACACAGGCGATTAAACAGTATTAAAGAGCTGTGTATTATTATTTTTGTACAATACAATGTATGCTATCTATACAGTTTGGAATCCCCACCGACGCACAAATGGTTACCACACAAAACATCCAATTCAAAGCAACTACGACAAATATATATTCGGCTCTCATTCGGCTTATACCGATTATCAAAGTTCGATTGGAATCTGCCAGCTGAATCTTGTTCCGGTCAGCTAGGCACAATTCAAGCTAAGCTAGAATAGAATATCAATTTCTTTCTACAATAAATTATCATCATCATCTGTTTAGCCTTTTCCCAACTGTATTGGGGTCGGCTTCCAGTCTAACCGGATGCAGCTGAATACCAGTTTTTTACATGGAGCGACTGCCTATCTGACCTCCATAACCCGTTAGTACTGGGTAATACGATACCCTTTGGTAAGACTGATTGTTAGACTTTTTGGACCACTGACTACCTAACGACTGTCAAAGATCTACAAATGACACCCGGGACCAACGGCTTAACGTGCTTTCCGAGGCACGGAGGAAACTCGTATGTAATGGGTGGTCACCCATCCACAGACCACGAGCTCCTCTATCAATTTCCAATATCAATTTCTTGTTGTAAGTGTGTAACAAATAAAAGAAATCAAATTTTAAAAAAAGCATCTTGACCAAATTCCTAGAGTGAACAATAATAGAAAGAAAGAACACAAACAAAAATAATAATACTGGCAGTTAACAACGATAAACTAAAAACTAAACTAAACAAGAACTATTTCACGTATTCAGCTGAGCGGCTTTTATACGAATCATGCCAACCTGAACATTTATGTAGCACCCCTTCGAAACATTCAACAAAACAACTAGGGTACCTATTTACTTTCGTACTTACATAAAAAGCGGTCCAATTCATCACTTTATTTGCTTCTCTCGACATTCCCTCTCCGTCACCGTGGCGTCTTGATTCTTATTTAGTCTGTAATAAAACTTAGGAAAGCGTAAAGAATAAAATAAAAACAAGTAAATAAATCCCTAGCCAATTATTTTACCGTTCGACAATTGTACTGTCAAACAAGCGATGTGGTAAACAGGCAGACAGTTAATTTGCAACTGCTTTTATGTTGTGATTTTCATCGGTAGTCAATTCTTGTGCCACGCTCATAAGCACCTCCCTATAAAATCCAGGAACGATTTTTAAGCTCTGAAATAAAGCTGTTAAGGTAGAGGCAGGAATTATCCCCATGTTCTTATTTCCTTGAAGTTAAGGCAAATAGAAAGAAAAAAAAAAAAAATATGTTAAAGAAAACAAAAAAAAAATACATAAGTACATTAAACTCAATTGGTCCTGTACGAGGCCAAAAGACCCCAATCTCAGCAAGGTGCTGTAACATTTAGAAAAAAAAATGCCACCTATTCCAATCTATGATCGATGGCAAGCGATGGACTAAGCTCATCTCTGGACTCAAACTCAACGGCTCGCTTCAGAATGCCAAGAATGACGAGAAGTAAGAAGAAGGTGAAACAACGTTAAGCGAAAGATTGCTTCACGTCGAGGGAATCACGACCGTCAGTAATGAGGAACACGACGCGAGGACAAGGATTACGATTTCTGCTCATTAATGTCTCACAATAAAAACAACATCATTAGCTGATCTTCACACTGCCAATATTAGCATTATTGTTTGTAGGCAACCCATTAATCTTTCCTTTTAACTATATTTTATTTGCCTGCATACTAAATTCTTTGTTAGACTGTACTCGGTTTTCGAGTGTATACATCGATGAACGTTATGTATTGAAGTGATTAACTTGGAACAAATGACGCTTGATGATCCGCATGTAACGCACAGTTCGGGGCATCATTTATATCGAGCGAAACGGGAATGACATCGACATCATAATGGCCATAGCTGAATACCATTGAGAGTTGTCGAACCGTCGAGGTTGAATTAAATGGTGGAAAAAGTCCATCGACTTTTGAACTTAAACTAATGATTATTTCCATTTTATTACAGTTCCATCACTCGTTGGTTAAATCCAGTACTCTATTTTCATTTACTTACATAGAAAATAATATAACAAGCATTAATTTACAAGGGAAAACTTAGTAATATTCATTTTAATAAAATATTTCAAAAGGAAGTATTCCTATGTACAAAAATGACGGTCCATTCTCATAATTTCGGGTTCATTTTCATCCGAAGTAATTAAAACCTTTCTGCAAAAAAAATGCTCCGAAAATCTTATTACGTGTAATTAATAGTAATTAGATTTATTATTTTATCAACGGTAGGAAGAAAAATATTTCACTTGGCGTGGAAAATATATTCCTTTGTATGTTTAAAATTACGAAAATGGAATTTAATTAATTGTGTTACTTTACCTGTATCCGTATGCGAAAGTAATACTCTAGACGGCCGCCGTGACCTTTAATTTTCATAAGGTCCACTTTCTTTGGTGTTGAGCCTAAAGCCTCATACCTTACTGAAAGAAACCAAGTAGCTTACAAAAATCACGTTTTACTGTAGGACTCAATGTAACGCTCTCAAAACATTGTGCTGATGGGTGCATTGAATAGTATGGGAGTCGTGAAGCTATTTAAAGTAAAGTTATAACATGAGCAGGAACTTTGACCCCCAATATCTCTATACAATGTCGCCCATGCGCATGTGACCGCCCGTAATTTTCTGAATATTCATGAAGAAATGTCGAAAATAAACTTTGAAAGGGGGGGTCTATCTACAACATTTTTCATGTTATTCAATTTTTAATTTTTTAAGTATAGTTTGTAGATTTGCTTTCTATTTTTTGACACATCTCCGAAGTTTATGGGTCGATTTGGATTCTGTTTATTATTTCTAAAAGCTTATGAGTTATTTTAACAGGTTAATTAACATTTTTACTAAAAATTATCGACGACGAAAAAAAAAACGGAATCGAAGTCATTTTTTCGGTGAAAAATTGTGTATTTATTTAAACAAAACTAGTGTAAGTCCATAAATTATCCCGATAGGACGACTTTTTTAATCATTATTTGTAATTTACTACATAACAGCTACAAATTCACAGAACATTGTTGATACCTATTTCTAAAGAAAAAACAAGGGCGGGTATAACAAATCATCGCAATCTTCATGTGTGGGCCACTGAAAATCCACACGTCATTAAGGAAACAACTTTCCAGACTCAATTTTCCATAAATGTATGGGCTGGAATGATTGACGGTGAACTTATTGGCCCTTTCATGTTACCAAACAGACTAGATCAACACGCGTTTTTAGATTTTATAGTCAATACGTTGCCGTTGTTTTTGGAGGAAGTACCGCTGGAAACAAGAAGGCGGATGTATCTGCTAGATTAGATCAGATGGAGCTCCAGCACACTTCGCACGACTAGTTCGTGATTATTTAAATCAAAATTATCTGTGGCGGATTGGCAGAGGAGGTGCCATTGCTTGGCCGCCGCGATCTCCCGACCTTACACCCTTAGATTTTTATCTTTGGGGCTACATGAAACAAAAAGTGTATGCCGTGCCCATTGAAAGCCGCGAGCAATTAACGGCTAGGATTTTTGCTGCTGCTGCGGAAATAAAAGAAAACCGTGAAGAATTATGTCGTACAATCAAAAGTGTTGCCATGAGGGCTTTGGTTTGTTTACAGGAGGGTGGGGGCCATTTCGAAAATCTAATTAATTAAAATTCTTGTATTTTTTATTTTTTTAGTAAAAATCTGGCTATTGCTTGTTTGTTTTTAATTCCATTATCATCCTCATTATTAGTTTAACCTTTTAGTACTCACTGCTAAGAGCAACATTCAATTGAGTTTCACATTATCTTTTCCTAAATTTGACTCATCAGAGTTTTAAGAGTTTTTCCTTGGATTTAGTTACAGTTAGGTATCAACAATGTTCTGTGAATTTGTAGCTGTTATGTAGTAGATAACAAATAATGATTAAAAAAGTCGTCCTATCGGGATAATTTATGGACTAACACTAGTTTTTTTTAAATAAATACACAATTTTTCACCGAAAAAATGACTTCGATTCCGTTTTTTTTTTTCGTCGTCGATAATTTTTAGTAAAAATGTTAATTAACCTGTTAAAATAACTCATAAGCTTTTAGAAATAATAAACAGAATCCAAATCGACCCATAAACTTCGGAGATGTGTCAAAAAATAGAAAGCAAATCCACAAACTATACTTAAAAAATTAAAAATTGAATAACATGAAAAATGTTGTAGATAGACCCCCCCTTTTAAAGTTTATTTTCGACATTTCTTCATGAATATTCAGAAAATTACGGGCGGTCACATGCGCATGGGCGACATTGTATCTAGAAGGAAATGATGGAAACTTCATTCCAAAAAATGATTGCAATAATGGGGAGAACAAAGTCTTTCGGTTTCATTAAGGGTATATTTACACCCATTATAATGAGGTTTAAGATCATTTATTCTCGTAGGAATTACACTATTCACTTACATGAGAATATTAAAACTAAACACTTAAAAGGAACAAAAGTTGGGGGTTTTACAAAAATTAGACATCGATTAAGTATATTGAGGGTAGATTACAAATCATCGTGGACAAACTGTTCCTTCGATACATGTAAACAAATATCCGTGTAACAGATAAACGTTAAGTGGATGTGGCTCGACACTATTGTAGGGAATGCGAATTTTTTACTATGATATTTAAGTTGCTTTTTAAAATAATGTAACCACTATTAACATTTCCAATCGGGAAATCGCGCTAAATTCTATTTCCTCCTTTACCAACTTCCTACCCGTCTCAATGGAACACAAATAAAACCAAACGTCATCAAAAACATCTGCCCACATGTTTGACGAAAAAACAGGGAAGTAAAACATTGTGGTGAAAATTCTGCTTGCGATTGACATTTTCGATTTAGTTGTTCGGCAAAAGTCTTAGCAGACAACGCGGCATCATCAATCTTATGTCCCTTCAGGAAAATAACGCGATAAAACGCTACAGAGAGAAATGGGTTCCGTCTGAGAGACCATTATGAACAATTTGATGGAGATACAGCTATTTCTGACTTAAAATATCGATGAGTGGAGGCTTTTGACTTTACACTAGACTTTCCTGAGTGATAAATAAACAGAACAATTGTTTAACTTACACTTTTTTCCTGATGCAGTCTCAGTCCCCCCAGTAAAGAAAAAAAAAGATGTTTTTTTTTGGTTACCCCTTACTTAAAATTATGTACATACATAGTTTACCCTACCTTGAAACTGTATACAGGGTGTAAACGGACCCTTCACTAAGCCGTCAACCGAGCATTCTGTACATCAAACTAAGTAACTTTACGCAAAAAAAAATGCTGGGAAACGACTTTTTTTTTTGGGTGAAAAATCACGTTTTACGGTATGTATGACTTCATATAACGGACTCCTAATGGATGGATTGAATAGTACGGGAGTCGTGTAAGTGCTTAAAGTAAAAATCTTATAATAAAAACATGTATTTAAAAAAAAAAACTTGTGAAAAGGTGGAACTTTGACCTCCAATATCTCCGTAACTAGAAGGTTCCCAGGAATGGTCTAGAACAAAAAAAAAAATCGCAATGACGGGGAGAGCAAGTGCCTTTCGGCTTCGTTAAGGGTCTTATATTCACATACGGGGTGTAAACAGACCCTTCACCAAGCCGTCAACCAAGCATTCTGTACATCAAACTAAGTAACTTTACGCAAAAATTTTTGCTGGGAAACGAATTTTTTTTTTGGGGTCAAAAATCACATTTTACGGTAAAACTTAATATAATGCGCTCAAAACTTATTGCTGATGGATGCTTTGAATAGTAAACGGACCATGGAGGTAATTAGAGTAAAGTTAGAACCTTAAAAAGTAGTATTTAAAAAAAAAACTTGTGAAAAAATTGGAACTTTGACCCCCAATATCTCCGTAACTAGAAGTTTCCCAGGTATGGTCCAGAACAAAAAAATGATCCCAATGATGGGCAGAATATGTGGTTTTCGTTTTCGTTAAGGGTCTTTTTACACCCTTTATTTACATCAAAAAACTTCACGTCAGAAATCCCCGAGAAGTAAGGCAGAGGTGTACTATAAGAAAACCCATATAAAGGGTGTAACAAGACCCAACGCAGTTACTATAGTCTCAACATATATCAAGTACCGGACAAACTAGAACTGCCAAACCGTCACTGTACGTAAATGTGAAAAACTTTAACAAGTTAAAAAGTTAAATAGCTTTCACTGGCTTGCTACCAAGTTGTTGCGGAATGTTCGGAGGCTTGTGGCGACGACTGTGCATCAGCTGGGATTAGCTTTACAAGTTCATTCATTATGTACGGTTTAGGTGCTGTGGAGTTAGTTTAATTAGTTATTTTGGCTTTCTTTGCGGTTTAAGTACATTATTTTGGATCTAGATTGCCATAGCATTGACTTTTTAATATCCAATATGGCACGGTAAAGGCCTATAATGCCTATAAGGCCTATAATGACCCCACTGCTGGACCACAGGTCTCCCTCCTGTGTGAGAATAAGTCGGCTGCAAAGCAGCACGCGAGTTTTGACACGGATCGTGGATACTACCACATGACTGCGATATTTTGTTTCTAGAACATTCCTTACGTACTTTTCCTTCACAATAATAATGAGCTACAGTGGAGATGAATATTTAATTACCTGTAGGTAATTAAATATTCACTCATTACACAAAGAAAATCTCCTAAAGAAAATCACACACGAGCCCCTTTAGCCATAACAAAAACACAATACCTATTATTAATAATAATATTATTATATCACGCATATTTACGTAATAATCAAAGATATTAATTAATGAATGAATCCTCAGCGATCCGACGCCGACGAAACGACTTAGGCACAGTATAAAGCAAACCAGTAAAGCAACTAAGACCTTTTTGTGAAATCAAACGTCCAAATCTTTTTGTTTTGTTGCATTTCACACATAAAAAGTAACTACTTGTCACGATGCCCCAGGTTTCTCACGAGTAACCTGTTCAACCTGAAGCAGGCTTCATGTACATATTTTGCATATTGTGTTTAGGAGCCGCTTTCGACAACTTATCCCTAGTTGAATTCATCATCATCAGCCTACAGCAGTCCACTGCTACACATAGCCCTCCTCAATCGGAAGCCACTCGACTTGATTCTCGGCAACTCTCATCCAGTTGTTACCAGCCACCCTGTGAATATTGTTACCGAGCCTGAGGGCGTAGCACCTTAAGCTTGCCGATTCGCGGTCCCGCCAACGGTCATCATTCTACGGCTAATATAGCCGAGTTGAATTACTGTACGTTAACACTTATAATGTCTACTGTGACTATGACGCCAGGACGCAAACCACTCGAGCAACGCGCTTATAAATTGATTTATTATTAAAATCACCAACAAACTTTACGTACTTGGAGATATTTTCCCGAAGAGAGAGAGAACAATTAATTCTACTAGCACTCGTTTGTAAGCATTAAAGTACAGACTTGGCGAAAATCATATTAAATTAGAACTTCAAGACGGATGTTACGAAAATGTTCTTCTGTTAAAGGATGGGTTTTAGTTACAGAATGGTTTTTAAGAGAAGATTTGGGTTAAGTAAATCGTTATCCGTGGTAATCGTTGTTCGTGTTCCGTTCTTCAAGTGGTACGACAAATTCACGAACTTGAATAAAGTAATCGCTGATTGTGACACTTTAAGGTGTCTTATGGCGAAGAAAGGCATATACGAACATCTTAAATTATAGTATTGTTTTAACTTCTAATGCCAGTTTTCACTTAACATAACTTAATGAATGCCTAAGGCCTAAATAAACGCGGGCATCAGGGGCCAAGTGGTGACTCCCGGCCAACGTAGGGCCTGTGGACGGTGAGTAATGGACTAGCTCGCTGTCCGTCCGTCTTATGACAGGCCGTGTTGACGCGCGTCGCGTTCGTGTTTCACGCGCGCCTCAGAGATGTCAGCAACCAGGAAGGGGTCCGCAAGGGCCGATGCCTGCCGGGGCTGCGGGACTGGTCGGAAGACATACCGCGACCCTGGAACATAAAGGGCAAAAAGGCCTTCCACCCCGCCTAGACCCGAGGGGGTCATGTGATGATTGCCCATCCGAAAAAAAGGCCTAAATAAAAGAGCGCTGTTGATTTTTCAACGGTTCGCTTAGCGCTGAAAACTGAAAATGCAACAGCAGCTTTTATTTTAGTATTCAATCATTTGTCATTTTGCCTATGGTAAGTGAAAACGTGAATCTAGATTCTCCCAACCAGTCTTACCAAGGGATATCGTATTACCCAGTACTTACTAGGTTGTGGAGGTCAGATAGGCAGTCGCTCCATGTAGAATACTGGTATTCAACATAGTTGGGAAAAGGCTAGGCAGATGTTAATGATGATCTAGAATAGTCTAGATTCGCCCAAGCGTCTTAAAGTGCGATTACTTTGGACGGTTGTTAATTTGTATAAACAAATATTTGCGTTTGCGTAGCAATACCCGCAATTCAAAGATTGGACTTAAATAGCAGACTAATCCAATACAAATAGAAAAACCTTCACATTTAAAAATAAAATAAACAAAAACGTTTATTTTAAAGTTAAAACAACACAAAAATAAAACTTTCTGCTTCTTACTGCTATCCCTCGCAATTTTTCCGAGATCAAACTTCTACGGGGTTAATTAGAGGACTTCTCTTAATTAATCTTTCGAAGTTAAATCGGCTTATACTTCAGCTTGGGATGCTTGCTTTCCCCTCACGTCATCTCATTAAGTGACTTAATTTGTTACGAGTTTTCGTAACCGCTCTTTAAATTGGGGATTTATTATATAGTACAAGTTACATTTTACTTATGTACAGACACTCGCACCAATATTTGTATACACTTTTCTAAATCTTAAAGCAATTTTCGCGAGAAATAACGATTGTAACTTGGAGATAGGATCTTTTCCCTTTTTCCAGAATACTATGTTCCTAACAACATTACATTTTAATCAGATCAGTAGGAGAAAAACACTTTCAAAAGTTGTTATGTGTTTACATATTGGTGCTCGTGACTGTACACTAGTAAGCGTAACATAACGCTTGTTTACTTCGGAGGACTAGAGCAGAGACACATACCTCAAGATTGTTAGTTTAAAAAAATACTTCTACTATTAGACATAGGGGTCCTGCAGTATTTTCTCGGTCAGAAAAATATTGAACTTACCGCCAACTCAAAAACACGAAAAAAAATATGGAAATTATGTTTGTTTGAATAAATAAATCATTCAGATTTCCAGGCGTTAAATAAAATGTTTGTGGCCTGATGCCAAAATTTATGTCGTCTTTACTGCGAAATCCACTTTTCATTTTAATCTTTTATCGTAGTGCTACAATTTTTTTATCTGTTACGAATTATTTCAATATTTCTAGCTTTTCGACTTCATGAAAGATTGTGGATGACTTCATGATGGATGGAGAGGGAGAGGAAGACCAAAGAAACGATGGATGGATTGTGTGAGGAATGATATGAAAGATAAAGGAGTAAATGATAGCGTGACGGTTGACAGAGGAGAATGGAAGAAAAAAACGTGTTGCGCCGACCCCAAGTAACATGGAACAAGGGCAGGAAGATGATGATGACTTCATTAAAGTCCCTACTATTAAAGGAAACTAGCTCGCAAACATTGTCCTGTCCAAATTGAACTATCCAATTTCCCGGGCATTATTTCCAATTTTCTTTTCCCTAAAAATCTTATTAGGACATTTAAACTGATACAAAATCTGCTCAGCCATTCTAAAATGATGCGCTTACAAACGAACAACATTTCATTTTCATTGAGGCTGCAAATATCATTCATCTAATAGAATCCGGTTCTATTCATCAAAATAACATTAGTTTTCTAATTTAATCGCGCACCAGAGAGAAACAATACCGCTGTTACAAAATACGCGGACATATTTTATCTAATTCGCAGCTAAAATACGAATTTATGCAACAATTTATTAGGCGAAGTTGAAATTAATCGCTGAACAGATTATTTATCACCACACAGGGTATATTTATATCTTGTTTACAATGCAAATGATATTGAATTTGTTTTAGGTTAATTGTTTTTGAAGATATGTGTAATCTACCAATACGCACTGGGCCGACGTGGTGGTTTACGACCCGCGTGGTGGATTTCGGCCCACTCCCTCTCATAAAGAAAAGGCCTGTGGGGCACAGCAGTGAGCTTTAGCCTGATTATTTCTAAAGCAGAGAACTTATCTATCAAAGACGATAAGGCATTATTTTATAATTTCGATGCACTTGTAAGGTGCTGAGGCAAGGCGATTTAACTGGGAATCGAGAATCGTAAAACCTCAGTGGTGTTAAGATTATCCTGGAAACGGTTTAGGAGCCTATCGGTAAATGTAGGTACTATAGGTAACATCCAACTCCTGAGACAAAGTTGTGGGTAAGTTGTAAAGTAATGGTACAGACGCCAGCACATCAAGCTACTACAATCTGTCAAATTACTTCAATATATTTTCAAATTTATTGCTAAAGCATTAGGTTCAAGGTTGATTGGTAAAATTTGATAGTTTCGGGTAGCTTGATGTGCTGGCGTCTGAACATAATGACAAAGATTGGGATGAGGAATGGCTACAGTTTGTTCTGTGAGTAAATCAAAACAAGCTGCACTACATTTATTTTTTTATCCGTAGTAGTAGTGTAGGCCTGACGAATTACACGCAATTGAAGTAATCCTGATTGGCTGTTGTTGATTCAGATAAACGAGCACAGAAACAACGTACGAAACTGTGTCAGAAAGAAAGAAAAAGTATTTACATGGCAAAAAAAATAAATAACAATAAATAAAACTGAAAGTAAACATAAGATTTTTTTAAAATAAAAAGTTGAAGACCTGTCAGTGCCATCATTATTGCGGAATATTGACATTAACAGTTCTTGAACGTAAGTTAAACTGCACTGGTGATATTCGCCTTCTCTAGTGACTTCGAGAATAACTTAAGCTTCAATGCCCCAATTGTCTACTACGCTCAATGCTCATATCACCGCATAATCTACTGAGACACGTGTCAGAGCCTGCATAGATATCGATGTGTGGAAGGCATGTATTCACGCGAACGCATTGTCAGTTTCCAATAAAGCGCTTGCGAGGAGGCGGCGCGACGCGAGCCGATTAGCTGTGACGCGCGACTGATACCGCCATTGTATGGATACGATGCTGGATCATGCATGAAGTAGGTATTCGATACATTATGTATGGCCTTGTTACGTGACTTAAGAACATTCAGACTTGAAAAGATGTGAAAACCAGTTTGAATATAATTGAGTCTACACATACTCACCGCCGCCGCCATCAACTGAACTGAAAATGACCGAACATGCCCGGTGGCTTTGGTGTGTACCTACTTGAATGGGCTTCATAAAGTCTACAAGTTTATATGTCCGTGTTTTCACCAAAAAATCATAGGAATGACAAACATTGGTTTTCAGGTAAATAAGAACATAAAAATCAATGCGTCACCCGAACACAGGGATCTTTTTTAGGTACCTAACGACGTTTTAATCTAATGTAAATACGAAATAGAGAAAAAGATTTTCTTTTTGTAAAATTAAAAACGATATTACGCTTTGTGGTACGTTGTGTAATTCGATATTTTCAACGAAAACCTTCTTGTACATTCGCTTTTAAATAAAAAGTATTGTTGTAAAATCCTTTTGTATTTTAAAACCAGAATAATGGTACGCCAGTCATAGTTTTTGCTATGCATACAGTGTGTAGCGAGCTTTAAATCGTAAGTTCAAACGGATAGCCTTAATTATACTGTACATGCTGTATTTAAGTTTTTCATTGGCGCGTTCGTTCTTTGACCAAAGAATTAGCAATTACCATCCAACATGGCAATACTAACATTCTTTTAGGTACGGTTCGGGATGATAACGATGCGATGAAGAGGAGGGGTACTTTGACGCCTAATTGTAATTTTTGTTTTGTGTAATAAGAATAACTATGTGTGTGTGTGGATAATTTTGTTTTTGTGTTTTGTTTTGTGTTTATGGTATGTGTGTGTGTTTGTTTGTTGTGTGTTTGTGTTGTTGTTTGTTTGTAAATAACAGATATATTCGTAGATGGGTAGGATTCCCCGATGTTGCGGAGGTGGATGCTGCTCCACGCTAAAGTTTAATTGTGTAATTATGTTCATCTGTGTCTGTAACCTACTAACACTAGATGTTAAATAAAATAATTGTTACTAACCCTATGGACTCTGGTCTGATATAAAAGCTTTCTATTCTATTCTATAGGTATATCAAACTGGTATTGAAAAATTAAGGACCAGCTGTAAGCAGTCCTAATTCTTTCTCGTATTCAAAAGCTTTAATCATAAATTGATGTGGTTATAAAAAGAACTATGACCTCTTTATAGCATTGTTTTTTTTAAATTTTCAAATGAAAGAACGGTTTGTTTTTAAATGAAAGTGTTCTCTTCTTCTCATTTGAATAAAACTGCACAAAATTCTAAATTCATCACAGAGAAGGTCGTTGGTGTATTTATTTAAGCAAAATTTGAAATACTGCAAAATGCCATTTTAGCACAAGAGAGAACAGTTTATAACAATTTCTGACGTTGGAACAGTGAGTATGAATAGAAATATTTGAATAACTACAAAGTAAACTCAACAGAACATTATTTCGGTACCGGTGAATAAATAAGTCCGCCACGTTGGGCTAGTGGTCGCAAGAGCGACTGCTGAGCATGAGGTCCTGGGTTCGAACATAACTGGCGAAGTGTGGATGTACAATTAGATACACCTCTGCCTAACCTCTCTGCCTCTGCCTTGTTTTTATATAGTTATATAGTCGTCTAATTTGTATTATTTAATTGTGCTTCTATGTGTTGTGCTATGTCTTTTGTGTGCACTAAATAAATGATTTATCTATCTATCTATCTATCTAACCCTTCGGGCATTACAAGCCTGATGTTATGAATAAATATGATAACGCTCACCGACTAATATAGTTGGGAAAAAGGCTAGGCTGATGATGCTCACCGACAGTGAAAAATATTTTCTGAGAGATTTGACTGTCGGACCGAAAGACAACCGCAACCGAGCACATACATTTTGTAACTATTTTATCTTTCACTGAAAACAAGCTAATTTAATTAGCTTAATTAAACTCAACGCATTAGCAGTGAAATTATTTGCACGACGCTGCCAAGCCATCAGTTAGAATTGGATTCCCATTCACAACATCAACAAAAGTTGTGAACCAGCGGGTTCCCTACGTAACGTACGTAGAAAGCAAGCGAAAGCTAACAAAGGGTACTTATAGCCATAGAATAAGAAAACTGACAGAGAAGCGATATTTGAATCATGTCCCCTTCTAGTTCTCTTCATTCGTGCGCCGGCGTCGTTGAAATGATTACCTTATCTCTTACGTCTATTCACCACGGCCCTCACCATGCACACACATTACGGATTTTGTTCAGATCACACATTTCTGAAGGAAGGACTGATCATTGTGGCCATGTATTTGTACTGTGGCTTTTTCAACAACTTAAACTTAAGCGCAATTATTTAAATTGAACCGTTTACAGGCACTTTTGTACTGTCAAAAAGTTGATTCGTTAATCAGGCAGCTGACTGCTCCAAAACGTAGATCTCTAAGATACTGCACGCCCCAAAACCGTAATTATTAAATTTAGAATGAGCTCAAAACCAGGGACCATTTTGACTACTCATTGAAAGGGCTTTCGATGGAGTTTTTCTAACCAGCTGATCAAAAACTCATACGATGTGGGTAGCCCTTTTAAACGGCTAATTTGAGCCGTTCCGAACGGGTTACTTTGTCAACTTTCACACTTCATGGTGCGTGGTGGCCCACCAACAGTAACCAGATCAAAATCCCTACATTATAATACGTTTTCATAATGAAGAGGTAACCCTTCCACTGGGCTTCAAGTAATAAACGGCTTACCCTTCAAAAGCCTACTTTCAAGATCCCTGCACAAAACAATAGTTTCGCTTCTAGTTTGGTTATAATCTATGGTAGGTCCCTCGTTCGGGCATCATGATCTCGTCTACATATCAAAGGAAATAAAGCAACCGAGCGAACTATGTTGACGAACGACGACGGGCTGATTCCGCGAATCTGTGGCATGTCGGAATTAGAATCTACATTAGGCCAAATACACATTTATGATGGCGGCAGCACAAGGAAAATTCTAAACAAGCGTTCTAAAAGTTGGAATAGTGCAGGAACGGCGACAAAGTTACTGAAAGAAAACAAAAAGTTTGCAGCTGATAAAAAATAGCAGCAGTTAAAGTTTTCTGGTTTTTTTGGACATTCTAAATGATACGAATTTATCTAGATTATGATTTTTATAATAATTAATTGCAAATTTGACCACGTAAGAGTTGACCTGACTATAATATTATTAATTGACTTCACTTTAATTCCTGTTATGTGTTGTTGAAATTATTTTGTTTGTATTAATATTTTAATTTATGTAATAATTTGCACGCCGTAAGGTAGACTGTAGCCGATCTCATTAATTAATGTAACATTAAAAGCAAATAAAGTTTTGATTCTGATTCCAATTCTAACTGCTTTCATAATATAATATGCCACCGAAGTAGACCGTTTCCATTTTATCTTAATAATTATGTAGTTTCTTCAACTAAGTATCCACCCAATCTATTTCGCGCCATTCTTTTGTATCCCGATTCCCTGAAACTTTGACGGGCTTCCTTGTGGGTTGCCTGATCGCCTACGGGTCGTCAATTTTTTTTTAAAACTTTGCTCCACACTAGGAATTTCTATGTACGTCAGGCTGGCCCGGCCCCATGGAATTTAATAATGAGATTGTTATCAATCCAATGTACCCGGGTATACTAATATATGTAACACCTTCATTTTCAATGTAACTCTTTTTAAAAGAAATTACGTGCACTTCTTAGTGGCCGGGCCAGCCTGACGTTTTCAGCCCGGCCACCTTGTTTCCCACTAATCTACAAAAAATACTGGCAATATTGTGCTACAGATGAAATGTACCCTATAATTTATGCATATGTAACACAAAATCGAATCCTAAAATGCAATAGCATACGAAATATTAGCGGTTGCAGGTGGCCGGGCTGAAATTATTTCGTTACTATAAAACAGTAAAACTGCAACACCTACCAAAAAATAATACCAGTACATAATGAGATATAGAGATATAGAATACATGTAACGCTTTCATTTTAAATTATAATACATATTTAGAAAGAATAATCACTTGAAATTATATTTCAGCCCGGCCACCTAAAAGCGGTAATATTCCCTAAAATCTTATGCTAATTTGTACAGTAAAACCTGATACAGCTATGAAATGAAAGTTACATTCGTTTTGTTTTAGTCGTATACCTTTAAGCCTTCTGTTTGACTAGATTATCAAAATCTGAAAAACTTTCCGAAGAGTGACTATCATTTATTAACTAATTTCAGGACATTTGGTTTGTTGAGTGAAACAAAATTGGTAATTGTCATATTTTTTTAATAATCATTTTTGAAATTAGTTAGACAACATTTGTACTTATATTAATTAGGTACTATAACAATTGTTAATTATAAATAATGTAAAAAAAGGTTACACATTGATAATAACACAGTTATCAAAAAATTATAGTAATATCAATATTACCTTAACATCGAACATTCATTCATTCAGAATATTAGAAGATAATTTTTGGTTAAATACTTATTATACCTTGGTAAAAAATCACAGATTTTCATAATGATTTTTACATCAACTTTGAATTTAAAGTTTTGAAAACTTTCAATTAAAATTATGCTAATATAATTATTACAACAATTCTTAAATAAAGAGAGAACCATAGTTCTTTCAGTGGCAGCTAATGGAAATATAGCTATGTAGTATATATAATTTAACATAATATTAAAATCACAGCTAAAAATCACAATGTTAACTTGTATAATTAAACGTATGCTAATATAATAATCATTGCTAGCCTATATCTGGCATTTGTTCATAAGAATCAAATTTACTTTCACAAAACTTATAACTTTTGGGACATTAGAAATATATAAGATAGAATAGAGATGGGGAGAGGGGCGCGTGTCGCGGGACGAGGAAAAGAATGCGGTGAGCGAGGGACGTGGATCGCTGTGGCAGGCCGTACAAGGGGGAGTTACAAGAAGCGCGGGTACAGACGAACACCGTCGACGGTTGCCTGATTACAATGAATAATTCACTAAAATCCAATATATAAATCTTACAGTAATTAATAAGAAACTGATTAATTATTGATTTCACGAAATAAATAAGTACACAATAATAATAAGTAAATACATAGGGTAGGTACACAACAATAAGATTCACAAAAACTAAACACTTACTGTTAGTAAATCACCAAAATTATTACCTATTGACTATAAACGAAAGGATAAAATATATTTAGTTGATGGCATTGTATGGAGTTTTATTATTAAGTAAATGAGTGTTTAGATTTACTTTACTTTACCTGTATATTTTTTTAAATAATTACTTAGCTACCCATTAACATTGTTTGTCGATATATTTTAATTTATCAAAACTATGACTTACCTTAAAAACATCACATCACAAACAACTACACTGCAACAACTGATCAAATTTTACACTCACAGTAATATTAAAACGTAAAATATTATGTCAGAAGTGTTGATAACTACACGGCTCTTGCGCATCTATTCTGTCTACTCGGGGAAAATATCTTACGACTTAGGTTGGGACGCGACACAGGCGCCGTCTAAAAATCGGTGGTAGCGTCTGTGAACTATTATCTTTGTATGGTTATGTTGTGAAGCCAAAAACGGAGAAAATATATATAGGTTTAGGTATTATGTATCCAACAATTATTATGTGTGATTTATACTACTTAGTTTATTAATAAAAATATCATAGTAACGCATTTTGTTTCACTCAACAAACCAAATGTCCTGAAATTAGTTAATAAATGATAGTCACTCTTCGGCAAGTTTCTCAGATTTTGATAATCTAGTCAAACAGAAGGCTTAAAGGTATACGACTAAAACAAAACGAATGTAACTTTCATTTCATAGCTGTATCAGGTTTTACTGTACAAATTGGCATAAGATTTTAGGGAATATTACCGCTTTTAGGTGGCCGGGCTGAAATATAATTTCAAGTGATTATTCTTTCTAAATATGTATTATAATTTAAAATGAAAGCGTTACATGTATTCTATATCTCTATATCTCATTATGTACTGGTATTAGTTTTTGGTAGGTGTTGCAGTTTTACTGTTTTATATTAACGAAATAATTTCAGCCCGGCCACCTGCAACCGCTAATATTTCGTATGCTATTGCATTTTAGGATTCGATTTTGTGTTACATATGCATAAATTATAGGGTACATTTCATCTGTAGCACAATATTGCCAGTATTTTTTGTAGATTAGTGGGAAACAAGGTGGCCGGGCTGAAAACGTCAGGCTGGCCCGGCCACTAAGAAGTGCACGTAATTTCTTTTAAAAAGAGTTACATTGAAAATGAAGGTGTTACATATATTAGTATACCCGGGTACATTGGATTGATAACAATCTCATTATTAAATTCCATGGGGCCGGGCCAGCCTGACGTACATGAATTTCTCCTGTATCGTGGGTGCGTTTACAAACATTTAAACTCACATACACACACAAACAACCAGACCCGGAACAACTACCTGTAGGCCATACAAATATTTGTTCCGTGCGGGAATCGAACCCGCGATACGCAGCGCAGCAGTCTATCGCTCAGCCACTGCGCCAACCGCGCCGTCAAAGAAGAAGGAACACGGTCCATACAAAATTAACCCACGTCCTACAGCAAAGAGAAGTATCTCAAAAAAAATAATAAAAATAATTTTGCGGTGAAGTTACGTAGTTTGATGTGCAGAATGTATGGTTGACGGTATCGTGAAGGGTCCGTTTACACCCTAAATTAATTGCAGATATTTATGCCCCTGAACGAATTTTCATAGCATTTTTTATATGTTCGACTGTAAAGATGGAGTTTGGAAGTATGCCATCTTTTTATACCCATTTTTATAATTTTTTTGAGATACTTTTCTCTGCTGTAGGACGTGAGTTAATTTTGATCCTTCTTATTTATCCATAATAGGCTCGCCTATGCGAAAAATTCGCAAAGTCCTATGTGCAAACCTCCCAACATTCACTAACACACCACATATGTAACATAACTTTACACTAACTTATAAGCTTCGCGAAACTCAAATGTTTTCTTTCGATTCCCCAGCGGCGGCCACAAAATTGCCTTCGTGTATATTTTAGTGTGAAACGAGGCACAGTCAGACTTCTGTAACTATAAGAATGTGGTTTCTGAGAACGCGTAGAGCGGGCGACGAGGCTTATGAGCGATAAACGATTTTTTTTACTTTTAGACAGATCATTGCTGTCGAAGCAATGTGTGCATTCGCAAGTTTATTGCTGCGGTGTAATTATTTATTTATTTACCACCAATTATGGCAACAGACTCGTCCAAAAAGTTATACACGCTATAAGTCACAAAATACAACTACATAAAATATAAAACAAGTAAAATATTAAACCCAGTAAAAATATTAAGTAATCGGGCTAAACCTTATTATCAGTATCCTTTCCATATCGCAATCTATTTGAGGTCGGCGCAGCATGTCTTCTTCTTCCAAACTTTGCTATTGGTCGTCATCTCTTGAGTCACTCTCTTCTTAGACATACCATCAGTCTAAATCGGACCAAACCTAATATACAATTTAATTAACACTTGGAAAGCTATTTAAGAGCGTTTATACAGAAATATGGCTAACTAGTGAACAACATGAAATTCAGCGTTTTAATGTTTTTTTAAATTTATATTTAGATATTAATATTCTAGTTCACTTGCCATATTTCTTATTTCCATACAGTAATATTGCCAAATGAATCAAAACAGCGAAATATTTGACAGCTATTTACGATGTTGCCAACTTTTTGGATGAACGCTCTTAAGAACTGTGTCCCAAATAGTTGCGTCACAGCTGTTTGTCGTAGTCCTATAATGTCGTAGACTCGTAGTCCAGCATTCATTTGTCGCCCCCACCCGCTCTATCGACTCAAACCACGGCCTAAAAGTACGCAACATCAGCGACGATAAGCATTTATATTTCACCGTTGGAGATGATAGCTGTGCTCAGTGTGCTGCTTAAAATTCTCTCTTGTATTTCCACCACTTACAATTCTTCTGAGACAACGCAGGAATTGTCGTATTGTTTGCAGTTTATAAGTTCCCCAGAGTCGAGCTTGCATAAATGAAACAAATTGATTTCCTTGTAAGGCAGTGGAAATACAAATGCAGACTTCTTTATAAAGTGGTATTTTACATTTGGAGTTATGTAATGGTGTGTGTGAACTTACTGATCTTGCAACCAGATGTGTTATCCAGGTTGTGACAGTCAGATAAGCAGTTGCTCTGTCTGTTAAACATTGAAATTCAGATGAATCCGGTTAGACTGGACTCCAACATGGTTAGAGAAAGGCTAGGCAAACGATATGTGCGTGTGTACGAACATAAACAAAAAAAACAGTAAGTAGAAATATTAATAAGTAAGTACAGCCGCAAGAGTTACTAGTAGTACAGTACTAGTATTACAAAACACCTAGCGTATACCTTCAGTGAAATATCTCCCCGGTGTCCATATAAACAACGTCTTCAATCGTTTAAAATGAATAGTCTGCACGACCGTCGACTGATGCAAGATCTCATGTTCTTGTACAAATTAGTTAATAACAAATTGGACTGCAGTAAGCTAATTGAGAGTATTGGTCTAAAAGTACCTTACAATAGCCCTAGATATCCTATTACCAACCTGTTCAATACTCAAGGATCTAACACAAATATTGTGGTAAACTCGCCACTTAACAGACTCTGTAGACAGATGAATTCTTTTATTAAATCCTCACCTGATGTTGACATTCACCATGACTCCACAAGAATCTTTAAAACCCAATTATTGGATTCCCGAAAATCGCAGCACGATGTTTTTTTATTATGTTAGTAAGAATGATTCCTTTGTTTGGTTTTATTTTATTTTTATTTTATTTTATTATACTACTTGTTCTTTATTTTTATTAATAGTTGTGATCTCAGATATGATCTCAGTTTTGATCTCATTTTTTTATTTTGTTTTAGCACTAATAATTTTATATACAATGTCGCCCATGCGCATGTGACCGCCCGTAATTTTCTGAATATTCATGAAGAAATGTCGAAAATAAACTTCAAAAGGTCTATCTATAATATTTTTCATGTTATTCAATTTTTAATTTTTTAAGTAGAGTTTGTAGATTTGCTTTCTATTTTTTGACACATCTCCGAAGTTTATGGGTCGATTTGGATTCTGTTTATTATTTCTAAAAGCTTATGAGTTACTTTAACAGGTTAATTAACATTTTTACTAAAAATTATCGACTACGAAAAAAAAACGGAATCGAAGCCATTTTTCCGTTAAAAAAAATGTGTATTTATTTTAAAAAAATCTAGTGTAAGTCCATAAATTATCCCCATAGGACGACTTTTTTAATCATTACTTGTAATCCACTACATAACAGCTACAAATTCACAGAACATTGTTGTTACCTATCTCTAAAGAAAAAACAAGGGCGGGTATAACAAATCATCGCAATCTTCATGTGTGGGCCACGGAAAATCCACACGTCATTAGGGAAACAACTTTCCAGACTCAATTTTCCATAAATGTATGGGCTGGAATGATTGACGATGAACTTATTGGCCCTTTCGTGTTACCAAACAGACTAGATCAACACGCGTTTTTAGATTTTATAGACAATACGTTGCCGTTGCTTTTGGAGGAAGTACCGATGGAAACAAGAAGGCGGATGTATCTGCAATTAGATGGAGCTCCAGCACACTTCGCACGACTAGTTCGTGATTATTTAAATCAAAATTATCCGTGGAGGATTGGAGAGGAGGTGCAATTGTTCGGCCGCCGCTTTGTATCTTTAGCAGATTTGTATCTTTAGGGCTACATGAAACAAAAAGTGTATGCCGTGCCCATCGAAAGCTGCGAGCAATTAACGGCTAGGATTTTTGCTGCTGCTGCGGAAATAAAAGAAAACCGTGTAGAATTACGTCGTACAATCAAAAGTGTTGCCATGAGGGCTTTGGTTTGTTTACAGGAGGGTGGGGGCCATTTCGAAAATTCTTGTATTTTTGATTTTTTTAGTAAAAATCTTGCTATTGCTTGTTTGTTTTTAATTCCGTAATCATCCTCAAAATCTAAAAACGCGTGTTGATCTAGTCTGTTTGGTAATCCGAAAGGGCCAATTTATGGAAAATTGAGTCTGGAAAGTTGTTTCCCTAATGACGTGTAGATTTTCAGTGGCCCACACATGAAGATCGCGATGATTTGTTATACCCGCCCTTGTTTTTTCTTTAGAGATAGGTAACAACAATGTTCTGTCAATTTGTAGCTGTTATGTAGTGGATTACAAGTAATGATTAAAAAAGTCGTCCTATGGGGATAATTTATGGATTTACACTAGTTTTTTTTAAATAAATACACAATTTTTTACCGAAAAAATGGCTTCGATTCCGTTTTTTTTTTCGTAGTCGATAATTTTTAGTAAAAATGTTAATTAACCTGTTAAAGTAACTCATAAGCTTTTAGAAATAATAAACAGAATCCAAATCGACCCATAAACTTCGGAGATGTGTCAAAAAATAGAAAACAAATCTACAAATTCTACTCAAAAAATTAAAAATTGAATAACATGAAAAATATTATAGATAGACCCCCTCTTTTGATGTTTATTTTGGACATTTCTTCATGAATATTCAGAAAATTACGGGCGGTCACTTGCGCATGGGCGACATTGTATATATATTTTTAATTTTTAGTAGTAATTGGTTAATAAAATAGTAGTTATACCGTTTTTCATTATATTATATTTCGTAAGTTAAGTAAATCCTTAAATGTAAGGAGGTTACTTTTAAATTTGTTATCTAGAGTCACTCGTTAAATTTCTGTTTTTTTTCTTTCTTATGTTATCACTTACTTTTGTGAATGCTGGTTAACCTATAATTGGCGACTTTGTAGGTCTAAGACTAAAACCTATGTATAATTCTGATATGTTGTACACACAAGCTGTTGGTGAACCTATATTAATAAAATATAAATAAAGAGCATCAAGTTCCCACAAACTGTCAAATTTTCTCATTCGATTTTGAACTTAACCATCAACATTTTATGGTTTTAAATCATTTGGAGAAATTTTACAGTTTTTTGTAATTTGATGTGCTGGCTGTGTGACTGTACCTATTTATTCAATGATGAAAATAATCTTGAATGAAAGAAAAACATTATTCTGAAAGTTCAATAACAAGGACAGCCCGAACACAAAGAAAATAATAAAACGTAGTCTCGATAATTGTGTAATAATTTTATTACGTCACTATCACCGCCTATCTGTCGCCAGACTTTAGCAAGATTTTCTCTGCCCAAAAAGTAGGACAAACTAACGCCCAATCACCGACGACAGTCGATGCGACTTGCGTCAACGACACTTGCGGGCGTCACTTGTTTCCGTCGCGTGTAATCCCCGAAAGGTTAGGCAGGTGTACATAGTAGTGCACCCACATTTCGCCAATTATGTTAAAGTCTCATGTAATAGGGGGCGAGCCTATTGCCATCAACCGGGCATGAATGCAGACTCCATGGCTGCTCATATAAAAACCAAACACCTGCCTGCCCGACCGGGGAATCGAACCTAACACCTCATGCTCGGCACTCGAGCTTGCGATCACTCGACCAACGAGGCAGTGAAATTGGTAGTAATGCATGCAAAACATCTGTATTTCTATACTAATATGCCTACTGTTTGGAAATTTAGATATAGTGGGTAGTAAAAATAACCGATTTAATAAGAGTAACGTATCCGATTCCGAAAATTCATTCCCCAGCGGGTAGCTACATTATATCACAAGTGCCATAAGCTATATTTAAAACGTTCCAGTGGGATAACGACCGACCATAACGCGAGCGTAGCCGCGGGTAAAAGCTAGTCCATCACAATGACAAGAAAAGGAAATAGGCGAAAGACGAGAATATATTAATAAAAATACAAAAAGGATATTACTACATGAAACGACAAAAAGCGCGCGCAAGACAATTTTGGTAAAGAAACAAAAAAGTAACGCTGACGTTGTGGGATTCTGGTTCAGTTATATTTTTCTGTGTAAGCGAAGGATTTTTTTTGTCAGCCATGTAAAAATGTATCGCTTTTTCATTGCTCGGACTGTATAGTCAACCGCACGTCAGACAATACTTTGAACTGGAGTTGGCCTAGCGTGTAGTGCGGAGTTTCAACAGAGAAACAGGTCAGCTTTTACTGGTTCGGTTCGGTAGTAACCGACCTAGGCACCTAGTATTTTTCAGAAAACTTTTCAGGACCTTCTTCCTTTTTTGATAAACCGTTACTTGCAGGAAATTAATAAAGTTTTGTAACGAACCTTCTAACTTCCATTCCCGAAGTATTCATTCCCATAAAATTTTGCAACAAAACTTTACATATCAAATGATTAAAAAAAAGTTCGCCAACTTTTGGTTAACACTTCTAATATAAACATTATTCTTATATTCCCCGAAGAAATTATCAAGATAGTTTTATTAGGGTTCCCTCTGCGGCATGCGCCAAAACACCTTCGTCATTTGTCAAATAAAGCACAATTTATTTCTGTACCGTACCATACGGTACTCAACTTGAGGTTCAGGCAAAAAGACCGAAGCCTTATTTAAATATTTCACTTAATGTTCGTCAGGTAAGCAGGTACTTACAGTAGGCTAAATAATATCTAGGCTGATAATGCTGCATTCTATTCGATAATTTCTCCACCTTCAATTATGTGAAATATTATTATCGAACGATCTTAGTATAATTTTCATCAAATTAACAGATTTAAATACCAACGAAAGGCATTCATTCCTTTAGACGCCTCTTCGTTTAGAAGCAGACGGATTGTTTGTTGATTCAGTAATTTAGCAAAATTCTTCGAATTGTAATTTAAAGTATGTAACGTAGTTGAGGTGCTGACTGTCTGTGTTGATTTTCCAACGTCAGATTCAGCTACAACACCACGAATAGGTACACCGTACACTTTCCAGTAATTTCTAAACAGTAAACCTGGGTACGTCACAAAGAAATGAAATCATTTCTTCTATGTCGATTCGCGAAACAAAAGACATCAGTTTTGGAAAGTTTACGCTTGACCTCAAGGTTGGTCAAGTACACTTTTACTACAAGGAGGTTTTCAATTCAACACATAATTTTTTTTTTAGTTTCACCCCCACAATCATGCTTTTTTAGAAAGAATATTAATCATATTCATCAACCCAAAAGTAACCACACACAAATATTTTTAATGCTTAGACAGATAAACGGAATCATAAAAGAAAACCTTTCTTGATTCATTTAAAATTCTGACAATAGAACACTTAAAGTAAATCTTCCGCTTATCACGCCACATTAAAATGAAAGAGTTAAGAGGCTTTAGAGGGAAAACGCCTTATCATGGCGCCTTGAGGATGAGATAACAACTTGTCACTTTTATTAAAAATCACCCTTTGAGTAGGACAAATTATAGGACCACCCCATGTATACCTACTTAGATAGAACGCTGAACGTTTGTATATTCGGAATATTAAGAGCTTGTATTAAGATCTGGGGGCATAAAATGGCCGCTTCAGCAGAATCATAATAAGATAGTAATAATTATGAATTACGATACAATTCGTATAATAGTCACAAAGTGACAATTGATAATATGATCTGTGTCTGTGACCATTCTAAGAATTTTAACGTGATTCATATTATTATCATAATATGATTCTGCCAAGGCAAGGTGGTCATTTCAGGGAGGAACTACCTACCTGTAACATAAGTCAATGGAAAACGTTTATGAAGCTTTACTAGCACTGAATAAGTCCCAGTCAATCAAATGGAAAATTTCATACCAATTCTGTTCAAATTTTTTTTGTAGAGAAATCCTAAAACACTCAAGACGGTGAAGGGACAATGTTATCGTGAAGAAAACGGCATGGCCTAGAATAAAAATTCTAAAACCTGTGACATCTACCACTAGTGGATTAGTTACGATTCGATCCTTCTTAAAGGGAGAAGGCCTGGCTAGTGTGGAGCGCCAATATCTTTTTTTAAATTTTTGAATGATAGAGGGCTCAAAGTAGGATCGAATATTATTATTTTCATGTTCCTTATGACCATGATAACGTGACGGTTGACAGAGGAGGATGGAAGAAAAAAACGTGTTGCGCCGACCCCAAGTAACATGGGACAAGGGCAGGAAAATGATGATGATGTTCCTTATGATCAAATGCAACTTTCAGGAACTATTCAGATTCGGAAAAAAAAAAGTTGGCGCTCCACCCTATTATGCAATAGATACCTACATAAATACCGTCCCTGTCCACCTTACTGAACCATATCCTACCAAAATTGTCGTAAAGGTCCTAAGTCTGTAATAAATGACCAGCTTCATAACAGATTAGTCAAGCGTCCATTGCTCGGCTCCAACCGTGCAATGGACGTTTGAACCGAAACGATGCCCCGGTCTTATGTCCGGGTTTGCAGAATGTCCCGGAAGCTCAAAAGTCCGGCAAAGAGGATTAGTGTGGTTAACCTAATTACGGACAGGCCGGAAGTGGCTTTGCAGAAAAATAGTTTTACGGTCATTAGGTGTAATTACTTCAAGTTTTCTGCGGTTGATAGACCACAGCAAACTTTATATATGTTACGTTTTTTGAAGTTTTAAAACATTTTATTAACATTATTTATTTTTATTATGAGGTTATGGGTTAGATTCACAGGTGGGGAAAGGTTATTGGGTTTTTCCGTATAGAATTTCTCAGTAGGCTCGCCCCCTATTACATGGGACTTAAACATAATTGGCAAAATCTGCGTGTTGATTACAAGCGTCACGATAAATTATGTTACACTATCTATCTAATAGCGCGGGATGATTTAGTTGGTTTATTGCAACACTTTTTATAAGTTATAATCGATTATTTTTAATCTGTGATTTAAAATTTATTTTAGAGCTGTTAACACCGAATGGGGTTTTGAATGTCATGGCGGCGGTGACAGCGCTTTTGATGTGACTTTCACCCGGTGATCACGCACAAATCCATTGGCTCTAAATTCAATATATTGTAATTTGGTTTTAATCAGTAACTATCATTGTAAACTCTAATTATTTTGATAATTTTCCATTGGAATCTTTGTAATTATATCATGTGAATTATTCTGCACGTTATTTTTCAATCACACGCCCATAATGGAGGACCAACAACAAATAACGTATAAATAGCGACACGTGGTGTCTCGGCCCCTCGAAAATCCGAAATATCTAGTTATATTTGTCTAATGTAACTAGGTAAGTATTCTTATTAAAGAGTTCCTATGGAGTGTTGTAAATAAACGCAAGAGACAGTGCTTATAAAAATGAATAAAATTATCAATGTAAAATTGGAAAACTTTCCAGTCAAAGAGATTTAACACACATATAGAGCGGTCATTGGGAATATTGTCATACAATAATTTTCATCCTGAATATTTTCGATTTTGACACATGAATGCTACCTGACAAGCGGGCGTATGACACAGATGATACTAGACAGAACGAATTGTTACTAAGTAGTAACAAGTTTTGGATTACAATTTTCTTTGTCATGACCCGTCTGTAGCTTGGAAATATTTAAATGTCTTTGTGTCATACGAATGCGACCTGACAAGGCGACGTATCGCACTGGACTGATCGACTTGTTACTAATTTGTAACAGGTTTTGGAATTGTCAGTTTCTTGGTCTTGTCCCGTCTATAGCTAGTTATATTTGAATGTCTTTGTTTCCAGTGCTGTTTTCCATTTTACCACTAGTGCTGCCACCTATTACAAAATATCAAAATTTGTTCACATTCATGTAGACACGGTGATCACTTAGTTTTTAAAACAAAAGATAGATGGCTCTAAATTCAAATATTCAAAGAATGAAGACTGGTACCAATATCTGTCATGGACGACCTTTAATGGAAAGAGATGTGAAGTGCTAAATAATATTGTTATTGTGTAACTATGTACCTAATTTAGTTGTGCATCATTCATTGTCACGAACAGACTAAGTCAGAAATGACGCGAACAGTGTTTGTTTTTTTATTCGTAATCTTTGGCATTATTAGTTCTACCGGTAAGCATTTTATATTTATTCATCTTTGTAAATGGGATATCATTAAAAGTTTGGAAGTGGCGCCAGTAATTGAAAGAAACGTTATTTTTAGAGTAACATTTGAAAAAGTCTCTGTCTTACCTTCAAAAGATTACAAGCGAGATGATATATAAATAAACAATCACTTATGAAAATGAGATATATTTTCAAATGGGAAGTAGATAATTAGTAGGTTCTAATGAGGCCAAGATCTATAAAACTTACTTGGTATTGGTTACTTATTGGCTTACTCATTCCGCATAATGTTCATGTCTCTATCTTGCACTTCGTAGTTTACAGTTGTGCGAAAGTGACTTGGATAATGCTTAGCCAAAGTACCGCTAAGGAACGTTTACAGATCTCGGCCTAAGTCATCATCTGCCTTGCCGAATACCAGTATTTTACATGGGGCGACTGCCTATCTGATCTCCACAACCCTGTTAGTACTGGGTAATAGGATCCTGCTTGGTAAGACTGGTTGTTAGATTTATTTTAATCTGACTACCTGATCTCGGCCTAAGTATCTAATCAACTTAGTTACTTGTTGTTTAATAACTCTGTATTTGGAACAGGGTTTTCCATTGTTACGAGTAAATGTAGTATGACTAAAGCGTAAATGTAGGTATTGACTAAAGTATTCATTACATAATAGGTTTACGTTTTAGCACAATTTTATAATACCTACCTATTAATACGTATTTGACGACTTTGGAACCAGAGTGATCTAGAGCACAACAATATGTAAGTGCACCTCATTACTTAAATCAGTGTGGCATGGCCTTCACTTTGCAGACCGCACCAATTCTTTAGTGACATATTGTGACCCCTCAAGGAAGAAAGCACCGAAGAGTACTTAGATCAGTGTGGCATGGAAGAATTATGATTTTTCCATGCCATTGGGTAATAACACTAATAACCTCAGTATTGGTGTAAGTGTCACTTAGATCACTCTGGTTCCAACGTTGTCATTTAGATTGCCATTTTATGACTAATATTCACGATCTTCTTATATTCTTCAGTTCAACTGCAATGCCCTCCTGGTGAAGTCGAGGACTCTTGTCCAAAAGACTGCTACAAAGACAGCTGCCCAACAAAAGAGCTAAAGAATCTTGAATGTTCCAACACTGGTGCTTGTGGGACTCCCAGATGTAAATGTCCTTTCAATCAGAGGAGGTCTCCGAATGGAACGTGTGTTGATATTAGACATTGCCGTAAGTATTTTTTATAATTTATTTCAAAGATAAATGATATGGCTAGAAATGAGGTTACTCAAGAGATGACGACTAATAGAGTATGAAAGAAAAATACTTGCTGTGTCGACCTTACTGGAATAAGGGCAGTGAAATAATGATGATATTATAAGGCATTTTTGAGGGCCTTTCATACGGCGGCGACCTCTCGCGTCCGGCCCTGGTTCAAGCCACGGTCCGGAGCGAGAGGGAATCGGAAGCCGTTACCTCCTTCTGCGGAACAGTCATGCTAGCGAAGGAGGTGGCGGGACGTGAGAACGAAAATACCTCACGTCCCAGCCGCCGTGGGAGACGCCCCGGGCGTCGGGGGCCACTTGGGAGCTCCCGGCCACCGTAGGAGCGGGCCTGTGGACGGCGCGTTCGTGTTCCTCGTGCGCCTCAAAGAGATGTCAGCAGACAGGAAGGGGTCTGCAAGGGCCGTTGCCTGCCGGGGCTGCGGGACTATTCGAAAGAGATACTGCGGCCCTGGAACTCAAAGAGCAAAGAAGAAACATGGATGGGTTTTAGTCAGTACGACTCTGACACTCCCTTCCACTCCGCCCAGAGCGGGGTCATTTGACGAATTCCCATCCGAAACAAAAAGGGCCTTTCATACCGAAAGTTACAACTGAAAATGACCCTTATTAACAGCGAGCCGATGCTAAAGCGAGTATGTCATGCTGCAATGGGACATTACGGAATAATCAAAGAATAATCCACGGTATTCCTTTAAGCGGCTAAGGGGGTTTTAATTCAGTTGGTTTTCCTATAAATCATTAAATTCATTTGTGATGATGTTATTGTAAAGTTATTTAAAAATTTAATGACCAATGCAATTAAGTAGCATCCGTTATTGGGTTTTGTATCATAAAATACCATTAAGTTATCTCCTAATCAATAAACATCAACAGTATGAATGGAATTTGACTCTTGTTGGTTTATGGTAAAACCCTGCATGCCTGTAAATCTGCTGCCGTGTCTGTCTGCAATCATGTGCTCAAGTAGAAATTGTCCTCCCCCAGTCCAGGACATCGTCTAATACAGGCTAGACGTCATTACAAAATCCTTTGTTTCTTTGAATCTTGATAACGATCTACAAAGAACTCGTTCAGCATTCGATATTTCTGATACACAAGACACTATATAGGACTGCACAAGTGCTAAATGTAATAAGGATATTTGTCGCTTGAATGACATTGAAAGAGCATAAAACATTGTTAACTTTAAAAAAAAGTGGAAATTAGAATGTAGAAAAATATTCAATAATCACGCATCAAAATCAAAAGATCTATGGAAGCACAGCTTCACCGGCCTGCGTAAGTACGTATCTACGTATCTAATCAATATTTTCTTGAATCCCCAGCCCCTTTCAAATGCAATGGACCAAACGAGGAGTACGTGGCCTGCCCGCCATTGTGCCCCACAGATGACTGCAATCAATCCACACCAGACGGGAACTGCCCCATATCTGGCTATATGTTCATCCTGACGGTGATAGAATGCAACCCTGCCTGCCAGTGTACCAAGGGACACTGGAGGAAGGACGGGAAATGTGTGCCTTATAAGGAGTGCCGTAAGTGTTATTCTTGAATATTACTTAGGTATGATGCCGTTTGTTGAATCATAAGTGCGCTCCAACAAAAGATGTCAAACATAAAATATGGGTGTTACAAAAATGGAGTTTCTTTTCTAGCATGCATCATGGCACCATGGCATGATAACCTACTATTTTTAAGTGTAACATTGTTTGTGGAACAGCATCACATTTGCACTCCAGGGCGGAGTTGCCTATGAATCTCAACATGAGAAGACGGAATTTAAAAAAAGAAACTTTTCGCTTCAACAAGTAAATTTTAATTGCTATTCCTAAAAAAGAAATCTGTTTGTTTGCTCTTTCAATTTTACATCATCTAATTTTTTTGTTCTAGCTGAGCACGCGACACCCCTACCCTTTGAATACTAAATATTAAAACGAGAGGTAAATATTTAAAATCGTAAACACTAAATTGAAAGCTAGGTGGCGCTGTACTCAAGTGACTGGTTATTGCGCTACAAGCTGTTCGATTCCCGCATAGAACAAAAATATAATTATTGTCTTTGAATTAAAATGTCGACCAGGCTATTTTTATTTGTGGCATATTAATTGAATAATAATCAATGTTGGTACGATTATAGGAGCCACAACACTTTAACTGTGTCAATGGACCATCAGTAATCACTTTTATTTCATGAAATTATTTATCAATACCAAATAAAAAAAACTTGAATATTCTAAAAAAAGCTACAAGACAGCACCAGTGAAAATGGCCCCGACTTTGGAGTTTTGATAATTATAGTTTTTTTTTTTTCAGTTCAACCAACCTAAAGGAGCAAATTAAAAGCCGAGAATCGAATTTCTCAACAACCAGTACCTACTGCGTCGTTGGAATTAACACCTCAAGAAACCTCACTTTTGAATTAATTAAAAACTAGAAGATACTTAAATTAATAGGAAATAAATGCTAGTTATTTAAATATGCTTTATTTTATTCGCGTGAACTCAGCCGTTCTAGGACGATAAGAGACTTTTGATCAGTTTTTTCCAATAGTCGAATTATTGTATGGCGTACAAGTGAGAGTAAGGTGAGAGGAGGAGGTTTATTTACAAATACCTAAATAAAAGGTCGGCTTTAGAATCGAATCCTGTGAACTCGGAAGTAGTATATAAATAGTAGTCTATGCTCGGAAGCAACGGAATGACGTAAACTATATCTGTCACTGTCAATAAAATTGCCGGCCTAGCGATTCATTTTTCGCATTTGAATAAAGTCAAATGTACGTTCCGTTTCACGTTTAGTTAGTGATTTACCAATATTTTTATAAAATAATTTTAAATACTTCAACGCTGCTCCGACAGCTAAAATCGCATGGGGGCTTCAGATAAAACCCCTTGACCCCCCCACAATGACAGAATCCGCAAATTCAGAGGACTCGCTTTTAAACCCAACCCTTGTTAAGTTTCAGGTTAGATGTAACAATTGATTATGCGTTTTTACTTCTGCCTGCGAGCCCGCCTGTATGGAAAACGAAACGGTACTGCGTCACCCTCTACTCTCCACCATCATCATCTTCCTACAGTTCTCCCATATTACTTGGGGTCGGCGCAACACGTTTTTTTCTTCCATACTCTCCTGTTAATCGTCACACTTTCATTTACTACTATTTCTTACATCCATCTTTTCTTCAGTCTCTCCATCAATCAAAATTTTTATTTCCTAAAAATCACGTTCTAGCGCTAAATAAAAAAAAAAAGAACCGTTCATTTAAAAATGTACAGTCGAATTCCTTTAAATGGGACAATATGGGGATATCAGAATCCATAAGAGATTCTGGGAACTATTCTTAGAAACTTAAATTTTTAATGTCTTCATTAATTTATAAATTATGAGCGGCCTTAATTATAAAAAATATGTCCTTATATAATTTTCTATAATAATTTATATGCTTAATATTAATGTATGTTAATTTCTAATAATAAAAATATGTAGATGTGTCAAAACAGGAACAGAAAGGTGAAAGTTCGGTGATAATATAAATTAATTTCGTATTAATTTATATTGTCACGGAACGTCAAACTCAAATTTTATTTCGTAAGCTATAACTTTTCCCGCCTTAATAGGCCCTTTATTTTTTAACAACAGCCGTATAGACCAAAATCGTATCTCTGCCTTAACAAACGTCATGCAGCATAATCTACGTCACCCTCAAATGCTTAGCAAAATGAGAACAACCCAGTGTCCATAAAGAAACCGGAACTACAGATAAACAGGAAAGAAGATCCACAAATATCATCTATTATTATTATCGGATTTCCACCTTTATATGGTGGGTATGATGGTATCATTAAAATAGGCACTAATCACTTGAATCGTGCACTAAATCACGAAAAGCCCATTCTGAATAACTGTAACTTATTTTGTTGGGTATCTATTCAAAACGTGGTTATTCAAATGCTGTAACAACAAAATATAAGTTATTCAGGTTATTGTTTTGTATAGTAGACGCACTTCACTGATAATAAAAAAACCAGTACCTTATACTATTGAGACTAGTGTGCCATTTATCTATTTTTTTTTTGTTATGTACTTTCACGATATTTCTTATTTCGTAGTTTATTTTACTAATCATTTACTGTATTTACTGTATGTTTATTTTTATTGTACTTACACATCTATTTTACATATTTAAGTAACTATTCACCACGACCATTGGGTGCACACAACATCTAAAACTATTTTACACCCGCAACCTCACTAATCCAGGTCCAGTTGAACACCAGCGTCAGGCTGTTCAGACGTTCCGGCATTTTGCTGAACTGGGCCTATTTGGGGCAGCCGTGAGGCACACAGTGTTATATTTTGTTGTTTACATTTATATTTTTTTCTTCTTTTATTGTTTTTGTTTTATATTGTATGCACTTGTGGCATGTGCCAAATAAATGTATATTCTTTCTTCTTAGTCTATCGACAATTAGATCCCAGGACAAATCCAGTTGTCCGGATCGAGATATCCCGGGGTACAGCTGTCGTAGATTCCACCCGACCTGGGGACCCTGGATCTTTCGACGAGCAGTTTCGCTTAAGACCCCGAAACCAACCCAATAATCCTCATGCAGAAGCGGTCCATGCAGAGATGTGGCCATGCCATACAAAGATGAATGACATAGCGACCCAGATCTACAGGATACGTGCTATCAACTATGTGTTAATGGAGAAGGCCATTAGCGAACAGTAAGTGTGATCGCACTGACCATACACCATGACATTATTAACGACACGACATTTAAACTGTCTGGATTTAACAACAAGTTGGAAACGTATTACATTTTTTTTAGGGTTCCGTACCCCAGTCGGAAAAAACGGAACCCTTATAGGATCACTTAGTTTTCCGTCTGTCTATCTGTCAAGACCCTTTTTTTCAGGAACGCGTGGAGGTATCAAGCTAAAACTTGTAAGTCAACGCGATCAAAAGATATGACCGTTTATGTCGCATATTTTGCGATTTTACAAGGCAATCAAAACCTATATGGTACTTCCTGTTGACCTAGAATCATGAAATTTGACAAGAAGCAATGTCTCACAGTACATGTAAAGGAAATAATGAAAACCTTAAATATGTAGTTTAATAACAAAATATCTACAAGTTTATTCGGAACCCTAGGGCGCGCTCTTGACCGGTTTTTATTTAATAGACTCACACTCACAAACACGTCTTGCTTATAAGTATCGTTGTAATCAAGATTTCAAAATGTCCTAAGGTTTAGACCTCAGGGATCGAAGGATACATGGGCAAAGCATCCGAACTCATAAGGGTGCATAAGGAAATCCAACTATTTATAGGCACATTATATGCACATTAAACTCTCTACTAATCATTTGTAGAATCTATACAGATTGATTTTGGAGTAAGTATAGTAACAGCATAGTAATTTTGGAGTCGATTTACAACTCAATTTATCGGTTGAGTGTTCGGTCGACTTTTGTTGTTTGTTGAGATCAACAGAACAAAAATTATAAGCCTTTATATGCATATTGTAAGCCTAAAGTTGCTCCAAAAAACCGGTTCTGCCTTCATTCCATGTTGTCATCATAAACGATGATTTGGCAACGATCAGTTATTAGTCCATAGATTCTTTCATCACAGACAAATATCTGATCGCAATGTGTTGGCAATGTAGTTGACCAGAGGATTCTGCACTGCGCAGTACCGACTTCGTAACGAAATATTTGTTCTCGCGAAGTGGGGCTGCGTGTTCGGAACGGTAGCATGACGCGATTATGGAGCTGTGTCGCAAACTATGTCCCGCCTCCTATCCTGCTTCTCTTTTACCCAAAAGGAGTCGTAGTTAAAGTGACTTCTCCGCTGCCACTGATGGCGCAGTGGAAGTGTCGAAGTTTTGGGTCTTCAAAATTAGGAAAGACTGTCGTGCTAGCGACCCGAAAAAGAAGAAAAACGTAATCTCTAAGTTCTAGTCACTATGAGCTATAATAACCGCAACAGAGTATCGAAATATTTTTTATAAGAAGTCCATTTTCTGTCGAAGATTTAAATCAACAAGAAATAAAAACAACACTACAGTTCAATTACCTCAAAAGCAAAGCGCGATCTACAGTTTGCAGTTCTTTGACGTAACAATTATTACGTGCGCGCCACAATATAATACCCGCTACGGGGAAAATTATTACCATACATACGCCGACCGCGTCGTTACCTCTATGAATTTTCTGAAAACCCAACTAATGATTTTCTTGGAAAATGAAAAATTTACAACAAATATCCTTATCAAGGAAGTTTTACCATATTATATACTTTGGAGTCACGGCATAATTGTTGTTGTTTCGAATGTAACGTGCCCAATAAAACAGCTGGTTTTAAAAAACACGACTAAGTTTTTATGTATATAAATTAAATTGATTGCTGAATATAATCAGACGTGGTTTAGTCGCGATGATGGTTAGGTTAGTGTTTGGTGTCGTTTTGGTGGCCAATATTTTAGTGTTAGTGGTGTGTTCAGGTAAGGAAAATGTATTAATATTTATGTTGCTAACATTCTAAAAATAGTCAGACGTTTCTTTAAAGTGTTTATTTTTTTCCGCATGTCTTTTTAAACCGGTTAAAGCTATACAGATAGCTAGACGGTTTTTTTAAAGTAGACAGAGATTAAATTGTGTTTTAATAACGCTTTTTTTTCAAATGTTTTTTTTTGTTTTTGTTCATAAGCATGGTATGTTAAGGAATTAAGAATTCCTGAATTGGATTACAGAATGTATCGTCTTTAACGAAGCTTTACGTTTTCTGTTTACATTTCTATGTGTTTTAATTGTTTATTTTATGTAATTTTGTGTCACAAAGCGGCTATCGTTCGCACGGTCGGAATTTCCAACCATGTGTATATACGATGTATTACATCCAATAAGGTTATCAGGATGGTGTCTAGCGTATAAAGGTCAAAGATCTTGTGATAATTAATTGATTAATTAATCAAACAATTTGTATGTCGATTTCATTCAACAAAATCGGATCAATGTCAAACGCCCGGCAATATCGAAATCCGTGACGTAAAATGTTTTTTTTTTGCGATTGATTTATATGTATAAGTAATCAGTCTAGTCCTTCCTCCTTTATGTCCAGCGATCATCGTTGTGATCTACTCCTAGGAAATTTCTAAGAAAGTTTTACAAGGCACTCCTACTACCAATCCTAGGTCTAAGAGACCCTCAGCTGCTCTTTTGACATGCGCAGATCTTCATACAGAGCTTTTACCGTTTTACCTATATAATAATATAATAATTCATTCATTTATTAAGAAAACCAGGATCCATTGGGTTAGTAATAATATTCTTAACAAATGTTAGTACTTAACTAAAAACACAGACAGTGTACAGGTGTCTAATGACCTCACCAACGGGCTGTCATGCCTCCCAATGAAAAAAAATAACCTATGATTTTGCATCTCTGTCAACTTTATTCTTATTGTAATAGGGTTGCTGATGGGTTTATATTGCATTTTTTACTTAGGTAATCATAATAGTTATTTTAAAATTGGAATGTGTATCAAAAATTTAAAAAGATAATGTTCTTTTTTTCAGTTGAAACCACGCAAGCTACGGCTACGAGTGAATCGTCAGCCAGTACGACATCAACGTCATCTGACGCTTCTTCTAGTTCTTCTTCAGAGGCAGTCGCAACCTCCAAGCCGGTCAAATGTCGTCGAGGTAAGAAACTTGATATGATCCGACCTATTACGAAACGAGTTCAAGATGAAACCTTCGAGCTAGTTATTGGATTTTAAACTTTAAAAATGGATAATGTTTTATCGTATCATAGACTCGGCGAAATAGCCGTTTAAAAAAAAATCTATTTGGATTCGGGTCGATTGGGCGGCAAAATAAACAATCAAATTTGCCGCCGAGTCATGCTGAACCGAATATGTGTGCTGCAGGAAAAAAAAATCTCATGGTTCATCGTCCTTAAACAATGAAAAGGAAGACAGCAATAAAGGCCCTTCTAAGGGAAAGTTATCGTAATTTCTATATCATGTCCATCTTTATTAATTTGCTGAATTGCTATGGATACTTTGAAAGTATATCAATGGTATAGATACTTTGAAACTATATCAGTATTGGGTCCAAAGTATCCGTATTTCAAGCTGGAATCGCCCATACACATTCTTAAAATTTCATTGAAATCGGTTTCGGAGACTAGCGTGTACGAACATAGTAACACGTGATTTTTGTATGTATACTAGCTTTGCCCGCGACCTTCGTCCGCGTGAAATTATTATACATTATTACCTACTTATTTGAATTCCTTTTAGGCTATTATTTTAGGATTTAGGTAGAAAGAAAGAAAAGTCGAAAGTCGTTACTTACTCCTTATAACATCAAAATCGGTCAAGTCGTTTCGGGAGATTAGCCGCAACAAAAAAAAAAAAACAAACGTCTCATGATACTCACTCAATTATTACTATCACCAAAATCATAAATTAGGATTATTATAGAAATTCCATATTCTTTTGAATATGGTAACTCCATTGCTTCCGTTACTTTTTCTCCGTTTCGATATTTCAAATGATGTCGGTTAGGATGTTCAGATTTAGTAAAATATTTGTTTCTTTTTTTTTTACTTTGGACAGCTTAATTTAAAAAAAATACATGGAAAGAAAAACCCCGTAATTGCTTCATAATGTACATACTTTCATTGATGAACGCTTCTGAAATTAACAGAGCCCCAAATAGCCGATCTTCTTTTCCACAATACCGTATAGACTAGACTTTCATATGCATTCAATAAAATGCTGTTATTTTGAAATAACAAACAGACACTACAATTTTATTCATTTGTTATATATTTGTAGATAGTGCGGGAAAACTGGTTCCAACTAAATAGGAGTTATACACGTGTTGCAAAGATAGTGTTGTTGGAATCGTGAGATCGTCACTCGTTAAATGTCTTTTATTTCATTGTACTTACTACACGGCTAAAATTTCTATTTATTTTTTAGTAGGACTGGTATAACAATACTGTGAAATCAAAGGTTCCTTTAATCAATACACTTAAAGAAAACAACATTACAGAAGTGTACTTACCTACATACATAGAGTTGATTTCAGAATTAATCCAACTGTTAGAAAAGTTAAAAAAAACAAACAGAACTTTATCAGTAGGAGTTAAAGTTTATTTTGAATGTTTACATTTTTGGAAACAAAATTGCAAAAGCACCTTGTTTATTTCGGTTCCCTATCCATTTGCATAAAATTGTAAGACCTAATATAACTTGGCATACTTTTGTTTGACCTAATTATATTTTCGCATAACATTATTTACGCATAACAGCTTACGCATAATTTTTATAAGCATAATTGCTCTAATCATAATAATGATTAAGCATAACATTCTAAAGCATACATTTATTTACGCATAATGATATTAAAACATATTTCTATAGGCATAACAAAACGCGAAATAATAATTAACTCCTAAAATGTTAGACACTAATTCACATTTTTTTAAAGTAGAACCATTGTATCGCAGAAAGTTCACAGTCAGAGTCGTCTTAAGGCATACATTTCATTCATTAAACGGCAGAAAATCAAAACATTGATCATTATAAAACAGTTGATTTTATGTTTTTTTTTTCTTTTTTGCGGTGTTTATTTGCTGTAAGAAGCATGCAAACAAGCATACACCATGCACAGCATGCAAGCAAGCATACAGTATGCAAGCAAGCATGCAGCATGCAAGCAAGTATGCAGCATGCAAGCGAGCATGCAACATGCAGCAGGCATGGTTTCTGTCACGGCTCCGGCGCTGCGGGGCTCCAGCGGTCCCACGCGAGCTTATCGTCGCAGATATGTTTTACGCTCACCACCGCAGCTTCGGCTTGCTGGCCGGCTAAGCCGGCCAGCCTCAGCCGCGTCGGCGAGCGTTAAAACCACCTGCTCCTCAGCTCGCGGGCCCCTCGCCCCTTCGCGCCTACGCGGGCTTAAATTACACTCTAGGGGTAGGGCAGACAAGACTACGTGGAGTCGGTTTTGCAGCGATTCGATTCTGTCACTAACTATTGTAGCACTACATATTGAATTTTTAAGACAATATTTTAATTTTAATTACGCTAATAGTCAGTATGCCTAGTTAAATTTTGCGAATTCAATTTTTGCCAATACAAATTATTCTACAAGATAATTATGCCAATATAAACTGTATGCCAAAAAAAATACGGCAAAGTATTATTATGCCAAAACAAATTAGTCTACAAGATAATTATGCCAACATAAACTGTATGCCAAAAAAAAATATGGCAAAGTATTATTATGGCAAAAAAATATACCAAAATAGTTATGCCAAAGTATATTAGGAAAAAACACATTATGCATAAAGAAGGGATCCCGTTTATTTCAGTATGTTTTTAGATGTTTAGGCGTGATTCACGCACAAACAAGACACAGAAATCATTCCCAATGGTTCCGTCATATTTTCCTGCTAATTTCGGCCCCATCTATACTAATATTATAAAGCTGCAGGGTTTGTTTGTTTGTTTGTTTGTTTGTTTGTTTGAACGCGCTAATCTCTGGAACTACTGGTCCGATTTGAATGATTCTTTCAGTGTTGGGTAGTCCATTTATCGAGGAAGGCTATAGGCTATATATCATCACGCTACGACCAATAGGAGCGTAGCAGCAATGAAAAATGTTGCAAAAACGGGGAAAATTGTATTTTTAATAACTTGACGCGGACGAAGGTCGCGGGGAACAGCTAGTGTATGATATAAATAGGTCTCTACTATGCCATTCTATTTAACTATGCTTCAAGAATGGAAGTTTTAAACAATCTACTATGACGATTTGCTGGTCGTCATTGATCCTGACTGAAACTGTTTAAGTGCAAGTTGGGTATAGTTTAAAATAAATTCAACTTCATTTTTTTTAGACAAGCTTTTTATTAAAATGTAAATAAGAAAACTAAGTTTATCTATAATACATTTGAACTAATTAAACTTATATTGAAAAGCATTACACTAAACATTTTTAGAAATATTCTTATTCTTATTCTTATTCTTTATTGCACACAAAATAACAAAAAAAAAATACACATACAAATTGCAATAATATAGCTTATGTACAATGGCGAGCTTAACCCAGAATTGGGTTTTCTTACAGCAAACCAAATTATACCAAACCAAACCCAAACCAAACCAAATATTATTATCTTATTGTATTCCTTTATTCATCAATTCTCTTATTTATTACATTTTTAAATATTTTTAAAAAACAAAAGTAAACAAAAAATTTAAAAAATAGATGGCCCATCGGCATCACGAACAAGGTCCAGGCTGCCGGTGGTCAGGGCTCCAGAGAGAGGAACGGCCTCACTATGTGTGCCGTCTCCAGGAGTACTGCTTTCTGAATCAAGCCCTTGACCCAGCCGTGCAATGAGAGCCTCTTAAGTTGTTGGTCGAGGCTCTTTGCTATTAGTCCATTAACCGTAACGACTATCGGTACAATGACTGCAGAGTCCACGTCCCACATGTCGACAACCTCGTGTGCTAAATCAAGATACTTGATTTTTTTATCATCCTCAGCTTTCACGAGATTCTCGTCATGAGGGACAGTGATGTCAACAATTTTATTTATTATTAAAAATATATTATGTACATTATATACAGACTACAAATAAAACTAAAATATGATAAAAAGAAAACTAAAACTAAGTACCTATATACATAATAGAGGTACTTAGTTTTAGTCGTAGTTATAACGATGACAATAGGACACTTAAGCGTCAAAGTAAAAATATATAAAGGGTGTAAAAAGACCCTTAACGAAGCCGAAAGGCACTTGTTCTCATCGTCATTGCGATCATTTTTTTGTTCTAGAGCATACCTGGGAATCTTCTAGTTACGGAGATATTGGGGGTCAAAGTTCCAAGTTTTTTTTGAAGTACATGTTTTTAATGTAATTTTTTTACTTTAAACACCTCCACGACCCTCTTACTATTCAATCCATCCATCAGCACAATGTTTTGAGTGCGTTACATTGAGTTCTACCGTAAAACGTGATTTTTAACCCCCAAAAAAAAAACTCGTTTCCCAGCAATAATTTTTGCGTAAAGTTACTTAGTTTGATGGACATAATGCTTGGTTGACGGCTTCGTGAAGGGTCCGTTTAAACCCTGTATAAAAAAATATTACATTAAACAAAATCAATAAAAAGTAACAAGCAAGTCCAGCAGTTGACTGCTGTAGGCTGATGGTGAATAAAAAGTAAGCGAAATTGGATGGATGTAGATAATATGTACAACTCAGCAAAACTTTTAGGAGATTATAGGCGTGACGGTATCAATATATATATGTATATCGTATAAGTTATAATATATTGTCTGTTGTAAGAATTGTGCAAATTATTGTTTATAAATAATCGTACCTCGACCTTTCTATTGATTCTATGGTGATATTACACTGATTATATTATGATCTTTTAATGATATTGATCTACTAAATCATCATCATCTGCCTAGCCTTTTCCCAACTATGTTGGGGTCGACTTCCAGTCTAACCGGATGCAGCTGAATACCAGTATTTTATATGGAGCTACTGCCTATCTGACCTCCACAACCCAGTTAGTACTGGGTAATACGATACTTGGTAAGACTGGTTGTCAGATTTTCGGGGCACTGACTACCTGTATTGATCTACTACAATATCATTAAAATATCATAGTAATCACGTACTGAAATAAAACCCCTGTTCAAAATGACGAGGGCTTATGAACCGGTATGAGGTATCTACCTAAATCGGGTTTAAGGTAAACCGACACATTAGTATGGAGAATTGTGGCACTATCTTTGTAATACCGGTTATTATCATCGATTTTTGCACGTGCCTCCAGAAGGTCGTTAGCGTCAAAACGTGATGGAGTGATGACGTCACTTTGGTTAAGTCCGAGGACCCAACACGAGCGCGCGGTGTAAACGTTTACGATACGTCGATTAGGCATGCATGCTTGCATTTAAGTTAGTTAAATTGTTTGCAACAAACAAAACTAGTATCAATAGATTGTAATAGATTCTTAAAATTATGAAAATATTATATACTAGCTGTGCCTCGCGGTTTCACTCGCCGCTTCCGACTTTTTTTATTTATGCTCGGATCTTATTGGTCATAGCGTGATGTTATATAGCCTATAGCCTTCCTCGATAATTGGACTATCCAACACTAAAATAATTTTTAAATTCGAACCAGTAGTTCCTGAGATTAGCGCGTTCAAACAAACAAATAAACTCTTCAGCTTTATATATTAGAGTATTATCGAGTACTAGCTGTTCCCCGCGACCTTCGTCCGCGTCAAGTTATTAAAAATACAATTTTCCCCGTTTTTGCAACATTTTTCATTGCTGCTACGCTCCTATTGGTCGTAGCGTGATGATATATAGCCTATAGCCTTACTCGATAAATGGACTACCCAACACTGAAAGAATCATTCAAATCGGACTCGCAGTTCCAGAGATTAGCGCGTTCAAACAAACAAACAAACACTGCAGCTTAATAATATTAGTATAGAATTATTTTTTTTTAATCAGCGTATTTACGTTTCGTTTACACCAAGCACTGTTCCATGTAAAGTTTTGAGGAACTTAAGTTAAAACATAACATCGATGAATAACTAGCTACTAGACAGTTGAAAAAAGATGCTATACAAGGTGTAAACGGACCCTTCACGAAGCCGTCTACCAAGCATTCTGTACATCAAACTAAATAACCCGGTGTTAAAATGATTGCTGGGAAAAGACTTTTTGTCTGGAGTGAAAAGTCACGTTTTACGGTAAAACTAATGTAACGCACTCAAAACCTTGAGCTGACGGATGCGTTGAATAGTAAACGGGTCATGGAAGTACTCAACTTTAAAAACTAGTGTTAAAAAACTTGTGGAAAAGATAGAACTTTGACCTCCAATATCTCCGTAACTAGAAGGTTCCCAGGTATGGTACAGAAGAAAAAAAATATCGCAATGACGGGGAGAATACGTGCCTTTCGGCTTCTTTGTGGATCTATTTACACCCTTTTTAATGCTTAAGCAATTACATTTTATGAAATGGAATTCTAAGGAAAAGTCCTAGTAATGTTAATTTTATTCACTCATAGAACGAATAAGTATAATATCTTTTTGATTAAACCAAAGGCATAATTTATAATATTTTTGACAGTCGAACATTTTAAACTTCCAAAGAAAATAAATTGCTTTTTATGCCTATTGCTAACCCAAAAGTAAAGCACACACGCGGAGGTATTGTTTAACATAATTTTAATTATTGTAATAACATGTCATGATGGATAAAAGATTATGATAATTACATTTACACAGGTGGTAACTAAAGGCAATGAACAGTATGTAGACCATTAAATTTAGGCAAATAAATCCATATTATTCACTGTTTACTCAAACATACCAATTTACATCATTTTTGTTAATGCCATTTACGAAAAAAACAAGTTAAGGATAACATATTCTAAAAAGAATAAAAGAAATCAAAATAATTTGTGTGTATTTAAATGTTAGTTTTTAAGTTTTAAGGTTTTATGTATTTATTAAGTTGATGTTGAACAATGCATTCGATTTCTTAGTTCGCAATTGTACTAATAACATGTTCACTTTTTTAGTTTCAAATTTACTAAATGTAAACTCTTTCGTTTTCGCGCATCGCAGTATCGCTAATCGAAAACGTAGGTCACGGATTTACTAAATTAGTTCCGTGAATGTTATATTATACTAATGACCTTTATTTTTATAAATTCAAACAAGATATTATACAGCTACTTTAACTGATTTTTAGTGCGGACAATTTCAAAACACAAACGTATTATATACATTTGCAACACACTTTTAACATTATGAATATAAATCACTGGTTTATTATTAATTTTCTATTTAATTCTATACTCATCATTTTTGGACCTTGAACCAGCCTAGTAAAGCTGCAACATAATCAATCAAATCAATGTCGACTGACTCGAACACCATGGCCTTTCTTGCAGTAAGAGTGCAGGTCGAATTGCGTGGCACGCTAGCATTAATGATCTCATCCGTCGTTGAGTGCTTTTGCCACCGCCGGGGTACCAGCTGTCTTAGAACCCAATGGCTTGGCACGCGTCGATGGGAAGAGACCATAATTATGGTATGACCATAATGCCATGGAAATTGGGTAGGCCTTTGGTGTGGGATTCAACTTGCGGCGACACCCTTGAGCCATTCCATCTTCCTATCATTTTTTGTCCAAAGAATCGGGTATTGATAATAATATAGTTTGTGTTAACAAAATACTTCATTGATTATTAGTATTTCGAACAATAGTTGTATTCAAGTCAAGTTAGTACGAGTAAATACTTAAAGAAATACCGAAACTCCAAACGAAATTAACAAAATAATAGGAACATTTTCTATGATCAAGCTAAAACGCTCAGTTTGTTTCGGCTGATTACTATGTATACAAAAGAAAAACATACGCAATTACAAAATATTTCGTAAACTCAAAACAGCAATGACAAACTTTGCTCACTAGTTTCAGAATGTAATTTTTTTTTTCAGGGAAGAAATGTCCGAAGCATGAAGAATTTTCTTCCTGCGCTCAATCGCTCCAAAGAGCACAATATTGCACGGAGAAAGCAGAGCCTTTTTCGACCTCTGAAACAACACCGGACAAATCTTCATGCAAGGAAGCATGCGTCTGCAAGGAAAATTATTTGAGAGCAGCAAATGGTACTTGTATACCAGCAGAACAATGTAAGTAATACCAGAGACCATTTACCTCTGAAGAAGCACATGAATAGAAATTCCACCCATGTTTTGCCAGTTTTGGAAGAACACACGTCCCGTATAGTAGTTCGAATCTCAATCACTCAGCTAAGCCTATCGCAGTCCAAAGCAGAACTCAGCAAACCAAGCTGCGCCACAACAACCTGTGCTTCGCCTCCCGCATCCAGTCTGATGCCGATGATTCCGGGGGCAGATCTATTGCCGTTTAAATAGTTTTACGTCAAAATTCTCAAATTAATCCTTAATTTTTGCCATAAGTTCCTATTAATCATATGATTTTCCAGGCTTTTAAATACCCCTCTCTTCTTACTTTAATTACCAGGTCCACTCACATGCAGTGCCATCGAAGTACTAGACAACTGCCCATCAGATTGTGACTCCGACTACTGTCCCACCGAGGAAGTCTCTGATGCTGCAACATGTGTCACGCCTGACGTTTGCCCTCCTCCCATCTGCAAGTGCGCCTTCAACCATCGCCGTGCCTCCAACGGGTCTTGCATACCTACCAGGAACTGCCGTAAGTTATTACCACCTAGCAGTTTCCCAACTATGTTAGGGTCACCTTCCAGTCTTACAGCATGTAGCTGAATACCAGAATTATAAAGCATGCTTTTTTTAACGCGATGCAGCGCGGGTTTTCGGCTCTCAGTTTAAGGATTCCAACAGCATACATCCAAGCATGTTAAAAAGTATAGAAGTATAGTCAAGAAGGAAAGATAAGTGGTTAGAGAGAGCTGAGTGCGGCTTACGGCAGTATTCAAGAGTGTTGTTACAAATGTCATATAATTACTGATCGATTTTAACCTTCTACAGCTCCCTTTGCATGCAAAACTAACGAAGAATTCAACGCATGTCCACCTCTCTGTCCTACTGATGACTGTAGTCAGGCCTCACCGTCTGGCCAATGTCCGCCACAGTTCGGACACATAGGAATCATACTGCCTTGCAACCCCAAATGCAGATGCATCAAAGGCTACTGGAGGCTAGACGGGATTTGTGTGCCTTATGGACAGTGTCGTAAGTATCAGGTCTTTAAATAAGTGTGGATTAAAAAACGCAAATCGCACACATTAGCCTAGCTGTTAGGGTAGGGCTTCTAGTCTAATCAGATGCAGCTGAATACCAGTACTTTATATGGAGCGTTTGCCTATCTGACCTCACCAGACTTTTGCGGGCCCAAATAGTGCTAGTATTAAAAACTGAGATGAAGGACCAATATTAAGTGACACATGTGTATCGCCGAGTGGAACGGATTTAGTTGGAGCCATTAAAGTTTACTTAACATGAGTTGTTACTATAACATTCATAAATTAATTTAAATGATCATTCCATTATCTCCGGTGGTTGGTGCAGCATGTTTTCTTCTTCTATATTTCTCTGTTAGTCTTTCACCCATGTTAAGTGTCACACAGTCCATTCATCGCATCTTATTTCTTTTCCTCTACTCATATCCATGCATATTTTTATCATTTCCACTATATTGTAAAATTTCCTCAGCTGGAGTTTGCCCTGCTAACGAAAGATATTCGGAATGCTTACAAGGTGAATGCAAAGCCTTAAACTGTACCCAAAAAGGCCAATCAATAGCGTGTGCCCGGATTGACCCAAAGTATTGCGAAAAAGGATGCGTTTGTGAAGAAGGTTATCTCCGAAATTCAGACGGTGTCTGTGTATCAGAAGACAAATGTGAACGTAAGTAGACCGGTTGATAAAGTTTTTGTGCAAAATAAGCCAACAATACAAGATAAGTTATGGGGTTATACAAGATAATCAGGCGTTACTTTGCGGATATCCATGACATTAAATGTTTTGCAAAATATTTCGTTTTAATTACGAAAAACAGATCCAGGCTTGGATGCAGGATGATGATGTCTTGTATAATTTTGACAGCTTGCTTTAAACAAACGACTTGATTTCAATTGTGATGATTTAGGTTTATTTATGGTGTGTTTACAGCTTTGCAGCCATCTTGCATCTCTGACAACGAAGAGTACGTCTCATGCATGCAAGGAGTATGCAGAGCCAAGAACTGCTCACAGAAAGGACAAGATGTTCCATGTCCTGATGTTCCTACAGAAGAGTGTGATAGCGGCTGCATATGCAAGGAAAACTTCTTAAGAGCAGCTAATGGTACCTGCGTACCGGAGGACAAATGTGAACGTAAGTTTAAGACGTGATAAGGGTCAACTCAATGCCACCGAATTGCTCTAATATACAGTCTTATCATTGGCGACGACACTGTATTTTTTACTTAAAATCTTCTACAGGTACTTTTCCAAAGGCGGATAAAACCACAAACTGAAGCGGCAAAGCCGGCCAACCGCTGTGACAGACCACAATAACGACTGGTTTCTTTGATACCTTGAAAACGCTTCTGTAGATAGCGACATTGCCCCTTATTGACATTTTCATAGAGTTATCTAGAAACCAGTTTTGTCACTGTTGAATTAACATATTACATTGTGTGATAAGAAGTCAATGGAAAAAAGATCTTCACTCGATCCAATTTGTTAAAAACAAACAGTAATGTAACTTTCAAAATTTTAAAACAGAAACGTTTTATACAATTGCAACACACATTTTAACATTATGAATATGAATCACTGGTTTATTATTAATTTTCTATTTAATGCATTATTAATATTTGGACTTTGAACCAGCCAAATCTTCATGCAAGGAAACATGCATCTGCAAGGAGAATTATTTGAGAGCAGCAAATGGCACTTGTATACCAGCAGAACAATGTAATTAATACTAATACCAGAGACCCTTTTCCTCTGAAGGGGTAGAGCAAGCAGCAGCAGAGGAGTAGACATTCCACCCATGTTTTGCCAGTTTTGGAATTGCTGTCCCGTATAGTAGTTCGAATCTCATTTAATTTAAGCTAAGGCTATCGCAGTCCAAAGCAGAACTCAGCAAGCTGCGCCACAACAACCTGTGCTTCGTCTCCCGCATCCAGTCTGATTCTGGGGGCAAATCTATCGCCGTTTAAATAGGTTCACGTCAAAATTATCAAATTAATCCTTAATTTTTGCTAAAGGTTTCTATTAGTCATATGATTTTCCAAGCTTTTAAATACCCCTGTCTTATTACTTTAATTACCAGGTCCACTCACATGCGGTGCCAACGAAATACTAGACAACTGCCCATCAGATTGTGAGTCCGACTTCTGTCCAACTGAGGAAGTCTCTGAGGCCGCAACATGTGTCACGCCTGACGTTTGCCCTCCTCCCATCTGCAAGTGCGCCTTCAACCATCGCCGTGCTTCCAACGGGTCTTGTATACCTACCAGGAATTGCCGTAAGTTATCACCATTTAGCAGTTTCCCAACTAAGTTCGGGTCGGCTTCCAGTCTAACAGCACGTAGCTGAATACCAGACTTATACAAGCATGCTTTTTATAACGCAATGCAGCGGCGGTTTTCGGCTCTCGGTGTTGGCTCTCTTCCAACAGGATACATGATCCCTGCATATTAAAAAAGAGTAATGTTGGAATTTCAGCTTTCAGGGCCAAGCTGAAAGTTTAAAATCCAGTACGAGGTAATATTAATGGCTAGAGAACGCCAAGTGCGGCTTAGGGTAGTTTTCAACAGTGTTGTTACAAATATTATATTAATTACTGATCGATTTTAACCTTCTACAGCTCCTTTTGCATGCAAAACTAACGAAGAATTCAACGCATGTCCACCTCTCTGTCCTACTGATGACTGTAGTCAGGCCTCACCGTCTGGCCAATGTCCGCCACAGTTCGGAAACATAGGAATCATACTGCCTTGCAACCCCAAATGCAGATGCATCAAAGACTACTGGAGGCTAGACGGGATTTGTGTGCCTTATGGACAATGTCGTAAGTAACAGGTCTTTAAATAAGTGTGGATAAAAAATCGCACACATACCTACACATAAGCCTAGCAGTTAGGGTCACCTTAATTAATACCAGTAGGTACTTTATATGGAGCGTTATTGCCTATCTGACCTCACCAGACTTTTGAGGGTCCAAATAGCAATCGAAATAATACCTAATGATAGTCTTCGCGCTACTATTACAAACTGAGATGAAGGACCAAAATTAAGTGAGACATGTATTTCGCCGAGTGGAACGGTTTTAATTGGAGCCATTAGAGTTTACTTAACATGAGTTGCCACTATAACAATTATAAATTAATTTATATCATCATTCCACAATCTCCGGTGGTTGGTGCAGCGTGTTTTCTTCTTCTATATTTCTCTATTAGTCTTCCAGCCATGTGAAATGTCACTTAGTCCATCCATCATTTCTTTTTTCTTATCCTGTACTCATATCCATTAATTATTTCATTTACACTGAATTTCCTCAGCTGGAGTTTGCCCTGCTAACGAAAGATATTCGACATGCTTACAAGGTGAATGCAAAGCCTTAAACTGTACCCAAAAAGGCCAATCAATAGCGTGTGCCCGGTTTGACCCAAAGTTTTGCGAAAAAGGATGCGTTTGTGAAGAAGGTTATCTCCGAAATTCAGACGGCGTCTGTGTAACGGAAGACAAATGTGAACGTAAGTAGACCGGTTGATAAAGTTTTTGTGCAAAATAAGCCAACAATACAAAATAACTTATGGAATTAGGCATTACTTTGCGGAAATCCATGACATTAAATGTTATGCAAAATATTTAGTTTTATTTCCGCAAAAACCTGGATCTAGGCTTGGATGCAGGATGATAATATCATGTTTAATTTTGACAGCCTACTTTAAACAAATGACTTGTTTTCATTTCAGATGCTTTAGGTTTATTTATGGTTTGTTTACAGCTTTGCAGCCATCTTGCATCTCTGCAAACGAAGAGTACGTCTCATGCATGCAAGGAGTATGCAGAGCCAAGAACTGCTCACAGAAAGGACAAGATGTTCCATGTCCCGATGTTCCTACAGAACAGTGTGACAGCGGCTGCATATGCAAGGAAAACTTCTTGAGAGCAGCTAATGGTACCTGCGTACCGGAGGACAAATGTGAACGTAAGTTTAAGACGTGATAAGGGTGAATTTGGAATGCAGTCAACTCAATGCCACCGAATTACTCTAACTCTCTACAGTCTTATCATTGGCGCCGACACTGTATTTTTTTAATGTAAAATCTTCAACAGGTACTTTTCCGAAGGCGGCTAAAACCGCAAACTGAAGCTGCAAAGCCAGCCAATCGCTGTGACATACCACAGCGACGACTGGTTTCTGCGATACTTTGAAAACGCTTCTGTGGATAGCGGCATTGCCCCTTATTGCCATTTTCATAGAGTTATCTAGAAACCAGTTTTGTCACTGTGGAACTAACATATTACATTGCATGATAAGCAGTCAATGAAAAAAAGATCTTCATTCGATCCAATTTGTTAAAAACAAACAGAAATGTGACTCCCAAAATGTTATAAAAAAGGAAAATTTACCGGTACCTGTATTTTAGTTTTTTTTTTTGTTATTTTTTCAGCCACTTCGTGCACCATTAACGAAGAGCTTTCCAACTGCACACAGGCACTCTGTCGAGCACAGGAATGTTATGATAAATATTCGTCCATACCTTGCCCGAGTATACCAGAAGGATCCTGCGAAAAAGGATGCGTATGTAAATGGGGTTACTTACGAGACCTTAATAATGTATGCATACCTTCAGATGAATGCCCATGTAAGGTTTTTTTTATAATTGAGTAACTAACTTGTAACTGAACTACTTACATAACCGACCGTAATCATTACCATCAGCTCCTGGGCTCCATTCCCAAGGTGACCAAAGTGTCATAAGGTTTTTCAATTAGGAATGTCTCAGTAGCAGCCCAGAATATTTATTTATGAGGCAATAGGCTCACTCTTATTACATGAGACTTAAACATAACATAATTGGTGAAATATGGATGGACTGAAGATGGTAGATACTCTGCCTAAATATTTTTTTTTATTGCAGAATCACTTCCATATTTGTTAGTAACAATGATAACTTATAAACTAGTGTTAGTAACATTTATTCTAAGCTGTGTGAGGCACGCCAATCCTGGGGAATGTTTACTTGACTGCGTGCAGTCGTATCCACCACCCCAAGATCGGAGAGTCCTACCTATCAGCCAATGTTCTAATAATAGTGTTGGGGCTGGCACGAACACGGCGTAGCAAAGATGTGTTGTTATATCGTGTGCGCAGGCTACAGTAATATGCCCTTTGCGTAAAGTTCACCCACAGCCAGACCTAACCCTATAAGGGTTACAGGTGTGATGTTATTTTATATTCATCTACGATGTATTATTCAAAACAAGAAAAAAAAATTCAAGATTATAATATCTTTAACAAAGAACTTTAATTTTTATTCAGTGTGCGCAAAGAAGATATTTATTTGATTGCGAAGACATCCAGTGAAAGAAAAAACGGAATCTTTATTCAATTCATGTAATTCTTTTACAGCAAATCCGTGTGAATATAACAAACGTCCTACTAACTGCACCCAAGCGAAGTGTGTGCAGAAGTGTTTTGACGAAAGGATGCCGCAAGGCTGTCCATTGGTAGCAGAAAAAGACTGCAAGGAAGGATGCGTGTGTCAAGAAGGATACCTAGAGGCCGAAGATGGATACTGTGTGCCTGAAGATCAATGCGAATGTAAGAAAAACTTCTACAGTACTAGAAATAACAAATTTTCATCTTTGGTGCTGGTAGAAGCTTATGGTACCAAGGCATTTGCTACCAGACATGCAACGGTGTAGCAAATCATCTTAAGGAGACTGACATCTGCCGGGGCTGCGGGACTGTTCGAAAGAGATACTGCGGCCCTGGAAAACAAAGGCCAAAGAAGGAACATGGATGGGTTTTAGTCAGTAAAAGTCTGACACATAGAGCGGGGCGGGTTATTTGAGGTCTTCCTAAGCAAAAAAAAAAAAAAAGGCTGACATTCTATTATTTTTCCAGCTACTAAATGCCCGCCTTTTGAGCAATGGTCCTTTTGCTCGAACGCCGTCTGTAAAGCAGAACATTGTTATCAAAAAGGGTTGCCGCTGCCTTGCCCGAGCGTGTCGCAATGCGACCCAGGATGCTTATGCCAGGGAAATTACTTACGAGACAAATCTGGAGTTTGTGTTCCTCAAGAAGAATGTAATGGTAAGAAGAGGCTTAAAACAAATTTCATCATTTTTTTATGCGTGATAATTAGCATTATACTCAATCGATCCTGTCAAAGACCTTCTATATTTTTTCTTTAAATTGTAGTCACAGTATCATTATGAAGCAAGAGCACAGGAGTTTAACACCGACAACAGCATTTATAGGTGAAAATTGGAACCTTTATCCATCCTTCATCACTTTTTGTCCATCTGACACAATTTTTTTTTTCAGCCCGTAACTGCTCTGCCAACGAAGAGTGGTATGCTTGTGCCCAAGCTATATGTAGAACACAAAACTGTACAGAAAAGGGCAAACCAGTAGTTTGCCCGATGATCACGTATGACTCCTGTGAGGAAGCATGCGTATGCAAAGAGAATTACTTACGAAACGAAAATGGAGAATGTGTGCCTGAAGACAAGTGTGGTAGGAAATATTAATTAAATTATTATTATTAATATTGAAGTATAAGACATTACGTGTTAACGTAAATTAAAGGTTGAATGCCTAGCTGTGCTTAGCTTGACTGTTGTGCATGCGTTCAATTCCCAGGTCGACCAAAGTGTTGTCTAGAATTGTGTCCGGTTGGAAGTAAAATGCTCCCCTGTTACATAGATTTTAGACTGGGTATAAGCACAGCTCTGCCTCACCCTTCATAGAAGCTATATTGTTATGATATAAGTTATTAGTAAGTTTTTTTTTTCACAGAACCTCAACTAACTTGTGGCGAAAACGAAGTTCTGGACGACTGTCCACCGACTTGCAACACCGATAACTGCCCTCAATCAGCCGATGATGAAGAAAAGTGGTGTGTCCAGGCGGACCCGTGCGTCCCGGCTTGTAAATGCAGGTTCAACTACAAACGCGCTGCAAATGGAACTTGTATACCAACTACAGATTGTCGTAAGTCTGTCATTTCTAAACCAAATCTATCTGTTTATTAACAAATAAGAAATAAGGATGTTAGAATTACTGTGTATTATAGCGCACATCGCATCAGATTGGCATCACCTCACCTCACTTTTACTATCTGATCTCAATCTGATGCGAAACCGTAACAGTGTTTATAAGTGGGCATTGTAGTATGGAGTTTCAATGAAAGAATGGTGAAAGGATCTAGTTGAGGCAATGCTGATCCGTTGCGGTGTATATACTTGTGCGTTGAGCTTTAGGCAACATGTATTCACACGGCAACTCCGTACTGCACGACATTTTACAATAAAATGTTGGTACCACTTTTTCTAGCCTATTACAGGGTGTAAACAGATCTTTCACGAAGCCGTCAACGAAGCATTATGCATTGTATTAAAAAAATATTGTGAAAATTTGGAACTTCGACCCCCAATAGAGGGTTCCCGGGTATGGTCTAGAACAAAAAAAATATCGCAATGACGGGGAAAACAAGTGCCTTTCGTCTTCGTTAAGGGTCTTGTTACATCCTTTGTAGTCTGATGAAATTTCGAATAGCCCAAAGAGGTTCTTCAAGGGAATAATAATTCAAAAATCAATCATTCTTTCAGCTGCTTTCGACTGCAGTGCAAAGCCTAACGAAGAGTACGTATCCTGTCCTCCATTTTGTCCATCCGATGAATGTGGCAAACCTAGACTCGAAGGTAGATGCCCCTTTAAAATAGGCGTCGTCCTTCAGTGTAAACCGAAGTGCCAGTGCAAGGATGGATATGGCAGAGTAAATGACACGTGTGTGCCGTTTGCAGAATGCCGTAAGTACATACTTTTATTTGATCACTTTTTGTGATATTTCAGTAGTACCTTACATGTGCTTTTGGTTAAACACTCAAAGATGTCCCAGAACTCTTTAATTTCACTTAAGTGGACGAGCCATGCGTGTTCTTCAAAATATATTTTGAGACAAAAAAAATGTCTGAGACGGAGAGAAGAGAAGACGATTACGAGAAACAAAAAGGTGATGCTCATGAGTCGCTTTCCAGCTGGATCATACTAGAAGACCGCAATGATGACATGTGTAATCATGTCAGCATTCGGTACCCATTGTTTGAAAATATCTCCATACTCTTTGAACAAGTACATTACTTAACTTCTACTTATAGGTTGACTCTCAGCTAAATCCATATTCGGTAATCATATAAATTTGAAAGGTTCGTTCTGTCTTTCTGCCAGCCAGTCTGTCTGATATCTTGACAGACCTAAACGGCTGACCGCATTTCCATGTTTCACATAAAGATAGACCGTGACCGGCAAAGGACCCCTATGATCACGGTAATACCTACGTTCTAATGGGATAATGTATGACTTCCACGTAGGCAAAATAGTGGTCGTGGAAAATTTTGCTTCTGATATTATTTAAATGTATCTAATCTTTCGTCTCTCATCAATCTTACAGCTGGTCTCTGCCCTGCCAACGAGGTGTATTCCTCCTGCATGCAAAAAACATGCCGTCCGCAGAACTGCTCAAACCACGACGTTGCCATGGAAACCTGTCCTACAATTGACGAAGCTTCGTGTCAGAGAGGCTGTGTCTGCCAGGAGAACTTCTACAGAAATGAGAAAGGAGTTTGTGTTTCGTATAAGAAGTGTGAAGGTGAGCATCATCATCGGTCTAGACTTTTCATAACTATGTTGGGGTCGGCGTCCAATCTAACCGGAATCAGCTGAAGTATTTGTCTTGGAGCAATTGCCTAGCTAACCTTCACAACCTAGGTCAGCTATTCAATCACTATATAATCGTCTATCACTATATAAAGTCTATATAATGAGACTTTAAATGAAAATGTTTAGTTCAGCGCCATCTATCGGAGAATTTGCCAGGGGCATGAAGTTTGTTTTTCCTACAGGGCTGAGTTGCCCAAATGCACATGAAGTCTACACGCCGAACCAAAAAGAAACAATTCAAAATATAATCAGCCTGAAGAAGGACCCAAGATTAGCATATTATGGGTTTCTGACCTTAAAAGAAAAATAAGAACTTTTATCACATTGTTTGTCTGACACAGAGATTTTTTTCAGCCCGTAACTGTTCTGCCAACGAAGAGTGGTCTACTTGTGCCCAAGCTACGTGTAGAGCACAAAACTGTACGGAAAAGGGCAAAACAGTATCTTGCCCGATGATCACGGATGGCGGATGTGAGGAAGCATGCGTTTGCAAAGAGAATTACTTACGAAACGAAAAAGGAGAATGCGTGCCTGAAGACCAATGCGGTAAAAAATGTTTTTATTTATTGTTTTGGACAAAAAGGGGTGCAATAAATGTTGTAACATGTTAACTTTCTACATATGTCGCATGTCAACCATGAAAAATTTGAAAATCTTTTCACATCAGTACATATGAGTACAACTACATTGACTAAGTGACTTGAGTATAAATAAGAAAATGCCTCTCATGTTCTGATCCATTTCTATTTTTTATTTTCTTTTCAATTAATTTCAACTCCTGAACAAAACAGAATAGACTATCGTTGCAAGCGATACAATTAGCTTTGTATAAATTCTATATTAGTACGTATAAATATGTTTTTCTTAGAATCTCAACTAACTTGTGGCGAAAACGAAGTTCTGGATGACTGCCCACCGACTTGCAACACCGATAACTGCCCTCAATCAGCTGATGATAAAGACGTGTGGTGTGCCCAGGCGGACCCGTGCGTCCCGGCTTGTAAATGCAGGTTCAACTACAGACGCGCTTCAAATGGAACTTGCATACCCACTACTCAGTGTCGTAAGTTTTTCATTTCTTATTTATTAACAAATGATATAGTTTTTTGACTAATGATAAAGTTTCATGACAAATGATAAAGTTTATTGACAAATGACTACTGTTACTGACCAACATCTATTTTATGTTAAGTTCTTATGGCGTTTCACTGTACGATATCAAATTATTATTCAAATCTCAATTACTCTTTCAGCTGCTTTCGACTGCAGCGCAAAGCCTAACGAAGAGTACGTATCCTGCCCTCCATTTTGTCCGTCCGATGAATGTGGCAAACCTAGACTCGAAGGTAGATGCCCCTTTAAAATAGGCGTCGTCCTTCAGTGTAAACCGAAGTGCCAGTGCAAGGATGGATATGGTAGAGTCAACGACACCTGTGTGCCGTTTGCAGAATGCCGTAAGTACCTGCTTCTATTTATTGATCAACTCTTGCGATATGTCAGTAACCTAACGTGTGCTCTTGGTTAAAACACTCAAGGATGTGCCAGGTGGACGACCAACGCCTGTTTTTCAAAATGTACATTTTTTGAGACCACAAAAATGTCTTGAGACGAAGAGGAGAAGCCTCAGAAACAAATGTTTCCTATTGTAGTCATAACGAGAATTACTTACGAAGTCGCTGTTGTGGTCGGATTCCAACTGGATCACACTAGAAGTCCGCATTACTACTGTCATCATTCGGTACCCATTGTTTGACCATAAACACTCTTTAAACAAATACTTACTTCTTTATGTCGACTCATATAAATGCGAAAGTCTTTCTGTCTGTCCATCGGCTATCTGTCTGTCTTAACGGCTGAACGGATTTCCATGCTTGGCATAAATGTAGACTGTGACGTGACGTACAAAAGACCCTTTTGACCATTGGAATACCTACATTCTCGTGGGATAATTGCGTAAAATGGAACGTTGCAAAATCGTGGTCGTAGAAAATCTTGTATCTGATATGATTTAACTGTCTAATCTTTCGTCTCTCATTAAATTTATAGCTGGTCTCTGCCCTGCCAACGAGATGTATTCTCCCTGCATGCAAGAAACATGCCGTCCGCAGAACTGCTCAAACCGCGACGTTGCCATGGAAACCTGTCCTACAATTGACAAAACTTCGTGTCAGAAAGGCTGTGTGTGCCAGGAGAACTTCTATCGAAATGAGGAAGGAGTTTGTGTTTCCTATAAGGAGTGTGGAGGTGAAGAGACTGCTACAGGAGCATCATCATCTGCGTAGCTTTTTCATAATCGATTGTGGTGAATTGAATGTAAAAATGTAATGACCGCAAGTTCTTGAGTGAGTTCTATTATCGCGACTACCACTCCCTAGTCTATATTATGCTCTAATAACACATTAGATAAAATTAAGTTGAGGTTTTTCAGTTCATCGCTATCTAGCGGAGAATTAGCCGGAAGCATGCCATATTTTTAAAGATTTTTTTTCTACAGGGCCAATGTGTCCAAACGCACATGAAGTCTACACACCTAAATTTAAGAAATGTCCTCCTAACATCTGTAATTCCCTAGTAGCAAAATACAAGTGTGATGGGAACCAGAAAGAGGAACCAGCATGCGCCTGCGAGTCTGGTTACTTGAGGTTGAACGAAACATCACTCTGTATACCGATTTGTGAGTGCCCACAAATGAAAAGTTCGCCTGATTGTGAATAAGTGATAATTACTTAATTAAAACTTACTATTGTAAGGCTTTTGTTTTATTTATTTGAATGTTTTCTTAGTATTACAGACATGGGCGTAATGTCGATGTCACAGAAGTTTCATTATTTAATTAATTGCTAATGAAATTCTGTGATACTAGCAATGGAAAAGTTTCCATAAGTTAGTTAACAACTTAAAGAAATGTGACATAATCATTAAAATATTTCTAAAATAAATTGAAAACGTTATGAGAATTTTTGCCGATTTCGCTGATTTACGTACGTAAATTCTAATGCACAACATGAAAGATCATTTCAATTATGATCTATTGAATGAGCTAAATTTTTTAACGAGTATTATAATAGTAGGTAGTGTAAAGTGACGTCAATTTACCTTTTTACGTTATTTGTTCTTGATGTTTGGCGTTATGGCTATGGTTCTATGTTATGTTTGCCAAGTGCTGAAAATATTGCGGTATGTGTTAAGCTGCCAAAAGCTTTTGAGTAATCCACGAATGCGAGGTATAACGGTAGATTGAATTCCTAGTGTTTTTCGATGATCTGGTTGAAAGACTGGTCAGCAGTCGAAAGGCCACGGCGGAATCCAGCCTGTTCTGGAGGTTGATGAAGGTCTAATAGTCCTGATATGTGGTTTTCGAGGGTTTTGATGAAAACTTAGTAAAGATGCGAGACTAAGCTGATAGAGCGGTAATTCCCAATATTGAATTTATCACCTTTTTTGTGTAACAGAATTATGTTCGAATGACAGAAGTGACTGTTTTGAGAGTACTGTTAAAGAGGTTGCAAATGTAAGGTAATAGGGTTGGTTCTCCAACTCGAAGTAATTCAGTGGTGACACTGTTTTCGCCAGCACTTCGGTTATATTTCATGCCACTGAGAGCCCGATGGACTTCAAAACCAGAAATTATTGGAATATCGTCAGGGCATGTGTAGGTTTCGTTTGCTAAGAGTTGGGGAGTGGTATTATCAGAGTATAGAATTATAGAACTGAGTGAATATTTGAATAACTTTGATCCTGTCTCCTCGCTTCACGCCATTGTTATCCGTGTGTAATAGTGGACCTGCCTGTATCTTATCTTAGAGAGCGGTTGCTTGTTAGAGCTGCATCAGCGAGTTGTGTATTGTAATGTCTAATGTCATGTCGTATGCTTCTCTTAACTTAACAATAGAGCTCTCTGTAACCTAAAGGCTGACAATTCTTTGTCTGTCGTTCTTCGATAAGGTGAATTGTGTAATTGGTGAATGTCTTTTGTTTTGGCTCTTGATATTTTGGCTGGTGGTTTTTAAAATGTGTTTTATCATAGTTCTTTTCCATGTTATGAATATTTTGTTACTAATAGGCTAAATAAATGTTAAATATAATCTATACATATAATAAAATCGTAAAAATCCAATTTTATGTTCCGACTTGGCTCAAAAACTACTGCATAGATCCTGTTCAAATTTTGCACAAATATTCCTTACAGGCTTCTTCACATGTTAGGCTATATATTATCACGCTACTCGCTTAAGGGGGTGAGCAATAATGCATTATGTCAGTATCCTTCATTTGTTTGACGTTTCAGTCATGACAAGCACCAGAATGGCTATTTAAAGCTTATGTCAACAGAGAAAACAGCCTAGCGGGTTCTTGAACGTTCTGTAAGCTACTGGTCGCAAGTTCAAACCCCACTATTACTTTCACTTTTTTGTAATTTGTTTGAATATTTTTTTGTTGCTTTTAGATTTCCATTTTTTTTTTTTGTATTGACATCGTTTGCATTTCCGTTTTTCTCCTTTTTTCTTCAAACGTTTCTCCAAAAAGTAATAGAGAAGTATGGAAGAAGATGACATGCTGCGCCGACCCCGAAAAAATTGGGATAACGGCAGGAGAATGATGATGATGATTTCTACAAAAAGTTCTTGCTTTACTAGAAGTCTGTTTCCTTCTCGATTTGCAAAATATCAATAATCAATCGCAGTTTGGAATTTTATTTTGGAATTTTATTGTTCTTTTATAGATTGGTATAGTGTTCAGAAGCGAGCATGAGGTCCTGGGTTAGATTCCCGGTCGGGCAATGTGTTATTGAGTTTTTCCACCAGCAAATTCTCAGTAGCAACTACGAAGTCTGGTTTTGTGCCCGGTTGATGGTGTATCGGCACTATAAAAAGTACTACAGCAACATATAACAAAAAGTACTACAGCGCCATCTATGACGCAGGTGATGAACTAAACATCGAAGTACGTCTAAATTCTGCCTGGGTCAAATAAATCGCCCAAATAAAGTTATCCGCGACTTAAGACTATATAGAAGTACCCGACAACAACTGTTGGGCAGTTATAGCCCACCAGACATTACACCCGTCTGGTCGGACTATCCTCCCTTTTCTATGGGGGATGAAGAACCTTACAACCTGTTCTTTATACAAAATGGCAATAGGCTCGCTAAATATTTCATGGGAGTTAAACATAACTGACAAAATTTGGGTGTACTACTAGGTACTATATACACTCATCTGTTTTCTCATTAAAATATGTATTAAAAAACAGATAGGTAATTTTATAACAAACACACTGGTATAACGTTTTTTTTATTTTAATTAGCCTTTTCTGTCCCACTGCTGGACAAAGGCTTTCCCCATTTCCTTTCCAACTCTCCCGGTGTTTTGTTCCTGGCCAATCAGTCAGGAACGAGTCCAAATCGTCACACCAGCGTTTGTTGGGTCTGCCTCGGTGACGATGACAGTCTTCAGGTACCTACTGTATGACCATTCTGGCCCATCTGTCCTGACCCATTCTGGAAGTGTGATCCGCTCAGTCCCATTTGAACCTCTTACACTTATCGCCAACATCGGCGATGCCTGTCTTGGAGCGCATTGTGGTGTTGCGTATTCAATCGGTGATTTTGATGTTTAAAATCCATCGCTCTTTGGCAAACCTTGTGTTTGGACTTTTCAGCCTCCGTCAAAGATCATTTCTGGGTACCATAGGTTAGGATAGGCAGGATACACACTATACACAGGTCGACAAGTTTACGCTTAAATGTGATTGGAAAGTATAACGTTGTCTAAGTAAAAGCGGTCAAGCCTAGCGTCTGTCGCAGTTTTAAATATTCTTGACTTAATGATTAGGCAACCCATTCGTTATAATTTTTATGTAATCTTTTTTTTAGCCTTTATTGTCCCACTGCTGGGCAAAAACCTTCCCCATTGCCTTCTATTCTTCTCTCCGTGCGGTTTTCTTCGTCCAATCTGTCACAAACGCTTCTAAGTCGTCACACCAGCGTTTTCCAGACCTCCCTCGGCGACAACGCCCGTCTTCTGGCACCCACTGCGTGACGACTCTGGCCCACCGGTCCTGATGCATTCTACAGGCGTGGCCTGCCCAATCCCACTCCAAACTAGCAATCTTATCGCCCACATCAGCGATTCCAGTTTTTGAGCGTATTGTGGTATTGCGAATTCTGTCGCTGAGCTTAATACCCAATACGCTACGTTCCATCGCCCTTTGGCCAACCTTGAGTTTGGACTTTTGCGACTCGGTCAGGGACCAAGTTTGAGTATTACGGTGCTTAAACTTGGTCCCTGACCGGTTAGGATGGGCAGAATGCACATGTCGATGAGATTCTGCTTCGGGGATAAAGGTAGGTCACCCTTCATCAGCGACTTCATGGACCAGTAGCTCTTCCAGGCGTTCTCGACTCGGCAACTCTCAAACTCAAATGTACTCATCGACGTTATAGTGAACTTCTTGCCCATCTACCTCAACCCTACTTTTTACGCTATTGGTGATGACTTTAGTTTTTTTTATGTATATTCAACATATTTTTCATTCGGTGAACAGTTGGGGGTGGGGGCTGTATTAGGCATTTTTTCTATACTAAGCAGGCTTTATTTACAATTGTGGAGTGAAGAGAAATAACGAAAATAACTAATAACTGAGATTATAACTGTTTCACTCGCGGCACGTCTTTAACGTTTAGATGTGTCTGCACTAGCATTTTAACTTCAGAGCAAAATATTAAAAAAATAAAAGCAAAAATATATAAAAGCGAAAGGTCACTCACTCATCACGAAATATCGAAACCGCTTGACGTAAAAAGATGAAATTAGGCTGGGAGGTAGTTTATAGTTAGTAGACGTCCGCTAAGAACGGATTTTGCGACAGGGTCGGATTAAGGGGGTCTAAAGGCTCTCGCAAGTTTGTATGAAAGTCCTTCATTTTTTGTGCTACAAACTTGAAATTTGGCAGGGAGGTAATAAATAGTCAGTAAAAGTCTGCTAAGAACGGATTTTGCGGCAGGGCTGGATTAAGGAGGTCTAAGGGCTCTCGCAAAAAGTCTCTTAATGTTGTGAATTAAAAGCAAAATCTCACGACATCTCACCAAAGAGGGGGTTGAAAAATAGCCAAAATTGCCTCACGTAATTAATGGACGCCCCCTAACCCAAGCATCTCCTTGCTTAAAAGGTGATCTCCAAATCATGTGTGTCATAACTTTATGTATCTAATTGAAATTAACATTCTTTTTTTTAACACTTTGCCCGACCCGGGAATCAATCCCAGGACCTCATACTTAGTTGTCACGCTTGCGACCACTCGAGGCAGTCTTACACATACATACCAAAATTTCCACGCGAACGAAGTCGCGGGCAACAGCTAGTGTTTAATAAATTTTTCTTTGTTCGAGATTAATATGGTCTTATATAAACGTTTTATTGAGTTTTGTATAAGTTTGTGGCGGTGAATCATTATTCCAAAACGTACATCAATCGGACTGGTCGGCGATTGGAACTTTTAATTTGGTTAAGTGCTTCAACATTTTTTTCATTTGTTTGCTGGAAGACAAACAAAAATCAATCTCGTTTTTTGTGTGTCTGTCGGGAGAAAACCAAGTCCATCGACGGTGAAGTTTTTAGTGGAAAAAACTGTTGCTGACCCTTAGGTTCTGACCAAAAGCAAATTCTAAAAATCGCTGACCTCGCTCGTTACAGTCTCCCAAGCCTAGGATATTTGTGTTGTCAGATGTTATTCTGGGGCTGATTTTTGCGTTATAGTCTCCCATGACCAATGTCCATGTTCCTTTGTTGCCAACACATGCTTTATTTAGCAAATCAAAGAATTCTTCAATTTCATCGTTGCTATACGAAGATGTTGGAGCATACACCTGGATGACAGTTAGTGTTTTGGTGTCAACAACACGAAACTACAGACAGGCAATCCTATTGGAATAGGCGACAAATATGATAATGTTATTTTTTGAGAGATTGGAAACTGCGAAACCAACCCCATGATTCGTGTTGGTATCCCCATTGTAATAAAATATATTGTCGCTTCGTTCTATTGTATTTTCGAATTCTCGTCTTACTTCTGCTAGGCCTATGATGTCCCACTTGACATGTTCTAGGGCATTTTCTAATTCTAAGAGTTGTTTTTCGGTTCGTAAAGTTGAAGACGTTGAAGGTTAAGATTTTAAATCTATCGGTGTCCTTTTTGCTAGCCGAAGTCGTTTGGCAGTAGACCCTCGCTCGGAGATTATGATCCCCAGCTCCAGGGTGCACCTGCGTACTACCAATAGCCGTGCACTGTCTGGAGCTGCCGAGCACTGTCTGGAGCTGCCGAGCACTGGAGGATTGGCCCTAGTTGTTTCGTTCATTTTTGGGAAGGGATTTAGACAAATTTACCCATCACGGTCGTGTAATGCGGGTTGGTGCAATTATAATAGTGTCAAATAATTCTATAACAATTCTATATTGAACTGGTACCCCCGTATGAACTCACACGCACACAAGGTTCCCCTGTGTGCATGTAAGTACAACTCGCATTGGCCGGGTTTTTTTTTGTGGATTGAAAAACATTACATGTTTTTTTTTAATTACTTTCTGTTATCTTGTTGTGGTTCTAAAAGGAAGTTGTTACCTGCACGATTAAAACCTTCGAGGCAAAGGGACCTAATAGACTGATAAGAAAACTGGTTAATTTGAATGTTTTTCCTTGCACATAATTATGAAAATAACTAAGTGATGAGCAGCTAAATACATCTGTTACGCAATGAATGAAAGAGAAAAAGTTATTGTAATTTATTTATTTATTGCCAGTAGACCATCACCACTTATATATTATGATTATTTTTTATTCACAAATGTCGGCGTCCAAATTTTGATTAAGATCTGGAAATTAAGAAATGTGGATTATTTTCTACCTTCAGTGGCATGATACCTAGGGTGCAAATTGGTGTGTGGTACCAGGGCCCAAGGTGCTTGGAGAACTAAGTTTTTGAGCCAGCAGGTCTATCAAGCCAACAAGGCACCGAAGGCCTAATTCGGCGATGCTCTTGGTGGTGCCCAAAAAGGGATACTACCGCCTCTATTCTCACGATGCTTCGTCAAAAAAATTACATATATTTGAAGCAGGATGCTCAAATTCCCGAGCTCGTTTCATAATCAAATTCCAAATCCAATATCTTGTGCACAGATACCCAAAGGTGACTCGCACAGAATGCCTCTGGCATTAAGTCCGCCTCTGTGCATTTGTGCTCGTAAATTATTAAATTAATAAATACATACATACCTTTTACATTGCCCAATAGGGATGCAAGTTCCTGCGCTGTTTCGTGCGTATCCGTCTATGCAGTAACATGCATCGTTACAGCGAATATTGACGATGGGGCAAGTCTGTCCAAGAGTGGCACACTCCGTTTGGCAAGCACTTCCACATGCATATTTCTCATTTGGGCGTGTACACTTTATAGGTCCTGGAAATGTGATGAATGAGTTCTGAAGAATTTTGTTTTTACTCGCCTTGCCTACGGTCTACACGCTCAAGCAACAGGCATCATGCGACACGACTGTGAAGACTACAAGAGAAAGAACGTAAGTTGTTTAGAGTGCATCACGTCTAACCGCGACGAGACTTGTGGAGCGACGCGCGACGGGAGGGCGAGTACGACACGTACTCGAGTGAGGTGACTGCTTCAAGACACAAGACAAGACAAGACTACAGTTGGAAAGTAAAATAATTAATAACTAGAAATGTAATAAAATGCCATCAACCGGGCACAAATCCAGACTCCGCAGATGCAACTGAGAAATTCCTGACGGAAAAACCCAATAAAACTTTGTCCAACCTAGGAATCGAACCCAGGACCTCATGCTCAGCAGTCGAACTTGCAACCACTAGACCAACAAGATAGTCTATAGGATAATACAACTACATAATATAATAATATACAAAAGCTATCAGCTCTTACCTTGCCCTTCGACACTCAACACGACAGTACAGGCCAACACGAATAAAATCAACGTCTTCATGACTCAAGTCGTGTGATATATCTTATTATAAACTTGACCGGTTTTCTCTATATACTACCATCGTGTCTTTTATATACTACCATCTTACTAATAGGACGGTGTTAAGAAACAATGAACCATGCGACAAAATCAACAATATAAAGTTTTTAATTTTATTTCCTTTATTCATAACTATACATATTAATTAGATTTTTAAATATTTCAATCTCGAAAAAAAAACCTTATTTATATTTATTTAAATCGGACACAAATGATTCATATTGTTCTTAGTAACACTTATAAACTATGTTACTGGCAACCCGGAGGAAGCGTCTTAGGCTTTTTAGAATCTACCCTGAACACCACAAGCTCACTCTTCCGTACATTGTTCAATAAATGCTTGTCGCATAACTTCAAAGACGAGCTTCTCATTTTCATTAAATTGTCGCTTGAACGCTTGCTTCTTAACGCCCTCCAATTATCTTGTATGAATATAAATGCGTATTGTTAATATAATTTCAATATACTTTCTAGAAAACTGGTTCCTATCGCACTACGATTAAGTTCACAAACATTAAAAATTCACGCGTGTAAAATACGGAATGTATTTGACACGCGTGGATTTTTAATATTTCCCGCACATGTGCGGAAAAAAAAAATCAATAGATACATGAATAAAATATATTTTCAATAAAGTATTTCGTCATAGCAAGCTTTCAAAGTTCCGTACATCTCTACCACCTGACTCACGTAAGTCGTACTTTCAAACATTATGTATACGGTACATCGGTATTTTAAACTTCAAAGTTCAGTAACACAGTTTTAAAATTAAAATATCATAGTAATCATGTACTGAAATAAACCCCTGTTCAAAATGACGTGGGCTTATGAACCGATATGAAGTAGGTATCTCCCAAAATCGGGTTTAATGTAAACCGACACAGTAGTATGTAAAATCGTGACACTACCTTTGCAATATCAGTTATTATCATCAGGTTTTGCACGTGCATTCAGAAGGTAGTTAGCGTCAAAACGTGATGGACTGATAACGTCACTTTGGTCCTTCGAGACCCCAGCACGAGCGCGCGTGTAAACGTATACGTTACGAAAATAGAATTATCCTATGGCGTTTTAGTTAAATTATTTGCAACAAACACAATCATTATCATCCATAGATGAGAATAAATTCTTCTAATAAATAAAATATTATATGTGTAACGAGTATTTTTAATTTCAAAATCGTCATTTTTACTTTACGTGAGTACAGTACACGCGCTGGTACTAATTTTATTCACTTAATATCTTTTTGATTAAACCAAAGACTTAATGTATTATATTTTTGAGAATCTAATATTTTTAAATTTCATAAGAAAATAAATTGCTCCTTATGCATATTGCTATCCCAGAAGTAAAGCACACCAGCGGAGGCATTGTTCAATATAATTTTTGATTGTTGTTATAACATGATTGAGAAAATATTATGATCATTACATTTACACAGGTGGTACCTAACTTTCCTTTGGCAAGGAGCATCAAACAGCGGAGGTATCGAGAAGAATCCAGCTAGGGTGGGCTGCATTTAGCAAATTGGACGACATACTGAAATCAGCCAAAATTCCACACTGCTTGAAGACCCGTCTCTATAATCAGTGTGTTCTGCCCACCATGACATATGGTGCTGAGACATGGACGCTCTCACAGGAGGCTGTGTACAGACTCAGAGTAGCACAGAGAGCCATGGAGCGTTCCATGCTCGGCATAAAACTAATAGACCGAGTTCCAAACGTCGAAATCCGGAGACGTACGAAGGTCTTCGATATTGGAAATCGCGTTATGGAACTCAAATGGAGTTGGGCAGGACACATGGCAAGACGTGGTGATGGCAGGTGGAGTAAAGCTGTGACGGAGTGGCGTCCAAGAAATGGAAAGAGAAGTGTTGGTCGCCCGGCGGCGAGATGGGCAGACGACATTGTTGCCATGGCGGGAATATCCTGGATGAGGCTGGCACAAGACCGTGGAACTTGGCACAAACAAAGAGAGGCCTATACCCAGCAGTGGGTGAAGTCGGGCTGTGGATGATGATGATGACCTAACTTACGGCAATGAACGGTATGTAGACCAACAAACTTAGGCAAACAAATCCATAAATAGAGATTATTCACTATTTACTCAAACATACCAATTTACGTCATTGTAGTTCATTTCAAGGATAATTATTCCGAAAATAATAAAAGAAATCAAAACAATTTGTGTGTGAGTATTTAAATTTTAACTTTTAAGGTTTTATGTACTTATTAAGTTGATGTTGAACAATGCATTCGATGCCTTAGTGCCTTCATTTTCTTTTTTAGTTTTAAATGCATCGAAATATCGATAATCCATCTCTTTCTTGTTGTAGCTGTAATAGTCATGGGTCTATAAATATTATATTAATGAATACTTTGCGTTCGACCTCAACGAGAAACAAAACGGTGTCGCTCTTACTTCTAGAATCATCCAACTGGATCATTCTAGAAGTCATTGTTTGACCTTACGACTGTAGTGTTTATTTTTTTGAAATACTTAGTTCTGCAGTCTCTCGCTAATTGCCCTCGTCGACCACAACGATGACATTAAAAATTATTTGTATAACCGTGGTTGTCCTTGTCATGATTCTTCTTCAGATTGGCTTTTTTTTTTAACACATTTTCACACACACACAAACACACACACACACAAACACACATGCACACACACACTCATACAATTGATCGTATTTTCTTTTTCTTGTTATCTTTATGCCATTCACCTATTTGTAAGTAATATTAGTAGTGTTAGTTTTGTTAGTAGTATTTATTGTTATTTTGTGTTTGTAGTAATATTATGTTTGTGAACAATAAATTAAAAAAAAAAAAAAAAAAAAAAAAGTTGTTTATAATGTAAGGTAAGAGCGGAGCCTTCAACTACAGGCATTTTCTATGTCTAAATGGAGACTCCTCGACATGCAATGTAAGCCTAAATGATACGAAATAAACTTATTTTATTATTTTTTTATCTTATTGATACCTTTGACGAACATAGCTCCCTGATAGCTGTCTTGGCCTTAACAGCTTCATGATCCTCGAAAATCTTCACTTTTAACGTTTCCGTTGATGGTATGGCAGCGCGTGATTCCATTGTTGTTCTAAACACGGCGAATGAATCCGGTAAACTGTACATCAATAATATGGCTAATAGTTCGTCTATAACTATCAAACCGATTTCTTTCAATTTCTTAACTGCATCAAAAAAGTCCGAGATATGTTTCTTCAAATCATCATCTTCTTGCATACGAGTCAGTACCAGTTTCTTCAACAACGAGGCCTTTCTAGCAGAACCGCTGGTCTCATACATAGATTTCAGTTTTTCCCAAATGGCCTTGGAACTTTCCAAAAACATCCAATGCGGCCCATTCACTTGGACTTACCTTTAACAGTATGTCGGCTTCGGCTTTTCTGTCCATTTTCAACCATTCAACCTATTTTGGATCACTAACTGTGGTTTGGGCAATAATCCAGAAACAAACTCCCATAAGTCATTTTTAATTCACACGCGGGTTGCGTGTGAATTTTCCATGTATCATAATTATCAGCAGTAAGTCGATCATGATCAATCTTTATAGATGTAGCCATATTAAAGTTTCTTCAAGTCCAAAAACAAAACAATAGCAATTAATAAAAATCTTCGTAACAAATGTGTAGTAAACAAACGGCGACGGCGAACGTACTCGTAACTTGCAAGTCCTCGTTACACTAATTGACTTTCACTTAACTACACGCTTGGGACGCAGTGGGAGGCCTTCCAACGCAACGTCTTCCACGATGCGTTGGAAGGCCTCCCACTAGGTGGACCAATTACCTGGTTGGAAGGTTGCGGGGATCCGGTGCATGCGAGTCGCACGGGACCGGTCAATGTGGCGGCAATTGGGGGAGACGTCTTTCGGCTGCAATGATGATGAGCAACTTATTTTCCATCCACCCGCATTCTCCAGTCATCCGGCGATCATGGCGCTTGCAACAGCGTCGACATATCGGGAACAATCACCGAAGATATCCCGTAAGTGACTGTAGTTTAGTGTTTTTCTAGTTTGTTTTATAGGGTATAGTTATAGTAATAAGTAAATAAGTAATATATTATATACAGTATAGTATAGTTTTATTGTGGTTCTAAAAGAAAGTTGTTACTTGCACGATTAAAACCGTGAAAGCAAAGGAACCTAATTGACTGATAAGTAAACGGGTTAATTCGAATGTTTTTTCTTGCACATAATTATGAAAATAACTAAGTGATGAGCAGCTAAATACATCTGTAACGCAATTAAATGAAAGATAAAAAGTTATTGTAACATATTTATTTGTTGCTAGTTATAGACCATTACCACTATTATATTATTATTATTTTTTATTCACAATTGTCGGCGTCCACCCTTCACCACTTCATGGAGTTCATTTTGATTCAGATCTGGAAATTAAGAAATGTGGATTATTTTCTACCTTCAGTGGCATGATACCTAGGGTGCTAAGTGGTGTGTGGCACCAGGGGCCAAGGTGCTTGGGGAACTAAGTTTCCGAGCCAGTAGGTCAACCAAGCCAACAAGGCACCGAAGGCCTAATTCGGCGATGCTCTTGGTGGTACCCAAAAAGGTATCCTCCTCTATTCACGCTATGCTTCATAAAAAAATGTAATATATTCGAAGCAGTATGCTAAAATTGCCAAGCTCACTTCATATCTCAATCAAAATCCAAATCCAATATCTTGCGCACAGTTACCCAAAAGGTGAGTTGCAGAGAATGCCTCTGGCATTAAGTCCGCCTCAGTGCATTTGTGCTCGTAAAGTATTAAATAAATAAATAGATACATACCTTTAACATTGCTCAATAGGGATGCAAGTTCCTGCGCTGTCTCTTGCGAATCCTTCAACGCAGTAACATGCATCGCTACATTGAACATTCGCGATGGGGCAGGTCTGTCCAAGAGTGGCGCACTCCGTTTGGCAAGCACTTCCACATGCATATTCCTCATTCGCGCGTGTACAGTCTATAGGTCCTGGAAATGTGGTAAATGGTTCTGAAGAATTTTGTTTTTACTCGCGAAGCTCGTGCCTATGGCCACATGCTCAAGCAACAGGCATCATGAGACACGACTGTGAAGACTACAAAAGAAAGAACGTAAGTTGTAAGAGCGCGCCACGATTCACCCCGACGTGACTTGTGGAGCGACGCGCGACGGGTTTGCCGGGGTTGTGTGTACGAAATGTACAGTCACGAGCAATAAAATATATACGTTGTCACATTTTCTAAAATATCTTTACTTCTAGTATTCAAAAAATATGTGTACGACATTTTTTTCTAAATTACCTGACCATCAAACTGTGTCAAAACTGGGCATACATTGGTTTCAAAGTAATATAAACGAAACAAAATTAGTAAAAAGTTTACATTTCCAATGTAATTCTTAAGTATCCATGACAATTTCGATAACATCAGAAATTATCATGAATACTTACATTAAAATGACATTGAAAGTGTTCAAAGTGTATAGGTACCTTCTTTATCCTGATTTTGTTAAGTTTATTCATACCATTGTATAATACAGTAGTTTCTGAAAGAAATATGTAGTAAGAAAGTACCTTCCCGTGGTCGCATGCCGTGGTCGGTGGATAAGAAACGGGGCACTATGCAAAAAAGACTAAGAAAAATTTCACCATAATCCATCGCCTAAAATTTCGCTATAATCCATCGCCTAATCAAGCCTTTGGGACCCGGTGGGATGTGGGAGTAGTAGGGTGGGGGAACACCATGTGACACCTCAAGGGCATTGACCTTGCCCTCGAAGTCATTGACCTTGAGATCAAAGATCAAGGAGCAGTAACAGGTTAATATTCATAGAAAGTGACCTTGAGGTCAAGGTCAGGTGATCCATGAGGTCATGATACCTTGGAGGTCAAGGTTGAGTGACCTTGGAGGTCAAGGTCGAGTGACCTTGGAGGTCAAGGTCGAGTGACCTTGGAGGTCAAGGTCGAGTGACCTTGGAGGTCATGGTCAAGTGACCTTGGGAGTGTCTTTGGAATTCCAGTGCCCTGAATTCGAGTGCAAAACATTTCTTTTTTTCTTCTAAATTTGCGTATATCTCAAAAACGATGTGTCGCAAAAATAATGAAAAATTGCCCCCCTTGATAACCCCGTATTAATCCCGCCCGCTTTCGTCGCCTCATACGGGATATTCACCGCGTCTACTTGGGCATGGCAGACGTGGTATCAGGCTTGTCAATTGCAGGTGCAGATCCTGCCGGCAGCAAGTCGAGGCGCGGCCTCCTATTTCTGAATGCAATAATAATAAGGCGTAGTCGACGTAGGGACGTAGCGACGTAGCGCCGTGGCGCGGGGCTCATATTTCTGTTTGCAGGGTTCAAAGTAACCTATCACGAAGGGGGAAAGGCGGGGTCTTAGTTCACTCGTTTCGGTCGCTCACTAGACCCCGCCATTCTCTTCGAACCTAACCTGTCCGAGTCGGGGTGTCCCAAATCCCGAACTCGCTTCGCTCGCTATTGCATCCTAAATTCTCCTAGTACAGTATTATTGCTTTTAGTACCGATCCCGATAATTTTTACGACAAACGGCTGATCGGAGACAAAAAAACACCAAATAATGCTTTTTTGGTCAAAATGTTTTAAGTCCTTTTTCCTTCCTCGTGTCCCATTACGTACACTCCAACCCTTATTTCCGAGCTCAAACTGCTTGAAACTACTGCTTTGTATATAATTACGTAACTAAAAGTTAATATTATTTTTTTGTAATCTATTGCTAATGAAGATTTGATAAAAATCTGTTGTTAACTTTCACACAATCTACCGTTTTCGTAATTATTGGACACAGTTAGCATACTTATTTTTGCGATTTAATGTTCCTACATGAATTTGAATTTTAAGGGCGTTTATATGTTTAACTCGTGACTGTACACAGGTGAGGTGCTTCAAGAGACAGGTGTATGTGGCACTTGTGCGCGTACCGTCGCGTCGAGGTAATCGTGTCGCTTGAGCGTGAAGCGTCAAAGCGTTTATACCGCTTATGTAACCCGGAAACAGTGACGAGTTTGTACGTCTATTTAAAAGTAAAATACTGAATATCTAGAAATGTAATAAAATAACTACATAATATAACACCACGCCTGTATTCCCCGAAGGGTTAGGCGGAATTGCATCTAATGGTACACTCACATTTCGCCAGTTATGTTTAAGTCTTATGTAATATGGGGCGAGCCTATTGCCATCAACCGGGCACAAATCCACAGATCCGTAGCTGCTACTGAGAAATTCCTGCCGGAACAACCCAATGAAACTTTGCCCGACCTGGGAATCGAACCCAGGACCTAATGCGCAGCAGTCGAGCTTGCAACCACTAGATCAAAGAGGCAGTCCATACAAATAATACAACTACATCATCATCTGCCTAGCCTTTTCCCAACTATATATGGGTCGGCTTCCAGTCTAACCGGATGCAGCTGAATACCAGTATTTTACATGGAGCGACTACCTATCTGACCTCCACAACCAAGTTAGTACTGGGTAATACGGTACCCTCTTGGTAAGACTGGTTGTCTGAATTTTTGGGCCACTGACTACCTAACGACTGTCAAAGATCTACAAATGACACCCGGGCCCAACGGCTTAACGTGCTTTCCGAGGCACGGAGGAAACTCGGTATGTAATGGGTGGTCACCCATCCACAGACCAACCTAGGCAAGCACGGCTTAACCTAAAGATCGACCCGAGCGGCTGTTATTATTGAGCCACGAGCTCAACAATACAACTACATAATACAATAATATACAAAAGCTATCAGCACTTACTTTGCCCTTCGACACTCAACACAACAGTACAGGCCAACACGAATAAACTCAACGTCTTCATGATTCAAGTGGTGAGATATTATCTTATTAGAGACTTGACCATCGTTTCTTTTATATACTGCCATCCTACTAATCGGACAGTGTTAAGAAACAATGAACCAGGCGACAAAATGAACAACATAATGTTTTAAATGCTAGTCGCATAACTTCAAAGATGAGCTTCATGCATTTTCATCAAATTGTCACTTGAACGCTTGCTCCTTAACGCCCTCCAATTATCGTTACCCCAGCAAGAAAATGTCTTTTACACGGAATTAAGTTTTAGTGACTACTGAGCTGTAAATGTCAGCCAAATATAAAATTAGTGAGTGCTGTCGTTTCGGAAAAAAATCGGAAAAACGATCCTACTGGGGTAACGTTTTTCCAGGAGGAAAATTCTAAACGAATGACCGCAGCGAGAAATAAAGTATATGGGCATGTAGTTTATATGTGTGCATAAATGTGAGCCGAAAATAAAGTTTGTGCATCTTAAGATTTTAGAGATATTTCATTTCCTGCAAGAGTAACGTTTTGCAGAATTTGGTTTCATCCGAAACCAATGATTGTGGGTCCGTAGGAAAACGCAAATTAGTACTTCTTAGTTTGTGCGTATTAGTGAATTAATAAGGTTTTCAAAAATATCTACCGTTTCCAAGTATTCAAACGTTTATGAAAAACCGAAAAAAATCCTTGCGATAAATGAAAAAACGTATAAACTAACTGAAAACCGTTTTCGGTTCTTCTTGTTGTTCTTAACATCCATAAAATGTTTAAAGACAAAGTACATACACGTTTTTGTATAATTTTACTTCTAAAAAAACGTCATAGCTTTGACGCCAAAATGCAAGAAATATAATCAACCCAAGATGTTTGTTCATAGACCGAAGACATGTGAGTGCTTAGTCAAGTATATATCTTGAAAATTTCTGCTTCAAATATCTCGTATTTTAGCAGGTATTAACCGAAATCCAAAACTACATCTACATTACTGGTTATCCGACCAAATTCGAATGACCACAAAAAAGCGACGGTTTCATACATATTGATGACCTTTTCTAAAGTACAGTAGTATGCGAAGCTATTTCCGTACAGTCGCGTTCATAACATTATGGTCAATAGTATTGTTTTAATGTTGTTAACGCAACATTAAAACTTAATTAATCTTAATGTTTGCATCCTACATATTGCAGTTGCGTACATATTTATCCATTATTACGTAATGCACTCAAAATGTATTCATCAATATTATAAGTATTTAATCACAAGATTTGAATTCCATTTACTGTTTTTTGAGGAGAAACAAATTCATGTTACATTCTTGTACAGGACGTATCAAGGATTCGCGCGTTAAGACGATTATAATTATGACTGTGTAATTAGACATAAAGATAATATCTTACCTCAGAATGACGTGGGTAGATAGTAGATATAAACTTTGTTTCAACTGGTGTTAATGATACCACACACCAGCACTTTGCAACTGGATAGCGACCCTAACCTTGACCACATTTATTGCAACTGTTCGATTACTTAGCGATAACGAGAGTCACCACTTTTTTAGGGATGTTCAATTGTTATATTTCTATCTCTATTGCACTAATGCCGTGCGAATCTATTTTTCTCACTCTCTCCAATGGACACAAAACATCGAACGTTCGTGAAGTTAATTTCTAGTATGGCTAGCAAATGAGCACAAGGCAATTAAATTGTAAGAACAAAAGGAATTAGTTAATCGATGTAATTTTATTTAAAAGGATAGTTTTATTACGTAATGAAATACGCATTAAATTGAACTCTTCAAACTCAAACCCAAAGGATTTATTTCATTTAGAACAAAAGAGGCACTTTTGAATGTCAGAAAACAAAGAAGGCGAAGCTACAGTCCCAGACACAAGGCATAATAACTTGTGAAAATGCTGTAGTTACCCATTTTAAAGCGTAGATCTCTATGGAGAAGAATGGGCAAGAAACTCCATGGACACTCTTTTCAATCAAAATATTGTTACAAGATCTTGGTTACATCATTCATGTTTAGATAATACATATAAGTGGGAAGGATGTAGAAAGACGTGCACATTAAGAGCGTCCAGAGTAAAAAAATATATCAACACTTTAAAAACAAAGTAGTTAAAATAAACCGTAGCAGCTAAGAGGTGGCCAATCCCAACTGACAGCGCCCGTTCACGAACATGACGCATGGATCAGCACCATTCAACTCAACCATTTTGAAGGAATCTAAATTATCAGACACACCCGCCACCATCAGCGAGACATTTGAGTGAGCATGACATGCAGTCAACCGCCAGGACAAATTCGAGTCAATGAAAGATAACTAAATGTAAAAGGTAGCTTTACAGTACATAGTACTCACACATGTGCCAAGCAATTATATAATAATACATTTTTAATTTATATTTATTCAAATCTTGATATACCTATGTAATTATAATCTATATGAAAAGACAAGTGTCATCTCACTTGATTTTATATAAACTTAAAATAAAAGGTAATTTTCCTTAACAATTTTATTCCTCAGTGTACCCAGGCATAAAATGTATTTGAGAAAAGTTAAGAAGGTCATGAATATGTATGAAACTGTCGCTTTTTTGTGGTCATTCGAATTTGGTCGGATAACCAGTAATGTAGACGTAGTTTTGGTTTTCGGTTAATATCTGCTAAAATACGAGATATTTCAAGCTGAAATTTTCAAGATATGTTCTAAGTTAGTATTACTAATTAAGCACTCATAATCTTCGTTTTATAAACAATTAACTTGGGTTTAAACCTATGACATGTTTTTTTTTTGAAGTAATATTGTCCAAAAAAGTGAATAACTTTGTCTTTAACCCTTAACCACCTGACCCCTATATCAGTTACGTAACCACCTGCGCGCGGTCACAGTGACGGTCACAGTGCGGTCGCATCGGATACACATGAGTTTTCTTAGGATGTTAAGGTTTTATTATAAGAATAAATTAATAATAGTCTTTAATATATATAAAATTATTTATTTAAGTGAAAAGAGAAACAATAACAAAACATGTTCTTCTCATAAATGTGAACAATTAAATTGCTGGCACATTTCAACTAAAAATATAATTATGCTTACATTATGAGATCTATCAACATAGGAACAAAATATTATATCAAATTTGGCATTTCTTTAAAGAATCTAATAATATTCTAATGACATAAAAAAATAAAGTATTTAAAAATCAAAACTTCGAGAAAATTGCAGGGGGTAAAGTTTTACAATTTTTCACGACAATTTTTGCACATGAACATTCCACACAGATTGGTTTTTTACAAATAAAACACAGATGAAATGTTTTTCGTTTCTTCTTGGGATCGCAAGTTGAACACGTTTTGCGTGTTTCAAGATGATCAGCTCCAGAAACAGTAGGCAATTCGTCTTCTATTTTCAAGATCCGGCGAATGGAAGTTTTGATGTCACGAGGAGTGTGCTCGTTCTTTTCTCGACGTCTCATGTGTGGCCTAGTCAGTTCTTCTGCTAGCTGTTTCATAAATTTAAATCTACTTCCAGTTCTCTGTGCCTGATTTTGTGAGCTCATGACGTAAGCATTGGAAGCTGATATATCTAACAGCCGATAAAAAATGCACAAAGGCCATCTTTGCGTTCGTCGCGCCGTGGTATAGTTCGAACACCTTTGATCCAGTAAATCAACGCCAATTTTCGTGTCATTGTAGTATAATATTATTTCGGGCTTTTTGGTATTATAATCTACGTTTGCTGTATGGTGCATGCTGGAAATTAACACCACAGCACTGTTTTTTCTCGGCACAAAAGATGTCAAAGTAATATTTTTAGTAAAACCGAAAAGCGAGGTTCAAATTTCTCGACGCCGATTTGGTCTGAATTCTGGCGGAATTTCTTTTTTTTTTTTTTAAGGTACCCACATGAGATAACTTTTTATCTTTTAAAACGTTGACTAGTTCAACTGAACAAAACCAATTATCAGCAGTGATGTTCCTATTCGACCCTTCAATTGGGCATATGAGTCGTAAAACTGCTTGAGTAGGTTTTGAAAATCGAGTTTGTTCTGGGGTCAAATTGGTCCCATCCGAGTCTTTACCTAAATATATGTAAGCATTGAGTAAATAACCATTTCGGGCATCTGTAAGGCACATAATTTTTAAGCCATATTTAGCGGGCTTCTTTGGCATAAACATCCTAAAACGACAACGTCCTCGGAAAGGTACCAGCATCTCATCAATACAGGCACAGGTTCCAATGCTGTAAACCTTCTGGCAATTTTGAATAAAAGAGCTGAAAAGCTCGGCGATTGGTGCAGAAATATCAGTCTCCCGCCGTTGCGCTCTTGTTTCAGCATCATCGAAACGAATTGCTTTCATCAAAATCTCGAATCTATTTTTACTTAGAATGCAGCGATATATCTCCCTTCCTGTGCCATCAGAACTATACCATGACGTATATTGTTCCCGGTTTTCTTTGAAAATTGCTGTATAGAATAAAAAAACAATAAAAGCTTTTAACTCTAAGAGATCAACATCATGAACACTGCCTTGCTTTTTATATTTTGGTCGTAATTGCCTTATTTTGTTGTTGGTATGTATCACTATGTTTTCGAGCATCTCGTCTGTAAATAAAAGGCTCCAAAGATCAAGAGGTGTTGTAGAATCATTGAGAACGTCATGATAGGCCGATTTAAGTCCTTGAGCTTGCGATACAATGTTATGCCGCTGAGTTCTAGTACGACTAGCAATTGGCACAGAAGACCACCGAAAACGATTTTTTCCAAAATAGTTTCGACTTCTAGTCTGGAGCTGTGACAAGGGTACTTCGTCTTCTGAAGAAGATTCTTCAACTGACATCCTACTCACAGAAAAGCGCTGCGTAGAAAGACCACCCTCAGGCTGTCCATAGGCACTTTGTTCATCAGAAGACGGCACTTGCAGGCAGTCATCAGATTCACAGTCTTCTAAAATCACAGGAACTTCCAAATCTTCAGGTTCTACATCACTGCAACTCTCATCAAGGGTATCCTCCACATCCGACAGTTCCTCCTCTAACCATCTCACAATATTGTCGTTGTTTACCTCCATTTTTACGCTAAAACAATAAACACGAATGTAATACACAATAATCACATAACTACCTGCACGCGGTCACCATGACCGCTAGCAAAATATTTTTACTCACCCAAGCCAAACGCGCGCACGTGTATCCTTGCCGAGCGCACACGCGACACCAGGGGTAGGACAGTTCCATATATCGACAGATTTGGGGTAATTTCTTTCAAAATGCGACATCTGTTTTTTGCATCCAAAACAATTAGTTACCTTATGTCACCACAGATGGCGAAACCGGCGACACCATCGATCCTGATATAATTTGTGACTCAAAACTTAATAAATAAAATATAATTTCATTACCTAATCATTTTATTTAACACGTATTATAATTATTTGCAAATATTTATGTAGATTACAATCTGCGTAATAATTACAATAGCAACACATTGAATTATTGATTTGGTAATGATTGTCAAATGTCAAATTGTCAGGTCAAAATTCAAATAATATGGCGACTGTACCCTGCGCTTGCGCTTGTTTGTAGTTTTCATTCAGTGTTTGTGCCTTTCTTCGTGAAATTAATCCTCCGATCCGCGTTGTGTTGAGTCCGGACAGGACTCCGTAGTGAAGTGTACGAATTATTTTGAAAACCCAAGTATTAATGTGCTCATATAGTTGGACTTGTTCAACAAACCGGATTTTGTCTGGCAAAATCACATATCATGGTGCGGATGAAATTAAAGCAGAGGCGCAAGCTTATAAAATAAACACAAGATAAATAAATAAGTTTTTTATAAAATAAAAGTTGTTTTTTTATGTATCCACTGTGTACCTTTTGAAATTGATGCTTCCTTACTATTTTACTTGTTTTTTTAATTTGATAAAGTTTTACTATGATTTTGTTACTTACTAAAGAGAAAAAGTAAAATGATGTAAAACTTTATCAACTTCAAAAACAAGTAAAATAGTGAGGAAGCTTAAAGTATAGGTGCACTAATGCATAAGTAGTACCTATAGCTAGTTATAGCTATATATGTCGCAAGTTTGTGGATGCAAATAATAGATGGCGCTATTTATCCGATCAATTGACATTAGCGGTCTTCAAAAAATTGTGCGAGCGGGCTCTCTATACCCGTTATATTACTTTACTCTATGCGCGACACTAAACCGCCAACAGAAAAGGTACACAGACGCACACTAACACGCGATAACGGATTTCGACGAAATTCAAATACAAAAAGTCGTTGCGGTCACCATGACCGCTGGCAGGTGGTTAAGGGTAAACTTTTATGGGTGTTAAGAACAACAAGAAAAATCGAAAACAGTTTTCAGTAGGTTTATACGTTTGTTCATTTAAGCGCTAGATATTTTTTTTGGTTTTTATAAATGTATGATTACTTGGAAAATGTAGATATTTTTCAAAACCTTATTAATTCACTGATACGCATAAACTAAGAGCTACTAATTTGAGTTTTTTCTACTGGCTCACAATCATTGTTAGTCATGTAGTCGGGCGACGACGTGTCGCTAGCTGCAGAAGGTATTTCATAGAAATACATAGAAACCAGTGGTGTCGCAGCGACTTAGTCAAAGACAAGTGTGGTAGGAAATATTAATTAAATAATAATTATCATTGAAGTATACGACATTACGTGTTAACGTTAATTGCAGATTGACGCCCAGCTGGCCTTGATGTGCATGGGTTCGATTCCCAGGTCGAGTAAAGTGTTGTCCGGAATTTAGTACGGTTGGTAGTAAAATGCTCCCCTGTTATATGGATTTAAGACTTGGTATAAGGACAGCTCTGCCTCACCCTTCATGGCAAAACAGCTATGTTGTTATGTTATTCTTTATCTCATATAAATGCGAAAGTCTGTTTGTTATATTTTTCACACCTTAAGGTCTAAACGAATTTCCATGCTTGGCATAAATGTAGATCGTGACCTGCAGAATACCCTTTTGATCACAAGAATACCTACGTTCTCATGGGATAATTGCGTAACGGAACGTTGCAAAATCGTAGAAAATCTTAAATCTGATATTATTTAGTTGTCTAATCTTTCGTCTCTCATTAATCTTACAGCTGGTCTCTGCCCTGCCAACGAGGTGTATTCCTCCTGCATGCACCAAACTTGCCGTCCGCAGAACTGCTCAAACTGCGACGTTGCCATGGAAACCTGTCCTACAATTGACGAAGCTTCGTGTCAGAGGGGCTGTGGGTTCCAGGAGAACTTCTACTGAAATGAGGAAGCAGTTTGTGTTTCCTATAAGGAGTGTGTGAGGAGACTGCTATATTGGCATCATCATCTGCCTAGGGTTTTCTTAATCGATTGTGGTGAAATTTTTTCCTTAACAATTTATTTTGTGGGTAAACCACCGACATGTCTGTGCGCCTGATCAAAAACAGTTAGCAGCAACTTGGCACGGATGGCGACTAAAGTTCAAAGTATCAGGCGCAAACACATAGTATAAGCAATTATATAGTATCAAATAATTCTATAACAATTCTATATTGAACTAGTACCCACGCACGTACGACTCGCATTGGCCGGGTTTTTTTTTGTGGAAAGAGGGACACACAGATTTGTCTGCCCCTAACAATTTATTTTCCATCCGTGCATTCTCCAGTCATCCCGAGATCATTGCGCTTGCAACAGCGAGCGTCGAAATGTCAGGAGCTCCAAATAATGAATAATCACCTTATATAGTTTAGAGTTTTTCTAGTTTTTTTATAGATAGTTATTTACTATCTTTTTTTTCTTTCCCTTTGTCTTTTTTTGTGGATTATATTGTCATGTAATTTTAAAGCAAAATGTTTTTGTTGAATTACTTTACTTCCTGTTATCTTATTGTGGTTCTAAAAGGAAGTTGTTACTTGCACGATTAAATCCTTGAAGGCAAAGGAACCTAATTGACTGATAAGTAAACGGGTTAATTTGAATGTTTTTTCTTGCACATTATTACGAAAATAACTAAGTGAAGTGCAGCTAAATACATCTGTAACGCAATTAATGAAAGAGAAAAAGTTATTGTAACATATTTATTTGTTGCCAGCAGACTATTACCACTTAAATTATGATTATTTTTTATTCACAATTGTCGGCGTCCAAATCACCCTTCACGACTTCCTGGGGTAAATTTTGATTAAGATCTGGAAATTAATAAATGTGGATTATTTTCTACGTTCAGTGGCATGATACCTAGGCCAGGGTGCAAAGTGGTGTGTGGTACCAGGGCCCAAGGTGCTTGGGGAACTAAGTTTCCGAGCCAGTAGGTCTACCAAGCCAACAAGGCACAGAAGGCTTTATTCAGTGGTGCTCTTGGTGGTGCCCAAAAAGGTATGCTCGCCCCCCCCCCCCCATTTACACAACGCTTCATCAAATAAAAATGTAATATATTCGATGCAGGATGCTAAAATTCCCGAGTTCGCTTCATATCTCAATCCAAATCCGATATCTTGGGCACAGATACCCAAATGTGACTCGCAGTATCTGTGCTCGTAAAGTATTAAATATACAAATAGATACATACCTTCGACATTGCTCAATAGGGATGCAAGTTCCTGCGCTGTTTCGTGCGTATCCGTCTATGCAGTAACATGCATCGTTACAACGAGTATTACTGATGGGGCAAGGCTGTCCAAGAGTGGCACACTCCGTTTGGCAAGCACTTCCACATTCATATTCCTCATATGGGCGTGTACAGTTTATAGTTCCTGGAAATGTGTTGAATGAATTTTGAAGAATTTTGTTTTTCGCGTCGCGGTAATCATGTGACTTGAGCGTGTAGCATCAAAGCGTTTATACCGCTTAAGTGACCCGTGTGAGTTTGTACGTGCTAGTATCAAGCTATTTATTTAAAAGTAAAATACTGAATTACTAGAAATGTAATAAAATAACTACATAATATAACACCAAGCCTGTATTTCCCGAAAGGTTAGGAAGAATTGCATCTAAAAGTACACTCACATTTTGCCAGTTATGTTTAAGTCTAATGTAATAGGGGGCGAGCCTATTGCCATCAACCGGGCACAAATCCAGACTTCGTAGCTGCTACTGAGAAATTCCTGACGGAAAAACCCAATAACACTTTGCCCAACCTGGGAATCGAACCCAAGATCTCAGGCTCAGCAGTCGAGCTTGCGATCACTAGATCTACAAGGCAGTCCATACAAAATACAACTACATAATACAATAATATACAAAAGCTATCAGCACTTACTTTGCCCTTCGACACTCAACAGGACAGTACAGGCCAACACGAATAAACTCAACGTCTTCATGATTCAAGTCGTGAGATATATATACATAGGTACCTTATTAGAGACTTGATCGGTTTTCTTTACTTCCATCGTGTCTTTTATATACTACCATGCACTAATCGGACGGTGTTAAGAAACAATGAACCAGGCGACAAAATCAACAATATAAAGTTTTAAATTATTATTTTTATTTATTTAAATCGAACACAAATGATACATATTGTTGTTAGTAACAGTTATAAACTATATTTGTAACATTTCTCATTACAATCTATTACAATTAAATTCAATTTCTCATTCTTATTCAAAAATCTATAACTAAAACTACGCTACAGCTGCAGCTGTGCATACGGATCCAGTGCCCCGGGAACAGGCAATCTGCCTTATCCACTATCACCTTTAAAATCCTGTTGGTGTTCCCCCGAATCTTTTGCATCAGGGATGCTGTTCTTTCTCGCATAATTGGTTGAAAGCTATCTGTACCTGCTTCAGCCAACATGCCCGATGCGCTACAGAACCGCGGGAGCCCCGACATCACCCTAAAAACGTTTTAGGCCTTCTGCGTATATCTAACCCACAGGCTGCACGTGTAGAAAGACTGGCAAAACGTCTAGAAAAGAGTAAGATTCACTTCTTCAGTACATCGTGCCAGCATATTACATCGGATCAACAACGCTCTTCGCTACCTCTCCATGTATTTGTCATCATTCAAGTCCCCATTCACTATATGGTCAAGGTACCTAAAATGTGACACTCTGTTTAGTGGTACACCATACAGGCATACCGCAGGAACTGTCTTATGCTTTTTAGTACCTACCCTGAACACCACAAGCTCACTCTTCCGTACATTGTACAATAAATGCTAGTCGCATAACTTCAAAGATGAGCTTCACATTTTCATTAAATTGTCGCTTGAACGCTTGCTTCTTAACGCTCTCCAATTATCTTGAACGAATATTAATGCGCATCGTTAGTATATTTTCAATACACTTTCTCGTTAATTATTTTTAGTACCTATTCAAATTGTGTTTATAAATAGAATATAACAGATAAACATGATTATTTAAAACAAATATTATTTCTATGAACAAATTAACGTTTATTTGTGTTCTAAATTCATAAATATTTGAATTTATATTTTTCATATGTAGTGCCGTTGTAGGTGAAATTTATTTCTAGTGGGGTTTTTTGGCGGGGGTGGAAAGACATTATTTTAGTTTTAGAGAAATTGATTTCAAGGTTATGGTTATTCATCCAAATTATGGTTTTATTTAATTTAGTGGTTAGGTCCTCGCTCAAGCTAGCATTGATACGACATGAAAGTAAGAAGCGAAAGATCGTCAGCAAACAAGATGCATGGCCTTTCTATGGTTTTTGGAAGGTCGTTTATTTAAATTAGAAATAGGAGGCATCCAACTACACTTCCTTGGGGAATAGAGGCGTTAATTGTTTTACAGTCAGACCGAATATTTTGTACTAATTAGGTATTTTCATTATAAAATCTATTTCAACCTGGTGTTCTCTATTTATTAAATAGGATTTAAACCATTCGTGAGTTTTACCGCGGATCCCTAAGCCATATAATTTATTCAGTAAGATGTCATATTGTCGTAAGCTTTGGTCATATCTAACAGTATACCTACGGCATATTTTTTATTCATTTATTATATTTAAAACTTCCTGTATGTATTTATAAATTGTTAAAATAGTGGATCGGTTTCTGCGAAAGCCGTTTTGGCATTCGTTAAAGATGACTTCGTCTTCAAGGACCCACCAAGCAGACCCACCGGTGGGTCACCGAATACTGATGTGTCTCCCAAGTGTATGTGACTGGTGGGACTTATGTGACTATTTAGTTTTATATCCCCTGAGACCCACCAGGAACTTAAATGTACGAAAGAAAACAATTAGAACAGAAAGTTTTATTTTTTGAGCGGTACAAACTTACATGTGTAATAAACATTACAGCTTCTAAAATTAACTTTAAATTATTTTACTAAAATATTTAAAAAAAGAAGTTTCTTCTCACTGAAACATCTACTTATCTTAACTATTCAAGAAAGTGTCCCACTGTGATTTCATTACGCATCAACTCTAACTGACAATCTATTATAAATTGGTCTCTGTCTATGTAAAACTGAAGTCGTTTAGAAAAACTTGTTGTTTAATTTTGTAAAAAACTTAATAAGTTAAGCAAAGTGACGTAATTTTTGTTTTGTTTATATTTTTACTAAGCTTAGAATGCCAAGCAACATTACTTTGCAACACAGCATTTTACATTTAAATACACTATATTGTCTTACGTTTTAAAATAAAAATATTATGTGGTTACACAAAAATACAAAACTGACAAACAGGAAAGAATATTGTCAATTAATGTCAACCAGCCAGAATTAAAAGCGAATTTAAGTAGGTTGGTTTGGTTGTGCCTGGCGGGGCTGCGGGACAGTTCGTAAGAGATACCGTGGAACTGGAACACAAAGGGCTAAGAAGGAACATGGACGGGTTTTAGTCAGTAAAAGTCTGACACACCCTTCCACTCCGCCCAGAGCGGGAGGGGTCATTTGATGATTTCCCATCCAAAAAAAAAGTAGGTTGTAACATTATTGTTATTAGTGGGTCTTCGAAGACAATAAAATCTCAGAGGACTCACTAGTAGGTCTTGGGAGACACATCTGTATTCGGAGACCCACCGGTGGGTCTGCTTGGTGGGTCCTTGAAGACGAAGTCAAATATTTTGTATTTTTCGCGGAAGGAGTATACGTACACGATTACATATTGCTCTCTCAAAAATTTTAGAGGCGGTTGGTAATAGAGCTATTGGACGGAATAGACGGCTAATTGCTTGGATCCTATATGGTTTTTGGGTTTTATTAATGCTTTCTTTAGGTAATTCGGGAAAGTGGCTTCTTCGAAGGATTGATGTGACTATCCATCTAGGCCTATGTTAAATAAAATATTTTGATTTTGATTTTCCGTTAGTCCAATTTGTCTAATTTTGTTCAATTAAAACATTTATTGAACTAATTTTATGTAAAAAAAACCACTGTTCATATTTTTGCTTGAAGTACAGATGAACCAACTATTTGGTATACATTTTACATGTGCGGGTGAGGTCATGAATGAAACGTTGGTTGTATACTAAAAATTTGTCATAGGAGTTTTAGTGAACCATTGGAATTATTGGTACAAATACACGCTTAGACATGATAAATTAATGTATTTATAAACTGACTCTATCATTGCAGTACGACCTATCACTATCATTTAAGTTAACCTGAGTAATGCTGTCTCTACATGATTATTTATAAAGGGTGTAAAAAGACCCTAACGGGTGTAAGAAGCCGAAAGGTGCTTATTCGCCCCGACAATGCGATCATTTTTTTGTTCTAGACCATACCTGGGAACCTTCTAGTTACGGAGATATTGGGGATCAAAGTTCCAAATTTTTCACAAGTTTTTTTTTAAATACATGTTTTGAAATTAAGATTTTTATTTTACCTCCATGACCCCGTACTATTCAATCCATCCATCAGAACAATGTTCCGAGTACGTTACATTGAGTCCTACCGAAAAACGTAATTTTTCACCCCAAAAAAAAAGTCGTTTCCCAACAATTTTTTTTGCGTAAAGTTACTTAGTTTGATGTGCAGAATGCTTGGTTGACGGCTTGGTGAAGGGTCCGTTTACACCCTGTATGTCCAAGATATGTCCAGTAAAGAAAATCATTAATTTACTTTAATATCAGTATTACGGCCTACTGTAGGCCGAATAAAACGGCATATTTTAAGTGAACACCTTTATATACTACCCTTAATTTACTATTTACACAAAGATAACATACATATATACTTCTTGCCTTATCAGTCAAGTAGATAAGAATAGAATAGCATATACATATATGCTTTGCTTTATGATGTACACCATACAAGTAACATTAATAAAAGAAAACAAGTCTTATCGCTAAAAGTGATCTTTTCAAGACAACCTTTGTATAGATTACAGGAAGAGGGATAGACAATACTGCAGGTAGTCTGTGATGTACCAAATACGAATAATATAAAGCATAAACAAATCTATATAATCACATTAATAAAGTGTTCATAAACTGACCGTATTGCCATCCGACCTTTAACACGGTCTATGTTTAAACTACGTTATCATCACGATTATCTATCGTCTAGCTATGTCCTAGCCAGATAAAATTGCACGTATTCACTCAACACAATTATTTGCAAAAAAACCTCCAAGATTCGAACTGTAACCTGTCACCTGTAAACTCTTGTTCCACACTTGTTCCACTAACTCGTCATCATCAACTTTGCTACTGTATTCTCGTTCCTGGCACTCCATAAAGTGCTTTCCGCTTACGTTCTGCACTTCTTCAGAAACACACAGATGGACCACCGTCTGAGCTCCTTCTTTAGGTGTCCTAAACACCATAGCATCTGCTACCACGTGAAACAAACCCCTTATATAAAAAGGCAACGTTCTAAATATATCAGTTTTTACTACTCCAGGGTACAGTATTGACAGTCACCTCTTCAGGTAATCTCTTGACCAATGCCTTCATCCAAAGAAGATCACATAATTTACTATTTGCATAATTAAAGAGATGGCCCATTGGGTCTCTAAAACCTTGATCGTGTAAATCGTTAACTTGTAATCTCGCGAAGACGTGCAGCCAGGATGATACTATAATGATCCTGCTGGGTTTGGAGGCGATCATTTTGTCTAGCAGCAGGTTTGTGAGGAGGAAGGGCCCGAAATAGTTGACTTGCATCACTACTTGATTTCCATCTTCAGTAGGCTTCGGGTAGCTGCCTGCGCATCCAGCGTTGTTAACTAAAATATCGAGATGGTCATACGTGTTGTTAAACTGTTCAGCGAATTTCCGTACACTGCTGAATTTTGCTAGATCTAAATGTTTAAATTCAACTTGTTTGTTTCCTGTAGTAGCTGCTATATCTTCGATAGCTTCTGCAGCCTTGTTGGCGTCCCGGCAGGCGATTATCACTTTTGCTCCTCTGGATGCGAGGTCCCGTGCTGTCTCCAGGCCGACGCCTTGGTTCCCGCCTGTCACGAGCGCGATCTTTCCATAAAGTCGCGCCTCAGATGTACACACTCCTCGAACGGGTTCAAGCTTTACTCTAGCGTATATCCCCAACGCCAACAGGATTAGAAAGGAAGAGAGATAAAATATGAGGGGTATCAACAACAAAACGTAAAGTATATAGAGTATCATGTTATCGCCGAGGCCACGGCAGTGGTACTGAGCTGAGACAAACCTAAATGATTTCAAACGTGTATCTTTCTTGAATCACTATCACGTAGGTCCGTAGGTCGTAATTTACGTAACTAAAGTCGTCGCAATGCCACTGTGTCACCTGCTCGCAACACTGTGAAGGAAAACATGGTATTATAACCGATATGCCCTAGAACCATATATTCGTTAACCGACTTCAAAAAAAAAGAGGAGGTTCCAAATTCGGTTGTTTTTTTTAATGTATTTAACAACCACACTGCATCATTTACAAATCGATTTAAATAAATTTTATTCAGTTCATATGTTTAACATGGAACAATATTAAAAGGTAGTCACAAAAAACAATGATCTTTATGCGCTAGATTTTTACATATTCCCTGGAATCCACACTAGGATACCCTGTGTTGTGACTCGTGGGGCCAGTCTCTTCCCAAAGAAGGATAACATGTTAACTTTGACTGAACTAATTACAAAAGAAACAGAGAAAATTTAAACAAAGAAAAATAATTAATCTAACAAACTAAAAACTATTTGTATTACTATAATTTTGAAAGAAAGTTTGAGGCAAAATGTTTGGTGATTTGGAAAGTTTTTTTTTAAAATGGATTTAGCACAGATTGGTCGATTTTTCAGTTCTGATGATGGTATTACCTAATGAACAATTGAGAGAACTCCTCAGTAATTGTTTTTTGCTTTTTTAAATAAAAAAATTGCCCACACTAGGAATTTTTCCTGTATGGTGGGTGCGTTTACAAACATTTAAACTCACATACACAGACAGCCAGACCCGGAACAACTACTTGTATATATATACAGATATTTGTTCCGTGCGGGGATCGAACCTGCGGCAAGAAGCCCAGCAGTCAATCGCTCAGCCACTGCGCCAACCGTGCATACATATCGCGATTTCGGTATACAAAAGATATATGTATATCATCAACAAGCCAGAAAGTACCATTTGGTGCAGTGGGACTGATGAGAAAGGCCACAGATGGCCCTCGGAACTCCACAACATCGATTTATCTTTATTTGCATAAAATGTGAAGCAAAAAGGACATTACCTAAAGTTATTGCAATGCAGAACACTTTCCGTGATACTCATAATACTATGGCATGAAAATTACAAATACATCATAAGTATACTTATCCTATATCAACATTTTAAACAAGACACAATAACTAATACACACACATCATGTTTATAAAACAAAATAATACTGTAGACTAAAATATAGGTACATACAATCATAATCACCTGTCCAACTCATTCCTTTCAAGTAGCTAAGAAGTCGGTTAAAGGATCAGACTCAAACACAAGCGGAGAAATGGTGGACCTCGACACCAGGCTGTAGGCAATCCAAGGAAGCTCTGCCATCCCTGGATAGGAAGCTGACCAAGCGCCTTCTGCACCTGGACAGAGATAGCCTGCGACTGGTGGCGGGGACCATCACTGGACACTGCTCACTGAACAAACACTTCCAATCCCTAGGTATCACTGACGGAGGTAAAGGTGGCGCACGTACTCCTCGAGTGCACCGGCGTCACTCAGATCCGCGAGGAAACTCTTGGAACACAAAGATCCCATGTGGATGTCCTGAGGAAACCGGGAAGTTTGATCTGCTTCTGGAGGGAGATGGGCTGGTTGGAGTAACGGCCACCATGGCTCACGTACAATGGCCCACTTTAAGGACTAAGTGCGGAAACCAAATCCCTTTTTTACATTCACATAGAACAAGACCAATTAACTTGACATTTGACAAGTTTGACACTAAGTCAATGTTGCAAGGAGGCAAATTCTAATTTCCATAAATATTAAATAATTTATTTAAATTTTTAAAAACGTTTTTAGCTCTACTTACGAGTTTTCATGAAAAACAGTGCCTTCAAAATAATGTTTATACACCGTGACTTTTTAGTCGTCTTACAAAAGTGGTTCACTCAATATACCCGACATAAAATACCCTTAGGCGCGTTTTTTTTTTTATCATTAATTAAGATAATAGGTACAAAGAAAAATAAATAATACATTAGAATTATGAAACATCCTGTTAATAATGTTTACATGTCAAACGGGAGAACATACCTACCTATCGAGTAGATCATCGCTCTCAAAAGGGTGTTTTAACTACGTCACGCTTCATAATACTGAAGAATATTTTAATTTTTAAATTATTAAAATCTTATGAATACCTATTTTTTCTTTATGAATGTGTAGTAGTCATTGGATACATGAAGTGGGCTGCCGTTGTAAGACGACTAAAAAGTCACGCACGGTGTACAGTCTTAGTTTAAATTACAAGAAAACCAATTTTTTTTATTGAACCATATTCTCCATTTTTCCCCATATTTAAGGAGATTTTGTAAAGGCTAAAAATTGTCTTTGAAAAAGCCGCACTATGAATACGTTTTTCGCAAGCCACGTTATGGCAACCGAATTTTTTCGTTATTATTTAGCGATCGCAAGTTTGCGACAGCGTCGTTTTGAATGTCGAGACTGCAGGCCCAGAGTATCGATCCGCACAGACCAATTTTCCATAATCACTTTCATACCAAAATGCACCTTATTATGTAGAACAATGGTCCATTAACGATATTACTAAAAACCGGCCAAGTGGGAGTCGGACCCGCGCATGAAGGTTTCTGTAGCATCGTAGTAGCCCCCTTAAATTTTTAAATGTATTTTTATTATTTGTTGTTTTGTGTTTGGACCTGTTGGTAGCCTTCGAGTATGGAACCCTAAAAATGACCTACTTTGAAAACAACATTAAATTAACGTTTTAAATTCTATCTCTGACTTGCTTTCTTTAATTTAAGTATACTTCAAACATTTTTCAACATTTCGGAACATTTTATATCATTATATTTTTGAGCTACTGTGTTTTTATTTTGCTTATCTATTATTGAATTGAAATAAACAATATTTTTTTCTTTTCTTTAATAAGTGTCGACAATAGTCTACAAAGTCAAAATGTATGATTTCAAACGTCAATAGTTTTGTTTTATCTTTACAAATAAAAAACGATTTGATCAATTGGTAAACATATCTCTCTAATTGGAAATCTATATTACATACAAAACTTAACAATCCTGCACTTAATCCCTTTATAACTTAAACAATCTTCAAAGGTCGAAAATTATCCCTCCAATACTGTCAGCACTGCCCAATAGGGATGCAAGTTCCTGAGCTGTCTCTTGCGTATCCCGCAATGCAGTAACATGCATTGTTACATTGAACATTGACGATGGGGCAAGTCTGTCCAAGAGTGGCACACTCCGTTTGGCAAGCACTTCCACATGCATATTGCTCATACTCGCGTGTACAGTTTATAGGTCCTGAAAATTTTGAAAGAATTTGTGAATGTCTGATCAGAAATCGGAATAGGTAGAGTCTATTTGACATACCATCAAGGAAGTTTATAACATGTGGATATATTTTTTTTAATCAATCTATTCTGTCCCACTGCTGGGCAAAAGCCTCCCCCATTTCTTTCCAGCTATCCCGGTGTTTTGCCTCTTCTGGCCAATCAGTCAGGAACGAGTCCAAATCGTCACGCCAGCGTTTCTTGGGCCTGCCCCGGTGACGTCGACCATCTTCAGGCACCCACTGTGTGACGATTCTGGCCCATCTGTCCTGACGCATCCTGGAAATGTGACCCACCCAGTCCCATTTTAACCTTGCAGACTTACTCCCTAATAATACCTCCCTAAAAAATCCTGGAATGTTTTTTTTTTCTGAAATAAAGCTGTTAAATTAGAGGGAGGTGTTATCCACATCTACTTATTTCCTTGATGTTTGGGCAAAGAAATTCTACCTATTCCCATCTTTACCGATAAAACTCCTTAAGCTGGCTATTTAGAATGTCCTAGGTATCTTCTACCCTAATAGAGTACATTTGTAGGTAAACTAGTCGGAATGGCAATCTAATTCAAATTAAATAATTTATTTACAGTGCTTCTTTGCCAGAGGGAAGGCATTAGCAATTTGTGGAATTGTTTTGTTAAATTGTATTGGAATCTTCCTTAGTGTCGACGACGATGAGATGACTTGATTAAATTTCTTGGACCCAGTATGTGGTCACGTTAATAGCGGCGTCTATGGTGTTACGTCTTTAGGTCTTCTAAAGTGTAGGAGTTGGGACACTTCGGACCCTCAAGCAAGTGGGACATCTTCTGGTGTCGCTAGTTCCACGCCTAAAGATCCTTCCTTATCTACCTATAGTTAATCCTTATTTTAAACCAGTTACATTTTTATGCGATATTGATGGATTCTTATTCTGCTGTCGAAACGATAGATTGTCATTCCGTAAATACAAAAATGATGCTGTATCACCAAGGTTGCCGTGGCCTACCTATTAGCCTTGACTGACTTGCATCAGACTGTTGGGACTCCACCGGTGGACTGACTTGACCTGGGTTACCTTAAAGAAAGGAAATAACGAAAATTAAGCATCATAAGCACGCACAGGAAATTATGAAACACACACTCGTACTTTACTTTCGCATTTTTGTTAAACTGATTTACAATAAAAATTGTACCTGGTTGTCCTGGCTGTTCGGACGTCTTTCGGCTGAAATGATGATGATGATGTTTTATTAACCCCCAACCATAAAAGAGGGGTGTTATAAATGAAAATATTTAAATTCAAGCGTCGCGCGTCGTTACGTCGGGGACTGCTAAGTATATAAAATAATATAAAATAAAAAATCTTAGCGGTTCACCGACGCAACGACGCTTGGATTAAAATATTCTAGATATATTTTTTTCTTTTTTGAGGTTTTTTGTGTCGAGGGTTTCTTTAATTTTTTATTCAATATTTGGTCCGTGAATTCTGTTTCACTAAACTTAAATATATTTAAGAAAACCCTACCAATCTGAGATGAAGTGCTTCCACTATCAGGTCTGCTTCCTTTGCACGGGCATCCATGGTGGTGATCTTAACAGAGTAAAATAAGGCATTATGGACATCAACCGGGCTCAAATAAAAAAAAAACAAAAACATTTTGCCCCAAAAACATTTGGAATCAAACTTATGACCTCATGCTCAGCAGTTGCGCTTGCGACCACTAAAAAAGTTATTCTTATGAGGTCATTACTAGCTTTTACCCGCGACTACGCTCACGTTAGTTTTGGAGCATACGAAACTCGAAGATAATGACATGTAGCATCGCATTACTGAAATATTTTTTGAAATTGGATCAGCAGTTGCGGAGATAACCCTCTACATCCAAACTTACAAACTTTACCTCATTATAATATTAGTAGTATAGGTAGATTATAGCCACTTGCCTGCGATGCTCAACACAATACAACAATAGAGCACGACAAAACGTAACATTTTGATGAGTCGACTCGTTTTGATATCAAAAGAGGCTTGTTGAAGTATTTATACGAGTTAAATGAGTTGTTTTTTTCTTTTTAGGGTTCCGTTCGTCAGTCGTCAGAAACGGAACCGATATAGGATCACTTTGTTGTCCGTCTGTGAAGACCCTTTTTCTCAGGAACGCGTGGAGGTATCAAGCTGAAACTAATATCAAATACTCAGGTCTGCTACCCCTTCATCATCACCATATCAGCCCGCAATCACCCACTGTTGGGCATAGGCCTCCCCTTTTTTCTGCCACACTTCCCGGTTCTGTTCTTTCTTCTACCACCCCTTGGAGCAGTGAAAAATCAAACTTGTAAGTCAACGCGATCAGAAGATATGACCGTTTATGTCGCATATTTTGGGATTTCACAAGGGAATCAATAAGGTCCCGTTGACCTAGAATCATGACATTTGGCAAGAAGCATGTAAAGGAAAAATTCTGAAAACCGTAAAAAAAGGGTGTAAATAGACCCTTAACGAAGCCGAAAGGCACTTGTTCTCCCCATCATTGCGATCATTTTTTTGTTCTAGACCATACCTGGGAACCTTCTAGTTACGGAGATATTGGAGGTCAAAGTTCCAATTTTTTCACAAGTTTTTATTTTAACATCAATTTTAAAGGTTTTAACTTTACTTTAATTAACTCCCTGACCCGTTTACTATGCAAAGCATCCGTCAGCACTAAGTTGTGAGTGCGTTTAATTGAGTTTTACCGTAAAACATGATTTTTGACCCCAAAAAAAAAAAGTCGTTTCCCAGCAATAATTTTTGCGTAGAGTTACTTAGTTTGATGTACAGAATGCTTGGTTGACGGCTTCGTGAAGGGTCTGTTTACACCTTGTATGTAGTTTAATAACAAAATATTTATTCATTTATTTAACAGTTCAAGCACAAAGTACAGAGGCGGACTTAATGCCATAGACATTTTCTACCATTCAACCTTTAGGTGATGCAGAGACAAACAGTAGTAGGTGTATATGTTACGGGCAATTTGATAAGTCCGGGCACTATTCATAATGACCGGTCTGTATTCATAATGCCCGACTCAATTGGGCCATGTGATTAAAACAGCATGATTAATCACTTTTCCCGGCCATTATGAATAATGCCCACCCTATCTTGGGCAAAGTAATAAAATAGGTGATCTATTAGGATAAATCACGTTTCTACTAAATATAATTTATTTACAATACAGTCGACGAAGCCCCGCTGCGCGGGGCTCCTATTTCTGTCTGCAGGGTTTAAAGGAACCTAACTAACCGAACCTCGGGGTGCCCCTGACGTCGACCGTTTAGGGTTAGGGTTTCTGTCAGCATCTGTGTTTGTTTTGGGGGGTTTATGCTTATAGAAAACAAAATTCATTTATTTTCTCTTTTTTTAGAAAAGTCCAGAGCAATTATACTAAAAATTATGAACTGTTTGTCAAATAATACGTTATTAAATAAAAGTTTATCGGATAATTATTTTGCTAAGTGAAATATTTGGTAAACTTGTTGTAGAATGATGAAATGACAAATAATGTTTAAGCCAATCGTTGCTTGTAAAGTAAAAAAAAATTGAATTAATGTTTGGTGAACTGACTGACCAGAGAATTATTCATACTGCCCGGTCCAAGTGATAAATTCAAGCTATCTCAAACACTGACTTATTACATGGACCACGGGCCGTCGGGTATTATTAATAATGGCCGGTCTATGTGATAAATTAATCACTTTGCCCGCCGTTCTTGGGCATTATTAATAATGGCCGGTCCTTATTAATAATGCCCAGTTAATCACGTTGCCCGTAACATATATATCCGCAAAAAAAATACAAAAAATTTTGCAAAATACCTACAAGTTTATACGTAGAATTCTCGGTGCGCGAGTCCAACTCGCTATTGACCGGTTTTTTAACTAATTTCAGACAGCTGTAGACATTAAGACGGATAGATATGACATTTTAGCTCAAAGATAACAGCTGTCACAACGTGTTTTGTATTTGGTGCGCTGCTGCAGCGCAGAGATGTATTCCCGGTGCCGTCTCTCCCAGAAGTGTTGCCTTATCTTCTCTATGAGCTCATGTCTGGTAGCGGTGACGGGCTTTATTGGAATAAACATTAAGTGGTCTCCCAATTACGAAGTGGCCTGGGGTCAGAAGAGAAGGATCAGTAAAATTGGACGAGAGAGGAGTCAGCGGCCGTGAATTTAGGATGGCTTCAATCTGGCTCCTCAAACGTCAAAGCAGCTTTTCCAGCTACACGTTTTAAATTGGGACGCTATTACTAAGTCTCCGCTGTCCGTCCGTCCGTCTGTCTGTCAGCGGGCTGTATCTCATGATCCGTAATAGGTAGACAGTTGGAATTTAAAATATCTTTCAAAATGTTGTCTCGATTCACTCCTGTGTCTCTATCCACCAAGTTTACCCCGTTATTATTTTGGCTAGTTTTCATGATCTAGGTCAGCCAGTCTGCCAACATGTATTCCGGTTTTTCTTCTTTCGTTTATCACTTGCATGTCTAAAAATGCACTTTATTCCGTGGAATAATTTGATTATTTATTGTTCTTTGACGTCGCTGTGCATAATTATGTAATTAAGGTAATTCAATGAATAAGGATAATGATAAGCATTTTTGAATGATAGTTTTTATAAATAGTTGCATTAAAAAAAAGAAAGTGTATTAATGGATCGTTTTAGACCGTCCATGCTTAGTGTATGTGTAATTATTTATTGAAAATAAAAACAAGTAGTTATCGTAACATATTTATTTGTTGAGAGCAGTTACATTTGTATCCACATTATTAATTGTCACAAGAATTTTCGTCCCAGAAAACAATTGATTTCTAGAAGGAATATCATCGACGCGTCGAATGACCTAACTATCAACATAGATTTTCAACTGTTATCTTTTGGATTATCAATGTTGACTGACGCGAATCCCTCTTGAAATACAAGACGCGGGATATAAAACGCGCGCGCGCGTGGGCTATCCAGAATGTTTGAGCCTAGTATCCCGCGCCTGATGCATTTCATTCAGTCTGTTAAAAACTCTAATCCTAATATTTGGTAATTAAGCTACTCTTACAGTCTGCTGAATGTGCCATCTGGGTACATTGACATATAGGTATGCAGGGGGAGGTCGGAGTTTGTTTCAAGTACCCTGGCTTGCAAATACATCCCTTCTTGCAAGGTTCTTCGTCGCTGTCGCACTTGAACCGAGCAACGAGGGACAGGCATGTGTTTGTTGGGCAGGACTTCTTGCAGTCAGTGTGAACTTCGTTTTCCCCAGTGCAGATTGGATCTGTAAAGTATATTACGGTTAGTAAAATAAACTCTAATCGTCTAGAAGTATTTTTTCTGTTTGCGGGACATTTCTTTATATGCGGGAGCAGTATGAAATTATCATTTTAAAAAAAGGGAAATTAGACTTTGGGCCGAGTTTCGAGTGGAATGAGTTTTCTCGTAACCCGTGATTTTGAAACATTTCAATCAGTTCAGCGGCCAGTTTGTATATATATTAGTACACAAGGCCAGTGAGACACTGACTGAACTAACTTGCAAACCAGCCTTGTATCCAAGCCCATTATACTTTATCTCTCCCAAAAAATCCCCAAAAACTACAACCATTTTAATAATATACTTGCCAGCTAAGTAAGAGGTTCGACGCACGCGGGATTTCTCTTGAGATACTTTAGACGAACCGCCTTCAACATTTTTGCTATCTGTGAATGATAAAAGAATTCTTAAATTAATACATAGATGCATATTTGGTTGGTCATTAACCTGGTTGCCAACGGTAGATTTTTGACCTCTAAACCAACGAGATGTATAATTTATGAGTACCTGTTTTACAAAAATAATATCTTACACATATACGTGACACACTGAAATAATGTCATCGTGGAATGGATCATAGTATCCTAGTAGCTAAACTTACTGATCGCATAAAGCACTCGAGAATTCCAGAACTTAATTGCTGATTTAGGTCACACGGTTTTCAAACTCAAATATAATTGTGCTATCTACATCTGCGGCAAGCCAAAGGCTTAGAGGAGCTTTGGGCTAAAGTAACTACACAGTGGGTCCCACATAGAAGCAGATGGCGATGGTGGGAAGAACCTCGACTCTATTCTAAAAGATTGGCTAATAACAATAGTCGATAGGGATAAGTGTGAGGGTGGTAGGGAGACCTATGCCCTGCAGTGGGCTACAAATGAATAAATAAATAATACTTACGGCATTTTTCAACAGGTATGCAGTTTCCTTTGTCGTCTCGTGCGAAACCATCCTCACAATAGCATTTGCGATTGCAGACGATGTTCTTAATAGGACAGTGTGTCTTATTCTGTTTGTCAATTGTGTCACACTCGTTGTCGCATGCACTGCCACAAGCAAAATATTCGTTTTCGCGTTGGCACATATCTGGGAATGGTGGAAAAATTTGACTGTTTATCGAGATAATAATTTTTGAAGAAGTGATATCATTTAAATGTATTTGGGGGGCTAAACAAGAGATTCTTTTACACCAAGATTACAAATTGTTAAGAATAATCACTATGTTTATGTAGACTGATGTTAACAATAATGAAAATCACGAATACAGGAAGGACTGTTTGCCATCGGACGACGGATGTCAACAGCAGTAGAGCAGCTGCATCTAAGCAAATGGATACTGAGAATTGTTTTCCAGAAAAATCCATAATTTTTCCCAACCTTGGAATCGAATCCGGCACCACACGATAACACCAGCTGATCTTGTGACCACTCGAACAACAACGCAAATACATCTGAGGGCCTAGGCAAAGTGAGTTTGGTCTTGTTAGCTCTATACAGGGTGTAAACGGACCCTTCACGAAGCCGTCAACCAAGCATTCTGTACATCAAACTAAGTCGCCCTACGCTATTTTTTTTACTGGGAAATTACTTTTTTTTTGGGGTGAAAAATTACTTTTTACGGTAGGACGCAAAGTAACGCACTCAAAATTTGGTGCTGATGGATGCTTTGAATGATAAACGGGTCATGGAGGTGATTAAAGTAAAGATAAAACTTTAAAAAGTAATATTCAAAAAAAAAACTTGTGAAAAAATTGGAACTTTGACCTCCAATATCACCGTAACTAGAAGGTTCCCAGGTATGGTCTATAACAAAAAAATGATCGCATTAACGGGGAGAACAAGTGGCCTTCGTCTTCGTTAAGGGTCTTTTTACACCCTTTAGAAACTTACCACACTCTGCATTGGATATACAGTCTCCCACAGCATTCCTTAGGTATCCTGGTTTGCAAACACATGTATTTTGGCAAGGCTCGGCCACTTGCAAGCAGCTAAATTGCACGTCGCGATTTCTACAAGTTTTCTGTGGAGGACACGTCTGCACGCATTTGGTTTCTGCATTTTGTCCACAATCTAAAAATCCAAAAGATAAGTACATAATTATAATCAGTTTGTAATGTTGTCCGACTCCTGGGACACGAGCCAGGAAAGGGTCGTTGGAGACTCTCTCTCCAACGATCCTTGCCTGGCTCGTAATTATCGTCTATTTTTTTTTAAATTATTGGTTACTTATTGGTTCCAGGAGATAAATACAGATGTCCTTAAGATGATTTCCATTTAAGCAGAAGTATACGGCTCACACTTTTTGCTGTATGTACCTACAGGAAAAACTGTTGCAAACAAATTATAAATTGAAGACTACACAGGATAGTGATTAAGATGTATGTGGCGATGAAAAACCCAATCGAAAGGTATGTACATACCTATCAATAAAATTAATCATGAGGAAGAAGGGGTAAAGTATCTTGTAAGACATTATTGTGGACATAACTTAATACCACGCTCAATTTCCTAGCGCCTTGGGCAGAGGTACTCGTACATATGTCACATACATTAAGCTGTTGTGGTCGTAAGGGACTAGCCTATGTTACCATAAAACGGCTACAAATCAAGACTCCGAGATGTTTCTGGGAAATCCGTACCTAGTAGAAAACCAAATATACCTAGACCTGGCGACTTGAACCTTGCGACTTGCGTCTAGTATCTACAACTAACTTTCACATTGTAGATGATACTAATCGTGCTTGTCGCATTTTCAGCCAAAATGCAATTTTAGCTGCTGCAATTTTCGATGCAAAAATCTTTAGAATTAACCCATTTAAGCCCAAGTCTAAAGTAGCCGCAGAAAAATGAAATAACTTGAATTATTTGGTGGAGAATAGGGAGCTTGAAAATAAAACAAACCAAAATAGGCATTTTTTTTAAGTAGAATAAACATGCCGTGGTCAAATGGGGACACTAGGCACGCACTAGAACCTCGACAATAACGTAACTGAACTAAACCTGTCATGTAAATAAAAAAAAATTGATAGATTTGAAGGTGTGACCAATTGAGGACGGCAGGCATAAATGGGTTAAAGTTATATTTACGTCACGCGTTCCTCTCGCACGGTCCTCGATTAGTAACTAAGTGACGCAGACGTCATAGAACACTGACATAGGTATTTCCCTCGTTAAACTGTCTGTAGTGTAGCTATTATCTCGCGGAACGCGGAAACATCTGTTTCCTCGTATTTTTTATCTCAAATCAGTTTTGTCTTGATTCACTATGTTTATATTTGGAAGAACTATGGTATAGTAAACAATGGTTTGTTTATAAAGTTTAAATTAAAGCACCCTATCAAAAATGTACTATCAGTACCTACCTAAGACACGCCTAGCGTGTTTTATAGATACGTGCGCTCATACAGACTTCGCGACAATTTACCAACAAAAATCTGTGCTCTAGGTAAATATTTACACTACAATTTAAAAAAAAACAAGTAACTAAAATCAAAAATCGGAACATCGAGAGACGTGGAGGGATGGCCTTTTCCCAATAGCGGGTCAGTTTTGACAAAAAAAAATATTAAAAAAAAATGACAAAAAAAAATTAACAGACTAAAATTACATAATGCTTTTAATAAGTCTGGTTCACTTACTTAAAAAATCATCAGCAGCACACGTTGACAACAAGACACAACAGGAAACCACGACAAACCTCAACATCTTGACGATTAAACTCGCTATGAGATAAATAGAGGCTCGACCGGTCATTTATACTAGTTTTATTTAAATATAAATTATTTATTAGCATGTTGGTTCTGAATCATAAACTTTGTTGATACTTATTGATTAAATTAATGGGGTTGACCTGTTAGATGAACTCGTTGTGAGATATAAATAAATTAGCTGTATTATAAGTGATTCTCGCGCGCGGCAACATAATAACTGTCACACGAGTCGGTCTTCAAGGTTAAGCAATACTTGTCGAGGTTGGTTCATGGATGGGTGTCGTTTTTTTTGTTATGTCCGCTTTAAGTTTCGGGGCTTGTTAGGTGGACCATCTTAATTTGAAATACTTAGGTAGGTATGACATAATTTAAATACAAACCAATACCCATACGGAATCTGATAACCATCTCAAATATTGATAGGTGCTGTGGTCTTTGAGAGTACCTTCAGCAACCATAGGTGCTATTTATTTATGTCCGAACCTGTTTCGAGCCCTACAGGAAAAACTTGACTTTCAAAAGAGACTAAAACGTAGTGTTTTTACAAATAAGAGTTCCGTACCTAGGCGTTTCTTGATCCCTTACAGCTATAATAAACTTACATTGTCACTTACTGGATATCTTCCATGATTTTCCCTTACAGCAGTTTAATGGGTCCTGAAGAGAATGTTTACTCAGACGATAGTAACTGGTATGTTTTGCAAAATGGATGCCTGTTGCCCAGTTATTAGTTAGGTTTTTCCAGGAAACAATGGGGGATTGGGGACGTCCAATGCTGATTATAGTCATGGTAATATACACGTAGCGGTTGTTATACCGTTTTCTCTCGTATTTTAGGGGAACTGGTTCATATGCACGCACGACGACCAATCAAGCTATACAAAACCAGTTTATGCATATCGCTCGTTGTACGGGAAATCTATATAAAGCGAAGCCATGTTATATTGAGAGTAAATCTTGATGTCGGATCACCTGATGCCCTAGATACAGACTTACGTCTAGTTTGGGGATCACCGTTCAAATTAATATGTATAAAGTTCTTTATTATTAACTAGCTTCTGCCCGCGACTTCGTACGCGGATCCTGTTGCTTATGCCAGCGACAACGGGGTTGTCAAAATCGAAGATCTGAAACGTCTGATGTCGAATTCTAAGAGCCCGGGGACGGGAAAACAACGGGATGCGCGAGACGATTCGAGACGTTCCAGATCTTTCATTTTTGTAAGTCAGAAGTCGATGCGTAGATACGCTTGGAACTCAAGCGTAATTCTCTATCCGTGAACGTCTCCGACTCGCGAGACAATGCGTGACGTTCACGATCAGTGGTCAGTCGCCCATCACGTTCCCCACTTGTCTCTAGAGACCTAGAAGTCGATGCGTAGATACGCTTGGAACTCAAGCGTAATTCTCTATCCGTGAACGTCTCCGATTCGCGAGACAATGCATGACGTTCACGATCAGCGGTCAGTCGCGCATCATGTTCTTCACAGTTCTCTAGAGACCTGGATGTAGATGCGTAAATACGCTGAGAACGCAGGCGTGCTTCGTTATCCAAGAGGAAGAGAAGAGAAGAGAAGAAGAGGTTTCCACGGAGCGAGTTGCAGCCTGATGTTCTCGAACAGCATCAAGTCTCTCCTGACGTTCTTCGGTAGATTCTTGCGATCATATGATCCTCAATCTTTTAGCTCCTTTGGAACATTGGGAAAGATTTGACCTCTTTCTAGGCATGGTTTTAGTTTTATTGTGAAGATACCTGATCAATTAAAATCTAAGTGACTGCTCCCCTGCGTTACCGGGTAGGCTACCGCGTCACGAAGATAAGTGGAAAAAGTCTAAAACACTCAAATAACATAAGCCCGAAGGCATATTTATTCGATAAAGTAAAAAAATAAATAGGAGTTTTGTCCAGTAGAGTCAAATTTTCAATGATATACCGTCGTCATCGAATATCAGTCCTAAACTGTTACCGTCTTCACCGCGTGGAGATACTCCCAGCTTATGTTATTTTATAATTATACAGTGAAATTAGTGATAGCTTTTATTTCCACATCAGATGTTTCTGATCTTCGATTTTTATAAGTCAACAGGAAAAGCCCATCAGACCGAACAACTTTTGCTAAGACGTCATTCCTATATGTGTTATTGTGTAGCTGGGCTCTTGGAGTTCCACAACAGGTGTTCCAGATCTTCGATTTTTATAAATCAACAGAGAGTGGTCATTAGATTGAACAATTTTTGCTAAGACGTCATTCCTATATGTGTTATGGTGTAGCTGGGCTCTTGGAGTTCCACAACAGGTGTTCCAGATCTTCGATTTTATAAGTCAACAGAGAGTGCTCATCAGATTGAACAATGTTTGCTAAGACGTCATTCCTATATGTGTTATGGTGTAGCTGGGCTCTTGGAGTTCCACAACAGGTGTTCCAGATCTTCGATTTTTATAAATCAACAGAGAGTGGTCATCAGATTGAACAATTTTTGCTAAGACGTCATTCCTATATATGTTATAGTGTAGCTGGACTCTTGGAGTTCCACATCAGGTGTTCCAGATCTTCAAATTTATTCTCTCAGCAGAAAATGCTCATCACGTGGAACAATTTTTGCTATGGTACCATTTTTGTATCTCTTATAGTTTAGCTATTCTATTGCGGTTCTGCACCAGGTGTTCAAGTTTCCAAGATAAATTATAGCCTATATGTTGCCCAGACTTAATACCTACACAACAAAAAAAAAATCTTTCAAATCCGTCTAGTAGTTCCGAAGATTAGCGTGTACAAACAAACAGACAAACAGACAAACATACAAACAGACAAACAGACAAACAGATAAACAGACAAACAGACAGAAATTTTTTTTTGGATTCGTGCTGTATTACTGTTTCTAAACGCCCCTCAATTTTTTTTTTTTTAATATCTTCAATGTACAGACACAGTTTTTTTACTGTCTTATTATATGTATAGATAAATAATTTAATAATAATTTGATGTGTCGCCGTGTGCGCTCCCATACCAAAAACACCCGATAAACAATGTCTATCGGGTGTTTTTGGGTTCACATGTCATGTGAACCTTGTAACTCTAAATATCTAAAGTTTACATCAAAATAGACGATTCAGTAGGAAGTACCAAGTATATTATAACAACTGGTAACTGATATAAAACAAAGAAGGAACTGCGGTCGTAAGACCTTATCAGTGATCAAAAGAGTACACAAAACAAAGGTAACGTAAAATTAAATTAAGTACTAAGGTACAGCATCATCAAGGTAAGGTACATATCCACTTAATTTTAAATTATATGAAAAGTTTATCCAAGAAGTTACATTACACATCAGAATCTTATGAACAAAAAACATTCGCTTTATAAAATCATCATCTACCTAGCCTTTTGCCAACTATATTGGGGTCGGCTTCCAGTCTAATCGAATGCAGCTGAATACCAGTATTTTAATGGAGCGACTGCCTATCTGACCTCCACAAACCAGTTAGTACTGGGTAATATGATACCCCTTTGTAAGACTGGTTGTCAGACTTTTTGGGCCACTGAGTACCTAACGACTGTCAAACATCTACATAATTATGATACCCGGGACCAATGGCTTAACATGCTATCCAAGGCGTGGACGAAACTCGGTGTGTAATGGGTGGTCACCCATCCACAGACCAACCTAGGCAAGCACGACCTAACCTAAAGATCGACCCGAGTGGCTGTTATTATTAAGCCACGAGCTTTCATCCGCTTTATAGAATAATTTTGTAAAAGTAAGGTGAACAAGTTCTTTGATAAGGGAACCCTAAAAGCGGTATAAGTAAGAAGTTGAACCTCCTTGGTTGTGGAGGCTCAGAACTCGTTGAGACGTCGAGATGTTCAGATTCCTTGTGTTGTTGACTTGTGTCGTGCTATGTGCTGGATATAAACAAGGCAAGTACTTAATATTAAACTAAATACAGGCTTCGATTTAAATAAAATAAAATAAAATAAAATTTAGACATACCGCGCCTAAAAATACGTTTCTATTTCGTTGACTATGAGATTTGAAAAGTTTTGTCTCGCTCTCGCATACCATGGTTATACGAGGTGGAAGGGACACCGCCGCCAAAACGGGTACCAGTACATCATGTGGAATCATGTGTGGGTATTCAGTACATCATTCTGAAAACACACCACACCACACACCACACACATACAAAACACACAAAACACACACCCACACAAAACACCACATGGAAATTTTGCATCGGTAATTTAAAAAAAAACAGGTGGTCATTTTGACATTTTATTCATTTTTTTTTCAAAAACCATGTTGACCGTGTAGGTAATTGCAGTTTTTTTTTGGTATGGGTTTCTTTTGCTATCTTCGATGGGCCTACTCTTGGGGTTCAGAATGATGTACTGAATACGTGGTAACCGTTTGCGTCGGTGTCCCTTCGACCCCGTATTGTTTCATACGGGATGTGCGAGCTCATCTTAGTGTAATCACTATTTCGCGCAACCTAAGTACGGTGAGTGCACATCTCTGATTTAAATCTATGGATAATGAGCCATCTATCAGAAAGCTAATTTAAATTATTATTTGTTTCCTCCGTGCTTCGGAAAGCACATTAAGCCATTGGTCTCGGCTGTCATTTGAAGATCTTTGACAGTCGATACAGGTAGTCAGTGGCCCGAAATTCTGACAACCAGTCTTACCAAGAAATATCGTATTATCCAGAACTAACTGGGTTGTGGAGGTCTTATAGGCAGCCGCTCCATGTAAAATACCAGCCCCTGGTATTCAGCGGTTAGACTGGAAGCCGACCGTAAAGTAGTTGGGAAAATGCTAGGCAGATGATGTTGATGATGATTTTAAATTATTATTTGACCACTGCGCTACTGTCATGTAGAGCTACAGTTACAGCTACAGTATTTTTTGTGAATTCTAAAGTTTAAGTTCAAAATCGCGACAACCTTTACCTGGGCCTTTTTGTTGTTGCAACTATAGTTGATAGTTGTGTCAACTAAAGTTTCTCCGTCTGCGGAGCGCCTTAAATCTCTTAAACTGCCTGTTGTTTTTTATATCGTGGTCGCGTCACTCAACTGCTGAGCGTCGGGTCCTAGGTTCGACATCCGGGTCGGGAAAAGTATTATTGTCAATAGAAAATACTCAGTAACCGTACGTGGTCTGGATTTGTGCTCGATTTATGGGAATAGGCTCGCCCCGTTATTACATAGGATTTTAATTACTGTTTGTGTACAATCAAGAACAATGAAATGTATATACTTAGTCAAATTCAAAAGCGATTTTCTCCTACAGTATTGATTAACGTTTTACGTTTTCACGAACATTGTATTTTGGGACTCATACTATTACATTATTACTATTTATTACAAATAGGTCTTATCTCAAAGTAGAAAACTTTATTTCACGAGAAAATCACTTTTAAATTTTGCTAAGTTTTCCCCGAAGAAACAGGAGTGATTTGTGTTAGCCGTCACGTTTTCAATGCGTTCTACGAGAAACCAGATGTTTCAATAAGGGGAAGTTCCAAATCTATTTGTGTTCACTGTACTATCTCTTGTTTTTCAAGTTTTGCTTTCCGTAGCTTCTTATAATAGGACCTAATGCTTTTAAACACCTATCGCACTTCATGTTTCTTAAATTTTAATAAGAATTATAAATCTTCATCTTCTCATACTTAGGAAATATATCTTCAACATGTGGAACTAACAAAGAAATTCATTGTTGCTGGGTGGCCCGGAGAAGAGTCTTACTAAGAAGTTTCTTGTACGTAAAGAATATTCTAATTTAATTATTTCTAAGCCCTGTAGCTGTGTTATAAAAAATGTCCTTAAGGAAAAATCCTCAAGAACGGTAACGACGATCGTGTAACTAATGTTCGGTGCGGTAAGTAGCTACCTGTTTATGACTAGAGCCTACGCACCAAACCCGTCCGGCATGTCGGCAACTTGCGTACGTGTTCCGTTGACACGTCGGCGACGACGCGACGGTGTTTTTTTTGTGAAGGCTCTATATTTAAGCAGCCCCAACATAAATGATATACGCAGATATATCTGCATCACCCTACGGTAGGTAGACTGGTAGAAAATGCCCAAGGCGTTAAGTCCGCCTTTGTACATTATGTGCATAAAGTTTTTAATAAATAATATATAAAGGGTGTAAAAAGACCCTTAACGAAGCCGAAAGGTACTTGTTCTCCCCGTCATTGCGATATTTTTTTTGTTCTAGACCATACCTGGGAACCTTCTAGTTACGGAGATATTGGGGGTCAAAGTTCGAACTTTTTCACAAGTTTTTTTTTTTAAATACATGTTTCTAATATAAGATTTTTAATTTAAACACCTTCACCCCCGTACTATTCAATCCATCCACCAGCACAATGTCATGAGTGCGTTACATTGAGTTTTACCGTAAAATGTGATTTTTCACCCCAAAAAAAAAAGTCGTTTCCTAGCAATAATTTTTGCGTAAAGTTACTTAGTTTGATGTACAGAATGCTTGGTTGACGGCTTCGTAAAGGGTCTGTTTACACCCTGTATAAATGTCCCTAAATAAATATAGAAACAAAAAAAAATGCATTCACTTTATCAAAAAAAACCATCAATCAATAATTACTAATCTCTTTTCAGAACCAAGCCCAACTGAAGCAGAATTGACTTAATATACAACCTGATCTTGAACGTTTTGGAAAAAGTTTTCGCTTGAGAAACAGCGTTCAGTACCATGTCGTGCAAGAAGGAACACCTTGAAAGAGGCTTTCTCTGTATATTAAAAAAGTATATTATACTTTTAAGTAAAGTGTACTCAAAAATGGGCGGATTTGAGTACAGTTTTGATTGAAACATAAAACTGATAAATAAGTAAGAGTACCTAGTGAAAATCAAAAATCTCAAATTATCGTAGTCCTCTGATGATCATAGGCCTCACCCTAAGAGTGGTTCAATAAAATACCCTATCCTCCCCAGGTGGACCCAGATTACCTTTTTAAGGTCATTGGTCCATGAACTACGTAGCTGGGGGACATCCTACTAAACGTCAAAGTACGTTCATTCAGTTTTACTTTGGAGTTACAATGTTTTTGAATACCCGATGTAGTCATGAGATTGGGAATAAAAATATTGACGAACGATGTCCCGAAAAGATGTACAGGAACAGGTAGATTCGAGAGGCAGATTAGAACTTATGTAGATTTTTTAGATTGTTCCGGAAGTAAGTATGCATAATTCTACATATTTAACTCTTGAATGATCAACTGCATGCATCTGCTAATGTTCATTTGATCACCTCAACTTTTTTCTAGACATAAAAACTGTATTTTGTCTTCTTCCTCTAATATATTTTTATAGTTCTAAAATCCAAACCATGTAAGATTTTTTTTCAGACGCAAGGAGTAGGTACAGAACTAATGAAGTGTGGTCCGACTACAAGACCACTTGCCCCCCTAAAACATGCGCTGCTTTCGTGATCAAGTTTAGTTGCGACATTAGCATACGCGATGTGTGATGTGTGTGCAAACCTGGCTTTTTGAGGAAATCTCCCAACTCTACTTGCATACACGCATGTACTCTGTCCTGAGCTGGCATATTCACCAGAGTATAAAGAGTTCATGTCAGTGGCGTGCCGCCTTCCTAGGTCAGAATGCTGACTGAATATATTTAAAAAATATACATTATTGACCAAAAATAAAGAAATTAAACATGTTATACGTCTGATGGATGTTTTTATTATCAGTCCACTTCTGCACATAGGCCTGTCCAATCGAACACCATTCATTTCCATCCTCGGCAACTCTCTGCCTTCTGCTGACAGCCATACCATTCTATTGTTACTTTTGCGTAATCATAGCTGAGAGAATTAATCACAACACAAAATAAACATTATGGCTGTACTCTCTGAAAGAATAGGCAAAGGTTTTAATGTTTACAATTCCAACCCTAAAGCTTAACCATCAGTTCTGAATTGATGAATGGAGTTGGGTCAATTAGGGGTAAAAGTTGTGGGAAAAATATTACAACACAGGCAAATTTTTTTGTAGAGATTTTTTCTGACTTTTCTGGTGAGTTTTCCAAAAAAAGGTTTGTCCTGAAAATTACGAATAAAACAAAAAAAACCAGTAATATTGGCCAAGCAAGTGTAGCAACTGTTGCTCCGTCATACATCGTAGCATCATCATCTGCCTAGCCTTTTCCCAACTATGTACTGGTCGGCTTCCAGTCAAACCGGATGCAGCAGAACACCAATATCTTACATGGAGCGACTGCCTATATGATCTCCACAACCCAGTTAGTCATACATCGTAGCAATTGACTTTTATTTATATAAAATCAGAAAGATTTAACATTGTCACTTACCTTACAGTCGTAAACAATTTTTTTATTTTTTCATAGAAATTTATTCTTCATCTACAAGTTAACCATATACATACTCTTTACAGAAATAACCTGTGAGGAAAATGAAGTGTATACGGACTGCAAGAGATCTTGTCCCCCTGAAATATGTTTTTCGCTCACGGTAGCGTTCAGGTGTGCCTACGAACCTTGTCAGAAGGGATGTATTTGCAAGCCTGGCTACTTGAGGGAAGATGATGAACCTCCCACTCCTTGCATACCGATATGTCAGTGCCCTGAGAAGAAGAATGCGAAAGAATGCAAGGTGGAATAATGGATAGGATTTTCGGAACAGGACTGAGCAAACCTCTTCTTCTTCTTTCGTATCTATGGTACGACTTGTTACATCATCTAGATCCACATTAATCGCGGTGTCAGTTGCTTTTTTAGTTAGCAGTAGTTTACCTCTAAAATGAGGGGTGAGGATTCTTTTCGAAAGAGATACCGTGGCCCTGGAACACAAAGGGCAAAGAAGGAACATGGATGGGTTTTAGTAAGTAGAAGTCTGACACTCCCTCCCACTCCACCCAGAGCGGCAGGAGTTATTTGATGATTATCCATCCGTAAAAAAAAAGGGTGAGGATTGAGTAGGCAATTAAAAAAGGTAGCAATAAATAGTATTTTCAAAACCTTCTTGAAGTTTTCCTTTACCTTTTGAAAGTACTACAAACACACATCCGCCTGTACATCTACATTTAACCAGTTAAGCTGATTTCAAGTTTGAAGTCAAGTATAGTAATAGGAGACGAGGATCTTGCTACAAACCGATCTGAAATACAGACTTTGTCTCTGAAAAACTCCAAATTAAGCTGTTCCCAATTATGAGATGGCGCTTAAGTTACTTTTACTGAACTACCTTTTTACCACACTCTTTTCAGAACCCAGCTGCACTGGCGAAAATGAAGTGTATTCAGACTGCAAGCAATCTTGTCCACCCGAAGTATGCCGTTCGATCGTCGCCTTTTTCGACTGTTCTGAGGAGCCTTGCACGAAGGGTTGTGTTTGCAAGCCCGGGTATTTACGGAAAGACATGGATTCGCCCTGTATCCTGAGCTGCAAATGTCCCGAGCGGGTCAATGCACCAGAATGTCAAGATAAAGAATTAAAAAAAACCTAGAGGAACAAGGGAATTTCGGCCTTTTGACAAGGCTTGCATTTTGAAATGTATGTCGATAGTTCAACTTTAGGCAATGTATAATTTGAACATGGAATAACTAGACGTACAATTAATAAACAAACCTGTTATTATCACTTTTAAATTGTTTTTATTTTCCTTTCTAAAAATTGGCTAGCAAATCAAAACATATCAAATGAAAGACCGACAGCCTAGGTAGGCAGGTGCGTTAGGTTGTCAGGGTTCGTTGACCTTAACCTTTGGTAAGACTGGTAATCAAACTTTCGGGCTTGTGACCACCCATAACGCCTGTCTAAGTGCTCATTTACGGAGACGCGGCACGTCGAGCGGCGCGCTGCGCGTTTTTTCCGTTTACGAAGAGGCGGCGCGTGAAGCGGCCCGCGCCCTGTGTGAGTCCTATGATACAGCGTTGCCCGCAGATGACACCGCCGCGGTGAACGCGGCGGTGCACGCGTCCTCACACGCGCAAATATGAACATATGGCAGATGACACGCCCCGCGTCTCCGTAAACAACATCGTACATGGCCATATGTGTGTGTTTGGGCGTGTGATAACGCGGGCCGCTTCACGCGCCGCCTCTCCGTAAACGGAAAAAACGCGCAACGCGCAACGCCCCGCGCAACGCACCACCCGACGCGCCGCGTCTCCGTAAATGAACACTTAGGGTTCTCAACATTTACCTATTCATGATAGTAAACATTCGCTAATCTCTTTACAGAACTCAAATGCGACGAAAATGAGGTGTACACAGATTGCAAGGAATTCTGCTCACCCGAAGTATGCTTTTCGATGCTCGCCTTTTACGATTGTTCCAGTGCTGCTCCTTGCACGAAGGGATGTGCTTGCAAGTCCGGGTATTTAAGGAAAAATATGGATTCACCCTGTATACCGATTTGCCAGTGTCCGCAGCTAGAAGATTCACCGGACTGTAAGGAAAATGCGTAGCAAATAAAGTGTTTTAGCAGCTCATGAAATCTACCTACTTGGCCGCTCCGATTGACCATGATTTGAGAGAAAAACAGAAACACTTCATTTTAGGTGTGGTTAACACCTGGTTCTGTTTGTGTGTAAAGATAATGTAAGGGACATGGATAAAAGGTTTATTAAATATAATAAACATTAACAATCACCTGTTATATATTTTTTAATTTCCCATGCTCGCCAAGGGATTGCTTACAAAAGTATTAAATTATGTTCTCTTTACTGCAATCTTCAATAAGAATGCAAACTCCATCATCATCCCTTGCATATCCATCATCGCAGTAGCAGGAGGGGTGGCAGTCAGTGTAGGTGTGAGGACAGCTGGTCCTGTTTTGTAAATGAAGCGTGTGGCAGACGTTATCGCATGGACCACCGCACGCGAAGTGTTCGTTGGGACCCATACATTTGTCTGAAAATAATAGATAAATATTGCTTATTACGCTGATACTCTTTAACCTGCATCATCCCACGGCGGGGTAAAGGCCTTATGACTACCAATTCTTCCAATCCGGGGCTAATGGCCACTGGTTGTGGGTTTAACATAAACTTTTACTTACACACACACACTTATAGACAATGGTGAAGTATTATTAGTTACGGTGACTTCTAAAATAATATTAAAGCCAATTACTATTATCATTGTAGTATCCTCTTGTAGCAGAGCTAATAGGTTGATAACACATTTACTAACTGTATCACAGGCTCACCAACACCACCAAGTCCCAGTCCAGGGTACGCTTCACCTTCCAACTTCCCGCCATTCGTGTGACTGACAGTTGTCATTAGTGACAGCTACCTGACTACTTGTGGCTGTGAGATAGTGTTTCCATATCTATTAAATAGATACACTACATCCCTTCCTTATTATATTTGTTTTAATGCATTTTCATTTACCTTCTCAGAGTTTACTCAGTTACCCCATTTGAACATCTCCTCCGATAGCCTCCACTAACTGTGAAGTAGGATTGAAGTTGCTTAATAGTTTATTAGACCTTTTCATATCTTTTCTATAAACTTGATCGTCTACTCTAACCTTTGGGTCTGTATGATCTCGTCTTCCTTTTACCATATTACTTTCCTTTATTTATTTATTTTATATTTTATTAAATTATTATATTCTGTACGCCGCCGTTGACGACAAGACATAGCATTCATTTTATTTATTTTTGACATCTGCACTTTTTGTTTAGGCACCTGTGTATGTTCTACAACTACAATAAAATATTTGAATTAAAAATTTGATAGCCTAATTCTTGAAGGCGGCCGTAGGCCATTTAACGTCACGCCACGACCCCAGAGAGCCGAAAGCGAAATGGCGGGTGAAACCGCGGGTACAGCTACTTTGCTCGAATCCTGGAACCATTGTTCTCAGTTTGTACTAGTACTGCTTCAACCCCAACTGGGTTGGCATCAGCGATGACTTGCATACTGTCCGTAAGATCTCAGAGTTTCTATCTTAGTCATCTTTTAGGTTTCTACATAAGGCTGACACTGGTGCCCAATTTTAGCACGCCTAATTGTAACACTGTGTTTTTATTCTTACCCAATAAGTTTCTCAAACTAATTTTATTTTATTTTTTACATTCTACAATACTAGGTTCTTTTTTACCATTTATCTTTATAGAAAATTCAAAACTTCCTAGGACTACAAAGGAGTTTTACTGCCATAGGCTTCAAACGGTTTATTCGGTTCTTTAACTTCTTTGCAACGACTTTCCTTGTTACAATTTAGATAGTTCCAAACTCCATCAGATATCTAATTTAATTTACAACCCCAATCAATTATGATCTTTAATTTCACTCCTCTTCATCACATTCTACCTCCGTATCAACGTTAAGTTTTTAAATATATTGTACTTATAACTGCGTTTTCTTGACGTGGTCGTTTACTATATTTAGTTCCTACAATTTTTGTTTTGTTCGAGTTTCCGTTAGTTTTGAATATCTTTTCATTTACAATGTCCTTGGTATTGGTTTCCCTATCTTACAACAGTTGTGACACTTTTCCTGTAGCCGGACAAATCTTGAAGTTTGTGTGCACGACTCTCACATCTAGTCCACTTGATTCATTGTTTGTCGGTATCTGGATTCTTCTCTAGTCTTCAAAATCTTAATATTTTATTTCACACAGGCCTACAGGGGCCCTTATAAGACGTCGAGAAAAGGTGTACGGTTCGGGCTGGTCGCTTCCTATGGAGAAGCCCCGGCAAGAAACTCCACGGCTACTCTTTTAAAATGATTTAGTTTTATTTTTACAATAATATAGTCATATTATAGCATTCCATCTTGTATTTTTTATTTGCACTGCATTAATGTCATTTGTGTTGCCTTTTCTCCTTGTTTATATTCTTGTCGTGCAAGGAAGATACATTAAATTTAATGGCTGTCTCATTTAATGAATGTCAATTGCGTCCAATTTAATGGATGCCCAATAAGTCAAATTTAATGGATGCCTAATAAGTCCAATTTAATGGTTGTCAATGCTTCGTCCAATTTAATGGATGCCCAATTCGTCCAATTGAATGGATGACCAATGCTTCCAATTGAATGGATGCCCAATGATTCCAATTGAATGGATGCCCAATGCTTCCAATTGAATGGATGCCCAATTCGTCCAATTGAATGGATGACCAATGCTTCCAATTGAATGGATGCCCAATGATTCCAATTGAATGGATGCCCAATGCTTCCAATTGAATGGATGCCCAATGATTCCAATTGAATGGATGCCCAATGCTTCCAATTGAATGGATGCCCAATACTTCCAATTGAATGGATGTCAATGCTTCCAATTGAATGGATGCCCATTGCTTCCAATTTAATGGATGCCCATTGCTTCCAATTTAATGGATGCCCATGCTTCCAATTTAATGGATGCCCATTGCTTCCAATTTAATGGATGCCCATGCTTCCAATTTAATGGATGCCCATGCTTCCAATTTAATGGATGCCCATTGCTTCCAATTTAATGGATGCCCATGCTTCCAATTTAATGGATGCCCATTGCTTCCAATTTAATGGATGCCCATGCTTCCAATTTAATGGATGCCCTTAACCTACCACGCGTATACAGTGCGTGGTAAATGTCACATGTCTTCGAAGTATTGGTTCTAGGACATGCCGGTTTCCTCGAGATGTTTTCCTTCACCATTTGCAGAGCATTTTCACGCGTATACAGTGCGTGGTAAAAATGTCACATGTCTTTCGAAGTATTGGTTCTAGGACATGTCGGTTTCCTCGAGATGTTTTCCTTCACCATTTTCAGAGCGTTTTGGTGATGAGTGTCAACACAAAATACCTGCCTGGTTTCGAACCCACGACCTAAGTCGGGCTAGGCCATCACCACTCTGAATAAATTTAATATTAATGAGATACATACATATGTCATATTGCTACATATAATATTTAAGTTTACCAATATTTGGTTACCTTTGATTTGTATAATAATTATTAATATACTTATTATTAGACTTGTGGGATGTGGACTCAGCGATCATTGTGCCGATAGTTGTATCAGCCCATGGCTTAATTGCCAAGAGCTTCGACCAACATCTGAGGAGGCTCTCGTTAGGATCAAGGGCTTGATTCAGAAAGCGGTACTTCTGGACACGGCTCGTATTGTTAGGAGGTTCCTCTCTCTGGAGCCCTGACCGCCGGTAGCTTGGACCCTGTTCCCGATACCGGTGGCTACATATATTTTTAAATGTTTTTTATATTGTTTTTTCTAAGGAATATTTAAAAATGTAATTGTATTTGTATAGGAATAAATAAAGGAAATATTAATATAATAATATAATAATATACCTTTGCTCCACATTAAAATTACATAGTACTTACTTGTACTTAGTGAACTGTCTATATAAAACCATATTTATTTATTCGTTAATTGACAGGCCTCTTCACTTAGTCCAACTTTTTCCCATTAAAAATTAAAATTTTACCGAACAGTAGTTAGGTATCTTTCTTATTATTTAGGTACTTACTGTCTTCTTTTTTCTCTGTATGAGAAGAGACTCTTGCCCATCAGTTAAACAGTAATAGGCTGGTATCATTATTTTAATGTTCACTTTACATTGCACACATTTATGGCATACTATTCTAATATACTTGCACAGTATTTACTTCACATAACACAACATCAAGGCTGCACTCCCCCAAGTACCAGTCAGAGGTGCACACAATAGCACATCCACACCTAGCCAGCCATGTCCAAATACCATGCAACATAGGGCAAACCTACTTCCATCAACTATGCATAAATCTAGTCTCCTTGGTTGCTTCTGAGAAATTTCGGATGAATAAAACCCATAAACATAAACCCAAGCTCTTCTCAACCTGGGAATCGAAACCAGGACCCCACACCAAGCAGCCATGCTTATGACCAACGAGTCATAGTATCATCATTCGCCCATTCTTACCCCAAATTATTTGGGGTTGCAGCATCTGTTTTTCTTCCATACTTCTCTATTACTCGTCATCTCCTTAGACACTTGGGTCATACTAGCTACCTACTTATTTCTTTGATTAGTTGGTAAGTTGTAGGACTTGAAGTTATTACTTCATACTCCTTTTTTTTTCTTTTTTACCTTTGTGTCTATCTATCTACATATTAAAATTAAATCTTACTCATATTGACTACAAAATAAATTCAATGAAATCCCTCAGCTTATTTTACAGCAAATATCAGTAATTTCTTAATTGGATAGCAACTGTTTGAGGTGAATTGTCAAATAATAATCATTCCAATAAAAAAGAATAAGTAGGTTACCAAGAATTCATACAGTCGTTATTACATGTCATTTAAGGAACTAGAATTATATTTTAAAAGTAAATATGACTTTTTGGACTGGTCTTGTTAAAGCGAAGCACTTGATGATTGTTATATGATTTCTTACTAGTTAGTTCAACACAAGCAATTATAGTTCTACACTGTTGCCATCTATCTGCTTATTACAGAGAAGTGAAACTCAAAACCATTTAATATAGAAATATTTTAGATCCTGAATCCAATAATTAAATAGGATAAATACAAATTATTAATCATCAACTTGCCCTTATTCTAGTAACTAAGGACCTATTTCTAGTTTGATGTGCAGGTAAGTTTGCCTAATTAATTAAGTACTTACAATAAAACCTTATGAATGTGGACTTCCTCATGTAACATGTTGACATATAAAATTGATGTAGGTTCTTCATTATATTGACTACCTATCTAGTCAGTTTTATTAAGATGATCTAAACGCCATGCATCATAGAATTTATCCAGGGTTGGGTTTAGAATCGCGTCCTCTGAATTCGAGGATTCTGTCACTGTGGGGGGGTCAAGGGGGTTTATCTGAAGCGCCCCCATGCGATTTTAGCTGCCGGAAATATTTAAAATTATTTTCTCAAAATATTGGTAAATCACTAACTAAACGTGAAACGGGACGAATATTTAACTAAAGTCTAACGTTTTTGACGTTACATCTGTCAAGATCATCTCAAAATGCGTAAAATATATGATTTTGAATGAAATATCGAAAAGATCCTTTTTTAAAAATCGTGCAAGCTATAAATTATGTTTATAAATTCAAGTATGCATAAAAGTCAATATTTTCGTGTTTCATTGAGTGCAAGAGCAAGCGAAGCGAGCCGGGACCTGGGGCACCCCGACTCGGACAGGTTAGGTTAGAAGGGGATGGCGGGGTCGAGTGAGCGAGCGAAGCGAGCGAATAGACCCCGCCATTCCCTTCGAGGTTATTTTTTTTGTAAACCATTCAGAAGTAGGAGCCCCGCGAAGCGGGGCTCCGTCGACCTGGCTTCCCTCGACTGCGCCACGTTGACTGGCAATAGCTAACTCAACTCTCCCCCCTATAAATTAGGTTTATAATGTCAAAAACATTAAGCAATCATAACACCAAATTGAGATTTTAAAAAATTTATAAAAAAAAAAACTATGCGCCTCCGGCAGGGGGGGGAAGTGGGGGGTAACTCAACAACTCCCCCCCCTCCCCCTCCCACCTCCCACACCTACCAATTCGGAGGACGCGATTCTAAACCTTACCCTTTATCCATTTATCATTTATTTATTTAATTTATCCATGGGATCCATCTCTTCCAATAGTTCTAATGCAATCCATAATTTACAATGCAACAATTATGTACAATGCATGATAAAACAATAACAGAATTGTTCCTTCAGCTTGAAATACTAAATGCCAGTAGGTATATAATAATTTACATGAATTTTGTATCAAGCGTAGTCCGGTATCTGTAAGTACTTCCTAAAGTTTGTTTTTCTTTTTTTTTTTCGACTGCTCCTTGCAAACTTCCACTAAGTATTATAATTTGAATTTCTGACCTTTATCCTCGTCGCCACTTGTAGTATCCTCTTGTAGCAGAGCTAATAGGTTGATAACACATTTACTAACTGTATCACAGGCTCACCAACACCACCAAGTCCCAGTCCAGGGTACGCTTCACCTTCCAACTTCCCGCCATTCGTGTGACTGACAGTTGTCATTAGTGACAGCTACCTGACTACTTGTGGCTGTGAGATAGTGTTTCCATATCTATTAAATAGATACACTACAATCATCATCTGTCTTCCCTTTTCCTAACTAGACTGCGGTTCTGCAACCAGTCGAACTAGATACAGCTGAATACCAGTAGTTTACATGCAAAAAATGCTTGATCTTTATAAACCAGGACTGAGTAGGACTGGTTGTCAGCTTCTGAATAACTGTAAGAACTCTCAAATAGATACGACTTCTGATAGTCAAATACTAACACTGTGAAATAAATACGCCTTTTTCAATAACTGTATTTATAAACTTGTGCACATAGAAACAGAATAAAAAACTTGGTATTTATATCTTAGAATACTACCCAATATATAATTAACAAAGATTACTTCTTTATGAAAACTATTTGGTTCATCTTTTTACAAACAATACCTTTTCGGCGGGAACTGTCAAAATCAAATTCTTTCTTTTTTTATACACAAGTCACTAGTCCAAGATCTCTTTGGTCAAATCAAATAACAACAAATCTTATTCATATTTGGAAATCATGACACTGTGACATCACTTATGCCTTTTGTAAATTTTATTAAACTGGTGTATTATCAACTCTCGGCGTTAATGTGAAAGCTGAACATCTTGGATGTTTAGTTTTGCTTTAAATTAGGCATTGCTTCGTGTTAATGAACATAGGCGTTTTTATTGTATTTTATTTTATTTGATTTTATTTAGATTCTATTTAATTTTATCTGATGTTATTTGTTATGTCTTGGGATTCCTATCAATTTACGAGTGTCAATGGGTGTTATTTACCTGAAATAAATTAATTTACCATATTACCATTAGACTTTGTTACTTACCACATTGCTGCTCTGATACACATTCTCCGCCTTCTACGTTTCTGAAGAACCCTTCGTCACAGAAACATTTGTAATTACAACTTTCGACGTGCACCACGCACTCCAAATTTTCTTCACGTGACTTACAAGTATTTTGACGGGGACACGTAGGCGAATCACAGCCGTATACTTCGTTTTTCCCGCATTCTGTAATAAAAATAATTGTAGAAACATTGAATGGTAGTTCATCCGGTTCACTGTTGTACAAAGGCATTTTCATATTGCGGTAGGAGGGGTTCCACAATATACACACAGTCTGAAAGAAAAGCCATCAAGGACCCTTTTATTTAGAGATTAGAATTAGAGAACTCCCATTTAATTATTTTTAAAAACAACTTAAAAGATACCATACACTTAAATATACAGCCGTAAAAAAATGTATTTTTCACCATATGTGAGTTTTTAGCTTTTAAGCCCAACTGCCCCTAATGGTTTCAAAGTTCGTACCAACCTCTTTATTTGTTTTTTTTTTTTAATACAAATTTATTTTTTCGGCCGGTAAACACATTATATAAACACTTGCCTGGTAAGCTTTCCATCGTTCTTGAATAATCATTAAAAAAATCCGCATAGTCAGCATAGTCATATTCCTCACCACTGCACCCCACGCAGAAAATGAACAACACAAGAAATGATCTCAACATGTCGACGACTCAATATGTATTGGTAAACTTCAGGCTTGATTCTGGTTATATGATCGTTAATTTTGGACCCTGTTTAGAGATCCTTCTGAAATGGTCTTCATTTGAGTATTTATTTTATTCTGTATGAAGTGTTGATGTACTTTTGGTATACAGGGTGTAAAAAGACCCTTCACGAAGCTGTCAACCAAGCATTCTGTACATCAAACTAAATACCTCTACACAAAAAATATTGCTGGGAAACAACTTTTTTTTTTGGGGTAAAAAATCACGTTTTACGGTAAAACTCAATGCTACGCACTCAAAACTTAGAGCTGATGGATGCTTTGAATAGTAAACGGGTCATGGTGTTAATTAAAGAAAAGTTAAAACCTTAAAAAGTGGTGTTAAAAAAAAACTTTTGAAAACTTTGACCTCCAATATCTCCGTAACTAGAAGGTCCCCGGTATGGTACATTGTGATATTTTTTTTTGTCCAGAATAAAATAAAATATCGCAATGTTCTATACATAACAACGGGACAATAACGGGGAGAACAAGTGCGTTTCGGCTTCGTGAAGGGTCTTTTGACACCCTATTATAACTCCCACAAATTAACTTAATCTAGATTCTAACGTCTATGTTGCAGATACCTTTTTTTGTTCATATTCTAGTTTAGAACTGCTGTGAAAAACAACTTATTTTTTTTCTTCTTTTTATTTTTCTAGTGTAGACAATATGCCATCTGGAAGGTTCGTATTTCGGATTAGTGTCCGACAGGACGTAAATATATCTTATGACACTCGAAGATAACGTAGCTTCCCATTACTGAATGGGATCGGGTCAGTAGTTCCGAAGATTACCGTCCGAAGTTACAAATTGTAAGAAAGAACAAAATTTCCTTGTTCCCTAGACTTTGTTGAGTAGTGGATATTAGTACAGACCAGCTTTTACGTCAGCCGCGTTGAGGTCACCCATTACCCATTCGATGAGCCGTTACAGTGTGAACAGATAAAAGACAGACAGACGACTATCCATCGCGAATGATAATCTGTCTTTCGCAAAGTAGCATTCGCATTTATAATAATAGAAATAAGAATTATTTTCTCTGGTTTTAGTATGAAAACATGGATGAAGTGTTCCTGTATGTTCTACTTCTGTTCTATTTCAACCAATGTAGGAATCAATCCATGATTAATTATGCTGTACCTAGGTTCTACCCTAATTGTGTAACGCATACGAAATCGCAAACTAATAAAAATCAACAATTTTTTGCTTCATTTTGGCGGTCGTCGTTGACAAAAAAAATCTTAAGATTTTCTGCAGATTTACTCACTGAATCTTCAAAATATATCTATACTTGGTACAACAATAAAAACATACTGAACTCGTATCTCAAAAAATTCATTGTGGTGTCAAAAAACTTGCAGGATGAGCTTTCAACTTTAAAATAAACGATTGTATAACAGGCAAGTAGGTACTTGGGTATTTATTTTATGATTAGTCTTTGTAAAGAAACTGGTTTTGATAAATCAATAGTTTAGCCTGTGGTTTAGCGGTCATCGACTGTAACTATGCCAAAAAATTAACTTGAAAGTTGAGACGTAATGTCCCGAATCCAGACGTATGATTGGACTACTTTATTACATCTTTTTCACAAGGATAATCGAATAAATCTTTAGATTGCTGTAATGTCCCGAGACTTTTGGTAAAAAATCATCATCGGACAGGTAATTCCACACGTATAAAGGCAGTTAGAGGTAGTTCTAAGTGTGAGTTCGCTTTATTTATAAAGACAGATAATCTAGTCTTATGGTCTATGATAACCCACCGATTTAATGTTTTAACAGTTTTTTCTTTGCAAATTGCCGCTTGTTTATAATTTTTGATCGTGAGAATTTAGAGTATCTATGCAAAACAAATAGCGAAACAATATTTGATATTAATTAGTTCTCTCACCGTAACTAATCAAGCTTTACATTGTAGAAACAATTATGGAATAATGGTTGTAGACAATGAAATGGGTTTCTAGTCCATGTTTACATCTTTTTGGGGTGACTGTACATAAAGGGTGTAAAAAGACCCTTAACGAAGCCGAAGGGCACTTATTCTCCCCGTCATGGCGATCATTTTTTTGTTCTAAACCATGCCTGGGAACCTTCTAGTTACGGAGATATTGGGGGTCAAAGTTCCAACTTTTTCACAAGTTTTTTTTTCAATAGGTACAAGGTTTTAATATTGTAACTATACTTTAAACACCTCCGCGACCCCCGTACTTTTCAATCCATCCATCAGCACAATGATTTGAGTGCGTTACTTTGAGTTTTACCGTAAAACGTGATTTTTCACCCCAAAAAAAAAATTGTTTCCCAGCAATAATTTTTGCGTAGAGTTACTTAGTTTGATGTACAGAATGCTTGGTTGACGGCTTCGTGAAGGGTTTGTTTACACCCTGTATTTCGTTGCACCACATGGAAGTTAAATACTTACGTACAGCCCAGAAGCTACCAGCATCGCAAGCAATGCTGTCCGTGAACAGCGATGAGTAAGTATATTCTTTTTATACCCTGTAATTGTGTCCCCTTTTGATTCTCTCTATGTAATATTAACATTCTTAACATAAAAAAGAAACAAATTCAGATACACAGCATCCTAAATCATTACTATTAATAGACTGAGTCAAGCCTTCGCTTATTAATACACATTGAGTCGTCAACATGTTTAGTTCATTTTTCGTGTTGTTCATCTGTTGTGTGGGGTCCAGTCTGGCTCAAGATTATTTTCCGATACAAGAGCCACGCCGCCCAATACTCACAGGTAGGCAGGAAGGTTCTAATACTGGTCTGGGTTCGTACCTTAGGTAATCATGTGCTGTTGGTTCGGAGCACTATGGCAGGTCAAGGTGACAGTTAACTCTTATGTAGTTGTATAGTTTTGCAAGGATCTTTTGCCACATGGGCAAAATCAGAACGAATTCGGGCATTTTGTTTTTTCAATGAAATTTTACAAATGTTTAATAACAACCCCTTCCTCAATATCAGTCGAGTGCCGTAAGATCCTTGTACCTATACGCATGGCACAAATTTGCTTGGCATGTTTTTTTCATAATTCTAAGAGGTTTTGGTCCTCCTGACTACTGTTTATAATCATTGTATACATTTATTTTCACATCCGTTTTTACTTATTATAATCATATTTATCCGAATTTATTTGGGGTCTTCTTTCTTCTCTATCACTCGTCATCTCAGCAGCCACCTCCTTACTAGCCATGTTATCCTTCACACAGTCCATCAATCGTTTCTTTGGTCTTCCTCTACTCCTATTGCCATCTGCATTCATATCTACTCAAAACCCCACTACATGTTCCTCATTCCTCCGCATTGCATGCACATACCACGACACCTCAACATCATGTATAAAATCTCAGTGATTAACAACTTTTGGAGCAGCAGAAGCATAAACAATAGTTAGTTACCACGAAATAACCACGACATTAATGATAAAAAGTACTTAAAATGAAAAAAGCGTGAGCTCATCAGCATAAGGAAAATGGGTGCTTGTTTTACTGCGATGCAAAAAGGGGAAGCACTAACAATGATTTACCGAGACTTGTTCGTGACGCTAAAAAAACTTTGCAAAAACCGGAGTTATTGAATTACACACACAAAGACACGTGTAATGCAATGGTATATTGGTACCGAACACTACTGCTTAGATAAAAAGTACTATAGGTAAACACTTAAACCCTGATCCAAAACTATCTCAAAAAAGGTAAACAAAATATGGATGAAAAACATTATCTATGGATGAATATTTAGGGTGGAAGGTACTCATTCTGCAGTGTTTGTAGGCAGTCAGTGTTTTTATTACTTTATATTATATTCTTTTTTTCCAGAATGTGGGCCGGACGAAGTATATGAGTGCATAAATTCGTGCCCTCTTATACAGACATGTGAAGATCGTGCCCTTGATATAATTTGTTCAAAGAACCAAGTTTGTGAGTTCCGATGTGTATGTAAAGAAGGATTCTTCAGAAGGACTGAGGGCGGTGAATGTATATCAGAAGAAGAATGTGGTAAGTAGCAACTAGACTTCTTGTACCATAGCTTGTGGGTGGGAATACCGAGGTCCTCGGTTCGATAGAGTAAAAAGAAAATTGGGTTATTCGTAAAAATGGGCATACCGTGGAGATCTGCTCCGTGGAGGTATGCTCCGCTACGAGGACACGGCGACCTCTCGCGTCCGGCCCTGGTTCATTCCATGGTCCGGAGCGAGAGGGAATGGGAAGCCGTCACCTCCTGCAAAGTAGTCATGCTAGCGAAGGAGGTGGCAGAACGTGAGAGGGAGAGAACCTCACGTCCCAGCCGCCACAGAAGACGCGTCGGGCGTCGGGGGCCACGTGGTAGCTCCCGGCCACCGTAGGCGCGGGCCTGTGGACGGTGAATAATGGGCTAACTCGCCGTCCGTCCGTCTCATGACGACAGGCCGTGTCGACGGCGCGTTCGTGTTCCACGCGCGCCTCAAAGAGATGTCAGCAAATAGGAAGGAAAAATAAAAATGTGTATAAAATTGGATGTTTTATGATCTATTTATCTGTTCTGGCGTAACGCGACCGATGATACGTGAAGCATCTTTCGTCAGATGTGCCCAAATGAGAGAGTGACCAAAATGTTTAGCGAGAACAGTACTATGGGAATACCAATGTCTCGTAACGTATGCTTCTTTACCTACACACTACAATTAAACAACGTTTCTTTTCAGGACCCATACTGAGATGTGGCGGTTTTGAACAATACACGCACTGCAAACCGCTTTGCTCAAACGACACTTGCTCTTCAATCGCTGGTCGGAGGGACTGCGAGATTCAAGAGCCTTGCAAAGCAGCTTGCATATGCAGGGAAGGATATGTCAGGAAAGAGGAAGGTCATCCGTGCATGCCACTCTGCCTGTGCCCTGAAGCACAAGAATCGCATGACTGCTCAGCTTGGCTGACTCAATACGATCAGGAAAAAGATCGGAAGCAGTTTCAGTTTTATTGATTTAAAATTTTCTTAGATCATAGAAATATAATATTATAGCCTCCTATATGAAAAATAACACTTTATTTCACAACACCACAGATCCAGTGTAGGTCGGTAAATGTCACAATTCTTCGACTTTCTTTCTAGGCATCATCATCTGCCTTTTGTCGAAATATGTTGGAGTCGGCTATCAGTCTAACGAGATGCGTTACATCAAACGTCTGCCTGGCCTTGCAGTCTCGACATTAGATAGCGACAAAAATCGGTCGCTAAGTCGTATCGTTGACAAATTCCTTTAATAGATTTTCTACTTTATTTCGAAAGCATAAGATTGAAAATCTATTAAAGAAATTTGACATCGATTACACTTAACGACCAATTTTTCCCTCCACAATCCAGATACTTCATTTACTTATAACAAACTTATATTTACAGTTTACACCACGCATACAAGTTATGGGTTGAACATAAAAATCAAGTAAAACTACAAAAAATCAGTCAAAATTAGAATTACAAATAGTAACAATATTAGGAAGTAAACAATTTGGCAGATGTAAGAATAAAAAAATTTAGTTAAGCATTTTAGGCGTTTTTTTTAAGCATTTTTTTGAATTATAATTCTAATTCTACTAAAAATGCTTAACTAAATTTTTTCTCACTCAATCAAATTACAATAAAATGAACAAGACTCGTATCATCATAAAACTGTATTTTTTATTGATTACCCCGGAAATAGTACTGGAAGTGACAGTGGACTCCAGTTAGACACCTGAAGCAGTATTGAGCAGACTCAGTTCAGTACTTACAAAAATATCCATAGGTTCGTAATACCTTAAAATGTTATCGATATGGGTAAGGGCTAGAATACTGGGTAATACGAGATCCCTTGGTAAGACTGTTTGTCAGACTTCCAAACTTTTGACTAGGTACTCGTAACGCTGCCAAAGATCTAAATGATGATGATCAAGAGGGAAATGACAGCCGATACCAGGCACGAAATTATACAGAAACGGCATAAGGTGACGGTGTCTTCAGGCACGAATTACACAGAAACGGCATAAGGTGACGGTGCGGCGCAGGCGCAGCGTAGGCGTGAAATTTATAAGGAAACGAAAGAACGGCGTGCCTGTCCCGCGCCGCTTGAGTGTAATTCACAACACGTCGCCTACGAACATTGTGTGTGAAAACGTTTTGAAGCGGTGCGATGCCTGCGCCGCGCCTTCACCTAACGCCGTTTCTGTGTAATTCGCGCCTAACGGAGGTAGGTATGCCTCAGAAGAGCAGTGCTTATGAAATAAAATTGTATTACCTATCCAGGACAATGACATCTTCTTGGTCATAATTCTGTGTTCTAACCTCTTGGCCACGATAAACATAGTCAAGCGACAGGCTTGTTTTTACAGCGTCTGCAGCCAAATCAAATGAAAGAAATTGCTTTTCGAGCACGTTACGAGTCGCCGCGACGCACCGGTACTCACGCGAAAAAGACAAAGTGACTCACGCGCGTGTTCTTTCGCAAGTCGCTTCGCCTGAGGTCGCGAACTTGGCGTAACGCAGTGTGCATAAGAATCGTCACAGTTCAGTCATATTTCTATGACATTATGTGCATCATAACATGACTGTAGGGTGCCCTTATAGGTACAACGATCTGTATATAAACTGAGTCCGCCTTAGTTCATCAATGCACATTGAGTCGTCAACATGTTGAAGTCCACTCTTGTGTTATTTATCTGCTGTGTGGGGGTCATTGTGGCTCAGAAGAAGTTACCTAAGATAAAGGATTCCCGAGAAATCAAGCCAGCACATTCAGGCAAGTAGTAATTAATAATACAGAGTGTAAATGGACCCTTCAACCAAGCATTCTGTACAACAATCTAAGTAACTCTACGCAAAAATTATTGCTGGGAAACGACTTTTTTTTTGGGGTGAAAAAGCACGTTTTACGGTAAAACTCAATGTTTCGTGTGTAAAATTTAGTGCTGATGGATGCTTTGAATAGTAATCGGGTCATGGAGTTAATTAAGTGGTTTTTTTTAAACTTGGGAAAAAATTGGAACTTTGACCTCCAATATCTCCGTAACTGAAGGTTCCCAGGTATGGTCTAGAACAAAAAAAATATCGCAATGACGGGGAGAATAAGTGCCGTTCGGTTTCGCTAAGGGTCTTTTTACACCCTTTATATATCAATCTAAATTAAAATACTATTCAACTGTTTCAACAAACAACAAACTGCCCAGTGTCAGGGTTATTACCTCAGTACTAACACACACTTGGTAGCTGCAGTAAGGTTAATTTAAGACATTGTTGCGCCATTTCTTTTTCCCAGCTAAAATAAGAAATGGTGAGAATGTGTTTCGGAGGGATTCTCTTATAATGATGTCCAAAAAAAATTGATTCTCTGCCTTATTTTAACAAGTGAGGTTGATCTTGTTTTTTTTTTCCAGAATGTGGACCAAACGAAATATACGTTTGCGAGTTCCCCTGTCCGCCTCAACGGACTTGCGCTACGCGTGATGAAGTATTTTACTGCACGGAGCAAATACAAGATTGTGAATACCAATGCGTTTGTAAGGACGGTTTTATCAAGAAGACTGAACGCGGCGAATGTATACCAGAAACGGAATGTGGCGAGAAGAAAAGGAAGAATTAGTACTAATTAATAAAACAATGTTAAACAACAAACACCAGTAAATATAAAGCATTTTTTCAGACTCCATTTTTTTAATAATTTGAAATGTTTCTAGTGTCAGATATAGGTACTCCTAAATCCAGGCAGTAGATTTAATTAGCTTTAGTATACACGGCTGCAGAGAAATCTCACCCCCTAGAAATGTATAAAAGCGCCATCTCTGTGAAATGAATGACACTGCTAAGATATTCTAACTAGAAACAAAATACTGACGGCGCTCACGCAAGCGACCGCTAGGTAATATCCATCGCATCCAAACGATTGATATTTTTAAACTTCCAAATAATGTGTTCCACAATAATTACGTTTTACAAATTTCTAAAAACTCACAACCGAATTTTAAAATTTAATAAAATCTTAAAATTTGTCAATTATAGTATTCATTATTATTATTTATCTTTTTTAAATTTGCCAGCGAGCGATGGAGCGCAGCATAATAGGTGCCAAGCGATCAGATCGCGTTAGGAACTCCGCCCTACGCTCCATAACTCAAGTAGCTGATGTTGGAGCTCAAACAGCCAAGATAAAGTGGGAGTGGGTTGGCCATGTCGCACGGATGCACCCGGAGAGGTGGGTAAAGATCGTCACTCACTGGGCGCCTGAAGGTGGACATCGCCGACGAGGTCGACCACGGCGAAGGTGGTGTGACGATCTGATAATGTTCACGGGGCAAACGTGGCCAGAAATTGCACAGAACAGAGAGGATTGGAGGGAGAAAGGGGAGGCCTTTGCCCAGGAGTGGGACACAATGTAGGACATAAAAAAAAAAAAAACTTTAGGCCGAAGTAAAAATCGAACCTGGACCCTTTTAGTTTTACCGCTGATTACCAGAATATAAAATGAAGCGACTGCCGGTCCAACCTCCACCACATGGCCCACTCAATTAGGTACTACTAAAAAAAATCCAAATAAAAAAACCCAATTCCACTTTTCACGATCAGGTAATCGAAACCGGGCGGGCAAAAACATATGTATATAAAACAAAGTGGCTACTACATAGCAAATATATAAACAGAATCAAGCTTCCATTATCAATACATATTGAGTCGTCAACATGTTGAGGTCATGTCTTGTGTTGTTTATCTGTTGTGTGGGGTACAGTGTGGCCGGCTTACTGGATTCTCATCCATTTGAAGTTAAACAAGGCAAGTAGTTGCATGCACCCTAATTGCTCACATAATCACATTACCCTTATTTGGAAGGGATTCATAATCTATTGTTTTCAACGTGAAAAAATCGTTTGCTCGACATAATACAGCAGCGAGCTCCGTTGAATTATTATTTAGAACATAAATGACTTTGTCTTGTGGTAGTTTTTTAATTTTTAATTCATAAAAATTCCAATACATCATTGTGTTCAAATCTGGTCATTACCAGCAAATAAAGTTATTACTTCAAGTAATACTAATCCGAGTCCGGAAAAAAATAACTTAATTATTTTCGCAACTGCCAATAAACCCTGACCTTTGCTTTGTACGAGAGGCAAATAACCTATGGGGGCCTACCTTAGTCTGACTGCCTGCAGTCTGCGCAGCATGCTTATACCTAATTCTAATTTAATTCTAGATGACTACAGACGCCAGCGCATGAAGCTACTCGAAACTGTAAAATTTTCCCAATCAACCTTTAACCTAATGCGTTATCGATAAAGTTGAAAATCTATTAAAGAACGTTGACAGATTGTAGTAGTTTGATATAGTGGAGTCTGTACGTACCTAACTTTTTATAAATGTTCTAACTAGTTTAGGATAGGTATCAATATCATTTGAACGTAAAGCACAACAAAAAGCTAATTAGCATATCAGCATAAGGAAAGATTATTGCGGTTTTTTTTCAAATCCAATTGAAGATGTGGTAGGTAAGGGGAAGTACTTATAACCACCGATACTGGTTTGTGGCGCAGACAAAAAAACTTGACAAAACCCGACGTGTTTATAATAATAATAATAATACCAGCCTGTTACTGTACAAAGGCCTCTTCTCATACAGAGAAGGCACGAGCATTGATCACCACGCTTGCTCAAGACGGGTTGGCGATTTCAGACTTATATTTATTATAAGTCCAAGTTTCCTCACGATGTTTTCCTTCACCGATGTCTGCGATGTCCAAGATAAACTTAGAAAGTACATATGATTTGAAAAAGTCACATTGGTACTTGCCCGGATTTGAACCCACAACCTCATGCATGAGAGGCGAGGCCTTAACCTCTGGGCCATCACAACATTCTGTTCCGACGTGTTTACTTATTGATAAACAAACACACTGGACTGTGTTATTTAACGTCTACTAGACAATTACATAGCGTAGGTCGGTCGGAATAAATTCGTGTAGGATACATAATACTCAATTCTAACTGGGTTGTGGAGGTCAGATAGGCAATCGCTCCTTGCAAAATGCTGGTTTTCAGCCACATTCGGTTAGACTGGAAGCCGACCCCAACATAGTTGGGAAAGGCTAGGCATATGATGTTTACCGTCAGGGAATTTAAATGTTAAGCAAATTGACAACTTACGTTTGTTGTGTTATAGCCATGTCAAACAACTGTCAACGAATGACAGTTGTGATTTGTAAGTATAATATTCGTACTGTTTGGTAGACAAATTGCTTGACAATTTATAACTCACTTAGTAAAAAAAGGATTTTGTCTAAGAAGGGGTCTTTTTAACGTGTTGATGTGTAACGATGTAATGAGTAAAAATAACTTACGTGACACCAATTACCACTGCAGGGTATAAAATATTAGCGATGGCGTGACAGTTGAGTACAAAATTGCATACGTACCTACTCTCTTCTGCCAACTTACAGGCCGGATATTCAACCATGATACTGTCCGGATATTCAGTAATCGGGATATACGGCCTAAGATCTGTCCGTACTGATATATCTTTTTGTATTTCTTTTTCCAGAATGTGGGCCAAATGAAGTAGCAGCTGGATGTAAAAATCCATGTCCTCCTCAGAAGACTTGTCAGGATCGTGAAGACTATGGATGTTTAGCCGTTGTTGTGCCTTGTACATACCAATGTCACTGTAAAGAAGGCTACATCAGAAAGACCGAGGATGGTGAATGTATACCAGTAGAAGAATGTGGTAAGTTACAAGTCTAAATAGTTTCGAAGACCAAACATTGATCTCTTTTTGTTTTTGTGTCGATTTGCTGAATTACTCTGTCTAAAATTCAGACAGCATGTTGGCATCAACCATGTATGGATACAAATAGATAACATTGAAGATTTTTGATTGATTTGCTTTTTACTGAATGCAAATGAAAGTATTTACGGTACTTAAAACGAAAATAGACAACATAACATAACATCCAGAGGATGACCGTATTTTATGGCCAAAGAATCAGCAATAGCGTCCAACGTGGCAATGCTGCTAGCCTTCTGGGCACTTTTCCTGTTGACAGAGATGTGGACAAATTTTTTGACGCCCTGATACTTGTACATATTTTTATTACTATTATAGATTTGTAGTTGTAAATAATGTAGATATAAACGATTAAAAAAAAAATATCTGTCGGTCTGTCTGTTTATTCCGGTTAATCTGCGCAACGGCTGGATCGATTTTGCAGGGACTTTTTCTGGCAGATGTATGATGTTATAAGAAGCAATTTAGGCTTCTTTTTATTTTAGAAAAAGGATTAGGGTTCCGCACAAAAAAAAACCTTGCAATTGTTAACAAAATCCGATTCAAATAGGGAAGTAATATTTTTATAATCGTTTTACGCAGACGAAGGTCGTGGGTAACAGCTATTTATGAATAAATGGCTTAGGTGTCTGAAGTTATACCCATCATAGATGAAATATTCGCAGTTATCAAAGTCGAATAACTATTTGAGTACCTTATTTATTTATTTTTCGGATGGGAAATCATCAAATGACCCGTCCCGCTCTGGGCGGAGTGGAAGGGAGTGTCAGACTCGTATTGACTAAAACCCATCCACATTCCTTCTTTGCCCTTTGTGTTCCAGGGCCGCGGTACCTCTTTCGAACAGTCCCGCAGCCCCGGCAGGCATCGGCCCATGCGGACCCCTTCCTTTTTGCTTACATCTACTTTATCCAATAACGTTGCTTTCAGGACCGTACTGCGGCAGAGATGAGGTGTACACTGATTGCAAACCATCTTGTCCAAGCGAACCGTGCTTTGCAACTAAAAAACCGTCAGCCTGCGACAACGAAGAGCCCTGCAAACCAGGATGTATCTGCAAGGACGGATACTTATGGAATGAAAAAGATGCGGTGTGCCTTCCGCGATGCTTATGCCCTGAGCTTTTCGATAATCAAGAATGTAAAGCTTGGTTTAAAGCAGATGAATAGATCTTCAATTACTGAACGACTTTCATTATTTGTCCGGTTTTACTTAACCTAGAATTCTTTGTTTGAAGCATCAACAAAAATAAGCAATCAATAAACATGTAAAGGCGATTTTTACTAAAAAAAATTCGCATCAACATGTTTTGGTGCAGTGTTGCTGGAAATTTATAATTATGTTCCGTATTCATGAAAAACAATAGCTATGCAAAATTTTATGAGGTGGAAAGCTGTTGGTAGTTAATTAACTAAAATAGTTCAGACATACATGCTTTTTTGTTTTATCATCGACTCCCCTCGTATGTTGTGTTCAACCAGCTAACTCAATGATCTAGTCCTTTAGGTTCATAACGACAACTTCCCAAAACGTTCACCCTCCCAAAACGTCCACTTCCCAAAATGGTAATTCCCTAAATGTCTATTTCCCATTTCGTCCACTTTCCCAAAACGACCACAAATCTACAATTCCCAAAAAGTCCACTTCCCATAACGTCAACTCTCAAAACGTCCACTTTCTAAATAGGTTTTTTTTTAATTAAAATGTTACGGGTTCTAGTCCGTTGACAAGACAAATATTTCTATGCGTGCATATCTAGACATATTTTTGAAATAATGTGTCCGATCGATTCTCCCGGACGGTGGCATGCCCGACATATGTCAACCGTGCCATCCTCCACAAGGTATTTCCGGTAGTTATTCGTCATCATAACTTCATCCATTATTGCACAGACAAAGCCTTCGGTTCCCCAAATAGGTCACCGAAGCGCAGCCAAGATACGGACGCTAAGAAGTCTACATCGGGGCCATGTAGGGCCCGGTAAAAGCGGCCGTGAAGCTCCTTGCTCTGCCATACCTCCTTGCGATAATTAGTGTCTAATACTCTAGGTTTGCGCCAGTTCTCGTTAGGCAGGGAGAGCGGGGTGAGGCCCTTGTCCACTGAGACCACATCTCGGTGCATCCCCACGTCGGCTTCTAGGAAGTATTCCCTGAGACTGCATACCTCACGGTTGTGTAGGGACTTAGCATTTAAGAAGCCACGACCCCCGCACTTCCGCCGGATATACAGTCCCATCACCGACGACCGTGGGTCATGCATTTGATTTGCGGTCAGCAGTGCACGGACCCTCCTATCCAGGGCATCAAGTTCCGACTGAGTCCATTTGAGTGTGCCGAAAGAATACATCAAAACCGGCATGACCCAACCGTTGAAGGCGCGCACCTTGTTTCCGCCTGATAAAAGACTACCTAGTACCTTATTCAGGCGGCCAAAGAAGCTCTCCCTCAACGATTGTTTCATGTCGGCAGTATTGAAACCTAATGCTTCCGACATACCTAAATAATTGTAGGTTTCTGTTGAGGAGAGGGATCTAAGGTATATGGAATCCGAGAGTTGCGTTCCCACGGATTCCATAATCTCCCCTCGCTTCACATGCATGACTGCACATTTAGCCACACCAAATTCCATCCTGATGGCGCTACTGAAAGTTTCCGTTACCTTCAGTAGCTACATCAGTTGCAAATTGTTGGGGGCAAAGAGTTTCAGATCATCCATGTAAAGAAGGTGAGATATGACCTGACCACCGCTCCTCAACCGATAGCCCAGACCTGAACCCTTAAGCAGTGTGCTGAGAGGATTCAAGGCTAGACAAACCACAATGGACTCAAACTATCACCCTGGAATATACCGCGCTCGATCGTTATCGGTTCGCTGTTTCCCTGGATCTGTCGACATCCTGGATAGCGAAGGACCGTTCTACAGTGCCTCATACATGACATCAGGAAGGTACGCAGAGTTGCATCAACTTGAAAAAGGACGATAAAGCGATTCTTTTATTTTTCAAGAAAATATAGGGCAAGTGATATATTTTGTGAAAGAGACATTTTGGGAGTAGTCGTTTTGAGAAACGGACTATTTGGGAACTGGTCGTTTTGGGAAGTGGACGAAATAGGAAATAAACATTTAGGGAATTACCATTTTGGGAAGTGGACGTTTTGGGAGGGTGAACGTTTTGGGAAGTTGTCGTTATGAACCTAAAGGGATCTAGTAATCTTATTTGGAAAAGGACATTGTAAAAAATGGCCTATGCATCAAAACGTATGAAACCTTTACAATAATTATTAGTTCTTTTTAAAATTTTATTTGAGCTAGACGCACGGGGGTGGTGTCCAGAGACGCGCCTCCGCACGGGCTAGCGATCTACGAAATAAAACAAGGTGGGTGCCGAACAAAATGTTGGACTTTACATTACAATTATTACGATAGAACGGACACTTCATCATTTCGAAAACATTTTAAAAAGTAGTTCACTTCCTTCTGTATTTATATTCCCCGGTGCGGGTGCCATTATTTTTTTTGAATAGAATTGAATAAGGTTTTAGTTACGAACAGAATAAAGCGATGAAAGCGCTATGCAAAACGAGCAACATCGACACTGACAGTCGATGAATTGACAGATGACACTTTGACATTTGATAGTAATGACAGAATGACAGTCTCGTCATTTTGACACTCACAATTATTGCGTTTCTATTGGCTTAATTATGGGTAGGGTTTTGAATCGAGTCTTGTGAATTTGCGGATTCTGTCACTGTGGAGGGGTTGAGCGAAGCGAGCGAATAGACCCCGCCATCCCCTTCGTGGTTATTTATTTTTAAACCGTTTAGAAGTACGGGGCTCCATCGACCCGCGGGGCTTCCCTCGACTGCGCAATTCTCAGAAGTGTCTGTAATTTTTAATTTAGTTTCAATCGATTTAATGCATTATTTAGATCACAGAAAGTAAATTCACGTCTCTGTTGGTTCTTAGGCGTACGATGTATGGAAACCGAACAATGTCCTTTAACACTACATTTTCGTAACCGCTCGATTTTATGTATATCTAGCAGATACCCGCGACCTTCGTTCGCGTTAAATTATTACAAAAAAATAATTACTTCCCTTTTTGAATCGGATTTTGTTACGAATTTCAACGCTTTTTATTTTTTTTTGCACGGAAATCTAATTATTTTTCTAAAATAAAAGTATCCTCAGTTAGACCCTATAATATCAGCTATCTGCCAGTAAAGGTCCCGTCAAAATTGGTCCAGCTGTTTCGGAGATTAGCCGGAACAAACAGACGGACACACAGACAGTAATTTAGTACCGTATACATTTTCAAACGCATTCAGTAATGATTGTTATTTTGATATTACAAACTGAAGCTTCAATTTTATTTATTTGTATACATAAAAGTCCTTCTAGTCCTATTTCATTTGAAAAGCAACATTCAATAATCCTACATAATTTTGGTGAGTAGATTGACTGGAGTAATCGTGCATTAAAATTATATAAAAGTAGGAAGGATACATACTGTCGTGCACAACTGAGCTAGTAGCAAACTAGTCACTAGGTATAAATAGTTATGCCAACAAAGTCAAGTTACAGTAGTCGTCTCTCAATACACACTGAGTCGTCAACATGTTGAGATCGTTTCTTGTGTTTTTCGTCAGCTGTGTCGTGTTTAGTGTGGCTCAGGCTCCCGATTTTCGGCAATTTTTGGAAGTAAAACAACCAGGTGAGTTTTTATCGATTTTCTAGTATGATTATAAACTTAAGTCTGCATGATTGCATACCTACGTATATAAGTATAGGAATGTAATATAATTATGTATCTTATCAAAGGCCGTTTGGTTTCTATGTTATTTATTTGCAAAAGAACTCGATATTGAATAAAATACGCTTCTTGTGTTGCGAAGGTTTAAAGAGCGTAGTGCGCAGGTATTTACCTACAGGATAGGATTTTTTGGGACTAAAATACTGGTATTAAGCTGCGATGATATGATTTCAACCAGGAGAATTCACTCATTTCTGCTGTCTCGCGTACTTAGAAAAGTCGCGATAGCAAAGGGAATTCCCCAATTAGGCGGTGACGCAATCGCACATACTGCGTGCGTAAAATCAACCTTGACCAGACTACCTACTGATGGATTGTAGCCTCATAATTTTGAGCTCATAAGCATAATCTGATCATTTCCCATAGGTTCTGAACATATATATCTAAGGCTTTTAAACCTTTAACGTTTTCGTTTTTTTCTTCTTCTAAACGTTTTGGACTTCTGAGTTGCGGACCAGTCCGATATACATCTTCCTTATTTTATATATTATGTAAATATAATGTTGGTTGTATTTAATTGTTCAAATCGCACATTGTTTACGGTATTAAAATTTTCTTTTCCATTTTTCAGAGTGTGGACCAAACGAGGTAAACAAATGCGTGGGGTGCCCTCCCGAAGATTCTTGCTATGATCGTAATCAGATTGTCTGCCCAGCCGCATTCTTAGGTTGTAGACCAGGGTGCGTTTGTAAGGAAGGCTTCATCAGAAAGACTATATATACCGAATGTATACCAAAAGAAGAGTGTGGTGAGTTATAAGTCTGTACATCCTGAACCCAATTTTTTTTATTGACTCCACTATTTGTGAACCCATTATTCTTTTTTGTTTGAAAATGTCTTCGAGACGATCCCACACCTGTCTGCAGGTGCACTTTATCATGTTCGCGGATCATAATATTTATTGTAAGACAACGTAAAGAGACATTTCTTTTCAGGAGCTCCTTGTGGTATATTTGAAAGGTATACAGAATGCAAACAGTGCGCGAACGAAACCTGCTCTTCAATCACGAATCCAGTGAAACAGAATTGCGACGATAAGGAAGCCTGCACACCTGGATGCGTTTGTTATGACAGATATTACAGGGCAAATGAAAATTCGTATTGTCAGTATCGTTGCTCATGTCCCGAGTTGGAAGATACGCCGTATTGTGTGTGGTGGAGAACTCCATTCGTCGCAAGTTATACTGAATAGCCTTCCTATTATTATTATTAGAGATTTGCTGGTCTATTGGTTGTTAGTTGTTACATTTTCAGGTCCCTTAATTTTTTTTCTGTTGAAGTAATAATAAATGTAATGCCTGACTCAGAAGGCAGTACTCCTCGATACGGCTAGCATTGTGAGGAGGTTTCTGTCTCTGGAGCCCTACCCACTGGTAGCTTGGACCCTGCTACCGACACCGGCGGAGTACTATTTTTTTATATTTTTCAATGTTTTTATATGGTTTTTTTAAAGAAATATTTTAAATGTATTCAATATGTGTAAAAAGGAATAAAATATCATAATTCAGTTTAATAAAATACCATGTTCCCGACTCTAGCGGGTCCTATTATTTTTAATGTTTTTTTTTTAAATATTATTTTATATACTGTGTATGGTGGAGAGCTCCACTCGCCGAGTTTATTCGTAAACGAGAGACTCAACATTAATAAATTCGAATTTTGACGGTCTACTGACACTGGGATTCAGTTGTTAAGTTTTTAGAAAATGAACCTATTGTTTTATTGAAGTTATGTAATATAATATAATATTAAGAATTTGACTAGTGTTTCACAAGTGTTTTATTTAATTTATCGCTCCCTATTACTAGGGACTTAAAACATAACTGGTGAAATGTGGGTGTATTACCTATTAGGTACGAGTCTGTATTATCCTTCGGGGATCACAGGCCATCATGTGTTATTTAATTTATTGAGGGAACACATCCAAGATATTCTGAAGGCCTTGATAAATTGACATTTTATAAGACATTACGACGAAGATGGAAAAGTCAAAATCACTGTTTGGTTTTAGGCTGTCGCAGTCGTGTAAAAAGGTTTTGGATTTATATAAGTTGGAAACCGAAAAGACAGTGCATGGTGGCCCAGTGCTAACGGCGCCGACTTACTAACACAAATTAATAAGATAACACTACATTTTCGTAAGCCTAAAACTAACAACAACCCAACACACAACCCAACACACACACTAACATCGGTTAGTAAAAGTCCTCGTCAAAATCGGTCCAGCTGTTTCGGAGATTACCCAGAACAAACAGACAGACAGACGGATTGACAGACAGAAAACAAAAAAAATAAAAATGTGTTTTGTTATAAGTGCCGTATATTTTTAAATGCATTCAGTAAAAAACTGTTATTTTGATATTTCAAACTGGGTCTTCAATTGTATTTATATTATTTGTATAAATAAAAATGTACCTCCTAGTCCTATTAGAAAAGCTACATTCAATAATCCTACATAATTTGGATGTGTAGATTGATGACTAAAGTATTCGTGCATTAAAATTATATAAAAGTAGGAAGGATACATACAGTCGTGCACAACTGATCAAACTAGTCGCTAGGTATAAATTAGTTATGCCAACAAAGTGAAGTTACAGTAGTCGTCTCTCAATACACTCTGAGTCGTCAACATGTTGAGATCACTTCTTGTGTTTTTTGTCAGCTGTGTCGTGTTTAGTGTGGCTCAGGTAAAACAACCAGGTGGGTTTTTATCGATTTTCTAGTATGATTTAAATAAGTAGGTAAATGAGACAAACTTAAGTCTGCATAATTGCATACCTACGCATACAGGGTGAAACGGACCCTTCACGAAGCCGTCAACCAAGCATTCTGTACATCAAACTAAGTAACTTTAGCCAAAAATTATTGCTGGGAAACAACTTTTTTTTTGGGGTGAAAAATCACGTTTTACGGTAAAACTCAATGTAACGCACTCAGAACTGAATGCTGATGGACGCTTTGGATAGTTAACGGGTCATGGAGTTAATTAAAGTAAAATTTAAACCTTTAAAGGTGGTATTTAAAAAAAAACTTGTGCAAAAATTGGAACTTTGCCCTCCTATATCTACGTAACTAGAAGGTTCCCAGGTGTGGTTCAGAACAAAAAAAAAATATCGCAATGACGGGGAGAACAAGTGCCTTTTGGCTTCGTTAAGGGTCTTTTTACACCCTTTCTAAGTACAGGTATGTAATATAATTATGTATCTTATCAGATGTCGTTTGGTTTCTATGTAATTTATTTCGAAAAGACCTCAGATATTGAATAAAATTCGCTTCTTATGTTGTGAAGGTTTAAAGAGCTTAGTGTGCAGGTATTTACCTACAGGATAGGATTTTTTGGGACTAAAATACTGGTATTCAGCTGCGTCTGAAAAGACTGGAAGCCGAACGGGACGGAGTTGGGAAAAAAACCCAGCTATTAGGATTTTTGGAGACACCCGCTAGGGGAATTCACTCTGCTGTCGCACGTAGAAAAGTCGCAACGTCAAACGGAATTGTCAAATTGAGCGGTGACGCAATCGCACATACTGCGTGCGTAAAATCAACCTTGACCAGACTACATACTGATGGATTGCAGGCTCATAATACAGACTATAATCATTATAAAAGTCCAATTATATAACGACATATCAATCAAACTTGTTAATAAAGCAAGAAAACAGAAAAGTTATTAATTAAAATTATCAATTTAATCTTACTAATATTATAAAGAGGAAAGATTTGTATTTTTGTGTGTGTGTGTATGTTTGTAATGAATAACCCCAAAAACTACTGCGCCGATTTCAAAATTTTTTTCACCATTAGAAAGCTACATTATCCCCGAGTAACATAAGCTATATTTTATCCCAAAATGTTTAAAAAATAAATGTCCACTCTTGCAAAGCTGGGACGGGCCGCTAGTTTTTTATAAATTTATTGATTCTGTTACAATTAAAGTCGGATGTAGGGTACTTATAAAACAAAAGACATTGATTTTAACAATACTCGATAGTACCCACATTGTATACTAAGCACATAAATTATTTATTCATATAAAATATTTGCCTTGTAAAGTTTAATCACACTATACTCATCTCTGATTGTAACAACATTGGAAGTGACTAACGTCTAAGATACAGGCTCGGCCTAGTTTAGACATTAGGGTTCATTTTGATCTGTTTACTTATTTTCTGTACTTGTGACAATATTGTGATAAGTGTAAAATGTATATCCTGTTTTTCAATAAATATATTATTAATAATTTTGAGCTCAACTTAGGTTTTTAAACGTTAGAGTTTTCTGTGTTGAGAACCAGTCCGATATACATCTTCCTTGTTTTAAAATATAATCTAGGTTGTATTCAATTGTTCAAATCGCACATTGTTTACGGTTTTATAATTTTCTTTTCCATTTTTCAGAGTGTAGACCAAACGAGGTAAACAAATGCGTGGGGTGCCCTCCCGAAGATTCTTGCTATGATCGTGATCAGATTGCCTGCCCAGACGCATTCTTAGGTTGTAGATCAAGGTGCGTTTGTAAGGAAGGCTTCATCAGAAAAACTCTGGCCAGCGAATGTATACCAAAGGAAGAATGTGGTAAGTAATACAAGTCTGAAGGCTAGCGCTGGTTAGGGTGCGCCATGAAAAGTACTGGTATTCAGATGCATCCGGATGGACTGTAAGCCGAAAAGGCTAGGCAGATAATGGTGTATTTAGTATAAAAGTTGTGAAAGATCTTTAATACAACCTTCCTTTTCAGGACCTCCCTGTGAGATATTTACACACTACACAGAATGCAAAGAGTGCTCGAACGCAACCTGCTCTTCAATCACGAATCCGGTGAAATCTGACTGCGAAAGTAAAGAGTCATGCACTCCGGGATGCACTTGCTGGGACGGATATTACAGGGCAGACGAAAATTCGCCTTGTCTACATCGTTGCTCTTGTCCTGAGTTGGAAAATACAGACTTCTGCGAGTCTTGGAGAAAACCAAGACTCGGATAATTTACTGAACCTGTTAATTATTCGAAATTTGTAGGTACAAGGATTGATTTCTACTGTACCCTTATTTGTTGAAGTAATGTTGTACAATAAAAACATGTAACTGTGTTTAAAAAGAGTTTTATTTACGTGAAGTAGGCAATTAGAAAAATCTGAGGACCTCAGTAAAGTTACATTCCATCAGCGATAATGAAGGATCCAAAAGTTTAAGTTATCCTGTTCTGTATTATGTAGCGACTTGAAACATGCCTAGGCCCTTAAATCCTGAAAAATGACAAATGACACACCTTTATGCGGACTGCCACTACATCTATATTTCGCGAAGGAGTGAACTTAACCTACAATTCACCCATGCGCTGTTAAAATTGCGACGATAAAGAGGCCTGCACTTCGGGTACACTTGCTGGGACGGATATTACAGGGCAAATAAAGATTCGACTTGTCTACCTCGCTGCATTTGTCCTGAGTTGAAAGATACGATAAGGTGTGCGGTGGACCACTTAACCACCGTGAAAAATTATCTGAGGACTGGAATCCACAGATAGCTAACTCTCTTAGCTCAGAGCAACCTTTCTATTATCATTATAAGAGTTTTGCGGGTCTACTGGTACTGAGATTCAGTTACTTACTAAGTTTTAAGATCTCTAAACTATAATTTTGTTGAAGTGATAATATTGTGAGCAACACTTTTACTATTTTTGACAAGAATTTTATTTACCAGACAAGCAGTTCACCAGATTTCTATGAGAAGTTTCCTTAACGATACCTTCTCCACCCACATAACCCTTACAGCTTATGACAACTTTCGTTTTTCATTAAAAACATCATGTGCCTAGCCTTTTCCCAACTATGTTGGGGTCGTTTTCATTAATAACAAGGGTACAAATTTAGACTCCATGCTTATTTAGAACCTGAATATTGCCTTGTTTTAAAAGAGCGTTTACTCTTTAATTAATCATGGAAGGATCCCTAAATCAAACAAGAACAAACTGTATATAAACAGAGTCAAGCTTCCATTTTATCAATCAATTCACATTGTGTCTTCGATATGTTAAAACCTGTTCTTGTGATGTTCATCTGCTGTGTCGTGTTCAATGTGGTCCGAACATCTGACCCTGAGGACACACTGGGTGAGTTCAGTACTAAATCTTTCTGTAGTTGTTAGTATTAGGTGTTTACTCATGAAATTGCCGTTTTGTATACAAAAAGTTAGTCATTTTTTTCTAATAGTCAAACCCAATAGTCAAAGTATGCAACCATGCTATCGATGCATCTCTGCCAGCGCAGTGGTAGTTTTTCAAAGCCCTTGAAGAAATCAGGTGAAAGGAGTCTCTCTTGCCATGAAATCTGTCGGCGCCAGGTCTGGTGAATATATTGGATGACGAAGGACTTCCAACTAGACCACCAGAGAGTGACAATCACTTTTCTAGGGGTCAATTATCGTTTGGGGAATTTCCTCGGTGCTGAACCAGGATCTGACCAACATGATGAGCGCTTATGATTGTCAAAAATAATTATTTTTTTATCGCAACTGACAAATCCGTTCGTTCCTAGGTCTGTTATGCAACGCAAGACAAAAGTCAACGCGATCACCGCGCTGGCGATCAATTCGTCTGGCACCCATTTATCAAGCTTTTTTACCTTGCCAGTTTCACGTAAATGAACCTATATTGTTTTGATGCTAACGTTAAAAGCTGCTGCTAACTCAGTCGTAGATTGAGTATCGCCTGCTTCCACTATCGACTTTAATTCGTCGTTGTTGACTTTAGTTTTCGGGCAACCACGGAGTTCATTTTTCAGAACAAAATTTTCAGATCGGAAGCGATGAAACGAATAACGGGTCCAGCGTTCGTTTGTAGTGTTCACTGCGCATACGTCATTAATGTTGCAAGCCGTTTGCGCCGCATTGCTACCACGACGGAACTCGTATTCCATAATCACTCGTATTTTTAAAGTGCCCATACTGACGAAAAAGATTCAAATGTGTTCAAATATTTAGCCACCATAAATTACACTTCAAATTGCCAGTATTGTAGAACGGCAACTTTATAGGTAAAGACCTATTATTAATTTTCTTAGGGTATCTAAGTCACAGTACAGTAATAATTAAATAGACCACACATACCACTATCTTCTGTTAACTGTCCCTTTTTTATATTTCACAGAAGAGTGTGGGCCGAACGAAGTATTAAACGGTTGCGTTGGATGTCCTTCCGAAGATTCCTGTTATGATCGTGGTCAGACTCTCTGCCCACGCTTTTTCGATTCTTGTAGTCCCTCATGCCTTTGTAAGGAAGGCTTCATCAGAAAGACAATGGGAAGCGAATGTATACCAAAAGAAGAGTGTGGTGAGTTATGAGTTTATACATCCTGATACCTACATACTTTTTATATTGACTCTAATATGTGTGGACTACTAATTCTTTTTTGTTTGAAGTGTCTTCGATACACGTACAATCAGGAACTTGAGCATGCTTGCGGTTCATAATATTGATTATAAGTCTCAGTAAAGAAACAGTTCTTTTCAGGAGCCCCTTGTGATACATTTGAAGAGTATTCAGAATGCAAACAGTGCGCGAACGAAACCTGCTCTTCAATCACGAATCCAGTGAAACAGAATTGCGACGATAAAGAGGCCTGCACACCGGGATGCGTTTGCTATGACGGATATTACAGGGCAAATGAAAATTCGTACTGTCAGTATCGTTGCTCATGTCCCGAGTTGGAAGATACGCCGTATTGTGTGTGGTGGAGAACTCCATTCGACGCAGGATATACTGAATAACCTTCCTATTATTATTAAGGATTTGCTGGTCTTTTGTACTGAGATTCAGTTGTTAAGTTTTTAGGACCCTAAAATATGTTTTTGTTAAAGTAATAAGAAATGCAATAGAAACATTTAACTTTGTTTTGCAAGAATTTTATTTACTAGACGAGCAGTTCGCCGGATTTCTATGAGAAGTTTCCTTATCGATACCTTCTTCAGCACACCCACATCCCCCACAAACACACACCACCACATACACTGGCCACATTACCCTCACTGGTTATGATAACTTGTGTTTTTCATTCGTTGGCGGTTTAATGAGAAGAGCACTAGATTCCATGCTTGTTTAGAAGCGGAATATTGCCTAGTTTTAAAAGAGCGCTTTCTCTTTAATTAATCACGGAAGGATCCCTAAATCAAACAAGAACAAACTGTATATAAACAAAGTCAAGCTTCCATTTTATCAATCAATACACATTGTGTCTTCGACATGTTTAGACCTGTTCTTGTGTTGTTTATATGCTGTGTCGTATTCAATGTAGTCCAAACATCTGACCCTGAGGACACACTGGGTGAGTTCAATGCTGAATCTTTCTGTAGATGTATTAGGTGTTTACTCATAAAATTACTGTTTTGCATACAAAAAAATGTTAATTTTTGAAAAAAGTTTTTTTTATTTTCCATTTTTTGTTGTAATATTCTATACAAATATTTGCTATGCATTTATTTTACATTGTTAACAATACATTTCATGGTAATTTGCTTAACCCCAATACAATGGAACTTAACATCCCTAACTTTCGAAATGTGGGTGTACTGTACACATCTGCGTACCGCCTCAGAGCAAACAGGCATGATGTCATGACATGATGTTGTGTAAACAATAAACATCCAAGCGATTGCAGCAATCGCTACAGATTTGCTGTCTTTTATTCAAGAGTTCCGTACCATATCTCCGAAGTCCATGATCAGATCATGACAATGGGACCAACTTCGGAGTATAATCTTTTAAATAAAAAAATAAATTTCCAAATCGGTTCAGGCGTCTTTGAGTAATCGGTGAACATACTTAAAAAACAGATTCCGAAAGGAGGAGAACTTCTCCTCCTTTTTTGAAGTCGGTTAAAAAGTTAAAGTCATTTTTTTCTATTACTCGAAGTATGCACCCACGCTATCGATGCATCTGGCCACACATATCACTTTTAAATTTGTGGCTTATTACAGCAATCTCCTGTTAACCGCCACTTTCTTTTATATTTCCCAGAAGAGTGTGGGCCGAACGAAGTATTAAACGGTTGCGTTGGATGCCCTCCTGAAGATTCCTGTTATGATCGTGGAAAGACTCTCTGCCCAGACTTTATCGAATCTTGTAGTCCCTCATGCATTTGTAAGGAAGGCTTCATCAGAAAGACAATGGAAAGCGAATGTATACCAAAAGAAGAGTGTGGTGAGTTCTGAGTGTATACATCCTGATACCTACATACTTTTTATATTGACTCCAATATTTGTTAACAACTAATTCTTTTTTAAAAACACTTGTAAAGTAGCTAAAGCCTTATTTATTTGCAACAAGATTAAATCTGCCGATAACAAAATAAAGACGGTTGGAAAATTATCAATGGTGAAACTAATAGAAATAAAAAATGTAATGATGATAATATCACACTAGAGACTTCACGTGGTCTTCTGAAGTCTAAACACGAAGGAAGATGCTCAAGAATTTGTAGATTTCTTCACTAGGCTCCCATTAAAACTACTGAAACCTTAAACTCCTAATCCTTGCCTTCTATTGATTTATTAAGAGTGAACGTTCAGCCCGTGCGATGAAGTAAAGCAAGTTCATGCCAATTTTCAAATCCGGGGACAGTAAAGACACCAATAACCATAGACCCGTATCCGTTTTTCCGGTTTCCTGCAAAGTGTTTGAAAAGGTAATGCTTAATCAAATGCTCAACCACTTTAAAACCAATAAAATCTTACATGAGAAACAGTATGGTTTCACCAAAGGACGTTGTACGACTGACGCTGGTGTCACCTTATTAAAACACATATTTACTGCATGGGAAGAGGCACAAGATGGCACAGGAATCTTCTGTGACCTCTCTGAAAGCATTTGATTGCGTTAACCACGAAACCCTACTCTTAAAACTTGAACATTACGGTTTAGGGAAACTTACGCTCAGTTTAGTGAAATCGTATTAAAACGATAGACATCAGAAAAAAAACGAAGTGCATAAGTTTTGTTCTACCTAATGTCAAAAGTAGTGATTGTGACATAGTATTGCATCAATAGAAACTAGAATTTTTTGATAAATATGCTTTCTTGCGGATCGCGGTCGATTCAAAGCTACAACGGGGTCCTACTTTAACACCTCTTGCAGGATGGCTGAGTTCAGCAGCATATTCTGTTAGAAAAATCCGTCAATTTACTGATGTAGATACCGCGAGGCTAGTCTATTTTAGTTATTTTCATAGTATTATGTCGTACGGTATTTTACTATGGGGACGGGCTGCAGACATCGAGTCTATATTTATTCTGTAGAAAAGTGCCATCAGAGCCATATATGATCTACGTAGGCGCGATTCTCTAAAAGAACTGTTCAAGGAAATGAACATCATGACAGTGAAAACATCATGTACGATAGGAAAAATCTACATTTATTTAGTAACAGAGGTGACAGGCGAGAAAGTTTCTTCGAGATGATCCTACACCTGCCAGCAGGAACTTTAACATGCTCGCGGTTCATAATATTTACATAGTCACATTAAAAACTTTTTTTTCAGGAGCACCTTGTGATATATTTGAAGAGTATACAGAATGCAAACAGTGCGCGAACGAAACCTGCTCTTCAATCACGAATCCAGTGCAACAGAATTGTGACGATAAAGAGGCCTGCACACCGGGATGCGTTTGCTATGACGGATATTACAGGGCAAATGAAAATTCGTATTGTCAGTATCGTTGCTCATGTCCCGAGTTGGAAGATACGCCGTATTGTGTGTGTTGGAGGACTCCATTCGACGCACGATGCACTGAATAGCCTTCCTATGATTATTAGAGATTTACTGGTCTATTGGTACTGAGATTCAGTTGTTAAGTTTTTAGGACCCTAAAATATTTTTTTACCGATCCTGACGGGTCCTATTTTTTTTTTTATTTTTTTTTAATATTTTATATATTGAGTATGTTGGAGAGCTCCACTCACCGAGTTTTTTCCTAAACGAGAGACTCAACATTAATCAATTCGAATTTTGAAGGTATACTGATCCTGGGAGTTATTATGTTTTTAGAAAACAACCTATTGTTTTGTTGAAGTAACGGAATATAATATAAAGAATATCACAAGTGTTTTATTTAATTTATCGTTCCCAGATACATGGGACTTAAAACATAACTAGCGAAATTTGGGTGTATTACCTATTAGGTAAACCTCTGCGTACTGTAATTCCCCAAGGGCTAGCCTTTGGGGATTACAGGCGTGATGTTATGTGTTATTTAATTTGTTAAGGGAACGAGGTCTTTCTTTATCGTGTGGTTAGTTCGTAACCTGGTGTCAGAGTTTTTATGCCGCCCATGGGCCTCTGACTTGGCTTTACATGCCGTCAAGAAATATCTCTCAGGCAACGAGGTGAAGTAGGTGAAAACGTAAAGTCAGCAACGAAAGTCCATAAACATATACTAATTTACAAAACACCTGAACACTACAACGGACCATAAATCACTTACCAGAATAGAGTACAAAATAAGGTTATCATTTCAATGTTACAAAAACGCTAAGCATTAATACGTTATAAGTCGCTAAACATCATTGCAGCATAAGTCAGTAGCTATCATTTTGCCGTAAGTCGCTAAACATGTTATGCGCGAGTTTTTTTAACTTGATGATGACTTTTTTTTCGGATGGGTACGTTCAGTGATAATGGCCCTGACTTCATCATCTACCTAGCCTTTTCCCAACTATCTTTGGGGTCGTCTTTCAGTCTAACCGGATGCAGCTGAATACCAGTATTTTACATGGAGCGACTGCCTATCTGACCTCCACAACCCAGTTAGTACTGGGTAATATGATACCCCTTGGTAAGACTGGTTGTCAGACTTTTTGGGCCACTGACTACAAGACTGTCAAAGATCTACAAATAACACCCGGGCCCAACGGCTTAACGTGGTTTCCGAGGTACGGAGGAAACTCGGTATGTAACGGTCACCCATCCACAGACCAACCTAGGCAAGCGCGGCTTAACCTAAAGATCGACCCGAGTGGCTGTTATTATTTAGCCACGAGCTCCTCAACCTGACTGACTTACTAACACAAATTAATCAGATTATAATTCAATTTGCTTTTTCACGCGCTATACTTTCGCAGGTTAAAGGAGAAGCAAAGGTATGATGCCGCAAAACAGCCTAATATTAAAATAAAACAATTTTTTTTTTTTTTAAAGTTCCACGTCTGTTGTTTCTGCTGAATAATAGGTAACTGACGGAGCCGTTGGCGCAGTGGCTGAGAGATTGACTGCTGCGCTGCGTGTCACGGGATCGATTCCCGCTTTATTATTATTATGAGCCTGTTGTGGCCCACTGCAGGGCAAAGGCCTCCCTTCCCTCTTTCGATTCCTGCACGGAACAAATATATGTATGGCCTACAGGTAGTTGTTCCGGGTCTGGCTGTTTGTGTTTGTGAGTTCCAATGTTTGTAAACGAACCCACGATTCAAGAGAAATTCTTAGTGCGGGGCAATATATTTTTTAAATAACAAAAAAAAAAAAAAAAAAAAATCATATCTAATAATCAGCCATTGTGCTGCATAATAGGTAACACCCACTCTAATAATCAGCCAATGTTGCAGCTGATATACATAGCTTCGGTGTTATAGTAGTCGCCAAACTTCTAGTTCGCTCTGAAGTTGTGACGAGTGGAGTCGCAGTAGCAACATGACACCTGTCACCGGGACACGCCGGGGGGGCAGGAGCGGAGCACACCCTCTCACCACCCGCGCTAACTCGCGTGCGCTCCTGCGCTGCGTTTTGTTATGCGCAGCCGCTGCAACTTCAGGGCGAACTAGAAGATTGGCGTGACCTATACTTAGTATATAAACAGAGTAGGCAAAGCTTCCATTCATCTATATCCATTGAGTCGTCAACATGTTGAGACCTTTTCTTGTGCTGTTTATCTGCTGTGTCGTGTTGAGTGTGGTCCAGACAGCTGTTAATAAGCATAAACTGGGTGAGTTCAATACTAAATCTCTATGTAGGTGTTAATACCGGTGGTGTTCTATGGTTGTGTGTTGCTGTGGTCCGTAGCTCTTTGCCAAGAGCCAGCCATGTTGATGAGGAGGGTTTCACGAAAGTAGAAAGGAAGAAGAAGAAGCCTTATTCTCGTAACCTGTGTGGCACCGCACCGAGTGGGCATCTAGGACAATGTGCAAAATAAATACATCGGTAACCTACCATTTTTTTATTGGTAGCTCAATAAAACTATTTACTTTTATTAACACTTTTTTTTCTATTTTTCAGATTGTGGAGCAAAAGAAGTATACAAATGCGTGGGGTGTCCTCCGGAAGATTCCTGTTATGATCGTGATCAGATTAACTGCCCAGCTGCATTCTTGCCTTGTAGTCCCTCATGCGTTTGTAAGAAAGGCTTCATTAGAAAGACTCTGGACACCGAATGTATACCAAAAGAAGAATGTGGTTAGTTATGCAACTATACAAGGTGTAAACAGACCCTTCAGGAAGCCGTCAACCAAGCATTCTGTACATCAAACTAAGTAACTCTACGCAAAAATTATTGCTGGGAAACGACTTTTTTTTTGGGGTGAAATATCACGTTTTACAGTAAAACTCAATGTAACGCACTCAAAACTTAGTGTTGATGACTGCTTTGAATAGTAAACGGGTCATAGAGTTCATTAAAGTAATTTTAAAACCTTTAAAAGTGGTATTTTAAAAAAACTTGTGATAAAATTGAAACTTTGGCCTCCAATATCTTCGTAACTAGAAGGTTCCCAGGTATGGTCCAGAATAAAACAGATATCGCAATGACGGAGAGAACAAGTGCCTTTCAGCTTTACACCCTTTATGTACAATCCTAATTACTTCTATTTATCTGTATATTTAGCCTGTAGTATCCTGCTACCGGGTAAAAGTATCGCCCTCCCACTATTCCCCGCACTCATCAATAACACAGAGGTAAAAGGGACAAAAATTCTAAGTGAATCCTGATTTCACTTAGAATTTTTACCACGATGTTGCGATTCTATGCATAAAGAGTGTGTTTATAAAATGCCTTTAATCACGAATTCTATTGAGGCACAGCAAAGCGTGATCGGGTTAAGCTATTAATATAAAATGAAACATTCCTTTGCAGGAACTCCTTGCGATACATTCGAATATTATTCGGAATGCAAACAGTGCGCGAACGAGACGTGCTCTTCAATCACGAATCCAGTGAAACAGAGTTGCGACGATAAAGAATCATGCACTCCGGGATGCACTTGCTTGGACGGATATCACAGGGCAGATAAAGATTCAACTTGTCTTAATCGCTGCTTATGTCCTGAGTTGAAAGGAACGCCCGAAGGTTGTAGGTGAGAACTCCAGTCCACGGGTAATTTTCTGAACGAGCGATCCAGTCGTTATTTTTCAAATTTTTGAGGTTTGCTGGTACTGAGATTCAATTGTTAAGTTTTTAAGTACCTAACTCATTAGTTTATTGAAGGTATGTAATGCAATAAGTATAATATAAATAATATGTTTAACAAGAGTTTTATTTTTTTATTAACTATCAAGAAAATGAAGTAAAGTAGGTGAAGAAGTAGGTAATTCACTTCCAGGATATTCTGAATGCCTTGACAAAGTGACATTCTATCAGTGAGAGAAAACTCAATAAAACTCTTTTTTTTTTGGACATTCGTGATCCAAAAATGGTTTTGTACTGTCTTATGGTACCGGAAAGCTTGTCAGTTTTATCCGTCGTTGAATAATGACGAAACAGCCCCATAGGCATTTCAATATAAACCCTGGATCCTGAAAACAACCTATCTACTATATTTAAAAAAAAATACAACAAAAACCAAAAAAAAACATACAAAAACGAAAACTTTAAACTTTTTTTTTCCTTGTTCTGTATGAATGTGTTGTGGTTGTTGTTGGACTCGGACCCCATGGCTCCAGAGTTTCAACCCCAAACGGCTCGAAAATATAGTTTCCACAGAGGTTTCTATATCTACGCCGCTTGAGGTTCTCTGCAGCCGCAGCGGCAGCGTCAGCACAGCACGATGAGCTTGGAAGATGAGATGGCGCAAAAGTACCGACGCATATTGCGTCCCACACTAAAGGCCTACCCATCTTCCAAGGAAACAAAGACATGCCGTCCGGTTTTTTGCCATCGTCGCGTGCCAAGCCACGGGGTTCTAAAACAGCCGGAACGCTGACCGTGACAAGAGCTCGTCGGATGTTGTCGTTTATATTTGCGTGCCGTGCAAAACGGCCCAAAAACTTAGGTATAATTATATCCCATACCATACCCTAAAAAGAGAGATTTTATTTTACCACTTTGTCGGCGTAACTAATCTGTTTAATCAAGCCAATTACAGCTTTCTAGTACTAAGAGTCTTTGAGCTAAGCTGCAGACAGACGGACATGGCGAAACTATAAGGGTTCCTTGTTGAGTACGGATCCCTAAAAACAACTACACCGAAAGATGTTTTGGATTTTTTCTTTTCTATTAAGTACCTATCTTTATTGATCGAGGGATCTTTTATTTTTGATGGAACATGGCAGCCCCCTAGTTTTTTACTGACAATGGTTCGTATTTTAAACTATCTATCAGTCAAAACATTCATAACTCATAATAGAATCTAGCTAGTGGAAGTACCGATGTGCAAACAAATATGGCCTGAGATTAGAATAAAACAAGCGACCTTCGATAATTTTGGACTGTTTTTGCATCTTTTGCGGTTCGTCAATGATCGTGCTTGCACCGCTGTTATAAGTATCAACAGTAAAAAAACTGCTTCGACAAGTACTTATTAGTGTGCACTGCTCTATGTGTTAAGGAGAAGTTTTTTAATACCATGCGTATTTGTTACTTTAAATTGTTATTATTGAAGAGGCATGCACCCCGGGATGCACTTGCTAGCTCGGATTAGAGCAATTGAAAAGTCGCCGTGCCAACATGTTTGTTTTTGTCCTGGGATGAAAGGTGGACCAGGTTCATCTTTGACACCAGTACTTGGATGATTTTCTAAATGATTTACGTATTATAATGAACTCTATTGAGATATACAGGTAGGTACCTACACCTTAACTAAAGTAACAATAATATAAAACATAAATTTACGAGCACAACAATAACACCCATGTGCCTACTTTAAACGCGGTGAAACTATCACTGTGTCATGGGCTTTAATAAATAAAGGGTGTAAAAAGACCCTTAACGAAGCCGAAAGGCACTTGTTCTCCTCGTCATTGTGATCATTTTTTTGTTCTGGACCATACCTGGGAACCTTCTAGTTACGGAGATATTGGGGGTCAAAGTTCCAATTTTTTCACAAGTTTTTTTTTTAAATACTATTTTTTAAAGTTCTAACTTTACTCCAATTACCTCCATGGTCCGTTTACTATTCAAAGCATCCATCAGCAATAAGTTTTGAGCGCATTATATTGAGTTTTACCGTAAAATGTGATATTTGACCCCAAAAAAAAATTCGTTTCCCAGCAAAAATTTTTGCGTAAAGTTACTTAGTTTGATGTACAGAATGCTTGGTTGACGGCTTGGTGAAGGGTCTGTTTACACCCCGTATGTATTGTATTTTTCTATGATTGTACTCCTCAGCTCATGCACACCTTGCATTAGCGCATAAGATGTTGTGCACTTAGTTCTATTATTTTCTACAATTACCCTTTTACGAGTTTACTAAAACTGTTACGAAATTCTAATGTCATTTTTGTTACTGACTTATTATACCAACCCACTACGCAAATCGGCCTCATGTATTTATAAGTTATAATATTGTATTTTCTCTGTAAGTGATTGTAAATCTTTTGAGAAAATAAATGTCTAAAACCGTAACAAAAAACTAAAAAATGCCGTCAAAAAACTCTTCCCCAACGCTGTCAACTGGTAACGTGCCCAAGAGACTGGCAGCGTTGTCACGTAGTAGGTAGTCGTTGCCATGCAACGACTACCTAAACTATTACTATTTGTTGAAGCAATGTAACGCAATAAACATCTAAGTAACAGTTTTATTTTATTTATTAATAAATCCTAGTTTTTGAGTACGTTACCTACCAGAGTAGTTAATAGGCCCAGGCCGTCCGGAAAGTAATCCAACATTCAGAATATCATCATCATCTGCCTAGCCTTTTCCCAACTATTTTAGGGGTCGGCTTCCAGTCTAACCGGATGCAGCTGGATACCAGTATTTTACATGGAGCGACTGCCTATCTGACCTCCACAACCCAGTTAGTACTGGGTAATACGATGGTAAGACTGACATTCAACATTTAGGATAGTAAAATGAAAAATCCGGCAAAAAAACTCGGCGAGGCCATTATGAATAGTGCGCCGGACACTGAGGTGCTACTGCGAAATTCCTGATAGAATTTTATGAGAAGAAAAAAAAATTGATTATAAAAAGACTTTGAAGGACCTAGGAATCCAGGACCGTATTTACTGCTGCGTCAATGATAAGGGGCACTCAGGCTGCAGGGGCCCCCGAGCAAGAACTCGTAAAATGATTTCCACAATCTCTATTTTATTGTGACGAGAGGTCGCGATTAATGCTTTTATTTATGGCTACAAGTTTAAGATATAGTTAGTAACCGACACATAAATTAATCTAAGCAGAAGTACAAAAACGATGAAAGAAATCGAAGTGTAAATGGGGCGACATTCTCCGGGTCTCTAATCAAGATGGGCAATTGGGCGTGCCCCAGGGTTCATTTCTCGGTCCTTTCCTATTTCTTGTTTACATTAATGATCTCCCTTATCTGATGGCCAAATTATCGGCTAGAAGAATTTCAAATTTGCTGATGACACTTCGCTAATTTTTTACTCGACTGCGGCGAAGCCCAAAAAGAGGGTTATTTAAATAGATAGAAAAGATACGAACGTCTTACACGTCAACAAAAGTCTAACTGTTCTTCCGAAATGGTTCGCAGCTAACAATCTTATACTGAATGCGAACAAAACAAAATGTCTGAAGCTACTGTAAGAAAAAACTGTGAAACAGCGAATTAAATTTACAAAATAAAGCTATGGTACGTAAAATTAATAGCAGGTATTTCCACCTCTGGCCCTGATGACCTGCATGCGATCAGGCACGCTGTGGATTATGTTTTTAATGTCCACATGGGGTGTTTCTTCCCAGGCGGCCACCACAGCGGTTTTCAACTGACTGATAGTCTCTGGAGGGTTGGGACTGGATCTGATGCATCTTTTTAGCATCTCCCAGACATGTTCTATGGGATTCGTGTCTGGGCTTTGTACTGGCCTGTGTTAGGTTGGGCATTATCTTGCATTAAGATAAAATTTTCGCTCCCGATTAATCCAACGAATGGTTGGTAAAACGTGTTCTTGGATGATCTCTTAAATGTATTGCCTTGCCGTTAGACGACCTATGTCTTCTCCACACACGGTTCGGCAATCTGGATCTCAGTCAGTCCGTCAGTCCACAGAACTTTACTCCTGTGCTCGTGAGTCCAATTTGCGAGTTCGCGAGGGAACCGAAGTCGAGCTACGCGATGGTGCCGGGGCAGTTCTGGTCTTCGAGCAAGCAGATCCCTCACTTACGTTGACCCCTATTGCCGGTTGTAGCCGCTGCCGTATTTTGACCGCAGTAAGGGACTAATTACTCAAAACTGCAAGAGCGATAAATTATGAAATTTATCGCTCTTGCAGTTTTGAGTAATTTATAAAATCGAATTTTAACTCACCCGCGTGTTTTCCAGTAACCAACTAACGTTAAGTGCCCCTCTTAAATTAAGCAAAACCAATGTCCTGACAAACTGCATCTAGAAATTCTCATACGCGATACCAAAATCACCTGTTATCGGTTTGTTTATGTTTGGGCCACATTCCGTGCCGCTGAGTGTAGGTAGTACCAACCTAACATATTGTTTGGATCTAAGTCCAACCTATTGTTTATGCGATCGTTTTTGTTTATTTTGTAAAAAACGACATTACCCTCCTCTTGGGCCTAGGGACCCCAGAAAGAAATGGATACAGGGGCCCACTCAGGACTAGCTACACGGTGTGCAAGAATCATGCCCGAAAACGAACTATCCAGTTCAAGAATAAGAATATAGTTTATCAAGTAAGTGTCTCATTTTATCATTTATAATGTAACATATTATACCTAACTTTTTTTTTTTTAATGATCTGTTTGAAATGAAAGTGACAAGCTATATTCAATGCTCAATGATAATTCTATTTAAACTGCCTCCTGCTTAATTCGCACAGGTATAGAGTTAATACTTTAGTGTGCTATTGAGATTGCGCCTAGATAAATTATGGAATCAAGCGTCACTTTGCAGATTTTCTAAAATATGTAATAATAAAAATTGCACTGCTACCACCGTTTCGGCCCCAGGGCCCCCCCTTAACATTATTTGGGCCCATTAAGGCCTAGCTACGCTACTGCCTGCATAAATCATCGCCAAAAACTGCATAAATAAACCGAGACAAGTCTACGTTTCATCAATTCACATCGAGTCGTCAACATGTTCAAATCATTTCGTGTGTTGTTATTCTTCTGTGTAGTTCAGGCTAGTTTTGCTGAGTCTTACCGCAGACTCATACACGATGACTACGCTAACACAGATAGAGAGTACTCGAACTATACTCCACGAAAAAGCAAGTATCTTAATTTAATATTACCACAATATTTGAAAGAATGAACTGTTTCATACGAAGGTGCAATACTATAAATTGTTCAAATCAGTTTTCAACTGACTTTATTTTCATTCAATACAACTCAATATTCAAAATTAATATGCAAGTGTTAATTAAATTAACTTAAGAATAATTTATAACTAATGATAAAGTCACAGAAATGTTTGAAGTGGGTTTTAAAGTAATTTTTCCAAGAACAGATGTTTGTTTATAAATTATGTATTTAGAGATTAAATAGAGTCACAAAATACGCGGTCAAAACGTATGGTCGCAACATTGAAGTGAAATTATGAAAAAAATATATAGGGGCGGTCCTCCATACATGTAAAAGTCCCGTCATGTAAAAAGAACGCTGAGCGACAGTGGAGGGGACGTTATCCAGTCGCGTCCTAAAGTACTAAGCTATTGTTTTATAATATAAGTATAATTGTTTCAATGTAGAATCGTGATAGGTACTTTACTAGCTACTTAGTACTTTCGAAACGGCTGGAATAAAAAAAAATAGAAATTTGAGCGGTCAGCGTTCTTTTTACGTGATGGGACCTATAACTGAGGTTTACAATAATTAATTTCTACATATAGGTAGAATTTTTTATTTTTTTATTTTCCTGGGAATGCCAGGCCGCCATAGTAATTTAGGCCCGGAGTGCTCACATGTAAGACCGAATGCTAATATTAGTATACACCACAAATAATTTATTGATAAAAGAAAATTAATGAAAAAACTCAGTTTCCAAATTATAAGGTTTTTTTTTCGATCGGCGCATTATGTAGATCATTTATTATTATTATGTACTTGTTGTAAGTAGATTGTAATTTATGTGTTAATACAAAAAATGCATTGGAATTTCTTTACACACAAGGACTAATAAGTAAAGTACAGACGCCAGCACATCAAGCTACCCGAAACTGTCAAATTTTCCCAATCAACCTTGAACCTAATGCTTTAGCGATAAAGTTGAAAATATAAGAAATTTGACAGATTGTAGTAGCTTGATGGGCTGGCGTCTGTACAAATATGTGTAAACGCTTAAGTTAATTTTTGCAACAAATCTTTAATTTTTCGCTATTGAGGTTTAGGATTCTATTTAGATGAAACTGAGATTTTCTATTTGCACGTAATTCCACTTTATTCAGTAGTACAGCCACAGATACAGAATTTCGTTATTGTTTCAATATTTTTTATTTTTTCAAATGTTTTCAACCTCTATCTCGTCGTGAATAGCAGATATAATAAAATTTACATAATATTTTTTAATAAAACAAATTTCTTGGGCATTCTTGGGCCTAAAATCGGCATTCCCCTTTATATTTGCAAACCTCAGCTGTCGGGTGACTATCGGCAGCCCTTGGAAAATGTTATCGAGGTGCCTAAAATACTATTTTTTTAAGTCAATAATTGGTGGGATTGCGCTTCTAAAGCCGTAAAAATTGCATAACATTTAAAATAAGAGGAGGAAAATCCTGTAAAAATGTGGGCTTGTAGTACGTAAAAAGAGCTAAGTATTAAGAATAAGATTTAATATTTAGTGAGATATGTGACTTGTTCGTGAAACTGCAGCAGTAGTTAACTTTGTTTTTCATTGCAAAGGTTCATGTAAATGTTTGGCCATTTGAAACGCACAGTATCTGCAACTGGTCAAGCAAGACAGTATGATCAGGTGAAACCAATTAAAGTTAATTAATTAACTTAACATATCTTTTAAAGTTCAAAAGATATGCTGTTTACGAGTTCATCACCATGAGGAAATATATTGTATTTATTGTAATCTATTGCACAATGGCATTAGGGGAAAAACTTACCTACAATCGTTTGGAGACTGGTACAGAAACGGATGCAAAAAGCGTTATAAAAACTGTTTGATCTAAAAACAATGCTATTGATTCACAGACCGCAGAAACAAAGGTTATTGCACACGTTTAAACTTAAACAGCTTAATGCTTGTTTAGTTACCACTGACGTACGGCGTGCAGGCAAACTATTATCTACCTACTTTTTACCTTTATTTACCTATTACTATATTACTACAGTATTCCTAGCCAGGAATCAAACCCTTTGATTTCGGGAAAAAAAAATACTCACAGTATTAATACACCATTCGATAGTGCCGTGTGTCATTACTTCCGAGAATTTGATCCTTATTAGCGACACTATCGAATGGTGTCATAATACAGTGTGTTTTTTTCAAAATCAATGGGTTCGATATCTGGCTAGGAATATTGGTTTTTCAAAAATCTAATGATGCAATTTTAGTTTTCATCAAAATCGGGCCTGCTATTCCCCAAAGTTTCGGATTTGGCCATCCATGCCCGCTTGGAAAATTCACTCTCTATACGCGTTCATAGTTAAAACTAAACTTGTTTTAATTTTTACAAAAGCTATTTTTTTTAAAGTGTAATTTATTTCGTTTTCAGGTTCTAAAGATTGCGCGCCAAACGAAATATTAAAATGCACAGACAGATGCTCTACTGAACAAACTTGTAGAGGACGTCTACAAGAATCAGGGGTAACTTGTTGGTCAGAAGACCCAACTTGTGTAGAGAGATGTGTGTGCAAGCCGGGTTTCTTTAGAAATACTGAGAACGGCCTTTGTGTAAGAGAAAACCAATGTGGTAAGTTATCAATGGAAAAATATAATTTGAAATCGTAAAGTTCGACCATCAGGAGAGACATGTCCATAATACGTAGTGTCCAACCGAAGGGTTGATTTCTGCCGGAAGCCTTTTATCGGCAGAAGTTGGTGGCAAAAATGTCAAGGAAACAAACAAAAGTAAAGTTATTTTCCAATTTTTTGTGGTTTTTTTTTGAGTTTTTATTTAGCCTTTTTAGCTGTAGTATCACACATTAATCTATGTCAAGTATCAATTTTACATTGTAACAAGAAGTTATTAGCACATCATCCACATAGACGAAGAACAAAAAATGCATATTATAGAGGATAACTCAAAAAGTACCGAAGTAAAGTTAATAAAATTTATATGGGACCACCGCGCTAGCTTCCTCTACTAAACGAAAAAGAAACACTAAAATTGGACCAGTAATCGCGGAGAAATCGGATATACATTAAAATAAAGATGCTTGTCGAATACATAGCCTCCTCCTTTTTCAGAAAAAAATTACCTTGCAAGTTTGTCAAAGATAAAAACACTTCGAAACTTGTGGACCTTGGCCTCACGTGTCACCCCTTCCATCGCACTCTCGTAACAATTCGTTGAATTTCGGCGGTTCCCAGAAACCTTTGACTTCGGCTAAAAGTTCGGCCCATTTTGGTCGAAGTCGAAGGATATGTTTTTGGCCTAAAGCGGCCGAAGCTGAAGCTTCGGTCGGACACAATAATTATAATAATATGGAAATAAATGTTTATTTTTTACTGGATGAGTCAAGAATTACTAACTATGTCGAATAGTCCGGAACTTCGGTCATACTAGTTTTTCCAAAAAGCTGAAAAGTCCGGAAGATAGGCCTAGACGCTGGATATAAGTTGGGTCCGATGGTTACCATAGGCGAGAATTAGGTATAACTTGCAAGTGGTTAACTATGGTTGTATTAATAAACAATCTTGCTTAATTACTAACCTTTATACTTTTCAGACAAATGTCCGGGTCCCAACGAACACTTCGCATGCGGTCCATGCGACAAACTCTGCGACACGCTTCATTTACATAACAAGACTAGCTGTCCTGGTTATAGCGACAATGACTGTCGTCCCTCCTGCTACTGCGATGACGGATATGCAAGAGACGATGGCGGTGTTTGCATACCTATAGATGAATGTCGTGAGTATTAATTTCGAAGATATCTAAATATTTTACTTTATAAAGTACGGGCGGGTACCTATCGTATTCTAGAGGCTAGTGCCGGATTAAGCAAGCGCAGTGCCAGTAGCAAATTCTATCGAGGAGACATTGATCTGCCAGAGAGGGTACAACCCAAAAAATATTTTGCTAACTTCGTTCACAAATAATTTGACGTGTGCCCAGAGCTAACTTTTAGAAATATGATAAAATTTATATTTATTGTTGTAGCTTTTGATACGACAAACTATTCATTGGCTAATTGTCCATTATAGCGATGGGGGGGGTGGGGCAGGCCCAGTACCTAAAACAAAACTAAAAAAATTAAAGGGAATTAGGAATTACTTAAAGAAAACTGTCGTTTGACAATTTATATGCAAGAACTAACTTTGGCGACTTATACGAGCTCGAAAATTTTATCATTCACCTCGAATACGAAAATAGAACGAATTTTGCCAATTTTTAAAAAAATGTCGTGTATACAAAGAACGTAGGAAAATTGGGGTAGGTTATATTTTCATACTGAAATAAGGGTTATGCAGAAACTTTGTCAACTAATTTAGAGAAGTTTCCAAAAACATAGAGCGAGCAGAGCGAGCACAAAAATTTGGACAACCCTCCTATGATAAATTAGGTTATTTTTGCTCATTTATTCAGAAACGAAAATTGGATAAAATTGTCAACTTATATTTAATTGATTACCTAAGCATAAGATGTATTAGCGAGCGTAGCGAGCTCGAAAATTCTAGTATTTTAACTGAGATAGGTTGGTTTCTCTATATTTGACCGAGATTTGGGGGGTTTAACCATCCCCCCCTCTGCCTAGCCTGCCCGCATGGTGGGATTGTACCGATCATCATTGGTTGGTTCCAGAAATAGTTTATTTTATGCATTTATACAATCAATAGTAGAAAATTAGTCTTACAAATAAAGAGACTATTTCAACAATTTGAATCGAGCCATTACAATTCTGCGACCACACTGAGTGTCCAGTAAAGGTTCACGCACATTATGTCGGGCCGCAGCGGGGTGGAGCGCCCCCGGCATAGTGTGCTAGTTTCATATAAAATATATATGAGCGATTTGAGCAGATTTTTGCGCTGCGACCCGACCGTGCTTACACGCACATGTCACTTATTGTAGAGCCGATTGTACGATTCAAATTCTGTACATACGAGCATTTTTTTGTAGTACACAGGGCGACATTTATCAAGCTATACATTTCCAGTAAACATGGCATGTATAGATTTCCTGTGCAATGAGATCTACATAAACTGGTTTTGTATCACTTGATTAGTCGTCGTGTGTACTTGTGCGTTTGCCATAAGAATTTCTGTGTTTCATTTTCGCCAACAAAGTAATCGGTTACCGATTGTCTGACGTGGATTGTATTAAGGTCCCAGCACACATATCAGCTCGGCAAGAGATCGTCACCGTATCAACTCGAGCCATTCAGTATTATTTTCATGAAACTCCCTACTGCAACGCAAACTAATCGGACGCTGACGGTCCCTATCCGAGTTGATGTGTGCTATTTTCCTTATGTCGGAAAAGCTGTTTATTTTTCAAGTGTAATTTATTTCGTTTTCAGTTTCTAAGGATTGCGCGCCAAACGAAATATTAAAATGCATAGACAGATGCCCTGCTGAACAAACTTGTAGAGAACGTAGAGAACAAGAATCAACGGTGACTTGTTGGTCAGAAGACCCATCTTGTGAAGAGAAATGTGTGTGCAAGCCGGGTTTCTTTAGAAATACTGAGAACGGCCTTTGTGTAAGAGAAAACCAATGTGGTAAGTTATCAATGGAAAAATATAATTTGAAATCGTAAAGTGGGACCTTGAGAGAGAGAGAGAGAGAGAGATGAGAGAGAGGGAGAGAGAGAGATGAGAGAGAGAGAGAGATGAGAGAGAGAGAGAGAGAAATGAGAGGAGAGACATGTCCATACGTAGTGTCCAACCGAAGGGTTGATTTCTGCCCGAAGCCTTTTATCGGCGGAAGTCGGTGGCAAAAATGTCAAGGAAACAAACAAAAGTAAAATTATTTTCCAATTTTTTGTTTTTTTGGAAGTTTTTTTTTTAAAGTTTTTATGCTGAAGCTTCGGTCAGACACTATAATTATAATAATATGGAAATAAATGTTTATTTTTTACTGGATGAGTCAAGAGTTACTAACCATGTCAAATAGTCCGGAACTTCGGACATACTAGTTTTTCCAAAAAGCTGAAAAGTCCGGACGATAGGCCTAAACGCTGGACATAAATTGGGTCCGATGGTTACTATTCGCGAAAATTAGGTAAAACTTGCGAGTGGGTAACTATGGTTGTATTAATAAACAATCTTGCTTATTACTAACCTATATAATTTTTAGATGAATGTCCGGGTCCCAACGAACACTTGGAATGCGGTGGTCCATGCGATAAGAACTGCGACACGCTTCATTTACATAACAAGACTAGCTGTCCTCGTTATAGCGACAGTCATGACTGTCATCACCGCTGCTACTGCGACGACGGATATGCAAGAGACGCTGACGATGTTTGCGTACCTATACATGAATGTCGTGAGTATTCATTTCGAAGATATTTAGGTATTTTACTTTATAAAGTACGGACGGGTACCTATCATATTCTAGAGGCTAGTAAGATTAAGATTAAGCAAGCGCAGTCCGTAGCAAATTCTATCGAGGGGACATTAATCTGCCAGAGAGGGTACGACCCAAAAAATATTTGGTAACTTCGTTCACAAATAATTTGACATGTGCCCATGCAGTGCTAACTTTTAGAAATATGCATTTATTGTTGTAGCTTTTGATACGACAAACTATCCATTGGCCAGTTGTCCTTTATAGGGCTGGGGGTGGGCAGGCCCAATGCCTAAAACACAACTAAAAAAATGAAAGGGAATGAGAAATTACTTAAAGAAAACTGTCGTTTGACCATTTATGCAAGAACTAACTTTGTCGACTTATACGAGCTCGAAAACTGTATCATTCACCTCAAATACAAAGAATGTAGTAAAATGTTTGCACTCCACTTGGGGTGGGTTATATTTTCATACTGAAATATTATGCAGGTACTTTGTCAACTAATTTAGAGAAGTTTCCAGAAACATGAGAATGCAAGAGCGAGCGGAGCGAGCTCAAAAAATTGGACAACACCCTCCTGTGATAAATTAGGTTCTTTTTGCTGATTTATTTAGAAATGAAAATTGGATAAAACTGTCAACTTATATTGAATTGATTGCCTAAGCATACGATGTATTAGCGAGCGTAGCGAGCTCGAAAACAGCCCGCACGGTGGGATTATACCTATAATTAGTTAATAAAAGCATGAGCGACTCTCGCACCTTGGAATTTAAACTTCTTTGGTTCTAGAAATAGTTTATTTTATGCATTGGTACAATCAATAGTAGAAAATTAGTCTTATATACAAATAAAGAGACAATTTCAACATTTTGAATCGAGCCTTTACAATTCTGCGACCACACTGAGTGTCTAGTAAAGGTTCGCGCACATTATGTCGGGCCGCAGCGGGGCGGAGCGCCCCCGGCGTAGTGTGCTAGTTTCATATTAAATACATATGAGCGATTTGAGCAGATTTTTGCGCTGCGACCCGACCGTGCTTGCACATGTCACTTATTGTAGAGCCGATTATACGGCCGATTCAAATTCTATTATACGAGCAACTTTTAGTAGTACACACTTCTGTTTCATTTTCGGTTCGGTTACCGATTGTGTGACGTGGACTGTCTTAAGGTCACAGCACACATATCGACTCGGAAAGGGATCGTCACCGTATCAACTCGAGCCATTCAGTGTTATTTGTATGAAACTCCCTACTGACGAGCCCTTTCCGAGTTTATACTATTTTCCTTATGTCGGAAAAGGTTTAACGTTTCACATTTTTGTGACATCAAGTTAATTCAATATCCCACGTCTTAATAAGTTTCTCTCAATAAGTTACGCTCAGGCAGAGATGGGCAGGTTTGGATACGCGGGGCCCGTACCAATTGCTACTCTTGCTACTAGGTTAATCCGGCGCTAGCAGAGGCTGAAAGTGAGACTAGCTGAATGCATTTTTTGACGAATAGGTACTTAATTATGGACTTTAACCCTAGACAATCTTTTTCAAAGAATTTCGTGTTTCTACAACCGTTTTTGAGCAGTTTTGCTGGACTTCTGCCGGTTTATCAACAGAGCGTTTGTCATAGAATGCTCACGCATGCGAAATGTTTATATTCGTAGTTGCTAACTTAGCTAATTCCATGTCCAGTCTGAATCGCACCATTGCAGGACGGGATATTACATGTTCGGTTCGGCCTGATTCGGCGCCAATGTCATTTTATATTTTGCAGTCAGTCTGTGAATTAGGCCGACACGACTGTCTCTTAGCGAATTCCAGACTTTAATGACTTTACTTTCCAGCAATCCCGAAGTGTGGCCAAAATGAAGTCTTTACGGAATGCAAGAATTTATGCACGGGCGACATCTGCTCTAAACGCAGGTATCCACCCATCTGCGACAGCGGAAAACATTGCGGCCGTCCCGGATGCGTTTGCAAGTATGGATACTTCAGAGAAGAAGAAAATGCACCGTGTTCACCGATATGCGAATGTCACCAGAATAGGTATGCGCCGGAGTGTTCCGATACCGAACTTACTAGGTTATTATAGGAGTTTACAACAATAATAAATCCTGAGCTAACTTGAGAATTTTATTTATAAAATATTTTAAAAACCTCGAGCAATAACCTTTAGGGCTCGATTGGTTTCTACCCATCTCCGTGGAAATGGTTGTAACGAGAAAAATGAAGATCAATGTACAACAAGGAGGCTGTTCGAGTATTCAGTATTTTCAAAAATATTTTTAATAGGGGTATAGTTAGACAAGATACAGTAATGTATGAATCAAAACCAAAATTATGTTCTAATTGTTTATTTGAGGAGCTCGTGGCTAAATAATAACAGCCGCTCGGATCGATCTTTAGGTTAAGCCGTGCTTGCCTAGGTTGGTCTGTGGATGGGTGACCACCCATTACATACCGAGTTTCCTCCGTGCCTCGGAAAGCACGTTAAGCCATTGGTCCCGGGTGTCATTTGTAGATCTTTGACAGTCGTTAGGTAGTCAGTGGCCCAAAAAGTCTGACAACCAGTCTTACCAAGGGGTATCGTATTACCCAGTATTAACTGGGTTGGGTCTGATAGGCAGTCCATCCATGTAAAATACTGGTAATCAGCTGCATCCGGTTAGACTGGAGGCCGACCCCAATATAGTTGGGAAAAGGCTAGGCAGATGATGTTTATTTATTCTAAAAAATACATAGAGGTCGATCCAAACTGCGACCGATTAGTTTAAAATTAAATTTTAAATTATCTATCGGTCACAATTAAGATACTTACTCTTGATTTAGCATCTATAATAACTAACAAATACAAAAAAAAACCTTACTTTCGGAATGTAAAAATTACACAAATCAAAAACCGAATGTTTCAAACTTCCGCCGACAAAGAAAAACTGCTAATCGCAGCAGTTTTTCTTTCGCGCGTCATACAAAACTCATTTAAAACAAAGAAGTGACGAATAGGAAGAGGTAACAAAAGTCGCTTAGACTAAAATACTTTTTCGCCAACAACTAAACAACAACAACTTCAAGAAATCCCAACTGCACAACCATCAAATTGCCGCTAAGATTTCATGAGCAGCAACAACAAGAGGTTAAAAAAGAATTCTGACCTTATTCACTTAAGAACAGGGTGTAGAATCCAGATAATCAATACCTTGAATTACCCAAACGTTTCTCCAGATTGGCATGGCGACAGGCATTGGTCTGGGTAGATGGCCGTTTGCGGGCTCATGTAGTCATATGGTAGATTGAAACAGCTCTGCTTCGGTGACATGTTGGTAGGGTAGACCGGGCCGAGCGGCGGTGGCGGCATCGACTGCCGAATAAGGTCTGCCTTCAGCAACTGAAATCAAATGAGCATAACACTTCTGTTTCAGACCGCCTTCAATCCCCCAGTGTCTTCTGTCTCGTAGACCGAGTAAATAGCGGCACCTTGATTTGTAAGATTAGAGCTACCTCTAACAACCGCAGAGACATATCCGTACTCTGAGATAGGTACTTACCACAAACAGAATCCATGGTATAGGTAGTGAGATACTTCCACACAGAGAAGGCTGTTCTCCCTGCAACGTCCCGAAGCTGTTCCACCATGATGCGTCTCTGACGAGAGAACACCTCTACGAAGGCGTTGAGGTTCTTCTGACTGAAGGTCGGAGTCAAGACCTTGCAACGGGGATGCCATATTGATACTGTGACGGTAAAAGAGGGAATCTTTAGACTGATCTTTATCGATTTCCTGTAAAATGGATTGATGCATGGCAAAACTGTAGGTATGCGTAAAGCGTTTTTTACACGGAGCACTTAAGCCTGTTGCTACTACTCTGATACTTTATCGAATCACATAAGTACACACAATAGTTGAATTGCTCACTACGAAACCATCAATTACCAAAATATGACACATCAATCTTCAGTCACTCACTGGACCATGTTTTTTTTTTACAAAATTCGGCAACAGTAGATCTGCTTACAACTTTTGCGGAAATAAATAACTGTTATGCCTGGTGCAAATATACTGCCGTTTCCTAGTAGGACTTTGAAGAACTTCATCACGTCATCTTTGTCTAAGCACGACTTGAGCAGAACTTCTCTCATCTCATCTCTTGTGATAACGACTAATAGAGAAGTAGGGAAGAAGAAAATATACTGAGGTGAGCTACATATTTGTATATAACAAATCAAGGTGTTCTTAACTACCGAATATTCTTCTCAAACACAAAAAGTTTTTATGGAAAAATTAAATGGCACTTGCCTAAAAAATGTAAAACATAAATTACAGAGTACAAATTTAGGAAGTCAGATCATCAATATCAATTTTATTCAAAGGCCTACATTTTAAAATACTACAGTAAATACACAAGAAGTTATCTTCTTAATGAATAATCATATTCAATGTAAACATTACGTTAACACTATAAAAACGCATAATTACAATTTGAAACGTGAGTTTTCGGAGATCAAGAGATGCAGCGAAGAGGGTGAGGTTCCATAACCTATATTTCACGTGAAAGAGGACAATTTGTAGAAATAAATATAAATTTTATAAATAAATAAACAATCCATTTATTTCAGGTTCTCCCATATTACAATCACAAGTTACGAAACACGAAATAAACCACAATATAAAAATAAATACAACGTCATGTAAATAATTAAAAATCATTTTATTTACATCATTTCTGTCGGTTAACGCTAGTTATCACAAGTTTAAGTTTAGTTTAGTTTTAGTTCATCATCCACATTTCAAGATAATAAAAGTCTTAATTATGCAGCCTAACCGTATGCAGCTGAACACTTACTAGTGTTCAGCTTCATACGTATATGTAAGTAGGTACTTATTTTACTTGGAGTGACTCACTGCCTATCTGACCTCCACAACCCAGGTAAGCAGTACTGGGTAATTCGTATCACTATTCTGTTTCACAGACTTAATCGCTAGGTGAATTCCTAAGGTCCTCAAAGGAATAAGGATAAGAGATGAAAGTTTGTATAAAAGTAATTAATTTTTGACGTTGGGAAATCACATCGGGCTTATATTGCTACTAGCGACCCAGCTTTCAGGCTGGAATCAACCATATACATTCACAAAATTTCATTGAAATCTATTGGCGGGTTTCGAAGATTAACGTGTACGAATGTAGTGACACGTGATTTTTATTCAGGGTGTTCCCTTAAATGAAATTGTGTCATTAAAAAAAAGAGCATTAAAAAATATCGTCAATTTTGTTTCCGAAAAGAGAAAAGAGAACTGTCAACACGCGTAAAAGTGCTGTTGGAGATTTTCGTAATTTTGATTCTAAAACTGCATAATAATATCAGTGTTTGCAAATGCAATAAAAATGTACTTTTATTAGTGATAATTAAGAGAAATTGTTAGTAGCAAAAAGTGCACTGATTGCAGATGCAATAGAGAAAAAAAATTGTTTCAATACAAATTGATTGATCAAAATATTTTACAATTTTTGACCGACTTCCGCTACACCGATTATTTTCTTTCCCATACAATGAAATTAACCTTACACGAAGTTCCTATCGCTTTCAATAAAAAGGAGCTAAAGTTTCCTACGACAGTTTCCCTGTACCTGTGTAGTTCTATAAAAATAATTATCACAATGCTTTTTCACTACGCGTTCCGTCTCACTTTTTCCTACTATCCAACTGCACAGTAAACCTTTCAACATCCTTCATCATGATATCGAAGGTCAGTCTAATGGGGTCCCCTTCTGCCTTGAATCCATTACTTCCTTTCATGTCACAAGATAGTCTATATCTTCTTATAAGCGTTGCTAGTGCTGTCTTCATTGACATCATTGCGTATTGGTAACCTGGAAAAACAACATCAATTAAAAATGGTCGTTATGAAGATATTTTTTGTAATATCATATGACAATATTTAGCAAGACACGCGACCCTTTTTTTTTACGGATGGGAAATCATCAAATGACTCCTTCCGTTCTGGAGTGGGAGGGAGTGTCAGACTCTTACTGACTAAAACCCATCCATGTTCCTTCTTTGCCCTTTGTGTTCCAGGGCCGCGGTATCTCTTTCGAACAGTCCCGCAGCCCCGGCAGGCATCGGCCCTTGCGGGCCCCTTCCTGGTTGCTGACATAAATCTTTGAGGCGCGCGTGGAACACGAACGCGCCGTCGACACGGCCTGTCGTCATAAGACGGACGGACGGTGAGCTAAGCCATTATTCACCGTCCACAAGCCCGCGCCTACGGTGGCCGGGAGCCACCACGCGGCGGCTGGGACGTGAGATTCTCTCCCTCTCACGTCCCGCCACCTCCTTCCCGTCAGTCGGGTTGTATGTTGATTGAACAAATATGGTTTTACAGAGTTAATTTCATATAATCTCATCAAATGTCTATTTCATGAAAAAGTTATTCAATGGGATTAAATGAACTTAGAGGTTTGTAATGATGATTTGAATGACTATAATTTTGAAAGTATATACCTACGTGTTGCGGCCGTGAATCATAATTTATTTAACACTAGCGACCCGCCCCAGCTTCGCACGGGTGCAATGTCGATACACATTTTCATAAAACCTTCCTCTAGAATCACTATATCTATTGCTAAACTGCATTAAAATCAGTTGCGTAGTTTAAAATATCTAAGCGTACAAACAGCGGGAGCGAGTTTGTTTTATACTATGTAAAGAGAAAGATACAGCATTAAACTGACCTGTAAATTTAAAAAAAACCTAATAAAATTGGAATTTCGCGGGCTCCCTGGCGCTTGCACCTTAAAGGGCAGCTATTACAGAGATGTGACGGTGTAAGTGACCTAGGTTTTTTCACGTCTTGCCATTTGACGTGCCCATTGAGCAAATATAGCTGTTGGTTATGTAGGATGTCATTAAAGTAAAAATCTGCCTTTTTCCAAATGTGTTGGGGTCAACTTCCAGTCTAACGAGAAGTCATAGGGCTACTGCCTTTCGAATAACGTGAATACTAACCTAAACAGTTCCTAGGTCCATAGCTAAACGCCATGAAGGCAGCGGGATGTGTGAGCGGAGTATCGATGAACCGTTCAGGTCGGAACAGCTCTGCGTCATCTCCCCAGTACCGAGGGTTGCGCTGCGTGCCCCAGATGCTCACCAACACGCCACAACCTTCCACCAACGTTACACCTGATGCTGTAATAACGGTAACATATGACTTAAACAATATCCTTAAGTTCACTAAGGTACACAAAAGTCACTCAGAAAAAAAAATCGACTAGCGCTCCATATAATGGCGTCATATAAGCCGAGGACTGAGGAAGACTTTTGAAAATCCATTTCTTTAATGAAATACAAAATTTCATCCCCAATTTGACCATTGGGGATGAAATTTTGTTTGGAAATTCGTCATTTTGCCGGATATGAAATCCCTAATGCCTGAAAAGCAAACAAATTGGATCGTCTTCTCAATAATTGTATTCGCTTTATTTTGGTCTTCGTAAGTTCGACCCAGAGAATAGAAAAATTCACAGAAAAATCAACACCCCATTTCAGCCTCTCAGGGGTGGTATTTCGAAAAACCCTTTCTTAGTGGATATCTTCTCTTCACAAAGAATACACCCTCCTTTCATGTCTCTTAGACTAGCGGTTTGGGCTGTGCGTTGATATATCAGTCAGTCAGGACTTTGAATTTTATATGTATGAAATAGTGTTGAAAGAAGGTAGGTGTTTAAGAAACCATGGAACATAACAGTCAATATCGTAGCAATGTCAATAAAATCCTTACGGAGTTGCACATCTTTCTCGATTTTCCTGACAACGACGGGCACAGGGGGGTACAGTCGCAGCGTCTCCCGTATCACTGCGTCCAGGTACTTGAGACGAGGCAAGTCCTCGGAAGTTACTGGTCTGTCTGAGTCACCGAATACTTCCCTCAATCTGAAAATGAAAAAAGAAGTATTTATAAGAGAAACAATATAAAAGTGGTTGCTACAGCGACTGTTCGTGTTATACGTATTGGACAATTTCAATCGTTGTCCTGCTGAAAGAAGACTGACCATAGGCTAGGCTGGGCTGGACATAGGCTTTCCTTAAGCAAACAACGCAACAACAACAGGAACCCTGCCTTCTGCATCCAGCGGATCCCCATGATCTTAACCGGGTCCGTAACCGGGGCCCTACCACCTTTATGTTTGACAATAATTCATCGAGCGATGTTGCGGTAGCATCTTCCGGGAATCTCATCGTTTCTATATATGTATTTGATAACACAAGGACAGTCTTTAAAGTAAGCAGCGTAAGAGGTACACACAATATGTTCAGGTCCGCATGCAGCACAGGCTACTATCCAAAATTGCACCCTACCTACCTGGGATTCACCTTCGATAGAGCACTGACATTTAAGGACCATTGTCTGAAAACTTGGCTTCTAACCTCAACCACCTGGGGCACTTCTCCTCAGGTACTTCGAACAACTAGCCTAGCACTCTGCGTAGCAGGCCTAAGTTAACTGCTACAATGACGATGAGACTCACTCTTGATACACCAACTCTTGTACACGAGGATGCCTTGCCAGCATAGACACAGCGAAGGATACTCCCACAGCCGAAGTATCGGTACCAGCGACCACAATGACCAGGGTTTCCTCCTGTAACTCCAAGTCGGAGTATCCCTGGTCTCCTCCTGTTGCCTCTATTAGCAGCTCCAGGAATGTCTTCATGCCTTCAGTGGAATCTGAAATGATGTTCAATTTTTTAAGTTATTTAGCTTCTTCTTTGCACGTTCTTATGAGTGATGAAACATCATGAATGTATTCCGTATATAAAATGGCCGAAGACATTTAATGTTAGCCCTAACCTCCAATTAAAGTTTGAGATATTTTTCGAATCTTCCTGCATGATGAAAATACCCTATTAAACCTTTACCTAACCTATATTTTTATATAAGGAAATTCCTCCAAACGCAGCTCAAAAAGCTTCCCAACTTATATGGGAATGTACTGAGGGCCCGCAAAGTTCAGGAACAGTGACACGGGGTGGCGGCAGACCACGAAGGAGATGGCGGAACGAACTAAACAGAATTGGAAAGAAGTAAGAAGGAATGGAGGGAGGCCTTTGCCCAGCAGTGGGACAATAATTATGGGCTAGCTATAATAAAATAATAAGGAAATTCGAAGACACATTCGATATTTACTTATACTTATATGGTCCCATTTAAATATATGGACACATTTTAACACTGCGTTCAGTACAGTCATGAGCCCCATTATGTATACACTTTCCTAAATTGAAAAGCAATTTTCACGAAAAATAACGATTGTAACTTGGAGGTAGGATCTTTTTCATAAAAATATGAGTTTCAGAATACTATATTCGTAACAACATGAAATTTTAATCAGAACAGTAGGAGAAAAACCCTTTTAAAAGTTGTTAAGTGTTTACATATTGATGCTCGTGACTACGTCTAACCAAAGATATCCAATAAAAAAAACACAAATTAAATTGATTTTCACTCGCCCCGCCGCCGCGCCGCGCGCGTTCTCATAAGTACCCAGTCAGTTCTGATATCATTCTGTGTTTAACCACAGTAACTTACATTTTTAGTGTATTTTTGCTATCTGATTTTTTTTCTTGTAAGTATCTAATACATTTTCCTTATAATTTTTTTACCATTGGCCTTATTTTGGTGGTCTGAATGATTTCTAAAACATATGCAATGAACAACATGGTTTTTGTAACAAAAAGTCAATTAACACCAATTTGCTAACATCAGTAGCTTTTATTTCTTCTCAAATGGACCACGGACAGCAAGTGGGAGTGCTGTATTTCGATTTCCGTAAGGCCTTTGATAGAATTAATAACGATATCTTGTTACGCATGATAATAGCTATAGGATTTACACCCAGTCTTCTTCTTCTGATTTCTGACTATCTCCAGGACCGCCAGCAATTTGCCTGCCTTGGCTCATACAACTCACATGCATATCATTCACGATCAGGCGTGAGTCAGGGTTCCATATTGGGTCCCTTACTCTTCTTTATTATAGTAAACGATCTGCCATGAATAATAAAACACGCGACCTGGACATATATTCAACTGTAAACTCCGTTTCTGACTGTAGATTCAGCTCTCCAGCGTGAAATCAATGCCTTGAGTGAATCGGCCGCCACCAATAAAATGGAATTTAACACCTCTAAATGCCAAATTATGATCTTTGGCCGCATGCGGAATTGCGGAGTCCTACACAGTACGACTACAGTGTGAACAATGATTCTATAGCCAGAGTATTGACAGAAAAAGACTTCGGTGCATTGTTTGATAGCAAACTGACCTTTCATACACACATTATAAGCTTGGGTAAAGGAATCTTTCAGGCGCTTAGGTTTTACAATATTGTCACAGTTTTAATAACCAGGCAGTCATTAAGGCTCTTGTTTAACGCTTTAGTTTGGTGCAAACTTAAATATGGAATCCTCACGAGGTGACCTATACACTCCTGCTGGAAAAAATCTTTTCTCAGATTCCTTTACAAACGTGTGTTTGGATATTACCCATATACATACAGGGTGTAAACGGACCCTTCACGAAGCCGACAACCAAGCATTCTGTATATCAAACTAAGTAACCCTTTGCAAAAAATAATTGTCGGGAAACGACTTTCTTTTTTGGAGTGAAAAATCACTTTTTACGGTAAAACTCAATGTAGCACACTCAAAACATTGTGCTGATGGATGCTTTGAATAGTAAACGGGTCATGGAGGTTATTAAAGTAAAGTTATTACCTTAAAAACTAGTATTTTAAAAATTTGGAACTTTGACCTCCAATATCTCCGTAACTAGAAGGTTGCCAGGTAAGGTCCACTATAAAAAAATATCGCAATGACGGGGAAAACAAGTGCCTTTCGGCTTCTTTAAGGGTATTTTTTCACCCTTTACGTATCTCACTAAGTTTCTTTTACGATGTTTGAATTTTAATTCCCTTAAAGTTAGTCGTACTGTTGACCAAATGACTTCCCTCTATACTGCGTATGCTGACGATGCTCCACTCGCTCATGGAGAACAACCCTGGATCGAACTTGTTTGCTAATTAATGGAAGACGATAATGTTAGAAAGTTTGTGGTTCTGTGAGAAGACTAAATGAAAAGATTACTTAACTTAATTTAGTATTAATGCCTTATTATTATTGTCGGTTGTTCGATAGATGGCGTCTGCGTCATCAACATTAGCTACGCGGACCATGTTTACCATGACAGTTTAAAAACTTTTTGGATTTCAGTTTAAACGGATGCAGCTGAATACCTGCATTTAACATGGAGCGACTGCCTATCTCACCTCCACAACCCAGTTAGTACTGGGTAATACGATATCCCTTGGTAAGATTGGTTGTCAGACTTTTTGGGCCACTGACTACCTATAACGACTGTCAAAGATCTACAAATGACAGCCGGGAACAACGGCTTAACATGCTTGCCGAGGCACGGAAGAAACTCGGTATGTAATGGGTGGTCATCCATCAACAGACTAACCTAGGCAAGCACGGCTTAACCTAAAGATCGACCCGAGTGGCTTTTATTATGTAGCCACGAGCTACTCAAATGTAATAAATAAATAAATGAACTATCAAATTATCATGGGGGCACTTTTTGCCGTGCTTATAATTAATTTACAAGAAAACCCCAAAACAGTGTTATTTAAAACGAAAATAAAAATAAAACCATCTGGAATGGCTGAGTAGACTTATACTTACCGTTTACGAGCAAACTCTGCCGTAAAAATTCAAAATAAGATTACGAAACTATATAAAAATGCAATAAAAATACATGAGAACGGACCATATACATAAGTAGTTAGCAGTTTGTAGAATACAACAAAAATGAAAAGTGAACCGTTCATAACAATAACATATATCGTATTTACCACAAGGTTCATATTCATCGCAACGAAAGAAGTGTCTATCAATGCGTCTATCTATAGATATCGACAAAATGAAGAACCGCAAAGGATATCATTCAAACCTATTAAGGTAGAAGATCTACTCCCTGGATATAGAAAATATATGGAGCGACGAGAAATAACTTCCAAATCCCATAATACAGAAGAGTCACAAAGAAAATTACTCCAACCTGTCAAGTCAGAAAAAACAACTACCCCTAGATATCGACAAAATGACGAACCGCAAAGGATATCATTCAAACCTGTTAAGGTAGAAGATCTACTCCCTGGATATAGAAAATATATGGAGCGACGAGAAATAACTTCCAAATCCCATAATACAGAAGAGTCACAAAGAAAATTACTCCAACCTGTCAAGTCAGAAAAAACAACTACCCCTAGATATCGACAAAATGACGAACCGCAAAGGATATCATTCAAACCTATTAACATAGAAGATCTACTCCCTGGATATAGAAAATATAAGGAGCGACGAAAAATAAATTCCAAATCGCATAATACAGAAGAGTCACAAGGAAAATTACTCAAACCTGTCAAGTCAGAAAAAACAACTGCCCCTAGATATCGACAAAATGAAGAACCGCAACGGATATCATTCAAACCTATTAACATAGAAGATCTAATCCCTGGATATAAACAATATAAACTGCGACAAGGAATAACATCCAATACCAAATCCACCAAGACAGCAGGAACGCCAATCCCTGGATATCGACAATACGATGAACCGCAAGGACAAAAAATAGAATCCATCAAGATAGAAAAAATGCCAATGCCTAGATATCAACAATACAATAAGCCACAAGGGGCAAAAACTAAATCTTTCAAGGTAAAAGAAACACCAATCCCTGGATATCATCAATACGATGAGCCGCAAGAGAAAAACCTCAAATTGAACAAGAGTCCTGGTAGATTTGAGTTTATTATACCTTTTGTTCGATCCTCATTAAAGAAAGAAAAACCGCCAATCGACAAAGGAATAACATCCAATACTAAATCCACCAAGATAGCAGAAATGCCAAACCCTGCATATCGTCAATACGATGAACCGCAAGAAAAACCAATAAGATAGAAGAAATGCTTATCCTTGGATATAAACAATACAATAAGCGGCAGGGAAGAAATCCCAAATCTAAAAATTCTGTAGAAATGCCTATTTTTGAACATGAACAATACAATAAGCTGCAAGGATTTGCTGATACGCAAGAAGATGAATTCAAAATGTTAGGAATAGATAACAAAACATTTGATCGTAAAGAGATGGCATTACCTCGTCACCAGGAGCTACACTCTCAAGCGACAAGTAAATTCGCACATCGACAGCAGACAAAAAAAGATTTTTTGAGCATGCAGCCAATCACCAAGACACGGGGTGGAGCTCAGCGATCACAAAAATAAGTGAAGAACGCGCGTGTATCTTGACGCACGTCGCATCACCTGAGGCTTGAACCTGACAATCTAACATCAATATAAATACAAAGAAGCTCTGGTGAACTACGGTTAATTAGACATAAGTTTTAATTGATAATACATTACTTGAGTATTTAATTCCAAATAAACACAGAAGACAAAATTAAATTTGTGTTACCGCCCGTTACAAACAAAAAGATACCATCATCTGCCTAGCCTTTTCCCAACTATATTCGGGTTGGCTTCCAGTCTAACCGGATGCAGCTGAATACCAGTATTTTACATGGAGCGACCGCCTATCTGACCTCCACAACCCAGTTAGTACTTGGTAATACGATACCCCTTGGTAAGACTGGTTGTCATGGTGTATTTGGGCCACTGACTACCTAACGAATGTCAAAGATCTACAAATGACACCCGGGACCAACGGCATAACGTGCTTTCCGAGGCACGGAGGAAACTCCGTATGTAATGGGTGGTCACCCATCCACAGACCAACCTAGGCAAGCACGGCTTAACCTCGAGATCGACCCTAGCGGCTGTTATTATTTAGCCATGAGCTACAAAATTACTAATTAATTGTAATTGTTACAAAATTACCTCCTAACAGTAGTAGTGGTAAAAGTCTGTATTCTGTGGTTTCACTGAGTCAGTCTGTCTTTCCAAGAATATCGGTCGTTGCATGTTAATAAATGACACATAACAAATCTACTTATCATCTATTCATGACTTGTAATATGTATTTTATGAAACGGACTCCAAGGATGTGTAATTATGTCAATTAGCAAGCAGTTAACCTGTGTTTACAACTGCTTACTAAACTCTTGGCCTGTTAATAACCCTACTTGTCTAACCGACCAGTTCAAAGTGCGGTTAGAACTATTTAATATAATTGTTTTAAGGCGCTCTGAGAACGGAAATGAGAGGGAAATCGTGACTCGTGCAAGTGGATAGCAAATATTTAGTATTTCTACTCACTTTTCTTCACGTCATCGTTTTGTTCCTTCATGGTTTTCCGTTTTGATTTGATCACCTGAAATATACAAAATGCTTTTTAATTATTTAATCAGTATAACTGGTTAATGTCTGTCGAACAACTCACGTCTCTGCTGATTAAACCTCACCTTTGACCTTACACAACCGGAAACAATCTATCTAATATGAGAAATAGGTAAGCTTATGATGGTTGAAATCGAATCTGACTTAAAATTGCCCATCGTTGTAAAGAACAGTTATTACTAAGCGACAAAGTATGGGGATAATCATTTCGTGATATCGATGCCATCTTATCCAATTTCATTAAACCAAGAGTCACTCACACACTAATTAAGTTGCCCAGGAGACCGAGCATTACCACAAAGAGTTTCCGAAAAAATATAGCTGATGGTCACACTTACCTCATCAATAAAACTACAGATCAAATTCTTGCAGCTCTCAAATCTGGCATGGTACGGTAGCAGCCGATACAAGGCATCTGCTTGTAACCAGGGTTGCGTCATTCGTTGCGCCATCAGCTTGCAGATTTCATCAAATGCCGTCAGAAATGGTAAGTTTACAGTCTTCTGGGCGTTTACATTTACGCCTAAGGCCGTTTCTATAAACAATCAAACATCGTCGTTATTTCAACCCTCCATTGACCTACCTAAAGTTGAGTTTTGAAGAGGCGAATATCAAAAATATTAGAAGTATTTGGGTTTTTCGAATCTATTTATTTATTTAAAAGAAAATAATGAAAGAGGCTGGAGCTTGATTTCAGAGGAAGATCGAACTGCACTTTTAGTATGTGAAAAAGATGTGCTAACTCTTAGGGCGCTCTCTGATCGGGAGCATTCCCCTGTAATGTAACAATTCAGATTCTGTACAAAATTGAATATTGGATTGTTACATTACAGACGAATGCTCCCGGTGAGGTAGCGCCTTTAGGCTTCGTATAGTTGTTTAAAGTCGGAATCATTTTTTTATTCTTTGTTTAGCCTATTCTCTGGGCAATCGGTCAGGAACGAGTCCAAATCGTCACGCCAGCGTTTCTTGGGCCTGCCTCGGTGACGACGACCGTCTTCAGGTACCCACTGTGTGACGATTCTGGCCCATCTGTCCTGACCCATCCTGGAAATGTGACCCGCCCATTGGGACTGCCCTTTTTAACCTCGCTGACTGGCGATAAGCCAACATTGGCGATGCCTGTCTTGGAGCGTATTGTGTTGTTGCGTATTCGATCGGTTATTTTGATGATCAAAATGCTACGCTCCATCGCTCTTTGGCAAATCTTGAGTTTGGACTTCTGAGCCTCCGTAAAAGACCAAGTCTGGGGGCCATAGGTTAGGATAGGCAGGATACACATGTCGACGAGCTTACGCTTAAGTGGGATAGGAAGGTCGCCCTTCATAAGCGCCCTCATGGACCAGCCAGGTTAGCCGTGCTCATCGTTATATTAAACAATAATTCACTGAGAAAAACATGAATTGCGTTACGTTTTTTTAAGCCACCGTCTGAGGAACATGGGCCATTCCATAAGAACACTACTGCATCGCTAAGTGAAGTAGTCATAAGCCAAAAACAAAAAAAAACGAAGTAGGTACAGTTCAATATTTCAATATTATTTCGATCAACGATGCTTTAAATGACTGACTTATCAAATTGTATGTTAATTTAAATAATGATTTGCGGTCCTAATACATGTGTATTTAAGAATTATAATCACTAGAATCATCAGCTTATATGTTAAAGCAACAAACAACACGGTTAAAAAAAAAAGTTTTTCAGCCGCCTGTTGCGAGGTTGCGATGGAAAAACACATTCGAACTAACCACAAACAGAATCCATGGTGAAGCTGGTTAAATACTTCCAAACGGAGACGGGTCCTGTCCCTTCGACAGACTTCAGCTGATCTGCCATGACGATGCTCTGTCTGGAGAATATCTTCGCGAAGTTATTCAAGTTCTTGGGAGTGAAGGTCGGAGCCAAGACCTTGCGGCGAGGACGCCAGATGGACACTGCAAAGTTTAAGGGGAAAATTGATTGCGTGACTATTTTTGGCGGTTCCTGTTTTAGCCAGGCGTCAGACACAAGTTTACTATGTCAATTATGATTTTTTCTTTTTTATTTAGGTCCTAGGGACCCGATACTGAAAGAAAATTGATATACCTGGTGCAAAAATAGTTCCGTTTCCGATGAGATGTCTCGCAAAGCGCAGAACATCATCTTTTTCTAATGAACTCTTCAGGATAACTTCCAAATCCACTGGGTCCACCACCACTGCAAAAAATGTGTGTACATAAACTCTCTATAATATTTTGGGTTTATTCAATTAGGAACATAAGTATTTGGGGTCTAATTATTTAGCTAGTGCAACTCTTCAAACGTGATGGCCCATTAGGTTTCGACGCACAAACGATAATCATGAATGCGGCACACCAATCTAGACCCACTAGCACCAAAACTGTTCGCGGATTATTAAAAAAAAACAGCTGTTTCTTACAAAAATACAATTGTATGCAACACGGTCAAAATGCATGCTTTTTTTAATTGTGTCTGTTTAAATTTTGTGCATCGATGTCCATACCACCCGGAATAAAAATAAGCAAAAAAAAAAAAATTTCTTAAAGCCGCGTTGACACGGTCAGAGCATACTCGGACCGAGTGTACTATGTAGTATGCCTATTCTGACGCAACTCGTATTGTGGGAACCCATAATCCGAGCGCACTCTAACGAGGGCGTGTAGACTCGGATCACGTCCTACTTTTCGGCTTAAGGTTCAACGGCTGCTTGTGTTGAAGTTTTATGCAATACAAGTTTTAAAAAAATCAGTTTAGTCTTAACTTCATGGAGCTAATGAATATAGGGTTTACTTATTTTCAATTATGATACTTAATTTATTTAGACTTTGTATACTCATAGTCAGGTTACTAACTACTAACTTGCCAGGGGGCAAAAATAATAAAAGTAATAAGATTATAATATGAATTACGTTACAATTCGTAAAATGGCCGTGCACGAAGTAACAATTCATAATATTAACTGCGTCTATAACCATTTTACGAATCATCTTTTTTTTTTTAATCGTATTTTTTGGTAATAACACTAAACTAAAGCCATTTACTGACCAAGAGAGAGGAGGCGCGGACGTAGGCCCACAGAAGCGGGCCGGCACTAGCCGGGGATCGTGGAAGGCGTACTAGTTCCCATGACCCCCGGTGCAGGCGTGGGAAGGGAACACCGGGGTGGTTTTTAGTCAGTTATAGTCTCACAGACCCCTCCGGGACTAGGATTTTCCATCTCGAAAAAAAAAAAGTGAGCTCGCCTAGTGAAAGAAAGAAAGAAAAAATATTTAGTGAATTAACTCATTTGGAACTTACCAGTATAATATTGGGTTCCCAGCCACACATTAGTGAGACCACCATTTTTAATCGCTTCACGACCCAAGATCTGGAGAGAACGCATACGATCTGCAACAAAATATTATCGTATAATTTGTGGTTCGGTTAAAGTTATCACCGTAGTAAAAAACCTAGATATGGAAATCAAACCTAAGATACCCAGTTGCGAGCCATTCTAAACCATCAAATCCAGGATACCTCAGGATGTTTCCCTTTTTCCTTTCGACTATGGTGATCGAGATTAAGTGGAAACCAATTTCTTGGTATTTGAAAACTAATAGTGGTATTGCCCCTGTTCTGTACGAAGTGATTTATTATCTTAGTTTTAGTCTGTATCGTCCCACTGCAGGGCAAAAGCCTACGTGGTCATTTACGGAGACGCGGCGCTTCGGGCGGTGCGTTGTGCGGCGCGGCCCGCTTTCAATTCAAACATATGGCGATGTATGAGAGCGTTTACGGAGAAGCGTTTTTATACGCGTTTGCTTGAAGTGCAGCGTTGCCCACTGCGGCGAACGCGGCGGTGAACGCGGCGGTGCACGCTGCGTCAAACGCGCAAACGCGCAAATACGAACATATGGCAGATGAAACAGCCGCGTCGCCCGCGGCGTTCGCCGCTGCGGCGCCACCCCGCGTCTCCGTAAACAACATCGTACATTGCCATATGTTTGTGTTTGGGCGTGTGATAACGCGGGCCGCTGCACGCACCGCCTCTCCGTAAACGGAAAAAACGCGCAACGCGCCGCGCGACGCCCCGCGCAACGCGCCACCCGACGCGCCGCGTCTCCGTAAATGGGCACTACCTTTCTCCTTCCCAACCCTCTCTAATCTGAGGAAGTGTACATTTTGTTAACCAAGAACTTAATAAATTATACAAGATGTAAGCAGACCACCCTTCACGAAGCCGTCAACCAAGCATTCTGTACATCAAACTAAGTAACCTTACGCAAAAATTTTTCGGGAAACGATTTGTTTTTGGGGTGAAAATCACGTTTTACGGTAACACTCAAAGTAACGCACTCAAAACATTCTGCTGATGGATGGATTGAATAGTACGGGGGTCGTGGAGGAGTTTAAAGTAAGGTTAGAACATAAAAACCTTGAGTTTTAAAAAAAACTTGTGAAAAAATTGTAACTTTGATCCCCTATCCCCGTAACTAAAAGGTTCCCAGGTATGGTCTAGAACAAAAAAATTATCGCCATGACGGGGAGAATAAGTGCCTTTCGGCTTCGTTAAGGGTCTTTTTACACCCTTTATAAACAAAATTCAACCAGTCATACAACTTGTGGTTTTTGCGGATGATACAAATGCTATTATTGGGCAAATGACTCAAAAGAACTGGCAAAAAAAGTAAATGCAGCTATAAGATGTCTTTATTCATGGTTTACTGAAAATAAGTTTAAAATTAATAGAACAAAGACAACAACAACAACAACAACTGCCCATGGTAATAATACTAAATCACGACAATCATCATCTGCCTAGCCTTTTCCCAACTATATTGGGGTCAGCTTCCAGTCTAACCGGATGCAGCTGAATACCTGTATGTTGCATGGAGCGACTGCCTATCTGACCTCCACAATTCAGTCAGTACTGGGTAATACGAGACCCCTTGGTAAGACTGGTTGTCAGACTTTTTGGGCCACTAACTACCTAAGGACTGTCAAAGATCTACACATGACACCCAGGACCAACGGCTTAACGTGCTTTCCGAGGTATGAAGGAAACTCGGTTTGTAATGGGTGGGCACCCATCCACAGAACAACCTAGGCAAGCACGGCTTAACCTAAAGATCGACCCGAGCGGCTGTTATTATTATTTAGCCACGAGCTCCTCTTACCTCGTAAGCGGACATTGAACTATGTATTATCATATAAAATATGAAATTAAGTTGACATTGAATCATTTTTTTCGTATTTTTTTAATTATTTTTTTTTATTTTGGTAGTAGTTTGGATTTGATGTGAGATAATATTTATGTTGTTAATTTATAATTGTGTTACTTTAATTAAGATTTAAAAAAAAAAAAAAAAAAACAATATTTAAAAATATAAAAAATAGGTTTCTGCCGGTGTCGGGAGCAGGGTCCAAGCTACCAGTGGATAGGGCTCCAGAGACAGGAACCTCCTCACAATGCGAGCCGTATCGAGGACTGCCTTCTGAATCAGGCCCTTGATACAACCGCCTAAGGAGAACCTCTTTATTAATATTTTTGTTATTTAAAACACAATGTAAATTGTTTGTGAATAAAATTGAATAGTCATTAACCCTAGAAACGGGATATTTACCATGTTTACTGTTTGTGTTGAGTTCCCGATATTTAAAATTGAATTTATCTAGCATGTAGATTTCACCCTCGTTTCGTCGATTAACTTTAGAAGAAGTGCTAACTTCCAGATTTTAAAACCAACATAACATCACGCCTATAATCTGCAAAGTGTTAATTAAGTAGAGGTGCACCTAATATTACTCCCTCATTTCGCCAGAATACAATTCGATTTTATAACGGAACTTTCAAATCACCTATTAGAATTAGATGGATGCAGCAAAAGAATACTAGGTACGCTTAATTCAGATTAAAAAATCCTACTTACTTTCTCCACCCCCCATAAACAGATAGGCGTGCCCCACAAAGGGGTAAGCTTTTATGTCACATTTTATGTTACTAGCCACTTGTAGAATGCGACGGTTCTGATACCGGTTGATGACCAGCCACAGAGCCAAGAGACACAGAAAGAATAGCCACAACATGACCGCGTCAGCTCTCACGACGGACTGTGACGTGTGACCTTAGCAGATATAATCTTATATAGTAGGTATTTTTAGGGTTTCGTAGCCGAATGGAAAAAAACGGAACCCTTATAGATTCGTCATATCAGTCTGTCTGTCAGTCTGTCCGTCCGTATGTCACAGCCTCTTTATTCCGAAACTTCCGGACTACACAGGTGGAAATTAGTAAGTACCTAGATATATTCTGTGAACCGCTTTACGATTTTTATACAAAAATAAAAGAGTAAGGGAGGGCTCCCCATACATGAAATTGAAACAAAAAAAAAATCATCAAATCTATACGTGCGGATGTCTATAGATAGGTCTTAAAAAATTACATTGAGGTTCCTAAAACCATTTTTTGTCAAAGTCAATCGTTTTTCAAACTCAAACTCAGACTCAAACTCTAAGCATTTATTTCAATGAAACCATAACAGGCACTTTTGAATGTTAGAAAAACAAAGAAGGCGAAGCTACAGTCCCAGACGCAAGACATAATAACTTGTGAAAGTACTGTAGTTACCCATTCCTTTTGAAAGATAGACACTTCCAAAGTGGTAAAATGTGTGTGTGTGTGTCCCTCTAATTTCTAAAGTAAGAGGAAGAAAATTTTGAAAAAATGTAGGATTGTAGAACGTTTTAAAAAATTTTCAACGAAAATAGATTTGAATAAGATTTGAGATTGTGATTGATGTGAATTATGAAATTCCCTAACTCCTAAACTAAGTCAAGCTTGTATTATAGGGGTTAATGAGCTGTTGAACCTTGAATTTATGTAAATAATAACAATAATACAGTTATTGCTTAAAAAAAAATTACATAAACCTTTTGTAAAGTTAAATTAAGTAAATCTACGCAAAAATTATTGCTGGGAAACGATTTTTTTTTTTGGGGTGAAATATCACGTTTTACGGTAAAACGCAATGTAACGCATTCAAAACGTAGCGCTGATGGATGCTTTGAATAGTAAACGGGTCATGGAGGTATTTAAAGTAAAGTTTGTGAAAAAGTTGGAACTTTGACCCCCAATAACTCCGTAACTCCGTAGGTTCCCAGGTATGGTCTAGAACAAAAAATATCGCATTAGCGGGGAGAACGAGTGCCTTTCGGCTTCGTTAAGGGTCTATTTACACCCATTATATTGCTAGTATTTTATTGACCTCATTATACAATTTTGAGCCAGCGACCTCATATTGGCGGCTTGCAAAAGCGTTCTGCAGCTTACGCCGGGACATACAACTGCACCGGAGCCCTTTTTATTTGTTATTTCATTTTAGAGGTAGCCGGAGGTGTCTCCGGAGAATGTTTTTTTGTATGTATAGCTGTCTCACGGTCAGTATATATTTTGGTGGTTGGATACAATCGAGGTTTATGATGACCTTCAAGGCTGCTCGCTGCGATCTTTCCAGCTAGTAAGTGAATATGTTTATTAAACCATATAAGATAAGGTAAAATGAAATTATATAAATATTCATTATATTATTTCAACGTTGTATTAAAAAAAAAGTATATGAAATGAAATTAGGTCATATGATCATTAGAACTTTTGTTATTATTTCAAACATTACCTACCCGTCCGTTACACCTGACATGCTATAAAAAAAACAAGAAAATATTTTTTTTCCATATTTTTCGTACCTTTAAGATTTGAATTATATGGTGTTATGGTGTATATGTTACCGGCAATCTGTATAATCAGGTATTCTATACAATACCTAGGCAATGTATAGAATACCTGGGCCTTCCAGAGAGTATGAAATATTATTTATTTCATACATTAATTATTATTATTTAACATGGTCACTAACCAAGCGTCAAAAGTCCGCACTCGGGGTCTGTCAGCGAGCAATGGAGCGCAGTATCCTTGGAGTTAAACTTACTGATCGTATAAGGAACTCGATACTGCGTTCCAAAACTCAAATTGCCGATGTAGGTCAGACGGCTGCCAAGCTTAAATGGAACTGGGCTGGCCACATCTGTCGCATGCCGGAGGAGCTATGGGCTAAAATAACCACACAGTGGGTCGTAAACAGCAGCAAACGGTAACGCGGCAGGGCCAGAAGGAGATGGCGGGACGATCTCGACCCTTTTCAAAAGGATTGGCAAACAAGAACACTGGATAGGGATAAGTGGAAAGAGGGAAGGGAGGCCTTTGCCCTGCAGTGGGAAACAAATGGCTGAAAAAAAAAAAAAAAAAATTATACTTTGCCTAGGTATTCTATACAATACCGAATGCGTAGCCGGTAATGTGTCTAAAAGACGAGAGCAGGGAAGGAGGTGACTTGCGGGCTGACAGCCAATAAACGTGTTGCGACTAACAATTTAATGATTATATAAAAGTTTATTATGACTAAAAAGTTTTCATGTTAATATTTCCTTGCATGTAACCTAGTAACTTGAGATTAAATAAATCTTTTTAAGTGCAGTAGTTCTTAAGAGCGTTCATCCAAAAAGTTGGCAACGTCACAAATAACTGTCAAATATTTACCTGTTTTAATTAATTTGGCAATATTATTGTATATATAGTTAAGAGCGTTACTCCAGAGCGGCTCACGTCTACCGAATACCTGAATTATACAGATTGCCGGTAACATATATAACAAAACAAGTTGTTCTTAACTACCGAATATTCTTCTCAAACACAAAAAGTTTTTATGAAAATTTAAATGGCACTTACCTACAAAATGTAAAACATAAATTACAGATTATAAATTTTGGTAGCCAGATCATCAACATCAATTTCATTCAAAGGCCTGTATTTTAAAATACTACAGTTAATCCACAATCTTCTTAATGAATAATCATATTAAATGTAACTTTTTTTTTTTTTTAATAGCCTTGAATGTCCCACTGCTGGTCAAAGGCTTCCCCCATATCCTTCCAGGTACTCTTCTCCTGCGCCACCTCGAACTAGCCTTCGTGATGCGCGTCTAGGTCATCTCGCCACCTCTTTCTAGGCCGGCCTTGGCGGCGTCATCCATCGTCAGGCATCCATCGTGTTGAAACCTTTGCCCAGCGGTCGTTATGCATGCGGCTCACGTGACCCGCCCAATCCCATTTGAGCCTGGCAGCCTTTTTGCCTACGTCTGAGCGCAGCGTAGTGTTTCGTATTTTATCTGCTCTCTGTACACCCAGAATGCTGCGCTCCATTGCTCTTTGGCAGACTCCAAGGCGAGACTTTTGCGATTCGGTGAGTGACCAGGTCTGAGCACCGTAGGTTAGGACGGGCAGGATACACATATCGATGAGTTTGCGCTTCAGGGACATCGGCAAATCTCCCTTCATTAGTGTCTTCATGGACCAGTAGCTTTTCCAGGCGTTGTCGATTCGGCGATCGATTTCCTTTTCCTGCCTGTTTTCGAAAGAAACTAACTGGTCCAAGTAGATGTACTCATCGACATAGTGTATTTCCTGCCCATCTACCTCGACCCTACGTTTAGTGCTGTTGGTCATAGTTTTAGTTTTTGACCGATTCATCGCGAGTCCCACCTTGAGGCTAGCCGTGCTCAGGTCTTGGAGCATGCTCTGTAGTTCGAGAGCAGTAGGAGCAAAGAGGACAATGTCATCGGCAAATCTAAGGTTAGTCAGACTCTTACTGCCGACTTTAACGCCCTTGGTCTTCCATGGGGCTGCCAGTGCCTGAAATATCTCCTCGAGGGTACTGGTAAACAATTTGGGAGAGAGCGGGTCACCCTGTTTAACACCTTTTTGTATTCTAAAAGAAGGTCCTGCAGAGTTCCGTTTAATTTTGGCGGAGATATTGTAGTATATGTTTTTAATAAGATCGATATACAGTGTTTCAAGTTCCTGCTTTTGCAAAGATCTGAATATTTCCGGATGTTTTATGCTGTCGAATGCTTTTTTATAATCTACGAAGGCCAAATATAGTGGTTTGTTGAATTCTGAGATTTTTTCCAAAATCTAACTTATGCTTGTCAAACAGAAACATTATAAAAACGCATAATTACAATTTGAAACGTGAGTTTTCGGAGATCAAGAGATACAGCGAAGAGGGTGAGGTTCCATAACCCATATTTCACGTGAAAGAGGACAATTTGTAGAAATAAATATAAACTTTATAAATAAATAAACAATCCATTTTTTTCAGGTTTCGTATTTTCAATCACAAGTTACGAAACACGAAATAAACCACAGTATAAAAATAAATACAACGTCATGTAAATATTTAAAAATCATTTTATTTACATCATTTCTGTTAATTAACGCTAGTTATCACAAGTTTAATTATTTAGTTCATCATCCACATTTCAAGATAATAAAAATCTCAAGTATGCAGAATAATATGTAAGTAGGTCCTTATTTTACTTGGAGTGACTCACTGCCTATCTGACCTCCACAACCCAGGTAAGCAGTACTGGGTAATTCGTATCACTATTCTGTATCACAGACTCAAAGGAATAAGGATAAGAGATGAAAGTTCGTGTGAAAGTTATTCATTTTTGACGTTGGGAAATCACATCGGGCTTATATTACTACTAGCGACCCAGCTTTCAGACTGGAATCAACCATACACATTCACAAAATTTCATTGAAATTGACACGTGATTTTTATACAGGGTAACCCTCACATGAAAAAAATCGTCAATTTTGTTTCTGAAAAGAGAAAAGAGAACTGTCAACACGCGTAAAAGTACTGTTGGAGATTTTCGTAATTTTGAGTGTAAAACTGCATATCATTATTTCTAAATGCAATAAAAATTTACTTTTGTTAGTGATAATTAAGTGAAATTGTTAGTAGCAAAAAGTGCTTGTGATTTAAAAAGAAAACAGTGATCAAAACTAGGAAGTGTCAATCGTCTTTTCAAAGTTTCTTCACATACCCACATAGGCCACATATCTATTTACTTTTCTCTGACAATTTATCTCGTCATGTCAATATGTCATCTGACATTTGGAAAAGTGTTGCCACTGTGAAATTTAAGTATCTACTATGAGTAGCGAAAATAGTAGAAAATAATATGACTGGAGTGGGGCACCAGGCTCCTTGTCAAATAAATACTACTGATGAATCGCTATCACCTAAAAAACCAGCGCGTGCAACCGCCGCCACAAGCCGCAAAAAGTTTATGACTCTACAAGCATTACATCCTGACTTATTCATCAATTGGAAGTTGTCTAACACAACCACCTACTGAAGACATCAAATCCAAAGAGGTGCCCTTGACAGTGCAGGTTACTTAACCCGTAATGCCTGTGCTGAAATTGTTTTCAATAAAAAAGAGTTGAAAGTTAAAGTTGCCTAAGACAGTTTCCCTGTGCCTCTATATAGTTCTATAAAAATAATTATCACAATGATTTTTCACTACGCGTTCCGTCTCACTTTTTCCTACTATCCAACTGCACAGTAAACCTTTCAACATCCTTCATCATGATATCGAAGGTCAGTCTAATGGGGTCCCCTTCTGCCTTGAATCCATTACTTCCTTTCATGTCACAAGATAGTCTATATCTTCTTATAAGCGTTGCTAGTGCTGTCTTCATTGACATCATTGCGTATTGGTAACCTGGAAAAACCACATCAATTAAAAATGGTCGTTATGAAGACATTTTTTGTAGTGTTATCGGACGACATTTAGCAGGACACGCGACCCTCTGCCTACAATGTATAAACATAACGAAGATGCGCTCAGGGTGCCCGCGAAATTTAAATTTTAATAAAAGTTTTTTTTGCAGGTCAGTCGAGTTGTATGTTGATTTAAATAAGATTCTCGGCCGTAACAAATATAGTTTACAAAGTTCATATAATCTCATCAAATGACTATGTCATGAAAAAGTTATTCAATGGGATTAAATGAACTTAGAGGTTTGTATTGATGATTTTAATGACTATAATTCTGTAACTATTTACGTGTCACGGCCGTGAATCATATTTTATTTAACACTAGCGACCCGCTCCGGCTTCGCACGGGTGCAATGTAGATGCACATAAACCTTCCTCTTGAATCTCTCTATCTATTCCTAATCTGCATTAAAATCCGTTGCGCAGTTTAAAATATCTAAGCGTACAAACAGCGGAAGCCAGTTTGTTTTATACTATGTAAAGATAAAGATACAGCCTTAAACTGACCTGCAAATTGCAAAAAAACCTAAGCAAATTTGAATTCCGCGGGCTCCCTGGCGCTTCCACCATAATGGGCAGCTATTGCACAGATGCGACGGTGTACACGACCTAGGTGTTTTCACGTTTCAAAACTTTTATTTTACGCGCCCATTGAGCAAATAATTATAGCTGTTAGTTTTCCTATTAATATATAAATAATGTAGGACATCTTTAAAGTAAACATCTGCCTTTTTCCAAATGTGTTGGGGTCAACTTCCAGTCTCACGAGAGGTCATAGAGCTACTGCCTTTCGAATAACGTGAATACTAACCTAAACAGTTCCTGGGTCCATAGCTAAACGCCATGAAGGCAGCGGGATGTGTGAGCGGCGCGTCGATGAACCGTTCAGGTCGGAACAGCTCTGCATCATCTCCCCAGTACTTGGGGTTGCGCTGCGTGCCCCAAATGTTCACCACCACGCCACAACCTTCCACCAACGTTACACCTGATGCTGTAATAACGGTAACGTATGACTTAAACAATAACCTTAAATCCACTTACAGGAAACACACTCAGAAAAAAAATCGACAAGCGCTTCATATGATGAAGGCGAGGACTAAGGAAGACTTTTGAAAGTTAAATTCCTTAATGGGTCAAATTGGGGATGAAATTTTGTTTGGAAATTCGTCATTTTTCCGGATATAAAATCCCTAATCGCCTGAAAAGCAAACAAATTGAATCGTCTTCTCAATAATTGTATCCGCTTTATTTTGGCCTTCGTAAGTACGGTCACATCTCTTCATACCGTTCTCAGCTTAAGTGGCTGCCTAACCGACTCAGGAGGTCCCTCAGAAGATCTATTTGTAAGCTCTTCACTATTTTGACCAATCCATGTGCTCCCGATTAAAAGAATATTTCAAAGTGTTGGGCAGTTCACACAGTCCAAACCAACGAAGTCCAACCTTCGAGCTTCCAAAAACCTGCTCCTGGAAATTCCCTCACATCGTACTGATTTTATGTCCAAGTCTTACGCTGTCTCAATTAAAAGCTCTGGAACGCGATACCCATGGCATTAAAAAAGCTGAAAGCAAAATGGCTTTCAAAAGAACAGTTTAGAAGTACTATTTGAAACCAGACTAAATTGCTCACAGCTAGTCATCAGTAGTCGTAGTAATTATTATAAGGTATGGTATGATTTTGGATAAACCGTAATACACGTGTCTCATAAATTGAATTGAAGAGTGTTTATACCAATTTTCGAGTCAATTGACCCAGTGAATAGAAAATTTCACAGAAAATTCAACCCCCCATTTCACACTATTAGGAGCGGAATTTCGAAAAACCCCTTCAAATTTCATGTCTTTAAGACCAGTGGTTTAGGCTGTGCGTTAATATATCAGGCAGTCAGGACTTTTAATTTTATATGTATAAAATAGTTTTGAAAGGGCCAAAATAACGAGGCAGGTGTTTAAGAAACCAGGGAACATAACAGACAATGTCGTAGCAATGTCAATAAAATCCTTACGGAGTTGCACATCCTTCTCGATTTTCCTGACAATGACGGGCACAGGGGGGTACAGTCGCAGCGTCTCCCGTATCACTGCATCCAGGTATTTGAGACGAGGCAAGTCCTCGGAAGTTACTGGTCTGTCTGAGTCACCGAATACTTCCCTCAATCTGAAAAATGAAATATTTATAAGAGAAAAAATATAAAAGTGGTTGCTACAGCGACTGTTCGTGTTATACGTATTGGACAATTTCAATCATTGTCCTGCTGAAAGAAGACTGGTTATGCATACATAGGCTTTCCTTAAGCAAACAACGCAACAACAACAGGACCCCTGCCTTCTGCATCCAGCGGATCCCCTTGACCTTAACCGGGTCCGTAATCGGGGCTCTACCACCTTTATGTTTGACAATAATTCATCGAGCGATGTCGCGGTAGCAGCTTCCGGGATACTCATCGTTTCTGTGTTTAATAACACAAGTCTCGAGTCATAGTCTTTAAAGTAAGCAGCGTAAGCGTATTTAAGGACCATTGCCTGAAAACTAAGAAAAAGGTAGGCACCCGTAGCAACCGGCTCAGGCGTCTAACCTCAACCTCCTGGGGCACTTCTCCCTAGGTACTTCGAACATCTAGTCTAGCACTCTGCTTCTCTGCGGGCGAATATGCATCCGCAGTGTGGCACCGTTCTGCCCACGCCAAAGAAGTAGATGTTGCTTTGAATGAAACTTGCAGAACGATTATAGGCTGTCTCCAATCCTAGTCAGTGCACTATACCCCAGAGCTGGCATAGCACCTCCTCATGTCAGAAGAGAAATCGCAAGCCCAGTGGAGAAACACAAACAGGAGTTGGACAGCAGACACCCATTATACGGCGCACAACTGCCAAAGCAACGGCTTAAAAGCAGACACAGTTTTTAAAACCCGCACCTTCGTTATCAGGAGACCCGGCCGACGCCCGATGTATGCTGTGGAAAAATAGCTGTCCTACCACCGAGTGAGCATCTTCCTGCAGGTCTAACCTTCCGTGGTCCACTCAGAAGTCCTTAAACCGTCTTCGGACTCAAGTACGAGTAGGAAGATATAACTCCAACCTCGTTAAGTGGGGCTACCGCAATAAAACAGCAGCGGGGTGTGGTTATGGAGCTGTGTCACAAACTATTCTCCATCTCCTACCCTGTCCTCAGCCCAAAAACATGTAGCCGAAGTGACCTCTGAGCTGCCGCCGACGACGCGGTGAAGTGGCAAAGTTTTGGGCTATAAAAATATAAAAACTGTCTTGCCAGCGACACGAAGAAGAAGAAACACAGGCTGGGTGGCACAATCGAAACTATATTTTTCCGCCTGGCCGTGCCGCATTATGCCGACCTGAACATATGCGTAGCACGCCTAAGTTAACTGCTACAATGACGATGAGACTCACTCTTTATACACCACTTCTTGTACACGAGGATGCCTTGCCAGCATAGCCACAGCGAAGGATACTCCCACAGCCGAAGTATCGGTACCAGCGACCACAATGACCAGGGTTTCCTCCTGTAACTCCAAGTCGGAGTATGCCTGGTCTCCTCCTGTTGCCTCTATTAGCAGCTCCAGGAATGTCTTCATACCTTCAGTGGAATCTGAAATGATGTTCAATTTTTTAAGTTATGTAGGTTCTTCACTTTGCACGTTCTTAGGAGTGATGAAACATCATGAATGTATTGCGTGTATAAAATGGAAATGCAATTTCTTCATTCTCAAACATTGTAAACCTGCGCGAATATTTCAACGGGCTGTCAATATTACTGGACTGGGCCCTTAAATTTCAATGAACACAGAAGACAAGATTCTGAACAATTTGTTTCGGTGTTATCGCCGTTACAAACAAAAAGGTAATTGTTACAAAATTACCTCCTAACAGTAGTAGTGGTAAAGGTCTCTTCTCTATGGTTTCACTGGGTCAGTCTGTCTTTCCAAGAATATCCGTCGTTGCATGTTAATAAATGACACATAACAAATCTACTCATAGTATTTTATGAAACGGACTCCAAGGATGTGTAATTATGTCAATTAGCAAGCAGTTAACCTGTGTTTACAACTGCTTACTAAACTCTTGGCCTGTTAATAACCCTACTTGTCTAACCGACCAGTTCAAAGTGCGGTTAGAACTATTTAATATAATTGTTTTGAGGCGCTCTCAGAACGGAAATGCGAGGGAAATCGTGACTCGTGCAAGTGAATAGCAAATATTTAGTATTTCTACTCACTTTTCTTCAAGTTATCGTTTTGTTCCTTCATGGTTTTCCGTTTTGATTTGATCACCTGAAATATACAAAATGCTTTTTAATTATTTAATCATTATAACTGGTTAATGTCTGTCGAACAATTACTCATGTCTCTCCTGATTAAATTTCACCTTTGACCTTACACAACCGGAAACAATCTATCTAATATGAAAAATAGGTAAGCTTATGATGGTTGAAATCGAATCTGACTTAAAATTGCCCATCGTTGTAAAGAAAGGTTATTACTAAGCGATAAAGATAAACATATAGTATGGGGATAATCATTACGTGATACTGACGCATTTATAATAAATTACCGAATACTATAAAAAATTTAACTGTATCTCAATTTAAAAGGGCGCTAAATGAATATTTACTTATTAAATGCTATTACACTATTGACAGCTTTCTTAATGATGATTCGATGACACTTGCTGATTGACAAGTAATATTACTCTGATTGACATAAATTTTATTTCGTTTATTCATTTATAAACATATTATTTACATTTTTAAATATTCTAATATAAAATAATATAAAAAACATTTAAAAATATAAAAAATAGTAGCCCACCAGCACTGGGAACAGGGTCCGAGCTGCCGGTGGTCAGGGCTCTTGAGAGAGGAACCTCCTAACAATACGCGCCGTGTCCAGGAGTACCGCTTTCTGAATCAAGCCCTTGATCCAGCTGCCAAGCGCGAGCCTCCTCAGGTGTTGGTCGAGGCTCTTGGCAATTAAGCCATTGGCGGACACGACTATCGGCACAATGACTGCTGTATTCACGTTCCACATGTCGACAACCTCGCGAGCCAGATCTAGATATTTGAATTGTTTATCTTTCTCTGCTTTCACGAGGTTCTCGTCATGCGGGACCGTTATATCAACAATCATTGCACGACGCTCCAATCGATCTATCACCACAATGTCAGGCTTATTGGCAACAATAGTCCTGTCAGTGACGATAGGTCGATCCCAGTACAACGTGATATTACCATCATCGAGAACTGGGTCGGGCGCATACTTATAGTATGGCACTTCTGATTGCACAAGGTTGTACTTCAAAGCAAGTTGCTGGTGAATAATCCTGGCAACGAGGTTGTGTCTATGCAAGTATTCTCCGTTAGCCAGACGAGAACACCCAGAAATAATGTGTCGGATCGATTCTCTCGGACGGTGGCATGCCCGACATATGACATAAATTATTATTATGGTTTGACATACTTTTACTCCGTTTGACATTTTAATTTTTTTATTTTATACTTGACATTTGTTCTTTTTCTAAATTGTATTATGTTTTGAATTAAGTATGTTAAACTGAAACTGTAATATGTTCACTATTTGCATGCCCATTGGACGGTAAAATGTGGAGAACTTGGTTTTAAATATGAAACATCTATGTATATTTTTTTTACCCATGTTTGCAAAGAAATAAATGATTTGATTTGATTTGATTTGATGCCACCTTACCCAATTTCACTGAACCAAGAGTCACTCATATAATTAAGTTGCCAAGGAAACCGAGCTTTATCAGAAAGAGTTTCCGAAAAAATATAGCCTGATGGTTACACTTACCTCATCAATAAAACTACAGATCAAATTCTTGCAGCTCTCAAATCTGGCATGGTACGGTAGCAGCCGATACAAGGCATCTGCTTGTAACCAGGGTTGCGTCATTCGTTGCGCCGCCAGCTTGGCGATTTCATCGAATGCCGTCAGAAATGGTAAGTTTACAGTCTTCTGGGCGTTTACATTTACGCCTAAGGCAGTTTCTATAAACAATCAAACATCGTCATTATTTCAACCCTCCATTGACCTACCTAAAGTTGAGTATTGAAAAGGCGAAAACCAAAAACATTAGAAGTATTTGGGTTTTTCGAATGTATTTATTTAAAATCAAATAATGAAAGAGGCTAGAGCTTGATTTCAGAGAAATATCGAACTGCACTTTTAGTATGTGAAAAAGCTGTGCTAACTCTTAGGGCGCTCTCTGATCGGGAGCATTCCCCTGTAATGTAACAATTCAGATTCTGTACAAAATTGAATATTGGATTGTTACATTACAGACGAATGCTCCCGGTGAGGTAGCGCCTTTAGGCTTCGTATAGTTGTTTAAAGTCGGAATATTTTTTTTATTCTTTGTTTAGCCTATTCTGCCTCCTCTGGGCAATCGGTCAGGAACGAGTCCAAATCGTCACGCCAGCGTTTCTTGGGCATGCCTCGGTGACGACGACCGTCTTCAGGTACCCACTGTGTGACGATTCTGGCCAATCTGTCCTGACCCATCCTGGAAATGTGACCCACCCATTGGGACTGCCCATTTTAACCTCGCAGACTTATCACCAACATCGGCGATGCCTGTCTTGGAGCGTATTGTGTTGTTGCGTATTCGATCGGTTATTTTGATGATCAAAATGCTACGCTCCATCGCTCTTTGGCAAACCTTGAGTTTGACTTCTGAGCCTCTGTAAAAGACCAAGTCTGGGGGCTATAGGTTAGGATAGGCAGGATACACATGTCGACGAGCTTACGCTTAAGTGAGATAGGAAGGTCGCCCTTCATAAGCGCCCTCATGGACCAGTAGCTTCTCCAAGCATTTTCGACGCGACGGTCGACCTCTCTGTCCAGTCTGTTGTTGAAGGAAACTTGCTGGCCCAGATAGATATATTCGTCGACATAGTGTTTTCCTGCCCATCGACCTCGACTCTATATTTAGCGGCATTGTTCATGACTTTAGTCTTTGACGGATTCATCGTCAGTCCAACCTCAAAGCTTGAGGTGCTCAGGTCTTCGAGCATTTGGTGCTGATGATCTGCTTCAGAAGCAAAAAGCACAATATCGTCTGCAAAGCGAAGGTTTGATATCATTTTATCACCAATCGGAATGCCTTGCGTTGTCCATGTGTCAGCAAGGTTTTTTAATACCTTTTGGAGCACTACGCAGTTAGCACAGGTCTTTCGAAGCTGCCAAATTTAGTTTGACACTATTGGTATCTATTCTAACAACATACCAAAAAAGCAGTAGGTACAGTTCAATATTTCAATATTATTTCGACCAACGATGCTTTAAATGACTGACCTATCAAATTGTATGTTAATTTAAATAATGATTTGCGGTCCTAATACATGTGTATTTAAGAATTATAATCACTAGAATCATCAGCGTATATGTTAAAGCAACAAACAACACGGTTAAAAAAAAATTTTTCAGCCGCCTGTTGCGAGGTTGCGATGGAAAAACATTCGAACTAACCACAAACAGAATCCATGGTGAACCTTGTTAAATACTTCCAAACGGAGACGGGTCCTGTCCCTTCGACAGACTTCAGCTGATCTGCCATGACGATGCTCTGTCTGGAGAATATCTTCGCGAAGTTATTCAAGTTCTTGGGAGTGAAGGTCGGAGCCAAGACCTTGCGGCGAGGACGCCAGATGGACACTGCAAATTTTAAGGGGAAAGTTGATTGCGTGACAATTTTCGGCGGTATTTCTGTCAAATTGACAGTGATCTTTATTACTGATACAATATGGTTGCTGCTTGGTTCTTGCCACTGACAAGTCTGTAAAATAACAGTGAAAGTAACTGTAAAAGGGTTGTACACTCAAAGATACGGTTTAAGATACTTTATTTCCCTGACAAAAGTAGTATAGTACGATTATTTGCTTCTATGAGAAAAGCGTTATTCCGTTTATTCATTTATATACATATTATTTACATTTTTAAATATTCTAATATAAAACAATATAAAAAACATTTAAAAATATAAAAAATAGTAGGCCACCAGCACTGAGCACAGGGTCCGAGCCGCCGGTGGTCAGGGCTCTTGAGAGAGGAACCTCCTAACAATACGTGCCGTGTCTAGGAGTACCGCTTTCTGAATCAAGCCCTTGATCCAGCTGCCAAGCGCGAGCCTCCTCAGGTGTTGGTCGAGGCTCTTGGCAATTAAGCCATTGGCGGACACGACTATCGGCACAATGACTGCTGTACTGACGTCCCACATGTCGACAACCTCGCGAGCCAGATCTAGATATTTGAATTGTTTATCTTTCTCTGCTTTCACGAGGTTCTCGTCATGCGGGACCGTTATATCAACAATCATTGCGCGACGCTCCAATCGATCTATCACCACAATGTCAGGTTTATTGGCAACAATAGTCCTGTCAGTGATGATAGATCAATCCCAGTACAACGTGATATTACCATCATCGAGAACTGGGTCGGGCGCATACTTATAGTATGGCACTTCTGATACCACAAGGTTGTACTTCAAAGCAAGTTGCTGGATAATCCTGGCAACGAGGTTGTGTCTATGCAAGTACTCTCCGTTAGCCAGACGAGAACACCCAGAAATAATGTGTCGGATCGATTCTCTCGGACGGTGGCATGCCCGACATATGTCAACCGTGCCATCCTTCACAATGTATTTCCGGTAGTTATTAAACGTTATAATTATTAAGGTAAGCGACGGTTTCACCGGAAGATAGCAATAAAATTAAGTGTTAAAAACAATGTTTAAACCTACCAATTTAAACATTTTCAAAAGCTTGGTGTTGCTTTAATATCTCTCTTATAAGTTGGAAGAGATTTTAAATCCTTTATCTCGTTAGGTAATGGATAAAATAGAGTTGTGCTGCCTCAGATACAGTGCTTCAAAGATATTTTGGTACTTGAAGGACATTATCAGGCGAAGGTTTTGGTTTGTCATTATGTAATGTTAAATATTAAACAAAAGAACTACAGTCCTACTAATATTGTTAGAGCTCCTGCAGCCTGTGATACAGGATTAGCCCAGTACAGGCATCATACATTATTATACCTAGATTGTTAGTTTTAGACTCGTATTGTATTTTATCTTCTAGGATTCTGAATAAAGATTTATTTATTTTATTTAATGATAAAACAGGATGACAGCGTTAGTTTCTATTTTAGCCAGGCGTCAGACACAAGCTTCCTATGTCAATTATAATTTTCTCTTTTTTATTTAGGTCCGAGGGACCCAATACTGAAAGAAAATTGATATACCTGGTGCAAAAATAGTTCCATTTCCGATGAGATGTCTCGCAAAGCGCAGAACATCATCTTTTTCTAATGAACTCTTCAGGATAACTTCCAAATCCACTGGGTCCACCACCACTGTAAAAGATGTGTGTACATAAAATCTCTATAATATTTGGGTTTATTCTTACAATTAGGAACATAAGTATATGGGGTCTAATTAATTTAGCTAGTGCAACTCTTCAAACGTGATGGCCCATTAGGTTTCGACGCGCAAACGATAACCATGAATGCGGCACACGAATCTAGGCCCACCAGCACCAAAAATGTTCGTGGATTATTAAAGAAAAACAGATGTTTCTTACAAAAATACAATTGTATGCAACACGGTCAAACTTCATGTTTTTTTTTAAATTATGACTGGCGTGTCTGTTTAAATTTTGTGCGTTGATGTCCATACCACCCGGTATAAGTATAAGCAAAAAAAAACAAATTTCTTAAAGCCGCGTTGACACGGTCAGAGTGTATTCCGAGTGGGCTAGTAAGCCTACTCTGACGTAACTCGTATTGTGGGAACCCATAATCCGAGCGCACTCTAACGAGGGCTTGTAGACTCGGATCACGTCCTACTTTTCGGCTTAAGGTTTAACGGCTGCTTGTGTTGAAGTTACATGCAATATCAGTCTTAAAAAAAGCTTCACGGAGCTAATGAGTATCGGGTTTACTTATTCGGAATTATGCTACTTAAGTCTAAATAAATTAAGTTTGGTTATCCTAATCGTAGAGTGAGTAACCTGACTATGAAATCAGGTTACTCACTCTACGATTAGGATAACTACTAACTTGCCTGGGGGCAAAAATGGGCGCTTTAGCAGAATCATAATAAGCTAATAATATGAACTACGTTACAATTCGTAAAATGGCCGTGCACTAAGTGACAATTCATAATATTAACTACGTCTATGACCATTTTAAGAATCATCGTTTTTTTTTATTACTCGTAGTTTTTGGTAATAACACTAAACTAAAGCGTTTACTGACCAAGAGCTAAGCTAAGTTAGTTCAGTTCACCTCGCCTTCAGGACTATCAGGGGGTATCGCACAATCTCCTACGAGACGACTTGTGCACTGACTTACAGGCGAGAGTCCTCGCGACACTGTACCGGTGGCGTGAGGAGGCGCGGACGTGGGGCTGTGACCCGACCGCGGACTTGAGTAGGCCCACAGAAGCGGGCCGGCACTAGCCGGGGATCGTGGAAGGCGTGCTAGTTCCCATGACCCCCGGTGTAAGCGTGGGCAGGGAACACCGGGGTGGTTTTAGTCAGTTATAGTCTCACAGACCCCTCCGCATTTTCGACCTCGAAAAAAAAAAAAAGTCAGCTCGCCTAGTGAATTAACTCATTTGGAACTTACAAGTATAATATTGTGTTCCCAGCCACACATTAGTGAGACCACCATTTTTAATCGCTTCACGACCGAAGATCTGGATAGAACGCATACGATCTGCAACAAAATATTATCGTATAATTTGTGGTTCGGTTAAAGTTATCACCGTAGTAAAAAACCTAGATATGGAAATCAAACCTAAGAGACCCAGTTGCGAGCCATTGTAAACCATCAAATCCAGGATACCTCAGGATATTTCCCTTGGATGTAAGACTATGGTGATCGAGATTAAGTGGAAACCAATTTCTTGGTATTTGAAAACTAATAGTGGTATTGCCCCTGTTCTGTACGAAGTGATTTATTATCGTAGTTTTAGTCTGTATCGTCCCATTGCAGGGCAAAAGCCTACCTTTCTCCTTCCCAACCCTCTCTAACTTGAGGAAGTGTACATTTTGTTTACCAAGGACTTAATAAATTATACAAGGTGTAAGCAGACGACCCTTCACGAAGCCGTCAACCAAGCATTCTGTACATCAAACTAAGTAACCTTACGCAAAAAAAATTCGGGAAACGATTTGTTTTTGGGGTGAAAATCACGTTTTACGGTAACACTCAAAGTAACGCACTCAAAACATTCTGCTGATGGATGGATTGAATAGTACGGGGGTCGTGGAGGTGTTTAAAGTAAGGTTACAACATTAAAACCTTGTATTTAAAAAAAAAACTTGGAACTTTGATCCCCTATATCTCCGTAACTAAAAGGTTTCCAGGTATGGTCTAGAACAAATAAATGATCGCCATGACGGAGAGCCGTCATGTCATCATTTTTTAATTATTTTTTTTTTGGTCCAATTACTGCCTTTTGGCTTCGTTAAGGGTCTTTTTACACCCTTTATAAACAAAATTCAACCAGACATACAACTTGTGGATTTTGCGGATGATAAAAATGCCATTATTGGGGCAAATTACTCAAAAGAACTGGCAAAAAAAGTAAATCTCTTCTTTCTTTATCGTGTGGTTAGTTCGTAACCTGGTGTCAGAGTTTTTATGCCGCCCAAGGGCCTCTGACTTGGCTTTACATGCCGTCAAGAAATATCTCTCAGGCATGCTGGTTTCCTCACGATGTTTTCCTTCACCGAAAAGCAAATGCAAAAAGAAAATGCAGCTATAAGATATCTTTATTCATGGTTTACTGTAAATAGGTTAAAAATTAATAGTACAAAGACCAAGATAATTATATTCAAAACAACTGCTCGAAATAAAGACACCATGGAAATAATACTAAATCACGACAATCATCATCTGCCTAGCCTTTTCCCAACTATATTGGGGTCAGCTGCCAGTCTAACCGGATGCAGCTGAATAGCAGTATTTTGCATGGAGTGACTGCCTATCTGACCTCCACAGTTCAGTTAGTACTGGGTAATTCCGAGGCACGGCGGAAACTCGGTATGTAATGGGTGGTCACCCATCCACAGACCAACCTAGGCAAGCACGGATTAACCTAAAGATCGACCCGAGCGTCTGTTATTATTTAGCCACGAGCTCCTCTTACCTCGTAAGCGGACATTGAACTTATTATCATAATAAAATTAAGTTGACATTGAATATTTTTTTTTGTATTTTTAATTTTTTTTTTTGATCTTGATATTAATTTGGATTTGATGTGATTTGATTTATGTTGTTAATTTTTAAATGTGTTACTTTAATTGCGAATGTTTTAAAAAAAAAACAACATTTGAAAACATAAAAAATAGGTTTCCGCCGGTATCGGGAGCAGGGTCCAAGCTACCGGTGGTTAGGGCTCCAGAGACAGGAACCTCCTCACAATGCGAGCCGAATCAAGGAGTACTGCTTTCTGAATCAGGCCCTTGATCCAACCGCCTAAGGAGAACCTCCTTATTATTATTTTTGCTAATTCAAACACAATATAAATTGTTTGTGAATAAAATTGAATTGTCACTCTAGAAAAGGGATATTTACCATGTTTACTGTTTGTGTTGAGTTCCCGATATTTAAAATTGAATTTATCTAGCATGTAGACTTCACCCTCGTCTATTCCGATTTTCGGTACCTCGGGTCGCTTGTCCAAGGGGATGGCGAAGTAGACCGAGACGTAACGCATCGGATCAACTCAGGATGGATGAAATGGCGACAGGTCACTGGAACAACTTGTGACCTACGGATGCCCCTCAAGTTAAAGGGGAAAATATACAAGTCCGTGCTTAGACCTGTCGTACTGTATGGATCGGAATGCTGGGCTGTGAAGAAGATGGATGAAAAAAGACTGCATGTAGCGGAGATGAGAATGTTGAGGTGGATGTGTGGTGTGACAAGAATGGGTAAGGTAAGGAACGAGTATATTAGAGAAATATAATTATGTACGTAATAACACTAGTGTTTTAAGATGTGTATGTATTACTAACAAAATGGATTTTATGATCTGATAAAAATAAATGATTTGATTTTTTGATTAGAGGAAGTTTAAAAGTTGCGCCAGTTACAGAAAAGTTGAAAGGGAATCGACTGTCTTGGTATGGACATATGATGAGGAGGGAGGAATCGCATGTGACTAAAAGACTGATGAATATAAACGTTGATGGATGGAGAGGGAGAGGAAGACCAAAGAAACGATGGATGGATTGTGTGAGGAATGATATGAAAGATAAAGGAGTAAATGATAGCGTGACGGTTGACAGAGGAGAATGGAAGAAAAAAACGTGTTGCGCCGACCCCAAGTAACATGGGATAAGGGCAGGAAGAAGAAGAAGTAGACTTCGCCCTCGTTTTGTCGATTTACTTTAGAAGAAGTGCTAATTTCCAGATTTTAAAACCAACATAACATGACGCCTATAATCTGCAAAGTGTTAATTAAGTAGAGGTGCACCTAATATTACTCCCTCATTTCGCCAGAATACAATTCGATTTTATAACGGAACTTTCAAATCACCTATTAGAATTAGATGGATGCAGCAAGAGAATACTAGGTACGCTTAATTCAGATTAAAAAATCCTACTTACTTTCTCCACCCCCCATAAACAGATAGGCGTGCCCCACAAAGGGGTAAGCTTTTATGTCACATTTTATGTTACTAGCCACTTGTAGAATGCGACGGTTCTGATACCGGTTGATGACCAGCCACAGAGCCAAGAGACACAGAAAGAATAGCCACAACATGACCGCGTCAGCTCTCACGATGGACTGTGACGTGTGACCTTAGCAGATATAATCTTATATAGTAGGTATTTTTAGGCTTTCGTAGCCGAATGGAAAAAACGGAACCCTTATAGATTCGTCATATCAGTCTGTCTGTCCGTCCGTATGTCACAGCCACTTTATTTCGAAACTTCTGGACTACACAGTTGGAAATTAGTAAGTACCTAGATGTATTCTGTGAACCGCTTTACGATTTTTATACAAAAATAAAAGAGTAAGGGAGGGCTCCCCATACATGGAATTGAAACAAAAGAAAAAATCATCAAATCTATACGTGCGGGTGTCTATAGATAGGTCTTTAAAAATGACATTGAGGTTCCTAAAACCATTTTTTCTCAAAGTCAATCGTTTTTCAAACTCAAACTCCATAACAGGCACTTTTGAATATTAGAAAAACAAAGAAGGCGAAGCTACAGTCCCAGACACAGGACATAATAACTTGTGAAAGTACTGTAGTTACCCATTCCTTTTGAAAGATAGACACTTCCAAAGTGGTAAAATGTGTGTGTGTGTGTCCCTCTAATTTCTAAAGGAAGAGGAAGAAAATTCTGAAAAAATGTAGGATTGTAGAACGTTTTAAAAATTTTTCAACGAAAATTGATTTGAATAAGATTTGAGATTGATGTGAATTATGGAATTCTCTAACTCCTACTAAGTCAAGCTTGTATTATAGGGATTAGTGAGCTGTTGACTTAGACACAACCTTGAACTTATGTAAATAATAACAATAATACAAAAAAAATAAAAATAAATTACATAAACCTTTTGTAAAGTTATAAGTACAAAATGATATCAATAAATAGCTAAACTTAGGTACATACAAGGTGTAAATAGACCCCTCACGAAAACGTCAACCAAGCATTCTGTACATCAAATTAAGTAAATCTACGCAAAAATTATTGCTGGGAAACGATTTTTTTTTTTGGGGTGAAATGTCACGTTTTACGGTAACACTCAAAGTAACGCACTCAAAACATTCTGCTGATGGATGGATTGAATAGTACGGGGGTCGTGGAGGTGTTTAAAGTAAGGTTACAACATTAAAAGTGGTATTTAAAAAAAAAATGGAACTTCGACCTTCAATATCTCCGTTACTAGAAGGTTCCCACTTCCCAGGTATGGTTCAGAACAAAAAAAAATATCGCAATAACGGGGAGAACAATCCTAACCACATGTGACTGTTCCTAAACTACCCTTTTCTGATAAAATTTTCGTTTTTCCTAAATCATATTAATATTAGTATTAATGTCGGTTTCCTCTCTATCGGAAATGTATTACATTCTTGATGTTTTAAGTACAGCGGGGATAGTGCTGCGAGGGGCGATTACACACAGTCGAGAGCGTCTATTGTACTCCTATTTTTTTTTGTTAATGGGTTAATCTCCAAAACGGGCGTATTCGTGTGATCGCTCTGGTTTAGTTTTTCTGGCTTTTCAGATATTGATATTTAATGGTCATTACGCATCTCATTAAAAATTATGATATTCAAATGGTATATTTTTACTAGTGGCCTTCAATTTACACAAACAGTTATGGAAATATTTAAGTTCAAAAAATTTCACGACCAGAGCAATCATAATTGGTGCCAGAGTGATCATAAATGGTGAAATCAGTGAAACAAAAAAATAAATATTGATAAAATATTATTTATTTAGCCGTTTTAAGTCATATTCAGTGTACATGTACAAGATTAAATGTAAGAGAAATGTATTATTGACTTTACAAGCCCTTGTGCGTATAGATCTGGATCATTTTTTATCTTGGCCATTCTACGTCGCTCAGCCAATTTCTTCCTAATACGTTTTTCTTCAATAGATAATTTATTTCGAGGCATGATTTCAATCTGCAACAATAGTTGCGATACATTTTAGAGAAGGGGTTACAGTTGGGGTAGCTAAATGCAAGGTATCATCAAGGTAAAATACGTCAAAATCTGTTTATGGGTTTAGGTTATCCGAAGAAACCCAGGAAAGGTTATAAATTAAAGGTTATGTGCATAGTTCATCGTTTGTCATTATTACAGTCATTATTACAGTTACTAAAATAGATTTATAACGTACAACTAATGCAAAATGTCATCGCTCTGGTCTTTTTGGACAGAGCAATCAGAGCCATAGCGATCAGAAAAAGTCACAAAATCATAAATATAGCCGAATTTAAAAGCAGTAGAAAGTTGTGATTACGTCTCATAAAAAACATCATAACGATCACTTAATTCACATAACAAACACATTCGCAAGCTTACTATTGAATTTAAATAACGTGTCATAGCAATCATAACATTCGAAAACCAAATCCAGAGCAATCATAAACTTACCTTCGTAATGTTGGAACGCGGGAACGTGGCACACAGGTATCCTCCTCGGAGGTTAGACCACTACCGACGCTGCCCCGCGGCAGGGGAATAGACTGGCTATAATGCGTAACTATGGATGAGGGCGATGTTTTACCTCAGCGCAGAGCAATGAGATAAAATGCCCGGTCACGATTTTAAATTCAAATTGTGGCAAAAGTATTGTTAATATAACAAAAAAAAAAATATTACTATGAAGATTAACTATTTGTTATGTAATCTAAAAAGGTTGTTTCATAAGATCTTTCTCATTAAAAAGTTAAAGAATATTTTTTTCATTCAATCGGGAGTCTGGTCAACCCAGAGCGATCAGGATTTTAGGGTTTAAGATTTTTTTTTAAATATTTATAATAAACTTATTCACAATATTAGCCTTGTACCATGTAGATTAGACATCGAACTGTCTATAAAAAAATATTTTGAAAACGTTTTTCGATTTTAAAATGGGTTTATCCCGTCCGACACGAAAAAAATGCCTCTGGAGATCGACCCTAATACACTACGTCCACGTACCATCATAAACAAGGCATCGTGGCAAGGAAAACTTAGAATGCAAGAGTGAGCGAAGCGAGCTCGGGACTTGAGGCAACCCGACTCCGTGTTAGATTACTTAAAACCCTGTAGACAGAAATAGGACCCCTACGTCAACTACGCCTTATTATCACATATTGATATTTACCTTGACGTTGATTTTATTCGTGTTTTATTTATTTTATTCACAGAGAGCGTTCGTTTTTATACATTTCCTAGTGTCATCTTGAAATTGTATACATTTCCTAGGAAATATATTTCACAGGAAATCTGTGAATTAAAGAATCTTTGAAACATTGTTTTACACATTTCCTAAGTAGGCTCGGAATTGTATATATTTCATACATTTCCGGTAACATATACAATACAAATCTTAAGAATCCGGCCAAGTGCAAGTCGTAGTCACACGCAGACAGGGTTCCGTAGCACCAAACAATTTAATAAAATATTTTGAATGCTCTTTCATGTTGTATTGTATTGAAATTTTCCTCCTCTTACTTTAGAAATTAGGGGGGGGCACATCTTTCAAACGATTGACTTTGAGAAAAAATGGTTTTAGGAACCTCAATATTATTTTTAAAGCCCTATAGACACCCCGCAAGTATAGGTTTGATGAAAAATTTTTTTTGGAGCTGGAAGGTGTACATAGGAACTCCGTAATAAAACGACGTAACCGCATCGAGTTTGGGCTCGTTTGATTCGTCTTGATGAGTACTTTGATCCTAGATAATATCCGTATGCAACCCCATCAGACTTGGGAAAATAAGTTCGTTCCATTTGTTACAAATGAGAACGAACTACGCCGTAGTAAATCCCTAATCATAAATACTAAAAAGTTAAAAATAAAAATAAAATAAAAAATATTTTTTTAATACAAGCTTTTATTACTTGTTAATAAAAAGAACTAAAAAGTTAAAACTAATTTATTAAAGATACATTATATTATACGTATCATTATTTTGACGGCAAAACAAATAAATGTGTAACGCGCTTTTATTTTAAACAATGGGATAAAATATACCTATATAATGGTAATTGCTTATCAGAATTTAATTAGTTTTAACTTCTTAATTCTTTTTATTAACAAGTAATAAAAGCTTTATATAACGTTGCTCGATGACCTTGATGATTTGACCGTTGTACTGGTTTTTGTTTATTATGAGCCTACCGGCAAACGACCATGCTACAATAAAGACTAAGCAATAACACAGATGTGTCGCAGTGTTCTTGTCATCTTGCCTAATTTATTCGCTCTCTGAGAGACCTGCATACATTTTGTTCCTCTAGGAGTACCTACTCCATAATTTATATTTATTATGAAATAAATTATACAGTATTTTTTTTTTTAATTTTGATTCGCTCTCTGAGAGACCTGCATACATTTTGTTCCTCTAGGAGTACCTACTCCATAATTTATATTTATTATGAAATAAATTATACAGTATTTTTTTTTTTAATTTTGTGACAACAAGTGAAATTCTGTTTATTATTTATAAAAGCTTATGAGTTATTTTAACAGGTTAATTAACATGTTTACTAAAAATTATCGACGACGAAAAAAAAAAACGGAATCGAAGTCATTTTTTCGGTGAAAAATTGTGTATTTATTTAAAAAAAACTAGTGTAAGTCCATAAATTATCCCGATAGGACGACTTTTTTAATCATTATTTGTAATCTACTACATAACAGCTACAAATTCACAGAACATTGTTGATACCTATCTCTAAAGAAAAAACAAGGACGGGTATAACAAATCATCGCAATCTTCATGTGTGGGCCACTGAAAATCCACACGTCATTAGGGAAACAACTTTCCAGACTCATTTTTCCATAAATGTATGGGCTGGAATGATTGACGGTGAACTTATTGGCCCTTTCGTGTTACCAAACAGACTAGATCAACACGCGTTTTTAGATTTTATAGTCAATACGTTGCCGTTGCTTTTGTAGGAAGTACCGCTGGAAACAAGAAGGCGGATGTATCTGCAATTAGATGGAGCTCCAGCACACTTCTCACGACTAGTTCGTGATTATTTAAATCAAAATTATCCGTGGCGGATTGGCAGAGGAGGTGCCATTGCTTGGCCGCCGCGATCTCCCGACCTTACACCCTTAGATTTTTATCTTTGGGGCTACATGAAACAAAAAGTGTATGCCGTACCCTTCGAAAGCCGCGAGCAATTAACGGCTAGGATTTTTGCTGCTGCTGCGGAAATAAAAGAAAACCGTGAAGAATTACGTCGTACAATCAAAAGTGTTGCCATGAGTGCTTTGGTTTGTTTACAGGAGGGTGGGAGCCATTTCGAAAATCTAATTACTTAAAATTCTTGTATTTTTTATTTTTTTAGTAAAAATCTGGCTATTGCTTGTTTGTTTTTAATTCCATTATCATCCTAATTATTAGTTTAACCTTTTAGTACTCACTGCTAAGAGCAACATTCAATTGACTTTCACATTATCTTTTCCTAAATTTGACTCATCAGAGTTTTAAGAGTTTTACCTTGGATTTAGTTACAGTTAGGTATCAATAATGTTCTGTGAATTTGTAGCTGTTATGGAGTAGATTACAAATAATGATTAAAAAAGTCGTCCTATCGGGATAATTTATGGACTTACACTAGTTTTTTCAAAATAAATACACAATTTTTCACCGAAAAAATGACTTCGACTCCGTTTTTTTTTCGTCGTCGATAATTTTTAGTCAAAATGTTAATTAACCTGTTAAAATAACTCATAAGCTTTTAGAAATAATAAACAGAATCCAAATCGACCCATAAACTTCGGAGATGTGTCAAAAAATGGAAAGCAAATCTACAAACTATACTTAAAAAATTAAAAATTGAATAACATGAAAAATATTGTAGATAGACCCCCCCTTTTAAAGTTTATTTTTGACATTTCTTCATGAATATTCAGAAAATTACGGGCGGTCACATGCGCATGGGCGACATTGTATATACAAACTACAAATCAATTGTACAGCTTGACTAATGACCTTTCATCAGTTATTTTACTGAGCACGGGTACCCCTACATGATACATTCTGAAGATCTGATGATGACCAGGTAAGTGCTTATCGGTTCCCAGAAACAGAAATAGAATGACCTAACATTTCAACTTTTATCTAATTTAGCTCGGGTGCTACTACAGGATACATTCTGAAGATCTGATGATGACCAGGTAAGTGCTTATCGGTTCTCAGTAACGGAAACAGTTAGAATAACCTAGGTTTTTTTTATCAAATTGAGCACCGGTGCTACTACATTTCACATTCTGAAGGTCTGGTGATGACCTTTATGATTGCGATTTACCTTATAGGTTCTCAAGATCAAATTTTAATGTTGCACTCCAGCACATCACCATTGTTTATAAAAAGGGGCACCAGCGAACTGTTACACCATTCGTCAGGTGTGGCTTCTTCCAGCAACAATTTATTGAAGAATAAAGCTTACCACGTCCAACCGTCCATCCGCAATAACTTCCATACTTTTTTTTCGGTTGGGATATCATCAAATGACCCCGCTCTGACCTTTACTTACTAAAACCCATCCATGTTCCTACCTTGCCCTTTGAGTTCCAGGGCCGCGGTATCTCTTTCGAACAGTCCCGCAGCCCCGGCAGGCATCGGCCCTTGCGGGCCCCTTCCTGGTTGCTGACATCTCTTTGAGGCGCGCGTGGAACACGAACGCGCCGTCGAGACGGCCTGTCGTCATAAGACGGACGGACGGCGAGCTAGCCGATTTCTCACCGTCCACAGGCCCGCGCCTACGGTGGTCGGGAGCCACCACGTGGCCCCCGACGCCCGGGGCGTCTGGGACGTGAGGTTCATTCCTTCTCACGTCCCGCCACCGTCAAGACACTTCAACCGGTATTCTGTCCGGTCCGGTCCTAATGCCTTACCATTCTTCATTCCATCTACTGCAATCCTCACTTTATCCAAGCTAATCTTTCTCACTAGTCCCTCATTCACTGGTTTATTTTCAAGCACACCACTCCAGTCATCTGCTCATTCATCAGTCTTTCAAAGTAACCCTTCCACCTATCCTTAATTTTAGAAATAACCATTCCTGCTTGGTCTTTACGCATTTAAGCTGACAAACATCCTTCGCCTTTCTCTCTCTAGCTCTAGCAAGCCGGTAAATCATAGCTATTCACCAACGCTTCGATTCGGAAAGTCGTATACCTATCTCGCTCGCTTTCGTAATGCCAAAAAAAGATATTGTATTAATTTATTTCTCAGTATTACATTACATTGAGATCTTACATTAAACTTTGTTTCACACATACTACCATTGCTGGCGTAGAAATATTAAATAATAAGTTAGGTACGCACGACGGCCGATCAAGCTATACAAAACCATTTTATACGGATCTCTCAATGTATAGGAAATCCATACAAAGCGAGGCTAATTTATACGGGAAATGTACTGCTTCATGTGCCGCCGTGTGTACATGCAAATCAAAAATAGGTAGGGAAGTATAATTATCTAAAGATGTTATATCAGAATATGAAATTTGGATTTATAATTTTAGACGGGTTAAGATTAAAAATGCATTATTTATAATAACAAAAAATCAATGGTTAATTTATGAATATTGTATTGTATAACGGGCTTGTTTCCGCAACTCCACGTCAAAGCGCGTATTTTGCGTGCGGTCAAAAAATAAGAATATAAATCATAATGTAAAAATATAAAAAAATCTCAATGTCAAAAATATAAATCATAGACTTACGACTTGTCGAATCGAAATCGAATCGAAGCCTTTGTGAATAGCTATGCTGGTATTTTTGGCCTGCTGGACTAAACAGTATGTCTTAGAGCTATGTTTTCGTTGTAGGTCGTCGATTCGCTTAGTTTCCTTTTACGAGATCCTCTAGTTGAGGATGGAGAGGGTCGTATTCTTTATTTCCGGGACCACACGGAATTGTCTGTAATATACTATACATTGTGACTTTTTAGTCGTCTTACAAAGGTGGTCCACTCAATGTGCCTGACATAAAATAGTTCTAGGCGCGATTTTTTTTTACCTACCATAATACAAAGAAAAATAAATAAACATTAGAAAAAATGATTAAACATCCTGTTCATGATGTTTATGTGTCAAACGGGAGAATAGACCTACCCAGCGCTCGAGTCCAGTAGATCATCGCTCACAACAGGGAGTTGTAACTACGTCATGCGTCATAACATTAATTAATACCTATTTTTAATTTTTAAATTATTATAATCTCATGAATACCAATTTTTTTTTATGAATGCTTAGTAGTCATTGGATACATGACGTGGGCTGCCGTTGTAAGACGACTAAAAAGTCACGGTGTATAGCGGATTTCTAATTTCCATATTTGGACTATAACGCAGATGCAAAAGTTCCGGCAAAATACAATTTAATTAATATTTACATAATTTTATTTAAAAAAAAAATCATCGTTTCAAATAAATTGATTGAGGCTTTGACTCATTGGACCAAACTGCAAACAAATATTTTGCTTTCTGAGTCATGCAATTACCCTAGAACTTGGTAATACCAATTGTGGGCTTTATTAACCTGCAAATTGCCTGAATTATCTCTTACCCAAAAAAAATCATTTTTTGCGCTATGACTTCTAGTCCCATCTTGTGCGCTGAGATTGGACGTTTCACCTCTACTATTGGTTCTTCTCCAATAAGCCCCAGCTGCCCTGGTGTAGGTCCTCAACATGGTATTTCGGGATCTATGAAAACGCCGCCTGGTCTGATTTCAACATAATAAAAAACACAAATAAAGTAAAAACCACAGAAATAAAATCATAGCTGCAAAGGTATCAATAGAGCTAAGAGGTACTTACCAAAAGTTTAGGAGAGCTCGGCCACGCTTCACTTTACATTTATTCTTATAGGTAGGTAAGTACTAGCTGTTGCCCGCGACCTCCGTTCGCGTGAAATTATTACAAAAACACCCCAGTATTTTAGGCATTTCCCTATTTGAATCGAATTTTGTTACCAATTTCAAGGGTTTTAATTTTTTGTATGGAACCTTAATTATTTTCCTATAATAAAAGTAGCCTATTGTTAGACCTTATCAGATAACTCCCGTCAAAATCAGTCCAGCCGTTTCCGGGATTAGTCAGAACAGACAGAAACCGAAACCTACATACTGTTAATCTAAAACCAAAGACTAATAACCACTTGACTGCGCATACAGTGACCCGACGCTCGAAAACTATAAGTATTTTGTCGCCTAAGTATAGGCTACGCTACTAGTAACCATTTTAGATGAGAGTTAGATCTATGTGTACGCTAAATTATTACAGATAGGTTTAACTTTTTATCCAATTATAACGCATCAAAACATCACGCCTGTTATTCCCGTAGGGTTAGGCAGAGGTGTACCTAATAGTACACCCACATCTCGCCAGATATGTTTTAGTCCCATGTGGAGGCGAGCCTATTGCCTTCCTGCACGTTGAAGTGGTATGGGAAACATTCCAAGACATCTAATTACAAAAAGGATGGCATAACTTTTCATCGGTAAGTAAACAGTACGAAAATTATTGTTGATTAATTAATCAGATTATGAGTCACCGCAGGAGTCTAGTTAAAATGGTGGCTGGATGAAAAAGCACACACTTTGAGTCCCGCGTTGATGTCTTCTGTAAATGTCTCGTTCTTATAACAGAAAATCCTAATACATCTATCCCTTTCTTGCCCTTTGTATTTTTATCGTAAAAATCTGTGATGTTACCTTTAATAGCTGATATCGATAATGATAAGATTAAAATTAATATGTTTTTTATTTAATTCAAATACTGCAATAAAATACCTATACAGGGTGTAAACGGACCCTTCACGAAGCCGTCAACCAAGCATTCTGTACATCCAACTAAGTAACTCTACGCAAAAATTATCGCTGGGAAACGAATTTTTTTTTGGGGTCAAAAATCACATTTTACGGTAAAACTCTTAAGTTAAAAAAAAAACTTGTGAAAAATTTGGAACTTTGACCCCTAATATCTCCGAAACTAGAAGGTTCCCAGGTATGGTCCAGAACAAAAAAATGATCACAATGACTAGGAGAACAAGTGCCTTTCGGCTTCGTTAAGGGTATTTTTACACCCTTTATACTTTGAACCGACTTCAAAAAAAGCAGAAGTTTCTCAGTTCGTCGGTTTTTTATGTATGTTCACGGATTACTTGAATACGGCTGGACCGAATTACAAAAAATATTTTTTTTGTTTCTGTCTGTCCGGGACCGATCGGACATTTGAGGATAATTTTTATGTCGTCAGGCACCGCTGGGATCGTTCGATCAGTGTGGTCGGGCGATTTTACACCCAATTATTACGAAACGTTTGTCTAAAATCGTTTGTGATCGCTTAACAAATTAGTACAAATTTCACTTGGATTCACTACAATTTCGCGGAAGACGGTCGTACGTCATAGTGAATTTGATAATGCACTATGAATTTGAATTTTTCACTTTCAAAACATTTACCAAATTTATTCATTTTTAAAATCAATAATAACAGTGTAGCGGCATCAATGCCACAAGAAAAAGCAACGAAATTTATAAGGCAACAAAAAGAACCGCAACCGCAATCTATCCCGCCAGCGACGAACTACTAACGAAATCCTACATCGATCGGGCAATAATTGCTCACCGGACATACAAAAAATGTTTTTTTTAGTTTATTGATTTTGATGAAATATTATCTATACGATTTTAATTTGAGTATTTTTCATTATGTCAAAACCCATTTTATCGATATCGACTATTTTCCCTTGATGAAGTAGATCAGCCCTACGCAAATTGACACACAAGAATACGTGAAACTTATTTTCGTTCACGGTGGTCTACATGTTAGGTTACATTCTTCATTTGTAAATAGATTTTAAAGCGTACAGGGCTGCAATATTCATATAGATGAAGCATGAGCATGTAGCATACCTACTCAAACAACTTAATAGTATTTGATACATTTACTAATCACACTATACATTATTAAACGTATGGTTTTATGTCATTGTTGGTTTTTTGTATGAAACAGTAATCTTAAATTTAAGTGCGAAGATGCTGATGATGGATGAGGGTTGCAAACTAGTTAGTAGGTTGAATACTTCTTCTTCAAAGGGACAACTTCAAGCCATCGTTGCTGAAGATTCTCATTGTTAGGGAGTCTGCATGGAAACAAAACAGTATTATTAATATTTTACAGCAAAATACTGCCGAAGACAAGTGACCGCCGAATTTTTTTTTTTAATTTATGTTTATTTTTTTTACATACTATTTTGATTACTACGTATGACTATGAACTTAACTATTTTATAGTGCTTAAAAGCGATTTGTATTGCCATGATTTCCATAACTGGCGAAAAGTCACTGTACTATTACGTACACCTCTGCCTAACCCTTCGAGGATTACAAGCGTGATGTTATGTTATGATTTCCAAATATTAATAAGAATTACTGTGATTTTTTTAAATATATTAAAAGTATTTAATTTGACCAAGGAGTTTATTCAGACTTTTTGGATTTGACTCCAGACTTTTTTGTCCAATAAAAATCGGTTGAATCGACAGTTGCCGCCAAAATGGAAGGGTTTAAAAAAGTAAAGATAGAATTCAAATGTTTATTTTCTAGAAGTATTTTTTTTTGTTTGAGTAATTGTGTACGTTTTGCTACTGCATTATAAATAACAATATTTTGTATTTTGTACGCATGTGCACAAGATTATAAAAACCGATATGGATAATAGAAAAGGCGTATTCTTTACAATATTTTCAGGATCCCCGTTTACAGATCTTAAACATTGTCACCCTAGTCGTAATTTGTAAACAAAGTTAAAAGAAAGTACCTGAAAAAAGAAATTCCATATCCATCAAACCCCTCACACTATTACACCCCTTCAAACAACACGATTTCACCATATTTATAGTGGAAGATTTCACTGAAATACAAAAAAAAGCGCTTCAGAAAGCAAAAATACGACTGCATCGCGAAACTGTTTCGGCCATGTGACCATACAGTTTTTATATGAGTTTCACGAATTTTGGCATTCATAAATTGTAAGTTGCTACTAAAGAATTCAATTTCGCAAGACATTACTATTTTAATATTTGGTATTTGAATATTATTATTAATCCCTTTATGATTTATGTGCTAATTTAGCTATCAAGGTGATTTCTGATTACTCTATAAAAAATTTAAAAATATTTTTTGTTTACTGGCAATTGTCAGACAAGGACACAATCCATGGTCGGTTTCTCGCTCTGAAGTTTTCTTCCCCTTTGAATTAATTAAAGTAATACGAACTCTATGTCTTTCAGATAAAGTTCATTTTCAAACGGTTTTTTGATATCAAAATTTTGTTCGTAATCATTCTAGTTAGTATTTAAGTTCCTTGCGCCCGTCACAAGAGTCGTCGAGACACTGACGTATCGCGGTCCCGAGTTTGCGTCACAGGGCTTGCCACGCTCTTACCGCGAAATTTCGGGATTTTATTTATTTCTAAAAAAAATTAAAAGATATAAGAGAAAAAAAAATACAAATAGTGAAGTACATCATTACGTATTCACGGTTACAAAATTCATGCCAAACTATTCAGCCGTTACAGAGAAAATTTACAATTTAGGTTGAAAAAAACCTATTTACTACGATTAACAAAAAAAATATGAGAATGTTTATTAAAATTTTAAACAATACAATTGTTTTGTAATGACCTTAAGTATAACATATTTTTTACACGGAAAAGGCACAAAGGAATTCATCAACAATCTTCTTTAAACAGTGTTTTTGGAATTTGAACGATGTAATCCTCTTAAAAAGTAATAAAGCTTATTAAAAAAAATATTTTTTTTAATTGTCTTGCAAATAAGTGTGTGACTCCATGACATCCGGGGTCACACGTGTAACTTAAAATAATTAAAAAAATAGGTTAGTGACTTTATTATGTATTAGTAGGCTTTTAATTAATATTGTAATCATCAGCGAAAACAATGGTCATTGCGTCAAACAGAATTAGTGATTCCCACACTTGTGCACTGGTATAGAAAGATTAGAAAAATTACTGTTTTCGACGGTTACACTACATAACATAACATCACGCCAGGGACTCTGCGAAGGGTTAGAAAGAGATATACCTATCTATAGTATACCCACTGTATTACTGTCGAAATGTATTTACAGAGAAAATGTATTTCCAGACTACGTGGCTGTTACTGAGGAATTCGTGATGGATAAATACAACTACGCTTTGCCCAATCTGGAAATCAAACCCAGGACGTCATGCTCAGTAGTTGAGACTAGTTACCTTCAAATAATATGCATGAATCATCATTATCAGCAAAAACTAAGAGACCACACGCTAAGGGCACCCCCTGTGAGGAACGAACCTCGGCTCAGGGCATCGCTGGGGCTGGACAGCAAGGGACAGGCTGGATCGGAACAAACAATGGCTGAGTTGAGCTATTGATTAATGAACTAACTTTTAATTATAAATTAATTCCCTGCAGAGACTTCTTCAGAGTGTTAGAAGGTGTTTTTACCCCACTAGGGGTAAAGATCAAGTAAGACGTCATATCAAAGATAAACTTAAATGTAATTTTAATTGTCATATTATTGTAATTACAAATAAAGAACTAATTTATGTATTTATAATTACAGTCGTGATTAGGGTCAGCTAATGAATGAATGAAATTAATTACTTGAACCATGATTTATTCTATGTAAGTTATGTCCGTCATTTATTTTTTACTAGCTGACCCGACAGACGTCGCCGTTGTTCTGTCAAAAGCTATTGGACTGTGGCAGTCCTACAAATTATCTTTTTTGGTCAAGTTCTGGTGATGGCGTCGCTAAGGTATAAAGTGCACATGTCGTGATGACATCTTTAGGAACAGATAAAAATTGTGATAGGTACTATACAGCGAGGGAGTGAGGGAGCGCTTCTTCAGTCGTCTGAAGAAAGCATTAAATAGCCTTCATTCAGGCGGGAACAAGGTGCGCGCCTTCTTCAACGGTTGGGTCATGCCGGTTTTAATGTACTCTTTCGGCATACTCAAATGGACTCAGACGGAACTCGATGCCCTGGATAAGAGAGTTCGTACACTGCTGATCGCAAACCGGATGCATCACCCACGATCATCGGTGATGAGGCTGTACATCCCGCGAAAGTGCGGGGGTCGGGGCTTTTTAAATACCAAGACCCTCCACAACCGCGAGGTGTGCAGTCTCAGAGAATATTTTTCAAAAGCCGAGGTGGGTACGCACGGAGATGTGGTCGCAGTGGACAAGGGACTCACCCCGCTGTCCATTGCTAAAGAGAATTGGCGCATACCTGTGGTATGCCCTGAGATGTGGTCGCAGTGGTCGAGGGACTCACCCCGCTGTCCATGGCCAAAGAGAACTGGCGCAAACCTGTGGTACTTATTACCGATGACCGCAAGGAAGTATGCCAAGGCAAGAAGATTCACGGGCGCTTCTACCGGGCTCTTCATGGGCCTGATGTAGATTTTCTAGCGTCCGTGTCTTGGCTGCGTTTCGGCGACCTCTTTGGGGAAACTGAAGGTTTTGTCTGTGCGATTATAGTCCATCAGACATATTATTTCCGGTTGTTCTCGTCTGGCTAACGCCGAGTACTTGCACAGGCACAACCAAGTAGCCAGGATTATTCACCAGCAACTTGCCTTAAAATATAAACTTGTGGAATCTGAGGTACCGTACTACAAGTATATGCCCGACCCAGTCTGTCATTACTGACAGGACTTTTGTCGCCAATAAGCCTGACATAGTGGTGATAGACCGATCAGCGCGCTCGCGTAATAATGTTACCGTCCCTCATGACGAGATCCTCGTGAAAGCCGAGCACTTGGCACACGAGGTTGTCGACATGTGGAATGTGAACTCGGCTATCATTGTGCCGATTGTCGTGACGGCCAATGGCCTTATGGCCAAGAGCCTCGAAGGGCATCTCTCGAGGCTCTCCTTAGGCGGTTGGATCAAGGGCCTGATTCAGAAGGCAGTACTCCTCGATACGGCTCGCATTGTGAGGAGGTTCCTGTCTCTGAAGCCCTAACCACCGGTAGCTTGGACCCTGCTCCCGACACCGGCCGACCACTATTTTTTTATATTTTTAAATGTTTTATATGGTTTTTTTTAAGAAATATTTAAAAATGTGTATTTATATGAATAAACGAATAATAATAATAATATTCTTTATTTTCGGACAACAGTGATCCAGCTTGTTAGTAAACAACAAAGACATTCAAATATAACTAGCTAGTAAACAATAATGTAACTTATTTCTAGTGTTAGTAAGCTAAAATAAAACAGAGAAAAAGACAGACTAAATAGTATTGTGAAAAGGACATCCCCCAATTAAATTCAAGTGATTGTCCTTCGGGATCGGGAAGTCGATAAACTCCGCCAAAGTTTTTAGAATGCTGTTGCCACTCGCCCGCAACCTTCACAACAGCGATGCGGTTTTCTTGCGAATGACGGCCTGGAAACCGTCAGTTCGGTTTTGCGCCAACAGCAGAAGCGCTGCACCATCGTGGCAGTCCCAAGATCATCCTAAAAATATTATTATATTGTACACGTAGGCCATCCAGCGTTCTTTTGGTATAGTTGACCCAAAGATTCCGCGTGTAAAAGCACTGGCAATCTGCCTGAAAGTGGTACTTTTACTAGACCGCCACACCGAGTGAATCTTCGGGCCAACATGTTACCTCGGGCCGCCAATGCCCTACGTTCCCTTTCAATATCAACATTGTTCTTAAGGTCGTCAGTGAGCGGTTGCCCAAGATATTTAAATTTTGTCACTATTTTGACGTTCAAGCCGTTCAGGGTAATGTCAGGTATAGTATCTGGGCATTCACCGCCGGCCTTAAAGACAAGGTATTCGCACTTCTTAATGTTGTGACGATCGCTATTATCATCTTGATTAAAAATGATCCTTTCCTCGGCAAAATATGGTACGATGGGTTTCGCTGACACGCTGATGGATCCCATCAGCATCACGCCGTCGAATCACAATATCATTTTAACCGACTTCAAAAAAGGTGGAGAGGTTCTCAATTCGTCGGAATATTTTTTTGTTTTAATGTATGTTCACCGATTACTTGAAGACGCCTGAACCAATTTGAAAAATTATTTTTTTGTTTAAAAGAGTATACTCCCAAGTTGGTCCCATATAAATACTATCATGATCTGATCATGGACTTCGGAGATATGGAAAGGAACTCTTCAATAATAGACAGCAAGTCTATCGTGATTGCTGCAATCGCTTGGATGTTTATTGTTAATACAACATCATAACCTAGCATCACGCCTGTATGCTCTGAGGGGGTAGGCCGATGTGTGCTGTACACCTGTTTCCGCTCCGCTATACACCTTTTTGGTGGTAACCGGGTCTAAGACACAACCAACCAGGGGTTAAGAAATGAAATTTAGAAATTGTAACGAGTCAACCTATTTGTAAATAAATAGTTTATTTCAATATTTCAACAATTAACATAATTATAAAATATCTTCTCACTTTCTTCCTAAAATAGTAAATAATCGTATGTATAAAAAGTCTTGCAACATAGATGGTTTAGGGTTGCCGCCTCATCGAACAACACGCTGCTGCCGCGTGCGATAACTCTAGATACCGTGAGGCGCAACCCTTACAGCAGTACACTTTGCTTTACCATCTTTTTTTTTATTTATGTATAACCAACTTATACTTACAGCTCATCGTACTTGCACAAAAAAGAATAAAAGAACTTAATATATTAATAAATTCAGTAATGTGATGAATGCATAAAAATAAAAGCATTAATAAAATACGTACAATAGTAAGAAAAAGAACTATTTAGTATACAGGCAAAAATATTTATCTTAGCACTACTTTTTCAAAATTCATATTTATTGTATACCCCGCTCTGGGTGGAGTGGGAGGGGTGCCAGAATTTTACTGACTAAAACCCATCCATGTTCCTTCTTTGCCCGTTGTGTTCCAGGGCCGCGGTATCTCTTTCGAACAGTCCCGCAGCATCTTCCTGCCCTTGTCCCATGTTACTTGGAGTCGGCGCAACACGTTTTTTTCTTCCATTCTCCTCTGTCAACCGTCACACTATCATTTACGCCTATAATCTTCATATCATTCCTCACACAATCCATCCATCGTTTATTTGGTCTTCCTCTCCCTCTCCATCCATCAGAGTTTATATTCATCACTCTTTTAGTCACATGCGATTCGTCCCTCCTCATCATATGTCCATAACAAGACAGTCGATTCCCTTTCAACTTTTCTGTAACTGGCGCAACTTTTAAACTTCCTCTAATATACTCGTTTCTTACCTTATCCATTCTTGTCACACCACACATCCACCTCAACATTCTCATCTCCGCTACATGAAATCTTTTTTCATCCATCTTCTTCACAGCCCAGCATTCTGATCCATACAGTACGACAGGTCTAATCACGGACTTGACACATTCACAACATGTTTAAAAGTAGTAGTTGCAACCTGACCTTTATGTCTGTATACGAAACAGCTTGTTCCACAATACTTTGCCAGTGATCTTGGCTTTAAATGCCTACAATAAATGATTATAATTTAATAACATTGACAAAATAGTTTTGCTATAACTAAGACAATACACTGTACAAACAATTTTTAATGCCCATTTTCGCAACATTACCCAACACCTGAACAATGAATGCCTTAATATTACAGCACCACAGGAATTCCATCTTTCAGTGCTCAGCCGAGGGTTGAAAATCAAACAGTAGGCTTTTATTTACGCATTAGATTAAGTACCGCTTGTAGTTAGTGAAAATGGGCATTCATGTTACGAATAAATGACAGATTTTTTCCTATCACATAGGAATAAAAGAAGTATCTAATAAATATTAAAATTACACCTATAGCTAAAATTTACTTAATATACAATCATTTTACGTTTTGTTCACTAGGGTTCTTACATAAATACTTTTATAAAAAATACATGAGACAATTTGTATGCTGATAAATAGCACAAATAGTTAAACATGTAATGAATGATGCGAGCATCATCATTTCAGCCGAAAGGCTTCCATTGCTGGACTTAGGCCTCCCCCATAGGCCGCCACATTGACTGGTTCCGCGCGACTCGCATCCAGCGGATCCCCGCAACCATCACTGGACGCGATGCAATCTTACTTAATTTTATTTAAAAATGCACTTTGTAAATGTTATTACGACTCAAATGCCTACTAACGCCCTAAAAAAACATTAACATACCTACTTAGGTATGTTAATGTTGTGCTAGGTACAGTCAATTACAATCAAAGGGCTTGGTTTTGTGCAAATGTTAAGAAAAATGGTCAAAAATATAATTTAAGTTGTTTACCCACTGATGTCACTGACACTCTTTAGCAACCAAAGATTGAGAGCCTAAGTTTGTCGTAATGCAATGGGCTGGCAATAATGAATGTCTTAATAACACTTAAAACACCTAAGTGTTATTGGACAGTTGGATTTTGATCTCTTAGAGTTGAGCTGAACCTTGAAAATACAGCAGTGCATTATTTTAGGTGTATAATATTCTGAGTGTTATTGAAAACGAGGTATACAGGGTGTAAACAGACCCTTCACGAAGCCGTTAACCAAGCATTCTGTACATCAAAGTAAGTAACCCAACACAAAAATTATTGCTGGGAAACGACTTTTTTTTGAGGGTGAAAAATAACCTTTTACGGTAAAACTCAATGTAACGCATTCAAAACATTGTGCTTATGGATGCATTTAATAGTAAACGGGTCATGGAGGTATTTAAAGTAAAGTTATAACCTTAAAAATTGTATTTAAAAAAAACTTGTGAAAAAGTTGGAACTTTGACCCCCAATAACTCCGTAACTAGAAAGTTCCCCGGTATGGTCTAGAACAAAAAATTGATCGCAATAGCTGGGAGTTCAAGTGCCTTTCGGCTTCGTTAAGGGTCTATTTACACCCTTTAGAATCATTCTGAATTCACAACCAAAATAATATAACTATTTTCCTAATTTCTAGTTATCTTAAACTACTATAGAGTAGACTTGGTAATGCAAGGCTTGCCAGCATCGGAGTATATTTTGTTCCAGAACTCGATCCTCTCCTTGTCCAAGTTAGTTGAGAGTTTCATGTCCTGATTTAGTAATAAATATTCTTTCTTCGCTGATGTGTATGGCCGCCATTCTATGCTTCCTTTACTTGGTGTTGGGTTACTAAAAAATAAATAAAATCACAGTATATTTATTTGTTTTTTGAGTGACGAATAAAAAAATATACAGTTTATGATAACAATTAGTGATTCGCCCCAGCTTCGCACGGTTTTTAAGACTTGACAAAACGTTGGGAGCTCTTTATTATACCTAAGTTTAACGTTAATGTTTTACAAAAAACCTTACGGAAAACCACATCAAAATCCATTGCGAAGTCCAGAAGGCCAACTCAGTCACAGAGACAAAAACGAAAAGCAGATTTAATGTAGACTAATATTATAAAGAGGAAAGATTTTTTGTTTGTTTGTACCGAATAAGCACCGAAACTACTGGACCGATTTTAACCATTTTTTCACCAATAGATAGCTAAACTATCAGGAAGTGACATAGGCTATAAATTATATTTATATCATGCGAATTAGCCGAGCTATCATAATTTTTGCGGACGAAGTGCTAGTCAATAATATGTATAGAACAGGTTTTTACTCACCCAGTCTTTGCAAAATCAGCCCAAAGTTTAGTAATTTGGTAAACTATCTTCTTTAATTGGTCACTATCTGCACAATAGTTTTGGCTCATTTCACTGTGGAATAGGTAGAACAGATCGTCTGCATGGCAAGCCCCTTTAACATTTTCAAGCCCAGTCATGCTTTTCAGAATGTTTAACTCAGTCTCATAGTCAAACTTATACAGGAATGTAGGCGCCATGCTTTGGTAGAAATGCAAAAATCTAAGTGTTTGGTAAGTGAAATTAATATCTGTCTGGACATCTACAATAGCTTGAGTATCTTTCTCGGTAGCATCTTTGCCTCCGAAATAAAACTGCTTTATACGTTGACCAAACTCTTCTATTTGTTCCTTAGGCAGTGTAGTTGCAAGATCTCTGGGAACGAGGTACGAAGGGTCCTTATTCAAGATTTCTAGTTTCTTGGTGTGATCATTGACCATCAACATTCCTTCTGCTGAATTGTAGCCAGTCAATAGCGGCACTTTGCTCACTTTTCCTGCTAAAATCAAATCTATAGGTTCCTCAGTCAAGAACTGTTCTTGGCCTTCAAATTTCTTTTCTATCGTTGGTGTAAAGTAGATAGGCAAGCCTCTCAATCTTTCATCTTGTGTTCTCGTTTTCATGGTAAGTCTTGCTAAATCAAGGGCTGGGAGGCCTCTTAGATGCTCCAATAGTTCATTAACATCTTTAGCATCTTTCCCTAAAGCTTTCGCAGACCTAAATGCTCGTTCAACGGGTTGATGTGCCGTCGCCCAGTACGACAAACAAATTCCACTTTGTGCTATTGCTTTATTGAACAGTCCTTGTGACATGGGTGAGAGCATATGGAAGGTAACACAGGCCGCTCCAGCGCTCTCTCCAAATAAAGTAATATTGTCAGGGTCTCCTCCAAACTTACTGATATTTTCTTTAACCCAACGTAAGGCAAGAACTTGGTCCTTCATGCCAGCGTTTCCTGGAACTTCGGGGGTGTCTAGACAAAGGAAGCCTAACGCTTCAAGTCTGTAGTTTATAGTGACTACTATCACATCGTGTTGGAAGAAATATTCTGGGCCATATGTCTCGGCGTCACCAGATCCTGATAAAAAGGCTCCTCCGTGAATGTAGACCATGACAGGTATTTTGGAGCTGGGTTGCAGTGACTTTGTATAGACGTTTAAGCTTAGACAGTCTTCGCTCCCCTCGACAAAGTCTATGACACTCATGTCGAATTGTGGGCATACCGGGCCGTGTTCTATAGCGTCGCGTATGCCTTCCCATGGCTTTACCGGTAACGGAGCCTGAAATAAACAGAAATATTTGGTTAGGAAGATATGTATCATGGACAAACTGTTGTTTGATGAATGTCATTACAAGGTTTTAGTCATTATTTTAGCCCAGTCATTACAGATTTTAGTTAATGATTTCATCTCTGAATTGAATTGGTTTAGAATATGTAAGAATCCGAGTTTCCTCCGTGCCTCGGAATGTACGTTAAGTCGTTGGTCCCGGCTATCATTTGTAAATCTTTGATAGTCACCCGTCTTACTAAGAGGTATCGTATTAAGATAGCTGGGAAAAGGCTAGGCAGATGATTAAGGAAGTTCCCCTTACTGCCCCTTTGAAAGTTTCCACCCTGTATAAAAAAATAATCTTACCTTAAACCTCAAGTCCCCAACAGGCGGCTGACCATAGCGAATGCCTTTGAAACTGTAGTATGGACTTCCATCTAAACACTTCTTGACCGCTCCCTTCAATTTGCCTTGTTTCACTGTCACCACTGGGTTTTCCTGCAAACAAAAAAGTAAGTTATGGTTAAACCAATATGTCAGCAAAATAGAACATTGTAATTGCACGCTTGTTATCTCAGAAGGATGAGGTGTAGCTATAGGTAGACATATAGGGTCAACTCTGTCCCGCCATACCATTCTCAAGTCGTAAGTAATAAGAATGAAACAGTAGAATGTTAGCCTTTCAACAATTTTTGGTATTGTGGCTAATTTAAACACATAGACATAGATTTATTTAATGAGATAAGATCATATTTAGCATTTTTTGTAACCAAACAAAATTCTCAGATATTAACATGTTAAATAGAGTTAATTAGAGATGAAAAATAGAAAAAAAAATAATAGAATATTAGAGGGAAAACGGACTATCCGGGTACCTATATGTGTATTCCAAAAAAAAAAAATTATTAGCCCACCAGAATATTTTTTTTATTTTTAAATGTCATACTTTTGGCCAACACCATCTTGTTTAAGATGATGTCGTCCGGTTTCTAGCTAACAACTCTGTGATTTGTGATATGTTTTATACTAACAAATAAGGTCTAATAGTGTGTGGAAACTTTTAGTCTTTAAAGAGTCACAAGAGACACACTACTAGCTACTGAGTCAAATAATGATAAAAAAACATTTTTTAACCCACATAATTAATGTAGGTAGGTAGGTAGGTAATTAATGTAGGTAGGTACTCAATTACTCAGCACAGTATTTTTGTACATATTCTTCAACCAAATAGGTACAGTTATTGGGTCAAAACAAATAGCAAACAACAAACAATTGATGAAGATAATACAGACATATAAACAGACAGTTATCAAAGAGTGTTCTTTTAATATCTTATCTATTTGGAGCTCCAAAACAACTGCATTGAACTTTGAACATACCTAAACACTACTTGTTTTTTAAGATCTCAAATTATCAGGTCCAAAGTCTAAGGTACACAGTTAATCTATTTACAAATAGATGTCATCATCATCATCAGCTTATAGCAGTCCACTGCTGGACATAGGCCTCCTCAATCGCACCCCAATCAACTCGATTTTCAGCAACTCTCATCCAGTTGCTACCAGCCACCCTGCGAAGATCGTCACAGTACACCCACATTTCACCTGTTATTTTTATGTTTAACATAAAAGTCTGTCAACCAAGGAGTGTACTGTGTACCAAGGGGTATCGTATTACCAAGGACTAACTGGGTTGTAGAGGTCAGACAGGCAGTTGCTCCATGTAAAATAGTGGTATTCAGCTGCATCTGATTTGGCTGGAAGCCGACCCCAACATAGTTGGGTATGACCAAGCAGATGATGATAATAAAGTCGGCGAGCCTATTGCCATCAACTGGGCACAAATCCAGACTGTGGCTACCGCTGATGGAATATCCGAATAACACTTTTCCAGGGCCATCTTATGAAATACTAAGTTCCCTCCAAAGTTTTCTGGCAGAAATCACTGGATTTGAAGCCTCCCACTTTACCTATAATGTATGTGTTTTTTTTCCTTTTGCTTGGTGAGCAATAAAGAATATTCCATCTTTTTTATCTACAATACACCCTACTAGTCCTACTACAAGTAGGTAGATACTAATACAGACCCACTTCATAATGGAGGATGTGTTAGCAATTTAGTTTCCAAACATGTGTGTTACATAATATAAAGTTCAGTTTGGGTTAAAATTTCCCAATATAATGGTGACTTTTTAAAAGTATTAGTCATTGACAGAAAAAAAAACTTGTTAAAATGTCTTTAAATGGAAATAACATCAATTTCAATTTAAAATATGTACTCTACTTCATAACCCTGCCTAGCTGTTCATTGAATTCAGGAATGAGTAATTATGCATTGACGTCATTATGCAAAAAATATTCATGCTGAACAATTGAACATTAATATTTTGCTTAGAAATTCAGACAATGTTAAAAAAAAATACTCAGATAAGTATGCACGGCGACCATTCAAGCTGTATAAAACCAATTTATGTGGATCTCTCATTGTACAGGAAATCTATACAAAGCGAGGCCATGTTACACTGGAAATGTATAGCATGATGTGTCGCAGTGAGTACACTGATAACATTAAAACATTTTAAAACAAACTGGTTAATTTCTGTTAAAAACCAAATAAAAACTGAATTAATAAACAACTAGAATTAAAAAGTTGTCATTTTTACATTAATTTATTAGAGTACTTACCTAATTTTTGCTACCACTTAGCGCAAACATTTATTAAAACGTTTATTAAAATGTTATATGTTTTTGTAATTTGTATGAAGATAACACCAAAAATGCCTTTAGCGGTTTGTGGGGCAAGCATTACTAACGAAAATTAAAAGTCATTCAAAGTACTTAGCCACCAAACTAACTTAAAATAATCTTCATATAACCCACTGCTGGGACACAGAAATACTTGCTCTGAGAGGGGTAGTGAGCCGTACTGCCATTTATAAACCACCAAGTGATCTCAGTGCGGGTTGGTGGATACTTAAACTGACCCAAACTCATTAATGCCCATATCCTCAAGATGTTTTTCTTTACCGTTTGAAAGCAGTGATGATAAAATAAAGTACCCAAAGCATAACCAACTTTGACTATTAAAGTTGATTATTTTTGGGTCCTTTTTATTTTATATTGTTAAATTGTTAAGCATTTCTTTGCACAATACTTTAATTCTTTTAAAAAGATCTAAGGCTTACCTGGTCCATGTTTTTCTCTTTAGATTACTAGTTAATTATTAGTTTTGCTTTGTTAGTTCAATAAAAAGCAGCTCTGCTGATAAGTAGTTATTTATTTTGTCACAAAGTTCACACAGTTATTGTTTGTTTAGTTTTTGCGTTCCGTCAGTGGTCTTAGGTACAAATTCCTCACTGTAATACCAATACAAGGTGAAAAGATTAGCATTTATATGCTAAACTAACTCATTATAAATTAATTATTGATAAAACAGACTGACACTGATAACAAAATAAGTGAGTAAATTACTCAACACTTCCAAACAAACTGTCAAACTTTTTATGAAGATAAATAGAGATGTAATCGGTTTATCGGTCAAAGTTTGCGGTGCATCACTATCAGATTTATCGAGCACATTCACCCACTATTTTATCATTCATTACAATTTACAAGTCACTACAGAGTACTTTTATAATATAGTCACTTACCTTTGAACTGTCAATGGAAGAGAAACACCTCGCAGTCTGCTTCGTGCGAAACACAAACTTCTCAACAGATTTTATAATAAACATTTTTCACTCTGAAAGTTTAAAATACAATGAAACATGAATTTAATATACTCCTAAACTCGCAAACATGAGACACTACAGTGTTTTCTCAATTCGCGTTACCTATATATATTTGGCAAATACCTAGTTAAAAATATACTAAACGGTCCAAAGGTTAACGCCTGTGTATAGAAAGAGATGCGAATAAAAAACTGTAGGTTAGTTTTGCACGTGCGAAAAGGACACTGTTTTTTCATTAATCTGTTTTTCGTACTTTACTCACGGCCACTACTTGTTATCATCGAGTAACTGAGCAAAGTCCAATGGTGACGACATCTCAAACATAGCGGTAGGTATAACTGTTTGTGAATGTAATATCCTCAGACTTGGTTGACAGATATTTTTTTTTTTTTTTAATTATATTAGTAGGTTTACTAATTAATTGATACTTTTATTATTTACTAATTGATTGACTATAACTTTGAGAAACAAAATGTTCATCCAGTGGAGAATTAACCACAAACTATTGATCATTGTTAAGACACGTAATTTACTTAACTAGTTGCATCATTTCACGTACTTAAATGATTACTTGATACTAGGTAAATAATATAATCAGGACATCACTAAGGTTTGAGTTACCAAAGCTACCGTTTTCACCAATGGCCATTCACAAATTATTGTAAATTTTGGACTAATGAATTTACCTTCCAGACAACAGTCAAACACACTAACTAGTTAGATACCTACGCTGGAACTAACATTCCAGTGTCGGACTAGTAACCAAGAATAGGGCAATGGCGTAAAGTTTCCTCATAAAGGTGGCTATTGCTATTATTTATGGGAATTACAATTTATTGAATCGATTATGACATTAACCCAGCTGGGAAAATATGGACTGCAGTTGACTGAACTACAAAAATATAAGGATAATATTGATGATGTAATCGAAATTGTATTGATCGACGCACCTAGATTTTACATTTTTGCTTGCCTGTATTTATATGCACTTGGAAAGAACCAATTAAAAAGATAATATTTATCTAAGTAGGTAGGTAGGTACCTATACTACCTATTCAATTACTAATCTGATTAGACTATTAAATTGTGGTATAAAATGAATGGGTAGAGCTCGATGTTTTGATGCAGAATTAATTCAAGTCATGTTGCCGATGAATAAGTAAATAGGCTTCGTAATTCTTTATAATTATATTCATTGGGTACATTTATATTTTGATTATGACTTTACTCTCCGATAGGGTTCTGATTAGATATTCGTCTCGTCTTCAATCGCAAAACGCCTGATACATTTTGAATAGCAATAGCTTATCAAAGTGTAAGTAACCGACTTATTTAATTGTTGCGTGACTAATTTGTTCAGGAGCAATCTAAAACCGTGACCATTAATTATTTATCATAACGTTATTCTAGGAAGATAAATATTATTCCAAGACATCAAGACCCACTAACTAGTGTATTTTTGCCTTTTCGCCAGGATAGGACTTGAAATGTAATCGGCGTTTCGAAAATATGTGGCGAATCGAATGTATGTAACTCAATTTATTGAGCTCGAAAAAAAGTGGACTCTGACGAGACGAATAAAAAGAATAAACTTTATGAAGATTCCGTCAATGATTAGCAAATAAAAGTTAGGCAAGCCTCGTGACTAATTTGTAATTTAATTAAATAAAAAGAATGCAGAACAGCAATCCAATCAGACTTCATTCAAACGAACTAGATGTACCTACACAAAAAACATGAATGTTAATTATTACCGCTGTGTGGCGCTAGTAGTGGCAGAGAATCGCGAGCGGGCGGTATCTTTCGCGCGCCAAGTTTAAATTGAAATGAGGACATTATCCAACAAATTGCGTTTCATTTTATTGATTAATTTACACATTTTATTTGTATAAATATTACTATATTCATGATAAAATACCCCTTCATTTGCACGACAAAAATTGACAGGGCGAATTTGATGTCGCGATATGGACGCAAAAATTCACCAATAGAAATTGCTGATTTAGTCTACCTGCCAGCTTATCAGGGCACCCACTTCACCCACCTTCAGTGTAAATAAGGATTAGCACGATTATCAGTTTTATTGTGGCCAGGAATTATTTTAAAACGACTTTTACGAGCGGCGCGCGTTGCATTGAACAATTGTGTAAATAAGTGCGATTTTTTGTTACTATTTGTATAAGAATTATTATTTTTAGCTTTGTATAATATATTTTATATTTGCCGCATGTTTTCGTGCTAGCGTTTGTGAGCAAACAGGCGGCATTTGACGTCACCTCGCGCCTCGAGGAGCGAAGCTACGCTGAAAATCGCTGTTGTAGCATCTGATACTACAAGATTCTTGTAAAACCGAATAAACTGAATATAAAAAATACATCAATTTGTATCATAGTTATTCTTTTGATTTAAGCAATTGGACAATGTAACCCATGGTAGGCAACACATATAATCAAAACGTCTGTAAAGAGAAGACGCGATGCGACAACTTGCTACGCGATTAACCCTTGTTCAGCTACGAACATTTTGTAGCCTGCGGTGAAGTCTGACTAAGTGAACAATTTTTTTCAATAAGGAACATTTGTAAAACTTTGACCCAAGCAAAGAATGACGCTGTATTGAAGCATTATTAAATGTCGAATTTTATAATATTTTTTGGTACCTAGATAATTAATTTTGAAAGAAATTCCAACAATTTGTTGTACGTAGCCTGAATAATGTGGAATATTTCAAAGAATTTGTCGAGCTAGTTTGAAAGTTTAAAAGTTTCACACGCTACTGCATGGTCCAGTTTATATACCGAAAAAACGCCTTTCATTATTAATTTTAATTTTAAGGTAACATTGCATTAAAAATTCGTTGTAAACGTAATAATAGTAGCAGAGCGGTACAATAAACTCTCAGCCATGAAGAAAAAATTGCAAAAGTACTCATGTTGGTACTAAGTATTTGAAGTGGACGATTTGGTATCAAACCTCGACTACATGAGACATCAATAGTCAAAGCAATTCAAAATACTAATAACTGTAAAATTAATATTTGCAATACAATACAAAAGTAATCGCACAGTGGTACAAATTGGCACTGACAACTGGCGCAAAATCACGACTCGACAAATAGAAAAAAAATATTGCAAAAATTAATGAAACCCGTTATCTGTTGACATATGTTCTTGAGGATTATTTTCTCACGGCTCTGTCAATAACAATGTGGAATATTTTAATAATTACTACTCCTGGCCAATGATTTGTGGGTACAAATATGAGTTCTGATTGTACTTTCACATGTTTTATGTTTCTTTTTTATATTAATCTTAATAAAAGTGACAAATTTTGACGACTTGTCAATAATATGTCGAGATAACGTCATGCTCGTTGCATTTGATATGCAGGGCAATGAATATTGTGTTAGTATTGACCCTATTGACAAGCCCAGTCGTGAGGATAGGAGAAGATTTTTTTGTGAATGTAGTTTTTTAACCATGTAAAATATTTAACACTTTATTTTTAATAAACAGCAACAAATACATGACGTACAAAATAGGACTTGAATTTAAAACAAAATTGTAAATGCAGTTTTAATATTTAAATTCAAATTAAATAAAAAACATAGGCGTCGCAAATCTGACTTCTCATCAGCATTTTTTGTTGTTGTTAATTTTATAAACTTTTGCGATACCGTTAACAACGTTTCTTTGTAAAAACACGCACTCAGCTTCAAAAAGCAACCCTTTTAGCGACCGTTTAGTTTTCTATAAAGACTTGCACCGTCATTATTTACAACCCCTTCGGATAAGCCCTTGACAACAAACCTTTTTAACATTTTAAAACTCCGGCCAACAATGGATGATGTATAGTTTTTTTTTTACCAACTAGGATTATGCAACTCTTCTGTATAAATGTTTTAATATTTAAAAGATTAACGTCATGTTATTGCGTTTTAGTATAAGTAAATATTTTTTGGATTTAAAATGTTGTTGTTTGTGAAAAAGATTGTAGTTTTTAAGTACAATATTGGCTGTATATTTTTGTAGCTGGAATTTATTGTCAATTCATTTTGTCCATCAAAAAAATTAGTTTGGCACAAAATTGCACCAGTGTGCAAAGTGAGATGAAACACTTAGATCTTTGGAACACTTGGTTCATATTTACCTACTCAAGTTATCTAAAACTACTTACACTGCAGCTGTAAGTTGCTCTAGCTTTCCAGAGCATTTTTCTTTCTCAACGGCTGTAAACCAGCCAGTAATCCTTTTAGACCGTTCGCATTCTCTAATTAATTTCTAATTCAAGATCATTTCTGCTCAACGACCATCACTTCCTCCATAGAGGCGTGGCTTCGGCTTCAGTTTGGCTTGTTCCCATTTACCGCTTCTGTAATTCAGATAGAAAATTGAAATAATTATTTCATCAAAATGAAAATAATTGTTTAAGACCAACTTAATTCTGCAACAAGCAAATAATGATCAGTGCATGCGCGGGCGCGGGTTAAGTCCGCAGAATTATGCTCGGTGGCGAGCTGTTTGGTGGCCGGAGGGGCGCGTGAGATGGGGTTGAACTGCTAGGAATGGTCTACGTCGATATTTTTGCTAAAATTAAAAATCAAACATGGTCATGGACCAGCCCTTCAGCCATTCCAGTAAAGCTAAAAATTCTTAGATTTGGTCATAACAGTTCCGAGAAATATGAATTAGAAATTATAGAGCAGAGGGAGAGGTAACGGGAGTACCTGCTTGAGCCAGATCTGCAGAAATCTACAAAATCAATCTAGGACCTAAAAAATACAGTCACAAACTCAGAATTACCACACTATGATGGCGGTTTTGCAAGCCTAGTGTAAAAATCTCCACTAAAATATTTCATCGACAACTGCAGACATGTGGAAGAACTCAGCACAGCACTAAAATCAGTGTATTAACCCTTCAGTGTGCATGTAGGAACATTTAATGCATTCATGGGCTCTCGAGCGTGGCGACGGCAAAGTAACTATAGTTACTGCCCCAACGTTCGCTTTTTATTTATTATTTTAAAATAGGACGGGCTCATTTTGAGATTAGGGTCTTAGTAGTCTGCTGTTATTGAATTTGGGTGACACCTGTAGGAAAAGGCTAATTTTGATCTTTTGAAGCGATCAAAGTAGGTGGTTAGTTGACGGATTATCGAAGGGAAAATTGGGATATTAAACTTCAATTATGTTACTTCCCAAAAGGAGATGGACTTCTTCCTAAAGTAATCGTGGCACGCAATAGAGAGAAAGAGAAATGAATGAATTTTCCTCCAGTGACACACTCAAAGCTCAAGTAATATGTCGTAAAATATGAAATTCTTACTCCATTTGAAAGTTAAACATAGTTCCTAGGAAAGAAACCTGGAGTCATTTAAGGTTTGTCACATACAAGTATGTTTCCTTCGCCTTTTAAGGCGTTAAATTCGCAACATTTCACCTAGCCAATAACACCATATTTTTAACCCTTTGGCAGCTACCGTGACGCAGTTAGTGAACATTTTAGCAGGAATCGCCATTGATCCATGACGGCGACATTTGGTGTTAAAACGTTGCATTGTACGACTATTTGTCAACCAATCAGCCGGAAACGGTTATGACGAATCGTACACACGTTGTCGATGTGGCAGAAAATATTAAATAGGTATATCGATGTTCTACTTCATATTTGAGTAATATTGGCTATATGTATTAAAAAAATGTATTCGAAACGACATTAAATATAGGTACTCGAAACTGTGGTGCTCTTACGACGAGACGGCGGGTACTAAATAATTGCTTGGAATTGCAAAACAGATACCCTAACTTCCTTCTTTTCTTGAAGTCAACTAAAACTAACAGAAATATTTACTGAGCATTGTGAACAAAAACTATGGATATTACTCAAACTTGCTACTATGTCAAAGAGTAAAAACCTTTCCAATAACGAGAGAGATTATTTTTATAGAGACTCCTAGTACAAAAGGTCACAAAACATCTACCAAAACGCGTGTCCGATCAAATATTTATAAAATTTATTGCTTGTCAATATCGACAAAGGGTTGTGCAATAAAAAATGGGGCCGTTTGCACGCGCTATTAAACTATTAAATAAATTAAAGCGACGCGAAGCAAGGTGCCCGTTGTAACTAGATTACATAAAAATGTTACACTATTACATTGAGAAGGTTACATTTAAACCGTAGCAGGAGAAGGGTTGTAGGAAAGAATGAGTATAAAAAATAATCTTCACGTTTTACGGTGTTCTTACGGGATTTTTTACAGCCAGTGCTAAGTGAAGGTGTTGCGTGTTGCTTACTTTTAAATTTTCTATCGTCTCAGTAGCAGCCTATACTTCACAGTGCAATAATAGATTCGACAGGCATTCCTTTATCAAAGTCTACATTATATAGTACCTAGATCTGTCATGCTTCGTGGGGTACGTGTGCCTCGACTATTCCAAACGAATTCGTGCAGGACTAAAGCTGGGTGCGTGTGCCTCTTCGTCGCCTTGTTGATGCGTACAACGCTCACTTTATAGAGCTTGACATTTTTACTCTTTCCAAAGATCGTTTCAAGGCAAGGGCTGCTGAATTGATAAGTATATAATAATATGTATATTTGCTTTTCTTTCCTCTTCTTTTTACTAATCTTAAGATGCACACTATTTGTCTGTTTTCTTTAAACTTGTTTTTTTGTTTATTCGTGGATAATGTTGTGGGTTACATGTGAGTAACATAAATATTGAATAGATTGTGTATAAATGTATTTCTAAGTATTGTGCTAATTTAAGAATCTCTAGTTAAGCTTGGCATGTAACTGTTTTTTGTCCCTAACAAATAAAATAAAAACAATCCTTGAATTAATTAAATACTATAGGTAGTATAGTTGGGTACCTACTGCTAATACAAGTCATGTTAGTTCAACACCAATGTTTTCAAAACGGTAAAGGAAAGCATCGAGAGGAAACCAGCCACTTCCTAGATGGAATCAAACCCCTCACACATAGAAGAGGCCTGCGTCCCAGCGGTGGGATAACAGTATAAGCTGGGATATGTTTAGTAATTTTAGTACCTAGTTATTACTAGGTAACTCTCTCGTAGAATACCTACCAATTACAGCTATGCTATTTAAAAGTAAAATAAGAAATCTCCAGGCACAGAACTTTCGGTATTCAAAAAAAGTTTTAACAACCAAATTCATTCATCATTTAACTTTCCAAAATCACGCTAAAAATTAATCACCATGTACCGAAACCTCTTCGAAAATCAAGTGTTGTAGGCGGGGCTTAGTCCGCCCTATAGGACCAAAGCTTAGCTGCCCATAAAGCAGGGTGCACACCGAACCAACCCCCAGTACGCGACGCACGCGCGGACGCACAGTGCGCACGCTCTAGTCATGGTAGACACAATTAAAATAGCATAATTGTTTTTTTATAGTAAAATATTTTATTTTAATAGACTTTAGTGTTGTGATTATGTGCAGTGGAATAGTCTGAGTATACTGAAGTTTTATTTCATGTGAGTAACGTTTAAAATCCTTTTTTATTTTTTATAAAAGTTGAATTGAGCTGAGGTCCTGGATACAGTTCCCAGGTCAAGCAAAATGATATTGGGATTTTCCATCAGGAATTTCTCAGAAGCAGCCTTGAGTCTGGGATATGTGCACGGTTGATGGCATTAGGCTCGCCCCCTTTTAGAATTCAAAGCAACGAAGTTCGGCAATAACGTCTTATTAATTAAGAATATTATTATATAAACTACAGAGAGCTTTGAAAACCAACTCAACTACCAACATATGATCTAATTATAACTTTAACATAACTAAAACAAGAAACTCTCCAAATCACCCCACTAATATTATAACGCCAACTTATAAATTGATAATATAAAACGTATAAAACAATTGGTTAGCAATTAACTCGCCGACTCGGTCGCGGTTGGCTGGTCATAGTCGGAACAAATGCCGGTCGCGGTTGGCTGGTCATAGTCGGAACAAATGCCGGTCGCGTGCCGGACGCGTGGTTGGGGCACAGGTGGCGCACCCTCGCGATTGAGCTATTGAAACTTGTCGGTAGGTGGATTGGTTAATCTAGTTCATAATAACATTGCCTTTAATATCTGAAGGATTAGGAAGAGCTGTATCACTAGCGTTTCGCTAGTTATGTTTAGGTTTCTATAATAGGGGCGATCTTTCTGCCAACTATCGAGCACACATTTAAACTTCAAGCTAAAACTGAATAACGATTTGGCCTAACTGAGAATCGAATCCAGGATCTCATGTGCAGCAGTAGGGCTTGCGATCAATTCTATCACTTGTCATCAAAATATTCATTATAAAATTGCGACAGTCTGTCTTTCTGGAGCCCGGACCAGAAGCTTTCATCCTTGGAAGAAATTTAATATTTTTCTGAAACTACGCCAAGACAACCTCGAGCCTCTGAAGAATTGGTCCTATTTGTACTCCAGGGTCATAAAGTTATTAAAACTATAGTACAACAAACAATGCGTATCATAGCATGGTAATAGTGTGGTCTCCGGCACTCGACGCGGAGCGTGGCTGACGCGTGTACATAACAGGTGGCTTGACGCCGATCCCGTTCGTAATTAAGTGATTCGACTACTGACTTACAATTCTGTTTTAGGGATTTTGATAATAGGGCAAGTTCAATACAAAATCGTTTAGACTTTTTTCAATGTAACTTCAGGCAAATGATATTATGTAGGTAAGGTGTTCATAAACATCGTTTGTTGGGCTATAATTGTCGATTAATTATATAAACAAACGTGACGAAAGATATCAATGCTTGACGTATCTAATGCAAAAAGTAACCTAGTAACTAAAATTCTTTTGCTAGAGCTCCAAAACTATAAATCACGATCATTTCGTCACACACCCAATCAGTCTATCTACAGGGTATGTTCGAGCACCCTAAATCGAAAATCTGTCCGGAAGTAGGAAGTGATAAAGTTCAACAGTAACTGACTTTGTTTGGTGTTGGTCACGCAACGCTCTGGCCGTGGGGTGGGTCACCTGTCTGTCCCGCCAGTGTAATAATTGGTGTAAGACAAATAATGAGGGTCCGAAGTACACTAAACTGTAGGAATTGGGGCAAAATGCTAAAGTTGCATTTCACTACAAATGAAAGTTAAACGTAGAAATAAATTACAATATAAAGTTACCCTTTTTAACCATATACTACTGGAACTAATACACATCGCAGGATTCAACGACACGCTGGATTGTGGTAATGAAATCTAAATGTCTCATATTTTATTTCCAGATTGCAACGATGTTCAGCACCAATTTCGAGGACTACTGTGACTTCAATGAAAGCATCTGCAGCAACGACTCCGGAATCGATAGATCTTACACGGACTCATTCACCAATTCTACCAACAGCACTCCATTAAAACATGAAACCTCAGACCTTGGGATATCTCTAACTCCAACCAAAGATGTCAGAAGAAAACTCTTTAACGATGAGTACGATCCCTTCCAAAATCCAGTTGAAGATGTCAAAATTTTCGATGAAAATATAGAAGCTATGAAGACATCGACACCTAAGAAAGAGAAGAAGCCAAAAGATTCTACTAAACCTAAAAGAAAATACGCCAACGGAAAGAACAGAATCTCAAGATGTAAAAGTCCTACGCAGCTTATGAAAATCAAGAGGAACAGAAGAATGAAGGCGAATGACAGAGAAAGGAATAGAATGCACATGTTGAACGAAGCCTTGGATAGACTACGCTGCGTGCTTCCAACATTTCCTGAAGACACAAAACTGACCAAAATAGAAACCTTACGGTTCGCACACAACTACATATTTGCTCTCAGTCAAACATTAGATTCATTAGACAATATAAACTCTGGACAAGCTCCACCAGAAGATTTCAGTCTAAACTACGAGAAGATACAAAATTATCCAATAACCGGTGAGAAAGTCACAAAAGATGCTTTCAGAGATATATTTTCAATTCCAAACAAACCTGAAGGATGTAACGATGGCAGTTATAGGAGCTTCCAAGGTTTTAGCAGACCTTTTCCTAACGGATCCAACTTTATGCAGACGACTGAAGGTGTGCTTATAAATGTCGGAAACGTTACAGTGTCTGTCAACAATAAAGGAGGAAACTGTATCACATCGACTACTGGAACTGGTTTCTTTACTCATCCTTCAAGTTTTGGCGAAGATATGAATCAACAAGTCTATCCATACCAGCGGTACGAAGCAACCACCTACAATGAAGGAACTTATGAGGCAAATGTAAACGGGGAATATTTTAATCAGAAGAATTATGAAATATTCAAAAATGCTTTTGATACAGCAGCAAAGAATAAAAAGGTTGAGAAGACTGAAGATTATATGTATGGAAAATATAATAATTCTATGTATGGGTACACTGATACAAATTGTTATACAGGAAATACTAACGAATATTTACAAAGTAGCTATTATTATAATGACCAAAGATGTTACAGAAACTTTTATAACAGGGCTCCTAGCGTTGTAAATGCACAAATCTGACGTGTATAAAGCTAGTCATTATGTACAAAATATTTTTGATATAATTATACAAATAAAATAGATTTAAGCACAAATTGTATTATACCAAAGACAATAAGATTTAGTATTAGGGTAAGTTGGTTTTGTAAAAGTCTATTTCGCTAGTCATTTTTGTGAAATAAAATAAACTTTTTTATATTTGTATTTAATTGTTTTATTTAGAAGAATTGTTTAAGATTTGACCTAATTGAGACAAGAAAAATCATAGAAAATTACTCAGCAGCTGCACAACCTAGAAAAAGAAAAATGAAGAGGTTATTGAAGAAATGACTGCTGAGATTTCCAATGGACACAGGAAATAAATGAATAAGTATTTACTTAGATAGTACAACTTCAAACAAACAAAGAAAGTTTGCAACATATCGATCAGTCAAGTTTAAACAATAGCAAATAAACGGTAGCCCAGTTTAACGAATAGAAAGGGAGAAATTGACGCATGATTTACCACTGTGTAATAATACAAGTAAGCACCATGAATATAAATCAAATAGGAACAATGAACGTTAAAGAGCGAAAAGTTGTGAATGCTTATGCGCACCCCTATGGCAGCTTTGTTCAGGATCTATAGAGAAAAAAAACGAACACACGAAACAATCAACAATACTCCTTATTTCTTTGAAATAGAGTCTGTCACAACTGCAAAAGTTATGTTGTTAGTTTAGAATAGGGGCACCCGTTTGGCTCGAGTTACGATTTTCGAAAACTAATGTTTGCTTTGGAAATTCGTTACGAGCATTGTTGCTGGACGTACGTGTTTGCTCCAATTATTTAGATGTCATATTTTTGGGATCATTGTTGGATCGGAAAGCAATAAATAACACCCCATATAGCTAGTTAAAATAGAACTTTCTGCATTTTGGAAGAAATTAATTAGATCTTCTGAATGGTATTAGGGTTATAATCTAAAAAAATAAGTTTTACAAGAACCATTTTTGTCCTTTCTTTTTCTCTCAGAATAAATAAGTGTCCATATAGCTGCACTATTGAGGACCTAATGATCGCCACTGAGGCACTCACTATGGTATTGACATGGCCGTCTACTGGGCCCTGGCTGGCTCTAGCTGGCATCTGGCTGAGTCTTATTTGAAGAGTATCTACAATCGACTCAAAAAAAAGAGCAAGAATCATTTGAATATAAGAGTACAGTCACTAATATGATCACTTAGCAAAATTCAAACACGAATTTCTCGTAGACTATGGTTTCTACATGTAAAATAACCGTATCATCAACGGTATCATCGTAATAGTTTGGCGTTTCAAAAACTTTAATCAATACATTGTGAGAAAATCACTTTTAAAAGTTGCTGCATACATAATAGCGCGTGACTGTACATGTATTATTGTATGGTATACCTTATTTAGTTTTAGTAGGTATCTATCTACAATAAAATCAAACGTTACCGAAAATTCTTCCAAAGTTCAAACACAAACAAAGCAACAATATAACCAATATTATCCATAAACATACAAAATACCACCTGGCGTTCAACTGTCACCCAAAATTACAATAATTACTGAACAAATCTGCGCTTTCGTCACGCACCATTGCGCAGGAGTTGTGATTCGAAATGGTGCAAACAGGAAATTAGCTTCCGACTTACAGTTAATTTCGATGTCGCTTCTGTTTGTGTGATTGATTGGAAATCCGGAGTAAGCAGAAAATTACCGAATAAGATCCGGGATAAGAATAGACATTGAAAATTGTTCTCCCAACCATGAAAAAGCAAAATTTTAAAAAGATCTTAGAAACACGCACGGTAGGCACAGCAATATAACCATGAAAAAAAATAGGTACATTTTAATCAGATGAAAGAACAATTGATTGAATCCATACTAATCTTTACACATTAATTGCTTGATTAAAGTCGGTTGTAGTTGACACTACAACGAGACAAAACTCACACCTATTGCAATTTTCTGGTCACAAACCACGTTTATTTAACTCCATTGACACTAGCAAACCGAATGACACGCCGTAACAGCCGTGTCCATACACAATGTAGCGGGACCGACGGATTATCACGGCTACCGATGGAAACCAAACATTATCCACCCCATTCTTACATCCAATCTAATGTGTTATAGCAAAATAGTCTTTATAGAACTGATGGGAACAGTCCAAATCCTCGAGACGGATAGGACTTTGGAATTGGAATTTGGAAAAATGTTCTAACCAATTATCCTTAACACGACATTTTGACCAGGATTGCGGATTAAAGCAACACAGTGCATTATTGAGTCTTGTGAAAAATTCACAATTTATAGTAAATTGCAAACTTTTAAAAACATAGGCAGGTAGTTATTACAAGGAAACAGATTTGAATAAAATTATAAGAGTTATTTTTTAAATTAAAGAAAAGTTTACTGTTTTCCGATGAACAAGTTGATAGTGGACGTTGCTGAAACTCTGGATGTAAATTTATAATATGTGCACGCTTGGATGGAATCCGAAGTTGTGCTTGCATGCCTTAATAGTCATCCAAGCCGTTGGAAAACGTTTGTGGCCAATCGCATAAATAAATTGGAAATTAAACTGACACAAATATTTCATAGATGGTTTTATCTACTACATCGAAACTGCTAAAATGCGGTACTTAGCAATATCTCCCCACAAATCTATCGTAAATTCGTAACTGCACCGGTGACTATTAATCCAATGCATTGAGATTCCACCCTAGTGCAGTAAAACCAATCAGTTTTTATATATCGGCTTAATGTAGAGAAAAAAAATACTTACGGCTATTCTAGGGATATCAAGAATGGTGGACTTAGAAAATCTAGTTTTCGATTGTAGGGTTGCGCTGGAGTCTAGACAATAGAAGTTGTAGGTAAGGCTAATATATTATTTCTTAAAGCCTTAGCTTGAATGGCTGAAATGAAATTTAAAGCATTTGCGTAAAGTACTGAATTGTTAACGTACCTACTGCAGTTACCGGTACTTTGAATAAAATACTTTTGATCTTGGAACAGTACCAATTATTGTGTGAATCAAAACTTTGTGTAGCGTTGAAACCGCATGAGACGATGTATACGACCAAAACATACCCCTAGCTATGTGTATTTCAAGTAAAAATGCCACAAAAATCCCCTATATTTTCAACCGTTAATTTTATAAAAAAAAACCTCTATAATCAAATATAAAGCACATGTGCGCTATCGAATGTCCAGAAACCTAGCCCAGGGCTAATTGCTCCTCCATCTTTGTTTGTCTGTTTGATTTTGTTTAAAATTCATCCCGGCCCAGGGCAGTACCTATTTGTTTAGTCCACTAAGCCAATATTCTCGTTTGTTTAAGTTTTTTAATGGAGGGTGATTTTATTTGATTTTGATGTGGTCGCTCCTGAATTTTATTTTGATTGAGTCGGTAGTGTGTTCGAAATTAATTGAATTATACTTTAGATTTAAAAATAAAAGTGAATTGAAAAGTTGTTTGGATTTTTTTCCAGAATTTCGTCTCGTTTGTAACACTGTGCTAGTCAAATTGCAATGTAATAGATTGCTTCTTTAGGTGTTCTTGATAAATAATTTATGCACTTAAGTACATTTATTTAAGTTATTATTCACAACAGCGAAAGGGCTCTAAAAATAGACTGCCTGCGCGATTCTATTGCTAAAATCCATTACAAATATTCATACCATCCAATATGTCTGATCCCAACCATTATCCTAATATAGAAAAGTATCAATTCTGTCATTCTCCGCATTTAATACCACAAGATGAATTGGCATCACCACAAATTGGCTATACAGCTGACGTTCAATTTACCTACCAATTACCATTTCAAAATAAGCTCTACCACTGGCACATAAGACTCGAAATAGACTAACGACTAAATAGTCATGTCACCAGCAGAGAAAGAGCTCTCCGCATCCCTTGTGTAGTATAAAAAATGGTACAAAATTTGACCGGCCAGGATTTGGTAGAGGTCTTATTAAATTGGTGCAAGTCATGTAGGGAGAAGAGCTTAGTGATTTGACGTTCAGCAAATATTGTAAATTATTTATTACTAATATTGGTTGTGTTTGATCGGTTTTGTGGCTACCGTTGGTTTTATAGAATAGTTTCGTTTGTGAAAGGAGCGAATTTAATGTTGATATTTATCTGAGTTATTTTTATGATGACTAAATTATAGTTTACTAGCTTATGCCCGCGGCTTCTCCCGCGAGGAGTTCGGTAATGTCCCACGGGATCGTACTACCGTGATAAAAACCGGGTATCCTATGTGTTAATCCAGGTTATAAACTATAAAGGGTGTAAAAAGACCCTTAACGAAGCCGAAAGGTACTTGTTCTCCGTCATTGCGATCATTTTTTTGTTCTAGGCCATACCTGGGAACCTTCTAGTTACGGAGATATTGGGGGTCAAAGTTCCAACTTTTTCACAAGTTTTTTTTAAAAACACATGTTTCTAATGTAAGATTTTTACTTTAAACACCTTCAAGACCCTCGTACTATTAAGTCCATCCATCAGCACAATGTTTTGAGTGCGTTACATTGAGTTTTACCATAAAACGTGACTTTTCACCCCAAAAAAAAAAAAGTCGTTTCCCAGCAATAATTTTTGCGTAAAGTTACTTATTTTGAAGTACAGAATGCTTGGTTGCCGGCTTCGTGAAGGGTCTGTTTACACCCTGTATGTGTGCCAAATTTCATCCTAATCCGGTCAGTAGTTTTTACGTGAAAGAGTAACAAACATCCATCCAACATCACAACTTTCGCATTCTTCTCTAGAAATTAAAATTAAACTGTAGGATTCGCCGATACAGTATTTTTTTTTAGTTTTTACTTAACGTCATTATTTTTTAAAAGCAGCTATCTAATTTATTATAAAAATAATGAACAGATTACTAAGTGACCAACGCAACTGTCAGTACCTACTTAATTTAAACAAGCAAAACCATTGCATTTCATATACTTGATAGGTTTATTCTACACCAAGCGTAAACACTTGAAAACCTTTCATTAATCTCAGTCTGACACACGAAACTACACTTTATTTCAAAGGCCATCAAAATCATTATTGAACACACAGGTTTGAACAGCCATAGATGTTTTTGTGGTACTGAATTTCAACATTCAATCTAAGTGGGTAAGGTTGGTTTTTGCCTGAGTACTGTTGCTAGGGTTGACCCAAGTTAGAACATTTGGTACCATGGGTCGAGTTTGGTACTTGAAGTTGATTGAAAACTAACTGTATCTTTGTGTGTTTGTTTGTTGAAATAATATTATAAATAGGAGTTACGCTATCAAGTCGAGTGTACATCTGTGGCTAGTTTTGGTAATTAATTCATGTAGATTAGTGGTTTTGTAGCAATGGCAATGGATTTAATGTACAATGTAGATTAGCTTTGATTCACGAAATTCTTTTCAGGATAAGTCAAAAGATTCAAGACTGAGGAACAATTTATTCTGAGATCGTTTTCTACTGAAAAAAATATTCATGAATAAAAACCTGATGAATTATTATAAATATTTGTAAAAAACTTCATTATTATAGATTGGACATGTAGAACCTCACGATACCTAGAGATGCAGAGTCTTTTTTGCGAGGGAATAATAAATATTAATTAAGTTGCAATCTACAAGTAAACTAGTTCATACTGTTAACAGTAAAGTTCAAATTGGTTTTTTGACAAATGAAAAAAATAAAAATTAATTTATTTATTTTTTTTTTTTCTTTGGCACTATTATCCCACTGCTGGGCAAAGGCCTCCCCCATAGCCTTCCATTCTTCTCTCCGTGCGGTTTTTTTTTTGTTTTATTTTTATTTTTAAGTATTATTCTTAATTAATTTTTTGACATTTTATGATCGGTAACCGGCACCCGGTTATTTTATCAAAATTATTTTTTTAAGTTAGGAGGCTCTGACTCTGACCATACTCGTACATATAATTTCTCACGACTATCAAAGTACTAACCAATTCCTAAGTACCACTAGATTAAACACTTAAAAATCACGATTCTAATGATCCTATAAAAATACCATCAAAAAATTTCACACGTTAACAATGACAAAATTAACCCTATCATCGCTCATGGCTTTTTAAATACTGTGTAATGTTAATGTTTATCCCACTTGAGCAGAAGCGTGTCATATTTAGTGGCAAAAAGTACCAACTATTACTGACTCCAAGTGTCATTTTAGGATTCCGGATTACAAATATTTTGCGTGACAAAAAATTTTTGGGTGAAAAGTTCACACGGGTTTTTTAGATCAACGGCACCTACTTACAGGGACGTATAATATAATGTATACTTATTATTGTCATTTATAACCACTTATCATGGTGATCTGGGAACGACCAGCTAAAGCTTACGTAAAAAGCTCACTGTCCGTGTAATGTTTTGAAAGAGCCCTGCTTATTTTTACCTTCAAAGAATTGCAAAGATGAAAAGGAACATGATTTGCTCGAAAAGCCAAACCATAAAAAAGATTCCAATATTAAAGTCATTAAATTATCTACTAAGATATTAATTATTATTATTTTATTTTTCTAAGAGGTGGCGAGACTATATGGACGCTTACCGCGAGGGCTGGTTCGATATGGCACGAGAAAAGAGCATAATATGGAAGGTATTGGGAAGGTCTTTGCCCAGCGGTGGGACAGGACCGGCAACTAAAAATAAATAAAATAATCTGCGAATCTGAGATGTAGTAGATAATTTTTATCTACTACATCTCAGATTCGCAGATTATTTTCTTACTAACAACCAATCAATTAATTAAAATTAGATCGATTAGGAACGAACAACACGCAAGACTATCATTAGAGTTGAGAAAATGTTTATTTTTTATAGTTGCCGAGAATTGTTTCAAATGGCGTGCGATTGAAGAGGTCTTAATCCAGCAGTGGACTACTGTAAGCTGATTATGATGATGATGCAATAACTGGAAAAGTGGTGATAATTTATCAAAACGGCACATAGGACCAACTGGACAAGGAAACTTAAAAACTCCAGGAAGGGTAAGTTAACAGACGTGTAATAGCAGTAATAAAGCACGCGTGTTGGTGAACAGTTGCCAAGGGTGACGTCACGTCAGCCACGTGCCAGCCTCGTGGCGAAGACACCACGACACGTGTGGCGTATCAACTGTTATGATACCCAGAGATTGTGGACTATAAGGTTTGAGTAGTCAATACATATAAGGTGCAACAAGTGGAGAGGCAGATGGGATGAAAGCAAATGCTGCACTAGCTCGTTAGCTTCCTGCAAACTGCAAGAATAACATAATCGTAAGTAAAATAAATTTCAACTAAAGAGTAACCAGTAACCAAGCACGGGTGACATCAATTATCTGAATTTATAAGAAGGGGACATCTTCCCACAGAAGCCTTTGGTGTGATTTGAAAAATCTTGTAACCTTAATTTTTTTCAAGACTTTCACAAAAACACCAGGACATAACTCAACGAGCACTATACTGCCGCGCTAAGAATTTATAAGAGCAGTAAGTATGTTTTGCATAGTTTTGAGTAATTGGCGTGCAAAGTTTTTGTTACAATTTTGTTTTTCCGGACTTCTTTTTTTAAGTTATATTAATTGTGGTGATTGGAACTTGTAGCCATAAAGCGCTTTTATTTTCTTCTCTCAATATTAGAATAGTTTTAAAAGACGAAAATTCATTTATATCTAGTATTACTTGAAGCAACTGAAACAGTTCCTTAACGAAATTAATTAGTTCCCGATAAGCTATTAAAACAGCTGTCATCATATCTGGTAGAGCTCGTTGCGCTGTGAATCAATATTTAACTCATTTTGTCAAAAATTGCACTTACTGCTGGCATCGCTAGCGCGGCAGCATAAATCCCATAATTTCCGCAATGTGTACTAAATACAAAATTATCAATGAATGAGCTATAACATAATGAAGGCGTAAAAAACTCGGACTCAATTACACTTTAACACCCACAACACGTGTCTTACAAGTGTAAAAACGTGCCGGACCGGTGCCGATTTAGTGCTGAACGCGTGTCAGTCGCGTGCCGGACGGTATGGTTATCATAAACTGTTTATAATACCCAGATTGGTAACAATTAGGTAGTTTATTTGAGTATTTAGGAATATGGCACAAGTGACCAAGTGGGTGGATTTTTTGGCGATTTTTGTTGTGGTGACAAATGGGTTAATTAAATATAGGCCAATATTTTGATAGATACACATTTATGGTTATTTAAAAAGCTCTTACAAAATAGTTCTGAATTCTAGGCAAATCGTTTTATTATGTACACTACACAGCTGGTAGATAGTAAATAAACAAATTTTGTAAGAACCTTCTACATTATATAGCTACTAATTTAAAAATGCCGCTACGAAATAATACTAAATAAAGGAATTTTTTTAAATCTATACGTGCTTATTCAATTTCTTTGCTTTAAAGATAATTTCGAAAATAAATAAAATGTATAAACAGTTATTTAATCCGTAGCTAAGACCCAACCGGCAGGCAGTAACAAGCGTCAAATTAATACAAATAAATAAACATTAAATAGAGTCTGCGGCTCGACTCCCACGCATGTCGAATTCACCAATAACACGCCGATGTCACGCCTGTCGCGACTTAATTGGAGCTACTGGTTTGGAATGAAATAGGAATTTATAGAACAGACGCCAAAAATACTCTTTCATTATTATAAACCGAAGATATTTAAATACACTTACAAAAGGCGAGACAACGCGAACAAAATCGTAATTAATTGCAAGACCAATTAGCTGAATTAATATTTAAGCACACATACTCATTTTGCCATAACATATGACATTCCCTCTGATAGCCAATCTATAGCATCATAAATCTCTTGGTTGCACAAAAAATTATCAAAACACCACTCTATGTCTGGGGAAGCAGGTTACAAATTAAAAAATTAGTTATTACTACCAGTCGGCAAGGACCCTGAAGCTAATTGCTACGACTTCTTCTTCTTCGCCAAGTAGCTGTCACGACAGTTTTTTTTTAATATTTTGTCAGCCCACTTGCTACGACTGCTACGAGCCTACGCTTTGCGTAGCGTCTTTTCAAAGTTCGTAGAGTTATAATGCTACGTAATTAGGATGAGGTCTACGAGTATATCTAATTTTCTGGAGGGTACTTGATTTGAATACTGAGATACTCCAGTTTGGTTTGAATATTTCATGTTTATGTAGACTTAATCAGGATTTTTAAAACAAACTTAAAAACTAAAATGTTGCCTAGCCAATAGATTATTTAAGATAAAATAGAATACAATTAAAGTAACTTTGAAAACGGAAGCAGTAAATGCATATATTGCTCATTGTTTCTGTTGATTATCTACATAAATATGAGTCCAAAATTAATTTATTTCTTTCATTCCATTTATCATACCATATAACTATCCTTTAACTTTCCAACATGTTTTCGCGTTTCAGTCATGTTTCGGCACAAAAAAACTTTCTCTATTATTATTACCAAAGCACACAGAGCAATCTGACCGATTGTCGCGGTGTCAAACCGTTTACCCTTATCGCTTCTATCCGACACCATGGAACACCATACAGCGCAGCCCCATCTGTCGCGATGCATCGATGCACTGAGAACAATGGTGCCTCTCATGAGGCGAAATTTTTTATCGAAAAAATGGATTTTTGGGCCAAAAAGTTGTGTGGGGAATTTGGTTGTAAGTAGGGTACAGAGGGGGAATGTGTGGTGTTGTAAAAGGAAATTAGGTTATACTGGTTCTGCTGGGTTTTATTTGCGATTAAAAACTTTTTTATCATATTTTTTCTGTGATAAAAAGTTTAATACCAAGATTACAGTCGCAAAATTATAAAATTAAATTAAGTGTTATGTGTTATGCCACGAAGGAGATGGCGGGCGAACTGGATGTCTTCCTTGAGAATTGGAAAGAAGTAACACAGAATCGTGACCTTTGGACGGAATGGAGGGAGGCCTTTGCCCAGCAGTGGGACAATATGGGCTAGCTATAATAATATAATATAAGTGTTATGTTGCCCATCTCAGGTAGTCTCAAGTATCACATCTTCATCGTCATCTCAGGTCTCTGGTGAGGTTAATTTTACTTGTTAGAGTTCAGACTTTCGCTTGCTTTTTTATTTCTCCGTAAGTTTTCCAAGTCCTTAAATATTTTCTGAGGGACCAACAATATCAGTACATTCAGTAACTAACTTTATATATATTTTTATTTGTTATAAACTTTTATTTTATATTTCGTATACCAGAAATGGTCAAGATGAGGATTCTTACTGTTATAATATATTATGTAACTAGCTGTCCCGGCATGCGTTGCAATGCACCTTTTCCTACCCTACCGTACCCTTCTTACCGACTCTACCTATCTATCCTACCTACCTACCTACCCTACCTACCCTACCTACCTACCCTACCTACCTACCCTACCTACCTACCCTACCTACCTACCCTGCCTACCTACCCTACCTATCTACCTACCTTTCCTACCTACCTAACTATCCTACCTACCTACCCACCTACCTACCCTACCTACCTACCCTGCCTACCTACCCTACCTACCTACCTATCCTACCTACCTACCTATCCTACCTACCTACCTATCCTACCTACCTACCCTACCTACCTACCTATCCTACATACCTACCTATCCTACCTACCTACCCTACCTACCTACCCTACCTACCTACCCTACCTAACTAACCTATATTACACTTTTCAACCTTTTTAATTGATTAAAAAAAAATACAGACAAAAGTTTATTCACCCTTTTTAAATAGTTTACACAAAATACATTTCTGAACGCATGCATAAATGTCAATCACAGTATTTGACAGGATGACAGGAGGAAAACAAATGTTTGACAGGTACGAAATAAAGGAACATAATTAAATGGAAAATGATTCATTTTTAAAATTATGTATTCGTCAAGTTTTCATTGTTTTTAAAATGTATTCTGCTATTCAGGGCGGAGACAAATCCAACGAAACAAAAACCATGAAAATTGATCCAGCAGATCTCGAGTTATAAGTGTTGTAACAAACCCGTCTTTGTTTTATATATATAGATGTAACATTTATATACCACCTACTAACCCCTATTATACGAATAAAATTATTTGATTTGATTTAGTATTTTCCTACGAGTAGAAAAATAAAGGAATGAATTACACAGTATTTATATGTATACAGTATTTATATGTCTAACAGCTTTACACCATCTACACCAAACTACCAGTAAATCAGTAATAAAATAAAGTCAACTAAAGCTATTGTACACGAGCGGGCACCTGGCCCCACAACCCTGGTCCTACGGGCCAATGTGGCCCATTGTGTGCACCCTCGCTCAGACCCTTAGTGGCGCAGCCCTTAAGATTTAATTACCGACCTTTATGGTTACCGCTACTGTTTACTTTTATTACTTGCCTTTGGATAGTTTACGATTTATCTTAATTTCTATGTTAGTTTAGTAGAGATAAACTCGATTCTACCAACAACCAACATACTGTTATACACAAAAGGCAAAGAAGGAACATGGATGGGTTTTAGTCAGTAAAAGTCTGACACTCCCTCCCACTCTACCCACAGCCGGAAGAGTTATTTGATGATTTCCCATCCGTAAAAAAAAGGGTAAGGCAGAGGTCTAACTATAGTAGGCTCGCAATTCGCCAGTTATGTTTAAGTCACATGTTAATGGGACGAGCCTGTCTCCATCAAACACATGAATCCCGATTCCAGGTTGCTACTGAGAAAGTTCTGATAAACTTACTTGGAAAACCCAAATAACACTTCACCCGGGAATCGAACTCAAGACCAACAACCAACAGTAGCGCTTGCGACCATTAGACGAACGAGGTTGTTTAAGGGGACATAGAACTTTTTCATTATAAATTTAAAAAAAAACAACCGTGCTTGCCAAGGTTGGTCTGTGGATGGGTGACCACCCATTACATACCGAGTTTCCTCCGTGCCTCGGAAAGCACGTTAAGCCGTTGGTCCCGGGTCTCATTTGTAGATCTTTGACAGTCGTTAGGTAGTCAGTGGCCCAAAAAGTCTGACAACCAGTCCTACCAAGGGGTATCGTATTACCCAGTACTAACTGGGTTGTGGAGGTCAGATAGGCTGTCGCTCCATGTAAAATACTGGTATTCAGCTGTATCCGGTTAGACTGCAGGCCGACCCGAATATATTTGGGAAAAGGCTAGGCAGATGATGATATTAAAAAAAAACAGCTGTTTCCCACAAAAGTGCAATACCTACACGGTCAAAATGTATGGAACACCTGACTTTTTAAAAAATTACCAATGAAAAATTTCTATGTGAGGGGGGGGGCTCAGAATGATGTACTGGAAACGTGGTACCGTTTTCGCGTCAGTGTGCCTTCCACCGTATAATTAAGTACAACAGGTCTAAAGTTATGAAGCAGCTTAAAGGCATGTCCATTTGATTCGCTATTTCATACTGTGTCTTGTCAGTAATATTTCTGCGGTTGAAAAATTACTCTTGACGATGCAAGTATGTAAGGCACTACTTCTACATGTAATTACAGTCATAAGTCAGAGTAAAAGTGTGTTAGCATTTAAAGCTCATAGCACACGTATACCCTTTTTTTCGGATGGGAAATCATCAAATGACCCCTCCCGCTCTGGGCGGAGTGGAAGGGAGTGTCAGACTTTTACGGACTAAAACCCATCCATGTTCCTTCTTTGCCCTTTGTGTTCCAGGGCCGCGGTATCTCTTTCGAACAGTTCCGCAGCCAATACACACGTATACCCTCTGCACCGGATCGGGCATCACATTACCTCATTTTATAGGTGGGTATACATGTTAATCATGCAAAGTGGTTTAATAATATCTTGAAAAAAAATGAATGTTTCCTCCCCTGCACGTAAAGTTTGCGTCACCGCATGGAGTATCATAGACGACTCGAGTTGGGGTAATGCTCAACTTGATCAGTGCTTATACGTGTGCATTGTACGTTGCTCCTTTTCATTTTGTGGAAGTATTGCAAAACTTTAAATAAATACTCTGATTGATAGCACCTTGGTCATTTCTTTTCCCTTTCCTCAATATTTTTCCATTAGATTCTTTACATGGACAAAGTTAACAAGTCAACTTAACATGACTCATGACTCTTTTGACAAGTAACCCACTTTCTATAAGCTGCTCATCCACCTGGAAAATCAAGGTGACAATTTTCCATAACCTACGCACCTAGATTTTAGTTAGAACCTATTGATAAAGTAAGTCTGAATATTAATGAGCTGCCTCCAGGTATAAAAGGTAGGAATTATTGAACTTTAGCACATTCGAATCACATTCGTGGTACAGTATCCTTCTTACATCCCTCAATCTTACAATACCTTCGGGAATACTTTGAAAACAGTTGAAGATCAAGAAAATCATCAAACAATATGAAACTGACTTTGGTCCTTATTTTCGTGGTAGCATGCGCTTGGTGCTGCGAGGCACAAAACGGTGCGAATTTTTACTGTGGACGTCGCCTCTCACAAGTCCTCGCCGCTATCTGCTGGGGCTCTGAGGAGAAGAGGGATGCTGGCTGGTGGATGCCGGAGGATTCAGCCCGGGCCTTGGGTGGCGTGCGCGGCAAGCGAGGCCTTGCTGACGAGTGCTGCTTCAAACCCTGCACTATGGATGAACTGCTGACCTACTGCTAGCGATGGACTAAAGGCATGGCTGATTGACTTGTTGAAAATTTATGTTGAATTTTGTTGACGTTAATAAATACCAAGTTACCTAATTTTGTAAGTTTTATTTGTTCACCGCACATCATCATCACCGATGTAATTTCATCAACTCTTTGTTTTGCACCAAAATCTAAATTTCTGTCGTCTGTCCCATGTCATGTGTTAATGTCGTGTGTTCCTGCTCTTGTCCCATTATCTCCCGATTTCCGCCTTCTGTAGAATATTCTATTTTTATTTCCATAACTCAAATTCCAAAGTCATGCCAAGTATATTCAAAGCCAGCTATAGCCACAAAAAAAAAAACTATTTTGCAAAAAATAAACCCGACTTTAAAAACACAAAAAACTGAAACATAACTTTAGCTTCTGAAGTCGGTGACTTGTTTGTTTAATTTAGTTTTTATTTTTCGATTTTTAGTTTTAATATCCCATACAAATACTTGCTATGCATTTATTTTACATTGTTAACAATACATTTCATAGTAATAGGCTTATTCCAATAAAATGGAACTTAACATACCTAACTGTCGAAATGTGGCTGTACTGTACACATCTGCGTACCCCCTCAGAGCATTCAGGCCTGATGTTATGTTATGATGTTGTATAAACAATAAACATCCAAGCGATTGCAGCAATCACGACAGATTTGCTGTCTATTATTTAAGAGTTCCGTTCCATATCTCCGAAGTCCACGATCAGATCATGACAATATTTCAATGGGACCAGCAGCCGCGAAAAAATATGGAGCTACTACTAACTTTGATAGAAAATGTGGGTGTACCCTGCCTGACATACTGAATACATCTGCGTTACCCTTTGGAGTGTACACTTGTACAGGCGTGATGTTATGTTGTGTGATTGCGTTAACAAAGCATATTTATGCGATAGCAGCAATCGCGGTTGATTTGCTGTCATTTTTTTAAGAGTTCCTTTGTCTGTCTCCGAAACTCACCATCAGATCTATATGAAATTTAAATGGGACCATTTCGGAGTAAACTCCTTTCGAACAAAAAAATAATTTTGCGAATCCGTCTATACATGACGGAGTTAGCCCAAATATACATAAAATATAAACAATCCGAATTGATAACCTCCTCCTTTTTGAAGTCGGTTAAAAATACATCTGAATCAAAGAGAATAAAATAAATTAACCAGCACACTAACATCAAAGATTTCAATTATCAATTACTGTAAAACGTAACCAAATCCGCAGTACATACAGATCCCTAAAATCCTCGGGGAGTGATCATGAATATCAAACGGGCATCGCATAGGCCCCAGTTATCTGATCCGGATTAAACCGGTAAAAAGCGGTCATTATTCCGCCTCCGTGGACCAAATGGGATTTTTTATTTGAGCCACACCTCGGGCATTGTGTGTGGATTGTCATTGGGCTGGAAAATGCTATTCCTTTTTTTTTTCAAAACATACGGTTCCATTTTTTTTGCGAATAGAATCTTCTGTTGCCTCAGTCCGTCCCTGTTTGATTTTTATTATTGGGCTTTACATTTTTGCAAAACTAAATAGAATCTGCAGCCATACCTATTATTTTAATTTTTTTCCTAGCCTGTTCTGTCCCACTCCTGGGCAAAGGCTTTCTTATATTACTTTTTTATTATTTTTCTCTTTAAATGTTCTTGGGTTCGATTCCTAAGTCGGGCAAAGTGTTATTGGGTTTTCAGGAGTTTCTCAGTGGCAGCCACGGAGTCCGGATTTCCAATTCTTGATTTAAGAAGAAACTTTGAAACCTCCACATGACCGCCACAAAAAACTTGAAGTACGAAATGAAAACAATAGAAAAACCTTTACTTACATATTATAGCAAACACATAGTGTTGGTCCGTAACACGAGTCCGCATCGGTCCCTCTTTCAAGATGATATCTCTTCACATTAGCGATAATCCTAAAGATAACGATCGGGTTTCACAATAATATCGGTCTTTGATCTACCCCTGTCAATGTCCGTTAGTTGACAGTTATTTGTCAAAATTGACACTTGGTCCGACTTTTTTCTCTCTGCCAATATTAGTTTGATTTGCCAAAAGAGGTTGGTGTGTTTTGAGTTTCAATCTAGGTACTTGGCCTTGTTTTGGTTCAGTCAACAACAGTCCAACCGTCCGATTGATCGGTTGATGTGAGGTTAGTCATTTAGGACAAATCTGAAACTGCTCAAGATCGATTTTGATCTGAGGAACGACGTCACCGAGAGAGATAGATGAGAGAGAGTGAGAGAGACAAAACTTAAAGGCACAGAAATCGAACTCAGAAATGATATTCTTAGCAGTCAAATTCTTTAAATATTGCCGACAGCGCGCGTACTGAACTAAAGTCAACTACCGTCTGTAGGTATACTTAATTTGGTTAACTTAATATCCGTTTACATAGACCCCCAAATCAGAAAAGCTATCAGCTATGTTTAAACTTCATGGTGGTACATAGGCGGACTTAATGGCACAAGGCATTCTCTTCCAGTCGAGCTTTTAGGTTACAAAGGACAACATATAACTATGTAAGTACTTGTTTTACACCAGGTACACCAGGGGCGAGGGAAAGTTCCTCACAACTTGATTCCTACCGGCTTCCCTTTGAAAACGGGCACAATGAGTATTCCATAGACAAATAATAAAATCACATTAAAGATGTAATGTACTCCGGCTTACCTCTAAAAAAAATTAACCCTTCGCTACTGGTAGATACTAATACACCTACAAATAACTGTCTGTTTTATTCTGTTCTGTCTACTTTATTGGATTTTCAGTGTTCAGCTCAGACAGTGCAATATTTTCATCGCATTCATTTATGAGCCGCTTAGCATTAATGAAAACGCGCATTATAATCACGAAAAAAAAAATCACCAGTCCTACGACTCGGCCCTTATTTCCACCACAAGCGAAACGAATCGATCGTCACACTCCTCTTTATTTACACACTACAACAATATAACGCAATTATATATTCAAAATAATGTTAACACTTGACAAAAGTTTACATTTGTCAATTGTTGACATTTGACAATAGTTTACATTTGAATGTATAGGATTAACGTGCGGTCGACTGTGACCGGGCGAAGTGTTAAAAAGACAATGATTTGATTTATTGTGGACACGGATTATGACGATTGGCTTTTGGCGAACTCGTGTGGTGTAACGCCTGATTTAAGAAGATGTAAATTGATTTAAATATTTTTAAATTATTGGACTGCCTCGTTGGCCTAGTGGACGTAATCGCGACTGCTGAGCATGAGGTCCTGGGTTCGATTCCCAGGTCAGGGAAAGTGTTATTGGGTTTTTCCATTAGGAATTTCTCAGTAGCAGCCACGGAGTCTGGATTCGTGCCCAGTTAATGGCAATAGGCTCGCCCCCTATTACATGGAACTTAAACATAACTGGGCGAAATGTGGGTTTTATATTAGGTACACCTCTGCTTAACCCTTTGGGGATTACAGGCGTGATGTTATGTTATGGTATTGGAGTAAAACTTTACTTAATCATTAGCTTTAGAAACGGTATATTTACCATGTTTACTTTTTGGTTTGAGTTCCCGATATTTCGGGTAACATGGTAAATATCCCGTTTCTAAAGTTAATGATTATGTTAGTGAACATGACAGTTTAAAAACTTAAAACTTTACTTCGCTGTCAAAACAAGTTTTACATCGTAGGTCCCATTACATTATTGTATCACCATGGCAAAGTATCTGATTGTGTGTAGGAGTAGGTGTCTACCTACACCTTCTGGTTGATCCTTTGATAAGAAACCGTTATCCTTCTTCTCATCCTTGATGTTGCCGAATAAATATAAAAGATAAAGAGATGAAATAAGACCTAAAGAAAAGCCGCTAAAACAAAATCAAGAAACGACTAACATATTTAGGATGGGTGGGATGGTATTGGGATGTGTCTTTTTATCGATCCTACTATTGGTCTTAGGGCCTATTTACCTTCATGGCCTATTTTATTAGGCTTAGGCCTAATAAAATAATAAAATTTAAGATAAAAGGCCCTGAGGTACTCAATCCCTACACTCTTTTCTAGAGGTCCATCGTAAATAAGGTTTTATGCTCATAACATCGACAATCATTTAATTTTTCAAAATATTTTTAAGTTCCTACTTAAAATAATAATACAAAAATCTCTTGACGTATAGTAAACGCGCTTCATTCGTAGAAACTAATAAAAATACCAAACTTGTTCCAGCTAACGAGCACAAAAATGCAAATCAACTTACGACATCCACACAAGAGGGGTGAACGTTTCTCCCCGCCCAATCCACCCCATCCCTTGTTGCCCTAATAGCAGCCCACCCCTATCTTAGTGCCCTACTTGTAACGTACTTGCCACCCTCAACTTTAAATGTTGGTACTTATTTTTTTTTTGATGGACAAGCCTGGTAACATTTCGAGAGATTTTGTCGGAAAAATCTAAATACAAAAATAATCCTGAACTAGCCTGTTTCATGTTGGCTGACGATTTACAAACGTCGATCCAAAAGGGTTTGTTGAGATTACTGTACCACGAATGTGGTTCGAAGGTGCTGAAGCTTATTTATAGCTTATTTCCACAAAAAGGCACGCAAGTGACAAACATCGAAGGAGTCGAGTGCGCTAGCTTCGACGGAGACACCATGGCCTTTCTGCGTGAAACAGTGCTACTCTCTGCTTCTAGCAAATCTTCGTGCAGCAGGTGTAGATCGTTATGCAAGGGCAGCAACATCTGGAAGCTAGATAAACCCTAGATTTTGTACCTAGATGCAGCTCGTTAATATCTATACATATAATAAGACAGTAAAAAAACTGTGTCTGTACATTGAATATATTTAAAAAAAAAAAATTGAGGGGGGTTTAGAAACAGTAATAGAGCACGAATCCAAAAAAAAAATTCTGTCTGTTTGTCTGTTTATCTGTTTGTCTGTTTGTCTGTTTGTCTGTTTGTCTGTTTGTTTGTACACGCTAATCTTCGGAACTACTAGACGGATTTGAAAGTTTTTTTTTTTGTTGTATAGACATCAAGTCTGGGCAACATATAGGCTATAATTTATCTTGGAAACTTGAACACCTGATGCAGAACCGCAATAGAATAACTAAACTATAAGAGATACAAAAATGGTACCATAGCAAAAATTGTTTCACGTGATGAGCATTTTCTGCTGAGGGAATAAATTTGAAGATCTGGAACACCTGATGTGGAACTCTAAGAGTCCAGCTACACTATAACATATATAGGAATGACGTCTTAGCAAAAATTGTTCAATCTGATGACCACTCTCTGTTGATTTATAAAAATCGAAGATCTGGAACACCTGTTGTGGAACTCCAAGAGCCCAGCTACACCATAACACATATAGGAATGAAGTCTTAGCAAAAGTTGTTCAATCTGACGAGCACTCTCTGTTGACTTATAAAAATCGAAGATCTGGAATACCTGTTGTGGAACTTCAAGAGCCCAGCTACACCATAACACATATAGGAATGACGTCTTAGCAAAAGTTGTTCGGTCTGATGGGCATTTCCTGTTGACTTATAAAAATCGAAGATCAGAAACATCTGATGTGGAAATCAAAGCTATCACTAATTTCACTGTATAATTATAAAATAACATAAGCTGGGAGTATCTCCACGCGGTGAAGGCGGTAACAGTTTAGGACTGATATTCGATGACGATCATTGAAAATTTGACTCTACTGGACAAAACTCCTATTTATTTTTTTATTTTATCGAATAAATATGCCTTCGGGCTTATGTTATTTGAGTGTTTTAGACTTTTTCCACTTATCCTCGTGACACGGTAGCCTACCCGGTAACGCAGGGGAGCAGTCACTTAGATTTTAATTGATCAGGTATCTTCTTCACAATAAAACTATAACCATGCCTAGAAAGAGGTCAAATCTTTGCCAATGTTCCAAAGGAGCTAAAAGATTGAGGATCATAAGATCCCAAGAATCTACCGAAGAACGTCAGGAGATACTTGATGCTGTTCGAGAACATCAGGCTGCAACTCGCTCCGTGGAAACCTCTTCCTCTCTTCTCTTTTCTTCCTCTTGGATAACGAAGCACGCCTGCTTTCTCAGCGTATTTACGCATCTACATCCAGGTCTCTAGAGAACTGTGAAGAATATGATGCGCGACTGACCGCTGATCGTGAACGTCATGCATTGTCTCGCGAATCGGAGATGTTCACGGATAGAGAATTACGCTTGAGTTCCAAGCGTATCTACGCATCGACTTCTAGGTCTCTAGAGACAAGTGGGGAACGTGATGCGCGACTGACCACTGATCGTGAACATCACGCATTGTCTTGCGAGTCGGAGACGTTCACGGATAGAGAATTACGCTTGAGTTCCAAGCGTATCTACGCATCGACTTCTGACTTACAAAAATGAAAGATATGGAACGTCTCGAATCGTCTCGCGCATCCCGTTGTTTTCCCGTCCCCGGGCTCTTAGGCGCGTCGCTCACTGGTAAGTCGAGGCGACGTCGCGTCAGCGGCGGTGCGGCGTCGCACCACGGGCGAAGATAGGTCTCTGCGTAGAGTCGAGGCGCAGGCGGCTATGCTTCCTTCACATTTTACGTAATTCATTCACCATGTCGTCGTCAGAAGACGAAGACGTACTCGCACTGATACAAGTTCTTAATTTAAATAGAAGAAGATTTTGGGTGCATCCATATATATTGCGACAGTGTGACAAAAGAGGTTCATTCAGAGCTACACGTGACTTAAAAAGTTATCCCGACAAGTTCAAAAAGTTTTATGGAATGTCACCAGAAACATTCCATTTACTGTTGGAAAAAATGAAGAATAGTTAACAGAAGAAGGACACTAACTGGAGAAAATCAATTTGCCCTGAAGAAAGGTTATTGATTACTCTAAGGTAAGTTTTTCATTTATTTAGGTTTCAAAATCGTCGCGCATATTTAAAACGTCTAAACGCAGCTACGCACGAAACCAAATGACAAAATGGCGGTGGAGTCGTGGCTTGGGCACACTTGAGCGCCCCTCCTGCGCCTGCACCTCGCCTCCGCCCCGCCTTCACCTCGCCTCCGCCCCGCCTTCACCTCGCCCGCGCCGCAACTCTTGTATATGAGCGCACTGCCATTCATTTGTAAAGAAAAGTTTGTTGCGGCGTGCCTCTTAACCGCCCGCGCCTCAACTGCACCTCGACTGTTAATCGTGTGAGCGACGCTCCTTAGAATTCGACATCAGACGTTTCAGATCTTCGATTTTGACGACCCCGTTGTCGCTGGCATAAGCATCAGGATCCGCGTACGAAGTCGCGGGCAGAAGCTAGTTCAAAATAATTTTATAAATATGACCTAACTAAAACCTGAGTGCGTAGATTATGGAAATTCGTGACCTACTTGTCACCTTGATTTCGTAGTGCATGAGCTTTATATGGTGTGAAGATGTTAATAAAGGTGGCAATACATATGCGCGAGGAATAACGTTTCCACACATTTGGTGGCAGCCAAAGAGAAAGCAAATTCTTACCTCCAAGTTACTTGGGTCCTGTCGAGTCCAGCTTGTCCATTGGGCATAAATTCTCACAAAACACGGAAATTAATAAACGGTTCCTAGATTTTTAAATACGGACTGAGAAGATTGGTAATCGTTAAATTTGATAGGAAGTCGCTATCATTCATAACACTTCGCTTTTTCATTAAATTTTAGTGTGTGTTTGATTAATTTAATCAAATAAACTTTATTTCATTCAGAGATGACATTTTAGATTCAACCTATTTGAAATTCTTTTTGCTCAAACAATGAAAACCTGGCACTGAAAAACAAAACATAATTCAAACGTGGAATAAAAATGTACAACAAATCCAAGCGGCCCATCAGACGGGCGCTGATTCGCAATTTTTTCCAAATTTCAGTCCGTTTCTAAATTTTTGTAACGTAACAGTTTTATAAACAGTTTTTTTATATATTGTTTTACTGGGATCATCAAAATTAGTAGTATCCATCATGGTAAGTTATTTTAAAAATATATTTATTTCACTGTGTGTGCGAGACTTCAGGGAACAAAGTATAATATCTGTAGCCCAATCCATAGTTTATTCTTGAAATTAGAATTTCTGTAGTGCTAATAATACTGGAGGGCCGAATTTGAGTCATGTTCCAGAAGGATCGATTGACGGCCATTTCACGGACGTTCCAGTTTTTTTTTTTTTTCAGAACACGCGAAGATCACCCTTTTAGTGCTTTATATTTTTGTGAAAGAGGACTGACAATAACGAATTTGTCAGGTTTGTTTTCTGTTTGAAAGCTACCTGTACCTAATCCTGACTGACCCTCTCAAAAACTCTGCCAACGAAAATAATCTTCAAAGTGACAGAAGATGTCATTAACGTGTCATATTTTTTTACCGTGAGCAGAGGGAGTGCATTTCAGTGCACGTCGGGCAGGCGGGAGTTCAGATGGGGGTGGCATGCTGGCAGCTCTATTGCCTAGAGCACGGCATCCGTCCGGACGGGACCCTGCCGGCTTACGAACAAGACCCCAACGCAGCCGACTCCTGCTTCAATACCTTCTTCTCTGAAGCTGATCGGGGAAAAATGGTGCCCAGAGTTGTTATGGTGGATTTAGAAGCCACTGTTATTGGTAAGTCTTAAGACTAGTATAGTATAAATAGATCTTCGCGCAGGACGGCTCGTAGCAGCTGGCTGAGAGTTGCATCGTCTCCTCTCTGCTCAATCGTTTCCACTAAAGCTAAGCGAAGACCAGATGTGCAAATAACGCAATTCTATTGGTGGTTTACAACATATCTCCTCTCGTCTCGTCTCCGCTTCGGTGGAGTCCAGCCCTTAACCTATAGGTGATATCCAGCAAAGCGAAGCAGTTTCTGAGAACATCGGGAATGGCCCGGTTTCCACCAAAACGAAGACGTGCTGGAATCAACGAGTCATATTAGTTGAAATCTACCTAGTCTCTTCTATGATTGGTCGAATTTTGCCCTTCTCCAAATCAGTACGCTTGTCTGTCCGCTTTGCTTGAAAACGTGACCAATAGCCGGTTAAATTCAGATTTTTGTCCCGCTCCAAAAGAATATTTCTTAAGAGTCGACGTTGCTGATTTAAGCCCCCTCTTTTCCAGACGAGGTCCGTTCAGGTGAGTACAGGCAACTGTACCACCCGGAACAGCTGATAACGGGTAAGGAAGACGCGGCTAACAACTACGCGCGCGGCCACTACTCCACCGGCCGAGAGGTCCTCGGTCCTGTCATGGAGAGAGTTCGGAAGTTGGCTGATCAGTGTACTGGTCTGCAGGTATTTGGGAACTTTAAATCATTATTTAATCGTCTGCTGCTAGACAGAGGCCTCTCCGACGCTTTGCCCTCAAGTTGGTTCTATGCTTCTCACAAACCGCGAATTCCCACAGCCTCGCATCGACATTTCACAATTATATTTTATTTTATTTAAATTTAATTATACTCTCCCAGTCCATTTTCCCTTTCGCTTTTTACCTATAAAAAAATAATGTAACATATTTTGACATCTCTGAATTTTTTTATTTATTTTTGTTTCGTTTTTACGAAAGTTCTGGTTTTCAAAAGTGAATAAAAACTTTTTAAATTGTGACCTTGTTTGTCGATGAATGCTCTTTGACAAATAGGATGTACATAAAATACAAGAAATAAATTGTTTACCTCATCCAGGGTTTCTTCGTGTTTCACTCATTCGGCGGCGGGACAGGCTCCGGCTTCACCTCGCTCCTCATGGAGAAGTTGTCAGAAGAATTCGGCAAAAAGAGCAAACTAGAGTTTGCTATCTATCCAGCTCCACAAGTAAGGCCACTTGTACACACACGTTTTTGTAGCCACGGTCATTAGTTAACACTGACGAAGTTTTTTGGCAGACACGATGCCGCGACCGTGCGCGTGCGCGCTAATCCATCCACAAGATGAATTTTAAAATCTTTGTATATTTATATTTAGAAAGTCTCGTGAAGACCAATTTGTTCTTCTTAATTAAACTTAGAAAGATTATCAAGTCTGAAGTGTCAACATTTATTTTGACGAAGTTCTTAGGGTACATTTCACTTGATTGTTTATTTGAACTTCATGCACAAGATTGTACATGACAATAAACGATCCACAATATTCCACAGGATAGCAGCTCTCGAACGCGGCTTAGATGTGGTGTTAGTAGCTTAGTATAGTAGTATTTAAAGCCTCTGCTTTGCGACCAGGTGTCCACGGCAGTGGTCGAGCCTTACAACGCGGTGCTGACGACACACGCCACCATCGGTCACTCAGACTGCGCCTTCATGGTCGACAATGAGGCCATCTATGACATCTGCAGGCGGCGGCTGTCTATTGAGAGGCCGTCCTACGCCAATCTCAATAGGCTTATCTCACAAGTAAGTAGTGCTTCTTCGCGTCAATAATTTTATTTTCGATCAAATCGACAACGTTATCAATGGCTTTGGACAGATCCCTCAAGGAGCAGTTCGAGTTATACAAAGAGTAAGAGCAGTTCCCTCATGATTTATGATGAGACACAATAACAGCTTAAACACATACACACTACGAATGTCGCATCATGTCGCGACACTATGGTTTGCGATGCCCATCGTAGATATTCACGACGACGAGACAGCATTGTTACACGACATTGCAACAAAACACGATGCGTCGACTTATCGTGTTTTAGTTCTTAACGTGTGTTAAAGACCTCGGTTCAATTGAAAACAGGCCGCAGCATGTACTGCCTGTCCACTATTGAACTGAGGTCTCTCTCCAATGTTGTCTAATTATGGCTAAACATAGCTGGATGAAGTTCCAATTAGAAGTAAGTTCTAACTGGGTCTACTAAATGTTCTTGATCTTCCTATTGGAACTCACAAAATGTTCCACTCAATTAGTCTTTAACCGTCTGGAACTACTAAGTTTTTCTAGCAGCTACGTAAAGGTACATCCACAATATGGAGTTGAGTTCACTTTTTGTGGTGTGTATCCGCCGCAAAATAAATTACTTTTATATGTTGCACAATACTGCTCAATAAAAAGTAACTACGGAGTGGACGCACTTTTCGAATCTGCCTGCAGTACTTATGTGTACCAAATGAATTTGTCTATACAGGTGGTGTCCTCAATCACAGCGTCGCTGCGTTTCGACGGGGCGTTGAATGTGGACCTGACAGAGTTCCAGACAAACCTGGTACCCTATCCGCGCATCCACTTCCCTCTCGCTGCATATGCGCCCGTAGTCTCCGCCGATAAGGTAGGCACAAAAACTAAAGTTTTATACTGCCATAAAATGTTAGGTTTTTGGACTGTACCGAAAGTCAGATTAGAATTAACCAATTCATTGCGGCACCCAGATTTGAAAGCTTTTTGCTGTGGCGGTGAACAATTACTTCATTGCGAATCGGTTAATAAGAAAAGGTTTATATAAGTAATAACTATTTACTGCTTTCTGGTATTCAATTCTCCGGCACGTTTACGCGGTCCTCCATCCAATATCCTGTTTCGTAACAAAAATGTAGTTTATGTGAAATACTAAGAGTTGGTTCCCACTACGTTGCATCTTCCGACTGGGCCGTTTCAGGCTCTGTTCCGTATGCCACGGAAACGTTACCGCTCGGTTGTGGACTGGGATATTGGGTGGAAACGTCAAAGATCAAAGTGCAAAAACAATATTTTATGCTCATAATGATTGTTCTTGAAGTCCTAAAGAAGCAACCTTCCCTCAGGCGTATCACGAAGGCATGTCAGTATCCGAGATCACGGCGGAGCTGTTCGAGCCACAGAACCAAATGGTGAAGTGCGACCCTCGAGACGGGAAGTATATGGCTTGCTGCCTCCTGTATCGCGGCGATGTGGTGCCCAAGGACGTGAATGCTGCTATTGCGGCCATGAAGGGCAGGGCCGGGATACGATTCGTGGACTGGTGTCCCACAGGGTTTAAGGTAATGCATCAACTTCTGGAAGTACAGTATTAATTATAATCTGTTTCTGCAATCTGCCCGCGCATAGCCTAATTAATTTGAGGTCATATCTTCTTTCACACATCTTAGAGCAGCCCTTGCACAACTGGTTTACCTCTGTTTTTGCCAGTCAGTCATCAGTGGTCTTTTTGCTCGTTACATAAGGTGGCTGTTGGATTGCTGCTAGCCGTCAGGGGTAAAATAACAAAGGACTTCGTAGTCATAGCACTATTATTAACACTTAAAACGGGATACATTTACCAAGTTTACTGTTTGTTAGGCAGTCGCTCCATGTAAATACTAGACATTATCAATTTTAAACTGGAAGCCGACCCCAACATAATTAGAAAAAGGAGAGTTCTAAAATAAACAAGAAACATGTTAAATATCCCGACAGTGTTAGTAACCATGTCAGTTTTAAAATTGGAACTCATATCATGTGTCACTGAATCTTTTCATTTTAGTAATAGTACATAGTAGGCAGCTAATCCTATTCTTGAATTCTTTCTTTATTGTGTAGGTTGGCATCAACTACCAGCCCCCATCAGTGGTGGCGGGCGGCGACCTGGCGCAAGTGAAGCGGGCCGCCTCCATGCTCAGCAACACCACCGCCATCGCAGAGGCGTGGGGCAAGCTCGACCACAAATTCGACCTAATGTACTCCAAGAGAGCATTTGTGCACTGGTACGTACATGATTGAATGACTCGTAGGCAGATTTGCTTATATAACTTCCTACTGGAACTGACTGCCTGGTAGCTCAGTGATGTCATTGGAAGCAGTGCCTGTCATTATTCAGATAAACATGGACAAGAATCATCCAGCAATGATTCTGATGAGTCCTTGGTTATTGAGGGCCTCCTTGAAAACTTTCCTTTTCTGCAGAGATATCAAACGGAAGGTTTTTTTTGTTACAGGTACGTAGGCGAGGGTATGGAAGAGGGTGAATTCTCAGAAGCACGTGAAGACCTCGCAGCGCTCGAGAGAGACTACGACGAGGTAGCCATTGAAACGTCGGACATGCAGCCCGGCTGCGATGACGAGCTATGACGTCACATCCACGTCGAGGGCCGCGCCCCCTCCCACCGCACCCCTTCGCGCTCGCTGCAGGACCCCTCGCCAGTGCAGTTGCGACGCGGCTGCGCCAAGTTAACACTACGGCTACCACTACACACGCGCACAGTTGCTCAGTACAGAGTGCACGGCCTAGGATGCACGCTACTGCTGTACCTATACTGCACGAAGGTCGTCTACATTTCAAACCTATGAAGATATGAAGAGAACCATCCAATATGGTGCACAGTTAGATCTGCAACTCATGCGCTGTGGTCGGTCTGTGCGTGTCTAATCATGGCGGCTGCGCAGCGTCGCCGCCGAAGCGGACGCCACAAAACCGCGGCCGCACGTTTATTGATATTAATTATTGCAGAACTGTGAAAATTTATATAAAGGTTCGAAAATGTCCGCGGAGGTCGGATGATGCTCGAGTTGCTTGTGTCTACCATTGATGAACCGAAGCCTGTGTGGCGTGACCGAGTTGTGCTCCCTCGCCACCCATACAAGTTTCTCCGTCGAGCAGTCTTGCGACGTCATATTTTTTTAGTTTTTTTTTCTTTGGAATATTTTTTTAAATTTTATAGCAAATACTGGACGGAGAAATGCCAAGTTTTTTTTTATTTTTACACATAGAAATTTGTGGCAAGTTTTGTGGTGATCGCGTCGTAAGTGTGTGGTGAGAATGCGGCGCTATTGATGTAAGTGTAATGTTTTTATTATTTGTGTACGTCTGTCTATGTTCGAAATGTTTGAAAAAGTTTACCATTGTCCCGTCTGATGTTCTTGTAACAATAAAATGTCCAATTTTATTTTCATTTACGATTATAATTTGTAGTTTGTCTTCCACACACCAGCACACCGCCCACCACACGCCGCACAAAGCACACCGCTCACCACACGCCGCACGAAGCACACCGCTCCCCACACGCCGCACACCACACGCCGCACACAGCACACAGCCCGACACTCGCAGCACGACGCTACGTGACGTATCTCCTCTCCTCTCTATTCAAACCGTTTCCACTAAAGCTTAGCGGGAGACGAGAAGTGTAAATAACGAAATGAGTCGTACCAATTTTTTTTGTCAGCATGTCTATATAAATAGATAACTCGAGAAAAAAATTAATGTTTTTTTTCCTATCTTCAAAAATGACGTGAGATTTAAAACGTCAAGTGCGGCCTCCGCGGCAAATTCCGACTAACTATGACGCCACGCTGCGAGCTGCGAGTCGAAATAAGTGCAAACTACCGCGCCTTTAGCGCAAACGTCAATTTGACCGCGCTCTTCCTCTCCCTATCGCCATCAACATTCATATTCAGCTCTTTTATCACCAAGAGATGAGGAGGGAGAACACTATTCAAAAATTGTATGTAAATTACGCCACTTTTAATCTACTTCGCATCGTGTCGCCGGCAATCTAACTACTTTTACCGACCTCACGTTTCTATAAATAAGTTTCTTTAATTGATCCATTCTCGTCACTTCTATCAACTCAACTCAATATATTAGCAGCAACCCGTAGGTAACATATTATGTATACATCGGAAATACAAACAACAAATCTACATTTATTTATTTTTTATTCTGAATTACACGTACAATCTAATAATAATTTATAAATTCTATTCAAAACATTAGGTACTTTGTACATAATACTAGAATATATAACGTTTTCCTTTACATAATTTACAAAAGAATCTGCAACAAACATTCCTTATATTTTTTGGTATAAAACAAGAGATAACTAATTATAACTTTAAAACTGCAACCAGTTGCAATTTTCAAATCTCTACGATTGCTTTTCAATCAGTTTCTTAAAAGATTCGATGATGTGTATAAATAATTAACTTGATAATAGTACATTTTGTTGCAAGTAGGGAAACTTTGTCATTCTAGCCGTGGCAAAATTCACACCCGAGCCGTAGGCGACGGTCTTATGGCACCGAGAACTGCAGTGACAAATGCCGACGTGAATCAAACGACGTTTCTCAATACACTTACGAAGAAATAAAATCACAGCATCAATGAAAAGTATTTTTGTAATTAATCATTATGCTTTTTTCCCCGCACTTTGCCTTCGCAGGTTGAACGAGAAACAAAGGTATGAAACCGCAAAACTGCTTAATATTAAAAATAGAAAAATGAAATATTTTTGAATTTAGATCACAAATAAATGTGAAATTGTTGATGAAAGCAAATATTTTTTTAAATAAATAATAAGGTTTATATTATAATGATATTATGTTTATAAACACAATTTAAATATTCTAAAATATTAAAGCCTTAAAAACATGCGTCTCTTTTTGAGATTAAAAAAACAAACACCGCCGACTATACATAGAAATTCTACGAATATTTATATAAAAAAATCCTCGAGTGTGAAAAATACATTGCAAATTGAACCTAGTATATAATAGTAGTGCGAAAAGAGCCAGTTTTCGAGAAAGTGTATTGAAAAATATATATAGCGATCATATTCCAACATATTATATAGACATTTGTCCATACACCCTACAATCTTTAAAAAGTAGTTTTCACAAATATTTAAATCCTTTATATTTAATTAGATTCACTTTACCGTATCAAAATAATGTTCACCTTTTTGTTTCCTTGAATCATATGAATAGTTATTGTTTAATTCACTCAAACTTAAAGTTGTATTTATCGTTCCAGCCAGGGACCGATTAATCGGGTTACAAAGTTAACCGGTTAGACTTAAACCCATATATTTGATTAACCATTATACGGGTAAACCTTATAATATATGGATTAACCATTTAAATATTGCTGATTAATCAGAATTAAAGAAACAAAGCGCAAAGCGCGGGCAAACTCTATCACTTTCTTGCATATTAGTTGTGTACAAAAATAAACCGATTATTATAGGCTGATTAATTATAGGGTTAATCAGCCTATAATAATCGGTTCACGCATACAGTGCATAATACGGGTTAAACTCTAGGGTTTTTCACCTATCCTAAAAAATAACCCGATTAAAGCCCTTTTACGGGTAACCTTTTCGGTCCCTGTTTGTCTTACTCATATTGAAAGATGAATCAATCGTTCAAGTTCACTCTTCTCAGTGTTTCTCAACATTTTTTTCTCGGGACCTAAATATAATGCAGATCTAACGATTTAAAACTTCAATTTTTTACAAAAAATAAATGGGCAATCTTATGATTATAAAATAAAACATCACATATTAAGCTTTCTAGAAACAAAGCTGTATCAAAATAATATTCATAATTTAATAAATAGGAAAATACAGAATATTTAAAATGTAATTACAAGCGTTTTTTTATAAAAGGTAGACACACATTGCTGTGGAAAAGCTCATTGAAGGTACAATTCCGAACGCATCAGATGACACTACCGCCATCTATTGGACGAAAGCAATTCCGTAGCGGTTGTTTTTATTATATTACCATAATTTTATTGAATATGCAGTAACAACATTTTGTATAGCTATTTTATAATTATGTCCCTACTATACAACAAGCGTGATGTTTAACGCATAATAATATTTATGTATCTACAGGTAAATATTACAACCTATACTCCTCTATATATACGTGGATAGTATAGTATTTTAAATATTCTTCAAAAAGTTGGATGTTATACACGGTGTAAGGTAATACTGAGTCCACTGACGGTCTACCATCAGGTTTTTCATCCTTATGCCTTTAGTAATAAGGTTGAATAGTGATCGACCTTCAGTAGGCTCGGTAGTATATCACGGCACAAAAATGTGATAGAAAACGGATTCGTTACATAATTCTACACCCACTAGTGTTGAAAATACATTGTTTCATACATTTTAACCGTGTAGGTATTGCTCTTTTTTCAGCGATGAGAGGTCTGGAATCATATACTGAATCCGTACTAAAAGTATATATCACAATCCATTCCGCCACATAACAGTCCCCAACATATAAAATATTTCCTTTCTTCAAAAAAAATAAAAACTATACAAAAGACATATAATAACAATGTCTTCGATATGTTATATTCATATCTACTAATTCAACATCGACGATCTTTACTAACCATTACAGATTCTACATCATGATAATATTATGTTTAGATATATTTATATAGCTAACGATACAAGGGTTCTTTAAGGGAAGGGCGTTTAGAATTAAAAATCGAATCTTTACCGACAATACCATGCGTGTCAGTAGTTCTAATGAACTAATTACAATTTAGTGCACTATATTTATTGATATTAAGCCTCGACAGTTAGCCATGCGTTGACAAAATAATCATATAAATTATGACATATTCACTCATGACATGATAATAATATTTGTCATATTCACTCATGACATGATAATAATATTTATCATATTCACTCATGATTTGATAATATATTTGTCATATTCACTCATGATTTGATAATATATTTGTCATATTCACTCGTGATATGGTAATAATATTTGTCATATTCACTCATGACATGATATTAGTCAATCAGCAAGGCGGTAGGATATCTTATTGCATCTGAAGGTCACGTATAACTGGCGCCGTTCCTGATCAGCATCACGTCACCTTATCTTTACTTGCTGATCCCGAATTACCAAGCCAATGGAGCCGAAGCGATGACGTAACGGTCCGTTTCACAGAAAAAATGGTAAACGGCTCCAGTTAATTCGATAATGAATAGGTGCGGTGTTTGTACGGCCTCCAAACTTCCTACGCATTGCCAATGCCGGTAACATCACCAACGAAGCTCTACCTACTCTAATTTCAAAACGCCCTAACCTCCTCCCTTTCTCCAGCTCCGACTTCACCTCAAACCGTCTCCTCAAGCAAGGAGTCGGCTCTCTTCAGCTAGAGCTTCCTGTGCGGCGGCGACTCGGCCACGCTGGGAGTGAGCGAGAGGCGACGGATGTTGGGCTTGTCGTACTCTTCCATGGACATCGCGCGAGACATGCGGCGCTCCACACCAGGTGGCGGGAGTGATGTCAGCAGGCCCTGGCCCTGGCAGAATAGCAGGAGGGACTGTGCTATTTTTGCTGGCTGGAATGGAAAGAGATTTTGTTATAAGTTTCTTTGTTCGGTAGTTCGGTTGTCATTCAAACTCATTTCTGATTCCATAATAGAATCAGAAATGAGTTTCTAAATGTGATGAGTTTTGGGTGAATTAGTCCGCGAGTTACTAACATTGCCAAAGTATCTCTCAAATAATCCGGAATTGCACAGAAACATTCGGATTCAAACTTAAATACTAAAATCCGTGAATCATAAATTCAAGGTCTGAATGCAGCTTCATTTAGAAAGCATAAAATGACCAAGATGGGCGATTTATAAATAATGTTATCTCGGTATTATCTATACTAATTCACTGAGAAAAGGAATAAAACATACAAATTAATAAAATCTTATTATTTATCTTTATTTATACCAATCTTTTGTACATAAGTATAAAATACTTACAGATATAATTAACAAATACAGTGAAATATTACATGGTAGGTAATCATTTTTTTATGTCCGTAAGGATTGAGGAGCCACTTTTCGTATCTTAATGAAATTAATATACTTATTTAGTAGTAAGTTTAAAAATATTGTAGGATCAATCCTCGAATTTGTAGTATAATAGTTCAATAGTTACATGAACATAAAGGTGGCTCCTCAATCCAAATGTTTGGATTGAGGAGCCACGTGGAACACGGAACTTCATGGATTAACACTTATCATAATTTGGTATCATTTTGTAGCATTTGAGATTAGTTAATGGACAAAATCTGAGCTCTGTAGTACTAGAATTTAAAAAGTTACCGTACATTATATGTGGCTCCTCAGACCATACATATGACTCGTCATTTTTCCAAGAAGCAGTTGTTCAATTAAAGCGCAATTTCATCATCATTAAGTAGTAAGTTTATTAGTTTTGTAGGACAAGAAACAGCCATTAAAAATGAGGGAATTGGGAGATATGAAACATTTTAACTGGCTCCTCAATCCTGACGTTACTGTATTGAGAAGATACTCGAGTTACCTCAGATCACAACGGAATAAAAAAAACAAAGACATTAACACTTAGTATAAATGTCTACTAAATATTTATGCACAGATCAACATTGTATGTATTCGATATCTGAAAAACAAATAACTTTTCGATATTGCTTAAGACTTCGCTGTTAAGGGTGACCATGTTATATGAATGAAACCAGGATAACTAGATTTTGTTTTTTTTTACAAATCTACAATATACTCCCGGCAGGGGGGGGAAGTGGGGGGCGACTCTGCAACTTCCCCTCCACCCCCTCCCACTTCCCACACCTCCCAATTCGGAGGACGCGATTCTAAACCTTACCCCTTGTTTGCGCACATATTTACTTAAATTTTTTTTTTTCAATACACTACCTCGAAAACTGGAACTTACATTTTCAACTTTATACCCTAGAGCATAAAGTTGAAAATCTATTAAAGACAACTAAGCGTTAGTGACCGGAACGAACGAAAACGCAACGTAATGTTCAATAGATTATCAAGTTTATACTTTAGAGCATAAAGTTTAAAATTGAATTTCATAGATAAACATGATTGTTAATAAAAAGAAATATATTTTTTTATGAACAAATTAACATTATTTGTGTTTTTTTTTTCATTATTTGCCGCTGAATCAATATTTTCTGATCGTCCTTCCTTCGTCGAAAATTGGAGGGGTGAAGCCGACACTAATGTAACGTCCACCGAAATAAAAATAAAATTTGTTAAAAATGGCAATCTATGCGATTGCGATATGCGAAAGTATTAAAGTGGATTTGACAAATACGTGTTGTTTTGATTCAATCATGCATTTCTTCAGTAAAGCATATATTCAAAGAAGAAATTTTCAAGAAACATTAAACACATACTCTGACGATTTAATTCCTCAATATATTAAACTCATATCAGATTCTGTTAATGACTGTGATTTATACAAAATGAGAGCCGAAATCGGCGTTTCGTATTTTGATATAAGAGAAAGCCACTGTGAATTTGCTTGTAATGTTTCCTTCATTTTTGAACATATAGCTTTGAAGTATTGTTTTAGTACAATTTTCAGTAAAAAGTGTACTAATGATTCATGTCAATTTACTCCAATATCTAGGCAGATCGCATTTTTGGCTTTAAACCTGAATATAATTTCTGTTTTCGGAATCCAAAGTTTAGAAGATGCTATTTGTATTGCAGAAGAAAAAAACATTTGTACATTTTGTAACCAGCAAACAGTGTGCAAATATAATTTGTCATAAACAGTATCATTCGAAGTAAATGTTTGTAAAAAGTTTCCAGTAAACGAGGTACCACAATCTATAATGATTTCAAATAGATCATATAGATTGATAGGTGTTATAGAATTTATCCCTCCGATTAGTGTCGTTGGCATGGGCCACTATAAATGTCACTACCCAATAAAGGAGGAGGGGAGATGTTTTGTTACGACGACTATGACTGTCATGGTAAAATTCGTAAAAGCACCGACCAATCAATTTTCATTCACACTGTAACTTATGTCGAAAATGATTAGAAAGTACCTACCTTAAACATATGAAGAATCTCTGTACATACCAGTATTCCAATATTGTAGATTTGTAAAAAAAAAACAAAATCTAGTTATCCTGGTTTCATTCATATAACATGGTCACCCTTAACAGCGAAGTCTTAAGCAATATCGAAAAGTTATTTGTTTTTCAGATATCGAATACATACAATGTTGATCTGTGCATAAATATTTAGTAGACATTTATACTAAGTGTTAATGTCTTTGTTTTTTTTATTCCGTTGTGATCTGAGGTAACTCGAGTATCTTCTCAATACAGTAACGTCAGGATTGAGGAGCCAGTTAAAATGTTTCATATCTCCCAATTCCCTCATTTTTAATGGCTGTTTCTTGTCCTACAAAACTAATAAACTTACTACTTAATGATGATGAAATTGCGCTTTAATTGAACAACTGCTTCTTGGAAAAATGACGAGTCATATGTATGGTCTGAGGAGCCACATATAATGTACGGTAACTTTTTAAATTTTAGTACTACAGAGCTCAGATTTTGTCCATTAACTAATCTCAAATGCTACAAAATGATACCAAATTATGATAAGTGTTAATCCATGAAGTTCCGTGTTCCACGTGGCTCCTCAATCCAAACATTTGGATTGAGGAGCCACCTTTATGTTCATGTAACTATTGAACTATTATACTACAAATTCGAGGATTGATCCTACAATATTTTTAAACTTACTACTAAATAAGTATATTAATTTCATTAAGATACGAAAAGTGGCTCCTCAATCCTTACGGACATATTTTTTTCAGTATCAAGTTTCGATTTTGACATGTTAATTGACTGTAGACGTAGGAAAGGAATTGACCATCCAACAGAGTGGAACGGGGTCACGCAACAAGCTATTAATGCTACCAGTCTAACACACACTACAACTGTATATTTCATTACAAGTCAACAGAAATTAACATCAACATCCTGAATGAAAATTACCCTGAATAACTTAGAATTTTATTTCTCACTAACATGTTTACACAACTAGTTTCCAATCAAGTCGTGTTAGGGGAGTAAACAAACTTATCGACGTGAAATTGGCTTCAGCCGGTCAGATATTTTTTAACCATGCAATAAAAGTGAAACCGACGATATTCACCACGTCGACCTATTCACTTTTATAGGGCGCTGATAAGTTGGGTCACCCCTTAAAACATTACACATAACTAAGAACTAAAGCACTGATTCAGTTCATCGTCACTAATTTTCACAAGCCTCACTGACTCCTCCCAGACCCTCGTGGCCAGTTTCTGATCATACACCAGTTCACCAGCTCGAACTGGTTGGCAGTTCTTGAAGTACTGTCCTTTGAATTGACCAGCCCTGTTGCTAGTAGCAGCATACAAAGCAGTCTGAGCACCTTCCCAAGGATGCTTGAACAAGATCAGGGCCATAAAGGATATGAAACTACCCCACGCAATCCGGGAACTATTGAAAATCTTCGTCCCGACTGCTCCTGGATCAACAATGTTCACGATAACATTTGGACTCTTCATTCTTCTGGCAAGTTCTCGGGTGAAGAGAGCCAAACATAATTTACTATTCCCGTATATTCGCATCTTAGCCCAGTACCCTGTCTTATTCCAGTTTTCGAAGTCAATTTTGCCGAATTTGTGCAATACAGATGATGTGTTTACAATCCTACTCGGTTCAGAAGAGTCGCCCGTCTTCTTGAGAAGCGGTAGGAGCAACATGGTCAGCAAGAACGTGCCGAAATAGTTCACTTGCATGATGAAGTTCATTCCGTCGGCAGTGAGGAAATCTCCCGGGATGCCTACGCCAGCGTTGTTTACCAAAATATCCAATCTGTCTTCTGTTTTCAAGATATCTGCTGCAAAGTTCCTCACAGATTCCAGAGACGAGAGATCAAGTAGTTTGAAAACTACGTTTTCGTTACCAGAGCTCTTTATGATAAGTTTTCTTCCGTGCAAGCCTTCATCTTCAAAGGGACACGCGACGATAACCCTGGCGCCTCTGTGAGCGAAATCCGCGGCAATCTCGAGTCCCATACCAGCTGTCCCGCCGGTCACTAACACTGTCTTTCCATCGTATCTCTTCTTGGATTTGCACACTAAGTTGGTATTCTTTTGGTAAAGTCCAACTATCATTCCTCCAATGATTATGATTTCCACTATTAACAAAATCACAGACATCTTGATCGGTAAACTTGTGTTCAATTTAACATGATCAGAACTTTGTCACAAAACTTACAAAACTATCGTAGTTTTGTTAATACCAAACTGGTTTACGTATTATCGTGAAGGGTCTGGGTGAGTCAATGAACGCTGGTTTGCTTTTACTTTGGCGTAACAGCGGACGAATGATTGCGTTGTGACGGTTGCACAGGGGGGGCTATTAGATTCGCATGCGCTCGAGCCACTTCACGTACAAGATCGACGTAGTTGCATAAGATGACTGGTATTAAAAATATCTTGAGAAGTTATATGCAAGCTACATCAGTTGTGCAATGTTAAGTCGGAATGTCGGACCGTGAATATTTACCCTGGTTGTTCGTAAGAACAGTGACAACTATTAATGTTTGGTATCTACATAATTACATATTAAACCATTTTACATTTCAAATACAGGGTGTAAGAGACATCGACGCACAAATGGTTACCACGTTTCAGTATATTATTTCGATATTGTTCATGATTAAATGATGAAACATTTATAGGTATGATGCGTGGTAATCGTTTGTGCGTCAACATCCACACCGTATATTTTTTCTAACTTAAACAGGCTATAATTGAAGAATCGATGAAGAAAATATAGCGTACTAGTTATTTTTTATGCATTCCCATAATATGGGTATCAAATGAAAGGTTTGCTGAGACGAATACGAGAAATAAAATGACGTCACGAAAAAATAAAAAAATAAAAATGACGAAACTAAAACGTGTTTTATTTTTAAACTATAATATTTTATTTTGATTTTGTAATATGCTTCACTGAGACATGGGATTACTCTTTTTGTAATAAGCTCTCTATAGTATCTGAAATCTCTATGCTCGAATGCTTGATTTCACTAGGACACAGGATCAGAAGGATACTTACAGTCTCAGCCAGCACATCGCCAGCTCGATCCACCTTCAGTATGGTGACCCTCTCCTTATCCAGCTCCTTGTACATCTTCTCGATGACAGTGGAGTACGGGCTCAGCATGCCGGTAATGAGCAGGATGTCGGGCTGGCAACCGCGGAGGATCAGGTCCTTGCGACTGGAAACAGAAATTTATACATTCAAAAAGGTAGTGCATATTGATAGATACATATTGTTATTACGGTGGTAACTTTAAAATTTCCTGATGTTTTCGTAGTGACTGAAAAGATTTTAACCAAAATGGGTTATCAGAAAAAAGAGGTCATATTTAACTAGTCGATGGCCCAGTGGTAATTACCCTGAGTTATTGTCATAGGTCGTGAGTCCTTTACTTTGTGAACAAGATTATTTCATAACCACCGCTCTCGAGAAGAGGTCTGTGTCTCAGCAGTCGGAACATTGTAGGCTGATTATGCTAATTAACCAGGAGTCGGAAGAACCCGAGAATGATGACGTCGACGACAATGATGATGATGATGAAGATATAACTACACTCAATAAGAAAGAAAATAAATTTATTTGGCACATGCCCCAAGTGCACACAGTATAAAGAAATAAAAATAAATCATAATAAAATGTGACACTGTGTGCCTCACGGCTGCGCCAAATAGGTCCAGTTCAGAAAAAATGCCGGACAATTAGTGCCCGACGCTGGTTTTCAACTATACAATGTCGCCCATGCGCATGTGACCGCCCGTAATTTCCTGAATATTCATGAAGAAATGTCGAAAATAAACTTTAAAAGAGGGGGTCTATCTACTACATTTTTCATGTTATTCAATTTTTAATTTTTTAAGTATAGTTTGTAGATTTGCTTTCTATTTTTTGACACATCTCCAAAGTTTATGGGTCGATTTGGATTCTGTTTATTATTTCTAAAAGCTTATGAGTTATTTTAACAGGTTAATTAACATTTTTACTAAAAATTATCGACGGCGAAAAAAAAAAACGGAATCGAAGTAATTTTTTCGGTAAAAAATTGTGTATTTATTTTAAAAAAACTAGTGTAAGTCCATAAATTATCCCGATAGGACGACTTTTTTAATCATTATTTGTAATCTACTACATAACAGCTACAAATTCACAGAACATTGTTGATACCTAACTGTTACTAAATCCAAGGAAAAACTCTTAAAACTCTGATGAGTCAAATTTCGGAAAAGATAATGTGAAAGTCAATTGAATGTTGCTCTTAGCAGTGAGTACTAAAAGGTTAAACCAATAATGAGGATGATAATGGAATTAAAAACAAACAAGCAATAGCCAGATTTTTACTAAAAAAATAAAAAATACAAGAATTTTAATTAATTAGATTTTCGAAATGGCCTCCACCCTCCTGTAAACAAACCAAAGCCCTCATGGCAACACTTTTGATTGTACGACGTAATTCTTCACGGTTTTCTTTTATTTCCGCAGCAGCAGCAAAAATCGTAGTCGTTAATTGCTCGCGGTTTTCGATGGGCACGGCATACACTTTCTGTTTCATGTAGCCCCAAAGATAAAAATCTAAGGGTGTAAGGTCGGGAGATCGCGGCGGCCAAGCAATGGCACCTCCTCTGCCAATCCACCACGGATAATTTTGCTTTAAATAATCACGAACTAGTCGTGCGAAGTGTGCTGGAGCTCCATCTAATTGCAGATACATCCGCCTTCTTGTTTCCAGCGTGCAGCGGTACTTCCTCCAAAAGCAACGGCAACGTATTGACTATAAAATCTCAAAACGCGTGTTGATCTAGTCTGTTTGGTAACACGAAAGGGCCAATAAATTCATCGTCAATCATTCCAGCCTATACATTTATGGAAAATTGAGTCTGGCAAGTTGTTTCCCTAATGACGTGTGGATTTTCAGTGGCCCACACATGAAGATTGCGATGATTTGTTATACCCGCCCTTGTTTTTTCTTTAGAGATAGGTATCAACAATGTTCTGTGAATTTGTAGCTGTTATGTAGTAGATTACAAGTAATGATTAAAAAAGTCGTCCTATCGGGATAATTTATGGACTTACACTAGTTTTTTTAAAATAAATACACAATTTTTTACCGAAAAAATTACTTCGATCCCGTTTTTTTTTTCGTAGTTGATAATTTTTAGTAAAAATGTTAATTAACCTGTTAAAATAACTCATAAGCTTTGAGAAATAATAAACAGAATCCAAATCGACCCATAAACTTCGGAGATGTGTCAAAAAATAGAAAGCAAATCTACAAACTCTACTTAAAAAATTCAAAATTGAATAACATGAAAAATGTTATAGATAGACCCCCCCTTTTGAAGTTTATTTTCGACATTTCTTCATGAATATTCAGGAAATTACGGGCGGTCACATGCGCATGGGCGACATTGTATATATATATAGTCCTCCTTACGATTTCGGTAACGGCGACCCTTTAATGCTATTTCCTTGCGTGTGCCCTTATATGACTGGCCAGACCGAGTTTGCTCTTTAATACCCGGTCACAGCTAAAGCAGTAAATTTGACTGGTAGAGGTATAGGTGTAGGAGGCCTTAGGCCTTTCAACTATACAACAATAATAACTCACTTGATAAACGCCCTGACGTACAGCTTGATGTTATGAGTGTTGAGGTTACCGCGCAGGCGCGAGCGGTACTCTGACAGCGTGCGGTCTCGTTCGATGCCCTCGCAGGACTCGCTGGAGATTTGCTGGAACATGATACAGAAAATATTGGAGAAAAAACAGTGATGAAGGGGATCGGAAAGGAGAGAAGGTGAATGTATCAGTTGTTTGTCTAGTAAGATGTTCATGGATGTGAAATACACACATGTACTTTAGGGAGACGGAGCTAGACCTAGAAATCCTACTTTATTTTAGAAAGTAAATATAAAACAATACAAGGTGTAACATAATAAACGCAAGACCTCCCGTGTGGTCTCTCGGACCATGAAACTGAACAACTTTTGTTCTACGAGTTCTTCGAAATTCGAAAAAAAAAAAAGTACTTTCTATAGGAATTGACGCGATCAGCTGATCAACATGTATGGTAAAACAAAAAAATAAGTTACGAATTTCCAAAAGCCATAGAACAAAAGTTGTTCATTTTCATGGTCTGAAAGACCACACGAGAGGTCTTGCGTTTATTATGTTACACCTTGTATAAGGATCTTGTGTCACTTACACACTTGAGTGACATAATCCAAATGATTTTGAAAGAAACTCGTTATACATTGATACATATGTTCGGAAAATGTGTATGCTAGTCAGTGTAAAAATCGCAATGAATTATTTTGAATGCGAGTTTGTTTCACAATAAAAACCGAATTTTATTTTTGTTAGAAATCTCAACTCCAGATTCAATTTAAGCAGCCTTCTATTCAATAGATGTCATAGTTTTATTATGGGTAATAGACAAGAGCCACTATATAGCAGGAACGTTAGAGCCGTGCTTAAATATTGCCATAAAATAACGCAATATTCAGTGTATGAATGCAATACCGCGAAGCTCACGACTCGTTGCGACATCGCAAGACCTAAGTCTGTCGGGTTATTATTACTCTGCTAGGCTTCGAGCTGTTTGAGATGGTATTTCTAGTACAAATTTCACGCCTGTAATCCTCGAAGGATAAGGCAGCGGCGTACCCATTCATTTACATTTCGCCAGATATATGTTTTAAGGGGGTCCATATTGGCTCACCTAAAGTTCTTTTCCCGAAATTGTTCTTCCTAACGATTTGTAATCCGAATGATCACTCTTCCTAAAGTTTTTCATCCTAAAGTTTTCATTCATACTATTTGTAGTGCTACCGGCGATGTTCATAACACTCATGTTTCCGAAAATTGCAATTAATAATATCATTAATGTAAATATATTTAAACTCCTACTGTTTTTTATCATAACGCTTTTATCCCTAAACATAAGTACAGGTCAGAGTGTCGTCTTGGGCCCCCAAGACGACACTCTGACCTGTACTATGAAAAAAAAACTTAGAAAAATTTCGCAACCAATTTCGAAGTAGCGCTCGCCGGCCGCTGCCGCGGCACCGCTCGCTGCGCTCGCTCGGCTCGCGCGTAGTTAGTCACAGTTCTAACCTAACCTAACCTATGGATCCCATCGTTTTTACGACAAACGGTTAGTCGGAGACAAAAAACACCAAGAAACTTTTATTCTTACATTTAGGTGTTTTATACGATAAATTGAGAAAATAACCGGTTTGCAAAAATAACACTTTTTTGGCTAAATTTTTCTAAGTCTAAACAAAGAAATCTAAACAAAAAATATATGACTTTGAATAATAGTGTAAAAGATGGTTATGTTGAGAAAATATAGGAAAACAAATAAAAGTATAACAGATGTTTATTGCTACTGACATTATGAAGTTGAATGCTTCGGAATTATAAAATTAGAGACAGAGTAGTTAGGAATTGTGATTGTTAGGATGAAAAATGTTAGGAAGAACATTTTCGGATTTCCAATTATCGGAGTTGAAAATTTAGGTGAACTTTGGCGCACCCGTTTTAATGTTCAATATCCCATGCAATCTGGGCGAGCATTTTGTCATCAGCCGGATACATTCTGGATATGCTTATGATAAAAAACTAAATCTTAATTACTGTCATCCTTTTCATTCCGATTGTAATAATATGCATAATCAAGATGGAGCTAAAGGGGTTTGAATTTAATGGTCGGCCTAACTTCCGCCATTTTATTTTTATTTCAAAGTGACGGCCACGCATATAACCTATTTTAATCGATAGCTGGTATCTATACAAACAAGTTTTGAATAATAAAAAAAGTTCTAAAGTGTCACGTTTCCGAGATATGAGCTATCAAAGTTGTGCTGAAGATGCCATCAGTGAATGGACTTTAACTTTGATAGCTCATATCTCGGAAACGTGATACTTTTGAACATTGTGTCTCATACAAAACTTGTTTGTATTGATATAAACTATCGATTAATATGGGTTTTATACGTGGCCGCAACTTCATCCAAGCCCTTTTTATACTATTATTTCTACATAGAAAAAGCTTTATATGTAAACTAGCTTTCGCCCGCGGCTTCGCTCGCGTTCATTTATAATTTGAAAATCAATTCGGGTTGTACTCTGCTTGTAACAACATAATTCAATTATGATTCAAAACACACGTGGCGCCATCTATTATCATAAGAACATTATTGTTGTTTTCTCGGGAACAGTACATTTTTTCGGGATGAAAGGTACCTTATGTCCGTTTCTGTACACCTGACAGCGTATACGCAAAATTTCAGGATGATCGGTTCAGTGGTTTATTCGTGAAAAGGTAACAAACAAACTTACTTTCGCATTTATAATGTTAGTATGGAGGCTACACAATCAAATGACACATTCAGTAACTAAGATTAAATTTAGGAACATACAAAGTTAAACACAAAGAAAAATCTACAACTACAACGGATAAAAGCAAAAAAAAACAAACAAGCTACAGTTTTTTAGGCAACATGGCTACTATACTGGAACATATTTAGCTACAGGGAGAACACATAGAAGCCATCTAAAAGCAAAAACTATAACGAATAAGTAATGTTAGTATGTTAGTTGAAGTAAAGAAGATGCTTCTACAGGCAGAGAGGATAGTCGAATTATGCCCGTTTTCGCTAAAACTAGGACACAGTTAAATGAAACCGCCTTGATAGACTTTCCACTTTCGGCGTTGACCCGAGCTAAAATCCACCAGTGTGCTTTATTTTAACAGTCATTTGGGTTTAACCTAGTTTTTTTTTTAATGCATTTATTTCAATTAGACCATAACAGGCACTTTTGAATGTCAGAAAAACAAAGAAGGCGAAGCTACAGTTCCAGACACAAGGCATAATAACTTGTGAAAGAACCGGTACTGTAGTTGCCCATTCCAAAGTGTAGATCTCTATGGAGAAGAATGGGCAAGAAACTCCATGGACACTCTTTTCAATCAAAATATTTTTACAAGATCTTAGTTACATCATTCATGTTGAGATAATACAAATATGTGAGAACGATGTAGAAAGATGTGCACATTAAGAGCGTCCAGAGTAAAAGATTAGATCAACAATTTAAAACTATTGGTAGTGAAAACGGGCATTTATTTAATTAAACATAAAGTATGATATAATATACTCCACACAATCTTACCGTTTTCAGAAACAAAATAAATAAGAAAAGGGCAGTAAAATTTTCAAAACTGATTTCAATAAGAGCTGGAAGCAGAACGCATTCAGAGAATGTTACAAAGCATTTGATCCATGAGACACAAAAGATGGAGTAAAATGCATTATAGTATACATCCCATTCAAGTCCTTGTTTCCAATTGATGTTATTTCCACTTAAATTACTTAAATCAATATCATCTGTATGCAAGTTAAAATTAAGGTGAATTCGGAATGCCTTGAAAAAGTTGTAGCCAAACTGAACTTTATGTGTGGTTTTTAAAGTTTTTTTTACCATGTTTCCTATTTCTGAAAACGGCAACCACATTCTTACCTCAAAGACGCTCTAGCCGAGCAATTAGTAGAATTAGTAACAAATACAGAAGAAGGAATACCTTGTAGCCATAGTCAAGCTGTTCTTTTTCAAAACTCACGTGGCCAAACTTGTGGTAGATGAGGAAGTCCTCTTCAGACTGCGAGATATCAGCCCCTCGCCATCTTGAAAACCGACTGCGGAAGGCATCCGCAACTGAGGAAGTCGATGCGGTGCAGTTGACCAGGATAAGGCCGAGGAGACGGCGAGGATGGGCCAGCCCACACCTGGCGAGGACGTTGGCGCCTGCACCTTCACCCAAGCCTACTGCGTAGCGGACGTGGAGGAAGTCTAGGACTGTGATGAGGTCTTCGCCTAGGGTTTGGAGTGATGGGAACTGGTAGCTGTGGACGGAAATGGTTCTTGTTGGATTGTCTGAGTCTTATTAAATGTTACATGGTTCATTTGGCGTGTGACCTTAATTGGAACGAATGCCGCCATCTTATTTTTTCAATACAATTTTCCACAGACAATTTCGGAAATGCACCAAGAACCTCCTGTCAATGTTATTCAAGCGCCAAAAGAACTACGCAGGCGAAGTACTGTAGTTTATTCCTATACAGCGTGTGTCAGAAAGGTGTGTCATTGAGTGTTTGGTACAGACCACCAAACTGAACCACATCCCCATGTGACTAACACCGAAATCGCGTAAAAATAATCAGCTGTCCCACACATATACCGGCTATAAGGGGTGACTGGTAATAAGTGACCGATACTTAAACAGGTGATTGTACTCATGATAACAAATAACTTTCCCAAAGATTCTCACTTTTATCACAATAACACAACGGCCGCTAGCCGTATGAAACTCGCGCGAGCGCCTTTGACCTATCAGCTGTTAGCCGCGTGACGTCGTTCTGTCTCGTTACTATCGTACCGTGTAACAGTGGGTAGGTAGACTGCGCCCGCGCGGCTTGCACGTCCGCTTCATAAGTTTTATTGTGACAAAAGTGAATGAGTACAAAAAAATGTTTCTTTGGGAAAGTTGTTTATTATCATGAGCACAATCACGTGTTTAAGTATCGGTCACTAATTACCAGTCATCCTATATTTCTTTCGCGGAATTAAAACTACATATTTAGCATAAAAGGAGAATGGGCAAAAATGTATGGGAGTTGGTCTACCTACTCAACACTAACGCCATCTATGGGTATTAGTAGTTAATAAGTAGTTGATCAAATTACGGATAGTTTTTATGCCGAAATCTATGGGAGATTTACAAAAATAACTAACAAAGATATTTATACAAAACCTATTTATTTACTATTCTTTACATTTATAGAAGACTGTCGTCTAGTATGGAATAATGTCATGGATTTCCGCAAAGAAACGCCTGATTCTGTAATTTACCTGCTCGACCCAAATATAAGGGGAAGCTAATATTTTTTTTGCGATTCCTATTGTCAGTTAGTACTTAAACACTTTCTAGACAGTATCGACCATGAATTCTTGTGTCATTATTATTTAAAGAACGCGGCATAAAATAAAAATACAGCAGTGAAAATTTTACGAAACCGTATTATTCACCTATTTGAATTTCAAAATAGTCGCCCTAGAGAACTGACTGTCATTAAATTTGCCCTTTGACTTGCAAAACCGTTCATAAAATGTATTCCCTTCCCAGCATCTCGCACTCTCGCGATCCAATGAAATAAATCTTTGAAGCTTTAATGTTCCTGCTACTGTTCTTCTATCCTCAAATCTCGTAGTTGAAACTGTTTTGTTCAATATATACTTTTTTTTTGTTTTATCATCAGCCCATATCAGTCCATTGCTGGACATAGGCCTCCCCAATCGCTCGCCAATCAACTGGACTCTCATTCACTCTCATACAGCTTTTCCAGCCACTTCCGCAACCTTTTTTTTTCGGATGGGAAATCATCAAATGACCAAAACCTGGATGGGTTTTAGTCAGTTCCATGTTCCTTCTTTTCTTTTTCTGTTCCGGCAGGCATCGGCCCTTGCAAACCCTTTCCTGATTGCTGACATCTCTTTGATCTGTGCGGGGATCGAACCCGCGACACGTAGCGCAGCAAACAATTGCTCAGCCACTGAGCCAACCGTGCCGTCGGATTGGGAACGTTATAGGCTGATCACGCTTATGCATAGAATGATTGTTGGACTCACGAGTCTGGCAGATCCGGTGAGCCCTCCTCGTGACCTGGCACATCTACGTGGATGAAGCAGGAGCGCTCTTTGATCTCCGACATCGCTGGACTGTTCACGAAGTCAACCATTGTTGAATCTAAAAAAAATCAAGACACTGTAATTATTCTAGGCTCTCAACTTCTCTAGAGACGAGAAAGTCTCTGAAACAAATTCAAATCCAAAGGAATTTAAATGAGCATCATCGAATCTGAGAGTTTATGTCTAGTTCCAGATATATCTGATTGATGCACTATTTCTGCCCCCGTAGCATGACCACCGTAGAAACGGGTTTTGTCGACGGAAGAATCGACAAAATTACAGATTACTTTTGTAGATCTGTCATATTGTCGTTTCTTCCGTCGACAAAACTCGTTTCTACGGTGGTCACTCTACGCGTGCTGGACTTTAATGTCAATTTAACAAGCAATGGTTTACATTACTTAAGAATATTTGACATTCACTGACCATTCTTGAAAAAAGTTAATCTAGGAGTAAACCCACTCAGGCTATGTGGTCAAAGTCGACGACCAAATTGACATTAGACATCTATCTGAAACTCTGTCCTAGACCTGACCTATCTCTACCCTACCTAAGAGTCGAAATAAAAATAGCCCGTAAATAGCGAACAGAGAGGGAGAAAGGGGAGGCCTTTGCCCAGCAGTGGAACACAATGTCGAAAATGAAAAAACAATTTCTTCATAGATACGTTAGCACTATCCGGTGATACATTTGCCTATTGTTTGCGAATCCATTAAACGCGACACTAATCCATCGATGAGTATTAAAGTGCGTCAAACCACGTATTGTACATTAGCAGTTCGTAATTAGAGCACCTATTAGCAGCCATACATTACTCGTATTGGCAATCATTCAAACATCGACCCGTCAAATAAAACAGACTTTATGGAAACAATATAAAGGATTTTAGTGTTTGTTGAAGTTGAATTGAATTGGGTTTACTTTTATTTGAGTAATAAAACAAAGCCTCGATACTGTTGAAAGAAATAAGAGACGGTAATAAATTGCTAGATGATCAAGAGTCATAAAATCCTATTATACATTATACAGGGTGTAAAAAGACCCTTAACAAAGCCGAAAGGCACTTGTTCTCCTCGTCATTGCGATCATTTTTTTGTTCTGAACCATACCTGGGAACCTTCTAGTTACGGAGATATTTTAGGTCAAAGTTCCATTTTTTCACAAGTTTTTTTTTTAAATACCACTTTCAAAAGTTTTAATTGTACTTTAATTAACTCCATGACCCGTTTACTATTCAAAGCATCCATCAGCACTAAGTTTTGAGTGCGTTACATTGAGTAAAAAAAAGTCGTTTCCAGCAATAATTTTTTATAGAGTTACTTAATTTGATGTACAGAATGCTTGGTTGACGGCTTCGTGAAGGGTCTGTTTACACCTTGTATATTTAAAAATTCTAAATCAGATGTAGCATCCACAAAACCGTGAATAGCGACAGGGCAAAAGATTAAAAACCTGGCTAAAGATAAAATATACTTTAAATACTTACGATTGGTCCCCAGATCGTGGACTGTAAGGAAAACGCATCGTTTATCCTGTTGACTGAGGTCCCCCTGAAAATTGAGAAAAAAATCAAATACCAACATAATAATATTACGTATTAAAATATGGATGAGTATTCGAACGCCGGATATCAATGAAAGGTATTATATGATATAGGATTACCAGCCTAGTAAAATGTAAAGTCCTTTGTTGCAGCTAAAACTTAGTTATGGATTCCTTTCATTGCCAACCGTAGTTCCAGACGTCAGGGTCTGAAGTTGAATAAATTAGGTTCTTGGGCAGTTGATCCGCTTTGGAAGATGAAACAAGAGGATTCTAGCTCGAGGATATTCGTCTAGGTATTTGTGTACCTCGAATGAATAATATTCATGAAGTAGAGCCATCCAACAAATCTTTCTTAATAACAGAAATCTAAATTCGGGTACCAAATACGAATAATCCCCGAAGGGTTAGGCAGAAGTGTACCAGTGAAGCCACATTTCGCCAGGTGTGTTTGAGTCCCATGTATTCGGAGGCGAGCTTATTGCCATCAACCGGGCACAAATCCAAACTCCGTGGCTGTTACTGAGAAATTCTTGATGGAAAAATCTAATAAGACTTAACTTCTCAACTCCTCTTGAAGAACTCCTCAAGAAAACTGAGGCTCCGAAGGACCATTTTAACTTCGTGCTGAGTTTATTTAGTAAATCCTATTGTTAACACACTGTGAACGTCATATTCCAGGTTACTGACTCCTTTGCTATTACTTCATTTTATAACCACCAATGTATGAACTACCAACTAGACCTCGCTTTTCAGCGAGTGTAGTAGGTACACTTATTCGGCCCTTTTTGTTGGTTTACACAAAAAGAAATTTTCATAAAATTATTAGTGAATATCTATCAAAATACACAAACCAAACACACTTGTGGAACAATATGAATAAATAGACAATAGATGTACATCCGTCTATTGGTCTTTGTGGAGCAAGAACAACACACTCGCTCATAGAAAAAACTTAATGGTGTGAGGTGTGACGACAATGATATAATTATGCTTTGCATATAAGTGTGTACAGAAGGATCATTTTAATTGAAAATAGACATCATATCGTGTTGAAGGCTGGAAGACCTTGTGGATCGTTTTTGGAAGGTAAGATATTCGAAATTCTAGGTTCGATAAACGTTTTGATGAATTAGACAATAAGCCATTGGATATAAGTTTTTAAACTATCATGTTCACTAACATTATCATTAACTCTAGAGAAATATAGGAACTTCAACCGGGGGGATGGGTTCAACTGTCGGGAGCCTGGAATCCAGTGGTCCAGCTGTGTAAAAACAGAAAAGTGCGGAAAAAGTTCGCGAGCGGACACAGTGAGTTTCGTGTGTCGGGAACAGAATCGAGTTGCGAGTGACAGTGGTAGCGGTACTGAGTGCAAAAAACAAACAAGACAGAGGGTAGACCGATTTGTCTATTTATAAACACCCACCCGCAATAACTTCAGTTTGTCCGTGATCATGGTGCTTGCAACAGCGCCGAAATATCGGGAACTCAAAACAAACAGTAAACATGGGAAATATCCCGTCTCTAGAGTTAATGATAAAGCCATTGGATGTCTACGAGGCTTTGTCGGAAAACGGAAAACTGTGGGCTATAGAAGTGATCCTTCTTTACATTCTTATTGCGCGTCTCTGTGCTAGTTCTCCTATGAATCTTATAAGTATTTAATTACTTAAAATGTATACTTATTAACGTCAATTAGTGTCGTATCGGATCTTGTTATTTTATGTGACACAATTTGGAAACTTGTGAATGTATTAAAGAGAAAGATTAAACTGAATTTTAAAACCACACTTTTGATACTTACCACGTTTGGTTGAGGTAATATTCCCTGGTTAGCAGAAAAAAGAAAAGAAAATGTAAACGTGAAAATATTTTTAATGGATGTACTTAAAAATTTTAACACCTTTGAAATCGATAGAATTTAAAATGTAGATGTTTTTGCTTGTATCAGTTGGCATTCCTACATGTTTTAAAATGACTTTATTGTAATTAACAGACTTTCCGCCATAAATTAGTTCAACATGTCGAAACGCTGAAATAATGTTAAATATAAACAAGGCTCACCCACTGCGTAATAAATGCGAAGTGGAAACAGTATGTCATTAACTACCTAGATCGAACTACAAAAAATTACAATTCCGAAAGCGACTTGGCTGTAACCACAAATCACCCATCCAATCACAATGACAGACAACGCTTCCGTAAACATTGCAACGGGCGGCAACGTCGTCATCTGCATGGAACCATTTCCAGAGTGACAACGACACCAGAAACTGTGGTGACACTGTAGCCTCTCATTCTGATTGGATTTTGCTGATACGAGTAACGGTTGTGCCCGCTTTCGCAAAAATTGTTCCTTAAAAAATATAAGTTTCCACATCAGAAACTTTATCAAATAGGAAAAATATACCTAGGTACTGAATAGACCCAGAGACCTATGTATTTCATACTCTCAAATAGAAAAAAGAAACATCTAAACGAGGACATATTTATAATCCGTAGGAATTACATAATATTATTTAATATCATCTTGATTGGATAATTGGATATCAACCACGAGCAGCAACTAATTTTCTCTGCTCTAATTTGTTCGTCCAAGATGGCGTCGATAAACGTTTCCCGCCAAAAGTCAAGGGAATTGAAATGTCAAACAGATAATTTTCATTCCATTTTCATAAATGACAAGGCAATAGACATAAAGCCTGACATACTTTTATTTGTTTAATTCATTTGTTCGAGGGATGGGTGTGTCAATTAGGTCACCTAATCCAATAAGCATTTTTAGCAACTAGAAAATACTGAATACTTAGTACAACGCTTGATTACTCAGAGGATTGGTGATAAATAAAATAAATTGTCAAAAGAGTTCACTATGTTTTGAATAGACTTAAAAACGGAATATTTATTGGTGAGCTTACTTGTACATGTACATGGATGTCTCCACTCCGATCTGTACTGACGACATATTTCTGAAACAATAGAAAATTCTTTTCAGTATATTTCCAGGTATGTAGGTACCTACAACGAACCATTAGTACACATATTTTCAGTAGGGAGGAAACTAGCCTACATTAGAATATTCAAACCATCAAACAAGGAAAACTGAATTCTTTAGCCCCTTTTCTTGAAAGTCTTTTTTCCGTTTCATGGATTATTAATAATTTAGATGTTACTCAATTTTTTTTAATTTAGGTTAAAAGATAAAAGATAAATGACGTTTATTCTGTGAATTGATTTTTATAAACTCTTCCGTCTATTTGTATATAAAATCTAGATGACGCCGATGTTTCTGAGAAAAAACACCAAAACAAACTCAAAGGTAATAAAAGAAAGTGCAAATTAATCAATAATTACGTCTTAGGTAATTGTATTAACACAATATAAACACAGACAGCAGAACACATTACTTAGCCACGAAGCCACGCACAATAAAGCTGATTACGGAATACAGATTGAAATAATCCATTAGTACAGACTTATAGACCGTTGCTAGGCCATTAAACTAGATACTTTTAGAAAAAAACACTTTTCTTTGGAGTTTTATTGCAGGTATCTATCTTATTTTATTGGCACTTGTGGTATTTTATACTCTTTGTAACAGCATACTCTCTTTTTGATTTCGTACAGACGCCAGCAGATCAAGCTACCCGAAACTGTCAAATTTCCCCAATCAACCTTGAACCTACTGCTTTCGCGATAAAGTTGAAAATCTATTAAAGAAATTTGACTGATTGTAGTAGCTTGATGAGCGGGATCTGTACAGTATATTGGGACGAAAAGTTTAGATTTTTTACATTCATGAATATTCCAAAAACGTTGGGCTGTCGGTATCGTCAAAGTCGCGAGAAATGATGGCTCCTGGGCTGCAGCTGGACGCACAGAACCGAGAAGTATGGTAGAAGAAAGGGGAGGCCTATACACTGTAGTGGTAAATTCAGAGTTGGAATGATGATGATGATGAGACCATATTAAGTTTTATCTAGCCCCCCGGCATTTAAAAGTCTTACCTGTGAATCTGATACTAAATCTCATTGCTGGAATTAGCTGACTATTCCAAAAAACGACAAGTTGACATTAGATTCGACTAAACCGAAATTATACAGGCATTCAGAAACCTTTGGAAGAGCTAAGATCTTTGGAAGAGCAGAGAGAGCAGAGAGTTTGCTATGCGTTGTATGTTTATTGCATTTTTTTGTCATTTTGTATGATGCACGTCATGTCCCAGCGACAAATAAATATTGTTTCTCTTTCTTTCAGTTAAGCAGCTCGCCTCTGAACCGTTTTTCTCTATCCTAATCTTAGAGAACCTTTCTCCCGTCTGAAGTTACCCAATGCATCCCAATCAATCAGCAAACCACGCGATATCATCAATTAGTCTGTGTCATCTAGTCGCGCCCGCACCAATCCCATTACCCCTCGAACCGAGGACTCGTATGAAACTCGGTTGGGTTTCATGCTTATTTGCTGCTGTACCATTTCCTGTTTATTTACACACTTTATTGTATTAGAGCCATTAGAGCCTTTATTGTATATTTGCCAATATTCTGATGGCCTTTTTTTACGGAGATCAATTAATTGGTAGGTAAACGGTTTTAAAAAGGATTCCTACAAACTGATAATTTATTCATACGCCGTGTGCTGTGTTATCTCATCGAAGAGTACAGGATCTGTGTTGCCTTATTTCCTTACCATGCTATGCATGAGTGCACAAGGAAAGCAAAAATTCAGAAAGAATGGCAACGCATAACTACACGGGTCATACGTACAAAGTGTACCGACTAAGAAGATTTTCCTATAAACTTTGGGAATAGTATTGTCGTAGACCGTACACACATAGTTGGAAACCAAGGCATAAAATTCACAAATGACCCTCAGAAGGGCATGTCAGTGTACTAGCTGGTTAAAGCAGCTGGTGAACTATTGGTCGTACGCGTACAGGTCGAACTCTTGTTTATAAGACCGTCTGCTGAACGACACTTAAAACTGCAATCAGAGCTTTCCCATAACAAACAGTCTAAAATGGCCGATCAACGTCAACGCTTCAAGTTTAACTCACCTACTAGAACCAATATATCTTGACATTTCACGGTGGTGGTGCCCGTGAAGGAAAATGTCAACAAGAATGTCAAACTTAGTACATTTTAATTTAGTTCCGTATTTTCCCGCATGCCAATGTAAAGTGGTACAGTGTTACGGGCTGAAATATTTGGAATAGCCATTGGACTATGAAATAGAGTTTGTTTATGACATTATGGGATTAACTCGATTTGGCTAAAAGCGCTTAGTTTGTTTTTGCCGGGACATGGATTACAAATAGATCAATGGTAGCAATATTTTTGATAGTTTGTTAGTTAACATAGGTTAGTTTTAAACGAATGGAACTCGTTTTAAGTTGATCCCATGAAAATTTTAAAGCTTGCAATGATTTAGTATAATCAGCCTATAATTTTCCCACAGCTGGGACACAGGCCTCCTCTCTATGAGAGGGAATGGGCTGTAATCCACCACGCGGGCCCAGTGCGGGTTGGTAGATGTCACATTTACCTCGGATTTTTGGTTCTAGGACATGTCGGTTTCCTCACGATGTTTTCCTTCACCGTTTTTGAAAGCAGTGGTGATGAAATAAATTACACAAAGTAATGCGCCTGTCTGGGTCTGAACCCACAACTTACTGTCCGTTAGTTGGGGCCGCCACCATTGGGCCACCGCTGTTCTCGTAATGATTTAAATCTCTTGCAATGACTTATTCTCTCAATATTTGTTCCATTCAAAAACGTATCTAAGGTAGATACAAAAGAAACTTACTATCATCCTCTTTTGCGGGGTTGTTGATAAGAGTTAATTTAAAATAAGAAGTACTTTCCGGAAAGTTTGAGTACCTAAGTGGAAACGATCGGCTTTATTACACAAGTATCTATCGATTCCCATTGCAAATCCTCCTAACAAAATCGCATTCTTCTCCCTGCACTTGTGAAGTTGAACTGCTGTACAGGTATTGGTACAGAATACGGGTACACGAGTAGGTAATAGATAGCAGGCAGGCAGGTCACGCTCTCCACCTTAATGGGGGCAATCAAAGCAATCAGTGCCAAGTGGTAGTTGAAGGGATGATGAGTTTTTAACTCTTTTTATAAAAATCTCTCTTGAGCAGTAAAATCAATTTTAATTAAATAACAGTAGGGTTCTGGTACCCTTATAGCGTTTCCTAGATCATGATCACGCTACGCTTGTAGTCCCCGAAAGGGTAGGCAGGTTATCCATATTATATCCTACCTTTTTCCCGCGGCTTCGCTCGCGTTAATTTAGAATTTGACAATCAATTCGGGTTGTAATCTGCTTGTAATAATATAGATAATACAATCATGATTCGAAAGACACGTGGCGCCATCTATTACCATAAGAACGTTTTTGTTGTTTTCCTTGGGGACGGTACTTTTTTTCGGGATGAAAGGTTACCCTATGTCCGTTTCTGTACACCTGACAACGTATATGAAAAATTTCAGGATGATCGGTGCAGTGGTTTAGGCGTGAAAAGGTAACAAATAAACTTACTTTCGCATTTATAATATGAGTTAGGATTCAAGTCCCATGTAATAGGGGCCGAGCCATTAACCGGGTCTAAATGACCCGGCTCTCTAGACTGCTCCTAACAAATTCAATCAATAAGAAGGAATGCTGCGAAGAAGACTAATAAATTAAGATGAGGGTTAGCGATGAGTCTGCCCTCAAGTCACATAAACGCAAACAAAATGGCGCCCCTTCCTACCTATCCCTTATTCTGCCGCGTCCTATATTCGCGTCCCAAACCACAAATATTAAGACGTCCACCGAAGTGGGTCGGCATCGGGGTTAACTGGCCAGTTATAACCGTTTGTTTTACGGCAAAACTACTGACATTTCACGTTTTATGACGACTGGCGACGCACGTACGAATTGCTAGGCAAATGGCAGATCCCCATCGGTGGTATTTTAATGCTAGCTGAAATGCCTTAGACATTTTTAATAGGTACTTAGAACTAATAGATTTTGCTCTATTACAAGGCAGCTGGCATTCAAGTCCTCAAACTCGTAGACTATAACGCGTAGGGCCAAAAATTTTGGTCCTAAGTATCACGCACTCAGAACCAAATCTACACAGTACACTTCTAAGACACTAAAAGCTAGTTTAACCCATCAGTCGTTTTTGGTCTGAATAATGTGATAAAATACTAGCTAGGCTAAGAATGGATTTCATCAATTAAACTGAACGCGATCAGCTCATCTAAACGGCGTTCAAGACGGCGAGAAGAAACAATTATGACATTTACTTCTACTGAGCACGGTTTAAATCTGCTTACCACGTTCAGCTACAATGGTGACAGGTATTGTGTCAACGATAAGAGAAAAATACACTGTAAACCCTGTCTCCGAATATTTTAGTACCTAAACCTCGAGTCTAGCCCAACATTCTAGCCCGAACCTAGCATTGGCAAGTAGCACCGCAGTTAGGCGGTCAGCAGGCGTCGAGTAAACAAACAACATTAGACCAACAATGCGTGTTTACTGCGCAGTTCGGAAATAGATCGGTGCGCGCGCGCAGCTCAGCGCAACGTTTTTATGGAGCTATAATTTGTAGGTAACGTTGGCAGTAGACGTTGTGGTTTCTTAGTGCAAATATAATTACTAATTGCTTCAAAAGGAAGACTATTTGATAACACCTAAAAGTATCAATAAGACAGTGATAACAAGCTATTTTTTTTAACCAGTGACTTGTTAATACTATGTCAAGTTTGGCATACTCGTACAAAGCATCATCTTCCTGCCCTTATCCCATGTTACTTGGGGTCAGTGCAACACGTTTTTTTCTTCCATTCTCCTCTGTCAACCGTCATCATTTACTCCTTTATCTATCATATCATTCCTCACACAATCCATCCATCGTTTATTTGGTCTTCCTCTCCCTCTCCATCCATCAACGTTTATATTCATCATACTCGTACAAAGTATGACCACAAAAACAACATAGAAAGGAAATATAAATAAAGTAGGTTTCACAAGATAGTGATTAACTGAAATGACGAGTTGTTTTGATGACTGCCAGAAGCCTTAAAGTCAACCAATCTTTGCAAAGTGTATCGTGTTACGCAGTCGCTTCATATAAAATGAGGGAATTCAGTTGCATCTAGTAATTCTGGAAGCCGCCCCCAACGAAGTCGGGAAAAGGCTAACCAGGTGATGATGTTGATGAAACATGGACTTAATTGAACAAGCAACAACATTTTCCGAGATTAAATATGGAAAACCGGTCTTGAAACACACTGAAAACGTTCCTTAAACCCTGAAACGTGGGTAGGCCATAAATATTTGCTGTTATCAAGCCAAAACTTCAAACAAGATTATTTGTATCGATATAAGACACAAAACAGACACGAACAAAGCTGAGAAACAACCGATATTATTTTGTTTTGTTCACAAAAGTTAGCCGCGCTTAAAAACAGGGATTACTGACGAAGTGAAACATGCTTTGAGATTTGCAGTGTTTGACATTTTTAAGCAGCTCTGCAAAAGTTGGAGGGATTTTATAAAAGAGCTTTTTGCAATGGCACAAGCACTATGCCGTACTAAATAAATTAAAAAGAAGAGGTAGCGTTGTAGTTCCCGGCCGTGTTGTGGATGTTCTTTAAAATGTGGGTGTTATAGTGGCATCAGCTCTCTGCTCTTATCATCGGGGAATACAGGCGTGTTATTATGTGAATTATGCCTATTTTTAGGTACGTCGTTGTCTAGTTTGCCACACTATTTCCAACTACTGCAGCTCCAGAAAGCCAGGAACAATAGTGGTGACCACCAGACAAACGCCGAGGAATCAAGTTAGCCAATGAAGCTCGACAAGTCTCAGAGAAACGATTCAATTGGCTTAGAACCCGCAACGAAATTAATCAGCAAAGAACAGCGGTGGAAAAATACAAGGATGGTATGTCAGAAAGATGCGCAGTAGCTTTTTCTTTGTGGCCATCAACAAACCAATCAAGGAGCAATATGCGCGTTTCGGCATTCAACTAGACCGGATGTTCATAAAGTGGCCCAATTCTCTTAAACTGTTTGCGAAAAAGGACAGCTATTTATAGTTTATTTTGCACACCTACGCAGTAAACTACTAGAAAACATATTGTCATTAATTCAAGGATTGGGTTCAATTTCGAGAGACGTACAGTCGACAAAATAACAGTTTGACCTTAAGCTGGTCGGGCGTAGTTCAGAGTTCCAAAGAATGCGAGGGCAGCCTATAAAGGGTGTAAATAGACCCTTAACGAAGCCGAAAGGCACTTGTTCTAGACCATACCAGATATTGGGGGTCAAAGATACAACTTTTTCAAAAGTTTTTTTTTCAAATACATGATTTTAATGTAAGATTTTTACTTTAAACACCTCCACGACTCCCGTACTATTCAATCCATCCATCAGCAAAATATTTTGAGTGCGTTACATTGAGTCCTACCGTAAGACGTGATTTTTCACCCCAAAAAAAAATTCGTTTCCCAACAATATTTTTTGCGTAAAGTTATTTAGTTTGATGAACATAATACGCGCGGCGGACGGGCGGTTGACGGCTTCGTGAAGGGTCGGTTTACACCCTGTATAGGTTTGGTTACCAATGACGACACGTGTCCACTATACATACTTCTACCTACAGCTATAATTTATACAAGCTTAAATTCAAGTGTCTGAAACTAACACACAATATCGGCAAACGTAGTGTGGGATGTACCAGCTTACCAGCTACATGGCCGACGAACACAAAAAGATGGCTGGAGTAGATTGGATGCGGGAGCCGGAATTCAGGGTATTGTGACGCAGTTTGGGTCAGGCCTATGTCCAGCTATGGACTACGATAGTCTAACTTTAAAACATTATATAAAAATACACTTTCTTGCCGTTATAAGATTCAAGAGTGTCGACTTATTTGCAAGCCACGGTACGAATGTTTGTAAACATTAATAACCATATTTTTAGGAACAGACGCAACGTGTTGTTTTTCTGATTTTCAGAGTTTTTCTTTTATGTCGATGACCTTTGGGTGCAATGTTTATTTTATTTTTATAGCTGCGTTACAAGCTTTTGTTTTGTTAATATGAATGACTAGCTTTTGCCCGCGGCTTCGCTCGCGTTAATTTTGAAGTTGATAATCAATTTGGGTTATACTTTGCTTGTAATAACATAATTCAATCATGATTTGAAAGACACGTAGCGCCATCTATTATCATAAGAACGTTAATGTTGTTTTCCTCGGGAACAGCACATTTTTTCGGGATGAAAGGTACCTTATGTCCGTTTTTGTACACCTGACAAAGTGTATGCAAAATTTCAGGCTGATCAGTTCAGTGGTTTATTCGTAAAACGGTAACAAACAAACAAACTTACTTTCGCATTTAAAATATTAGTAAGGATTTACAGTATAACTATACTATACAACGACCTATACTCTAGGTGAGGACATCGGACGGTAACTGTGAATGTTTTATGGAAAACCCAATAATATTGAGAGCACAGAGCTCATCAGCCGCACTTGCTACTACTAGACTACATCCTGATGTCTGAGGTACAATTCCGAACGTCACCGTAACCACTAACCGTAGTGAAACTACTGGTTTAATGTTACTCTGTGAAAACGGAAACAGCCAGCAATATCGCAATTTACGAAGCTAGAAAGAAAAGAGAAAGAGTGTTGTGGATCACTTTTTATTTTAAGACTAGCTGTTCCCGCGGCTTCGCTCACGTGACCCCAAAGTTTTGAAAAGATTTTAGTTGTAAATCTGTAATATTCTAACCATGTTGATACATAATAGGTATGTACTCACATGTTTGTAGCAGCTCAATGTGAATACGGGGCTCCCGACCAGACCATGGCCGACCATGCTGGAGTGTCCAGTGTCCCTACACCTACGTTTTAGACGGCTTACAGTAAAAAACGCTACTGACACGCTATTAACGTAGCCATATTGGTGTTAATAATTTGATAAGACGCGTACACAAACTACCATCGATTCGAAAGAAGAAGAAGAACAGGGCAGTGATATTAGATCTCGTTTTATTTTAAGATTAACGTAAACAAACACTCAACTGACAATAGTGCATAAATCAATCAAGAAACAAGTATGCTGTTAAAAATTAGAAACGAAACACGTCAGACAACAGCTAGCTGTTTATTTTAGGCTCAGATCGATATCGAAGTTGTGACCTATAAACTAGAGCTAGACTCGTTGGCTAGGAGTCGACACTATCTGTTCTTTATAGCCCTATCCACCCCCGTTCTTGCAGTTCTCGTGGAGATTTGGACCCACAGCATCAAAAGTCATTTATTCAAATTAGGGTGAGGATCAGAAATTGGTACGACCTTACACAAGACGTACTTAAGACAGTTCCCCAAAATGCACGCCCTACACCACTTCTTAATGTTTTATCCAGGAGAAGATGTGTTGGAATAACTGCCCATGAACAATAGATAAGCGGTACCTGCCTAATTTTCCAAGACAAGCCAAACTTGAAATAAGTCTGAGTATCGGTACTTTTTACGCGTCAAAAGACCAAACCACCATCAACAATCACCAAGAGGCCTACTTTTGAAGCCCTTTACGAGAGCAGGTACAACCAAAGGCAACCGTAGGAACCGTACCTTTGTCACCCTAAGTGACATGTTTTTTTTTTTTTAATGTGACTTTTATAGTGTAGGTACATAATCAAGAATATTCTATTCTATTCTTTATGTACAACAATCTTCTTGTTTTATCGTGTCGGCGTAAGCGACGCAGTAATTGCCGTGATCAAACGATTAGCCAGCCAGAAAGCGAGGCTGAAGTGTACTATGGACTTGGGTACGTCGGGGGATTTAGTGCACCTACAGATGGTGCATATAGCCCTCTTCTTCACAAAACATGTTTTTAAACGAATGTATAGTTTAATATGCATAATTTTACTACGAAAGAATTCACCAAAAACATTGTGTTTAATTTCTATAGCGAGGTTATTATTATGTCACGTTCTGAAACCGAACCGCGCTTACCACAATTCGCACAGGTTGCGGTTTGACACAGGCTCACTACTCCTGACGAAAAGATAGCTGAAAAGAGCCTTTTCGATTAAAAATTACTTTGAAAAAGATTAATGTTTGAAAAAACCAAATCTTTGTATTGCTCAAGTCCATAGATGCATGTGCTTAAAAGCAATTTCTATCATTTAACACAATACGTTCATTATTTACCAGCGCTTAATCAAAAACTCTCTGACAATACTGTAAAAGCAGCACCCTAAAAAGTTTAAAAACAAACCCGAACAGAAGTTAACATGAACTAAAACCAACGATTAATTCCACGTACACGGCTCGCTAAAAGACTGAAGACAAACATTGTATGTGAACTGCTGAAAACGATCCGTCGAGTAAGCACGATGGACGTCCATACGAGGTACTTTGTATGTAGCCAACACACACGTAGTCCACGTATGAATAAGACTAGTTGGCTAATTAGCTAAAGTTTTCGTTGAAAACATCTATCGCCATTTTGTGGTGTATGTGCCAGTTAACTGGCAGAGTTCTAGACCTAGATACATATATATATAAGTATATATAAGTACCTGAAAGTGCCTGTATTAGATGCTTAAATCCTATAAACACCTTAGATTTCCAATTTTATCCATGTATACTCAACGAAAATACATAATTGTTATCCTTCACTAGAGTTCTGTCTATCCATGGTTTTTTAAATCTTTCCCTTGAGTTTAAGGGGAATGCGGGAGTCGCATGTTGTTCCCGTGACCTGCCGCTATTTCATCCATCCAGTGTTAATTCTGTGCTTAACACTCCGATTTATTTGGCCATCGCTTTGCACGAGTGAACCGAGATACCGAAAGTCGGAGCAGACTGGAAAGAGCGCGCCATCTAGCGCTATGGTTGCAGAACTGGAGTGACCGCCGAAATCGCAGAACATGTATACAGTTTTACTTCTGCTGATTTTCAAGCCAACATTCTCCAGCCTCTGTTGCCCTTTGTCCAATCTGCTCTGGATCTCAAGAAATCTAAAGATCCTATACTGAAAGTGAGATACAAAATAAATACTGAAAGAAAACCATAGCTAGTCTTATCCATACCCAACCGAGAAGCAACTTCGAACATGTACACAAGGCGGCACATGAAGCTGTACATTTCCAGTATACCTTGGCCTCGCTTTGTATAGATTTCCTATACAATGAGAGATCCGCATAAAATGGTTTTGTATAGCTTGATTGGCCGTCGTGCGCAACAAAGTAGACTATGATTGCCTAGCTCCATCTATAGATTGTCCGGTCGCAGTATCCGGAATGGCCGGGGTTAATTGGCGGCCACTCCGCCATCCATCCCAGTCCTACTCGAATGGAAATCACAACTGCACGGGTAGGAATAAAACTGGATGGGTGGAGGGATCAATTTGCATGGTTTTGTTGTTTGTTACTGAGGTTTTTTTTTGTGTAGCTTTTATATTTCCTCGTGAAGAACAATAGTCTAATCGTATTAATATTTACTGATGCTCTTGTTATTATTTCATCATCATCTTCCTGCCCTTGTCCCATGTTATTTGGGGTCGGCGCAACACTTTTTATTTTTCCATACTCCCCCGTCAATCGTCACGCTATCAACTCCATTTTATATCTAAACATACAATAATATAAAAGAATATCGTTTTTCGCATTTATCTGTGTGTCCTCATTTTTCTCTTAAACTGCGCAACGAATTTTGACGTGGTTTTCACCGTCGTCTAGAGAATTTATTCTGGAAGGTTTTTTTGTATAGTCAATAGCTCTAGCCCGCAGCTTCGCTCGCGTTAATTCAGAATTTGACAATCAATTCAGGTTGTACTCTGCTTGTATAATAATATAATTCAATCATGATTCGATGAGGAAAAAGGAAGATAAAAACATACTGCTCCGACCCCAAATAACATGGTACAAGTGCTTGTACTATGTTATAATACATATAAGGTAGAGTTTCCATATCAAACTCGTGTAAAAAAGCTTACATGTCACCTGAACCACGACCCCTATTTCTCAAAACATAATTATATTACGTTCAAAAGGTCCTGTAACAAATCGCCTGACTCTCACCCTATATTCTCGACAAAATATAGCTTATCTTCCCGATATATCTACGTAAAATATCGAGGGTTCTGTCAGTTCATCATATTACTCCTTGTCAATAAGACGTCAATCTAATAAGGCTCTCCCGCCCTCCCAAATTATTGATTGACACCTTCTCAAATTGTATCTCGAAATAAACTGATACAGTATCAAATTCGGCTATTTCAAGGCATCGCTACCAGCTCATAATAAATTGTGAAGATGTTGATTTTTATTAATCTCCTGCCTAGCAGCTGTCCAATTATGTTGGAGTCGGCTTCCAGTCTAACCTGATGCAGCTGAATACCAGTATTTTACATAGAGCGGCATATCTGACCTCCACAACCCAGTTAGTACTGGGTAATACGATGTCCGTTGGTAAGACTAGTTGTCAGACTTTGGGATAAGGCTAGGCAAATGATGAATTTTGTGTGCAATAAAGAAAAAAAACAATTTTTTTTTTAAATTGTTTTATACATTTATTTACCTTGCCAAATGGCCTTGACGGACCTATGCACTTAGGTACTAAGTAATTTAAGTACTAAGTACGTATGCTTTGAAACACTATTAGGTTAATGTTGCAGTTATGAACTTGGCAACTAAGATTGTTGTTTAAACAATTCACGAGTACCTATATTTGTTCAGGTACCTCGTTGTAGTAAAGTTAAAGATTTTATAAATGAGTGCACAGTTAAAAGTTTAGGAGAAAAATCAAGTAATGATCACCATAAACTTTTCGAAAGCTTCTGAATCTTTTTGAAACCTGGAACCGAAATAGCCGAAGCTTTCACTTCTTTTTTTAATGTCCACGTTGAATGAGAGAGGCAAACCTAAGGCATGTCTTATTGTTTTATCGGTCACTATTTAACCCGTATTATAATTTTTTTTTTTAGATTTACGCACTTATGTCTTAGTGCTTTTCGTATAATTATTACAACTAGGGAATCCAATCCCGCATCAAAATCGTGATCCCGCAGGCCTGCGGGATTAAGGTCATCAATCTCACGAGGTCCGCGAGAAAGTTGTTAAATCACTTATTTAATGGGTCTTAAAAATAATCAGAACGTCGTCTGAGTTCATTATATTTTTTTTCAATCCCGCAAAAAAAGGTGCGGGATTGGATTCCCTAATTACAACATAGTGTTCAGGTCAAGTTTCTTAGAATTTACTTTTTGCTTAAAAAATAACTTAACCTACAAATTGCGCCAGAACGATTTGCATATGACCGATTTTATTTAGTCAAAAATAAACTCAACAAGTAGTTACTGATTAGTTTACATTAAATAAACGAAAGCATCACACTGTATACCTTAATGTTACATTACATCACTAGTTCAAATAATATTGATAAATATTTTTTTATTTCACAGCACCGTCTTTCGTTTCTCGTAAAGTATTTGTAGATTTGAAATAAATACGATTTATAAAAACTCCATCTTTACGATCAACGTTTATTTTAAAAGTTTACGTTGCTTTTTTATTGCATTTGCAGCTGTTTTTATTTTATTTTATTTATATAATTTTTATATGAGTGAACGGTGATTTTGATTCGAAAGGCAACGTAAAATCACACCTGTTATCCTGGACCGGATAGACAAAGGTTTAACAAGCTAGAGTACACCTAAATTTCGCCGATTAAGCTTTTAAATATGGGACTTAAAGGATCTATTGCCATCAACCTGGCATACCAGTAGCGAAGGGTAAATTTTTGTAATAGGCAAGCCGAAGTACATATTTTATCTTTAATGTGATTATATTATTTGTCTATAGAATACTGACTGTACCATATTTCAAAGGGAATCCGGTAGGAATCGAGTTTTATGGAACCTTCACCACTGTGGCATACATCCTGGCTCCGGTCTGCTAAAACCCAATAACACACTATCCGACCTGGAAATCAAACCCAAGAGCTCATACTCAGCTGTAGCGCTAGCAACCACAAGAGGACCAAGACCAAGAAGACCAAGGAGGTGGAGACTTACTCTCAACTGCCTCCTCGTGACGAGTTACAGGAGCGAGGAGCAGTTCACCTAAACTAGATAGTTTCACCCCTCGACCAACTTAGTTGGAAGAACCAATTATAATATGCTAATAAGCAATGCATTTTATTAACTGTGCGCAAATTACATCATTTACATGGAGGCGGAAAATAAACTACTGACGCGGAAACTTTGTCACTGTTTGTGTTTGTGGCGTCGGTTGAACAAATAACTGGTTAGTTTGAGAACTCGAACGCTAATGATTTGTTTTTGTGTGTTTGTTACAGGGTGTAAACGGACCCTTCACGAAGACGTGAACCAAGCGTTATGTACATCAAACTAAGTAACTTTACGCAAAAATTATTGCTGAGAAATTACTTTTTGTTTTGGGGTTGAAAATCATGTTTTACGGTAGGACTCAATGTAATATACTCAAAACATTGCGCTGATGGATTGATTGAATAGCACGGGGGTTGTGGAGGTGTTTAAAATGTTACGTTAAAAACATGTATTTAAAAAAATACTTGTGAAAAAGATGGAACTTTGACCCCCAATATCTCCATAACTAGAAGGTTCCCAGGTATGGTATAGAACAAAAAAAATGATCGCAATGACGGGGAGAACAAGTGCTTTTCGGCTTCGTTAAGGGTTTAGTTACACCCTTTATATAAAAATATAATGCTACGCGGGAGGGGTCATTTGATGATTTCCAATCCGAATAAAAAGGGAATTAAATCCGTAGACCCGTAGATCTAAAGTCAGCTCAATGGGTCCCAAACGTGCCGTCAAAACAGTTTCATAAATCCAAGCATTGTATCTTTATTACCTTGAATGTCATTCCTATACTTCTAGTATTCATAAGTTTCATAACATACGACTTTACGGCTCTTTTACAGCCAAAACACGAGTGTTGAACGTTTTATTGACATTTAAACAATATATTGCATATTGTTTTACTGCAAATGCATCAAAATTCATGGTTTTAAGTACTTCAAGGCCGTGGAAACCCTGGGCTACTAAATGTAAATCCTTACTAATATTATAAATGCGAAAGTAAGTTTGTTTGTTACCTTTTCACGCGTAAAGCACTAAACCGATCATCCTGAAATTTTGCATATTATGTTTTCAGATGTACAAAAACGGACATAGGGTAGGTACCTTTCATCCCGAAAATTACAATACAGACAATTCTGTTCCCGAGGAAAACAACAATAACGTTCTTATAATAATAGATGGCGCCACGAGTCTTTCGAATCATGATTGAATTATATTATTATATAGAAACATCAGTAGTGTGACAACCCGAATTGATTGTTAAATTCTAAATTAACGCAAGCGAAGCCGCGGGCAAAACCTAGTATTATATACCCGACAAAAAAAAACATAAGAAAGAACGGACACCCTAAGCTGTGTAAGAATCTTTTGGTACATGGGTAATATAGAAACAGACACCGTTGTCTTGATTTTTTCAACTATTCAACAACAGCGCTTTTTCGACATTATCGGAACGCCAAAAGATCTTTGTGTCCGCGATGAAAAGCCATAGATTATATTCAGAGGCATTTTAGAAGTCGTCATTTTAGATTCCACTATTAAGAGCTGAGATGTCACAATAAAAAGCTAGCAAAAAGGTTAGACCTTGGGATACTTACAATACTTACTTCTACCACCAGGCTTGCTGTGTTCCGGAAGTCGGAACTAAGCATCGCTGGCTTTCTAGGAAAATTACAGGGTTCAAAACAATTTTCAACTTTGTCTCAAAAGTCAAAGGGTGGGTTGACTGCCACAAACATGTCTACAAATGTAACCGTCAAACGAAGTCATCATCATCTGCCTAGCCTTTTCCCAACTATGTTAGGGTCGGCTTTCAGTCTAACCGGATGCAGCTGAATACCAGTATTTTACATGGAGCGACTGCCTATCTGACCTCCACAACCCAGTTAGTACTGGATAATACGATACCCCTTGGTAAGACTGGTTGTCAGTCTTTTTGGGCCACTGACTACCTAACGACTGTCAAAGATCTACAAATGACCCCCGGGACCAACGGCTTAACGTGCTTTCCGAGGCATGGAGGAAACTCGGTATATAATGGTGGGTCACCCATCCACAGACCAATCTAGGCAAGCACGGCTTAACCTAAAGATCGACCCAAGCGGCTGTTATTATTAAGCCACGAGCTCCTCCGCCGTCAAACGAAGTATTATTACGTAACTCTTTTATTTGTTTGTATGGTTATTGCTCCTAGTGGTCTTAGGTTCGATTACCAGGCCAGGCGGAGTGTTATCGGGTTTCTCCAACTGACGAAATTTAGGTGTACTATATGGTTAGGCACAGGTGTAGCTCTGCCTAACCTTTCAAGAGTTATAGGGGTGATTTATAGATGTCATGTTTCGCTTTAGTGCACAATCTAAAAAAAAAATTACTCACCATTAAAAAGGTACAATAATCTATAGGAATAAACGTATCTCCGGCATTGAAAAGCCTACGAGATCCCAGGAACAATTCAATCGACACCTTATCTACCTAAACAAGCCTATAGAATTGGGTCGCTAAAGGTCAAAGGTCGAAACGGATCCGCGCTCAACCAAAAAGAGAAAAAAAAATCGGCCAGGATTAAAGTATCGGTTGATAATCTTTTGTGGAAAAAAATGGGAGTGATTAATTAATTAATCTTCATCTCCTTGGGTATTTTTTAATTGGTAATTTTTGGGTGTCTTCAGGTTTCATAATTTTCAACGATTAAAAAGAATATTTTTTGGCTTACTGTGTATAAAAACGTAGACTGTGGTGAGAACTGCTTTCATTTAGATTTTAGGAACAAGACCAGAGACAAAATGTAAGTAGTAAAAGTTTCCATGAGTTTGGTATCGCATTTGTAAGTTTTCAGCGCCAGTAATCCCTAATTACTATTTCGGTTGTATAACTTTAACTTGTTTTAGATATTATAGTCCAACCATTTTTATTCACACGTAAATTAGAAATGAACATGAAGTTAAAAGTAGCGCATAGGTAAAAGTTAAAAATCGTCTCAATTAGGAAAATAACCAAAAAAAATACCGTACAACGGCAACGACGGAAAAATACTCAATCACAAATCTCCACAAATCGGAAATAAAGATAAACTCCTACCGCAGACGATAAACTAAGCAAAACACATCCGAAAACTTCTAAATATATCCGAAACGAATACGTCAACAGTTGCCACGGAACTACTCCAAATATTCATATGAAAAACAAAAATAAACATATACGACCTTTTTCGTCAAAACTTTTATAAAAAGAGATTTCAAACTTTTTTAGGACATACCTGAACTCCTTTCTCCTCCGTTTCGGCCATCACTATGTTCGAATGGATGCTCTATAATATTTGAATGTGGAACGTCCAATGCACGGGAGAGACGGGAATGCAATGAAGGAACCGCGGCTATGAAGGGAAGCCGTATACTAACAGCGACGGGCAGTTAGTCAGAGAAACGCTCCATTTGTCTGTAGCGTTTTCTATTGAAATAGTTTGAAGAATTCGGCTAGGATTTGTTTTTGTTTTATTTGTGAAGGAAGTGGTGGAAATGGAAAGTATTTGCTTAGATCGCTAAACGGTTATTCAGTAAGGAAAACACAAGTAAGGGAAAACATCATTTGCTGTACAAAGATAAATACCCACATACCGTAATAAAATAAATACAACGAACAAAAACTAGCAAGATACTCGAACTTATTCGACCTTAGAGGACCGTTAAATATCTTCAGGATGGAAAATTTTAATTCCATTACCTTGATCCTTAAATTATCCTGTATTACACAAGAAAATGCAGTCATGACTTCACGGCTAAGACGATTGACGAGCTGCCATTTTCTTCATGTAATGAGCCTCTAAGAAAAACAATGCCCTGTCAACCTGCTGCTCAACTAGTTTTATTGACCAGCCATAAGTTTTTCTCGTACCTTGTCCGACATGCGAAAATGCATGAAACATAAAACTCAACATTTAAACGCAGTGGTTGGCACGCTGATATTTTTAAACATGCTCGCGTTTCAATGTCTCTGTGTGCGTTCAGTCTTCTCGATTGTTTAGCAAAGTCTATCAGTGAGTGGAAAATTCAATATGTGCACAAAACATGTATAATATACACACTCGATCTTTTTATAATAACATGGTTACCATGGAACTCAATAATAAATGCAAATACGATTATTGTCTCCTTTGCAGAATATTTTGAGCGAAGTGACATTTTTGTATACCTAGGTTGATCCACAGGCAGGTACATCTTTGTATCTAGTATGTTCATAAAATTATTGGTATTTGGGATTGCGTAAAGAAAATGAGCAGTCCTCTTGAAAGTTCTAACATAATCATTGTGACTAAAGGATTTCAATTCTGAACTTAACGGCAAGGTGATAATCATAAGGATTTTAATTAGCCAAGAGAGGTACGACATCTAATCGATTTCCTTCTCCTACAAGAAACAAGACTTCAAGCGACAGTCGCCAAACTACAGTCAATTCGAAATTCGGCAATGGGCGTGATGACAGTCATAATTTCAGAAGTTGTTAATCAAAATGAAAAAAAAAACTTAAAGAGAGAAGAATAGTTGAGAAGAAATTAAGACGATCAACAGCAAATGATGACGATTGAAATCTCAAAAACAGTACCAAATGTGGACCAGACGACAGGTCAGCGTGCCAGTAGTCACGTAGTCTAGAGCAAGGAGAACCCGGGGTTTACCACACAAATGGGATGTAAACAATAAAGTTGTCTACGAATTCTATTAATAATAATGATTCCTGTAAGATGCAGACAGAGATTATCATAACACTAAAACAAATCAAAACTGACAGAGCCGTATTATCAAAATTAAGTATTGAACGACGACGACTGTGCTGTGGGGGTCTGATAGGCAATCGCTCCATGTAAAATACTGATATTCAGCTACATCCAGCTCGAATGGAAGCCGACCCCAACATAATTGGGAAAAGGCTAGGCAGACAATGAGGAATTGGACTACGAAACTGCAGATAAAGTGATTATTGAAGTTTTAAAACATAAGTTAAATAAAGATCAAAATATGTTATGGAATCTTCTGTTTGCCGAGAGTCTTCAAGGAAAATAAATGTATGCAAACTTGTATATAATAATATCTTAAACTCCTAAACAAGGTTAGTTACTGGGAGGGAATCGTGCTGCCGTCAAAGTTTGCTACAAATTGGTTTACCCTTTAATTGCATCGCTTTTGGGAGTACCTCCATCGGAACTGTGACACGTAATGAAAGTTAATTTGGCGTCGTACTGAATTTTGTTATAGAATTGTCGATAAAATCTGTAACTACTAGTCTGCAAATTAATCATATGTTAGCTAGGAGTGTGCTGGCTTAGATTTGAGGGTAAGTAGTTGGGCTGCGGGACTGTTCGAATGAGATACCGCAGCCCTGGAACACAAAGGGCAAAGAAGGAACATGGATGGGTTTTAGCCAGTAAAAGTCTGACACTCCCTCCCACTCCACCCAGAGCGGGGGGGGGGGGGTTATTTGGTGATTTCCCATACAAAAAAAAAAGGGGTAAGTAGTTCCTTTTATTTCATAATAGTTAAAATTAACTTCTGAAGTAATAAAAATTGGGGCCACTTTGTTATTGCAATTGTCCATTCTAGAGATATCCTCATCCACTTCTTCAATGTCGACTTACTGAACCGTTCCCGTTCGCTAGACTAGTCAACATTTTTGTAATACGCACTTACACAGAATCATTACTCAGTACCATGAAAATCTTGAGCACAATAAGCCCGTAACTAAACGTTGTATCCTTCGTAACGCTAGCCAGTGCAACCTCTAGTTTGTGTCCAATTGTACTAAATTACGAAGTGTGGGTGGAGCTATTCCTGACTCTGGTAGACTATCGCCCATAATCTAACGCTGGCTGCTTTGATGCGAAGGTAAGCAGAGGAAAGAAATACACATTGGTTGGTACAAAAATCTGCTGTTGATTTTGACATTTTGACCGTTTAGGTATTGCACTTTTGTAGAAGGAGCTCGTGGCTTAATAATAACAGCCGCTCGGGTCGATCTTTAGGTTAAGCCGTGCTTGCCTAGGTTGGTCTGTGGATGGGTGATCACCCATTACATACCGAGTTTCCTCCGTGCCTCGGAAAGCAAGTAAAGCCGTTGGTCCCGGGTGTCATTTGTAGATTTTTGACAGTCGTTAGGTAGTCAGTGGCCCAAAAAGTCTGACAACCAGTTTTACCACGGGGTATCGTATTACCCAGTACTAACTGGGTTGTGGAGGTCAGATAAGCAGTCGCTCCATGGAAAATACTGGTATTCAGCTGCATTCGGTTAGACTAGAAGCCGACTCCAATATAGTTGGGAAAAGGCTAGGTAGATGATGACTTTTGTAGGATGTACTGTGTACGTGCGGTAACCATTTGTGCGCTGCTGTCCCCTCAACCCTGTATAATATTTGTACCTACGATACTAATTCATTCCCTGAAAAATTTGAACCCAGGGCAGTTCTAAATTGCTGTAATTCTGTAAAATACATGTTAACTATCACATTCTCACATTACTATTGCCACTACAAAAAAACTTTTTTTGCAAAAAAATAAAACCTACTTCAAAAACACAAAAAAGTGAAAAAAATACTTTAGCTTCATCTTTTTGTGTTTTTGAAGTCGGTTTTATTTTGACAGATAGAAGACAATGGGACCACCTCGGGAGTATACTCTTTCAAATTAAAAAAAATATTTTGAAAATCGGTCTACTATTGACTGAGATATCGGTGAAAATACATTTAAAAAAATACATACAGTCGAGCATATAACCTCCTCCATTTTGGAAAGGTTAAATACTCCCATCCATTCCTTTCCTTCTCAAACAAAGTGACTATCGAAGCCCAGTAAATGACAGGTAGGTATGTGGTACGACTCTCAATTGCTCCGTAATTAGGTCGACCCGTAATTACGGCGCATCCTTCCCGCGCCGGCCATCACGTAAGAATGAGGGATAGGAACATGTGGACGAGGGGATGTCCATGTTTAATGTATTGGTATACATTTGTCCGGAAGACTTTACTTAGTTAATTGGTTCACAAGTTTTACAACCGCTATTTAGGAACAAGAATTGGTTGGAATAAGGTGTGGGCGGAATGTGACTGTAACGGTTAGTCTGCTGCATCCCACTGCTGGGAAAAGGCCCCATGACCTCATGTTCTTTCGATTCAGGCCTAATGTGGACTACTGGTCGTTGGCTTGTTAATCGAAACATGTTGTTTTTGTTTTGATCAAAAGTTTCCTACTACTCCGTATCTGGGGATCAAACCTGCTGTCTTTGGATGAAACTTGTTTATGTTTCTACAATTAATTTCCATTTGAATGTTCTGCCTCTCTTCAATGGATAGGTTATAAATCGTTTGCAAAAATATATTATGAAAAAAATATAACTATTCTAACCTACCGTTACCAAAAATCGAATCATAGTTACAAGTACAACCTTCGTTTGAACTATGTACTCGCTTACACATAAAACAAGTCTTGTTTATAAAAAGATAAATCATGGATATATCGATAAATCCAACAAAACAAAATAGCATCGAGTATTAAAAATAACTTGAACAATTTTGACGAAACTAGCGCCATCTACGTTAGTTTCACGGAACTGTGAGAAAATTTCAGCGGTTTCGTTTTCCGCGTCGTTTCAGCAGCGCCTGAATTTTCAGTTTAGTTTCGGAAGAAGCAGCTTGGCGGCGCTATAAGAGTTAAAGTATTAACTAAGAATTTTATTTTAAAGGTATAAAGTCGTTACATTTTGCAGTTGCAGTCCTTTAGGATTTTCTTAGTTTTTCAGACTTTCCACATTTTATTGAACCAAAACTCGACAATGCTTGAAAATATTTCGAACTAAAATTGAACATACAAGCAAATGTCATTAATTGAGATTATATTGACAAACACCATTACTTCTGCATATAGCTTCAACTTTCAGTCTAAGGCCGGCCATACACGGACAGCTTGAAGCAGTCAGGATGGACTGCTTCAAGCTGCGACGGCATAGTTAACTACAGTATTCTACGTACACACATACATTGGCAACGCGGTGAAATTTCATCGTGCGGTCAAGCAGTTGCTGTTGACTACGAATGCAATAGCGGTCCGTGTATGTTGATCACTGGCTAACTGCTTGAGCGGTCCATGTATAGCCGGCCTAAGTGATCGACTCTTTGACAATCCACAAGTGCCAGTAAGTGGTTTAATTGAAATAAATGCTTAGAGTTGAATTCAGAAAAGAACTAACGTGAATCTTCGCTGAAAGGATCTCGACAATTCCACACAAGAGCTGAGATTTACAATGACCTTTGTGAACGGTCTCCTGAACAATAAAAAAACGATTATGGTCCACTCCAGCTGATAGGCGATTGCAGCACGTGCAGCGACTGGTGACTAGAAGACTTCCTATTTAACCACGTTAGAGGCACGATTGAAGGTATCATAGATTACTATTGAAGATAGGCTACAGTGTCTATGGGTGAAAGTTTTCATCTTAGGAGAAACGTGAGCAGAGGGTGGAAGGTGGCGTGGTGACAAAACAGTTGAAAGGAAATCGTTTGGCTTGTACTAAACATAACATTACATCACGACTGTAATCCCCGAAGAGTTAGGCAGAGGTGTACCTAATGGTACACACATTTCGCCAGTTATGTTTAAGGCGCATGTAATAGGGGACGAGCCTATTGCCATCAAAAGACCGCAAATTCAGACTCCGTGGCTGCTAATGAGAAATTCCTGATGGAAAAACCCAATAACACTTTGCCGACCTGGGAATCGAACCCATACTCAGCAGCCGCGCTTGCGACCGCTAGACCAACGAAGCAGTAAATAAACATGTGCCATAATATGTGACTAAAGTTGAAACGATTTCCTTTCAGCTTTAACACACACACACACACAAACATGACACACATGTGTTTTTCCCTTCTTCATCACATGACGATGAGGCATAAAATGCATGTGACTAAAAAGTGATTAATACAAATAATAAACGATAAATGAAGAGTAAGAGAAAATTCAAATAAAAGATAGATGGACTGAGGAATCAAATGAAAGAAAAAAGAATGATGATAGCGTGACGGTTGACAGGGGAGAAAGGCAGAAGTAAACGTGTCGCGCCGACCCCAAGCAACATGCAACAAGGGTGGGAAGATGCTGCAGGACTGTTCGAAAGAGATACCGCGGCCCTGGAACAAAAGGGCAAAGAAGGAACATGGATGGGTTTTTTCTTTTTTTTTAAAAAAACGTCGTTTTAGTTAGTAAAATTTTGAAACTCCCTCCCAATCCGCCCATAGCGGAGGGGGTTATTTGATGATTTCCCATCAGAAAAAAAAAGGGTGGGAAGATGTTGATGATGGGCGTTTTTATAATAGCATATAATGTTTTAAAAGGGGAACTGTAAGAAAACACTTTAAGGCTAGGTAATTGATGTGATGACAGGACAAGTGTTTGAAACTGAGACAGTGTACTTACATTCTCAAAGTTAGAATGATTAAGAGAATGAGGATCACAAACTACAAGAGATGCATTGCATTAATATAATAAAGCCTCCTCACACTGGAGAAATGTATTTTCAGCGGAAATCTTGGCCGTTCCGCTTAGTCACGGGGAGAAAGGCGAAGCTGAATGCCAACTTTTAGTACCTACTCACGGCAGCAAATCGAAATGAATAATGGCTTTGGCCAAATCCGTCCTACAAATTATACTGTAAACACCGCTTTGAATTTTGATATCTAGGTGCGAATTTACAGGAAAAAACAGGTGCATTCTGCTTTCGATTTTGTACTAACAGAATTATCATCGTTTAGCCCAAGATATCAACTACTGGACTCGGGCCTCCCCCAAGCCACAGATTTTTCTTCCCTAACTAGCAAGTGGTGAAGGGCAGGCGTTTTAGGGACTATTTTATGAAATTTTGTCGTTTAAAAAGTTCTAAAGCTCAACCTGATCGTTTGTTCCCAACGAGTCACACTCTTCACATGGTGTGTGATCCGTTGGAAATAAACACAAAAAGTTGTCCTATCGAGTAACAGTGTGGGAGTGTGGAGTAACACTGGATGGGATTTTTATTCATAATCTATCCCAACGAGTCACACTGTGACATGTTACAGTGTGACTCGTTGGGAACAAACGAACCTGATTCGAATAAATGACTTTTGGTTTTATTTGGTGCTCTGCTCGTAGAAAAGAACTTGTGCTATTCCATTACAACACTACTTATTCGTGCTAACTTGTCTTTTCCGACTCTTTGTCAGCTTCAACAAGTTGATTACATCACAGTGAGGGGCTCGTCCGTTTCTATTCTGGGATCTGGAGACATCCAGCGTAATTGGCCCGATGTAAGCCACTGGGCTATTTCCATTGTGCAACGGTGTGCCCACGTAATAATACCAGTTGATTTGTTTAAGAGTACTTAGGGAGTAGAGGTCATGCCGGCGGCGGAGGTAGAAATTCTACTTACTATATGCATGTACCTATTGTTTGATTCTAAAAGCCGTAGCGTATTTGCCAGAGAGTTGCACAGGGTATCAGAAAAATATGCTCATATTTACTTATATTTTACTAGCTTTTGTCCGCGGCTTCGCTCACGTTAATTTAGAATTTGACACAATTCTGCTTGTAATAATATAAGTAATTCAATCATGATTCGAAAGACACGTGGCGCCATCTATGATAGGGACATCATTATCATAAGGACGTTATTGTTGTTTTCCTCGGGAAAAGTACTTTTTTTCGGGATGAAAGGTACCCTATGTCCGTTTCTGTACACCCGACAACGCATATGCAAAATTTCAGGATGATCGGTTCAGTGGGTTTAGGCGTGAAAAGGTAACAAAGAAACTTACTTTCGCATTTGTAATATTAGTAAGGATTAGCTTTTATTTTCACATGATTGATACTGGTCCTATGGAGAAACTTACTCAGTTGAATGGTCTGTACCACGCTCTTAGACATGCTACAACACCTATCCGAAACATGCTGCATTGTATTATATTGACTTGATCTTAGCTCATTCTGTGTTTTGACATGTTGATACAACGGCGAAGTAGGTAGTCTAAAACTTTTTTTACAAAGATAATAATTATTTTAAACAATGTTGACAATGACGAATTGTTTACTCTCGTTGTGTAATTAGCTAATGAGAAAAACAACCAAGTGACATGAAGTGATGGATAGACAGTTAGACAATGAAAACTTCACAGAGTAAAGATAGACTTCAACTTGGTGCTTGTTTTGTACGATACCGTACCATAATATTTAGTCCATTTTCCTAATAATATTCTTTCAACATTTTATAAAGGGTGTAAAAAGATCCATAACGAAGCCGAAAGGCACTTGTTCTCTCCGTCATTGCGATATTTTTTTGTTCTAGACCATACTTGGGAACCTTCTAGTTACGGTCAAAGTACAAACTTTTTAAAAAGTTTTTTTTTTAATACATATTTTAATGTAAGAACGTTACTTTAAACACCTCCACGACCCCCGTACTATTCAGTCCATCCATCAGCACATTGTTTTGAATGCGTTACAATGAGTCCTACCCTAAAACGTGATTTTTCACCGCAAAAAAAAAGTCATTTCCCAGCAATAATTTTTGCGTTGAGTTACTTAGTTTGATGTTCAGAATGCTTGGTTGACGACTTCGTGAAGGGCCTGTTTACACCCTGTATTTAATTCCTGTCTTGGAAGAAGAAAAGTGGCTAGAAAAAATACTGAAGAGAGAAACCAAACAAAGAAGACCAACGTAATGATTGTAGTAATGTGGATACTGATGCTTGAGTGCAAATAGAAAGTGAAAAATGGAAGTACAAAGTAATTAGTCCTACACCTGCATCTATCGCCAAGAATAATTTGACTTCTTGCCATATTTGACGTAGAATCACAAAATCATACAAAGATAAAATACGTTTAATGACGACTAGCTCCTTGGTGTAGTGGTTGCAAGTGGTACTGCTGAGCATGAGGTTCGATTCCCAGGTCGAGCGAAGTGTTGTTGGGTTTTTCCATTATATTGGGTGACTGGTAAATTAGTGACTGATACTTAAACACGTGATTGAAGTCATGATAACAAACAACTTTCCCCACGAAACATTTTTTTTTATACACAGACTTTTATCACAATAACACAACAGTCGTATGAAATTCGCACGGGCGCGCCTGTGACCTATCAGCTGTTAGCCATTTAAAAAAATGTTTCTTTGGGAAAGTTGTTCGTGATCATGAGTACAATCACGTGTTTAAGTATCGGCCACTAATTACCAGTCACCTTATATATTAGTACCAGCCCAGAGTCTAAGTGTCCAGTTGATAGCAATAAGCTCGCTAATTATTACATGGGGCAGAAAAAATATAACTATCGAAATACATCCACATTTCGACAGTAAAGAGTAACCTTTTGAGAATTACAAGCGTCATGTTATAAAACAAAGAAAAATCTAACTAACCAATAGACACCGATGATAAAATACAACATAAGCCGAACACCCATAAACATGACTTATGCACAAAGTACTATCAATAAAGACGCTGGTATTCCAAGTCTAGACGTCAAATACTCCAATCTAGCCGCAGACATTAAAACAACAACATTCAACATGATCCATTAACCAATTAACCATCATTTCCACAAGAAAAACACTGTGTTTCATATCGTCAATCAGTCAAAAATACGACAAGTAATTATCTCCGGTAAACTAAACAGTCGTTTTAAAAACACCAAATAACTCTTGAACAATTGCATTACAGAAAGTATTTTTATAACTCAAACGGCATGAAGAGGCGGGGCTAAAAATAACTAAATCACTCTCATGTCGTCTGCAATTATTCTATTGAATGCGCGGACGCAATTGAGCGCGGCGGTCTTACATGCTCCGTAAACAACATATACCTAAGCTCCAAGGAAAATACAAGCTTCGGGAATGATTTCAAATCAATCAATGTCAATCATCTGTACGAAGAATTACGAAGGTTATCGAAGTGCAAGTATTTTCTGGTTTACCTGTATTTACACAAACATCAAGTTACTGCAAACTGTTAAATTTCTCCAAATGATTTGAAACCATAAAATAATGATGGTTAAGTTCAGAATCGAATGAGAAAATTTGACAGGTTGTAATAACTTGAAGCACTGGCGACTGCTGCGGGACTGTTCGAAAGAGATACCGCGGCCCTGGAAGACAAGGGCAAAGAAAGAACATGAATGGGTTTTAGTCAGTAAAAGTCTGACACTCCCTCCCACCCCGCCCAGAGCGGGGGGAAATTATTTGATGATTTCCGATCCTAAAAAAAAAAAAAAGCACTGGCGACTGAACTTATCCGGTTGTAAGAGTTGTATCGCAAGATAAATCACGGATATCCTCCTCCTACTCTTCCCTATACCGATTTACTTTTAACTAGCTGTTGCCCGCAGCTTTGTTCGCGTTAATTTAGAAGTTGTCAATCAATTCGGGATGTACTCTGCTTGTAATAATATAATTCAATCATGTTTCGAAAGACACGTAGCGCCATCTATTATTAGAACGTTATTGTTGTTTCCCTCGGGAACAGTAGTTTTTTCGGGATGAAAGGTACCCTATGTCCGTTTCTGTACACCTGACAACGTATTTGCAAAATTTCAGGATGGTCAGTTCAGTGGTTTAGGCGTGAAAAGGTAACAAACAAACTTACTTTAGCATTTATAATATTAAGTTAGAATAGGATTTCATCTCAGGATTAACTTTCTTCCTTTCCGTTCATCTATTCTGTCGTCCTAATTACTGTCAGCCTAAAATAGGGTGTCAATTTGCACAACAGTCTAACAATTAATTTCCCTGGCCGTACCCACAGGTATATAAAAAAGCCAGTGACTAGTAGGACTATATCGGTTTCGGCCAGTTTCGCCCACGAAATCTAAGTTCGGCCACAGTTTCGGTTCGGCTATTTTTTGACCGAAACTCGGTATTTTTGCGTCGTCGGTCGAGTAACTTCGGGTGAGTTTGTTGCTCGTGACCGCCAGCTGAGTTCACAGTCGTTCTTTGGCTTTGAATTGTTAATCTAATAAATAAAAATAACATTTGTTTGTTTGTTCGTATTTTATACACTGCCATACCGTTCTTCTGATTGCGATAAAGCTGTCAATCTATTGCTTGCACTTGCGCAAAGGTTAATGGCATACAACAAATAAATTTAAAAAAGGGCGAAGCCGTGGATGGTAACTAGTATCCATTCTTTAATTTTTGATTTTTATTGAACACGTGTTAACTGTCTGCAACTATTTATTTATTATATTTATTTTACTATTTATGTACACACCATAGACAACAGAGGAAAATAAAATTATAATATATGAGTATATAAGTATTGCTTATTTCTTAAGAAATTTCTGCCAGCAGACACGCAAAAGGAGAAATGAAAAAGAAATGTAGACAATAGTGTGTGAGAAAAGGAAGAGAATAATTTAAGATATTAGTTTATGTGCCTTACTTACTTACTTGCCTAAAATATTAAATATAAATACACATATAAGTAAATATGAATTATGTTCGAAAATACGCTAGCTATCATGCCATAAAAAAAATAAGTATTAAAATAAGTTTCGGTTTCGGCTGAAAATCCTGTTTCGGTCAACACTAAATACTATCAATAGGTACACTTCATGATTCCTACGAAGAAGAAAAAGATACATAACAACCTCGTGATTTATGAAAATTATTCGGAAAAGCGGTTTGTGCTTTATCCCTAATGGGCTGACCTATATCACTTTAAATGAGTTCAAAATAAACACAAAAAGAAGTTTCGACATGTAATCCCACTTCAACGTCATCTTTAGACTTGTGAACAGTAAAAATAACTTTGAATGCTCTGATATTTTCAATGTTTATTAGAGAAATGTAAAAATACAGTTTTATTTTTAAAGCAGCCATGTGAATCTGGGATTGAGCCGTGAATATCAGCTGTGAGAACTGACAGAATACTGTAAACCTGATAACCACTATGTTCACGTGCTAAATGCGCATCTATGCTCCTTTGTTTTTGCCTAAACTCGACCACCACGACAACTGAGCGGAATACAGTGTTGCGCTATCGATCGATCTTGATATTTTCGAAAAGATGGTACCGTTCTTTTTACATTGTTGGGCCAGACGGACTAGACAAATTGATATTATAGTATCGAAAACGTTGATGGAAAAGTCACAAATGTGTTGCATTGACTTAAGCTTCCGATTTATGCGAGTCGTATTGAAAATTTTTGAGAAAATACGAAACTCTTTGAAACGGTTGTCAGTCGTCAAGGCCTTTTGATGGCCACTTTAATAGCACTATTATTGGCGTTCATGAGTGCAAGTGTACAGTAAAACAGCATAATTACACGCAGCTTTAAAAAAAACATGATTTTGTAACACGTGCCGATTTCACGAAAGTAAGCGTTTTCAGTTGATTATTTTTACGACACGAATTAAAACATCAAACTCACTAATAGATGATTGAATCCAACGCTGATCAGAGACTTGACGATGATTGATTGAGAGCATTTGGTTTATTTTCTACGGATTGCTCTTTAGATGTGGAACACACGTTTTTAAACAGAAAATCACTTGATAAACTAAACGAATTTTACCTTGGAAAACACAGGAAAACTGTTTTTTATTAAGATAAAATATTGAAGATCATAAGTCTTAAACTTTTGTCAGCTATATTTACTGTGACAGAACGAGTGAAAATCTAGTGATTTTTCTCACATTTTCTGCACCTCGCAAAAAAAACCCGTGTATATCAGCAGATCTATAATTACCAGTGCGTCACATCACATCAAAGACTTTTATCTCACATGAAACGCTTCAATAAACCCGACAGGTTCCGAAACTAGTTTGTGGTCAGCTCCAGAGGTCATAAATCGTAAATATAAACATTTTACACAACGTACACCTTTCGATGAACGAAAATATAAACATTTTAAACATTGAAAACTCGTAAAATGTTTACGGCGACGCTTCAGCGTGATTTTATACGAAATTAATTATAAAATAAAACAGCTGCCGTAATTTTCTATCTATTCCATCTTGTGAAAGTTTGGATTATGTCATTTGTGTCGACAAAATTTTTTATTTGATGAAAATTACGCTGAAAGTAAAATTATGTGTGCTCTATTTGTTTTTTAATTCACATTTATGTTCTATTAACCAAATAATTTAACTAGTGAAGGTTGGATATGTTGATCGATTTTTTGGTAAATATACAGGGTGTAAACAGACCCTTCACCAAGCTTTCTGTACATCAAACTAAGTAACTTTACGCAAAATTTTTTGCTGGGAAACGACCTTTTTTTTTTGGGGTGAAAAATCACGTGTTACGGTAGGACTCAATGTATATCACTCAGAACATTGTGCTGATAGATGGATTGAATAGTACGGGGATCGTGGAGTTGATTAAAGTAAAAATCTAACTTTAAAACATGTATTTTTTTAAAAAACTTGTGAAAAAGTCGGAACTTTGACCCCCAATATCTCCGTAACTAGAAGGTTCCCAGGTATGGTCTATTACAAAAAAATGATCGCATTGACGGGGAGAATAAGTGCCTTTCGGCTTCGTTAAGGGTCTTTTTACACCCTTTATATGGTAACGAGCTGTTGCCCGCGACTTCGTTAGAGTGGTAATTTTGATGAGTATGAGTAAGGAAAAAAAAAGATAGCCTGTGTCCTTCCTCAGTATATAATCTATCTCCTCGCAACAAACAAACAGGGTTACTTTCGCATTTTATAATATTAGTATGGATTGTATCACTTCTGTAGACAACAGGTTTAATAACTACTAACGCATTACCCAGTAATCGGGTTGTGAAAGTCAGATAGGCAATCTGACCATATTAAATCAACTGCATCTGGTTAGACTGGAAACCGATTGAAGTCGGCTTCCAATCCATAGATAAAGAAAGGCTACTACTAGCTAACTATACCTATCAGATGCTGTTAATGATAAACGCTTAGGTGACACTTTCCGTGACCCAAGGGCTGGCTGTTACCTTGGCCAGAGGCTTAGCATTGCCATTCAACGTGGCAACGCCGGTAGACTCTTGGGGACATTACCAGTTGACAGCGTTGAGGAGGAGTTTTTTGACGCCATTTTTTAGTTTATTGTTAAGTTAGTTACTTGAGAAGCTCGTGGCTAAATATTAACAGCCGCTCGGGTCGATCTTTAGGTTAGGCCGTGCTTGCCTAGGTTGGTCTGTGGATGGGTGACGACCCATTACATACCGAGTTTCCCCCGTGCCTCGGAAAGCACGTTAAGCCGTAAGTCCCGGCTGTCATTTGTAGATCTTTGATAGTCGTTAGGTAGTCAGTGGCCCAAAAAGTCTGACAAGCAGTCTTACCAAGGGATATCGTATTACCCAGTACTAACTGGATTGTGGAGGTTAGGTAGGCAGTCGCTCCATGTAAAATACTGGTATTCAGCTGCATCCGGTTAGACTGGAAACCTACCCCAATATAGTTGTGAAAAGGCTAGGCAGATGATGTTTAGTTAGTTACTTTAGCTTATTTTAATTCGAATATTGTAAAACGTTTCCTATTCGTTCATCTTTAGGCACCGCACACCTTTTGAAACCGATCTTGAAAGTTGAAACCCGGAAAACAGATTCTCAAAAGAAAAGCAAAACGTTAGTTAAACGTGTACTAAACTAGAGTATCGTCCCTGAGTCCGTAACGTGCGTACGCGTGTTGTAAACAGACCGTGTCAGTTTGTTTAGTTTTACTACCAACGTGTGTTACTCGCACTAAAATGTATTATATCAGTAAGCTCTCAACGCGCTTTCTTCTGAGAGTATCTTGATGCTTTTCGTCAATTTCATGTCAGGACGTGTCGAATTAAATCCAACCAGAAGTAACGATAACCACTCCCGCCTTTTCATAAACGTTGCTTAAAGTTCGCAGGGCTGCGGGACTGTTCGAAAGAGATACCGCGGCCCTGGAACACAAAGGGCAAATAAGGAACTTGGATGGGTTTTAGTCAGTAAAAGTCTGACACTCCCTTCCACTCAGCCCAGAGCGGAGGGGGTAACATGATGACATGCCATCCGAAAAAAATAAAAAATAAGTCGTGTCTGATCGACAGTTGCTATTTTAAATCGACTTCAAAGAAGGAGGAGGAATAAATATATAATTAATATATTAATAAATATATAATTATATCTGAATAAACAAAGAATATCATTGAATATCATTGAGAACAATGATATTCTTTGTTTATTCAGATATAATTATTTCGTACTTTATGCGGTACTTGATGTTATGACCACTTATTTGGTATGTTAAACAAGAATTTGTGTGGCAAGGATAAAGGACTTTCAAAACAAAAAACACCATTCGATGCAAAATTTTTACACTTGCATCAATTTTAAGAAATAAAATATATGGAATATTTGTGCGTTTTTACGTCAATCCGGAACATTCACATGGATGCTACAATTTTATTATACTTTTATTTTATTTTTCACTAGTAATGGTGAAAAAATAAACGCGAAAAGTTCCATTTCCCCGTACTCGATTTTATTGGCAAATAACATGACTTGTTTGTTTTCAAATGTAGCGGTAATAAATACAACGATTTTAAATGCGCCTGAGCACGACATCGCCGATACAATAGTTCTGTTTATTTGTTTTACTCGTAAAGTCGTATCCACCTGTCGAATGTGTTCAACATGTTTATAATTCTTGTGTTAACGACATTGTTGCCCAATTTCACTAACACTAGGTAACACCTAAATAAATGCAATCTGTTGGATTTTCAAAGGCGTGGCTTTCAATTCCAACAGTGGAATAATATGTTATTAAGCATTCGATGCTTACTTAGTGTATTATATTTTAATTATAATTTGAGAACATGTTAAGTTACTTAGTGTTAGTACAAATGCACGCATATCATTTTAATTCTTACTAGTGCTTCGAACTGTCACAAACGTAGCTAGCTTACATTATAAGGATTACTGTATTTTTTCTTTCTTTCACCAAGTAGTTATTCGCAAATAAGATCATGTAAAAAAATCTCGTCGTTGCGAAAATAAAATTCAAATTAAAAAAAAAACATTAAATGTTGACTGTAAAAAATGCAGTCTATCAGACCTATATCTTAAAGAATGTCCTTTAAGATTTGAAAACATCGGATTACAGGTATCACATAAAAATCGGTCAAAATCTACTATCATTGCAGTTCATGCCACCGCAGCTTAGCAAGAGCCAGAGAGTGAATAAATATGTCACCGAGTTAAATGAGACCCGATGATCATCTGTAAATAGAATGTCAACAAGTTGTAAACAAAACACTATTTTAACCACTACTATAATAATGTGGATACCTAAAGTCATTTCGCAATGCATTGACTGCAACGCAATACAAATAATAGGGCTGGTAGTTTGAAGAGGACAGAAACGGTTGCAGCGTGCAAAAATCGGCCTTTAATGTTCGCACTACTGGCACACAGTCCATCTCTCTATGAAAGGGCATATCGCAATCATTTTAACATTTTTCGGTTCTAGGAAATGCTGGTTACCTAATTATGAGAGCCGTGAAGATGAAATAATTAATTCAAAGTGCCTATCACTCTCAGCCAGGTGGACCGACGTCCTGGTCAGAGTACCAGGAAGAATTAGAAGCAGGCTCTAAACTGGGTGAAGGGGCGCGCAATGAAGGCGACCTACACCCAGGATTGGGTGAACAGGGGTTGAAGAAGATTAGAAGAAGGAAGTTCCTGACACGGTTCGAACCCACAAGCTTCAACTCTTAAGACGTACGCGGGCCTGTGGACGGTGAGTAATCGGCTAGCTCGCCGTCCGTCCGTCTTATGACGACAGACCGTGTCGACGGCGCGTTCGTGTTCCACGTGCGCTTCAAAGAGATGTCAGCAAAGAGGAAGGGGCCCGCGCTGCCGAGGCTGCGGGACTGTTCGAAAGAGATACCGCTTCCCTGGAACACAAAGGGCAATGAAGGAACATGGATGGGTTTTAGTCAGTAAAAGTCTGACACTCCCTTCCACTGCGGGGGGGGGGGGGTCATTTGATGATTTCCCGTCCGAAAAAAAAGAAAGACGTACACTAATAATAACCTCATCAAAATACTTAACTACATGCAGTACGACGAAGTGCAATAAACGGGCCAAGGGTACGAACAAGACGCACAAACAAAGTGGTACTCTGCCAACCCTAGCAGGCACGTGATCTTGTCAACGTTCGCCCTCGCTGCCAAACTATGCGCCCGTCTAGCCTACACATACCCCACACTAAGTGCGTAGCAGAATGTCCGGTCTAAACAATGTAAGTACATACTACATATGATGACATGTATATACATAAATGCCTACTTGGCACTAATGCAACGGAAATCTTCAACATCTGGACGAATCCTTTTTATATCAAACTAGCGGGTCTTTTTTTTTGGATGGGAAATCATCAAATAACCCCTCCCGCTCTGGGTGGATTGGAAGGGAGTGTCAGACTTTTACTAACTAAAACCCATCCATGTTCCTTCTTTGCCTTTTGTGTTCCAGGGCCGCGGTATCTCTTTCGAAAAGTCTCGCAGCCCCGGCAGGCATCGGCCCTTGCGGACCCCTTCCTGGTTGCTAACATCTCTTTGAGGCGCGCGTGGAACACGAACGCGCCGTCGACACGGCCTGTCGTCATAAGACGGACGGACGGCTAGCTAGCCTATTACCCACAGGGCAAAAAACACGCTTGCTTAGCTTGCAGTACGTGCAAAGGAGCTGCCGGCTGAAACGTGGTAATGGACAACACTGCAGATTTTTCACAAAAACATAATCAAACTTGTGCGTGTGAATAAACAATAACCAGGCTGCTAAGGCCTACAATTTATCTCAAGTCATTTATTTAACCTGACCATTGCTGGAGAGAGGCATCTTCAATACAATTTTCAATTGAACTGCTATTCAGCTGCTTCCAGCGACCCTGTGCATGTCGTTACTTCACTTAGCCTGAGGGCTAACGTTTTCCGATCCGAGCTACATACAGCTCATCGATTAAATAGAACTTCTGTACTAACTGTTCTGTCTACTGACAGTCGTAGGTACAGTCTAGACAAAAACAAGATTTAGCACTTATTTATGCCACATAAACGACAGACGGACGTTTATCGTCTGTCCTTGAGTTTGAGTTATGCTTTCGATTGCTGCCTCCAAAATAGAGCGATAAACGAAAATATGATTCCACAATGCGACTCTAACGTAAGAATAGTATTGTGTGAAAAGATGCAGAAATTGTCAAGTAAAGGTTCTGAATGTTTGGGACCAAAAACTCTCAGCTTTTTTCAGCTCAAGACGATCCTACAGAAACATGTTTACTAAGAAAATTTTCCACCGCAATTTCATGTAGCCACAGCGGACTAGCAAATATTACGAAAAATAAGAATGGATTATTCGTTCGTTCGTAAATGTAACATTATTTATTTATGACAAGAAAATTATTTCACCTAGGCGTAACATACGTGGGTCGCCACGCTAGACTACACGCATCAAACAAAAATACACCAAAATAATAAAATAATACACGATTATTTTCAGTAATGCTATAATTCGCTAGACTTATGTTACGGATGTGCGCACAGTGTGGAGCGTTAGCGTTAATGATCCTCGCGACAATCGCGACAAGCTGGCATAATATTTTACACTTTGTTGTACTAAAATAACAGAACTAAAGAGCTATGTTACAATTCTGGTGAAATAATATTCTATCTATCTACCTATCTTAATCTATACTAATATTATAAAGCTGAAGAGTTTGTTTGGTTGAACGCGCTAATCTCAGGAAAGATTTATTCAATTCGAACCAGCAGTGGTTCGAATTGAATAAATCTTTTAGTGTTGGATTGCCCATTTATCGAGGAAGGCTATAGGCTGTATATCATCACGCTACGACCAATAGGAGCGTAGCAGCAATGAAAAATGTTGCAAAAACGGGGTAAATTGTACTTTTAATAACTTTACGCGGACGAAGGTCGCGGGGAACAGCTATATATTATACACATTGACAAAATGGTATTAGCCGCTTTCGTGTCGGAAAAAAAGTCGTTTCTCATCAATAACTTTTGAACCGTGTTATTAGTTTGAAGTATAGAATGCTTGGTTGACGGCTTCGTGAAGGGTCCGTTTACACCCTATAAATTACGGTATTATCAAGTTTCGACTTATCATCTGCGTGCAGACTGAAGAACCAAAAACCAAAAATAAAACGGTAAAATAAAATGCTCCCAATTGTAAATTGTGAAAATCTATTAACGTGAAACACATCACGTTTTCTGGCAAAGAATAGAGGAAAGGTACATACACTGTCAATCGTCACTTAGCTAATAGTAACACACGTGTCTGCTGATCCCACTTTGAGCAGCTTGTCAAACGGGCGGAGTGACAGACAGATTTTAAATGATTGAGTTTTGGAAAAAGTTTCATGAACGTAGAATGATTTTGCTTGTATGCTTTACGAAAGAAAACCAACAAATCTTGTAATCAGTCGCAGCTGTTTAGAAAATGAGGCAGAGAATCTAAAAGGCTTGCCCATTATTCTTTTTTAGGGTCCCGTACTTACCTGCCGAAAATACGGAACCCTTATAGGATCACTCGCGTGTCTCTCTGTCTGTTAGTCTGTCCATCTGCCACAGCCAATTTACTCCGAAACTACTGAATCGATTGAGTTGAAATTTGATTCACATATGTATATCGGTAACCCAAAGACGGAAGTTTAACGTAAATTAATGATTTTTAAACATGGGGGCCACTTTTGGGGGGTAAATTAGAAAATGAAAAAAAAAGTTTTGCAAGTTATACTTATAGTGTAACATATCAAATGAAAGGGCTTAATTTGAGGATCTCAAATATATTTTTTTTTTATAATTTTAAGATAAATGGTTTGAAAAAAAATACAAAAAATAGTTCTTTGCCTACAGATTACAGGAAAACCTATAAGAAATCTATGAACGTACGGAACCCTCTCCACGCGTGTCGAACTCCCACTTGTCCGGTTTTTATTAACGGTCTGGTCCATTGCGTAACAAGGGGACTGAGGCCGGGTTAAGCTCGCCGTTGTTAATAAATGCTATATTATTGAAATCTGTGTATATTTTTTAATTTTGTGTACAATAAAGAATAACCGAGCCTAGAAAACTGATATTCGATAGCGATAATGACGATGTAAAATTTAATTACATTTTACAAGCTACCGAAAAGTCTTTGAAATACGAAACGCTTTAAATGCGTTTGATGTTGGCTTCTAAGAACCAAATCAATTCCTTTGATATTTGCTTCAGGGCGAATTTCACCCTTCACATGAAACTGAATGTGATCAGCACATTTAAATGCATTCAAGAGCTGGCTTTAGTTTCATTGGCGAAGTCCGCTCTCAATTACAGATGCCATATCTGTAATTGAGAACGGACTTCGCCTTCGCCATTTGATTTCCTATAGACTTTGTTTCTATACAGGGTGTAAACAGACCCTTTACGAAGCCGTCAATCAAGCATTCTGTACATCAAACTAAGTAACTCTACGCAAAAATTATTGCTGGGAAACGACTTTTTTTTTGGGGTGAAAAACCACCGGTAAAACTCATTATAACACACTCAAAACAGTGTGCTGATAGGTGCATTGAATAGTATGGGGGTCATGGAGGTATTTTAATAAGGAGTAAAATTATAACCTTAAAAACTAGTATTTAAAAAAAAACTTGTGAAAAAGTTGGAACTTTGACCACCAATATCTCCGTAACTAGAAGGTTCCCAGGTATGGTCCAGAAGAAAAAAATGATCGCAATAACGGGGAGAACAAGTGCTTTTAGCCTTTCGGCGTTAAGGGTCTATTTAAACCCTTTATTTTGTCACAAGCCCGGCAAGCAGTAGAAATTACAAATATATGGTATTTGATTTCCTATAGAAATTGTTTCTATATTTTGTCAGCAAGCCATAAAAATTGACGAAATCCCATAACTCCTAAATTTGTCTATTGGATTTTTATTCAATTTTCCTGTTCAAAAACATAGCAACAGCGATTGATGAGGGCCAGTCTGAAATGTCTGAAGACATCAATAAAAAGTGAATTAAAAACAACGATAATTTACGAACAGCTGGTCTGCATGTCGGATGTTACACTGTCAGCTGTAAGCATTGAAGATCGGGACTTCCTTTACGTCAGAGCGAGATTTGTAACACATTTTTTTGGGTGTTTGCAATGTGTTATTGGTACTTTTTATGATTATTGCAGGCTGATCGCAGTTGGCTTGGACAGGGAAATCATCCGGAACATTGCTCGCCACTTTTTGAGGACTGTAGACGGTACAGCACTAATTTATTCAAAAATACAATAAACAGCTATGATGAATAAATAACAGTATATCAAACCTGAAATATATATTATCCACACTAATATTATAAATGCGAAAGTAACTCTGTTTGTTTGTTTGCTACCTTTTCATGACTAAACAGCCGATCGGATCGTAATGAAATTTGGCGAGGAAATAATTATATCCTGGGGAAGGACTTAGGCTATTTTTTTTCCTCACTCATACTTATCAAAATTACCACGCGAACGAAGTCGCGGGCAACAACTGGTAGTCATAAAGTCATAAAGTCATAATGCGAACGTAGTCTGTCTTTCTCTCGTCTCTCTATGTTTCTTTTTCACGCCTTAACGGATGAATGGATTTCGATGAAATTTAGCACTTACGTAGACTATAACCTGCGTTTTATACGGTTAGTTTGTTCCCGTGGGAAATATTGGACCTTGATTGTTATTATATTATAGGTACCAGTAGTGAAGGATCAATTTTTGTAAGACATAAGCCGGAGCACACATATCGTTAATGTGATAATATTATTTGTGTATAGAATACTGACTGTGGCGTTTTTCAAAGGGAATCCGATAGGAATCGAGTTGTATGGAACCTTCGCCACTGATAGGTACGTTTAACGTTTTACTTTTGAGGATTACGTTTTCATTTTGACTGTTTACATCCAAACTAGAATCGTTTATCCTTCAGATACAGAACTTCCCGTTTCAATTTAAAACAATGTTTCTTTGTTGTTTTCTTTTTCTTTTACTTCAAAGTTGATTAAAAGCAGCACTGTTCAAATACGTCATACAAAAATGATATCGGATCTGGTTTATATAAAACTATTCGTAACATATACAAGGTTATGTAGGCCAGGCAAAAGTGTTAATCATATCTTGAAACGTTGTTAATTCTATTTTGTAAGTTGAAAGTCAAGGTGATGTTCAAGAAGAACAAGACACAGGATTAGGGTTACCAACTTTTTGGACATACGAGTTTTTTTTTTTCGGACTTTATACAGCCTTGTAATGCGTTTGGACTTTAGGAAATAATAAGGTGAGAAAGGGAAATCACCTACTGAAAAACTGAGGAGCTCGTGGCTAAAAAATAACAGCCGCTCGGATCGATCTTTAGGTTAAGCCGTGCTTGCCTAGGTAGCTCTGTGGATGGGTGACCACCCATTACATACCGAGTTTCCTCCGTGCCTCGGAAAGCACGTCAAGCCGTTGGTCCCGGCTGTCATTTGTAGATCTTTGACAGTTGTTACAGGTAGTCAGTGGTCCAAAAAGTCTGACAACCAGTCTTACTAAGGGGTATTGTATTACCTATTACTAACTGGGTTGTGGAGGTCAGATAGGCAGTCGCTCCATGTAATATACTGGTATTCAGCTGCATCCGGTTAGACTGGAAGCTGACCCCAACATAGTAGGGAAAGGCTAGGCAGATGATAAAGGTGAGTAAGGGAAATCACCTACTGAAAAACTTACTGTTCGAACTCATTTGCAAATATCCAGATTTTTTATAAGAGATTGAAATTGTGAAACTGTGTGAAGAAAATATTTTACGTATAGTAACACTGGCACTAGAGAAAGTGTGCTTGCACAGTTAACAGTTTCGTCATTTTCTTAAGCTGTTGGACGATTAAGACTTCAAGACAGCTATATGTGGGTACAGCCAATCCTACAAAGTGCCAGTGCCAACAATCCCCAAAGATCAAGAGACGTCTTGTCTTTCAGGTAAGGTATGACCTACAAAGGAAAACTAACCCTAGCCATAAAGAAGATCGGCAGGCCGGTGGTAACAAAACCAGGAGTTAAGCTGTTCCAACCTCTAACCAGTAGGAAGTCTGACCCTTAATTTTTTGATACTCCGGACTATGTAAAGCCAGCTCAAAGTCGAAGTGTTATCACTGATGTGACAACAGCCGTATGAAATACGCGCGCGCGCGCCTGTGACCTAAAGTGAATGACTATTTAAAAAAAAATGTTTCTTTGAGAAAGTTGTTTGTTATCTTGAGTACAATCACGTGTATAAGTATCGGTTATTACCAGTCACCCTATATGGTCTTATCTCGTGGAGAACTCTAAAACCACGATGCAGGAATTTAATTTTAGTTCTTTATTTGCGTCATAGATGGCGCTACAACACTTTTTGTGATGTTTTATCTATGCCGCTACATGTAGCGTACTGTACGCGTACAAGACAAGCAATAAAAAAAAATTTCGACATCTTTATTTTCATACTACATTATTTAAATTGTAATTTATGGATCACGTCAAAAAAAAAAATCTATTAGTAACTATAGGTAATAATTTAAAATGCTTGTGCGTCACTGTAAAATTAACGACATTGTCTATCATAGTATCTCATCATGTCTGTCGCAATAACTGAAGAGGATATGACTATTGTTATGAGTTTGTTGTTCACTGTACCAAAGAACTGTCTGCCAATTAGTGGAAATATAGTTAGTAGGCGATTACACCAACGGATAATCTACGATCCAGAGAGACTGTTTAAAAGAAAAATAAAATAAAACTACAACTAAGTAATGAGGCGATGACAGCTACACACTATGCTTGCTGCGCGACAATAGTATAGGTAGGTACTTACTTGCTTATTATACAAGTATTACCTACTAAATGTTTGCAAGTGTCAGGAGCAGATACTAACACAGTGGTGAGCTAGTGCATGCAAATCTTCTTGCAGTCTAAGCAACTGCTTCGACTGCAAGAAGATTTAATTACTGTTTAGACGGGTCAAATAGCTTTTAGACTAAAGTAACCGACTCCTTGTCAATTCAAAATTGCCTGTAAATGAATTAATTGAGATTAAGAGTTTGAATTTGCTAGCACAGTATGTAAAATAAACGTGTGTGGCCTACAAAAAAAAATATAGCCACTAATAAGATTTACCGGATTTATTACCCACTCTAATAAAACCTCATAAATAAACCAATCTCCATTTAAAACGAAAACAAAAGAACATCAATCCCTAACAATAACGTTTACAAGAAAGGCCGTGACGTCACGAGACCCTGGAGTTGCCAGCAATCTAAATCTGTCGCGACAATGAGAATATTGTTCTACAAATTATTTATTTGAACTTTTAGTGCTCTGGCAATGGGTTTCCGTTAAAAATAAGCGCTGAACTATTATTAGGTCGTTATGTAGAAGCTATTGGTTTCATTTGAGAGGCGTACTATGTTACTTGGCACCTGATGTGTTTATTGACAGACAGTTTACGCTGTGTTACATTGAGGAGTGATTGAGGTCTTCGCTTTTGTGCTCGGAGGTCTGGTTCAAGTTCATGTGGTTGTATTTCCGCGTGCGTGCAACACTAATGTAAGATTCGCAATCCTAGAAGGTTATTCAGTTGAGTAATTGAAAGCACCAGCAGCCTGCAGAATAGCTTCAACTTAGAGTTAAATAAAAAATTTAAAAAAACGAATCATCACCTTTTGAAACTCATTGATCAAATACTCCTTTATAAAACTGAAGCGTGGTCGCCGAGTCTCTTTATATTGCAAACAAGCATGAGGAAGTCCGTCTGAAATCGTTAAGACAGGAAGGTTCTAACTTCTGACAAAGCGACTTCGAAACAAACTGAAAGGAATTAGCAAAAGGCACGTCTGCCCAATGGTAAATGCCTTCAATTTTCCTTTAGTTCTCAATTGAAAAGCCATGTATCTTAAAGTTTCTTGACGCTTAAATGACAAAATTAAATTAGCACTGTATTATTTTTATTCTTCAAAACTTCTACGTGCCACTTATATTGAGCATAGGCTGCTCAATATAAGTGGCACGTAGAAGGATTTTTTTTTTTAGTCGTAGTGTTTAGTTAAGTCGTAATAAATCCTTTATTGTTAACAGGTGCACTCCCGAATATAGGAATCATAAACTGTTTAGTCTGCCCGATATTTGGGTTAAACACCGTTGTAACTAACACGTCACATGTCGATCATTCGATCGTTAATGGTGTTATTTTGAGTTACAACCGATACCTAATTGACGTTTGGTTAGTCTTCTGAAATCGTATTTAGGTTATGACTAGCGTTTTGTCTGTGAATGTGGTTCAGTGTTCATTAATAGGAAGAAACCACCATAATTGTCAGACAATGCAGCATCAATCAACTTTCAAATCTTAAATTATAATAGTCTCACGAATATTAATTCTTATTATTATAGGAAGTCATGGGGAGAGGCCTTTGCCCAGCAGTGGGATGACGCAGGCTAACGGTATCGGTATCAGTAATATTCTCTCGAACCAATTTAGCCAAGCATTTATTTTTCAAGCGTTCAAAGTGTTTGACAAACACACTCTGTTCCTTCAAACTATAGTCCGATGGGACTGCATTTAGGGAATGCAATTTTGGTATACTGAAATCGTTTAATACCGAGATCTCGCACCAATTTGGCAAGATTAATCTCGCACACAAAGTCATGCGCGATCTCGCAAGATTTGCAAGATTACACAGCGACTCATCCCATGATCTAGGGTCCCAGGGGTGCGGTAGTCGAGAAATATATTATATTATATACTGTGTGTCGTCGTTTTCCGATAACGACCGATAAACTGCTAAAAATCGGTTGAAGGATTTAGAGTAGGTACTAGAAAAATATGTGTGAAAATTACAAGTAAAATAAAAATGAGTTTTCAACACAATCATAAATGGTTTTGGGAAATAATCTTCTTCCGTATAATAGACAGCAGAGACGTATAAGCACTAGTTACACAAGATCAGCTTCGGCTCAATCCAAGCTGTTTAGGTTTGTGGTTTAAGTCACTCCATACAACACACGCTGATAAGCATCGCTTCTGCTCGGGCTCAGCTGATAAACAGGAAGGACCAAGCCTACGGCTGGCCAAGAACGCCCCTCAGGCGTCAACGGCTCGAGGGTGTTAGCCGATCAAGTTGTGGCTTAGATACGTTTAGTTAACGCTTGGTTAACGACAATCCGATGAGTTCAGGTGATTCCTATCCCGAGCGCCATACTAAGGTGTCAACATCTATGAAGTCTATTTATATATAGTGTTCAATTTATAGGTATTTGTTAAGATAGTCACATTTAATTATACCTAAACAGTGAGACGTTCCAAAAACTGAGCACTGAGCACGATAAAAAAATACTCAACACTCAACTGCACCCCCACATAAAAAGCGACAATCACTTAGCCACAAGACACACATAAGGTTCTAAACTATACCTGATTACAGTCTTTTCTCGGGCAGGGTACCATATGGTAAATGTGGCTCACCGGACTCAGTGGGGTCGGGATGCTGGCCGAGCGGAGCATGCTCAGCTTGCGTCTCTGCTCCGACGACAGCGATGCTCGTCGGCTCCTGTCAATCCCATAGCTTGGCTCATCAGCAGAGTCCACACTCGCGGTCCGGATAAGGTACGGACGAAACATTGTATAGTGGTTATTAGAGAAGGTTGTTATTGGTGATTGTTGATTGACCGGTGATTCTGATTAGCTGCGTAAATAAAGTATTGTTTTAATACTTTCGTCATGTTTGTTGTGTGTGATTATCATGTTAAGTTATGAATAAAGTTGAAACCAGAAAGAAGGGAATGAGATCATGGGCGTACCCAACATTTTCTAAGGGGTGGGGCAGAAGTAAATAAACTAAGTAGTAGGAAATTAAAAATGCTTTTTATTTACTGACTGATACGTTTTATTGGCTGCACTACACGGTTCTGACCGATAAGACGGTTTTCTATCATTATCTTAACCAAGTTTTTATTTTAATGTGAAAAATTTTAAAGTACCCAAATAAGTATTTAATTTTGTCATTATATTAATTTTGCCAAAAAATTCTTAGCTTCGGTACAGAGAGCAGGGTGGGGCAAGCGCCCCACCCTACCCCACCGTCGGTACGCCCATGAATGAGATGATGCGACATACCTAAGAGCACCTATTCGTTTATTCATTGCAATGCTACTCATAACTGTAACTTCGATGATTTAACATTAATAAAAACAACATTGAATGGTTTTTCAATATCCGTTAGAACTTTTAAAAGTAATATAATTATCGAGTTCAGAATATTCAGAAGGCAATTACGATACTGACTGAATTCAAAATTAATTATTGGCTTCTGACATCAGATCACTTAATAGCTAACTATGTGTTAACCTACTACAATAGGGACGCTTCCATGGGCAGTGTTGTGGAACAGGCATAAACTGCGAAAGTAATTAACTCCCCTAAGAGATATTGTAACATAATACAGGCTTTCGGGAATTCATACTTTAAAATAATGCTTATACGTGGTATTTATTATATTTGGCGGATTTCATGGCTAGGCTTGATAAAATTTTCGGAAGCAGATTTTTGAAGGCCGATTCTCGTACTTAAGAAACAATCAAATTAATGTCACATTCTTCTTTAACGAAAATCAATATCAAAACTGTAGGGAAATAGAGGTCTTTTTACTAAGCGTGAGGCCGAGAAAGAACCTTCTGAAAAACACGGGAATTACCCTTTTTTTTCGGATAGGTAATCATCAAATAACTAGGAGTGGGAGTGTCAGACTTTTACTGACTAAAATCCATCCATTTGTGCTTTGTGTTCCAGGGCCGCGGTATCTCTTTCGAACAGTCCCGAAGCCCAACAGGTGTCATTCACACCTGAAATCTGATGGTTATGTAAAAGAGTAGCAATGGAGTTTCCTGTCCGTTCTTCTCTATTATGGAGATCTAAGCTTTGAAATGGGCAACTACATTACTTTCACAGTTGTGATTGGGACTTTTGGTTCTATTTTTATTTATTTTTTCGTGTTTTTGACAATTCATAAGTGCCTATAGCTAGCTTACTTGAAATAAATGCTTCGATTTTGATTCTGAGAACTTTGGTAACCCAGTGCTTCATTTCTTCCAGAAGATGTGGAACTGAATGACATGATGGAAAATGACCTAAGAGCCTAGACATAGTGACTTTCTATCAGCAATAAAGCTGATGGAAAGCGAAAAAAAAATGAGTTTTTTTTTTTTGCTACCGAAAAGATTAATTCAATTCGAAAGTCGTTATATAAATACGAAACGCTTTGAAAGCGATTGATAGGCAAGGCCCTCTTGTCAGCTCAAAATAAAATGCTTAATTGATTTGATTAATAGTGCAGGAGTACAAACCGTAAAATGTAACGAAACAAAAATAAACAAATGAAATCTTTTCAATGTCAGTCGAAAATTGTTAAAACTAAACGTACTAAGATTTTCAGATGTACAAAACATAATTTGTATTTATGTATCTTTTAAACAACACAATGAAGCAAAGCTTTTTGTATTTAAAATACTGTTTTGACTCAAAATAATCAAATCAAGGCCAAAGGTGTAATATGAAAGTGGTGATAAATATGATTAGAGTGGTTTACGAGAATTCTACATGATTCTGCAATGAGGTTATGTGGATATATTATGTATTAAGACATTAATGTTTTATATATAATGGTCTTGTTTTAAATTAATGTGCTCACGTTGACATATAGGTAAGCGAGTGAAGGATTAATTAGTCACATCATTATTTATTGATTTGTCACATATTGTTTAAGGTAGGTACTCCAATGTTTTGGCACAGCGCATGATAATTAATTAATGAGCGAGGTCGATGGTTGTTTACGAAAAGTTTTAAGTTTGCATTGGATGGTTGATGAGACTGTTTGTTAATTCCTGTAATTCTTGTGTTTTAATAAATTTCATTAGTAAACCTACACGTAATTTTTGGTACTAAATATTAAAAAAAAAATTAAGTAAACATAATTGTAACAGCCAATTATCGATGATCATTAAAATCATCTCTCCACAAACAAATCACCTTTTCCTTTCCATTCTTTCGCTTCTTTCCATTTTGAACTAAAAAAACCGATTCCAATCACTTGTAACACCTATACGAACATTATAATTGTCACTGCTACACTGGTTTATTTTAGGATTGAAAACAGGACTATAAAAAACAAATGAATGTCGGCGTTTGACACGCGCGTTCTAGCGGTCGGACCGCACGGCAGCCGCTCGGCGGGAATCGAGAGATGAACTGAACCAAAGTGTTTCGGTGTGAGACAGATCTGCGTGTGTTGATCGGTCGCCAAAACGTTGCACAATTATCTATCTGACATTTAAAATTGGATCAGACGGTGCGTAGACTGTTACGGGAGACGGGACGGCGGCAAGAGTCCTGATTATATTTTAGGGGGAAGAAAATAGGTTTATTTGCACAGTACTGAATTATTGATCCCTTATTATGATTTAATAACATAACTTGTAACCCCCGAAGTGTTAGGCAGAGGTGTATTGTATAGTGCTCCCACACTTCGCCAGTCATCCTTAGGTCTCATAATTATGTGGGGGGCGAACCTAATTAAATGAAATGTTTTTTTTGTTGTTTTTTTTTATTATTCTCCATTTTACTGAAAATCTAAAGAAGGACTGCATCATTTAATAGAACAAATAGAATTAAAAGGATCGGAGGAAGGTTGTCTGGAAATATCAGGTAAAAAATCTGCCAACTTGAAGAAGAAAAACACTAAAATGGCGGCGCATTTTTTTTCTGAATAGCCTGTACCTTGGTAGTTTCAGGATTCTATATTGACACTTAATAATCAGTTTTAAGTATCGATTGCACACTTCTTATTTCAATGCTGCAAGTCTACAAACAACTATTCTATTACTTCACTACAAAGTACCTATCCATGGTTTAGTGTTTATCTTGAGCGCAGTATCTAACATTTAATTGGTGCTATTACGAACTATTATCGCTTAATAGCCAGTAGGTGATGACTGAGGTAAGATAGCAGGCTCTTAGTAATGCTGCATAACCTATAAAGATTTTATCGTGTGTTAAATTTATGAATTGGTATTGTAATATTATCATTAACACTAGAAACGGGATATTTACCATGTTTACTTTTTTTTTTAATATCGGGAACTCGAAACAAACAGTAAATATGATAAATATTCCGTTTCTAGTGTTCATGATAATATTACATAATAAAAATAAAATAAAAATAATATGCATAATATAAATCGTATTACTAACAATGTGAAATGATTTTATTAAACATTTGAACAGAACACAACACTCAAGGAATGTCAAAGCCCATTTATTCTGACTAGACCACCCATCATTACAAAAATACAAAAACATTTCCTACTTTCTACATCCATTACCGAACTCCACATAACGTTACAAAAATAAAAGAAAAAAAAAATAGTTTGGCTCAAAGACAAGAGCCGAGCTCCCGGGCTATCACAGTTTGTTGACATCTTTGTATTTGTGTTATTATATTTGTATTTTTGTCAGTCTAAATACAGAGCCGTTTGATATAATGTATGGTTTAAAGGAACATCATGCTTACACACGTAACTTCAAAGAGTAAGTGAATAGGTAGGTGGGTATTTTAAAAGAGAAGGCAAAGGTTAGTTGTTGTTGATATTTGAGACGTGATATCTTTCTTTACGTTGTCAGCTCATGTTATGATGTTCTTTTGTGTTCAAAGGTGTTCTATCTTTGCAGTTTGAAGAGAATTTTTGAATACCCTAGGGCATTTTCCTGAGGCTTTTAAATGTAATGTAACGTTCCTACAAGTGTTCGTGTTTAACACAGTGTTCGAAGTACTGCTCCCGGCGAGTGGGCACCTGTAACTAGCACTACCTAAATGCAAACAATAATAACGTTCCTCCTTTAGTTATTTTTCTTTCATATAATATACTTTTTTTACATTATATTGGGTGACTGGTAATTAGTGACCGATACTTAAACACTTGATTGTGCTCATGATAACAAACAACTTTCCCAAAGAAACATTTATTTTTCATACATTTATTTTAATCACAATAACACGGCATACGGCACGTGGCGGCCGGCCTGTGGCGCGGGTGCCGCTTATGGAGCGGGCTTACGAGCCGCGCGGGTGCTTTGCCGACCCACTGTACCACGGTACCATTGTAATGAGACAAAACGACGTCACGCGGCTAACAGCTGATAGGTAACAGGCGCGCGAGCGCGAATTTCATACGGCTGTTGTGTTATTGGGATAAAAGTGAACGAGTAGGTATAAAAAACTGTTTCTTTGGGAAAGTTGTTTCTTGTCATGAGTACAATCACGTGTTTAAGTATCATCGGTCACTAATTACCAGTCACCCTATATAATTTTTATTATACAAAATAGTAGCTCACCAGCATTGGAAGCATGGTCCATTCCCAATTCTTAGTCTTTGTCAACATAGCTAATATCCCAAATTACACCGGCAATGATCTATTCGACGCAGACGCACCTAACTAAAATCGAAATTACACTCCTGTCGTAAATCATCCTGTCGATAAAGATCAACTGTTTACAACGAGCCCAAATTGTTTATCGATAATTTTATCGCAAACATTGGCAACACTAGACAAACACTTTGATTCTGATCGTATTGTATATTAAACATTTTGTGGTTGTACTAAGACATGATGAGGATGAACCTGGCACAAGAACATGGAGCTTGGCACAACCCAGCTCCCAGCACTGGATGAAGCCGCACTTTGATGATGTTGATGATGAAAATATTATTCACACATCATCATCTCATCTGCCTAGCCTTTTCCCAACTATAATGGGGTCGGCTTCCAGTCTAACCGGATGCAGCTGAAGACCAGTATTTTACACGGAGCGACTGCCTATCTGACCTCCACAACCCAGTTAGTACTGGCTAATACGATACCCCTTGTTAAGACTGATTGTCAGACTTTTTGGGCCACTGACTACCTGTAACGACAGTCAAAGATCTACAAATGACAGCCGGAACCAACGGCTTTACGTGCTTTCCGAGACACGGAGGAAACTCGGTATGTAATGGGTGGTCACAGGTCACCCAACCACACACCAACCTAGGCAAGCACGGCTTAACCTAATGATCGACCCGAGCAGCTGTTATTATTTAGCCACGAGCTCCTCCGTTCCAATAGACAGCACGTTGGATATGGATCTAGCTAACGCTAACAACTGTCAAAGATCTTTTCGAAGCCCAGAAGGGTATCAGAATGATAAGGGTCACCCATCCACAAATCAACCGAGGCAAGCGTTGCTTAACCTTGATGATTGACCCGTGCGACGGTTATTATTTACCCACGAGCCCCTAAAAAGTAGAACAGGCCATGTACCAAAAATATTTTGCGGAAAGTATGTTACATTTACATAGGATGTCCTGTTTTCCACAAAAACATAAAACTTATTCTAAGATGACATATTACTCTAGTGATTTATTATTCATGCCAATTGAATAAGATTTTTGAGAAACTCCCACGATCCTTATGATTTCAGCTCAGTGTAAAAATAGACTTATAAATTGGGTAATTCTGTTTTATATTTAGACTGCCTGGGGCTTTGGTAATTCGGGATTTGAAGGGACTTATGAATTGGGTTCTTATGCTAATATGAAATGGCCATGACCGACCGTGGATCATAGTTTCTATCTACGACTCACGGTCATGGCCGGTCCCTATACAATATTATAGTACTACTCTGTGACCGTTTTACAAATGAGTGACGTAGTTATAAGGTCATTGAATATTTTCATAATATACGTAATATATTTCTTATGAAGCCTGCTCCCAGAAATAAGGTGGATTGGGTTAGTTATCCATTAATATCTGTTCATTGATATTGATACCAGACCATTGTGCGTAATTACCAAGACGATTACTGTCTTTGATAATTATCCACGCTGGTTCTTATCTTGATCTAATATAATTTCTAAATTATGATGTTTAGGAAAGACATTTATAATTACTAATTGTTTTTTTTCTTTTGTTTTAACACAAAATGTATCAAAAATTCTGTTTGTTGATTAATTAAACACAAGGTTTGTGACCTTTTTTTATGTTGACACTTTAAAGCATTTGGGTGGAACCATAGAGAATATAACCTCTTTGGGTGGAACGCGTGGAAGCGCAAAATCGCATTCTGATGTGCGTGAATTTTATTAATTATAGTTCTATGATTTTTGTTATTATCAAGATAATATTATCAATGTTAATTATGTACTATGACACGACGTATAAAAAACTTAGAAGCCAGCTGTTTTATATCTTGTAACCTGGTTAGCTTCCACGAGCGGCCCTTAACAAAGTAATTAAATCGCCGATAACTTAATTATTACCAAGATGAACGTAGGCGGTGGAGCGAACCTATAACATCATAGATATCTATACCTGTGATATTCTAAAGCTTCAGTCCATAAAGAGTAAGTAGGCTGCTATAAGCATTGACCGGTGTAAACTGTAAAAACTTTTTTGCAAAAAATAAAACCAACTTCAAGAACACAAAAAAGTGAATAATGACTTCAGCAAAAATAGCTTCAGAAGTAGATGACTTTTGTTTGTTTGGTATAGTTTTTATGTCACCGACTTTTATTTTTCCATTTTTAGGCGCGAAGTACACAGAAACGGCGTAAGGTGAAGGCGCGGCGCAGGCATGATGCCACTTCAAAACGCTTACATACAAAATGTACGTAGGCGACACGTCGTGATTTACAGTCAAGCGGCGCGGCGCAGGCAAGCCGTTCTTTGGTTTCCTTATAAATTTCACGCCTGTGCTGCGCCTGCGCCGTACCGTCACCTTACGCCATTTTTGTGTAATTCGCGCCTTAGTTGTAATATCCTATACAAATTTTTGCTATGCATTTATTTTGTATATATTAATGCATTGTTACCAATACATTTCATGGTAATAGGCTTATCCCCAATCAAATGGAACTTAACATACCTAACTGTTGAAATCTGGTTGTACTGTACACATGCATACCCTCTCAGAGCATACAGTACTTTTTAAGAAATCAGTATGTAGCAACCTACCTATTAATACAGCTGCTATCACAGAAATTTAAACAAATAGACATTTGGATGTCTGTGATTATTGTCCAGAATTTACGATTATACATCTATCAGACGTTTCATTAATGACTTGTGATAAAATAGTGCACTGTTCTGTGTATCTGTTGTTGAGCGAATAATCTGGCGTTATGCATCAATATGTGGGAAACTAATGTGAGCACTTAATAAAACTGACTTACTATGTAATTTGCTGAATATTTTGAGATATTTATGGGTGAGATATTGGGTCTGAACTTAAAACCAAGTTTTTGGATTAGGTTCTAAAATACTTAGTTTTTTTTTTTTATTGTGGTCATTATATTCAATAAAAAAATATATAAACAGGTAAAATTTGTTTGTAAATTTGTATGTAGGGGGTAATCTCCGGAACGAATGATCCAAATCTAAAAATTTTTTCACTGGCAGAAAGCTACATTATTCGTGGGCCATAAATTATATTTATATCATGTATATTAGCCGAGTATTTACGGACGAAGTCGCGGGCGAGGTACTAGTATTCCATAAAAAAAACTATGTATTTATGAAACTTCCATCCTACGATCTAATGATATAATACTGTTATTTGAAAATAATTTAAGTATCTTGATCCACCGCTTTCAAATATATCTACGAAAAAATATATAAACGGGCACTACATACTTAAATAGTTAACTTTCGCTGGCTTATCTAAATTATTTTGATTAATTTTCCACAGATCTATCAATCAAAGAATAAACAACTACAAAACAAAAAATACAAATTACACATAACAATATTTGTCAAACTTTTCTCATTCTATATAAAGGCAAACAATTAAAAACTCACTCTTTCAATATACGGCCGTCGTCTTCGAAAAAAGTCAGAAATTCCACACAAATACATTGTTCGCACTATCACATCAAATTAACAACTAAAGCTATTTATCTACGTATTGTTTTAACAAAAATATAACGAAATCTTTCTGAGGGTAATGCACCAAACTGAATGACATTGTGGACGATAGCGCCGCGTGTTCTTAATAACTATAAGAATTACTGAGACTGCACAGGATGTGGTCAATAGTTGAAACTAGATTTTTACTATCGATTGGATCATGGGTAAATCGAGATTTAATATAAAACTTTTGTTATTATCCTGGTTTGGCAACGATGCAGTTTTAGTGACTGTGTGTGAATTTTGTTAAGATGACAGAGTGGGTTCCCAGCGAGTCACATACAATCGTGTCACAGTGTGACTCGTTGTCAACCCTCCTTAAAAAAAAGGTTGCAAAGAGTTTGCAATTTCATTATTCCGGTTCAGTTACACTGTGACCCGTATGTGACTCGATGAGAAAAATAACCCCAACGAGTCACACTATAGCAGAGGTTGTAGAACATATTATTATGAATAGGGAAACTAGGGTTTTGGCAGTCCGATGTAACATGTTGGCCCACAGGTTTGCACGTTGCCGTTATTTTAACGTTTTGCCAAGTCTTTTACACGAGCAGCCTGTGGACCAATTATACTAAGCAGACCATCATCAGCGCCATACGGTTCCGATACAATAATTGATCTAGAATGTTGATGGGGCTCACATCGACGACTTTCGCGCCATCGTTAGAAAGAAATCTGCGTCGCCGTCGTTGCTCTGCAGAATACGGGCCAGCTACGACTCCATCCTGAAGACTATAGCAGGGAGGTACGACCCCCCTATATGGGGCTATGGTTCCTACATAAGTACCTCGAACAAACAAGCTTGTGTCTAAATAACTAAGAATATCTTGCTAACATCATTTATAAGTTTCTTTTACTAACCTTTTATGGATGTTGCTTGTCCGAAATAAAAGTTATTTTATTTTTTACTAGCGGCCCGTCCCGGCTTCGCACAGGTGGTCATAAATATAGCCTATGTTATTCAGGCTGAATGTAGCTTTCTAATGGTGAAAAAAAAAAAAATCGGCACAGTAGTGTTTGACAAATCTTTCCTCTTTATAAAATTAGTGTAGATTTAGACTCTTTCGTTTCATGTTACAGTTATTTAGAGGTGCTAGATCACCAGCATCACTTGATATAAAACAGGGCTACAAAACTGACACCCGCTGTACAACGCGTTAGTTAAAACCGCTTCGATCCTGCAGGAACCGAACACTATTAATTGTTAGTACTCCGTCCCACTTGGGCGCGTTGGACGTGGCGACACTAGCGGCCAATAACGAACCGTTTGTTTTATTGAAGTAATAGATATCATTTTAAACCATGAACATTTGTGGGTAGTACAGGATTTTCTTCAATTATCATTTATTCCTGATGCCTATTAGGTAACAAATACCGTACCTATTAGGTATAGGATTATAAAAAAGGGATACTTATTATTTGATCCTCTAAAATCTAATTGACCTATTGTAAATGAGCACTTTTAAAAATAAATTATATATTTTTTTATGTTTAATATTTATATTAATTATTGCGTCTATATTCGTTGATCTACTATAAGTTATAAATGAACTGCATTCAAGGTAACATGATATTTATGTTTTGATATACCTTACTCAATTAATATTTGGTATACAAAAATAATATTTGATCCTCTTTTTTAGTTATTGGTCTTTTTGGCAAGAGCGAGCGAAGCGAGCTCGGGACTTGTTGCACCCCGACTCTGGAGAGGTTAGGTTAGTCAACGACCAGTGGTCCACATTAGCCTTAAATCGAAACATTTGGAAGTTATGGGGAGAGGCCTTTAACCAGTAGTGGGATCACACAGGCTAACAGTAATAGGTAAGGTACATACCGTAGTGCAACCACTAGTCTTGAAGTTAGAAGAAAGATTATGATTGTGACAGATTTTATTGTATTATTATATCATTTATATATGTCTCATGGCAGGGAATCGATGCGTTCCAACCCAAATAGCACCTAAAAAGCTTTTAGGTTTACAGCCATGCAATAAAAACGAAAAAGATGTCACTCGCCTCGATTCGGTTTGGACTTCGGACTCAACACCGCGTCGGGCTATTCGCTTTTATTGGATGGACATAGGTAAAGCTCTTTCTAGCCGGATGAAGCCGATTTTTTTTGGAAAACGGTAATGCGGCCGTTATTCGTGGATGCATATAGGTAAACATAAATTGGATGTAACTAAACTAATATGCTCGCAACTCAGAAATCCATGAGCACCTGGAAATCCCAACGATCCTAGTGGAGGCGAAGCGCTACCTAGAGAAATACAAGGATAGATTAAAGAACCATCCAAATCCCCTTTCACATTCACTATTGATGCCAAATCATGCTAAGAGACTCAAGAAAGCTGATATTGTGCTGCCTAATTAAGTAGAATTTGGACACTGGTCCTAATTCTGTAAAAATGTGATGCATCTTTCCACACATCTGATCATAGTCAGGGATGACTGATAGAAGATGAGAAGACAAAAAAAAACTAAACGAATGGCATCCAATAAATACCTACCTACCAACAACGAACGAACCTGCAACTCACATCATGAAACAAGGTACAAAGTAATGTATGTAACTAGGTACCTTCTTGTGTCTTCACACCTGTTGGCATTCATTAATTCTGATACATTTGGCAGTCGAAGAGCAGTAACATTTTACCGGCTCATTACTTAAATTATTATTCATCTTTCAGCGACTAGTGAACACTGATGTTCAGTTTGAGTGTAACTGGCGCGGAAGAGATGAATTTATTTCCCGTTTTCTAAATGTTAACTGGAAATTTCAACTGTAATAAAATGCAGTACTTGTCAGTTTTCATACATAAATATCATTCCCCCTGCCATATTCCCCGAAAGTTTTAGGTAGAGTTATTTGCAATACACCCATGTCACCCACCTTTCACAGCTGGGCCGAGCATATTGCCATCAAGTCTTTGGACCCCTACTGTAAAATTCCTGATGAATAACCTAATAACACTATGCCTGACCTGGGAAACGAACCGAGGGTCTCCTGTATGCCTGCTCAATTTACAGTTAGCCTATAAAGGCATTTTAAAACTGTATGTGCGAATTATATCTATATTGCTCAGCTGCTCGCCTTTCAGTCCCAGATGATTCATAGAATGAATGAGTGGAGCAGGTTTCCTACACCGTAATTGTTAACTGCTACTGATTTATTTGTTCACGTAACAGTGACGTTGATGAGTATTGCCAGAAATAACAGGCCGTTAGCTGATGGTGACCAGCATTGTGAGAACTAGCTCCTGTTCGTCTATCACTAAAAGCGTTTACCCACATTTATCATGAGTTTGCTGTGTATTGCGAACTGATCAAGATACCATAATAGTTGTAATACGTAATACGGTAAACGGAAATGAAAATATTATAATTTTCAAGGAGTCGAAAAGAATCTTTCCAAACGTAATAACTGAAAAATGGGAGTAAAGTGACACCGTCCTATTGGTAAAAATTAGTTGTCATTCTAATACAAAGAGCTGTAAGATATTGAAGAGAAACTATCACAAGGCATGTCTCATTGACTCAGAGACACTTTATGTCAAAATTAACTTTTACCGTCTGCCCCGTTGGTGATGGGGTGGATTCGATTCCCGGGTCGGGCAAAATGTTATTGGGGTTTGCCATCAGGCATTTCTCAGTAGCAGCCACAAAGTCAGGGTTTGTGCCCCGTTGATGGCAATAGGCTCACCCCCTATTACATAGGACTTAAAACATAACTGGCGAAATGTGGGTGTGCCTCTGCCAAACCCTTCGGGGATTACAGGCGTGATGTTATGTATGTAACTTGTACCGATCAACCAGATGACTCTTGCCTTTGCTCGATTTTGTTCGCTCTGTATCTGCTGTCATAATTATATTTAAACTAGCTTTTGCCCGCGGCTTCGCTCGCTTTAACTTAGAATGTGACAATCAATTCGGGTTGTACCTGCTTGTAATAATATAATTCAATCATGATTCGAAAGACACGTGGCGCCATCTATTTTCATAAGAACATTATTGTTGTTTTTCTCGGGAACAGTACTTTTTTTCGGAATGAAAGGTATGTCCGTTTCTGTACACCTGACAATGTATTTGCAAAATTTCAGGATCATCCGTTCAGTAGTTTAGGCGTGAAAAGGTAACAAACTTGACAAACTTACTTTCGCATTTATAATATTAGTAAGGAAGTAAGGATTAAATGTCCTTGTCCATATAGAGTAACAAGTTATGTAATTTTTAATTAAATTATAGAAGGCATAGGCGAACCGGTTCAGAAAAAAAAAACTGGTTTGTCAAGTCCTACAAACATCATAAGCGATAACATCGCCCCTTGGTCAACATGCGTTCATATTTACCGTGTATTTTGTTTTTATTCTTATATTTAAATCAAGTTTCGCTTTTACCAGTAAATACAAAAGTTAAAACTAATCCTGATACAGGAAATACAATTGTGATGAATAATACCGAAGCTGCTGTCGAAGAAACAGTATTGAAGGATGGATATAACATTATTTTGGAGTACAAAAGTGACAATCATATGGCAACAGCGAATACCCCTCATAACGTGTTCAAGCGATCAAGAAATCCACAAAGTAATGAGATTATTAAAGCAGGATGTCCCAAAGGAACAGTCAGGGTTGGATCGTCTTGTGTACCCGTTGACAATTAATGCACACTCATCACTATCTGCTCAACTATCTAACAGTCTTACCGTATGCAACTGAATACGAGCATGTTACTTAAACGATTGCTTATCTGAATTCCCTTACCCTGTTACTGGGTTTCACAATTTAGACGAAGACATCGGGACAACACTTATAATAAATTAGTACAAATCTTGAATACTCCAATGATATGTATGAAAACTACATCAGGCAGGTAACCTCGAAGGATATGGCAGAAGTGTATATATAATACTGAACAACATGACGGTTGATGAAGAAATTGTTCTATGTGGAGCAGACGTAATATGGCCTTCGTTTTGATTTATTTTATTGAAGTAGTTGCGTCTTTACCAGTATCTGCAAACCAGTTAAGAATCCTAACCAGAAAGGAAGTGAAGAATCTCGTCTCTTCGTCTTCGTCTCGCATCCATTGGATCCCCGCAACCTTCACCCGGTCATCGGTCCACCTAGTGGGAGGCCTTCTAACGTAATGTCTTCCTCTTCGCGATCGCCACTCCAGAACTTTTCGGCCCCATCGACCATCCGTGGAGAATCATATACCTAAATAAATGAAACCTTTCATTTTGGGGGTCTTTATGTTTATAATAGATTGGTAAAAGTAGATTTTAATTTTAGTTAATTTTCATGAGTATAATTAATCTTTTTTACTGATGTTCCATATAGCTGAGTTAGATGTAGTTTAATTTTGCAAAAGACTTGTTACTTGTGTGTCTGGTGCCCAGAGTGCGGGGCAGCGCGAACACCATTCTGGCGATGATCGCCAACAGATGCCTGTATTGCCCTTATATCCGGCAATGCTGTAGCAGACATATTGCTACGTTGTGAGTGTTCGTTTTTGTCTGTGCTTGTTATCCTGTCTGTATCCTTTTATGTATCTTTTACTTGAATTAAAGTTTTTTTTTTTTAAATTAATGCTTGGTTTTCAAATGTGGGACGATTGTTTTCTTTTAACCAACAGAATATTACTTCACGGTGGAAAACCATTGGTGTATTCTGAGGTATACAAGTATATCCTTTTGAATGAAATTCGGTCCCGGCGGCAAATCTTTTTTGAGATTTTCGAAGTACGCAGGATTTTATTACACTTAAGTCACCATAGATGAACTCTCTGTTTTTTTAAACTTTCATAGTCCGATAGGACCAAAACAATGACCAATATAAACAGGGAGAGATCAGGTGCAGGTACGACTGCTTTCTGACGGACGCGAATACACAACATTTACTTTGAAACAATAAATCCAAATAATTTATTTGGCTCATGTGGACGGAGAGTTTAGTCTTCTTTGAAAGAAGATTGAATATCAGAGATCTGGTGTTAATGAACTTTGGCTGGTAGGTAATGATAGTCTGTCCTACTATTTAGGTATTGAAGAATGCTGATTAGGTAATTATATTGTAAATAGTCGTGATAAGTGTGTCTTAAAGTGCAGTTTACTGATATCAGTGTTGGGTCACACACAGTATCGTAACTTTTATTATAGGTAATTATGTCAGTCTTGAGTTATCTTATAACCGCTGCTCTCAAAAACGACGAAGAAAAACATCGTGAGGAAACCTGCGTGCCCTAGAAAAGAAATAAAATCATGTCTGACCCGTATTGGGTCCGCGCGGTGGATAACGACCCACACACAGAGCAGACCCTCTCACAGAGTGCGGATGGTTGTGTCCCAACCGTGGGAACATTATAGGCTGATAATGTAGGTGTAACATAATAAACGCAAGACATCTCTTGTGTGACGTAGACCATGAAACTGGACAACTTTCTCTGTTCTATGTTAAGGGTTTAATCAACCGCAAACTTCCCGGTCTTCTCAGGACATCCGCAAGGGATCTTGGTGTTCAGGAGTCTCCTCGAGGAGTACGTGCGCTACCGTTTCCGTTACCTGGATAACTTTTGTCTTATGACTTTTGGATATTCTTAACTTTTTTTTAGTTTGTTCATACATTTTGATCAGGTGATCGCGCCAATTCCTATAGAATGTCCATTTTTTTTTTCTAATTTCAAGTATTCGTAGAACAAAAGCTGTTCAGTTTCATAGTCTGACACCACACGAGTGGTCTTGAGTTTAATTAGTTACACCTTGTGTTGTACAGGACTAGTTTCTGCTTCCTTCTTGTCCAGTGCTTTCTAAACTATAAATACTCCAGCTAGATTATAAACTGATTATAAATGTTACAGCACCATGCTGAGATAGGGGCCTTTTGGCCTCGCACAGGACCGGTATTTTTTTTTTTCTCAAGTTTACTTTTTATATAATTTTGTTTTACTGTTAATTTAACCTTTTTTTTTTTTTGTTTTGTCCTGTGTGTACTAATAAACATTTTTTCTTTCTTTCTAAACGGATCTGCAACCATATTTTATTTTCTTAGAGATTTCAAGGAAAACAAATAAAAATTAAAAAAAAAGAACCTACAACAAACACGTTGTGTCCCTAAAAATATGTAGAACAAGGCCCCATGAAACCATACTAGGAGCCCCACCACACATTTACACTCGGAGCTGAAAGCTTATCCAATATTTCATCATTATAAAACTTGTGTCACCACCGCAATCTCAACCAAAAGTATCGATTTATTACATTGCACAAAACTGTAAGAACTTCCTACATAAAATTGCTAACATTGAATTACGCATTTCTCAATCAAATTTTGTTATGAACTCGCGTCCTAAACTCCTAACCTACGCGATAGGTCGCACCACGATCGCTTCTCTATGGACGTGACCTTACAGCTGTTATGTTTTATTTGAACTTGGAACGTTAAGTCGAGGATCCGTTACTTTACTTAGTGCAAAAAACCACAATCCAAGGTGTGGTGCTCATGATTTAAAAATGGTGTCTATTCACCAAAAAACTAAACTACTCAATATAAGCCACATTTTTGTTCACGCTACATTTAGCGTTTCATTTTTTATTATTCTGACTTCCATTAACTTAGACAAGTTGTATATTGATCTCAAATTGGCTAATTTCAACCGAAAAATGCTGATGTTACGACCAATTTTTTTCAGCTAAATGATCTCCGAAAAAGAATCTTCTACGGGCTTTGTCGGGTTGCTTGGGGTCTTCGTCTTTTAGGGGGACATAGTTACTGCTGCAGTAGACCCGGACTTGGCCCCTGAGCTCGTGGTGCGGCTTTGCCTTGATGACTGCCATAAAGTGCCTGTAGCCGGCGCCCCCTCTCAGCAGCACGGGAATTGCTTCTGAAGATTCTATCGCTATGTGTGAGATCTGGAGGAATAAAGAAGATTGGATGACTTCGACATATAGAAATTTTTAAGCTATACATTTTATTGTAAACTACATTACAATCAAACTTATAAAATTGATTCGCGGTATTATTGCTAAGTTATGTTCTAATATAAACTTGATTGTTAGCTTTTCTCTGTGCATGAGCAAAAGAAAACAAAATGTTTACTAACGCCTGACGAATTCTAATGTATCGATATTTAAGTTTTGTTGCTATTTTCTACACGATAATGAATATTGATCAGCTTACTTGGAAATTGCTAAAAATAATGGATACTTCAATCAGCGGACAGAGACTTTTCAGCCAGTTTGGGTGAAAAATTCAAATTGGTATTTTGCCCTTTTGACTGTTAACTAGTACCTCTCAAGAGGAGGACCCTTGGCAGACCAATTTTTTTACGGTCAAGCAGTTACATAGCCACCAAAGCACCTATCATTATTTTCGAACAGTATAAGGACATTTTTGTGAGTTACAAAGACATACTCACCACGCAATCAAAGACTCCTTGGCACACGATCTGCTGGCCTTTCAGCATCGCTTCATGCTCGAACTTCTTTCTGAAGACCCTCGTATCATTCGTGTGCCTCAAGCCCTGGAAGATGTTCGTGTAAGAAGACCTCACTTGTAGCGGTGGATCAGTAGGTAGAGGCTGCGGATGAGCAGCCAATGCAGCAAAGTGGCCAGCTGGACTGAAAATTAAGTCTTTGTTAAGAAAAATTTGGCTCCGAACAGCTTAAATTAGGTGGGGGAAAAATAGAAGCAACCGGGGTGACGAATATTCAATCAAAACAGTTAAGATCTGTAGATAGTTGGGGCTGGTGGAACCCATTTTGAAATAAAAAGAAATTATACTTACAAAATTATGTTTTTTGATGTAGTCGCATACGCTGCCGGCTTTTTGGATATTTTAACAGCAAGCTTAGCACTCACTAAACGGACAAGTATTATATAACAGAGCACGGAAAATAAATCCATGGTTGTTCTCATAATAAATAATTCTTCATAACAATCTAAGAAAAATGAATCTTGCTGTTGCTATTGTTACGGCAATGAAGTCGGTTAAAAATATGAATTGATTGTAAAATATTGGCAGTCTGCGGTATTATATACGACCAATATGGCCCTGTGGTGTTTTACGAGTTTTTTACAGGTACCGCCTACGATTTTCCACCATATGGCAGTAATAAAATTTTCCGTCAAGGTCTTGAAAAACAATCTTCTTTAATGGATATTTTTTCAATTACCTTACAATTAATGCTACTTATCATCTCAACACGAGCGTAGATTTCGTTACGTAAATACAGACGCCAGCACATCAAGCTACCCAAAACTGTCAAATTTTCCCAATCAACCTTGAACCTAATGCTTTAGCAATAAAGTTGAAAATCGATTAAAGAAATTTGGTTTTCTTTTTGTTTGGTTTTATAGCAGCGGAAGTCATTAGATTACTGAAGAACTGCATCAGATGTACAATTTATATATTTTTTTAATAATAAATATAATAAGGAGGCTTTTTAAACGCGAAGACCCTCCACAACCGCGAGGTGTGCAGTCTCAGAGAATATTTTTTTAAAGCCGAGTTGGGTATGCACCGAGATGTGGTCGCAGTGGACAAGGGACTCACCCCGTTGTCCATGGCTCTAGAGAACTGGCGCCAACCTGTAGTAATTACTACCGATGACCGCAAGGAAGTATGGCAAGGCAAGGAGCTTCACGGACTCTTCTACCGGGCTCTCCATGGGCCTGATGTAGATTTTCTAGCGTCTGTGTCCTGGCTACGTTTCGGCGACCTCTTTGGGGAAACTGAAGGTTTTGTCTGTGCGATTATGGACGAAGTTATGTTGACGAATAACTACCGGAAATATATTATGAAGGACGGGACGGTTGACGTGTGTCGGACATGTCACCGTCCGGGTGAGTCCATTAGACATATTATTTCCGGTTGTTCTCGTCTAGCTAACGGCGAGTACTTACACAGGCAGAATTATTCACCAGCAACTTGCCTTGAAATATAAACTTGTGGAATCTGAGGTACCGTACTACAAGTATATGCCCGACCCAGTTCTCGAGAAAGACCATGTCACGCTGTACTAGGATCGGTCTATCATTACTGACAGGACTATTGTCACCAATAAACCTGACATAGTGGTGATAGACCGATCAGCACGCCGCGTAATGATAGTCGATGTTACCATCCCGCATGACGAGAACCTCGTGAAAGCTGAGAAAGAGAAACAAATAAAATATCTTGACTTGGTACACGAGGTTGTCGACATGTGGAATGTGAACTCGGCTATCATTGTGCCGATTGTCGTGACGGCCAATGGCCTTATGGCCAAGAGCCTCGACGACCATCTTTCGAGGCTCTCCTTAGGCGGTTGGATCAAGGGCCTGATTCAGAAGGCAGTACTCTTCGATACGGCTCGCATTGTGAGGAGGTTCCTGTCTCTGGAACCCTAACCACCGGTAGCTTGGACCCTGCACCCGACACCAGCGGACTACTATTTATTATATTTTTAAATGTTTTTTATATATTTTTTTGTATGGGAATTTAAAAAAATGTAAATTATGTGTATAGTAAATAAGTAAAGGAAATAATAAATAATAAAATTTGTAATAATAAAGCGGAATGCCGAATCCTGAACCCAATATAGTTTGAAAAAAAATTTAAAAGGCTAGGTAGATGTTGATATCTTATTTATTTCCCTTTCTTCTTTATTTAACGTGTGGTTAGTGCCTAACCTAGTTTAGTTCAGTTTAGTGTCATAGTTTTCATGCCGCCCATGGGTCTCTGACTTGGCTTATTTATATTTTCCTTTGAAATGAGAATATAGACAGACAGAGAAGAATATGACAACGGACCGTTTTCTTCTATTTTCCCCTTTCGACCGTTAAACGGGTATCTGTGAAAAAGCATCAGTTACCAATTTCAAAAGAAATCTTAGTCTTAAAATTCGATATTTTAGAAATAATTGCAGAAAATAGGAAATCTTCAAAAAATAGTTGAAATTTGCATTACATCGACAATAATGAACAACGAAACAGACCAAATTGGCGTTTAATGGATGCACGCAGGTCACAATATTACACCACAATATGAATTTGAAAATATTCGTAAACAAAAAAAATATTCCAAAGGAAATAAATTTTAAAAAAACTCGCGAGCGGTAAAATATATTTTTAATTTTCTTCTCCCCTTGAGTTCCTAGAGGAGCCTAGGAACTCAATAAAAACTCCCATGAAAATCCGGGCACTATAAACTTCGTTCCACCTTTTGAGTATTTTTTATCAAATTGCACTCGGCTATACTGTCACTTACGGGATATCTTCCGTAAGTGACAGGGAGCTCAAAATTATGAACAATCACGGAAGATATCCCGGAAGTGACAGTGTTAGTTTAGTTTTAAACCGTGAAAGCTTTAAACAGTGTTTGAAAAAAACGTGTTGCGCCGACCTCAAGTAACATGGGACAAGGACAAGGGGAAGAAGATGATAATGATGAAAGAGTATGTCAACAAAACGTTATCAAAATATTTCTAGCGCATTAACGAAACGCGTTTGACATTGACAGTTTTCGATTGATTGGATAGTCTTGTCATCCAATTTTCTTGCTTTGTATTTTCCATGGTATTTTCTGTATTATTTCAATAAATTAAATTATGTGTATTAAAGGAAAAGCAACGCTATAAAATTTACTCTTTACGGTGCTTAATCTCTCCTATTTTAAATACACTGAATCTCTAAAATGGACGGTAAGGCGGCATACAACATTGATCGGTTTTTGTAATGAAGTTTAATTGTTTTTAATATATTTTTGTCGTTTTAGGCCCTTCTGCTAAGAAATCAACATCCTTCGAGACGTTGGTCATTCAGAATATAACCAATGTAAACGAATTGAAGGCTAAACTCAGCGACATCATTAAAACCGGGAAAGATTATGAATATGACGTTTCCTCATGTATAAAATCTTTGATTACAAGCAGTGATCAAGATATTGTACAATTAAGTATAGAAGCGATCGCAGAACTTGTAAAATGTGAAGAGAAGCGAGAGACATACGCTCACAAAGATATAATAGGCCCTATACTGGATATATTGAAGAAAGAAACCACTTCAGACAGTGTTGAGCTTGTGAGACAATGCTGCAGGGCTCTTGGCAATTTATGCTGTGACTGTGACACGGCTAGACGTACAATTGTCACCCTGGGGGGGATTTCAGTCCTTATAAAACTGCTTGAAAGGAGTATAGACTTGCGTTTTGAGGAAATACAAATGCTGTCAAGTAAATCTCTGCTGAACTTTGCAATTGGTGGTGCCGAGTTTACAGAGGCAATATTCCAAGGAGGCGTGGTGGATTTGGTCCATAGAATGATGTGTATAGAGCTAAAGAAGGGGGAGTGTGATGATGATACGGTGTCAACCTGTCTGTTGATACTGAGTGTTATAAATGATAACACACCAGAACTGCTGTACAATGAGGTTGTTAATAAGACGGTATTGCAGGTGTTGAAAGAGACGTCTACTGTGGAGATCTCCGAAGTGTGTTTAGATCTATTACATGCACAAGCTGAACATGGTAAGTGATTTGAGGAAAAACTGATATTATTATGTTTCTTATATTTTAAATAAAACTACACTTCCTGTGGTTCCCTTCCAGTCCATTCTGTTACGATACTATTATTTTGGCATTATATTTTTTATTGTACCCTATTCAAACAAACCTGCTCTTTTCAATAGCAACAGCACAAATGGCATAAAATTCCAAAGCGCAACCCTTTTTTGTACAAGAGTTAAGTTACAATTTATTTTAATAAACAATAAAATAATTTAAACAAAATGATGATAATAATCAAAACTTAGATCTCTTAAGAAGAATAAAATTATTTGCAAGAAGATAGAGATCTTCATTTTAATCTTTGGTATAGAGATCTACATTTTGGAAAGGGCAACTATCCACAACTTTGTGGAAGGCCAAACAACTCCTTGATAATTCAAAAGTGCCTGTAAAGGGCTTAAGTTCTGCCGGGGCTGCGGGACTGTTCGAAAGAGATACCGCGGCCCTGGAACACAAAGGGCAAAGAAGGAATATGGATGGGTTGTAGTCAGTAAAAGTCTGACACTCCCTGCCACTCCACCCAGAGCTGGGCGGTCATTTGATGATTTCCTTGATGATGAAGGACTTAAAGTAGTTAGTAAGACTATTTCATGAAAAATAAAAAAACGTAATTATTATAATTCTGTAAATACATACCTGTTAGGAGTGTTAGCGTTGCGAATCATATTGTGTTTAACATACAGCCTGACACTGCCCTAATTAAAAATTTTAGTTTCACAGGCTACCCTGGTGCTTCCGCCTTAATAGAAATAAATGCCTTTAGATTGAGTTATCAATACCCTTGTCATTCTAGCCATAATCAGCCACTACTAAAAATGTATTAAAATAAAATATATTTGCAGAAACAGTAAAAACATTAATAGCAAAAGAAGGAGGAGTGCAGTTAGTGTGTTCCCGGCTAGAACAGCTAGTGAATGGACAGAATGCTGGGGAGCTGAATGTCGATGATTCCGAAGTGGAGGCCATCATGAAGCAAGCCTGTGAGCTGGTCATCATTGTGTTGACTGGAGGTAAGATATAGGATTCAATGTAAGTTTTGTTCTGATTTAAGAAGTAGACAGTGCTTACACTTTTGCTCTGATTTTTTCTTAATCTTCATCTGCCTAGGCTTTTCCCAACTATGTTAGGGTCGGCTTCCAGTCTAACCGGATGCAGCTGAATACCAGTATTTTACATGGAGTGACTGCCTATCTGACCTCCACAACCTAGTTAGTACTGGGTTTTACGATACCCCTTAGTAAGACTGGTTGTCAGACTTTTTGGGCCACTGACTACCTAACGACTGTCAAAGATCTACAAATGACACCCGGGACCAACGGCTTAACGCGCTTTCCGAGGCACGGAGGAAACTCGGTATGTATTGGGTGGTCACCCATCCACAGACCAATCTAGGCAAGCACGGCTTAACCTAAAGATCGACCCGAGCGGCTGTTATTATTTAGCCACGAGCCTCTTAATTTTTTCTTAATCCACTACCATATTATCTTCTTGTGTGTGGGTCCTATTTGCACATATTTTGGTGCAGTGGATGATTGATATGTATGCATCATTAAGCATTTTGCATATTAACAAAAGAGCAACAGTGTGGATTCTTGCCCAAAAACCTATGCAACTTCAATGAATCTGATAGATTTTATATAAATTTATTAATAATAAATTTATTAATAATAAATTTTCCTCCAGATGAAGCAATGCACGTCCTTTACAACAATGGCGTCGGCGAAGTTTACCAAACAGTAGTAAAATGGCTGGAGTCACAAAACTATCAGCTACTGACCACCGCCGTGCTGGCTATCGGCAACTTCGCGAGGCAAGATGATTACTGCACTCAGATGATGCAGGATAAGATATTTGATAAGCTGTTGGGTCAGTGAATTTCAATTTTCTTACATTAATTTACTTGTAAAGTAAAGTAGTAACAAGAAATCAACGTTATAACCTTTGAGGCCATGTCACCACACCAGTTATTGGTTCTGGGTAGAGATGAAAACGCTTCCGCAAGCTGAAACAGTCTGAGAGAGATCCAGTTTTGAAGGAAAAATCGTATACTTAGCATCTATGTACTACTTTAAACATTACGTCACCCAGATCCGCGAGGAGACACTTGGAACACCAAGATCCCTTGTGGATGTCCTGAGAAGACCGGGAAGTTTGATCTGCTTCTGGAGGGAGGTGGGCTGGTTGGAGTAAAGGCCACCATGGCTCACGTACAATGGTCCACTTTAAGGACTAAGTGCGGAACCCTTAACATAGAACATAGAACTACTTTAAACTTTGCTCAAACTTTGAACAACCTTGAGGTCAACAGACATTTGGATAGTTCTGACTAGATTGAGAACAAGAAAGTTTGCTATTGCCTTTTCCAAAAATCACCGAATCTTATTGATCTTACTATATAATTATCCTACTTTTACTGTCGAGATTATAATTTAAATTAAAGTTTTAATTGTTATTTTCCAGACATATTCGAAATCTACAACAGCTTCAGCCTACAGATGCAAAGAGAGCCAGAGAAAACACACCCTATTGACCCAGTCACAGTGGTCAAAGTTCTACACGCGGTGTTGTCCTCCCTGCGTAACTTGGCTGTGCCGATGGCCAACAAGAGGGTCGCGGCTGCACAGGGCAGGGCGGCGCCGCTGTTGTTGAACGCGTTGCCGACCACTGAGGACCATCATGTGGCTTATAAGCTGTTGGCTACGATTAGGCTGTTGGTGGATGGGCAAGGTAAGTTTGCAAAATGGTTTTTACAAACGCGAGGGTTGGTGTTTCTTATCCAATTCCAAATCACATTTCGGCTCGTGCCAATCGTCAAACTCCATTCGGTGTCTGCTATCGCTGAATCATGTTCGGGCCGTCTCGGAACAATTCGAGCTATGCCGAGCGGATTTCTCCTGAACATCTACATTATCTTATTCCTACTTTGCCGGCCGGCTGTGCTGATGCTAACCCGACCATACACTTAGCGCCCCTTATTTATTTCACAGAGTAATGAATCAATAGGGTACTCATTATTTTGTCACTGTACGAAAACGAATTCGGAAAACACAGCTAATGTTTTTGTAACTTCCCCACCAGAGGGCGTCGCGAAGCAGCTGGCGGGCAGCGCGAGCGCACTGGGCGCGGTTGCGCGCTGGGGACACGCGCCGGAGTTCGCGGGCGCCGCCGGGGAGGCGCCGCGCCTGCTGGCCTGGGCCGTCAAGCAGCTGCGACATCACAATCAGTGGAGGCATATCGTTGAGGTATCTAACTAGACCTCGGCCTGTACCCCGAGTCCTAATCGAAGCTATCGCTCGCGCGAATACGCGATCGTCACGTTTGTGTGTCACCTTGCTATGCACTTAGCAAAACAGTCGTACCCCTTTGGAAGACCCAGGTTCGATAGAACGGCTCTTCTTGGGATTCCGGAGAATAGAGACTATTTAATTGTCCTCCGAAGTAGTCTTCTTTATCTAACTCAGCTATGACTCAAAGCCGTAGCTTAATGGCCATTGTTTGAAGTGCTGTACCTCGGGTTCTATTAGACCTACTGAGCTACGGTCATATTGTACGCATTTTGAAAACTGTTACGATTAATTTTCCATAATATACACCTTTTAGAAGTAAAAAACCAAAAATAGGATGTTTTTGGAACACCACGCATTTAGCACAGGTCTTTCGAAGCTGCTGCGGTGTTATACTATTGATATCTATCCAAACTGAATTCCAAAAAATCTGTAGAAACTGGCCTGCATTGCCAGCGTAGGAGTTTTTCTAGCTCAACTGCAAGTAACTATTAAAAAGTAATGTTGCCCATTTTTCTTTCAGGTGGACGGCTGCATATCAAGTCTAGTCAACATGCTGGTAGCATCGCACTCGCTGATGCAGAACGAAGCCATCCTCGCGCTAACGCTCCTCGCAATAGAATCGCTCAAGAAACTATCACCCGACAGCCAACAGGACTACGACTACGCACAGAACTTTGTCGCGCAGCTAATAAAGTCGGAAATCGGTAAGCACGTTACCATACTCGTAGACACAAATTGTGCGAAGATGCCGGTCGAAGTAGCTGAGAATTTGCTTGCATTCCTTGATATAACATCTAAGAATAATAAACTTGCCTCGGATTATAAGGAGGCTAAAGTTCATGAATGTTTGATGAAATTCTCCGATTCAAGAAATGATTTGACCTCTGATATGAGAGCCTGCGTTTATGGTGTTTTCTCATCGATATCTAACAACGGGAAAGGTGATTAATTAATTGATTCCTTTGACTAAACGAATCTATGAAAAAAACACCAAATATTTTACGTTGAAAGTCGAAAAAGCCAGTTTTGTTGACTGTGGTATGTGAACATTAAGTGTCATTTGAATGTTAAATCCAATCAGGTTTTGTTCTGAGTGAGTATAATTTGGAACATAACTAAGATGGCTGATCTGAGGCCAGGTATAAGGTCAAATGGGCACAGACACGTAAACAAATGATTTGTTATAAACAGGTTACCCATATATGGTATGTGAAAAACCCTAGAGTAAAGGTTAACCCGGATTATAGTGTTAATCAGCCTATAATAACAGGTTCACGCACAGAGTTCATTTTTGTACACACAAAATATGCAAGAAAGTGAAGGAGTTAACCCGCTCTCGGTGCTTTGTCTCATGCATTCTGGTTAATCAGCAATATTTGAATGGTTAACCAATATAATGTTAGAGTTGACCCGTATAATGATTAATCAAAATATGGGTTATAGGTCTAACCAGTTAACCTTTTAACCCGATTAATCGGTCCTTGGTTATAAATGGATTGGCAACTTGTGTCACACATTTTGGCACTTCCATTGCTCATGACATTCATCCATGGTCCCAAGCCCCAACATTTTATTCCCATTGAGCCAAAATATCAGGTCTCAGCCTAGCCAAAAGTATTTGTAGTTAATATTAATTTTCGAGCAATTATTTAATCAATTGTTAAGTCTACTTGCATGTGTGATAATCATGATAAAAATATTACATTTAATTTAAGATCAAGTGGTTATTATAATTAGTTTAATTTTACTATTATTCTAAAACTTAAATGGGTTTATGCCCGGTTCTCATATTAATAGAGGATCGTCAATTTTTATTTGATTAATGAGTGAAGCCAAACTGTTCCTCTATCCAAACGGTTGGTAATCATGGAGAACGCGGTATCAGTGAATCGAGATATTAAATCAATCCTCCTACATTTTTGTAAGCTTTTTAAACTCTCTCTAGTCATAGTTTTAAACTTTCTCTACTTCGGTAAATGCTAGAATTTTGTGCATTAAAACTTTACTGTGTAATGTTTATGCGTATTTTCGTATATAAGACATTTATTTTTGCGATTCTCTCGAATTTTTACATTCCAACCTTTTAAACTTTGCCTTTTTATACTGTCAATGTTATCGATTTACCCTATGATAGCTTGCTTGTGGACTGGCTCAGAAATTAATCACAAATTATGACAAAACATAATTTTAACTTCGAAAAAAAAAAAAACTTCGAATATTTTGTTATTATTAAAGCTGATAAGTACTTACTTATTTTTACCCCGACTTGTCATAATTATTATGATATAATAAATTATAACTTTATTTTAAATTTATAATGCATTTATTTTGTACTAAAAAATGTTATTAATTTCTGATCAAGTTAAAATTTACGGTTGTAATAAAAACTAATCACATACAAATAATAGCAATACTGATGAAATACTCAAAGTACAATGTAGATTCACATAGTGAATTATACTGTAATATTAAATATTTCAATTTTTAATACTTAGTCCGCAAATGTTGCTTGATATAAATCATACCTAGTTACGAAATTAGTGAGGACACGCCTCTAGTTGAAAATTAAGGTAAATAAGTAGGTAAAATTTAATTTTGACTAGTACACCTAAGCCCACAAGACAGCGGTCAAAATTTGGAACTACTAAAACAACTCTTGTTGTCAATGTCAAATCAATCAAAGAAAATCCAAAAGTTGCATGCAACTGTTTTTTTAAATTAGCTTGTTTAACCTTTTGACCGCCATAACCGCACGCGTGCCCTACACGCCAAGCAACAATTTCACCTACCATTTTGTCACATATTTATGTCGTTTGGCGTACAGGGTACGCGCTTGCTTGTCACGTATATGTGACTATGGTGGTCAAAAGGTTAAAAGTCTTGATAATATCTTTGGAAATTAAATACACCGTGCTTTTTTTCTGTGAGGCAAAATAAAATAGTGATAGTAGATTGTGAATAGCGACCCGAAAGAAAGCCGAATATGTGTAGCACCCTTTATATACCCTCAATTAGAGGCTTTCGAACGTATTCCTTAGTAAATAAAACAAATTCTAGAGGCGTGTTCCTTATTCTATTCACTTTAATCATAAGATTTTTGATAATCCGATAGTGCACTTATTGAATAGTTTGAATTGACGCTTGACTCGTGAAAGTGTACAATTAGATACCCTAGAATGTTTAGACTACGCTAAATATGTGTGTTCACTAATGTATTAGTTTTATTTTGTCTTTTAGTCAATTCTATTATACATATTATTGTAATGTGTTCAAGACGGGCCGGTTGCTGTCGTAGAACTTTGTCACACCAGGCATATAATAAGGATACTCCGCAAATGAAAGATTTTTTAGTGTGACAAGGTTCTTGTGACTAGCAATTAGTCTAGTTTATTAATCAATCTTTGTATTGCCAGATCAGGATTTTTAAGGGACTTTACTTAAAAAATTGCTATGCAATTTAATGACTTTTTATTCAAAAATATATTGTTGCAATTATTGCAAGGTATTTTCGAAACAACAAACACTTTTTATTATACTAAGTTACTAATCTGGCAACATTTATATTGTTACTTGAAAGTAAAAAATATACAAGTTTTTCTTAAACTTATTAGACTATCCCCTTATTCATAAGCGACCTATTCACTTATTGCCAATTTATGAGAAAAGCAATTACCTACAGATAACAAACAATTTTTATTAAACTTGCAATACCTATTAATGTTTTAGTCAAATCTTGCAAGCTGAATTAGAACCACTTCCCTTATCTTACGGAGCTGAAATGTTACATCTTGGATCAGTTTCAATCCCAATGCATTAATACATTTTTTTATTATTTTGTACCGGGAAAGATAACTATGGGGGAGGCCTTTGCCCAGCAGTGGGAAATGCCTAATAAAAATAAAGATTATTTTGAATAAGGGGGTAGAACTAACCGCTCAGCCGTACTGGCCTAACACCACCCGTCTGCTGTGACAAATCGGTTGTTGTATAGATGTAATCAAACCACCAATATTATTAATTTTAGAATTAATAAAAGTGCTATTTTCAATTATTTTACACACGCCATATTTAGTGTGATACTTACTTGAAATAGTTTTTTTGTAATTTATTATTGTAGGTCGACCAGAAAAAGGAATTGTAGGTAAACCCGAATTCGAAAGACTTACTGTTGTTAGATGATGGCTCTCTTAAATTCATGCTGTCTCTGTCGTCTTAAAATTCAGTAGTTTGTGAATCCGGCAGTAAGAGCGAATTTCGCTAATTAATCTGAACGCGATCAGCAACCTGAACCACGTTTAAGAGCTTTAGGTGTCAATTGACACTGACAACTCTTGAACGTGGTTTAATTAATTGAGGAAAGTCGTTAAACGTGGTTCAACGGTAGTCCTTGCTAACTTGTGTATAGGTATGTACACCTCTAGAAAAGGGGGGCAAGTTGTCAAAGTGTTTTTTTTTACAACTTCTGAACAGTATTTCTGTGGGTAACACTGCTAAAATTAAATGACAATCATGTAAAACACATTACCTCTCTCGTATTTTTCTGGTCGGTTTTAAATATTAGCATATTGAGCTTCATAGTTTATTAGTGTTAAACATTAATCTTGTTAATGCACTTTTATTGATATAGTTTTATGGACCAATATTTATAAATAATTATTATCAATATGTTGTCATCAAGATTGGAGCCTCATGTTTTTTTAAGATTATTTTACGCTTTCGTTTTATTGAATATAATTAGGAGTAAGCAAAACATTTAACAGGGTTGTTTTACTATGTCTGGTTAGAAATTATATACCAGTTAAAATACCTGGAGCGAAATAAATACTAACTTATATTATCAAAAATAAGTAATGTTTCAAGTACCATTTTGTTGCAAATAGTTACGCACATTGTGGTGGCCAAAGTGCGGCCTACACTGTCGAGAAAGTGAGAATATTATTAAGAAACAAAAACTATTAAACAAGTGTCTGGTACAAATCTTGATGATAAATGTATTGAATAACAAAATGCATTGTTATAGATATTAATAGATTTTCGCTAAAATACATTATATTCTACATGTATTTCATTTATATTTATTAAAAACACTCCCCTTGATAAAATAATAGTCTAAAAATATGTTTAGAAAAACGTTTATTTTAATGAGTATTTACAAAAATTTAATCATTTAACATAATGGAATGTCTACACAAGTTCAAGCATAAGAGGTTTGTTTGTACTGTATCTGCAAAACTAAACGGCAAAGAACGCCATCAGTTTCGATTCATCTTTGATGTGAAGTTCTCAATACACTCAGTAAGCTATATTGTGTAGCATTCAGTAATTGAAAAATAGTATGTAATAATAACATGTAGGTACTGTTGAAACACAAAACAGCTACTTATCACAAAAAAAATAACGATATATCCTCATCATACTAAAATAAAAACTATCAAAGATATAACTATCTTTGCTAATTTTTATTTTGATAGAAATAATCTTACCGTAATTAGGGCACGTGAAATTATTTCCATGTACGCGACATAGGGCTCTGACAGAGAATATCCTTCACTCAATCATTGTCAATAAAACAGAATAGTTAACATTCTTTTACACGGTAGGACGAAACTAACGATTTTAATCTTTCAATATTAATATTTAAAATGCCATTGTGGTGGTATGACGCCTACTGTGACTGGAAATCATAATAACAGAATTATGATTAAATTACGTAGTGTCATCCAGGTCCATGATAGACCTCTCTATCATAGTGGAATGCGTGTTGATGGTCATACGGAACTTGAGCTCTTCATCGGACATCAGGTGGTCTCTCAATATGGGACCTCGGTTGCCACAGCCAGCCACTGAAATGAGAATATTATTTGTGAGATTCATGCAAAAGATTTGTCGTATTACAAGAGATAGAGATTGTTGCATCACGCTTAGCATGACCACCGTAGAAACGGGTTTCTTTGACGGAAGAATCGATAAAATGACAGATTGTGTCGACAAAATGACAGATTTCTTTTCACAATCTGTCATTTTGTCGATTCTTCCGTCAAAGAAACCCGTTTCTGCGGCGGTCATGCTACAGGTGCATTTCTATAATTTTTGACGTCAAAATATATATGGTACTAGTTTTAGCCCGCGGCTTTGCTCGCGTTATGATTAAAGCTCGGGGATAATGCAGCTTCCCATCAGGTTAAGAATTTTCGGAATCAGATTGGTAGTTCTGGACATGGGCGTACCCACGTTGGGGCAAGGTGGGGCATTTGCCCCACCCTGCTCTCTGACCCGAAGCTAAGATTTTTAGGCAAAATTAATATAATGACAAAATTAAATATTCATTTAGTACTTTTAACATTTTTCACATTAAATTAAAAGTTGGTTAAGGTTAACAATGACAGAAAACCGCCTTGTCCGCCTCATGTCAGGTCGGTATGATGATTGTGCATAGAAAGAGGGCTCTGGAAGCACAGCATACATTTGAAAACGAAATTTTTGCTAGATTTAGACAGAACCCTCGCACTCGCAGCTTATTATTGAAATAAGGTGAAGTGCAGTCAATAAAATGTATCAGACAGTAAATAAAAAGCATTTTTAATTTCCTACGTTTATTACTTCTGCCCCACCCCTTAAAAAATGCTGGGTACGCCTATGGTTCTGGACATCACCCCCTACAACAACTGCTATGCATTTAGTTCTTCTGAATAATAATAGACAGATGTGACTGGGGTGTTTATTCTGCTACTTCTGCCCTCGTAAACACTAGGACGTGGTGAAGGGCATTTTGGATCACTGGTACTTTTGATGTTCAAAAGGTGCTGATTCTCCAATGACTTAATATATCTATCTTCCTTGCTGTAAGAACAAAACCACAGCTTCTATACAAAAGTGTGTTAGTGTTATCTTATATTAAATAATATAATCTTATATTTTATCTTATATTATATAATCTGGGAGGCCTTTGCCCAGCAGTGGGACAATAGTGGCTAAGAAAAAAAAAAAAAATCTTATATTTACCTGGACATTTGGATCTAGGTTTGGTTGAAATTAAGTTCAATATGGTTTCCTTTTCATAGATGTGACCACACACTGAGTTCTTTACTGGATCTGTTACTGGCCTCTTTGTTATTGGGTCCAACTGAAATGAAGAAGAATAATAAAATAATCAAGCTAACATTATTACAAGTCATAGAAAAAATTACAAGTGAAGTACTATAAATGAAGTATACAAAGTAATACTTACATATTGGTCCTGTGATTCAGTTATGGCCAAGTCTGATTCATCTAAGTTACCTGTGAAATAATTAATTTATTGTATTGTATAACGGGCTGGTGATCGCAACTCCACATAGAAGCACATATTTTGCATACATTTATTTTAGAATCTTCAATATTATGAATCATTGTTGTACTAAATTAGGGATAGGGCTCATCTCTAAGTTCAGGTAAATAGCTACTAGCTAATTCAATAGTACAACAGAACTTGTAAGAAATTACCGGCCAGATAAGTTATCTGGTGGTCGTGAAGTAGCTTTTATGCTATCAGAATAGACTTGAGAATTAACCGCAATGTTTTCAGAATAAAGATAAATTCTTACGGTCAGCACTTCCCAATCCTTTTTGGAACCTCTTGTTGAATTCCATCATATAAGGATGATTGTCCACCCGGAGCCGTTTGCCTGCTAAATTGCTCAGGTGAGACTTGAATCTCTCTTCTAGGCTATCCACATTGGAGGTATTAGTCTCTTGCTGCAATTAAAATGTATTAAAAGAGTTTAAATTCATCAAATAATATGTTTACAGTCAGTGTTGTCAGGCTCAGTGGAGTGATGATCTTTGCAGGGTGGCTGATAGCAACTGGATGAGAGTTGCTGAGAATCGAGTTGAGTGGCGTGCGATTGAGGAGGCCTATGTCCAGCAGGCTGATGATGATAATGATGTTTACAGTAGTAGTAAAAACAGACAGTTGATAGCACCAAGCTTGCCCGCTATTACGTGGGACCTAAACATAACAGGCTAAAACTGGGTGTACTATGAGGTTCACCTCTGCCTAACCCTCACAAGTTTACAGGCGTTATGTTATGTATAGTAGTAACAAGCCAGAAGGTTGCCAGGTATGGTACATAACAAAAAAAAAACACAATGATGGGAAGAACAAGTGACTCTCAGCTTCTTTAATCATCTTTTATACTTGGTCTATTTCTTTTATAAGTGAAATTATCATTGCGATGGTATACTCTTATAATGATGACTGCGTACAGTCACAAGCGCCAATATGTAAACACTTAACATGTTTAAAAGTCTTTCTCCTACCGTTCTGATTAAAATTTCATGTGGTCACGAACATAGTATTCTGGAACTCATATTTCTATGAAAAACATCCTATCCCCAAGTTTCATGCGTTATTTTTCAAGAATATATATATTTTTTTTTTATTTTACTTTTATATTTAGGAAAGTGTATACATATTGGTGCTCATGACTGTACTCATAGTCTCTTAAATCATCAATCTTGTAGCTTCAGTTTATCCGTGATCATGGTGCTTGCAACAGCTCCGAGATATTGGGAACTCAAACCAAACAGTAAACATGGTAAATATCCGGTTTCTAGAGTTCATGATAACCTTGTAGCATGTTGCTGTGTTGAATTAATATTCAATGACAATACTGAAATAAGTGTGTTAGTCACAAAATAATCAACCAATACTTCAAGTTTTTGTTGATTATTAATCTACATTTAGATACCTAACTCAAGTGATTCATCACATCAGTCAATCACAAACAGTACCCTTAGAACTACTCTCAACAGTTCAGTAGTTATAGTTAATGAAAATTCAGGTCTGAGGATCATTATAGAAACATTTAAATACTAGAGTAAGTACAACAAAGATGGATAAAAATTGACCTCACCCTGATTGAATGCCATTGAAAATAATAAAAACATAACCTAAAAAATGTGGTCTTAGCTCAATTCTCACCTTTGCTCTCTCCATAGCTTCAATGGTAACATCCTGCTGTGCTTCTAAAGTACAATACTGCTGGACACACATCTTCAGCCTATCAAATTCGGCTTCTTTCTCACTATCTAAATATTTTGATACATTATCTGTACACAAATACAGACTCTGGATGCACTGTTTTCGTAGATCTGCTAGATCGGTGTCTGCCATTGTATCGTTTGATAGTAGTAAATAATACAGTTAAATCGTTTTAACTATTTTATTATTAATTGTAACGTAGCAATACAAGTAAGTTTATTTACAAAAGAAAACAATTCCCGCCATTTTGTATTTATTTTGACTTTGACATTTTGTCTATTAATGTTGCCATCCTTCGATTTTGGATTTACCTTAACTCCAGCTTCTCTTTAAACGAATACTTTCTAAACAGCTAATTCAACTAAAAACACAAATGAGTTATTTTTTTGACATAATAATAACCGATGTATGTCAAAATTTAAACGTGTGTCTTAAAACCTAACCTTTGTAGAAACTACATTTCCGAGCCGTTTGGGGTTGAAACTCTGGAGTCTTATCTTAGGGTCCGAGTGCTCACAACCTGTTTAAGGAAATTTCGAAACGCTTAGTTTACACTTCCCGTGACCCAAGGGCTGGCTTTTACCTTGGCCAGAGACTAAGTGTTGCCATACAACATGGCAACGCTGCCAATCTCTTGGTCACATTACCAGCTGACAGCGTCAAGGAGGAGTTTCTTAATGCCTTTTAAAGTTTATTGTTAGTTTATTTAGTAGTTTTTAATTATAATGTACAGTCGTCAGCGCATCAAGTTACTACAAACTGTCAAATTTTCTCATTCGATTTTGAACTTAATGCACAACAAGTTATGGTTTAAAATCATTTTTGGAGAAATATGTCAATTTGTGGTAACTTGATGTGCTGGTGACTGTATATGTTAATTTACTCTACTTAATAAAGCTTACGTCTTAAAAAGCATCGATTTTTAAATAATCAGAGTCTTTAGTGATTGTTTACACTCTCACAATTTCAACACCTTACAAAATATCCAAAATCTAGGGTAAAATACACCAAGGTGGAAACACTGTTGTTAATAACATTTTAAGCCATGCCAACGATTCGGGCAATGATCTAAAAGTCTACAGCCTAATGCATTTTATTATTCGGGGAAGTTCGGAAATCGTATTTCCTGAGTTGCATCATGTTAGAAACAATTATCATCAAATCAGAACCAAGAATAACTGCTTCGTAAAGCTATTCAAAAACAGAAAAAATTTAGATTTCCTTAATTCGTATTAACTAGGTCCTCTCCGCTCATTGATGATTTTCGACCAATCATTGCAATTAACTGTGAATTGAACCAATATACCTGTGCTTTAGTTTTCATCGATTTTCTGCGACTTCCATAAGGCCGTCACTCAAATCACCAACATATTAAAAACATCATTCTATTGCTTGTTGCGTTTAGTGCTAAACGCATTTAGTGAGTTGTGAAGCAAGCTCGCCGAAAGACCCAATAAAATCTACAATCTTCTTTGCAAGGCGCTATTGTAGTAGAATCATCACCATCTTCCTGCCCCATTCTATAATATTTGGCGTCGGTGCAACACGTTTTATTCTTAGTTTTGACTCTCAGACGTCACGGCATTACATTTACAATTTTACAATTACATTTGGTAGTCGAATAAAATAAAATGAACTCATGTCAGTTATATCATATTTTTATTGCAAATAATAAGTAAAATGCACTTAAAACTAAAATATAAACAGTTCATGATAAATCGATAATCTTACTATCTATTAAATAAGTTTCTGATGAGTAAACATAACATTTGTCTCTTTTAAACAAAGTATAAATTATTATTTTTTAAATAACATTGCTAAGGCACGCCAAGCATAATTCTACGGGTTACAAGTTAGGTAAGTTCTGCTTCATTCTAGCTAATTGTAGAAAAAGAATCACTACTCCGTACTTATTTTAAACGAAACTCCTGTTCCAAACAAACTCCTGTTCAAAATCTCGCTATTAATGTACAGCCTGGCGCCGTTTCAAACACCCAGCTTAAGCTGGGCGTTTGAAGTTAACTTCTATACGATGTTTTTATTCTTTGCTCAATGGGCGACTAACCACACTTATCGATGCACACGCGGCTTGAGCCGGTTATAGGCCATGCATAAAAGCGAATGGTCCAACAGAGTGTCGAGTCGCGTCGTCCGCACCAAAACGTTGCGTATGACGTCTTGTATTGTACGGACATAAAGTTTTTTCAGCGCGGCTTAAGCCGACTCTACGTCGATAAGTGTGATCACTCCTTTCGTCGAAATCCGATAGGCAGTCGCTCCATGAAAAATACTGTTGTTCAGCTACACTCCGGTTAGATTGGAAGCCGATCCCAATAATGTTGGCAAAAGGCAGGCAGATGATGATATTTCTAGTCTATACAGTGACTCCAACATGGCCCAGTGCGGCAGACAGTTGCTTGAGATGCATCTTCATATCAGCCGGCGATATGTCGCGACGAGCCTGGATCACTTTGAACGCGTTCAAGTATTCCAACTCAGTGAACTGGGCGCCTTTCTCGCGGACTGACGTGATTATTTCCTGTGGACGTTTGAAGGTAGATGTTAGAATTTTATTTGTGAAAATGAAACAGCAGATCAAAGGAAAAAATAGTTTTTGTTCTTAGGTACTTTGAATGGGATCACTCACCTCAGGCGTACAGGTCAGCAGATGCAGATAGGTGTGCGCTCTGTGCAGTCCCCTGTGCGGCAAGCTGAGCGCGGCGAGGCAGTGGCGCAGCGTGGCGAGGCGCGAGTCTCCGCCGCGCGCGCCCGCCTCGCCCTGCCAGCGCCACACTACGCCCGCCGACATCATCTCGCCCACGCCTGACATTATGTACTGGAACAAACAAAAATATCTAATGAAATTAGACTGAAAAGGAAGACAATTTTTAAAGGGTCAAAAGAACAATAGACAGTCCCACAATGACATTCAGCAGCGCATACATCTTTATGGTCCTTCGAGCCGGATAAGTAAGCAGAGTCATAGACTCAGTCTTGTAGGGAGCGCACGTCAAAACATAGTGGGTCTACCAGGACGACTGCGGGTGCTGGATGTGCCCCTGGCCGTCCGAAACAAACAACGAGGCAGATTTAATTCAGTGCCAATCGCAAAAAGTATCCAATTTATTCAATCTAACCAAGAATGAGTATGTACTCACCGCGAGCCTGTGTGGGGCCAGTACGCTGGCGGCGTGCTCGTGGAAGGCGAGCAGCGCGTGCGCCAGCAGCGCCGCGCCGCCCGCCTGCTCGTCGCCCTCCGCGCCCTCCGCGCCGCGCTCCTCCTGGCCCAGGTAGTGGAAGCACTCGATGCGCATCTGGTACGAAACAACAAACTCATGTTTATGTGACGATCTTATCTGATGTAATGAGTCGAAGCACAGCGAAACGAATAAATGCGTGTACGACCGCATGCTGAATTAAGAAGAATGTATAGGCTCAGGGCGACAATAAAATTGGCGATAAAATAATTACATTGAGACACAGTTAAACTTATTAGACACATTAGTAAAATAAACGAGAGAGAAATACATATATTTTATCCATCTCCTTCTGGCAAGCAAACTTTTTCCAGCCAATCTATAGCATACTCTATCCTCGATACAGTTAAATTATCTAGAGAAACTTTTCCAATATGTACACAAGAGTTTCGATTTCAAATCATGGTCAATCACTGCCGGCAGCTGTTACTTCACATGACTTTCATATACACTGAAATAAAGTTTAAATTACAACAATTTATACAAGGTGAAAACGGACCCTTCACGAAGCAGTCTACCAAGCATTCTGGGGTCAAAATTCACGGTTTACGGTAGGACTCAATGTAAAGCACCCAAAACATTGTGCTGATGGATGCATTGAATAGTACGGGGAGGTATTTAAAGTAAAGTTATAACATTAAAAACTTGTATTTAAAAAAAAAACTTGTGAAAAAAATGGAACTTTGATCAATATCTCTGAAAAATAATCGCAATAATGAGAAAAACAAGTGCCTTTCGGCTTCGTTAAGAGTACTTTTACGCCTATTATAGCTCATCTCTACTCACCTCCAAATGCAGAAACAGCAGGCACTTATGCGAAATCTCATCGAATATCATGGCGGCAGAGGCGATGTCGTTGAGGAACTTGTCGGACAGCTTGGTGAGTCCGCCCGGACCGCCCAGTATGGAGGGCAGGCTTCGGATGTTGGCGCTTAGCCAGTCCTGCCAAATAACATCAAGTTTTGGGTGACGCGTTTCGGCGACCGTTTAGATTGGGGAAGGTGCTTCGGTTTCCAATAGAAAGTGAACCCTTTTCTCCATTTAAATAAAAGGTTGCTGTAAGTTGCATTTTGAACTTTTGGGACTGAGACGATCCATTAGTGTTGTTTAGGTGTACATTTAGGAATGTTACCTAGTGTTTGTGAAAACGAGAACATTATACTGAATCAATTCTTTCCATAGACGCCTCTTTTGCACAAAGAAAAGCCACACTCAAGCAGGGACACTCTGGATGCATGGTGAAAAAGTCATCCTTGTTCACCAAAGACTTTTAGCTTCGGAACCCAATAGCATACTTTACGAATTATTTACCAAAAAAAATCAATTTTCCTTTATTTTTCTGTTGCTTAATTAAAATGATCGCCGTCGCACTGAAACAAAACTTGGAAATTGCTGTGAATATGTATGTCTTAAAAGTTAATTTCATAAAAATAAAACTTACCATAGTCTCACACAGCACCGCTAAATCGGCGAGCGCGTTGATATCCGATATGATCTCCTTGCGAGTGACGGCGCCATCACCCAGGCTGGAGCCTAGGATCTCTGCTTCACGCTCATATGCCTGCTTTAAGTCCTGGCAAGAGAAACCATATAGTTTTGTAAGGAAATAGGTAGGCTATCAAGGTCGATTTTCGAACAAACTTGCAGGCGCAAGTTGCGAACTAGCTTGTACTCAAAGTAGGCCCGCTTGCACCACAAATGAGTAATTTATACAATAAACAATTACTATCTATCATACATAACCTCAGATAATTTTTATTTTATCGCATTTCATTCTTTCATAATTATTCAAATATCCACTTTTTTATTTTTTTATTTATTAAACTTTATGCACATAATGTACAAAGGCGGACTTAATGCCTTAGGCATTTTCTACCAGTCTACCTTAGGGTGATGCAGAGACAAAACAGTAGGTAGTACACTTTAGTGTAAGATGATTTTCTAGTGACTTTTTTGTGATAATGAAATAAAACTTGAGTTTGTTCTTCTTCTTCAAAATACGCGCTTTGACGTGGAGTTGCGGAAACCAGCCCGTTATACAATAAAATTGTTCTTCCAACACGTGATATTATTATTTATAATTATTATAAAATAAGCGGTAATTTTGTTCTCTTTTGTATGTATATTATTTCCTGTGCATGTGTTTTGTTTTGCGCATTAAATTGAAAAAAAAGCGTTTATTGTGGTGAGCGCTTGTTTAGTGGTTTGGGGTAATAGTGTAGCAAGCGAGCCTAAGTTAAACCTACTTCAAGACAATACCAAAACTACATCATGCATTTTTACATAATATTTATATCTGGCAATCTACTCCTTACAACAGGAGTTCCAACGGTCTACATTTTAATAATAAACAATTTCATATTTACGTTGGCAACATTCTTTGCATCATGTTGTTCAGTAGTCCGATTAGATGGCTGTAGGATGGCAAAAATTAATGTTATTATGGATGAATGATTGTATGTAGTTTGTTCAGCTAACTGCACGTCCATGGTAGCAATTTAGACAGCGCCTTTAATACCAAGTATTAAGAGCTGTTTTCGTATATCAAATGCGGTTAACCGTACAATTATGCTGTTAAGTTGATGCGAAATACTTTTTCATATTAGTCGAAGTCATTTCAGCACTTTTTGCCATGATGTTGGTAGGTGTGTGACCGTCGAACTGCCAAGTCCAATATACAATGTACTCTGTGGCCAAGTCATAGGTCTTGAGTTCGAACACAATACACGCACCTCTGATTTTTCGGATTCATGTGCGTGCTGTATAATTATCACTTGCTTCGGTGAAGGAAAACATCGTGAGGAAACCAAACCTGCATGTCTGAGAGATATTTCTCGACGGCAGGTTAGGCTCTAACCACACGAAAAAGAAGAAGAAACCATAATTTTAGTTGAATCTCATTAGTCGATATAGGCCGCTTCTTATTTACAGACAGAATAGAAAAAATTGATGGATTTTGTTAAGGATGATATTGTTATAAAGGAAGTGAATTCTGTGATCACTTATAGAGATATACGGAAGAAAAGAAGTGTTCCGCCGACTACAAAGAAATTGTTTTTAAATTGTTGATCTAATATTTTACTCTGGACGCTCTTAGTGTGCACGTCTTGCTACATCGTTCTCACATATATGTATTACCTCAACAAGAATGATGTAACCAAGATTTTGTAAAAATATTTTGATTGAAAAGAGTGTCCATGGAGTTTCTTGCCCATTCTTCTCCATAGAGATCTACGCTTTGGAATGGGCAACTACAGTACTTTCACAAGTTATCATGCCTTGTGTCTGGGACTGTAGCTTCGCCTTCTTTGTTTTTCTGACATTCAAAAGTGCCTGTAATGGTCTAATTGTAATAAATGCTTTGAGTTTGAGTTTGATTGAGATTTACTTAGACAGGAGCATGTTTTTTTATGATTCATTATCCTGCTGCTTAAATATTAATGGAGCTCTCGATTTATGGTAAATCGGGGAGCTATGCTCATATTAAGATCAGAGTCATATAAGACGATTATTGCTGCAAAATTTTCAAATTAAATTATGATTCATATGCATTTTTAATTAAATTACTTCATTATTTACCTCAGCGCTAAGCTTCGCATCTTGGTGAATAGCAGCGGTCCAGTTGGGGAGCGATTGCAGGAAGCGTACTATGTCGTCATCTGCCAACCATCGCTGAGCTCGTGGCGGTCCTTCGAAAAAAAAACCCGTAAATTAAGTGCATTTTGGACTGAGACTAAACCCTAAAGTTTCGTAAGTTATGTTGATGCAGTTAGAATAATAATGTATCGCTTTGCTTGGGTCACTGGTAATTAGTGACCGATAATACTTTAACACGTGATTATACTCATGATAACAAACAACTTTCTCAAAGAATCATTTTTTTTAAACGGCTAACAGCATACGGCTGTTGTGTTATTGTGATAAATGTATGTGTAAAAAAAATGTTTCTTCCGACTAAAATCACGTGTTTAAGTATCGGTCACTAATTACCTACCAGTCACCCTATATAATAGAGTTTTACTTGTTCCTAACTTGTCATTTACATATTTTTTTCAGTTTTATCAGTCATGAGGAGATGTGTAGGACGACCAAACTTATGATGGAGCGGAGACGAAATGTGGATTTCAACCAATGTCATCATCTGAGCTGAGCCTTTTCCCAATTATGTCTAAGTTGATTTCTAGTCTAACCAGAGAACTCTTTATTTAGTCGCCTTTGCATGATTGGAAATGTACACTGATAGGAAATGCGCCTTGATACTTGTGGCGAGTCAGAGTCAAGAAAGAATAGCCACAATTCGTCGAGTGTACTGTTTCTGTTTCGTCTTGTCACCTATTCATCAGCTGCCTAGCCCTTTCCCAACAATATTTGGGGTCGGCTTCCAGTCTAACCGGATGCAGTTGAATACCAGTAATCTACATGGAGCGACTGCCTATCTGACCTCCACAACCCAGTTAGTACTGGGTAATACGATACCCTTTGGTAAGACTGGTTGTCAGACTATTTGGGCCACTGTACCTAACGACTGTCAAAGATCTACAAATGATACCCGGGACCAACGGCTTAATGTGCTTTCCGAGCCACGGAAGAAACTCGGTATGTAATGGGCGATCACCCATCCACAGATCAACCTAGGCAAGCACGGCTTAACCTAAAGATCGACCCGAGCGGCTGTTATTATTTAGCCATGAGCTCCTCCTCTTGGCACCTATTCGATATGTATAAATAAAGCATTAGTGTAAGGCAGTACCCACCTTGTGCAGTAGTGGGACACAGCCTAGCATGCGCGGCCCGGCAGTGCGTGGCTAGCGCAGCGAGCGCGGCGGCCGTGGCGCGCAGGGCCTCCGCGCCGCCGCACGTGCCGCAGCGGCGCGCGGCGCGGGCGCTGTCGGCCACGGCGCGCCAGCCGCTGCCGCAGCACGTGAACACCGTGCGGTGCCGGGACCTGGGGGACATGACATGCTTTGTTAACCCCGCGGGTGCCGCATGCGGGGGGGAGGCGGGAGAGATGGAGGAAACAAAATAAAATGTTTTGAACTATGTGTGTTACAGCTGCACTGCATTCGAAAATCTTAGGCTCGCGACTGATACCCACCTAGACTCCATCTCAGTAGCAGGCGCCGGGCCCGCTTCCGCCAGGCGGAACACTCGCCAATGGCTCTCACACAACCTTATCAACTTTATCATCTTTCACGCAGTCCATTCCTGGTGTCAACTGAGCTTCCAGCACACACTACCCACCCAGACTTGACGGCAGTAGCAGGCGCAGGTCCCCGCTCGCGCCAGGCGCTGGGCGCGCGCATGACGTCATCGATGGCCGCGCGCGCCTGCGCCGCCAGCCGCTCGCTCTCGCCGCAGCGCACGTAGTCCGTGATGAACGCGCGCAGAGAGCACTCGCCGCCGCTGGGAGGGACATCAACTATATTTATTTATTATAAGTACAGAAATAACTATAATAGAAGGATAACGATAATATGAATAACACAGTTCCAATTACAAGTTTCCACGAGGTAGTAGAACACGAACAGTCATGAAAATCTTAGGATCGCTAAGTAGATCAATAAATAAGTTGTATTGTATTGTATAACGGGCTGGTTTCCGCAACTCCACGTCAAAGCGCGTCTTTTGCGTGCGGAAAGAAAATAAATAAGTTACTAACAAAGCAAGTTAAATAATAACTTATAAAAAGAGTCACTTTATGGAAAATCATATTACACTGTTACAGTGCGAGAACCGTCTGTCCGAGTAGTCAAGGAAGCCTCCTAACACAACGGTAGATGTTAAAATATTCTGTAATAGAGCGTAGACAACTCTACACTAAAAATCTTGTAACACAATTTATAGATATTGCACCAGATCGGCAATACCTCACCTCATTTTCACGAGACCCTGTTCCGAGGCGATGCCGTTACGGTACTCATAAGGGTGTCTTGTAGTATGGAGTTTCATAGAGGGAATCCTGACCGGTTCGAGTTGAAGCTATACTGATCTTGTATATAGGGTGACTGGTAATTAGTGACCGATACTTAAACACGTGATTATACTCATGATAACAAACAACTTTCCCAAAGATTTTTTTTTTTCTAATACTCATTCACTTTTATCACAATAACACAACAGCGGGCCGTATGAAATTCGCGCGAGCGCGCCTATGACCTATCAGCTGTTAGCCGCTTGACGCCGTTCTGTCTCATTACTATCGTACCGTGCAACAGTGGTTAGGCAGAGCACCCGCATGGCTCGCAAGCCCGCTCCGTAATGCTGCGCTGTTGTGTTATTGTCATAAAAGTGAATGAGTATGTAAAAAAATGTTTCTTTGGGAAAGTTGTTTGTTTATCACAAGTACAACCCTATATACAGTGTTTATAACTGTGCATAAACTGAGTTAGTTACTCACCCAGTAACAGGTTCAATGTGTGCGCACAGCGGGTGCAGCGCGGGCAGCACCGCGTGCAGGTGCGCCGGGTCGGGCCGGCACACCAGCGGGTACGTGTGGCGCCGGGCGGACAGGCTGGGCGATACTGCCGGTGGACCTGGGATAACAATAATGAAAGTTGAACATTGATGGCGGACTCAGTCGAGTAAAGGTACGAAAGAAAACTGAAGAATTTGCGACTGCAAATCCAACCATTCGTAATTGCATTGACAGACCGCAATGAACGACATGGACATGTTGCTGAAGTTCAAAATACGAACGCGACATCACAACTTTGACGGTAACATCTAACAGATATTAACTATTTATGAAGTTCGAAATATGTCTTTTCGCTCTGTAAGTACGAAACTATTGGTTTGCGACGTGAGTCGATCGTCCGAGACAGACGATCCGCCTAGGTACAGACGTCAAAGAAAATAAATGAAGTTACTTCACGAATTCGGTTGATGGCTAAATCAAGACCTACAGTTGTTTAGCCTCTGACAGCGCATCTCAAAAGCAACGGTTGTTCACTGTGATTTGACAGTTATGCAATGTCAGAGGTACACTGACAGTTGACACTGTATTTTGGCAATGGAGAAGGAAACTAAATCTAATGGCGCTAGCGTAGCGTGTACCAACCATCGCCATTGGTTGGAAATCTGTCAATGCCATTTTATATGTCAAAATAGCTTGATCTCATTGGTCAGATTGGCTAACTAAGGCTATGGACACGCCGGCCTGTCGACGGTGAGTAATGGGCTAGCTCGCCGTCCATCCGTCTTATGACGACAGGCCATGTCGACGGCGCATTCGTGTTCCACGCGCGCAAGGAAGATGGATGGGTTTTAGTCATTACAGTCTGACACTTCCTTCCACTCCGCCCAGAGCGGTGAGGGTCATCTGATGATTTCCAACCCGAAAAAAAAAAACCTGGACACGCCATTTACAATCTCCTTTGACCTGCCGCCTTCCCTATAGATAACTAACCAGAGAGCTTGAACAGCTTAGTGCGTCGTCTCTGCGGCCTCTTCCTCGCGAAGTAGTCAGCCAGTCGCAGCTCTGTGGTGTCTGTTACCACTGAGCTTACTGAGCGTTGCGCCGCTAAGTTTACGCTCTCGATCTCAAGATATTCCGTTAGGAGGAGTTGTAGCTGAAAGGAAAATATATATTTTACTGTCTGGTTTGTATGATACTTTAAAAAAGTTTCACGTTTTTAAACTACGAATGAAGAAACATCGAAATCGTTAAGTTCTGAAGTTTTATCGATAATTTCAATGATCAAGTTTTAGTACGTTGACAAAATTTGTACATAAATCAGCAGCGAAATCTATGACATCAAAGTGAGAACTAAAATCCTAGATCACGTAATCAAAATTATGCACGAGTTAAGCATAGGTATACAACATCCTGACAACAACGTCGGGCAGTTGTACCGCGTTGACTTAAAACTTTCAGGAATTGCGGGCGTGATGTTAAGTTATACTTACAACTTGTTGCACAGCGCTCCAGTAATTGTGCTCGGTATGTAAACAGGAGTCGGGCAAACGATACTTTTGTAAGGAAGCCCTCCATAGTTGCAGCAGTCTGGAATAAATTTAAACCAGTGACGGAAAGAAAATTTTAATCCTTAAAATGGAAAAATAAAAAAACTTTTTTACAAAAAATAAAACCGACTTTCAAAACACAAAAAGAGTAACCATGGAATTTCTTGCCAGTTTTTCTCCATAGGAAACGACCAATCCAGACCGAGTACATTCTTGTCGACTTTCTATAAATGGCCAAGTAGGGATTTTTTAAATTTTGATATCTCTTTCCGTAGCGCCGGCTGTAGCATCTTCGCCAAGACTCGTGACAAATCTGGCGTGCGTTCGACCTATCTCTGTCACATATCTCATATCTCTTTCTTTCTCAAACTAACCTCATTTGTTTTCACTTACCTTTTATTCCGCGTAGCGCATGCTCGGAACTCTTCGCCAAGACTCGTGACAAGCCTGGCAAGCGGACGCCCCGTCTCTGTCACACACTCGCTGTCGGGTATCTCGCCATCCTCGTCTACGTCCGCATCAGCTTCCACTTCCCCCTCTTCGATAATACGACGGGAAACGGAGTCTATTACTTCTAGGAGCTCGTTTTGGATCTGGACTTTAAATTTCTGGAAGAAAATAAAAACTGAATTTAAAATCTACAAAATACGGTGCCTAAGTAATGGTTCGCAGTGGCGAATCTATCTTACAAGCCGGAAAGCCGGGCTTGCCTAAAAATCAAACTCAAGAAATAAAAAAAAACATTTTTACAAAAACATAATTTTTTGTCAAACAAGAACAAAATTCGGTATCTCCACAACTGTATCCTCTATGACAGAAATTATTTTAAATTCACGCGCTTATTCTCCGATGCCGGCCGCGATACCCTGGCTCGCTCTAACACTATACAAAAAAAGAGTGCAATCGTACCTACGGCCTACGGTCAGCGCTAGCTAATGCTTTCTCTTTCTCACCCACTGGCTTGCATTTGGCTTCTCTGACCTTTCAGTTTTCCTAACAAAATGTCTCTGTTATTGATAACGTTGGTAGGTACTGATTTGAGAATTTGTATAGAGTTTAAAGCTGGGCTTTTCTTTGAATGTGTGCGTGTAAGTCTGTGTAAGTTTGAGAGAGAAGTGTGTTCGCACCGAGGATGCGCGCAATTTATATATGCGCTTCGCGCGAATTTGGATAGGTACAAAGTACGATTTCATGATAGTTCGTATTTTAGTTAGTTTTGAGCGATTAGAAACTGGTGCATTTGTTTTTTGTGGTTTTATTTTTTCGATTTCTTGGGATTTAAAGTTTTTTGATTAGTTATTGCCGTAATTAACTTTGTTTTGAAGTGAACACTAAAATTAATTCGGAAACGCAATTTTTCCTTGTGAATGATTAAAGTGTCTGTAATCGGTACCTACTTAGCAAGATAAATACTTTGAGTTTTACAGAAAAATATAATCTCGTTACTTCACCTAAATAAACCTACCCCTGATTTGAATATTCTTAGAAAACTAAAACCCATAATGTGCATTTTAGTCGATCAGCGTAGGTTAGCGTGTTCAATGGCTGTTCGGCTGCTCTCATTCAAACAATTTGTAAATCTATCTAGTAATAGATACGTGGTGACTTCTGTGTACTTTGTTGTTTGTCATCTGTCCGGGGTAAAGAAGCGAATAATGAAGAGTTGTGGCTGTTTACATTGTGAGTAATTACCAGTGATCGGAGTAGGTAGATTGAACTGGGGTCATTGATCCGAAACGATATATTACTATGGACATTCCTCCGGAATTGGTGGATTATTGGTGTGTTTGTTTTTATTATTCAACAGATAAATAATAAATTAATTTAGTTTTGATACCTTCCTTTAAATTTTGAATTGAGTAGTAATAATATCACTACCAACATTAACAATATTTAATTGAATCCGGAAATACCGGAATTACTTTCCGGAAAAATGGCTTATCCATGTTATTCTTTCTGTGTGCATTTATGATACAAGTACCAAAAATCAATCTACCTACTCCGATCACTGGTAATTACAAACATTTTCAATAATGTGTAGTTAGAAACCAATTTATTGTTCGTGCGCCATCTCTAACAAAGCGAGGGAAGCAATTACGAATTGATTCGAAGAGTTGAGTTGCTACATTTAAGTCAATAGATGGCTCTTACATCATTTACTTGATACTGACAACTTAATTGAATTAGTTGTAATTTTGTGACGGTATATAAAATATGAAAAGTTAATAACCACTATTTGTATTTTATATTTAGGCATATTTAAATAATAGGAAAATAAAACCGGCGTTATTAAATACCAATGTAGGAACTCGGAACAGATTTTCTCGGTCAATTCCCCCCCCCCCCCCGCTAAATATTTTCAGTTGTTTATTCAGGGCTTTGACTTGATTTCATGCCGAGCACGCCACTGATGGTTCGAGTTATATCATTGGTCAAAATGCTTCAGAAGTTTAGAATAACAATCAAGTTAGGGTATAGTTCCCGTCACGTAAAAAGAACGCTGTCAGTTCAAATAAACTTTCTCAATTTTTTTAATTCCAGCCTTTTCCAAAGTACTAAGTATCTGGTTAATTAGGTACCTATTACGATTCTACAATGAAACAACTATACTTATATTATAAAACAATAGCTTAGTACTTTAGGAAGCGACTGTAAAACGTGCGCAAACACATCCCCTTCACTGTCGCTCAGCGTTCTTTTTACGTGACGGGACTTATACCTGTTTCTACAACGAAAATTTATTAATTTTCATTTTTAGAATAAAATCACTTCACACATTAAGGCTCGTTTGCAACCTCAAAACACTAACTACTTTTAGAGCAAATTAGCCAGAGACAAAATGATGTTTCTGAGTTCTGCGTTAATCGCCTTTACTGGGTTATAGTGTAAGCGGCTCTTAGCACACTGATGTAGAAATTCAGACCAATCTCAATAGATCGGACTAAATTTTAACACACTAAATTCTTGTGCCAAGACGCCAGTGCCAGTATTTAAATAATGATTCATACCTCGGTAGCCTCCTTCAGTTGCTCCAACACTCCTAAAGCCTCTAGCGATATCATGACAGTAGTCTCGAAGGTCTTGTCCTCTTCAGACAGAGAGGCTTCAAACTCAGGAGTCACTTCTTGTAAGTACGCATCTGTTACTTCCTCGCTTTTAGTTAATTCTGAAAAGAGAGGTTCGGTTTGTGATGAAACAAAGAAAACGTGGCTTGCCTAGCACCAGATAGTCGAACACATAAACAAAACCATGGGAAACTGGTAAGCTATAAAATAACATACGGTTCATTGAGCCGCAGAAAACATTCGACGTTAAAAGTTCCAGATTGTTCGTTTGCAAACGAACTATTTATACATAAATCGAGCTTCAGAAAGAGACCGTCTCATTGATTTAAATGACAAAGACAACATTCTATGAAGCCGAACTTTTTCCGCAACTCCATTTACGACCGGCTACTGTCAATGAAGGTGTAGAAAAAAATAAATGAACAAAAAGATGTACTAATTATTTTCTAACCAGCCAGTAACAACGCAGTTCGTCGTCTCGCCGACACACGACGCGTCAGTGGCGCTCGTTCATCCCGGTATACAGCTTCACTAAGACGCCGAACTATTACTTCTACTAGCTCACACTTCTTTAGCTGAAAACAAAACATAGAAATATGTAATGTGTTTTGACGTTTTAACATCAATCTCACTACATCGGTAGTGCAGCGTAGTGGTGTAACCGTCGGTCACAAAGTTCGTACCCAAGACACGCACCTCTAATTTTTCGAATTCATGTGCGTATTGTATAATTATCACTTGCTTTGGTGAAGGAAAATATCGTGAGGAAACCAGCATATCTGAGAGATATTTCTCGACGGCATGTGAAGCCAAGTCAGAGGCCCATGGGCGGCCAAAAAACTCTACACCAGGGTTCAGATTAGGCACTAACCTCACGATAAAGAAAGAAGACTACATTAGCAAAGAGATAGTAGGTCTGACCGAAGTGGCGCTAGAAGTATAGTATAAACTATCGCGACCTCCGTTCGCGTGAAATTATTAAAAAAATATTACTTCCCTTTTTTAATCGGATTTTGTTACCAATTTCAAGGCTTTTAATGTTTTTGCACGGAACCCTATGGGTACGGCCTACGGATGACGATGATGAGAAAAAGATGTTATTTTGATATTACGAACAGACACTTTTATTTATTTGTATAGATATATAGATATATAGATATACCAATCGCCGTAGGATTTTCAACGCAACACAAGTAGTTGAGTTCTGACGATTTATTATCCTGGACAGTTCAATTGATAGTTTCCTTACTTGGGTTTAATCTGGGTCTAGCTCTAAATATAACCCCATCCTCATCTTACCTTTGAACCCTACCTTACGTTGAGCAGTAACAGTAAGTACATTACCTGTAAATGTTGTCTAGTGCCGTTGAGAGCGTCGACATGCGAGAGAGTAGTATCAGCGGTGTCGAGAGCTGCCTTCAGTGTAAGTGCGGCCGCTAGCACTCGACCAGAGGAGAGAGACTCGCGGGTTTCTCGCTCTGATACGACTACACGTTCGCTATGGACAAGTCATAGTTTTTTTTTAAACATTAAATGGCCTACTCTTGACCTGAATTTTGTCCTGAGGACGTCGAGGAGGAAATTAGGACGACGATGGAACGAGTAAACCCAAAAGATGCAAACAGTTTATTTTATATTTGAACAATATGATATGATATGATATGACCGATAGACCCAAACTACTAACTTAATAACTAGCTCATACCTATACTTACTAAATACTAAACCTATTATACCTATTCATTTAGTCGAGTGCAATTAGACAAGGTCGGATTTTCATGGGACTTTTTTTATTGAGTTCGTAGAAGAGTGGAGAAGTTAAAAAAAAATTTCACCGCGCGCCACTTTTTTAAGTCGCTACACTCGTGAAAGTGGTCTTCATGAATATTTTCTGGTCCAGTTATTTGTAAAAAAGCAACAATTACCAATCAATACAATTATTAATCTCAAAGAAATATTTTTTTTTGCATTGTGATGACCAATATGTAAGCATCATGACTACAGAATGCTCGTTCTGTAGTTACTGCCTACCTTCATTGGGAAAAGGGCATAAGTTTACGTTTGCGTCTATGTACGCATTTAATCGGATTTCGTCGATAGTATCAACAAACTAAACTCACATATCAGTCAACATCTGCAGCGCATAGTGGTGCGTGCGCGCGTCGGCCCACAGGCGGCGCAGGTCGTCGCGGCGCAGGCGCAGCAGGCCACGGCACGCGCCTAGCCGCGCCACCACTGCGTCACAGTGCTGCCCCCACACGGACAGGGCTGACGTTACCGCGCCGAATTTCTATGGAAAACAAATTACAATGCACTCTTCAATGGACACTCTTTTATATCAAAATCTTGGTTACATCATTCATGTTGAGATTATACATACATGTGAGAATAATGTAGAAAGACGTGCACATTAAGAGCATCCAGAGTAAAAGATTAAATGAAGAATTTAAAAAATAAAGTCATTAAAATAAACCGTGGCAGCTAAGAGATGACCAGGCCCCACTGACGGCGCCCGTTCACGAACATGACGCATGGATCAGCGCCATTCAACTCAACCATATTGAAGGGAACTAAATAACCCGACACACCGCCAGCATCAGCAAGACATTTGAGTGAGCATGACATTCTGTCAGCCACCAGGGCACATTCAAGTTATTGTAAGATAAATAAATGTAAATGGTAGCTTTACAATAAATAGTACTCCCACATGTGCTATGCAATTATATAATACTAAAAGATGGAATCTATAGAATGCAAGGACATTTTTACAATCTTCCACAATAAATTAACATAGTACCTAATCAATTGGTTTGCCCCTATGGTTGTGGAGCAAGACCAGCATTGAGCTAACCATTTTTATCATCAATGTAATCCCCCAACTTATAATATGCTTGCCTACATAGTGTGCATGGTATACAAGATTTAAATTTCGTCTCATTCAGTTGTAGAATTTGGAGAGGTATTTTATTGAAAAATTTTAATCAATACCCCATGAAAGATGAGTCTACTTTAGCTAGCCTGAAACCTGGCTGTACTAGTTGGTCACTATTTCTATTATTATAGTGGTGTCTGTCACCTCTTTTACTAAATAAGTGCAAGTTTTCCTAACTTACATGATGTTTTCGTGCACTTTTTGTAAGTCGAAGTTCCCCAATACACCTGCCTTCTTCACTTCCTAATGTTGGTGGTGTGGAGGAGAAGTGGAGGCACAAACTTTAGCAGCAGCATGTTATTGGGTATCACCAGTATAGAACTGCCGAAGCTACTTAATAATGGTTGCAACTTCTACTGGACTAAATAAACATTTCTAATTATGTTGGAACAAGACTCAACCATTTCTACAATAAATGCTGCAATATCATTTAAGTTTACCTGCATAACTTCCATGATCTCCTGTGCATGTTGTTCCACCAGCTCATCAAGTTTTGCATCACTCTTCTTGTATTCCTTCTCTAGTTTAGCTCTCTCTTTCTCTCTCTGTTCATTTGTTTCACTAGCTGAAAGGGTGCGGATCACTGACATAAGCAAACCGCTCTGTGGAGAGAAAAATACATTTATTGCACATAACATTTTATATTGTGGCTATCAAAGGCTCAAAGAATAAGTATTTTTGCTAGGGCTACAATTGACAAAAATTTGGTATCCTGTATGGTCCCCTGATAGAATGCAAAACATCAATAAGTAGTTTGCTATTTACAAAAAAGTAGCAGTGTAGTAGTTTTTTTTTATATAAGCGTGATTAATTTAAACAAAAAACAATGATAAATGTTCTTCTCTTATAGAAATCAGAAAAAAAACAGACCAATACCGATAGAAACTCGGAAATTCCTTACTTTATCTCGTGAATACCGTGGATACATGATTGACACTGTAATAACATATACTCACTGTTTCCTTTCCTTGTTTTACCCCCCGAGGGGGCTTGGTAGGAGGAGGAGAGGACATTGTGTTTATTTTAGTATCAAAATACGGTGTTTATCCTTAATTTTGTGATAATTTTTAATGATATCACTCCGCCCCTTGTTTTGTAATAAATCTGTCAAAACGTAATGTTGTTCAGTTGTTGTCAAAATATGACATCTGTCAAAGGTATACGTTCGGAAATCTGAATAAACCATAGAGAAATAAGCACTACAGTTGTCAGAGTTGGAGTTACCCCTGTGCTGTATTCAGGGTAGAATAGGTGCTGTACGCAGGGACACTGACGCTCAAACGGTTGCTACGTATCCAGTACATCATTTTGAACCTCACCAGATAGATATTTTTTATTGTTAATTTTTTTTAATCGGATGTTTCCTACGAAAAGTTTTATGCTACTCAAGTAGCGATGGTTAGTTCGGATGCAAAAATCGAAGGATATCGATAAAAGGAAATTGAAAACGTTTAACTTCAAGGAAAATGAATAAAAAGTAAAAGTAACGTCTCTTTTATTTCAACTCCTTAGAATTTTCTCGTAGAAAAACTGTAAACCTTAAATAAGTAAACTGTTTATTTGTATGGGTTTGGTTTGTTCAATTAATTATTTTTTGTCAGAATTATGTAAGTAATAAAATATTGTCGTAAGTATTATTTTTTATAATATTCGACCTTTTTTCGGAATTAAACAAGAAAAAGGATATCTGTCGATATCGATAATATACATAAAAGCTAAATTTGTTACTCCCCTAGATTTTTTAGATAAGCAGAAAATATAGACCTATGAGGCGAACCATGGGCGTACCCAGCATTTGTTAAGGGGTGGGGCCTCCCTTATTAGTATTATACTCTTTGGGTGGGGCAGAAGTAAATCAACTAAGTAGGTAGTAGGAAATTAAAAATGCTTTTTATTTACTGACTGATTCGTTTTATTGACTGCACTACACCTTATTTCAATAATAACCTGTGAGGGTAATGGCTAAATCTAGCTAAAATTTCATTTTCAAATGTATGCTGTGCTTCCAGAACCTTCTTTCTACGCACACCCATCATACAAAGGCTGACAAGACGGGTTTCTGTCATTGTTGACCTTAACCAGGTTTTTATTTTTAATGTGAAAAATGTTAAAGTACCCAAATGAAAATAATTTTGTAATTATATTAACTTTGCCTAAAAATTCTTAGCTTCGGGTCAGAAGGCAGGGTGGGGCAAGTGCCCCATCCTACCCCACCGTGGGTACGTCTATGAGGCGAACATCGTCCGTTTACAATTGCGTTCCCTAAGAATACCACCATTTATGGTCAAGTAGCAGAATTTACTCGGCATTCGGCAATCGATTCTAGTTTGATATCAGTTTACAATTTATTGTTGTGCCTCCTCACGCCAATTTGTGAGGAAGTCATCCAAAGTCCGTCTTGCCATCTTCAGTCTTGTGGTGCGGTCACTTGATTGTGATTAATTAATTTTCGTTGTTTTACAATATTAATGAAGCAATTTTGCAATATTTTCTGTCACGATGGTCTTCTATCGGTATAAGGCTACAGAACTTACACGGTGTGGTCGTTTGCCTCCAAACTGTGCGAAACAGACAGCACGGGGCGCACAGGCAAACGGACAGCATGAGTATGGCTGAAGAATATAATAATAAGAGAGAGTATGGCCAAACGTGCACGTCATCCAATCAGGTGCCTACCAATCCGTTAAGTAAATCGAACTCGTCGTAACGTCTGGTGTAGGGGACGCATTTGATAAATCCAAAAACAATGGGACAACATTTTATTCTACGATGAATCTCGTAATGCTTTTAGACGAGAATATTACGAGTCCATCGTCGTCATCTCAGAAATACTGAACGTCTGGGATGCGTTCAGAGAGTTTACCCTGTACAGCGGCTGTGTTGTTTGGGCAGGAATCGCCAAAGATCCAAGAACCAAGGCACAAACGCTTCGATTCGATTTTTAACCGACTTCAAAAAGGAGGAGTCGGTGACAAAAAAACTAAATCAAACAAACAAAAGTCACCGACTTCAGAAGCTAAAGTTATTTTTCACTTGTTTGTGACTGTGGTTTTTGAAGTCGGTTTTATTTTTTGCAAAAAAGTTTATCTCACTCGCTTTCGTAATGCCAAAAAACGATAGACATAAAACTTGTTGAATCGAAATCGAGTCGAAGTGTTTGTTAATACCGGGACTGGTAATAACTTTGTTGATTTTTGGACGAACGAATTGACGTCAATGCCAAAATTTCACTGTTTGAATTCGAAAAGTTCGTTGTTTACATCGTGATCGTTAAAATTGTGTCGACTTTGTGCTTTGTGATCATTGTGATATTGTTGATATTGAATCTGAATTACTCTATATTAAAATATAACAAAGAACAAGATTTCATCGTACGTGTTGAAATCACTATTTATGTGCCTTTAAAATGGATTACTCCACTATCAGCAACAAGACCAACTGTACAGTAGCTGAAGATTTAACAAACGGTGAGCTAAGTGAACGGTATTATTTACTCAAGAAACAATACGACAACCTTTCAAGCAGCTATGACGCAACCAAACAAGAGCTACATGAAGCGAGACGATGTTATCAGACAGCTTTGGATGTACAGGGGCATTTGAACGCAGAGTTAGAAAGATATCAGGATGATGAAGCTCGTCGAAAGAATGATTTGACATCGCGTATTACAACGCTCCAAGAAGAAATTTCTGAGCTACGGGAAGAGCGCACCGAAATCACAGAAAAGCATGCAGCAGAAGTCAAAAAGTTCGAAATACAAATTCGAACTTTGAAAGAGGAGCAATCGTTAAAAGTGCGAGAAAGTCCGGAACGCGATAATTCAGAATTGGAAGAGGCACGTAAAACTGTAAACAGTGCGCTGTCCGATGCGGCTGCAGCGAAACAAGCACTTGAGGAAGCAAGGATGGAAATTGCTTCTTGGCGCATGAAAGCTGAGGAGTTGATTTCAGCAATGGGTGAAATGCGTGCAGCGGCTGACTTGCGTAGAGAGGAACTGAGGGAAGCCAATGAGCGCGAAGCTACGGCGCTGGCTGAGTTAGCAGAAGCCAAGGCTATGCTGCATCAGTGCACAGACACACAACAGGACTTACAACCTCATGGTAATCATTTTTAAGCACTTTTACTTACTCTAGGCATGACCTAATCAGCATGGGTCTTTTTCAGTCAAGGAGATTATGGATACACAAAAGAAAATTAACACATTTTACAATATTATATTAAATACTCAATGTAATATTACATAGAAGAGTAGCTGTCTCACTGAAGTGGCACTCTGCTTAACAATATCCAGACAACTCATTTGATTGTAGTCAAGGAGACTGATTGCAGATAAAAGCCTAAGAAAAAAAAATCACATACTTTTTTGCTGGCATTTCCTTAGCATATCAATGGCAATAAGTTTCAATGGGTTTATCCCAAAACTCGGCCACATGAATTGCCCACTGATGCAGTAAATAGATCATCAAGTATGCAGGTGGTAGGGCATGCCCAGCAAGATGGAAGGTGGGCCATTGTCTGTGGTGAGATGCCGCATATGGACTTGAGATGTGCGGATAGGCCTACTTCAAGTGTTTCTACCTTTTCAGTGATTCACATCTGGGGTGTTTTATTATATTATCTTCTGTGCTGCAAAAACAGTACCTAAATATTTTTGAGACTAAAAAATAAAAATACTTTGTGTTTTTCAGCTGCAAAAGGCAATTCTATATTTGCTGAAGTTGAAGACAAGAGACAGGAAATGGCAAAGAATCTCATCCAAATGAAACAAACCAATTCAAGGGTAATAATTTTTATTCTCACATCTCACATTAATCATTTAGTTTGGATGAATTTGTGAACATCACCACAATTGCATGCAAGTAAATGCATGCTATTTGCACACTCCTGTTTCCAATGCAAGCAACTTGGACACAAATGTGAAGTCATATTTAGATGCAAGACTTGCCTAATGGAATTGTGCGTTGAAAAGAAAAATATATACTTGTAATACACCTGGTTTTTGAATTGAGAATTTGAAATGAAACGGAAGATATTACCATAAGTAGTACTGAAGGAGAGCTCCGCGGGCCTGTGGATGGTGAGTAATGGGCTAGCTCACCGTCCGTCCGTCTAATGACGACAGGCCGTGTCGACGGCGCGTTCGTGTTCCACGCGCGCCTCAAAGAGATGTCAGCAAAAGGAAGGGGCCGATGCCTGCCGGGGCTGCGGAACTGTTCGAAAGAGATACCGCGGCCCTAATAAAAAAAGAGGATGAATAACCTCATGTCCAGCTTATTCACGCATAAGCTTATCACAATAAGGAAATTGTTCACAGTTCTTGCATTTTACGATGTGTAAAATGACTATAATTTAAATACTGTTTGGCATTTTACTTGCATATTTATATGGGGGTGAATAAGTTGGTGTCATGATAAACATAATATGCTTAAGTTTCAACAATTCTATAATTCCAGTTGAGAAGAGAGCTGGCAAACAAACAAGCTGAAGTAGATGCCTTACTGCATGAGAAACAAACAGTTTGGGAGCAGCAGGCAGGGGCAACAGCTCATTATGATAGAGAACTCATTGGTAAGTTGGCATGTTAACATTTGTGGGGACATTTTACAAGTAATTAATATACATGATGAGCAATGTTTGAAGAATAAGTTAGAAGGAAAAAGTTTAGAGTATGAATGTGGATCAGATGTAAGAGTCGAGGAAGAGCAAAGAAATGACGGATGGAATGTGTGAAGGTAAATATGGCTAGAAATAGTGACTGGCGAGTATTAAAGAAGTATGGAAAAAGAAGAAATGCGCTGACCACAAATAAATTAGGATAAGGGCATAAGAATGACAATGATAAGCAAAGTATATAATCACAATACTTTGGGGGATGTCGGAGAAAACGGCTATAAGGCCCCCAAATAATTGGTCCCTATCTTCCTATGTTAACGTATATTTGTTGTGTTTTGGAATTGGAAGTCTACAAAATTATTAATTTTATTGATGGTATGGATGGATTGGGCTGTGAAAGTATCTTTACAAGTGCTAACAATAACAACATGTCTCTGTTGTATGCTTGCTTATTTACAGCAATAAAGTATTCATAACAACATTACATCACACCTATAATCCCCAAAGGGTGAGGTAGACATGTACGTAACTACCTAGCTCTGTGCCTCAACCAACATCTGAGGACACTCTCGTTAGGCACTCAGCTGTACTGAGCTTGATTCGAAAAGCATTACTACTGGACACGGCTCGTATTGTTAGGAGTTTTCTCTTTCTTGAGCCCTGGCCACCGGGGCCAAGAGTTCCCAAGATGGGGGAGGGTACTATTTTTATATTGACTTTTTTTTTATTAAAAAATGTAATTTATATGAAAGAAAACTGAATAAATGAGAATCAGACCTGTATAAGTTTTATTAACACCTGATCCCTTCTCCATTACAGAAGGGTATGAAGAGCGTATCACTCAGCTGGAGGGCGCGTGTGAGAAGCAGCGCAGAGAGCTGTCGCGCTGGTTCGGCAAGCTGTCTGAACCCACCGCCAACGGCTGGCTGCCCGGCGTGCTGGATCATTTGAAGTAAGGTGGCGCGCACTAGACGCGGCCGTATTATTATTATTATCGTATTATGTACGGTGCTCTGTGCACGTCGCAGGACCTAAACACGAGTTAAACAAAAAAGGACAAAAAATTATGGGATGTTCGCGTTGGTGCGACCAGCTTTAATAAACTGCCTGTTTGACACAACGGCGCTGGACATCCCATAATTATTAGTCTTTTTTTGTTGTCTTCGATACCAATATATGGTGTTCTCTCACCATGCCTCTATAAAGCTATCAAGTTTTCGTGCTACTGAATAGGCTTGCTAAAATACCCTCTGGGATCTCCCTACCATCAAAATTATTTACTTCTATGCTCGCGTAGAATGAAACGGGTTTTATAGACGGAAGAATCGACAAAATGACAGATTTCTTTGTTGTTCTGTCATTTTGTCGATTTTTCCGTCGACAAAACCCGTTTCTACGGTGGTAATTCTACGCGTGCAGGAGGCTCGTAACCTAGAAGTGGGAATAGAGTTATTTGATATAAAAAAAAAAAAATGTTTTCTTTAATTTTTTGCATTTATTTATTGAGTAAAGGTTGGACATGCAACTTCCAGCGTGATTAGAGATTATTTGAATGCAATCCAATGAGCAAGCTCTTGCAAAGCTATTGACGCTTATCATACATTCAAATTGTTTCAGATCCGAATGCGAGCAACTAAGAGCCGAAGTAATGTCCCGTGGCGCCGCCCAGCTGGCGAGCGCGGCGCACGTGCGCGAGCTGCGCCGCAAGCTGGCGCTGGCGCAGCGCCCTGCCAGCGCCGCACAGAGCAGCGAGCCCGCCAACATACCGGACACTCACGGGGAACACAAGGCCGATATTGGCATGCCTAAAGTTACGGTGCAAGTGAGAAGTAAACCTACTTCTGATGATGTTAGGAAAAAAGTGTCTTTTAATTAATTTTGGTGCTTGAATAATATTAGGGCTGTGTGTGAATATAGAGATAGATGGAAAAAATTGTAATTGACCTTCGAAAACCACCTTAATTACGTAATAAAGGTACTGTCCATATATATTTTTTAACATGAACATAAATGATCAACTGTACCTATGTGCAGTGACCGTTTGAAACGGCATTGAAAAGAGTTTAATTTTCTTTTGTCTATTTAGATCATATTTGGACACAGTCTGCCTCTTATAATTAGGATTAATCAATAAATAAAATAAATATATGAAGAGGTATCATATCTTTTATTACAGACTGCAATCTACATAATTCTTCCATTCAATATAATTATATGACAATACAAGTTCATTATTTTGAGACATAACTTATTAAATCTAGAGTGAAACAAATAATGAAATTCAAATAACAGATCTTGTTGTTTTTTATGATTTCGTTAGTTACGACTCACTGATAACCTCCTCGAGATTCCGCATAGAACGTTAGATGTTCCGCACATCCATGACTTAGCAAAAATATAACTCGATGCTCGTATTTATCTCTTTAGTGTAGACCAGACCTTAGAGCTAAACGCTAAAAATTTCGAGATTTAATTATCTACGAAAAAATATTTTTTAATTTTTTAATCTTTTTAAATGTTTTTTATATAATTTTTGTTGATAAAAATATTTAAAAATGTAATTAGTAAGTAAAAAATGAATAAACGAAAAAAAAATTATGTTATTATACCAAATTTAATGTTAATATTCTATAAAGGTCTTCGGTACTATTATATTGGTGTCTTTTTCTTACAATAGTAGTAGTGTCATAGAGCAATACTTTCTTGCTTATTGAGAAATAAAATATCGATGCAATCGATATTTTGTAAAAGATGCTTAGATGATTCCTGCTGTATCCGACTCGAATGACTCGGGTTCTGATTTGGAGGAGGTTCCTGAAGACATAAAAAGTGACCGGGACGATGAAAAACCATGGCACTTATCATCATCTTAGTAATATAAATTTTATAACCAATTTTTAGAAAATAATAAATACCAAAGTTATAAATCACGAAAATACAGTTTTATTGTATTTATTCCCAATAATTTAAGCAATTATTATTATTTATAAATTATGATAGGCTAGTTTGTCTAAAGTTGATAAGAATACAAAAAAATAAATAAAAAAATGTTGACCAGAGACTAAAACTACTCATTCGGCATATTTGGTAATCTATTACTTACATAATATATTAATAGATATAAAACAAACAGTAGTAAACAAAGAGTAGTTACACCATTTATAACTCGAAAACGGCTGGACAGATTTTAATGATCTCTGATTTGTTGGATTCGTCTTTGCCCCGAATAGCAGCATAACTATTAAAATATATGAAAAGTTCACGAAAAAAAAGTTCATCTTTCGCAATTGACAGCTCATATCACGCAGGTAGAGTAGGTAGGCTAGGGTAGATAAGTATGGTAGGGTAGGTAAGTAGGGTAGGTAGGTAAGTAGGTAGGCAGGGTAGGGTAGAAAAGTAGGGTAGGTATAGTAGATAGGTAGGGTAGGTAAGTAGGTAGGCAGGGTAGAGTAGATAAGTAGGTTAGGTATGGTAGGTAGGGTAGGGTATGTAGGCAGGAAAGGTGTATTTCAACGCATGCCGGCCGGCCACAGCTAACATTAATGTTTCATTCTGTTTAAAAAATATCGACGTCAGAATCTACGTTTAACGTCAATGTGGCAGCTGACATCACATTGAAATAGCCAATCGGGTTGCACTTGTCACTGCGCACCGCGTGCCTACCGCAAAATTTGGTGAACTCGAATACGAACAAAATGTTGAACATGTGGAATCTTGAGGGGGTTAACTGTGTTCCGAATATTCCAAAGGAGAAGGTCTCACTAGTAGCTAGGTCCCAATCTGACCAATGAGGTCAAGCTGTTTTGAAATATAAAAAATAGATTTTCGACCAATGAGGTTGGAAACCTGTTATTGTCGATGCTCGGAACTAGCTATGCCAGCGCCCTTCGTTTCAGAGTTACCTTCCCCATGAAATCCATCAGTCAGGTCACTGGTTAGCCTTCCCGTACTGTTCTATACACCTGTAAGGACAATCTATTGCGTACGTTGCATTGCGCGCTGCCGCTGCTACGCCTGCATTGCGATTTATCACACGAAAAATAAATACAGAATGCACAGACAAGTAAAAAAGTCACTACTGTCCGTCTGTTACTTTTCGACACCTTAGCGGCTCACCGAATGTCGATACTTGGCACACAGAAACACCATGACTTGTTTTGGGATCATAATTTATGATCTTTATCTCTGTAGTACGTACCCGTGGAATAATTTCTGACCTCTACGCGGGCAAAGAATGGCTAGGAGAAAAAATTTTTTCACTTCATTAAGTTGCCGTTTTTAAAAAGAAGTTTTCGATATGTATTCGTAAATTTTTCGTTTAGATTTTACTGAATAAAGTAGATAAGTTAGGAATAGAATGAGCGATGCAGTCATATAACGGCCGTCCGCATAGAGAGCGCTTTTTTACTTTAAAAACTCAACTTTGAAACACCCATCGACATCTCATTCAGCCGTTAAATGGCGGCATCACTTTTCGAGGAAACCCTAGCTTTACTTCAAGTTCCTACTATGGAGCTTACAGTAATAATTATTGTCGTAGGCGAAAATAAGAACTATTAATAAAATTTATGTTAAGAGCTGAAATCTTCCAGAAATCCTTTAAAACCATGATTGCTATTGAAAAGCTTTGGAGACACACATTATTTTACATAGCAGTAAACCTGACGTGATCAGTTAGACGAGAGGTCCCGGAGCGCATGTTCGCGAGCATGCGCCACGTGTCGAGTGCGGCGCGCTCGTTCGCGCGCTTCGCGCTGCGTGCGCGCGCGCAGCCTGGTCGACGCTGCCTCCTGCACGCACTTCGTGAACGCTCCTGGTGGGAACGATTATTGATATGATACTCAACTTAAATGAGAAGCCACACGATGCATTGTCAGACATCGGACATGAGACATCAGACATTGAAATGGGGAGGAATGTGCTGCGGCGACGCCGGCGTCGGTGTCAACGCAGTGCGGCACCTTAAAATAGTTAAATAGAAACCATTTCGCCAGTATATGTACTATACATCCACCATACACTTGCCGATTGCGTACAGTTATGGTCGAAGACACAGTGAAGGTCGCAGCCTCATAATTGGGGACCTCCAATCGGTTGGCTTTTGGCGGAATGATACTTACCTACAGTATCCCAACACTTGATGACATCGGCTCCCGACTTAGAGTCGTCATAGCACTTGATGACCTTTTGCTGGCAGTCGGCGCATATCGGCTCCACGCTCACCATGTTCGACGTACGCATGTCGATACGGGCTGCTATCTCGCTCAGATCGTTTACCGTTATTCTGTAACAACGGAAAGATACGTGAAGTAGAAAGTACCAATTACAGTACTATACTATAATACAATCTATCTTCAGTGCAGCATGGCTATTTTGGCACTTAATGACATTATCACGTAAGTAAACATTCGTGAAATTGCCCTGGAAACTATTGAAAAAAAAGATGGCGGCATTAGTTCCGAATTCCGACTGGTTTCGCGCTAAAAAGTCCATGAATCACTGTCATATTATCTTGTTCCAGAGAGTTGATTAACATGGGTAGGTTTTGGTTGGGGCCAAAAGCTTTTCTGGTTTTCTCGGTAATTTCTGAAAGCCCTTCCCGAGATATTCGAACCTTTCGGATTTTCTTGCCTTATAGCTAAGATTGTGACATATCACTTTCGCCTCTACCTACTGAGTATTTATTGCACCTACCACCTACCTAGTTGTATTGCGCTGTTGCTTTCTATGGCTTCTGCTGGTGGCTCACATGATGATATAAAACTCCATGATTTTCTTAAGGTGGTAACGGAAGAAGGGCGGCGGGCGGCGAGACAAAGGTAACTGCTGCCGTCAGCTGCGAACGTGAGTCGCCGACAGCGAGCGAAGCTGTTGACATATTGTTTGATCAGTACCATCAGCTTCTTCAATAAATGCTCCTAAAATGGGAGTGACCGGACTTATCCGCGCGGCCTGAGCTGGTCAGAAATACTTTAATTTTAATGCAATAAAAGCGAAAAAGACGTCATTCGGCCGCGTTTCATTTCAAACGATACCTACAGCTTGACACCGCATCGCTTTCATAGCAGGTCATGATGGTCACTCCCTTAATAGGTAGGAAAATATCTTCGAAATCTAAAGCTGAAGCTGGAAACCAGTATCTGATTCATCGACAGTTTTGATTAAAATATTTTTGTGCGCTTGCCACACTGCACAGAAAACCAACTCTGACGGCATGCAGTTACCAAAGTCCGAAAATGAAAAAGGGAATATGAAAACATAATTGTTGCACGTGGCAGCTTACAATGCTACATGGTTTATTTTGGCGCTTGGATCTCATTCACACGGGGGCGTTGTACCTACTTATTCGCGGAAATGTTTCATGGAGTAAAATTTAAAAAAGTACAGATCGAATAGGTACGTACCCGGTCATCTCAGAATGGCTCTCATCCATGCACTTGAGCTTCTCTATGAAAATGTTGTCCCTGTAGTCACCACGCGGTTTGGGTAGTGCAGCTTGGGCTGCCGCCGCTGCCCCGCCGGCCAGGGTCGCATCTTCCACTAATCTCTCCACCTGGGGTCGAATCAATTCATTGTTGAACTTTAAAATTGATTAAATAAGGTATAAATTCTAATCTCTCCAGTTGGGGTCATATCATAAACATAATCAGCCTATAACATTCCCTCCCATTCTTGGCACACAGTCACACTGTCTGTGAGAAGGAGTGGTCCGTTGTCCACAACGTGGGCCCAGTGCGGGATGGATGCCATTCACTGCCATTCACGTATTATCATATAGAGTCAGGGCATACCAGGGTCAAATTTCTTCATTGCAAACTGCGAATATAAAGTAAAATTTTATACAAACCATTTTGTTCGAGATGTTGATGTGATTATCATCAGGTTCTTCGTCTAGGAAAGGCTCCGAGGCAGCCCGTTTAGGTGGTCGCTGGAAGGCTGTTGCACGAACTGACTGACTACCACCCATGCTGGTGAGAATACCTGGTAGAAAGAGATGGAAAATGTTAACTCTTTAATTTGAGCCTGCTTCAAAATGTAGTGCGTAAGAGAGAAGCGGTTTTGAAAAAAGGTAGGCCTAGGTACTTTGTCGCCTTACACAGAAAATTTTGAAAATGGAAATAAGCTAGCCTCATTAGGGATTAAGGATTTGACAGTCTGTACCTATTATAAAGAAGCTGATACGAACTAAGAGGCTCCATGGATCGTGGGGTCATGGGCACTTTCTCAGAATGGCTAGGTACGGAAAAGAAGGCCATGTCTACAGTAAGATGTAGTAGTATGACGAACCAAGATAAATATTAACCTATCTACTATACTAATCGTCCTTTTATTAAAAACAATTTTAATAGAGTACCTATCTTTAGCTACCACGTGACTCTTTGAGTATTTCATTATGATTTATATTTTTTTTATTGTCGATTAAAGAGTAATTCTTGTTTACACATGATTTAATTGACTATTAAAAAGGAGGAAATGTCAAATCCTGGTGTACGAACAGGATTCAAATTTCCTTTATTCTGATTTTACATGAAAATTGATAAAGTCACTTTTTAAATAAACGTGCTATCACGTTATACCTATTAAACTATATGTCTATGATAAAGTTGTCAACTCATAATAATATGCATGACAATATGATTTATAATACTGGCAATACCAACAGCTTTTATAATTTGCATCGACCAGTTCCGGGTTCATTAGTGAATGGGTCGGACAATTATAAAGGAGTTTGACGTTTTTCGGTAAAAAACTGATCGGATGAACAAAACATTCGTTTTGTGCCAGGTCATTTGTATCAGTAACAAACATAATTATACCTACACAAGTACTCGGACCTAATTGGACTGTTTAAAACCTTTTCCCCAGGGATTTTACGAGTGATGTTGTAAACCAGGCTGCTGATACACCATGCATCAGGCATGCCTTACCCCAACTATGTATACCTCAACTTCCAGTCTAACTGGAAGGAGTTGAATACCCATGGATGGACTGCACAACTTAGTAACTTGGTATCACGGTACTTCTTGGTAAGACTGGACTATCGGGCCTCTGACTACCCTTTTTAACGACTGTCAAAGATCTACAAATGACAGCAAATGAGTAGGAGCGCGCGGTGTTAACGTAACGTAAATACTTCGAGTTTCGAATCGAAAATACAGTTATCCTATAGCATTTTAGTTAAATTGTTTGCAACAAGCACAATCAGTATCATTCATAGATATAAATAAATTCTTAAAATTATGAAAATATTATATGAGAAACCAGTATTATTAATTTAAAAATCGACGTATTTTTTACGTTACGTTTAACTACACCGCGCGCTCGTGCTAGAGCCTCTGAACTAAGGGTTTGATGTGGTTTCCTGAGGCATGGAGGGGTCTCGTTATGTCAGGAACGGCCAAGAGGCTCACAGCTAAACTGTATACAGGCGAGGCCGAGATAAACACACACGACCGTAACAAAATAAACTAAACTTAGTTCCTATTCGATGTATCAACACGAACCACCGAGTCGGAAGTTATAATTACAACACCAAATGCTTTTCGATTTCATCAACAAGCGATAATCATTATTCATCGCTAAAAGCTACAATCATTGAGTCAATGATGTAATGATAGGGACCATAGATTCCAGACTCCAATCATGGCCCCGGGGAAGTATTTCCAAAGACGTGCCGTTGGATATGGGTCCGGATTTCTGTCGAAATACTATTAACTGCGTGTCTTCTAAGATTATTTGGAGAAACATTGTTTTTTTTAGTTTTGACATTTTTTTCTTGTTTTCGATGAACGTAAATTAGCTTACGATCTATCACTGAAGAGTAAGTTGAAACTTTTATTTGTACTTTTATGTGTACTTCGTACAATATTACCGAGTTAATAACTTATTTATAATATACATCACGCTCGCAATCCCTGAAGGGTTAGGCAGAGTTGTATCCTACACGGACACTAATCATGGGGGTACCCACGGTGGGGCAGGGTGGGGCACTTGCCCCAGCCTTGCAGCCTTGAAGCTTAGATTTTTTTTTTTTTAGGCAACTTTAATCTAATGAAAAAATTAAATATTTCGTTTGGGTATTTTAACATTTTTCACATTTAAATAAAAACCTGGTTAAGATCAACAATGACAGAAAACCGTCTTGTCGGCCTTTGTATGATGCGTGTGCATAGAGAGTTCGGGAAGCACAACATTCATTTTAAAACGAAATTTTAGCTAGATTTAGCCAGACCCCTCGCAGGTTATTATTGAAATAAGGTGTAGTGCAGTCAATAAAACGTATCAGTCAGTAAATAAAAAGCATTTTTAATTTCCTACCACATACTTTATTTACTTCTGCCCCACCTTTTAAAACATGCTGGGTACGCCCATGACACTAATTATGTTAAAGTCTCATGTAATAAGGGACGAACATATTATTGCCATCAACTGGGCACAAATCCAGACTCAGGGCTACTACTGAACTTACTTTTCAGTATTTCAGTATTTTTTTGTCTCTGGCTTCACGAAGCATAATTAATTATAAACTTAATGTTCGTATAAAGTTAAATCAACATTTAATAAATTATTCAAAATAACGCTAGTCTGACCACAATCTCTTTTATTGTATCAACGGCTTAAATTGATGTTATTTCATTAATTGTTCTGCCATTATAAAATCTTAGGAGTGTGATAAGATTAATTAAAGCTATAATATAATTTTTCACAATTAATTTTTCCTACCTATAAATTCAGCTTGGCCTTCCATAAATGTCACAGAACGATTTGTGGAAAAACAACAGCAAAATTCGTATTAAATTGGTAAAAACTCGTATGTAAATAAATATGGTGAAATAGGTCCCTACTTGTGTTAGTCATTCACCTAATTTAAATCCCCGTACATTTTAATTTAAAAAATAATCAGTTTACATAAGTAATGTATCACAGAATGATTTGTGAAAAAACAACAGCAAAATTCGTATTAAATTGGTAAAAACTCGTATGTAAATAAATATGGTGAAATCGTTCCCTGCTTGTGTTCGTCATTCACCTAATTTAAATCTCCGTACATTTTAATATAAAAAATAATCAGTGTCCATAAGTAATGTATAAAGTACGTAGAATTCTCCTCTGTGACATTCCAACCTGATTTTTAAGTAGGTACGTACCTACCCGTCATGATCTAATTTTAGTTTAGACCGATTTCGGCGAATACTTGAGTGAGAAATATTGTTTTTTGTAATTTTGGCCTTTTTAGTTTCTTTTGTGCGATGATCACTTTATATTCGGAAGGTTTTAAATACCGATCGACACGTAGGGATTTTTTTTTTCACCCTTTTTTAAACTTCACTTGTGGTTTATGATTGGATTGGAAAACTGGCGACCAGCTCTTTGCCTACGTATGGTCACTAACTATGGCCAAACGGCATAAGTAATCTATGTTCCTTCTTCATTAACATATTATCATCACGCCTACAATCCCCGAAGGGTTAGGCACACGGGTCGAGTCTATTGCCATCAACATGTTACTGGCTGTGAAATTCCTGATGGTAAAAATCGGATTGCCTTTTGCTGACATAGGAATCAAACCAATGAGGCCTTGACCTCTTGTCCAGCAGCAACGCGTGAGACCACTGGACCAACGAGTCCGAACATTCATAATTTTTATTCTAAAGTTGAAACTTTTCTGCGTTCCGGCGTGGATTCACGGCGTGATGCGCAGACGCACCGCGATCTTTCATCTTTAGGCCTTGAACTTTGTCGACGGCGTCCATGTAATTGGCGTACGAAAGAAGTAAAGAATGTCGGGTCAAGTTTAATAATAAATTTAAATTTGCTACTACCGGCAGAAATACAAAGTTTAGTGAATCGATAAGGGGCATATTTAATTACGAATTTTAGAATCTACGCTTGGAAATGGTGGCTTAATAATAATAGCCGCTCGGGTCGATCTTTAGGTTAAGCCTTGCTTGCCTAGGTTGGTCTGTGAATGGGTGACCCATTACATACCGAGTTTCCTCCGTGCCTCGGAAAGCACGTTAAGCCGTTGGCCCCGGCTGTCAATTGTAGATCTTGGCAGTCATTACAGGTAGTCAGTGGCCCAAAAAGTCTGACAACCAGTCTTACCAAGGGGTATCGTATTACCTAGTACTGGGTTGTGGAGGTCTGATAGGCAGTAGCTCCATGTAAAATAATGGTATTCAGCTGCATCCGGTTAGACTGGAAGCCGACCTCAATATAGTTGGGAAAAGACTAGGCAGATGATGCTTGGAAATGGTAGAACCAGCTCTGTTGAAATGGCAACGAGAGCTTTATTGGCATCTACATATGTACATACATAGATTACAATCTGACGCCTGTTTCCCATAGGGGTACCGCACCGGTTGCGAGTGCTATGGACCTGGTCTTTCTGAAAAACATCAGCTATTGAAATCTGTAGGTTATATTTGGAATCCATGTTGTATGTTGTACTCACATTGGTTGAATGTCAACTGAAGACATTTCAGTGTATGGTGTCTCCGGGTCTAAGGCCCATACAATATGATGGGACACATTGGATGATAAGGAGGAACAAGTGACAAACGCTTTGAAAGCGTTTCGTATTTCTACAGCACGTTTTTTACTTTCGACTTACTTAGGTAACCCAACCTAACCGCTATGTTAGCATCTTTTTTTTGGGTTTTATTTTAGAAATATCACGGTCAGTACCGGGCAATCAGCATATAGTTTGATGGTTGGATACAATATGAGGACTTCCCCTGTAGCTACTGGCATCTAAATATCCTTGCATATCTACTTAGGAACCTACTAAGCAGAGCCAAACCCTATAACACCTTTTTACCCGCTTAGAGGTTGTATTTTCCAAAATCCTTTCTTTCCTTTCCCACGTAGTTTCTAGTTTTATATCAGTCCCATCAGCCATTTATTACTTTTCTATCATCGGTATCACTGATAGGCCACGTTGTCTAGCAAAACACAAGCATAAGTTTAAAATAACTTTTCTTAGAAACGACGATGTTTTCCCCGCTCTTCCTCGGAACTCATTATAATTAATTTAAGAGACGTGGCACTTAATCATTGATTGTTTTGTCGCGATCTTTCTCGTAGTGGCCTTGAACTTTGGCAGTAGCATGAGAATCACTACGCTAGCCAGTGTAATCGGCTAACGACGAGTCTGCGACACAGGTTAGGGGTGACACGTCAGACATCATGTATTTTCTACGGGAAAATGTCGTCAACTTTATAGTAGTTTGAAGGTTAAATGCAAGTTGCAATGGATATTTGTTTGGCTGAAATATTAAGACATGACGTTATTATTATGACTGTCTTTTTAAAGGGAATTAATACATTTCGATAAAGCTATGACTATGTTTTTCGAAGAACTTTAGAGTCAACAACGATTTTTGTCACAACATCTCTGAGGTAGGTATTAAGGAGAGACTGTCATATCTAAATCGACCAATAGTGTTAAGATCATTAAATATTTTTAACAGGTCATCGATCAGCGACCAATAATTTGCTTTATGGATTGTATCTAAGATCTCTGAGACCAGCGGTTTAGGCTGTGGGTTGATATTGTTTCGGTGGTTCAGTGTAGCAGTGATAGCTTAGTGGTGTGACTATCGGACTGCCAAATCATACTGTCTCGAGTTCGATCCTAAGACACGCACCTGCGTGCTCACTTGCTTCGGTGAAGGAAAACATCGTGACGAAATCAAACCAGCATGCCTGAGAGATATTTCTCGACGGTATGTAAAGCCAAGTCAGAGGCCCAAGGGCGGCATAAAAACTCTCGACACCAGGCCAGGCACAAACAAAAAGAAAAAAAAAGAAAGATGTTTACCAGTCGGGTTCGATTTAGTCTATCAAAGTTACAATCAGCATTTATTTTGTAAGAATGTAACTACTAAAAAGGACTGGGGTGTACAGTCACGAGCACCAATATGTAAACACTTAACAACTTTTAAAGGTGTTTTTCCCCGAATATTCTGATTAAAATTTCATGTTCTTACGAACATAGTATTTTGGGACTTACTTCTTTTATGAAAAAGATCCTATCTCCAAAATTACAATCGTTATTTCTCGCGACAATTGCATTTAACTTTAGGAAAGTGTTTACATATTGGAGCTCGTGACTGTTCATACAAACATCCGCCTTGCTAAATGAAGACACTCCTAAATACTTTAAGATTTAGATACACGGAAATAGAGCTTTTCAAAGATAAGCATCACACAATTACTATTCCAAATACTTTTTTGCATGCACCAGCCATGGACTAAAGCCATTGTACACGACACTATAAGATATTCCTGATTGCCTTTTTTGTCACAGTTACCGAATAACAATATGAGATTTGAAGAAGATGATATAATTTAAATAAGATGTATGGGTGCCACAGGAGGTCCGCCATTATTTTTGGCAACAAAAGGCCGAGGGCAATGATCCTGGGTTTAATTTAACATAGAATTGTCATTTGTGTGAGTTATGTAACTTATCTAAGTTCATGGTTTGTATATAAATTGGGTTTCGAATGTGAGTAAACTGTATTTTATTTAAATGTACTTCTTTAGAATTACCGAAATGAATGACTCTCATTGGTAGAACACAGAATTGTGTAGAAATGAGAGGGAGGCCTTTTCACTAAAGTGGAACAGTCCCTCACTGCCTATCAGGCCCGAAGGCACCTAAGAAGCCGATTCCTGCCTGCTTCCCTTCAGGAACAAGGCACTCTACGTGGTGTCCACTGTAGTCAAATAGTATATTATATATGTGTGGATACCAAATCTCAGAACAGACATTTAATACATCATAAGATTGAAAACATTACAAAATGTCAACGTTTTTCGTGTCAACAAAGAAAGCAACAGTCGCTGATAACGAAAATGAGGTCAAAACGAAAATAGAATACGGGGTAACGAAAAAAAATTACAATTCTCATTTCTTTTCTTCGGCTTCCTCTCAGACAAATTTGACCCTTCGCCATTGCTGCCTATATCACCTACATGCTAGTTAAGACATGACTAAAGTTTAGATCAAAAAGCTACCAAACATAGGTACACCGGATTTGCCTGAAATCCCCGAAAATAATCGAAGAAAAATTGTGTTGACATAAGACAGGAAAGCTTTTGCCCTGTTGAGAGGGATAATACAGGCTAAATAGATAAGTTCATAAAATTACGCATAAAGGGTGTAACAAGACCCTTAACGAAGCCGAAAGGCACTTGTTCTCCCCGTCATTGCGATTTTTTTTTTGTTCTAGACCATACCTGGGGAACCTTCCAATTAAGGAGATATTGGGCGTCAAAGTTCCAATTTTTCACAAGTTTTTTTTTATATACACGTTTTAAATGTTTTTACTTTAAACACCTCCATGACCCCCGTACTTTTCAATCCATCCATCAGCACAATGTTTTGAGTGATTGAGTCCTACCGTAAAACGTGATTTTTCACCCCAAAACAAAAAGGCGTTTCTCAGCAATAAAGTAACTTAGTTTGATGTACATAATGCTTGGTTAACGACTTCGTGAAGAGTCCGTTTACACTCTCTATATGTAGTGTTGTTTACAAAGCTACTAAAGAATCAAAAAAATCATCCGCTTGTAGTAAGAAGCACAATTTCAATAAAATCAGGGAAAGGAAAATACAATGGCTATAAAATACTAAATTATCATTTTAAGGACACAATGATTGTATTTTATGAAAAACTTAAAACGTTAACTATGCATTAAATTACCATTTTGCAATATTAACACCACAACATTGTTCGGTAGGTAGCAGGTACCTACGGCCCTTTAAAAAAAGATGGCGACGACATTTTTACATAAAACCGTGTTAAAGTTACCTACCCGGATGTATTGCTTCTCAAACTTTATGAGATAGGTATTTCGAAAATACTTAAAAATGGATATTGTCATAATCCTCAGTTAAGTTAACAATAAGAAATAAATTACTCTGAATTTTATATAAATGAAATCTAGCATCTAAATGAAATCGGGAAATTACACTTCTGAAATTTCATTACACTTTGAACGCCAGAGCATAAACGCACGGGCGTGCCCTCCACAATTTCACCTACCATTTTGTCACATATTTGTGTCGTTTTGGGTACAGGGCACGCGCTTGCTTGTCACGTATATGTGACTACGACGGTCAAAAGGATTAGGTTCGCGAGTGAGACTTTAACGTAATTTGCGGAATGTGGGAGTAGTGGGAGTACTGTACACCTGGTTGCAGGGTATACCTCCGCCTAAACCTTTGAGGACAGAGCTTTCGGGGGTTTCATTATATGTGTAGTTACTGAAAGGACCGGTGCAGTTGCTTAATGTAAATTTATGTAGGTAATACGAAAATACGAAGTTTTTCATTTATAAGAAATATTAGTTTATATCAATTAGAACTGAATCTTAACAAAATTTCCCATCTATTTAAGTTGCGAGTTAATAGGCTTCTTTTGGGTTAGCTGGTTCCATCGTCGACCTCATCTCTGCCATCAGGACTAGATTGAGGTCAAGAGTGGGCCCATTTATTTATATTATTATATATATTATAAATATAAAAAAAATGCCAGCAGAGCATTTTATTTGTTAAAAAATACCACCAATAAATTCGTTGATGTCTTCTCTTCTACGACAACCAGGTAATATTTTAAAGTTAGTTCAAATGTCTATTTAAATTACCGAAATCAATATACCTTATAAAGATTTATTGAGTAATCATTCAAATTCGTAATTGAAATGTAATATTGTCATGATTTATTAATAGGTAAGGTCTTTGTACAGGATTTCATTTTAACAGTTTTTAAAGGTTCATGATCGTTGGAGCATTGGCAATTTGGAATCTAAAACAGTATAAACATATACTTAGGCGTTTCCTATCCTGACAAATAAGACCATTTAACGAATGTTATGGGCGATAAATCGGGGGAATGCGGTGTCGATCTAAGAAAAAATTAAATTTAAAAAACCCCCAACGAAAAGATGAAAGATAAATACCCACTTTCATCCCCCATATCTATTAAATGGCTGAACCGATTTTGATCTATCTAAGAACCATTGCCAAGAAACTAGCTTTGAAATAAAAAAACTGCATCCAAATCGGTTCACTCGTTTAAGAGCTACGGTGCCAGAGCCAGACACACACACACATTGCGGTCAAACTTATAACACCCCTCTTTTTGCGTTGGGGCTTAAAAAGCATGGTAGTGAAACATTTGTGTAGTATTACTTCGGTTTACCAACAAAGCACAGACGAAGCAGCCATTGATTGCAAAAGGGAGGACACAAAAAATACCTTTCTGATCTAAATAAGATAAAAGATCCTGTTCCTGTGAGCTGAGGGAATCCCGCTTGTTTTAAAAGGAATTTAACCTGTTTCCGTCCTGTACTCCAAACTTAGGCCCTTTTTACCTTCTGTAAAAACATGTGATGATGTCATATGTTTCTAATTTTGGGACACATGCTTATCCTTTGTGGGTGGAGCGGGTCAAAATCCAGTGTTCTTCTAACCAATGCGTAATTGGTGAATCTCAAAATTCTTCGAATTCTCTTGGACAGTTTACTCACAAAGTTTTCACCGGCGCCGTTTTGTGAGCCGGTAGTGAAATAAAATTATACAGAGTATGGTGCCTGTCTTGTTTCGGAGTCTTAAGTGTTGCTGGGTAACCAGTAGTGGTAACTCTTTGTAAGCTCTACATACAAGGTGTAAACAGACCCTTCACGAACCCGTCACCCAAGCATTCAGTACATCAAACTTAGTAACTCTACGCAAAAATTATAGCTGGGAAGCGACTTTTTTTTTGGGGTGAAAAATCACGTTTTACGGTAAAACTCAATGTAACCCACTCAAAACTTAGTGCTGATGGATGTTTGGAATAGTAAACGGGTCATGGAGTTCATAAAAGTAAAATTAAAATCTTTAAAAGTGGTATTTAAAAAAAACGCATGTGAAGGTTATCCAGGTATGGTTCAGAACAAAAAAATTAATGGCGCAATGACGGGGAGATCTAGTGCCTTTGTGCTTCGTTAAGGGTCTTTTACACCCTTTTTAATTCTTTTGCGCTCTCATCATCTTCATCATCATTTTCCTGCTCTTGTCCCATTCTACTTGGGGACAGGACAACACGTTTTCTTCTTCCATCCTCCCCTGTGTCTGACAGGCATCATTTACCTACTCCTCTCTCTTTCATATCGTTATCCGTCTCCATCCATCCACATTCATACACACCTTTGGTACACCTTTTCTTCTTCGTGTTACTAGAACGAAAGCTCTTTAAATGTTGTTGGCTCATGTACTTCAACTTTATAATTGAAAAGAGCTCATGCATTTTAGAACCACTGCCCCTCGGTATCATCAGAGGAGTAATTTCTTCCTCATCTGTGACTCATACCGATGCTGATTTATAATATGAAAACACGAGAATGTTAATTATAAATTATGACATCAGGTTTTTATTATCAAGTTACGCGGAAGTCGATGGGACTTTTATAGTAAATTAATTGCCACCCTCAACTGGGAATAAAAATAAAATTCTACAATATTAATGTGAAAGAGTGTCCCTCTGTCTGTTTGATAAGGTTTTTCTGCAAAACTAATGAAATGGATCTGATGAAAGAATATAAAAAAAACAATCTTTTCCAAAGAAGTAGCCTCATGGTCGCTTTGCAATGCAGGATTATTATCCGACTACGGCAAAGCCAAACAGTATTTAACAAAACTAAAAACCCGACTGAAAAAACTGAAAAACATAAAACAAGCACATTTAAATTAAACAAAAGTTGGAAGCAGACGGGGCCCATCCTATTTTCATAATTTTATATTCAAATTGGCCTTTTTTCAACTATTTTTTTTTATTTCCAGCTTTTTAGTTCAGTAACGTGAAAGAATTCGCAGACGATTTAACTTTTTTCGACGGTTATGCCACACGAATGTACCTTAAATTTGGTTTATAGGAAACAAACATTTTAAATAAAATGTTCTGCCTTTTATTTTAGAGGGCATGTTATTAAGGAAAAAAAGAATCCTAATGATTAACCCCTTCGACCGTTATCATAAAATACATAATGTGTTTTTTTTAATATATTTATTTAGTTTTTTTTTTGTATAATAAAAATGGAGTCTTCTTTAAGTACGCACAGGCCGGTCAATGTGGCGACACTTGGGGGAGGCCTATGCCTAGCAGTGGCCGTCTTTCGGCTGAAATGATGATGATGATAATAACGATGAGGACCGGCTATCATTATGTGCCGATTGTAGTAACGGACAATGGCCTGATGGCCAAGAGCCTCGACGAACATCTGTCGAGGCTCACCTGACTCAGAAGTCAGTACTCCTCGATACGGCCCATATTTTGAGGAGGTTCCTGTCTCTGGAGCCCTAACCACTGGTAGCTAGGACGCTGCTCCCGGCACCGGCGGACCACAATTTATATATTTATAAAAGATTTTTTTAAGAAATATTTAAAAATGTATAAAATCAGACGATGGAATGAATAGAGGAAAAAACAATGATGAGTACAACATGATTGTGTGAAGTTTATCGTTCTTGAATATTTTTACCTTGCTTCCAAAAATGGTGTTTTGACGGCTAACTGAAATAGTTCAATACAAATACTCGTAGACGTGAAATGACAAGCGTTACGTAGATAGAGGTACATTGAGAATTTTTAAAACAAACGGTCCAACCATAGAGCTGTTACGAGTTATAAATAGCATTTCAATATGTCTGAGTCTGTTTTTAGAATACATAAATATTAAATACGGTTTTTCAGGAAGCTATGTATGTTTTGTAACAACTGCAGCTGAATTTAAGTGACCTTATTAGTTGTCATTAACACTTGAAACGGGATATTTACCATGTTTACTGTTTGTTTTGAGTACAAACGAACAAGAAAGAGGGTTGACCGATTTGTTTGCTCATAAACATACACCCGCAATAACTTCAGTTTATCCGTGATTATTGTGCTTGGAAGTGTCAAAATATCGGGAACACAACACAAACAGTAAACATGGTAAATATCCCGTTTCTAGTGTTAATGATAATGTTAGTGACCATGACATTTAAAAACTTATGTCCTTATTAGTTGTTTTGGTGGTGGCCCCTGAACTTACTAAATCGAATCATTATCTGCCTAGCCATTTCCCAACTATATTGGGGTCGACTTCCAGTCTAACCGGATTCAGCTAGATACCAGTATTTTACATGGAGCGACTGCCTATCTGACCTCCACAACCCAGTTAGTACTGGGTAATACGATGCCCTTTGGTAAGACTGGTTGTCAGACTTTTTGGGCCACTGACCACCTAACGACTGTCAAAGATCTACAAATGACACCCGGGATCAACTTAACGTGCTTTCCGAGGCACGAGGGAAACTCGGTATGTAATGGGTGGTCACCCATCCACAGACCAACGTAGGCAAGCACGGCTTAACCTAAAGATCGACCCGAGCGGCTGATATTATTTACTTACTAAATCTAATGTATAGGTTTAAAACCAGGAATTGCAACTTTTATCATTAAAAAAAAGCCATCTAAGAAGCTATTAAGCTATGTTGGGTACACCTGCAATTGCAATCTACATAAGAACCCTAACCTAAGTATATATTTTTCGGCATACATATTCAGAGTGGAAATAAACCATAGTGGTCCCTAATATACTGGTATAAGGACGATGAACCAGTGATGAATCAAAAACGTGAAGAACTGTTCACCAGTCTAGAATTACACCAGTCTGAAATCGTCTGAATCCCAACGAGCTAGCGTGGTTATCATTGCTGAATCCGTCTCTTTAGGAAAAGCGTTCGCCTTGCAGTGGGATAATAACAAAACATGACTCAAAAACATCTTTATTACCCAATTCTTACGTTACATGAAACCTCGAGTTATACGAGCTAAAATTATCTCTAAGATTTATTATTTTACATGCAATGTTTTAAGGATAATCTTCATGAAATAAATTCAATCCTGGCGGCTCTTTTGAGCAAAGCCAATGAACCACAAAATTAGCATTTAGCCACATTATTTACTAAGCTAAGTACAAAACAGAAACTACAGAACAACAGAAAAAAGAATCTGCATAAGTAGAAACTGAAAAAATATGCCAGACAAAGTCATAGTCAAAAGCCTAGTTTTACCAGCGCGTCATACATCGATGCGTTCAAAACAAACAAATACACGTTTCGGATAAAAACAGCGATGTAAGTGAAACGAAGGTCAAATGTCGCGAAGATGTCTCGGAACAAGTTCGGCGGGGTATGGGGGGTACGGTGGAGGGGGGCAGTGACGTCAGAGGAGGCTGCGATGGTATATAGGAGATGTGCGAGCGCATCAGACGGTTGTATATTAGTATATTTGAATAGTGTGAGAACTGAAGTTTATTGTGAACGCCAAAGGAAAAAATATGCTACGTTTTACGATATTGGCCGCTGTGGTGAGTAACATTTTTGAATGAAGTACCTAGTTTTTATTTTTGGGATTTTCAGGATTTTTTATATTGAATAGGAAAAGGGTTTAAAATTGAACGTTCGTTTTCAGTTTTCTTCTAGATACGGTTAAGAGGTGTGATTAAAAATCATAGTTAAAGAAAAATCATAGCGGATTAACGTGTAACCTCGTGTTAAAATTCGTATTAATTTTCGAATTCCAGTTTTTGACTGAAAAACATTTTTGGTTAAAATTGAAACGACACTTTTTCAAACTGCTATTGTTAAACTATAAATAAAATAGTGTGAATGTTATGCGGGATGGCCTATTTTTTAGGAAAAGTTGTGGAAAGGCCAATGGCCAAATTGATTAGCTATTTTTCTATGAAACCCGGTTCTCTGTTAATACTATATCTACCTCAAATACTACAAACCTAGGACGAGAAACGTGGGCGATAATGTCGCCATACCGTCTACAATAACCAAAGAGATTTAAATGGCTTATAGAGCGGACATTGGGATTATTTTCATACCAAAATTTTGATCCCGAACATTTTCGATTTTGACACACGAATGCTACCTGACAAGCGGGCGAATGACACTAGAGAGAATGATTTGTTACTAAATAGTTTATCTTTATCAACCTTTAAATATTGAATTCATTAACACGTCATTTATCTACATATTTATTGATTTTACTTTCATGTAAAAGAACTGTTTGTCGATTACAGTAGGTAAAGGTCGGCAAATCTTCTTTCTTCTTCGTGTGGTTAGTGTCTAACCAGCTCGCATAGCATGACCACCGAAGAAACGGGTTTTGTCGACGGAAGAATCGATAAAATGACAGATCAACAAAAGATATCTGTCATTTTGTCGATTCTTCCGTTTCCAAAAACACTTTGCCCGACCCGGGAATCTAACCTAGTACCTTATGCTCAGCAGTCGCTTCCGATTACTCGACCGACGAGTCAGTCAAACAATCAATCAATTCTTTAAAGTTTTAAAAAGCGCTTAAGCATTTACGAGATTGGTTAAATGTGTTCAATTTGTGTACTATAATACACAACACACATAGTACATAATAATATATAGATGGGTGTGTATATTATATACACGTGAGTATAAACGTGATATATCTAATTATGGGTAAATTGATTTTGATGATATTAATTTATTATTTGCGTTAAGTTTTTGTTGGTGACCATTACGCTGTTTACACATTGTATGCATTAATAAAGTAACGTATGATTTATGAGAATATAATGTCACTATTATGTTCTCATTAATCATGCATGTTTATCTATTTATATCTAACCAGCACGCGTAGCATGACCACCCGTAGAAACGGGTTTCTTTGACGGAAGAATCGACAAAATGACAGATTGTGTCGACAAAATGACAGATTATGTCGACAAAATGACAGATTTCTTTTCACAATCTGTCATTTTCACAATCGGTCAAGCTACGCGTGCTGGTTCAAACATTTAATTTCGAAAGAAAAATGAATACATAGTTAAAAAAGAATTAAAACAATAATTCCCATAAAGAACACGTCAATTTTTAAAGTGTTCTGACCAAATATAAATGCTCTTTTTACCCGACTACGGCGAAGCCAAAAAGGTTACGAATTACAGTCTATGTATGTATGTTCCTTCGTAGCGCCTAAACTATTCATCCAATTTTGATGAATAAGGTGTCTATCGATTCGTTGTTATGGCGCGGATAACATAGGCTACACTTTAATCAACTTTAATTATAGGAGGAGTCGATTTTACCTTGTAAACCCCGAATTTAATTGAAGCATGATTTTTCAGTTATCGGGTTTTAGAATCCGAAATTTTTGTGGTTTTATTTTACTACTAGCTTTTTCCTTTGGTTTCGCTCGCGTTGAGGTCGAAAATTATCCAGGAACAGGAACGTTCATCTAGGATATAAAGTCCCATGTAACCCAAGTCATGCTCTACCTGTGTGCCACGTTTCGTTAAAATCTATTCAGCCGGTACTTAAGGCGTGACAGTCAGTAACAGGCAGACAGCTACTTTCGCATTTACAAAATTGGTATTAGGTGATAATATATAATATATATATAATATAATATACCTGGCATTTAAACCTATATTCAATGTCAGGCTTGTTATCATAAGGAATGCGACTGATTTGTATTTATGACACAAATACGTGTGAATTTCTAGAACCATCTCACATGTTCTACAAGACCTTGGGGTCTTTTATTTGAATATTAAGTCGAATTCTTGGTTTTAGTTTTAAATTAGTCAATATTTGTTTTTACATTTCAAGTTGGTAATGATTTGTTAGTCATCCGGTTAAAACAATATCAATATATTTAAATATTTTTTATATCTTATAATTGTTTTTTTTTTTATTGTTAAACTGTTCTTGGTACCTTCATTTTGGTATGTTTGCCCATTTGCTAAAAATGAACAAATTGATTATTCTCCTATCCGTATTTCACTACTTTTAAAATTTGTAAGCGTCACTAATTTCTCAGTGAGACCCTGGAGTCATGTGTCCGGACGGTGATTATTTTGTAACAATATTTTGATTGAAAAGAGTGTCCATGGAGTTTCTTGCCCATAGAGATCTACGCCTTGGAATGGGCAACTACAGTACTTGTAGCTTTTCTGTGACTGTAGCTCCAATTTCTTTGTTTTTTTGTGACATTCAAAAGTGCCTGTAATGTTCTAATTGAAATAAATGCTTTGTGTTTGAGTTTGGTGGCAAGATACTCGCATCCAATTAGGACTTAAACATAACTGATGAAATGTAAGTGTCATATAGCCTTGCTAACCCCTCGGGGACAAGAGGCGTGATGTGTCTTATGTAAATAAGAACTAAAACACTCTTGCGCCGGAAACTAATTTCCATCGTATCACACGCACGCCCGGCGCTCCAGGGCAACACATTCTCTTGGTGGCTTATTATTATTGATTGTTATCGGAACGTAATATATTAGAAGATCGGAGATATTTTGTAAAGATAATAATGCTTTTATATCAAAAAATATTTAAATTCTCTGATAGACATCGCTCCGTCTAAACTGCGGGATTTGGAGTCTGGAGGTATAAATTTTCGCACAAGAATCCTAATTACTTCCTAACTAATATTATAAATGCGAAAGTAAGTTTTTTTGTTTGTTTGTTACCTTTTCACGACTAAACCACTGAACCGATCTAACTGAAATTTTGCATATACGTTGTCAGGTGCACAGAAACGGACATAGGGTACCTTTCATCCCAAAAAAAGTACTGTTCCCGAGGAAAACCACAATAACGTCCTTATGATAGTAGATGGCGCCACGTGTCTTTCGAATCATGATTGAATTATATTATTACAAGCAGAGTACAAGCCGAATTGATTGTCAAATTCTAAATTAGCGCGAGCGACGCCGCAGGCAAAAGCTAGTTCCTTATAATTTAACGAAGTTTTGTAATACTACGGAAAGTATTTTGAGAATTTGTTCCCTAAATGGTTTAAATCGGGGATGAAAATATTTTCGGCATTTTTGGCGAAAGTAAATCCCTCCGAGCACACGTTTGTGGTGCATTTCGACTTGAGTTAGCTTGTCTTAATTTTTTTTTTTTTCTCTTTATTTAAGGGGCTTGTTCATTTTGAAGATGTCGCCCCTAAGTTGTCTTAATTAATTGAGCACAGCACAATGATGCAAATACATCATCATCTGCCTAGCCTTTTCCCAACTATATTGGGGTCGGCTTCCAGTCTAACCGGATGCAGCTGAATACCAGTATTTTACATGGAGCGACTGCCTATCTGACCTCCACAACCCAGTTAGTACTGGGTAATACGATATTCCTTGGTAAGACTGGTTGTCAGACTTTTTGCGCCACTACAAATGACACCCGCGACCAACGGCTTAACGTGCTTTCCGAGGCACGGAAGAAACTCCGGATGTAATGGGTGGTCCCCCATCCACAGACCAACCTAGGCAAGCACGGCTTAACCTAAAGATCGACCCGAGCGGCTGTTATTATGTAGCCACGACCTCCTCAATGATGCAAATACGATTGTGATTATTATTCAAAATTTAAATACATACCTACTATCAGACCTCAGAAAACAAACCCGTAGATCGGAGGGTCAACTTAAGGAGTAGCTTCAGAAAATACTACTATCAATAAGTTACCTATATAAAAGGAGGTTTAGTACATCAGATAGCATCCTACTTGTTAATAATTAGTATTCGTCTCAATTAACATTTATTACAGCGATCACTAACCCGCTTGTCAAGGTGATAGAATTAATTAAAGAATACAATAATTAATAGAATGTATAAACTAAGATTATTCATTGTATCTTTGACATGCTAACTATCTATCTCGGAAGACTTGAGAAAAAATTATTAATCGTTGTTTTTATGCTATTCAAATCGACGACGGTAGGTACAGTCACGAGCACCAATATGCAAACACTTAATAACTTTTAAAAGGCTTCTTCTCCTGCTGTTCCGATTAAAATATTATGTTGTTACGAACATATTATTCTGGAACTCAAATTTTTATGAAAAAGATCCTATTTCCAAGTTATAATCGTTATTTCTCGCGAAAATTGCTTTTTTTAAGGAAAGTGTAAACATGTTGGTGCTTGTGACTGTACTTAAATTGGTTGTACCTATAGTCTGTTTTTTAATCTCGGAGACTAAATTGACAAGTGAAAATGTCAAAACTGACTTAAATACTATAGAAATCTATGTCAGTTTGCCATTTGTACTTGTCAATTTAGTCTCCGAGATTAAAAAACAAACTTTAGCAGGTGGCCACGTTGATTGCGGAATCAGTGGCATCCTAAAATTATTGCCTAGATTTGACTATTAACAGGCCTGAAAATACGCCTAAATAGTGGGGTCTTCTTGCTCTTAAGGAAAACCATCGTGGAGAAACCGGTATATCCTTAAATCATGTAATGCGAACATAGGTAATGATTTACAATTTTTTGCGCGCGTTGTGTATTTCTGCCCGTAGGTACTAATAGGTAGGTAATAAATGCCGCACGGGTCGATCTTTAGGTTAAGCCGTGCTTGCCTAGGTTGGTCTGTGGATGGGTTTTCATAGCCATTACATACTGAGTTTCCTCCGTGCCTCGGAAAGCGCGTTAAGCCGTTGGTCCCGGTTGTCATTTGTAGATCAGTCTTACCAAGAGGTATCGTATTACCCAGTACTAACTGGGTTGTGGAGGTCAGATAGGCAGTCGCTCCATGTAAAATACTGGTTTTCAGCTGCATCCGGTTAGACTGGAAGCTGACCCCATATAAAAGAAGGCCAGTGCTGGGATTGTTATTACGTTGTACGGTTTGCGCATCCACCAGCTTCTTCAAGGCGATGGGTGGTTAAACGCCTTTGCTGTGCAGCGGCAACTGTGGCGATAGTTTTTAATAAGTGAATCTTAACATACCTAATATTGAATCTTCGAATAGTAACCAGTAACGATAGATTTGTTTCACAATAATTTTGAGCTGAATTCTGACATTTTTGCTTGCCAAGTGACAATATTGACAAGTCTAGAGGAGAACCAAAGAGAAGAATACTTTTATATCAAACCAAAGACATTCAAATGTAACTAGCTTTAGACGGGACAAGACCAAGGAACTGACAATTCCAAAACCTGTTACAAATTAGTAACAAGTCGATCAGTCCAGTGCGATACGTCGCCTTGTCAGGTCGCATTCATATGACACAAAGACACTCAAATATTTCCGAGCTATAGACGGGTCATGACGAAGAAAATCGTAATCCAAAACTTGTTACTACTTAGTAACAATTCGTTCTGTCTAGTGTCATCTGTGTCATACGCCAACTTGTCAGGTAGCATTCGTGTGTCAAAATCGAAAATATTCAGGATGAAAATTATTGTATGACAATATTCCCAATGTCCTCTCTATGTGTTTTAAATCTCTTTGTATCAAACGGAACTGGAACCATAGACACTAGACTAGCTTGTGTGAACCACCAAAAAGAACTGATATTTTAAGGTTTGTTCGCAAAATAAACATGAGATAGGTAATAAAACGTAGAAAATTTGTCACCACGACCTTGTTTACCAAATAATATAATCCAATATGTCACCAATTCATTAGCACGAAATCGCACATAAAACAGCTCAGCAGTTTCTCAGAAATAACCAAACAGACAAACTAAAACCCGCCAATTTTACTTCCGTTCCATGAAATAAATAGATAAACTAAAAATTTGTTGTCGTTTCCTCAATAATCATGTAAAGCATCTTTGCTATGGTCTATTTTCCTTAGAAAACTAGTTTTTGTTTTAAAAACGAGTCCTTTTGTTTACTTCGACTTGTTGTAAAACATGTGTCTTCGAAGGTAATGTGTTAATGAGCTAATAACTCGGAGGTTGGGGCAGAGAAACGAATATTTTTTCTTCTTTGTGTCAATGAAGAGTTCCGGATAAGGACAGTACTTGCAAGTCTTTTTTGTTGTATGGAATTGTAAGTGGGATAATCAAGTTTTATAAGAGACTCGTAACTGAAAAATTAGTATTTATTGCTACTCCCAATTATTTGGAAAAGGCTAGGCAGATGATGATGCTATTGCTAATTAATTTGATCGTTTTTCAGCCCAATCAGACGCAGCTTCGACTTTGCGTACAAACTTTCTGATAAAACAATACTTATAGTAGTGCATTCCCAGTCTCTCACAAAGGTTTATTAGTCTTATTAAAATACCAAGTATAGTTTTCTGATAATTCCTGATATCAATAGATTGAATAATTGTCTGGGAGAGACAATGAAGACGATACTACTAATTTTTAAATATAATTTATCAACACTTGAAATTGAGGCGCATAAAGTTAATGTACGTCATCATTGCTAATAACAAGTTGCTACAAGTTATAATTATTGTGATATCAAAACAACACGAATTTAACCTTACAACGAAAAACTAAATAATGTACATTATACGTACAATAATAAGAACATCAATCAATATTTCGTGGATATCCGTGAAACTAATAACCTTTTAAACAAAAAACATTATCGAACATAGCTCATCATTGATTTTACAATCCCGTACCAAAAAATAACATACCAAATCCTATAGATATACCGTCTGTCTTCCTCTCTTCCGTGAAACCGTTGCAGTCTTTCTTTTATTGTGTAGCCATGTCAAACTGTCAGTCAAACAAATCAGGAAGAAATGCTCCAAGCTGTCATGAAAACTATTTGAAATAGAGCAAATATGATTTCAAAGCAGTTAAATAAACTTGTGTATGAGTTTGGTTATTTGCATTTAGCATAAAGGAGAATGAACATAAATAGCAATATTGTTTACAAATGATTTTGTACTGTAAGCACCTGTATGACAAACTGAAAAATAATCTTAGCCAATTGACAGTAGCTCGCTTTATCAAAGACTAGCGGCCCGTCCCGGCTTTGCACGGGTGGACATTTATTTTTTAAACATTTTGGGATAAAATATAGCCTATGTTACTCAGGGATAATGTAGCTTTCTAAAGGAGAAAAAAATTTTGAAATCGGCCCAGTAGTTTTTGAGTTTATTCATTACAAACATACACACAAAAATACAAAACTTTCCTCTTTATAATACTAGTGTAGACTACGCAGCAGATGATGCTGGTATTATTATTTTGTACGGAACACCCTATGTGAATAACCGAGATAGTGCACAGCAGTTTTTGCCGCAAAATCTAGAATTGAATTAAGTTTTTTGAAACCCAAATTAATTAGGTATCGGCTCTCATTCTTTTGTCTGGACATTGATCTTTATATTTTACAATCGTACTTATATTTATATCCATACTAATATTATAAATGCGAAAGTAACTCGGTTTGTTTGTTTGTTTGCTACCTTTTCACGACTAAAAAGCTGATCGGATCGTAATGAAATTTGGCGATCAGATAGATTATATCCTGGGGAAGGACATAGGTTATCTTTTTTTTTTCCTTCACTCATACTCATCAAAATTACCACGCAAACGAAGTCACGGGCAACAGCAAGTAAAAACTAATAATTTATCTTCACTTGAACATTATGCATAGTGCTGTTGTGTTACCACTTCTTATAAATGTAATTTTGAGGTGGAAGCGACAGGTAAGTAAGCGATACTATTTAAGAGAAAGGCAGCAACATGTATTTGCGAGGGGTATTGTCGTGAGCTATCGCCGAGATCATTAGTTATGGCAGCTTCTATCCGGAAGATGCATGGTCAACAATATGCGTAAATAGGAATACATTTACGAGTAGGAGTCCTAAGTGTGACAATGTCTGGAAATACCCACGCCAAGACGCTCTCAGCTTCACACCGACAATGACGTGTTACTATGGAATATTTTAGCTACTATTCGAACTGGGTGTTATGAGAGCTCAAATATGCCATATTTTCCGCCCTATCTGAATTTTGAACAAAATGTAATCGTGCCAGTGATGAAGAGTGGAAGTCTTTTCTTCTGAATCTCAATCAGCTTTGAATTTTGAAAATTATCTAAGCATGTCTTCACGACATTATTTCCTACTAAATTTACTATTGTTCTATTAGTATAAGTAATTTTTTTGATCTCTTACATTACATTTTTTTTCTATAAATTTACGTTTATATAGCTATATTGTACTTCAGAGAATGTTGTGTACACCTGTAATTGGTACCTACATAAGAACCCTAACCTGTATACTTTTACTGTCAAATGTAAAATGTATGTACTGTTGGCGTACCTATCTAATCTAATCAAAATCTAAAATCACGAAATATCGAAAACCGCTTGACGTATAAAGATGAAATTTGGGAGGGAGGTAGTTTATAGTTAGTAGACGTCCGCTAAGAACGGATTTTGCGACAGGGCCAGATTAAGGAGGTCTAAGGGCTCGCGCAAGTTTGTATGAAAATTCTTCATTTTTTTTGTGCTACAAACTTGAAATTTGGCAGGGAGGTAGTTATCGCGGATGAAGTCGCGGACAACAGCTAGTTTTAAATAAATAAATAAATTTCCTACTCAGGAAAAAGGAAAATATCACTATCTTATCTGACTGTCAATAAGCTAGTGTTGTAAATGATAAACGCGAAGAAGGAGACAGGTCGCTTTATTTCTTGAAGCTCATTCATATTCATAAGTGCCATCGGTCTGTTCCTGAAGACCTTCGGCGAACCTTGGGACTAATGGGTGGTTCGATCCTGCTATTATGGTGTTCGTGATTGTTGATAGGTTCGATCAATTTTTATTATTATCTGGGACTGGGAATTCGTGAGCCGGAGTATTAAATTAGTAGATTCAGATTTAAAAGAAGGTTTGTTACAAGGCATTTCCATTAAAATCTATTGCCCTTACTTAGTACATACTCTAACCTCAATCGTTAGACTATTTACATTTAGATATCGTTCCGTATTGAAAATCCACGTTCAGTGTAAACCGTTCGAATCGGTCTGGTCTAGAATTACGTTTACTTACACAGAATGCTAATTGATTATACAAGGTCAAATTTTAGCGGTCTTGAGCCACAAAATCAGATTTTATCGATTTTTTTAAATTCTAAAATCTTTTATTATTTTTACGATTCTTGATATATCATTAAGCTAATCCTGATCAAAAAAGTACGGATAGGTAATGACCTATCCGTACTTTTTTGATCAGGATTAGCTTTATGGATTGAAGTCCGAGATTTTCCAAATTTTCCAAATCAATTAAAGACTCTCGGATTTATTAAACTAATGGCTTAGAACTTCATAGGGGGTTACCAATGTTACTCTGTCACTGAAGACTAAGAGGCCTTCTTGATAAAAGGCAATACAGTTATGTTGAGTTCTTGCTTAGTTCGTATCATTAATATTTTCCACTGTTACTTCTTAACAAGTGAAATTCGTTAACAAAATAATTTTACAAGAAACCACTCCACGCAGTCCGCTGTTCTCATAGCCACGCAACTTGCTTGCATTATTGGCCGTTCAAGTTCACGGCTCCAAACCAGTTTGAAGCTCTTGAGCCACGCAGTGATTTGTGCTTTTTGTGGCACCAGTCACCTTTCTCAAGTTCTTACGTCACAATCTTTAAATCAAACTTGTTACGTATATTTGTATAAGTGTTTTTTACTTGAAGCTGTTTTTTGATTCATTTGAAGTATGTTTTGGTTAAGAAAGAGTCTAATTTGTTGGTAGTTGTTCAACTTTCCAACCACCGTTCTAACTATGATGAACTGGTATCGCAAATGGCGAAAAATATAGGTACCTACGGCTACTTATGGCAATCAGTAAAATTCTATTCATAAATTCCAGGAATTCAGAAAGAGTTCCATGTAAAAGCAAGTACATAACGCAGTAAATAGATCCTGTATATATAATACCAGCAAGATGTACCTTGGTATTGGAACTAAAACCTATTCTTGCGATCAGCAGTTATGTATTCGAGAAGGAATTATCGATTCACGTAAATCAGCTCTTTTTTTTCAAATACCGTCTAATTTATATTATAGCTAGACAGTTTAATTCCAAAATACAAAGGTCAACTGTGTCAAGTGTGGCCATCATGTAAATGATAATCAAGTTAGTTATAAGAAAAAAAAAATTGATAAAGATGCGTCGGTACCTACCTATACCTAATGGTATAGAATCTCGTGAAGTTAGAGATCAGGGTTTGTAAAACTAGTATCTAACAGAAATAGATGGAAGAAGAAGGTTTGCGGTTAAAAAGCTCTTGAAAAGCTACTCTTAAAAGATTAAAGCGTTAGGTTAGGCAGAGGTGTTCCTAATAGCACTCCCATATTTCGCCAGTTATGTTTAGGTCGCATGTAGTAGGGGGCAAGTCTATCGTCATCAAACGGGCACAAATCCAAACTCCGTGGCTGCTACTGAGAAATTCCTGATGGAAAAACCCAATAACAATTTGCCCGACCGGGAATCGAATCCTCATGCTCAGCAGTCGCGGTTGCGAGCACTAGATCAACGAGGCAGTCTTGCGAAAAAAAAAAAGGATTGGAATAGGCCGAATAATTGGGATTTGGCCGATAAGAAGTACTAAGTAAATAATTGATCATCATGCTAATCTTTCCTAGACATGTAGTTTTTAGTTCTTAGAGAGAAATCTTAGCTCTTTAATATGAATCCGAAAAAAAACCCCGTTAATTGTTCTGTTGTTTACGGCTCTCAACGTCATTTTAATAAAATTTTAAGAATTTGAGTATTTTCGAACAAAAAATAGTTTATTTTAATTGGAATTGTTTAACTGTTTTTCTTGCTTAATTGTGCACACATGTTCAGACATGTGTCAGGGGAATTTCCCACCAAATGCTATTATTAGATTTGACTTTGAAAATCTTAATGAAATTATTTCATTTTGTCCATGTGTGGGTGATGTGTTCTTATATGGTACTAGCTGACCCGCGCAACTTCGTCTGCGTCACTTAGGGGTATGAAAAATAGATAGTAGCCAATTCTCAGACCTACTGAATATGCATATAAAATTTCATAAAAATCGGTCAAGCCGTTTCGGAGGAGTATGGTAACTAACAGTGACACGAGAATTTTATATATATGAAGTACATAATTATTATTATTCTTGTTTAGTTCATTTTTAATTCACTCTATCACGTGATCTATTTTAGAATTAGAAAGGCATGGATACAAAAATAAAAGATTAATAAACCTATTAGAATTGAATTGCTTTGACCGCAGCTTAGGTCATCGTTAGGTTATATAAATAAATAAATAAAATAATTATGCTAATATGATAATCTCAATTAATCTGTAGTTTTTATTCATCTTTGTCTTAATAGGTTTTCCTCATTAAGGTCACGTGTAGGAAATAATAAAACTAGAAGTAGGTATTTATATTAGTTAGCCTTGTTTATCTCTTAACCGTTTGCGGGCCCAGGTTGGCCGCTGTAGAAATAATTTGGCCAAATTGGGTATCATCGACCCGTCCCAAACACAATGTCAGTGTGGAGCCCCTCTGCAGTATATGCCCCACCTCTTTTCTTGCCCATCCTGCACAGCCACCTGAACCTTCCAGGATTTAAACGAAGCCAACGACAGAGCTGTGCAGGTGGCAATATACTGGTCGGGTATTACTTGAGTCTATCGATACGCAAAGAAGAAGAAGCCTTGTCTCATGTAGACTCTTTTGAATAGGCTATCCGATAGACTGTCCATCGAATGCCCTATTCAAAAGGGTAGGCAGTAAATATAATTATTTTCTCAGATCGGGAGTATGCTCTAACTAATAGGGTACAAAGAAACCTTGGGATTAACCAAAAATACCGACAGTGGTATACTTCTCCATGATGAATGAAGAGAAAAGAAAATAACCTTACTTATTAAATTAATAGCCAACAACCAATTTCTTCAACCAAGTTTATCTTCCTAGATAACCTGTAATCAGAGATAATAATCAAGTGCAAGATAAAAAAAAAACAAATGCCTCCAGTCGATTCATCAAAATTAATTATTTTAATTCAACTACGAGTTGCCGTAGTATTTCTACTACCAATATCTTAGCATACCTATTTATAACGTATCTAGTAGTAATCTTAGCCCGTTTTGGCATTAATAGTATTCATAATTACGGAACTACATCCTCGGCCTTTGTGGTGATATCGAGTTATATTATCGTAACGCGCCTTGACCACCTGCTTATTTATTACGTCGAGTTTATGAATGGCATTACATCATGTTGTATCCTTGGTGATGAGTAACGGCTTTTACTTGTATTGGTGTATATTCACCCGGTTAGACTGGTGGTGGTGGAAAGGCTAAGCAGATGGAGAAGACCAAAGAAACTAGAAGGTACCTGCCAGTGTCGAAGGTTCCATATAATACGATGTCTAGTGGATTCCCTTTGAAAAATGGCACATTCAGTATTCTATAGACAAATAATATAATCACATTAAAGATATATACTCCGGCTTTTCTCTTAAAAATTGACCCTTCGCTACTACACGCTAGGGTGTACCTGACAAGTTTGTCTGTACAGTTGAATTGTACAGGTAAACCGGGGCGTTTGTGTTGTAAAACTGTACAGGTTTCCTCACTTTTAAGCTCAAGGTTACCTGGTGGGTGTACCTGTAGGAAACCTGTCAGGTACATCCTAGCGTGTATGGGTACGAGCAGCGCCCGGTCCGTTAGAAATTTGGATAATGGGCAGAAGAATATGAATACGAATAGGGGAATATGAATGAGGAATACAAGACAAATATGAGAAAATTTTGAAAAAACAATCTGGGAACGTTTTGAACGCCATTATCACTTATACGTGACAAGCAAGCGCGTGCCCTGTACGCCAAACGACACAAATATGTGACAAAATGGTAGGTGAAATTGTGGCTTGGCGTGGGGAACACGCGCGTGCTTTTATGCTCTGGCGTTTAAAATACTGGTAATTGACTAGAAAATCAGAAATGCAGGTGACTATCTACAGACATAATAATCATCAGTGAAAAAGAGCTCAAACAGCGACGACAATTGGATAAATATTAAGATTTTCTTGCTGGTGAACATTTATAATGAGCTAGTTTAGCTAATTAGAAAATCATGACCCTGAGGATTCCAATGAAACGGAATTTAGCTAGCACAAAGAATTTTTTGGACCTTGGTAACCGAACTGAATAAGAAAACCTAATTTTCCGTATTGTAGACATAATAATTAGTCATGTATTAGCTAAGGCAATTAGTGCTGGTCTAGTTTAAACCAAAGCAAATCTAGACTTGTTGGTTTAGCCGCGTCGAAGGTCTCAACTTTACAATAGATAAAAGATAAAGAATAATATTTATTATGTAGACTACTGAGCATGAGGTCATGGGTTCAATTCTCTGGTCGGGAAAAGTGTTATTGGGTTATTTAAATCAAGAATTACTTAGTAGCAGCCGCGGAGTCTGGATTTGTGTCGGGTGGCAATAGGCTTGCCCTTTATGGCATGGGACTTGAACATAAATGGCAAAACACACTTTGCCAGTTATGTTCCTCTTTGTCTTTTTCTTGTGCCTCTGCCCAACCCTTAAGGAATTACAGGCGTAATGCTATATTAAGTTAATATTTATATATATACAGTCCTCCTTACCGATTTCGGTAACGGCGACCCTTTAATGCTATTTCCTTGCGTGTGCCCTTATATGACTGGCCGGACCGAATTTGCTCTTAAATACCCAGTCACAACTACAGCAGTAGAGTTGACCGGTAGAGTTATAGGTGTAGGTGTAGGAGGGCTCAGGTCTCTCTTTCCGTATTTGGCGCTTTTCGTTCAATGTATCGAGTCGCTGGTTTACGAAGGTTTTTACATTTTTGTAGATAGTAGAGCGCCAAGACGTCAGCCAAGTTAATATTTATTATGTAACCAAAAAGCACTTAAGTGTGGTATGAGTAACTGCTAACTGATTTATAATCTTAACTCCCGGATGAGAAGACAAATATATAAGTCATCGTTATGTTTAAACTTTATTCATTATTTATGTAAATGGCCATAAAAAATACGCACGTGTTTTATCAATAATAACTTACAATATAATGGTGTATCATCGTTAACCGCAATATTAGTGATCTTTGTAAAAAACTTGAAAATTATACCTGATCTTTTTTTTTCGTTTATTGTTAAACGGTTTTTGGGTATTTACAAACAGTCATAGATTTTTTTAAACTATTATGCAGACACTTTTTTTTTTCGGAAGGTATATCATCAAATAACCCCCCCCGCTCTGGGTGGAGTGGGAGGGAGTGTCAGACTTTTACTGACTAATACCCATCCATGTTCCTTCTTTGCCCTTTGTGTTCTAGGGCCGCGGTATCTCTTTCGAGTCCCGCAGCACCGGCAGGCATTATGCTGGCACTTCACATGGCAATTTTTGCGATATTGGATCAAAACAAAATGTTCTTTATGCCTATTGAGATAAACTTCACTTTGTCTTAATGGCAGAAAGCGAATATTTGCCCAGATCTGCCAAGTGTAGTGCCACCATTACGCGTTTAGTGACAGTTAACGTCAGTGGCGTGCAGGCATTTCGGAAACACGAACATCATGAAGAGTAGTAGGTTATACGGGGACGCCAAGCCTTTAGGCTTGTATGAAAGTGCTGCCGTGTATGTTCGAAAAAATTACCTCCAAAGCTGTACTGGTTCGAATATAGGCGTATCAATTTAATTTTCTCGTAACAAGGCATTAACCGTTCGACCGCCAGAGCATTTAACGCACGCGCGTGCCCTCCAACGCAAGCTACAATTTCACCAACCATTTTGTCACATATTTGTGTCGTTTGGCGTACAGGGCACGTACTTGCTTGTCACGTATATGTGACTACGGCGGTCAAAAGGTTAAGGTCTTGGATAGTTTTTTATGGGAAGCAGCTAAAATATTGGTTGTTAGTCGAAGTTTTTTTAAGTGTATTGAAATGATTATATTCCGATGATCTTTAAGCCTGCAATTATCTTTGTAAGTTTTTTTTCCAATTCCCTAACGACCTCTTGTTTGTGATATAAATACATAATAACAGTTATTCAAACAAAATAGAATAAAAACTAAAATATTACGTCATTGTAACTGAATACTTTTGTAAAGAAATAACAAATTAATTATTGTAATTTGATACACATAGGTAATTTTTTATTGTCAAAGAGTTTTATTCAAATTAAGAATAAATAAAATTGATTACCGTACAAAAGGCCTTTGAGACATTAAAAAAAGTTTTTTTTAGCTTTATGGCTGCACCAAAATAACAAGTTAAAAAATATAATATAATGAAGCTTAATTACTTATACATGAAAATGTTTTGCTACTTATGTAGTTGTCAGAAATAATATTGAGGTACAATAATATTTAAATCTCCGAGTCACGATGTGTAGCGAATCTCTATTGCCTCATGTAAGCCTGGTAGGCTGCTGTGTTCAAAGCAAAGTCGGTCAGTTTTGCTACAGAGACTATTGTGCTAATACAACATGCATTTAGAGTATATTTTAGCAAGTAGGTAGGTACAGCAAAACATGGCATGTGCCAATCATATTGCTCTTGTTACTGAAAGTAAGAGCATGCATTTTCAAACGGGGTATTTCCCAAAAACTTGTCATTTGGAATTTGACGGCCAAGGATAAGATCCTCTGGAAACCATGTCCTAGAATAAAAAAAAATTATAAATGTGTTATCCACCAATCCGCTTTGGTGAATTATTCCCCAAGTGTAAACATTGTAGACTAATTAAATTGCCTGATTATGCTATAGGCTAATAAAAAAACAATTGTTAAATGAGGCCTCCACAAGATTTAAATAATGACACAGAATGCATGATGAACTCATAATTTTTAATGAGTGATTAGTCTAAGGAAGCTTGACAAACATCCTGTTATAACAGAAAATCTTCTGCATTATAATGCAAAATAATACAATTTAATATTCAATTCTACATCTTAATAAAAAAGAACATGTCACCGGTCATCGATTCATTTATTTTTCAATGAGAAACTTGGTCTCGTGTTTTCCAGAATGTAATAAATTAAAATTAACTCATTTTATTTCATTAACATCGGATTTATTTTTTGCTAACAATCTGCTATGACGTGCATTCGTGATTATAATATTTCTATTATGTTTAAAGACTATTCAAACCGGTTAAAGTTACGATGATACTGCAATACCAATAGAAAATAGATAAATATATCAAGAGATATTTTTATTATTTCTAGGTTATACACCGGGATAGATAAATAATTATATCACCGGGAATATATGACCAGGATATACAGCATATCAATCTAGCTCACAGGCTGTTTAAAATATGAAGACAGTCTACGACAGTCGACAGTCTTTTTGCGCTATTAGAATCTTCGGAAATCCCCAAGTCTACTAAGAGTGGCAATGATGAGAATCAAAGGATTCAAGTTCAAAAAACGATGACCAAAGACTAATCCACGCAACAGTGCATGAAAAACAGGAAAATGTAGGGAACGGTGAACTAAACGAATGAGTATCTAAGCAACTATCTCTCCCATAAATTGAATATAGAACGTGATGCACATAAACGTAATGAACGGTATAATTATGTTGTTACTAAGCTCACAAAGAACATAGTAATGATATCATTATAAGATTTATAAGGATAAGAATGCGATCCAGTAGCAAACGTAATGAGGACTATGTAGCACGGTAGCTTAATGAAATGTGATACAGCAATGAAAGAAAGTCAGGATATTATAGCATAGTAAAAATACGCTATGATTACATTTCATATTAGTCTGAACGAGATTTATCTGTTGAGATTGTTAGTACTATCGTATGCGAAGTGTAAGTACAATACCCAGATAGATTGCATGGAAGTCTGCCATTCTTTTTTATTAAAAAAACGTAGCTTGAAAAACTAGCCTCGTGATAGCATTAATATATGGGCATAATAGTTTAATTATGTATAAACGTGGACCAGAGGAGAATGTCAGGATAGTACTCGTAGCAGATGACGCACTGTAGGTTTTGCTTACTTCCTTTTAAAAAAAGGCGTGAGTTTATGTGTGTATTTATAATACCATAAGTATTTTTGATACAGCAATGGCAATAAATGAAAGTAAGGATGTTATTATTAATAAGATAGATAATTTATCACCTGAATCACTTTCTGAATCATGGACCTTCCTTGCAGACATTCAAAGGTTGTCAGTTAATTTATTATAATGCATAACGTAAATATTATCACTGTATTACAGAATAGCATTGAGGACAATGTGACGTTGTTAACATATCCATAAAAATGACTTGTAAATCATGTCCAGTTACTTCGTCGATAAATGTAGTGGTTTGTGGAAATAATGATTTCAACCAATATAGACAAACTCATTTAATGAATCTATTAAGACAACAAGCTTTGAAATTAAAGGCAATGAGGCAACTATCAATGAAGAGGAGGGTACGGCAATTAAAAAAACTGGATGGGTTGGATAAAAAATGATAATTATGTAAAAGAAAAAGTATTCAATGAGAGCTTGACGATTGACAGGGAGAATGGAAGAAAATAGGGGTTGTGCCAACCCCAATTTATATGGGAACAGAGCTGAAAGACTACGAAGTGAATACAGTAAAGAAGAGTACCGGAGCAATTAATATGGATGCAGTTTAAAGTTCACAAATCATTACACAACCATACATAGTTTACAATACTTTAGTTATAGAATGAAAGGCTATCAGTTAACTCCATAAAGTGTTTAAACTATTTAGAAGTTTTCTCTAGAATCTTACATCAGAGAGAAAAAGCAATAAACCCCTTATAAGATGAAATGAATGATGACAATGTTGAAAGTGTGCTAAGTGAAGATAGCTCGTTTTCTGATAATAATATACTCATGAACTAACTTTATGTTGTAAGGCATAAACTTCAAGGTTTATTTACAGAGAGATATACAATTTCTATTGTATCGATTATTTTATATCTGACGGCAAGACGACCATGTTCTTTTTCTATAATATATGAGAAGATTTTTCTTGAAGAATCATTAATTGATAGTAAAGGAATAAAAGATAAATCTTGAATAACATGTTTTTCAAGTCAGGCTTAGCACATGAGACAAAAAACTAGTTTAGAGGATAAAAATAGAAAATAAAGGAAATATAATGACTGTATAAGTAATGATGTGGAAGAATTAATAATTATTTAACACAATACACATATTAAGCGTAGAATTCATACAAAAGTGCGTTTTTCCAATGGCGATAGGGGTAAACCAAACTACCATCCGCTACGCTCCTGACATACTCCTTTTGTCTCGTCTACCTTCATGCGCTGAAGATAGAAAATAGAATTAATCTGAACAATCTTAACTCCGCAACGTAATAAACAAATGTGACAGACAGACAAACAGATGAATAAACAACGAACAGGGAGCTGATCTCATCACACGTATTTATCAAAATGTAACTTTGTATCAAAACATCCTGCATATAATATTAACATATGTAGAAACACGTGTTCAAAATCAGACGTAGTACTAGTTAATTAATTCCTTACTATCACATCATCATATTTATTCGTCTTGTTAGTGAAACTCGTGCTAACTCGGATGACGGAAGAAAACTTGAATCTAATTGTACCTACTGAATTTGAGTGACCAATATGAGCAAATCCATCATTAACAGTTTCATTGGTCCAGTAGTAGATAATAGTAGTCGCAATGCAAAATCTGGGGTCATCATCTGCCTAGTCTTTTCCCAACTATATTGGGGTCGTCTTCCAGTCCAACCGGATGCAGCTAAATATAATAATAATAATATTTTACATGGAGCAAAATCTGGGGTGGCACTGCGTAAATCATGTTTGGCTTGCTTCCATTAGGATTTTATACGTAGTAGCCGGAATTCCCCAAATTACATGCTCAAAAACAGCCAATAATGTTTCCGCTGCTGGGACAGATATCCTCGCTGTGAGAGACAGTAAGCCATAACCCACCACGCGAGCCCAGTTCGGTTTGGTAGATGTCACATACATATTAGCGAATTTTCGGTTCACGATGATGTCCTTTACCGTTTTGTGCTAAGTTTCAGAGTGTAGGTACTTATAGGCCTGATGTAGTATGATATAGACATAGACCCATCATAATAGTCCCCAAATATACTGGATCTCAACGTCTGCATACAAGTGTAAAATGGTTAGTGTCAATATGAATATTATGACGTCACCCGTGTGCATGCTTATGTGAAATGAGCATGAATTATGTTAAGGCCACGGTATGCTCAATGATATTAGTAGTAGTGTGTAGTGTTATTTATCTTAACTTGTTTTTGCACAATACTTTTGCGGGTAGGTAACAATTTTCCAAGTTGCTGGTAGATGAACTACTTTAAGGGTACGTGCACTAGCTGCCCGGGATAAGTGAGAACTAGTCACTACTAGTCGAGACGGAACGAGACGCAACCTTAAAGCTCACGCTACGTTTATTAGTATATCACAGCATGCAATTTCGCTAGATCAGAGTTTTGCATTACATTTACATTTTGCGAAAATGCTCAGATGTGCAGGAAAACATCGTGGTAAAACGGCGGTCGAAGACCTGTAGCATTCACTACTGACTTGCATTGGACGCGCATGGTATAGTTCACTCCGTCTCACAGCGACGACAAGTGGTACCTTGTCGTCACAGAGGCAACAAAGTAGGCTCATTATGCGAAAATCAATGTAAAAAAAACCATTTGGTGGTTGATGGTAGATCTTTAAAACGGGTTAGCTGGTAGGTACACAGCCGCTTATACATCTAATATCGTGGGACATTCATCATTCATGTTAGCTATTTCAATGATCATGTTTATTCACAAAACAAATAAGATCATCATCCTAAAGTAAACAGCTAATCATCTAATACCAACTTCAAAGTCCGGTTGTGAATGAACCGGCTGAGCCCGTTGATGACTCAGCTTTGTAGTAACTTATAATTTTGGGATCATCTCTTATTATACCTCGTTGTAATACTGTAACCTTGAAACACATTAGGATCCTGCTTGGCATTGTAATTTATCTTGTTATTAGTATGAAAGGATGATGAAACCTTGAGTGTATTTGATAAATGATTATGCATTTTTAAGTTCATTGGCTGTTGCGTTGTCATATAAATTGGAAGAAATGAAATGTGCACTGTCACTTGTTGCACTATTAGACACAGTTTTTCTATTGTTTGGGTAGGTTGTAACTTCGACAGCATTTTGTAGTAAACTGCTAATATAAAAATCATAACGATTCCTGCGTTTCCCTGTGTATAGGGTGACTGGTAATTAGTGACCGATACTTAAACAGGTGATTGTACTCATGATAATAAACAACTTTCCCAAAGAAACATTTAAAAAAAATACTCATTCACTTTTATCACAATAACACAACAGCGGAGCATTATGGAGGGTGCTTGCGAGCCGCACGGGTGCTCTGCCTACCCACTGTTGCACGGTACGATAGTAATGAGACAGAACGGAGTCATGCGGCTAACAGCTGATAGGTCACAGGCGCGCGCGTGCAAATTTCATACAACCCGCTGTCACCCTACATAATTAGTAGATCATTTCGAAGTTGGTACATCTACTGCTCCAGTCTTTTCCAAGATTGTTACCAATAACTTTGACCTAGTTTATCACGATGTTTTACCTAAAACATATCAACAATTTTCTCATAAACAGCTGCTACATCCATACTTAAATCTTGATTTCCTTTTTTCCAGGTGGTATTCGCCTCAGGCGCGCCCCAATCCAACTTCATCTTCAAGAACGACATCACGCCTGAAGAGGCACAGGGGTACCTCAAGCAGCTACCTTTCAACGAGCCTCAGCTCTCTGGACGTACCGCTGTCTTGCCCCTGGTGAGTTAACTTAGGATACTTTTTTGTTTTCAGCAGTATTATCTATAGTATATCTATCTATCTAGGTTATAGGGTAGCTTCATCCGTACGTAGTGTAATGGTAAACCCCGCGGTTACAGTCCTCAGGACTTACCGCTGTCACTACTCTTGTACTAGCAGTTGTACTAGCCGCTTGCCACATAGCTTCAGCCGTTTTGTAAGTAAGATAGCCAGCAAGGCTGGTAGCAACTAAATCTTTGTAAACTAGCGACACGTGTCTTCTGACTGAGGGGAAACAAAATATGAGAGATGCAGCAGAACTTGGAGCAAATTGCTCCGGACGCCGCTGCGGGACCTAAAGATAAATAATTATCTGATATCAGCAGTATTAGGTATAGGGCATAGGATAGCTACAGCCAAAAATCTAGTCAGCAAGGCTAGTAGCGACTAATCGAGGCTACTCAAGTGGCAAAAATTATGACGAACTTCAACTTCGATAACGAAAGTGCTACAAGGATCTTTTGGCTCTCAAATGACGTTGACAGGGTGATAATAAAGATGTCTGTGTGCTTTGTAAAACACAAGATGGCGCAGTTGGTTCCGATTCCGACGAGCGCTAAAAGATCCTTGTACAGCTATAGTTGAGGCTTTAGGTTTAGGACCATGTAAAACATCATATTATTATTATTTAGTACTCGTAACTAAAAAAAACACTAACTAAAATAACTTTTACATTACAGTTACTGCGTTTTCAGTTACGAGGCCAGAATTTATTACAAACCTAAAAACATTCTCTTCATATCTGATGCCCCAATAAACATGATGGTTAACGGTTTATCTCACACGCATGATTAGGTATTGCCTTACAAGTTTAAATTAAACATGCATGTATAAAACCGTAAGCAATCATAATGGCTGCTTTCCACGAAACTTTTGGTAACCTATTTAATGAAAAATTACAACATTGCCTTGCTGGTCTTGTAGTCGCAAGCGCAACTGAAAACCATGAGATTCTAGGTTCTATTGTCAGTTTGGGCAGTGTTATTGAGTTTCTCAGTAAAAGCCTGGAGTCAGAATTTGTGCTAGGTCGATGGCAATAGACTCAGAAGGCGAGTAGTGATGACATGGAACTTAAACAGAAGTGGCGAAATGTGGCATACCATAGGTACACCTCAGCCTAATCCTTCGAGAATTACAGGCGTCATGTTATGTTATATGTTAAATATGGTATGCTAATTGGATGTATTTTTGTTCTAGGTCCGTTACGACTCCCCTGGGTTTCGTTCCGCTGAGGCTGGCCCAACCTTTGGCCACTACTGGAAGAACGGAAAAGAGATCGAGAACACAGAAGACTACCTTGAGGAGGTAAATATTGATATTTGTGCACACAATTATACATCTATTGCTACTTCAACATATCCATAGCAGCAACCGCCAATATCCGAAGAAAATGCTTAGAGCAAGCTACGTATCGCCACGACGCGACGGATACATGTGACACACGCATGTGGCGTTTGACGCAAATTATCATTTGTCCAACATTTGATGAAATCATTCTGTTTCAAAAACCGAGATGATGATTGATGGTTGAAAGACCTGGTTAAGACTCGCGCAGACCAAGGAAGCATGTCACAGGGAGGAGAACTATCCTCAGCAGTGAGTGGAGTAAGGCTGCGAATGTTGATGAAGAAGCAAAGATGGAACATGTTGACAAAACATTGCCAATCGGTCCAAACTTGCATTCTCTGACTGTTAATTCCTATATCATACTAATACCTCACTCATATTTTCTAGGTCTACAACGCAGCCCAGTACCACGGTCAGGACGGTCTAGGTCAATACGCCTATGGCTACGAGACTCCTCAGTCTTCCAAGGTTGAGAACCGTGAAGGCTCCGGTGTTGTCTCTGGATCATACGTCTACCAGAGTCCCGGCCAACCAGATCTCATTAAGGTAAATATAATGAAGTATGGCTTAGTAACTGGAAACTGATGATTAAGGATGAATTTCATGAATGTAACTGAACACGATCAACCCATTTTTACGATTCACCTAAATCGCGTTCAAGAGCTGTCAGTGTCAAATTTAGAAAGAAAAGACGAAAGAAAACAGCATACAACATTTAAAAAAAATAACAAAAAAGCTTAAACCTAATCACAAAAAGAAAAAGATTATTATTGTGTTTCACGGCTGAGCCAAATAGGCTCAGTTCAGCAAAACGCCGGATACCTAGTGCCCGACGCTGGTTTTCAACTGGAACTTTCACAAAAATGTTGATAGATTTTGAACTCGGTTTTTAAGTGCTGATCACAGTTACTTTAATTGGTGAAAATCGCCTTAAGCATAACATCTCATAAGGTTTACCGGAGGAACTTAATAGTAAAATGCAGAAAAGCCTGTAAAACTTCAAATAAAAAGTCACTTTAGAAAATGAACGCGTGTCGATCTTAGTTTACAACGTTTGGCTGTTTAAGGTGATGCCAATTTTATCCAAATCAATTTATTCTTCTTTTATTAAACTTTCGAAGTCAACCAACCACTACCGCAAAATGCAGCAGCAAAGGAATTGCACCTCTTGATGTTGTCTATTAAAGTACAAGGTTGACTATTACAAATGAATTTTACTAAATACAGTAATTTAACTTCCAGGTCCGTTATTACGCTGACAGCCAAGGCTTCCACCAAGAGGATAACATCCCCAAGGTAGTGCTGAAGCCCGCAGAAGAGACCCCTGAACTGAGAGCAGCTCGCCTTGCCTTCGAGAAGGCATGGAATGAGGCAGCTGCAGCCAACTCCAAGGCACCCACTGCCGAAGAACTTCACAACTTCCAGTGAGTATCTAGAACATGCTTACTTGTGTAAACTTCTAGTGCAAAAAAATGGTGCCACCACACAGGTACCTGAAGGTGTGGACGAGTCAATTAAATATCCAAAAATATGCGGGATGGATGGAACACCGACGCGAAAACGGTAACCACGTATCCAGTACATCATTCTGAGCCCCCCAACATAGAAATGTTTCATCGGTTATTAAAAAAAACTGCTTTTTCCTACAAAAGTGCAACACGTAAACGGTCAAAATGTATTTTTTAATAATGTGGGGGGCCTCAGAATGACGTACTGAATACGTGGTAACTGTTTTCGCGTCGGTGTCCCTTCCATCCCGTATACATTGCCTGTTTTGTTCCGACTCTGGTAAGGTTCGGTCTTCCAGTAAACATTCCGATAGGCTAATAATAAAATTTTATAGGACTAACGTGCTGACATTTATAAAAAGCATAATATGCGCCTCAAAGGGTCCTCATGTAAATCTCCGTACGTTTATGGGTCACACCAAAGAACTTGATCGCTCAGTAGGGTCCAAGCTCATTGACAAGGACTGATCAACAGAAAGAACCACGTGTGATCATAATTATAAGGGTTCCGTTTTCACATTCGTATCCACGGACCCTGAAAAAGGTTTTTTTTAAATCTTCAACGACTTCCTTACTGTAATCGAATAAAAAATTGGCAATATAGTTTAGAACTTACTAAATCCTTCATATCTATTTTTTTTTGTCCCAACAGGCAGTACGGCAACTACCAAGGCCAGGCTTCAGAGCCTGAAGCTGTCGTGGTCGCCGCCCCTGCCCCCGAGGAATTCCAGGCTCGTGATGGCAAAGCCCTAGCCTTCGCTCAGGCCCAAAACTACCAAGGAAACCAGGAAGAGCAATACAATCAGCAACAGCAATACGCGCAACAGAAGTACGGAGGACAGCAGCAACAGCAACAGGTTGGCCCTGATGGCAAATTCGAAGAGCCGGAACCTACTGTAAGTGTCAATATTGTTTCAGAAAATTACAATAAACTAAAAAATAGTCTGAGGATTGATAGAAATTAAATTGTGCCAGAATTTAAAATAGTTCAATCGTTGAAGAAACAAATTACGACCAATATACATTTGCCGCAGCCGCTTCTGCGTTTTGGTATGCAGGTTCGATTCCAGCGCTGAAGAATAATTATTTATGAGGTCTAGGCTGGCTATGGCTCTTTCAGCATGCGAGTTCTGAACAACGCTTAAGTGCAAGACGGCATTTTTTAAACAGGCGCCTTTTCGGAGACATATACGCATTAGACGCAACACCTGCTTTGTCTGAGAATGTATAAAATCAACACTTAATGTACTTATCCCTTTGTTTCCAGGGTCCTCCTCACGGCTTCTTCTACAGCTTCAACTACCCAGTCTCCATAATCGTTCCCAAGAACGAGCAGAAGGCCGCCTACCCAGTAGACCAAGACACCGTTGGCGTCAGCAGTCAATAAACAACTCACGCTTGACATTTTTGGATAAAACCTCTTTTGTTTAAGTTTAGATCTTCTATAGTTGTGATTTTGTCCAAAAGTGTTTTAGTTTCATAAGTTACATTAAGGCTTGAAAGTTTTGGACAATTTTTAGAAACAATTTTTGGGCTATAATTTTAACAACCTGTCTTCAAGTTTATTTGTATGGTCTAGTCCAGTTTATAACTAGTACAAAACTTTCTAGGCCTTCGATGAGTCTTTGATTTCGCTCATTGATAGTTCAGTAGGTTGAAATCGAATACGGTCGTGAAAATATTAGTTTTATGTGTCCCTTGGATAGCCGATAGTCTAATCAGGTAGTTTGTATGTCACTAGTAACCTAATTACGAGTATACTTATATGTTCTATCGTTAGATTATCGGGTACTATACAATACGTTGCCATTTTAGGAGCGATTTTATCGTTTTTCCTTATTTGATCCGAAGTAGCAACATTGAAAGTGGAATTTTGATTTATGATTCTGTTTTTTTTTTAGTTTGTTTGTAATTTTTAATACTCTTTGGTTTATCATTTGCTACTTTGGGTTGGTTGTAATTTCTAGCAGCAAGGTTGGAGTTTGATAGTGTAACTTTTTCAGCACTACAAAATTTTACAATAGCACTAAGTCAGTTTTTTTTAAATTTCGTTTTTAAACTTTGATTGTTTTCTAGTTAGACTCTTGAACTCAGCCTTGCTAAAAGTTAAGTTTTGTTACCATAACGTCTTAGATTTAATGTAAAGTATATGTATGTTATTTAAGGCTTCAGTTTATGACAGCAATTTGTAATAATTATTATTTTACAATAATAAAGCATTTTGCATAAAGTTTGTTTGTACTCTATTAATACTTCCTCTCCTTGCCACTTTGGTCTGTTTAGGCTTTGCGTTTGCTTTACCCATATAAATTAAGAAAATAAAAGAGGTCCTATTTTGTACAGCACAAAGCTTGCAGATAATAATCAAACATCTTTAAAATTACTAAATATATTATGGACACAACCATTCTTTACCACCACGTCCTATAACTACAACAGTAGCGATTCCGCATAGCAACTATCACTAAAGTTATCAATATCAATCAGTCTTCCTCACTCCACGACAACACTGTCCACTCACTGATTCAAACCATTCATAGGTCCAGGGTAAGGCATCACTATTACTGGCATCTGTCCTCTGTTCATCATCGTCTTCATTCCTCCACTTGGCATCTGTCCTTGCGGTCTGAACCATCCTCCAGTGAGCAGGTTCGTTATCCAAGAGATCGTGTCAGGTACATTGACTTCTATTGGCAGGAAAGGGATGTACGTGATGATCTGTCCAATGGAGTATCTTCCTTCATCAGGGAGGTATACTACTGCATTCTTAGGTTGTGTTTCTGGTGTTTTGGAATTAGCATCTACAACGATGGAATCTTTGTTCTCGTCTATATGTCCGTTGTTACTTTTGAGGTTGATATTCGCTAATTGTTCGTTGAGGTTTTGGAATCTGTCGTCGGCTTCTGCATTGGGTGTTGCGTTTGGCAGGACGATCACCAATGGCTGCTGCTGTTGTGGCATCCTGGAATAATTGATAAAAGCATGTGTGAAATTTATGCATTATTTGTAGAATACCGTGATTTTGTTAACTTGTAAAACCTTTGAAACTTCAAAACGCCTTTTTTGCACTAACTTTAAACCAGAATCTAGATTGTCTTTAAGGTAAAAGGAACATTATAAAGGACAGATTGTCCGGGAGAGATTTTAAGCTCGGATTCTAAACTAAACACAGCAAGGTGTGCTCGATTCGCGAACAACAAATGTACACAAACCGTAAAACTGTTAACTTTACTTATACTAGTTTGTTTCGTATCATTTTTGTCCTCTTAACAACGTGTTTAACTTAACTGTGACTTCTGTAAACATCAAGTAAAATACACACAAATTCTGCGAATATCTTGATTACAAACAGCAACGATGATCTCTATGTTACCTAGTAACTAATTTATAGCAAAATTGTGCCTGATTAATGTTATTATATTCTGGGTATGAAGACTCTCAGGATGTATGCTCTGAGGCAGAAAGGTAATCACAACACTACCATCCGAATTAGTTGGACTTTCATATAAGAAAATTGAATTTGTTGAAGCAATCAGTCATATGAACGCACCCTTATAGTTTCCTTAGCAAACATAAATCACACTCCCATAATAATATATAAATAACATTCTTCTATCGGGTTCGAGCCTATGTACTATGGAGATAAATAGCACCACGCCTGCATCCCTGAAGGGTTAGGCAGAGATGTACCTTATAGTACACCCACATTTCGTCAGCTATGGTTAACATCCCAACGAGATAATTATAATAAAATACACAAGGACTACTCACATCGGAGGTGACTGCAAATTCGGAGCCATATTCCTCAAGAAGGGAAACTGTGGCTGCATCCCATACTGCATTGGCAGGTACGGCATTTGCATAGGCGCGCTGAACACTGAAGCAATGCACAGGTACAACACTACCACCAATTTCGGGTTCATTTTTGCAATTTTTTAGAAGAAAGCACTATGTGATTGGTCTTTTAGAAGCAGTTGATTTTGCTCTGTAGTCCTCTACTTTAGAGAACTAAGAGTTTATCTGTTTGTTTCCAAGTCACAGGCCCTTGCAGTTTCTATGTCCACGTGACCGTCGCGAATTGAACTTCGATAACAAAACACAGGATGAATACACCAATTTCCTTTGCCAAAAAGAAAATTGAAACGTCAAATATTGCTTTGGCGGGAAGAATTGACAGCTCGATAGAGACGTTTTTTTTATTTTCTTTTTTTCGTGTGCCAAGGAAGCACAGGTGCGACCGTTTGTCTGCCGGTAAGGAAGTGTATGTCTGTATGTGCGTTCGGTGCTGAGTTATTATTCAAGTTGTGACAGCGACCTACTCTTCCAGCCCTGACCTTACGGCGGGCACTGCTTTCTTTTTTGGGGTTCATTGTCTGGTTAAATTATAAATGGTGTGCACAAAATTATAAATTTTTGATTAATGAATTTATCAAAAATTTTACATGTTACGGAGCAAACACGATCAATTACGACTACAATAAACAACTTTGCTGTAAAAGTAACAATAACTCAGTGATTAAGACGATTGGCGAGCAAGAGGCGTGAGTTCGATTTCCGCTGCGTGTTATTCTGAATAGTCTTCTTTTTTATCGTATAGTTATTGCCTAATCTGGTGTCAGAGTTTTTATGACGCCACATGGTTCTCTGACTTGGCTTTACAATGGAGAAATATCTCTCAGGCATGCTGATTTCCTCACGATGATTTCCTTCACCAAAGCAAATGATAATATACAATACGCACATGAATCCGTAAAGTGTGTGTATGGGGTTCGATCTTGAGACCTATGACTTGGCAGTCTGACAGTCACACCACTAGGCTATCACTGTTTTTCTTAAAATCCCGAATGGTAACCACGTACAGCACATGTTAAGAGCATTGGAAAAAACTGCTTCAACGAGTTGAAGTTATAGATTCGCTTCCTACCAGCCAGTTTGTGAAAATTATTTCGTCACCACTGCTCTCAAAATGGTAAAGCCCTAGAACCAAAAACAAAGATATGTAATATCTTCCGACACACAATAGATCCGCGTGGTGGTTCGTCCCACGTCCCATTTCTTCTTAAGGAGTCCTGTGACCCATCAGTACTGGAATCGCAAACTATGCTCCACCTCCTATCTTGCCCTCTTAGCACAAAAACATGCAGCCGAAGTGACCTTTGCGCTGCCACCGACGTCGCGGTGGAAGTGGCGATGTTTTGGGCTAATAAAATATAAAATTTGTCGTGCCAGCGATACGAAGAAGAAGAAGTACTGGAATTATTATTATAGGCTTATTATACGAATTATTAATTACTGTTTAACTAAAAATCGAGATGAAATCTCGATCATCATCATCATCATCATCCACAGCCCGACTTCATCCACTGCTGGGTATAGGCCTCTCTTTGCTTGTGCCAAGCTCCACGGTCTTGTGCCAGCCTCATCCAGGATATTCCCGCCATGGCAACAATGTCGTCTACCCATCTTTATTTACTGACTACCAAAAAAAAACTTCAACTGACGGGAACCCAAGAAATATCTGCAAAAACCGAAATCTCTACTGTATCATTTCGGGTGTCAAAATGTATAAAAACATGAGACTAACATGCAAGATCCATTTAAATTCGTTTACGTATTGAATGCCAATAGATTGACTAGAACAAACGATCTAGAAGGATCGGTTTGTCATAGAAATCAATTCGAAAATCTACATCTAGCAGTAAAGCTTTGTTCTGATCTGAATTCGTAATTTTAGGTTTAAATCTTGATTTTGGACACTATAACGGGACTTGATTCTAGAAACATCTGCAGAACCGTTTTTGAAAGGAAACAATTCATTCATTTAGATTATTTCAGCTCATCTACCTAGGCTTTTCCTAATTATGTTGAAGTCGGCTTCCAGTGTAACCGGATGCAGCTGAATAACAGTATTTTACATGGAGCGACTGCCTATCTGACCTCCACAACCCAATTAGTATTGGGTAATATTAACCCCTTGGTAAGACTGGTTGGCGGACTTTCGGGCCACTGTCTACCTGTAACGACTGTCAAGATCTCCAAATGTTAGCCGGGACCAACGGCTTAACATGCTTTCCGAGGCACGGAGGAAACTCGGTATGTATTGGGTGGTCACCCATCCACGGACCAACCTAGGCAAGCGCGGCTTAACCTGAAGATTGAGCCCAAGCGGTTGCTATTATTTAGCCACGAGCTCCTCCATCATTTTGATCGCTTGAACAGTTGATTTTTTAACCACTCAAAAACTTTGCTAAGGGTACTTTTGGGGGTTTAAGACCATGTACTGAATCCTTGGTTAAAGTTTTCGTTGTGAGGTTCCGTCCGTGTAGAGCTAACTACATTCAAGTAACTTTCGAGAGGAATGGCAGATGATTTATAACTTCTTCTTAGGGAGTCGATCATGATGTCGGCAAAATCATAAATTTGGCGCCTTCGGTAAGTTTCCTCATTACCATCTGCCTAGCCTTTTCTCAACTATGTTGGGGTCGGCTTCCAGTCTAACTGGATGCAGCTGAATACCAGTATTTTACACGGAGCGACTGTCTATCTGACCTCCACAACCCAGTTAGTACTGGGTAATACGAAACCCCTTGGTAAGACTAGTAGCTGTTGGCTGGTAGCCGGTAGCTTTCCTATAATTAATAAACAACAATGCAGGACACGATATTAAGTGCCCAATCATTTATTGAAAAACATTTACACTCATCTACAAATGTCCACCTGAGCCGATATTCCTTGCTTCGGCCAACCTGTATCAGAGTACTGTTCTGGTATTTTTTTTATTCTGTTTGATGATGTATAAAAATTGAACACCCTGTACGAATAAAAAAAATGTTAATCTTTGCAAATGTTAAACATAACTTAGACAAAAAACAAAGAGATATTATGTGGGTGTCTTTTTTTAAATCCGAGGTAAAATATTATCATGCATAACGTTTAATGTTTGTATCATTAATTTTGTATGAAAACATTAAGTGCTTATTATACAAATTACATACCTGCATGTAATCATTATGAAGCCGTTACTTCATATTATATTTTCCAGGTCAATGGCACTGAAATAAAATCAAAGTTTTAATGTTCTTTTTCATAATTACAGATAGGTATTTTTGTGCGCCACTCAAGCTAAATAAGGATGATTTCCACCAAACGGCTCGTATCGCATAGGGTTGGAAAGGATACGAACGGATGAGGCGACAGCCGATCGTGTCTGGCAAGATTTCGACGCATACGATCGCCTCCGTACCGTCGCTTTCGAACGTATCCGTTTCTGCGCCTAGACAAATAGTTTCATTCCTATCGTGTTGACTGTAATGTAACAGTTCAGATTCGAGCATTACATCAGTGAGTGAACAGAACCTAGCTTTACAATGAGTAACCTGTAGCTATACAATTTGTAACAATCACCTCACCGGGAACATCTATTTGTAACGTTATGTTTAAAATCGAAGTCTTGGATTGTTACATTATAGGCGAATACTCCGGAGAGCTTATGTAAGTTCAATATTTTTATGAATTTTCGTCATCGTCATCGCACATTTTTCATAGGTTATTTTAAAAAGAATCAGCTGTTCCATACATTTTGACCGTGTAGGTATTGCACTTTTGTAGGAACCGACTATGTGGGGGGGGGGGGCAGAATGATATAGACACGAGCACCAATAGGTATACACTTTTCTTAATTTAAACGCAATTTTTGCGAGAAAAAACGATTGTAACTTAGATATAGGACCTTTTTCATTAAAATATGAGTTCCAGAATACTTCATGAAATTTTATTCTGAACAGTAGGAGAAAAACACTTTTAAAAGTTTTTAAGTGTTTACATATTGTTGCTCGTGACTGTACTGAATACGTGGTAAGGGTTTAAGCGTCGGTGTCCCTTCCACCGTGTATAGTCATTTTGTGAAGATCACAAAAAACATTAAAAGGTGTCGGTGGCGTTGGTCTAGTGGTTGCAAATGCGACAGCTGAGCATGAGGTCCTGGGTTCGATTTCCAAGTCGGGCAAAGTGTAAATTCATCATGAATTTCTCAGTTGCAGCCATAGTCTAGATTTGTGCTCAGTTGATAGCAACTGGCTCGCCCCCTATGGCATGGGACTTAAACATAACTGGCAAAATGTAAGTGTACTATTAGTTTAACCTCTACCTAACCGCTCAGATATTACAGGCGAGATGCTATAAAGAAAGAATATCAAAGAACGCTTAATTAGCCATCTATTATAGTATTTAACTAGCTGCAATTTTGAAGTCTAAGATTTTGAAAAAAACATGGGCTGAGTGATTGCCTCAGCGACTGCTGAGCATGAGGTTCTGGGTTCGATTCCCAGGTCGGCGAAAGTGTTTTTGGGTTTGTCCATCAGGAATATCTGAGTAGCAGTACCGGAGTCTAGATTTGTGCCCAGTTGATGGAAATAAACTCGCCCCTATCCATACCTAAATACCTTACATGGGACTTAAAAACGTAACTAGCCAAATGTATGTACCTCTGCCTAATCCTTCGGGAATTACATGCGTGATGTTATCTATATTAACATACATAACATCACGCCTGTATAAGCTGATTATATTATGTCTGAAAAACATGAGCTAGGTAAGCACATAACTTGTCTTTTCCGCAAGTCGTAATGGCTAATTGCAGGCAAAAGATTATTGCGGTAGTGGTTGATGGGTTAACGACCTGTGGTGGTGTTTGCGATACTAACTTTTACGTGACAGTGTATTTAAAGTGACGGTGGAAATGTAAAGATTTCAGTCTCTTTTTTAGTTGGTATATCGTTATCGTTTTCGCTAGCTCTTGGTCTAAGATACACCATTTTTTTTTCTTCTGGAGATCAGAAAGGAAATTGGATAATTTAATACAGGGTGTAAACGGACCCTTCACGAAGCCGTCAACCAAGCATTCTGTACATAAAACTAAGTAACTTTACGTAAAAAAAATTGCTGGGAAACGACTTTTTTTTGTGGTGAAAAATCACGTTTTACGGTAAAACTCAAAGTAACGCACTCAAAACTTAGTGCTGATGCAAGTTAAAACCTTTAACCACTCGTATGTCGAGTATCCAGACACAATTAAAAAGTCATTGTGTCTCGCGTAGAACTTTGACCTCCAATATCTCCGTAACTAGAAGGTTCCCAGGTATGGTCTAGAACAAAAAAAATATCGAAATGACGGGGAGAACAAGTGCCTTTCGGCTTCGTTAAGGGTGTTTTTTACACCCTTTATAGGGTGACCGATACTTAAACCCGTGATTGTGCAAACAAGTTTCCCAAAGAAACATTTTATTTAAACTTACGAACACCACTGTTGCACGGTACGATAGTAATGAGACAGAAAGACGTCACGCGGCTAACAGCTGATAGGTCAAAGGCGCGCGCGATAAAAACTTTGGGAAAGTTGTTTGTTATCATTTGTACAATCATGTGTTTAATTATCGGTCACTAATTACCAGTCACCCTATATAAATGAATACAATTAAAAACGATTAAATAAACTTAAATAACTATATTAAGAATAAACTATAAAAGGACCTCAAAGAACTCCTCCTCAACGCTGTCAGCTGGTAATGTGCCCAAGATAATTTTTGTTACTTACCCAATACCAGATAGGAAGTCGTTTTAATTCAGTGATTTTTTGCCAATAAGTCTGTCCGAATCAGTATGTGATGTTTGTACAGACGCCAGCCACCACATCGAGCTACCCGAAACTGTCAAATTTTCCCAATCAACCTTGAACCTAATGCTTTAGCGATAAAGTTGAAGATCTATTAAAGAAATTTGACAGATTGTAGTAGCTTGATGTGCTGGTGTTTGTACATAATCTCCTTCTCAAACATTGTTCACCAAATGCTGGCTCTGGCCTTCTTCTTCTCCATGTATTAGGAAGGCAGCTGGCGGCACGGGGTGGGTGGGCAGGGGCCCGCCAGTCTCCTTGAGCCGCTCCCGGTACTCCGGGCACTGGTCGGCGATGCACGGGTGGCCCAGAGAAAACCAGAACAAGCATTTATTTTCACGTAAATGCTATTAAATGTCTGTAGAAATAGATTTACTATACTTGTGCATAGCGTTAAAGCTCGAATATAATATCCTCCATTTAATCCAATAGGCTCGCTGAAATACAATTCTTGCATGGTTTGATCATGAAATATGCGTGCGCGCATTAGCGTCATACCATTTTGTTAATGGCGCATAATGCTATCCCGACTGCCGGATGAACTCGTATATTTTCTGTACTAAGTGAGGATAACTTGAGGTAATGGAGCCTACAGACTTTATCGAACGGTCGCCAAGAATACGCAATCAGAAGGGCAGAAATATCCTAAACTTATACTGTCACTTACGGGATATCTTCCGTGATTGTTCATTATTTTGAGCTCCCGGTATTTCGACGCTGTTGCAAGCGCCATGATCGCGGGTTGAACAATCACGGAAGATATCCCGTAAGTGACAGTATAAGTTAAGTTGTAAATCGTGAAAGCTTATCACAGTGTTAGAAATATTCTATCAGCACAAAATATGATTGGAAGGTCAAAAATGTATTGGAATAACATAATTATTTAAACTGCCAAAAAGCTCAAATTGTCAATCCTAATGAATTTCATTGTAGAAATACGGAGGAGCTCGTGGTTAAATAATAACAGCACAAGTTGATATTCAAGCTCTAACTCAAACACTTTTGAATGTCAGAAAAATAAAGAAGACGAAGCTACCAGTCCCAGACACAAGGCATAATAACTTGTGAAAGTACTGTAGTTGCCTATTCCAAGGCGTAGATCTCTATGGAGAAGAATGGGCAAGAAACTCCATGGACACTCTTTTCAATCAAAATATTTTTACAAGATCTTAATTATATCATTCATATTGAGATAATACATATAATATGTCAGAACGATATAGAAAGACGAGCACATTCAGAGCGTCCAGAGTAAAAAAAAGTAAAAAAGTAAGTAAAAAGTTTATACCAACAATTTAAAGGTTATATTTATTCAAGGTTAAGCCGTGCTTGCCTAAGTCGGTCCGTGGACACCCGTCCACAGTGATGTCCGGGAAATGGTCACCCATCCATCATGTTTCCTCCGTGCCTCGGAAAGTGCGTTAAGCCGTTGGACCCGGCTGTCATTTGCAGATCTTTGACAGTCGTTACATTTAGTCAGTGGCCCGAAAGTCTGACAACCAGTAGGTATTTCTAACTGGGTTGTGGAGGTCAGATAGGCAGTCACTCCATGTAAGATACTGATATTTAGCTGCATCCAGTTAGACTGGAAGCTGACCCCAAGTTATTTGGGAAAAGGCTAAGCAGATGATGATGTAGAAATACGGAACGTTATGGAAGTATTATTACTTCCTCTCAAACAAGCACATTACGTTGGTTGGCCAAGCTAAACTAAGCCTAATTAGTATGCGTGATGCGTCCAGCTTTCGCATTCATTGCGTATTTGTCAATGTATGATAATATTATTACACTCCATTGTATTAACCAGTTTTTTATAGATATGTGTGTCTTCCGGGCGATTGATTTATTGATAAGAATCGAATGAATGAGTTCCATAGTAGCTCTCTATGAGGCGTTCTTCTTCAAATAAGGCTGATGTGGTTCAAAAAACTACTCAATTTTGTATCTGTTTTATGTGCTGTGGGCCCAAGTACTATGTATATAGCTGGTGGTTTCACACTGAAGATAAAATTTAAATAACTTCAAAAAACGACTACCTCACGACCTCAACCTCAACTTTCTTTACTGTAATTTGATTATACAACTTGCCTTCTTCGGTTGCTCAAATCAGTTTTGGGCGTAATATTATCTACTCTTTAAAATAATCTACGTAATTAACATCTGGGCCAAGGAGTATTTTATTCCTTTGAAGATAGCACTACGGTATTAATAAAATTGGAAATAATAGCGAAGGGGCTTTACAAAGAGTAGGCTACGATAGGGCTTATTTTAAAAAAAATACACTTTGCTCTATTCTCTTTTCCGAGTATCGAGTACTTACTTACTTTATAAAGAGAGGAGCTACATGCACCGTTGTGCATACATTATGGCGATTGCATAATCATGCTTTCGTGATGTTAGCGGGTGTGCCCGACCAGAGATGCACCTAATTGGAATGCGAATAGTGTGCGTATGACTTCCGTGTTTGGTGCACTTTCGCTGGCGTCAACGCACCCTTACATCTGTTCTAATGAAATAAACTGTTCTTAAAAGACATTTACGAAATACTTAGTCTATTCTGTTTAAAGGTATTAGAGTAACGAAAAGAGTAAGAGGAAAATGGCCACCTAACCTATTTCATGACAGAATGCCCCTCTCTTCAATTTCCCTCTCACTTCTAAATTGTATTTTCTTGTACAGAAATTAAACTATAGAAAACCTTTAATTACCTTTGCAAAAAATGCAGAATTGCAGAACATACATACTATCTACATCGTCGTAGATACGGGACTAAATAATAAAAGGGAACCCTAAAAACCCTCATAAAATATAAAGGTGTGCAACACAATCAGTACGCGGCAGTAATTTGGTGCGGTTTAGTAACCGCGCGTACCGTTAATGTGTTAGGCCTTGGTTTATCTCGCAGCCGCAACGCTGTTATTTTGTTATTTATTACTAACTGTTCTAAGGTTTTAAGTTATGGCTCTAGTCTTTAATGGTACAGGGCCAGTCTACATAAAGGGTGTAACTAGACCCTTAACGAAGCCGAAAGGCACTTGTTCTCCTCGTCATTGCTATAATTTTTTTGTTTTAGACCATACCTGGGAACCTTCTAGTTACGGAGATATTGAGGGTCAAAGTTCCAACATTTTCAAAGTTTTAAAAAAATACAAGGTTTTAATGTTGTAACTTTACTTTAAATACCTCCAAGACCCTCGAACTATTCAAATCATCCATCAGCACTAAGTTTTGAGTGCGTTATATTGAGTTTTATCGTAAAACGTGATTTTTCACCCCAAAAAAAAAGTCGTTTCCCAGCAATAATTTTTGGGTACGGTTACTTAGTTTGATGTACAGAATGCTTGGTTGACGGCTTCGTGAACGGGTCATCGAGTTAGTTCAAATAAAATTAAAACCTTTAAAAGTGTTATTTAAAAAAAAAATTGAAAAAACTTGACCTCAACTTTGACCTCTAATATCTCCGTAACTAGAAGGGTCTTTTCACACCCTTTATAGGCAATATATGAAAGTTCATGGTACCGCATAATGGACAAAGAAGATTTGCACTGTTTTCCATTTTCAGAAAATGATAACATTCCCATTTTTTAAACAAAAACTTAATGATATTTAAAAAAGAACAATAAAGTGATCAAGAAAGGTCTTGACAGCAGTTAGCATAGCTAATAAATTATATTGTCTACTAGGGTTCAAGAAACTCTATTAAGTGTTTTTATATAAAATGGCAAGATTTGAGTAATTTCAGGCATTTTGAGAGAGGTTTTCAGTTAGTGTTGTTCAGTGGCGTGGCTAAGTGCCAACAATACGGTAAGCCCATATGGCAAGTAGACTATTCAGAAACCCTACATCATGAAGAGAAGTACTGAACAGAATGAAAGTACCGCCAATAGGAAATTATTCTGTCACATCATTGGTACAGCCTGCAGAAAAAGGAACAGATAGTCTGTGATACTTGAAGGGTTTAGAGGAATTCTTGGTGATCAAGATTAGCAAATCTGTTATAGAAGATTGTAAGAAATTAAGGATCGGGAAACTGGTTACAAATTGAGGATTAACTATCTTCAAGTCTTACTTTTGACAAGAGTCTAAGCTTATTTGTTTAGTAGAATTAAAAGTTATCAGTTGTTGAGGTTTTCGGAACATGAAATGTTTTTTAAATAAGTGGTAAGTGGATTTAAAAGAAATAATCAAAATCTGACTGACGGAAGGCCAAATAGTCAGTGAAGTTTTTTTACCAAATTTCAAGGCATAAGCAAAAAAATACAATGATTATGGCACAATGTCAATAGAATAACTAAGTGATAAACAACAAATTACGAAAGCCTTACATAATAACAAAATAAAGCACCTTTTTTACTATCAGAGAGAAAACAAACAAAATACGAAAATAGTCAAATAATTTATTACGAACTCTAAACCTTATTGATATGGCAAGAAGAAACAAAATAAATAAAATTACGACTTCAACTTACAAACTAAATTAATATTAATAAATGCAGAAATAAAGATATCACGATACTAACTCCAAACAAAGTCTACGGAAGTGACAATTCTTTGACATTTCTAAACGAAACTACTTTTTCCAACAAAATTTTTGTTTTCTAGCACGAAAATTACTTAACATGTTATATCATACACCGAGATTATACAACTACTTATTGATATAGAATATTATTATTTTGTATTTCTCCACAGCTATCAAACATGCTCTAATTATAAAGTCGTACTTAATCATCTCCATGTTCCCACATCTGTGCTTTTTGGACCGAATCTCCATCATGGGCGTCTGCTGCCTACGTAGCCTTCTCATCAGGCTGGCCGTCGTCCACAACCATGTCTATCTCAACTTCATAAGTCCCAGGCTTGGAGCGTGATGGCCTGACCACTATTCCAGGCATTTTGGACTCTTGTACTCCATCAACTTCGTTTTCCGCATTGTTACCAACAGGCACCTCACCTTTCACACCAGACGCTCCATCAGGAACAGATATACTGTTGAGCTGGTCTTGGGGCAACTTCACGGACATCAACCCTTGGAAGCGTTGGACGAACATCTCCAATATTGGGCCAAACCTTGACACTCCGTCGGTTGACAGCAAGAATCTGTCAGACGCTCCTTCTTTGGGTCGGAGCAAAAACATGTTGAAGTTAAGGGTTTTTTTGACCGGCCGGGCCGCTGCCCGCGAGAGGCAGGCTATAGCGACGAGTACGAGCAGTGCGCGGGGTGACATGGTATCTCAGTAAGTTCGCGAGGCGGTAGCGTGCGCCCACGGCGGCGAAAGACTCCACACTGCGCCAGTTGCGTTTTTGCCGCGCATCTAAGCCAAGATAACGGGTCCACGGCAAAAAGATCATAATTGCCTCGCATCGTTCCGAACGTCTGATAATTGCAACGATCTCTCGACACCTTTCCTTTGGAAAGCGATTCCATCTTAATTCAAGTGAGTCATCATTATCAGATGCCCAAAATTTGATGAACTTCGTTGATGAGTGTTGTTCACAAAATGTAGTTTTGAGTTAGGTGTCCAGGCACGTAGAGATAGTTCAAGCTTGATTGGTTTTGAATCAACCATTAAAGTCTGAATAAAAAGATACTGATGCCACAATGTCAGTGGTGTGCTGAAGCAGTGAACCTTAAGACATACATTCTAAGGACCAGATTTGCTTGTGCTGGAGGTGACATAATTTGCACATTACTGCACATGTAGTTTTAAATCATATTTATGAGCATCCATCATGCGCAGCTCGTGTACGTGATTGATGGAAATATAATGATGCAGTATCAAGGCCACTACAATGCAGGTCAATGAAAATAAACAAAATGCGGTTTGTGGGCTTTTTGCTATTGTTCTCAGCTTTTATTTGTTTTTAATGATAGAAATTTTGATGACCAATTAGTTGGAACGAATTGTGGCTTTTTACTTTAGCAAAAAGGTAAGTGTGTGTAATTTGATATGCTTTACGGTTATTATTTTGGTGAACATGCATGTTTAGAGAATGGCAGACAGTTAAGTATTACGCAAAATAAAATACTATTATCAGGTCACAGTTTTTTTTCTTATTTGTCGTGTCGTTGATTCCAAAATATATTTAAGTGCTGATGAGCTGAAATGTGCTGTTTGAGTAGTTCGTGTAGAACATTGTTTTATGTTGAAAGTCCCAATAAATAGCTTAACTGCACTCCATAGGCTTAAAGTATTTTAGCGATACTCAGAAAACAGTTTAAAACAATTTTCTCTTCTTCTTTTACACACTATGTCTACATCTCTTTTTTTATTATCTCCTTTCGCCGGTATGCTGGAAGAGATTTCTTTAGAAATAAGCATCACCTTTGTACTATTTTCTGTTCCTTTCTTCTTTTCTGTATTTAGTGTGTACATAAATTGTTAAATAAATAAATAAAACATCATCTTTGTAAAACATTACCACAAAAATTCGCACATGACAGCAAAATAACTGTCCAGAGCAAAATACAAATGGCGGAACACACAATAATTGAAACCGCATTACAATTTAATTGAATTAAACCGTCCACGTCTATCTTCCGTCAATTATCCGTTATTTATGTCCAATCACATTTCCAATTGGCCATAATTATACGTCCGATTCCTTTGGAGATCATAAACTGGTAACCATTCTTGGAAACTGACAACTTTAGACTTGGAGCTGAAGAATTGTTAGGCATGACAACTTACATCTTATTGTGAAGGGATAGAGATGATGTTGATGATTTTGATGAGGAAATGTAAGTTGGTATATGTTATACTTTATAGGATTGAACGCCACCACAGGATGAGGCTCCGTTAGAGACGATAAAATGCAGCCTAAGTGCTAACGGTAGCCGTTTCGCAGATAAAACAGATCTCACAAGGAAGTATTAATATTGTTAATGATGGCAATTTCACTTCAGGAAGTATTTGTTAAAATTAATTATTTTATTGATGTTTTGTATTGGTTGAATCGTTTTGTTTCGGCAAAAACTAGTTTTTGGTTACTTTCGTTTTTTGAGGCTCTCAAAGTTTAACTTCCTGCGTGGAATTTAACTTTTTGTTGGGATGTGCCTATATGAAGTTTTAAGATACTTTTTATTTTAGCTGATGCTGGATATGAGGGCATCAAGGGTCTAAATAATTAAGTAATAAAGCCTTATTTAAAAAATAAGTAAGTAGGTGTATTTATTTGCATCAAAATGTTATAGAGCAGGACACATTCCACCATAATAATAGCATGCAAATGTTTTTTTTTTACATTAGGTAGTTACATTAAAATGAAGAACATAGGTACGTACCCATCTAAAATAAATATCTATACATTAAATTATATAAGAAGGTTTTTATAATTTAAAAAATACTAAGCAGACTATTTAAACACAATTAAACAAAATAATGAAGAATATTAGAAACATACGCAAACACACAATTAAAGGGCACCGTACGTATATAAACCATCAAAAGAAATTATATTAAAACAATTAAACAAATCAATATAAGAAAAATAACAAATAGGCAATAATATAAAATTAAGGTGTGGTATAAACAATTTGTAAAGTTCTAACATAAAATAACAAACAAAAACAATGCATTTTTAAAGTGATAAAAATGCGAAGAGTATTTTTTGAGGAACTCGTTATAATCTGGCTAAATGGGGTATCATCGATCCGTCACAAACACAATGTCAGTGTGGAGCCCCTCTGCAGGATTTGCCCCACCTACTTTTTGCCCATCCTGCATAGCCACCTGCGCCTTCCAGGATTTAAACGAAGCCAACGACAGAGCTGTGCAGGTGGCAATATACTGGTCGGGTATTATTTGAGTCTATCGATATGCAAAGAAGAAGAAGAAACTCGTTGATAGTATAAACATATAAAATAATATATAAATAGGCTTGCGTTTGGTCGCCTGATTACAAGCGATGATGCTGCCTAGGGTGAATTACGACTGCCTAGAAGAAACCGATTCACTCGATATTTGAAGAGATCCAGATTGTAATGATCAGGAAACAGAAACGCCGGCAGAGAATTCCACAGACTGGCGATGGCGTTACGCACAATAAATATGTGGAAGCATAGCGCTTTGTTCGGGTCCGTGGAACTTCAACATATAACGGTGACGCTCTACTCTTCCGATGATAGAATGGGGATAGGGGAATAAGATTAGGTAATGTAACTGGTAGGCTGACAACTTTGCGGTGTTGTTAAAGGCTTTGGAGCTTGACTTTGACAAGGCAGTAGTTGTCAATCGTCCTTTAAATGCACTAAATATTTACTCTTGAACACCGAGTCTGTCAACCTTTGTCCGAAATGTATAAAACTGTATTATAAAATAGGTCTCCTGCCAAGAATTTTATTTTTCAATACACCTCCTCGAAAACTGGCTCTTATCGCACTATGATTAGGTTCAAAATGCATTGTATTTCACACTCGTGGATTTTTTCATTTATGAATCCCACCTCGGTTTCAATGACCAAGCTTCCTCACTTGCAACTATCACAATGTACTATTGATTCATAAACATTTTGATTTTTCACTCAACTTCTTTCAAGTCCAGAGAAAAAACAAAATCATAAAAATATTTTCTTCCAATTACGCCGCAAATCAGTAAAATTATAAAAGACTAGCTATTGCCCGCGACCTTCGTTCGTGTGAAATTATTATAAAAAATATTACTTTTCTTTTTTAAGCGGATTTTGTTAACAATTTCAAGGGTTTTATTTTTTTTGCACGGAACCCTAATTATTAAAAAAAAAGTAGCTAAAGTTAGACCTTATAATATCAGCTATCTGCCAGTAAAAGTCCCGTCAACATCGGTCCAGCCCCTCAAAAAGGCCGTTCCTCATCACATCCTAGTGTTTACCTGGAAGAAAATAGTCTTCTATCTAGTGGCGCAAAAGAACTTCCGAGCAACACATCTGTCACCTAAGATAAAGGTAACTATTCCGATTAACAGAGATGAAGAGGATCATAAAACATATCTTAAGAATCCAACATAAGCAGGCGAAACCGACAGATTTGCAACCCATCAAATTACGATACTTTACAACACTGACTTGAAAACGAAAATCCACGATCTCGAATCGTCAATCTTATTGCATGCAAGAACGAAGCTGACATATTTAATGGAACCGTTTTTCACCTTATAAAGGCAAATGGCCCTGATAATAAATCTCGGGCAATTTTACCAGTTGTACTAGTCAGTTATCTGATAGATAGCACCGTAATTCGCGTTGCTGTTAATTTATTATAGGAGAAATCGACCGGTCCTGGTGATAGTAGGCCGATGTCGCTCCATATTAGCTGTACAGTTGCTAGTGCGGATTTTCTAAGGAATTTAATGGAAATTGCTGTTTACTTAAGAGTTGAGTTAAGGGAGAACGGGGTAATAGAATTGAGAGTATATGTGTTGTGGCTTGTAAGTATTTCCTACTACTTCATCTGTTCTGATTTGTTATCATATCTTTTACTATGTTTGTGGGTTACATTAAAATGTCAATTACATACTTATGAGGAGCTCGTGGCTAAATAATAACAGCCGCTCGGGTCGATCTTTAGGTTAAGCCATGCTTGCCTAGGTTGATTAGTGGATGGGTTACCACCCATTAAATACCGAGTTTCCTCCGTGCCCCAGAATGCACGAAAAGCCGTTGGTCTCGGGTGTCATTTGTAGAGCTTTGACAGTCGTTAAGTGGCCCAAAAAGTCTAACAGCCAGTCTTACCAAGGGGTATCGTATAAACCAGTACTAACTGGGTTATGGAGTTCAGATAGGCAGTCGCTGGTATTCAGCTGCATCCGGTTAGACTTGAAGCCGACCCCAATATGATTGGGAAAAGGCTAGGCAGATGATGAGATTTGTTTTCATATCTTTTACTATGTTTGTGGGTTACATTAAAATGTCAATAACATACTTATGAACCGACTAAGACTGAGTAGGCTCGCTCCCTATTTACATGGGACTCGAATAAAACCGGTGAAATATGGGTGTCTGACCCACCAGGTATTACAGCTATTTTGTATGTTGAACCGTAATATTATACCAAACGTAAAAAAATCATGAATTTCTCAGTAGCAGCTACCGAGTCTGGATTTCGCCTGGTTGATGGCAATAGGTTCGCCCCATCTGGCGAAATGTGGGTGTACTATATTTTTGAGATTCACCTCTGCCTAACCTTTCGGGGATTACAGGCGTGATGTTATGTTATATGTAAAAATACCATCTGCATGTCATTAAAAAAAAATTGCCTGACCAATAAAAAATTGTACTTTAAAGGCCGATGGGAACACGCTGGGCCATATTTATTGCAATATCAGCCTACTGTAAATTGATGTCGTTTGGACACGAATCTGGCCTTATTACAAACGAAGACATAAATAAGTCGAGAAATGGTAAAAAAATATGCGGAACATTATCATTCTCCTGATCTTATCCCAATTTATTTGGAGACCCAAAATAAGAACAGGGTCTGAGACAGAAGGGGTCGCGGCAGACCGAGGAGAAGACGGCGGGACGCCTTGGATGGCTTTCTCGTTAATGGCGATGAAGATGGTGGCGAGAAGAGGCACAACATCGAGAAAAGTGGAAGAGATGGGGGAGGCCTTTGCCTAGGAATGGGACAATTCAGGCTGATAAAAAAAAGAAAAAAAGAACAGGATCTTCTCTTCCCATACTTCTCTATTAGTCGTCATCTCACGAGTCAAACAGTTTCTAGCCATATCATCTTCACACAGCCCACCACTCACCAGACACTTCAGACAGTGAGGATCAAAGGATAAAAAATATTGTACGTTTTATTATTTTTGTTTACGCAAGGATGCAGAAATCTAGCGATGTGGTAGAAACAAAAACTCAAATAAAGGTTCAAACATTTAATTTTCATAATAAATATAAGAAACTATAGTTGCAATGTTATTCAACAAACTGGTAACGAACATAAAATTACCTACATCAAAAACATCTGCATCTAATACTTTAAGAACTAAAATCACATCGTTCTGAGCGAAAATTTGAGCTGGTATAGTTTCAATTTGTTTAATTATTAAACTAATTGCTATCGTTGTGCTACGCTGCGCTGCGCTACGCTTTGTTTCTTAAGGCTTGTGCTCGGTGGTTCGATTTAGCTTCGACAGCTTCTTTGGTATCTTCGTTTTCTTGTTTCAGTTGAGCTGGGGCACCTAGAATGAAAAGAAGATCAATATCAGCATACTTCTCGTATCTTCTTTAATGCTCTGTTTTGGCACGACCTTGCTGGTTAAGGTTGAAGTTAAGATTATCTGATTTGATTTAAGGTCTTGTACTCTTCAGTCTAGATAGGAGGAGCTCGCGGCTAAATAATTACAGCCGCCCGGGTCGATCTTTAGGTTAAGCCGTGCTTGCCTAGGTTGGTCTGTGGATGGGTGACCACCCATTATATACCGAGTTACCTCTGTGCCTCGGAAAGCCGTTGGTCCCGGGTGTCATTTGTAGATCTTTGACGGTCGTTAGGTAGTCAGTGGCCCAAAGAGTCTGATAACCAGTCTTACCAAGGGGTATCGTATTACCCAGTACTAACTGGGTTGTGGAAGTCAGATAGGCTGTCGCTCCATGTAAAATACTGGTATTCAGCTGCATCCGGTTAGACTGGAAGCTGACCCCAATATAGTTGGGAAAAGGCTAGGCAGATGATGACTCTTCAGTCTAGATTTTTGAGACTGGATCTGTAGGTACTTATAATTAGTACCTACTATACTCGTTCAATGCGTTTACCGATTTAATTTTAATTTTACCGATATTTAGTTTTGTTATCTTCATCCATAACAAATGTTCTCAATGTCATAAACAATGTTAACACATGATTTATGATTGCTATCAAATGCTTAGTGATTAGAAAGGTTCTTACCGTTGGGTGCTCTTGTATTAGCTTGACCTGGGTGGGCAAGTTGGGCAGCTGGTCCTGGGTAGACAGCGTGGTTGATTGGTCCTTGGAGTCCGACATTTTGGGAGAAGTGAATGGGTCCTCTGCCAGGTTCACCTTGGATTTGTTGACCAGCGCTGTAAGAGAGAAACGAGATATCGGAATTGCTCGTAAAGATTTAAAGCATTTTGAAATAATATTTACAACAATAAGTCCCTTAATCCTTAGGACCAATCGGGTACGGTTTTATTATAAATCTTTGAAAAAAAAATCCGTAGTATCCTTTTTTACACTTTATATTTTTTGAGCATAAATGATTGCTATGAATTCTAGTAAGAACAATCAAAGACGAAAGTAGAAAGTTATAGACAGAGATAAAAGTTTTAGTTTAAAAATCAAAAAGTCAATTACAATTTTATATCTCAAAATTGGTGTGCTATCAATAAAATTGGTATTTTCTTCAATCAGTCATTCATAATCGTTTTATATGTCTGGTGAGCTACTAACTATTGGTAAGTACTCACACATCAAAGTATGAGAGTAAAGGATTAGAGTGTGCACTTGTGTTCACTATTGTAAATCTCCTGCGTACTTGACTATTTAACTAACCTCTTTTGAGATTGGACGCCATGTCCGAAATTCGTTCGGGAGGACATTATTATTATTTCTACATATTCTGGGGTTATGGGGTTCTTTGGAGTGCTTAAGAGGACCCGAAGCCAACTTGTAGAGGTTCATGGAAATATTATTATAAACTAGCTTATGCCCGCGGCTGCGCCCGCGTGGAATTAGAGAGTCTACCGGGATAAAAAGTATCCTCTGTGTTAATCCAGATTATAAACTATCTACGGGGTGTAAACAGACCCTTCACCAAGCCGTCAACCAGGCATTCTGTATATCAAACTAAGTAACTTTACGCAAAAATTATTGCTGGGAAACGACTTTTTTTTTTAGGGTGAAAAATCACGTTTTACGGTAAAACTCAATGTAACGTACTCAAAATATTGTGCTGATGGATGGATTGAATAGTAAGAGGGTCGTGAAGGTGTTTAAAGTAAAAATCTTACATTAGAAACATGTATTTAAAAAAAAAAACATGTGAAAAAGTTGGAACTTTGACCCCCAATATCTCCGAAACTAGAAGGTTCCCAGGTATGGTCTAGAACAAAAAAATGATCGCAATGACGGGGAGAACAAGTACCTTTCGGCTTCGTTAAGGGTCTTTTTACACCCTTTATATGCCAAATTTTATCCAAATCCGGTCAGTAGTTTTTGCGTTAAAGAGTAACAAACATCCATACATCCTCACAAACTTTCCCATTTATAATATTAGTCGGAAGTAGGGTGGTACTCACGGGTGAGCTAGTCCTTGATCCTGGTATACGAGGTCATAAGGTCTGTTGGGGTAGCCGACTGGAGCTCCCAGTATTTGTGGCTGTACTAGACCTCTAGGATAAGCCGCGAACGGATTCAGGACACCTTGACCTTGTGGGTCCAGGAGAACAGCGTTCTGGTAACCTGTCGAAGAAATAATTTATACATTTTTCTTATCAATTAGATCATGATCAAGAGGATGGTTAAAACTAATGAGCATAAGCCTTGATCATAGGTTTCAACTAATGGCACATCATGGGTTGGTGGAAATCATTTGTTTTCGATTTTTTGCTTTTAGTCCTCACGATGTTTTCACCTTAAAGCGTTTATTTGTTTTTTAAATCATCATCTGCCAAGCCTGTTCCCAACTATATTGGGGTCGGCTTCCAATCTAACCGGATGCAGCTGAATACCAGTATTTTACATGGAGCGACTGCCTATCTGACCTCCACAACCCAGTTAGTACTGGGTAATACGATACCCCTTGGTAAGACTGGTTGTCAGACTTTTTGGACCACTGACAACGTAACGAGTGTCAGATATCTACAAATGACACCCGGACCAACGGCTTAACGTGCTTTCCGAGGGACGAAAGAAACTCGGTATATAATGGGTGGTCACCCATCCACAGACCAACCTAGGCAAGCACGGCTTAACCTAAAGATCGACACGAGCGGCTGTTAATATTTGTTTTTTAATAAACTTACCATTTCCAGGGAATCGGCCGTTACCTTGCGAGCCTGCTGCAACAATGTAGACAGGTTGGTATCCTCCAATGCTGCCGGGGCTGAAACAAGTACGAGCTCCTTATTTGAGAGATTCGGTGTTTATCTGCTTTTCGTTCTTTATTATTACGAGCCTGATGTGTCCCACTGCAGGGCAAAGGCGTCCCTTCCCTCTTTCCATTTATCTCTGTCTTTGGCTATTTGGGCCCAATCCTTTTGACAAGAGTCCAGCTCGTCACACCATTTCCTTCTGGGCCTACCGCGGCGCCGGGTTCTGTTGTTCAGAACCCAATGTTACCACTTTGGCCCAATTTTGCGACATGCGGCCTGCCCAGCTCCGTTTTAATTTGGCGGCTGTGTTGCAAACGTCTGCGATTTGAGTCTTGGATCGAAGTATACTGTTCTTTAATTTGTGTAATATTTGTTGATCTTTTTATAATGGGTTGTTAAAATACCTAGTTGGATACCTACTTTAAAACCCTTTATTTCCACTCAAGAACCTCCTTTTAAACGAACTTACTTTTTTTAAAATTATGTATCTTCAGTGGGTCATTTATAAAATTATTATATGTTGTTCTGATTCATAAATTCTTACCTGTATCCAGGTATGGGCATGTGGACTATAAACACTCTTTGTCCAGGCAGTAATCCAGGTATATTTGGAGCTACTGGATTCTGGAAATAAAAAAGAATGGGTATTTTTTAGATATTAACAAGGTACAAATAATAGTAATAACGGATTACTTTCAAATTCGTGCTTAAACAACAAACTTGGCTTCAATTTACGAGTTCTACGTCTGTTTGCTATTTTATTTCTTAAGGCTCTTGATATTTCCTTTGGTCTAGTGGTAAAAACCCCACTCTTTTGCTAAACGAGCTGTCAGATGAAAGATTCAGATGAAGTGGACGAAGAAGAAATTTCTGATGAAAGGACCCAATTCCAGATTGGGTTTATCCATCAGGAATTTCTCAGGAGCTGCCTGAGGTTGTAATTAATTTTGTGATTGATTGCAATAAGCTTGCCCTTATTACCTGTGGACTACATGCGCTATGTTTGTATAGAGTTTTTATATACCTGTTGTGGAGGCTGTTGTGGCTGCTGCACGCCAGGTACCAGCTCCACTTCACTGTCCGGCTCCAAAGACTCCAGTCGTGCCGGCGCGCCGTTTGGTCCGTTGACGTTCACTGGAATTGGCATAATAACACAATTGTTGTCAATTGATAATCTTATTTTAATTACACAGGTTTATAGACTAGTATGTGCAATAACAATTAAAACCCTTTGGAATCGGCGCGTATTGGCAAGCGTAGCTTGGGACGTCCCCCAGCTGGATGAATCGGCGACCATTCAAATGTGGGTGGGTTGACTAGATGCAGAAGGCAGAGGGCAGGGCCTTATGATTGAAAATCCCTTATTTTTTTATTTTTTTTTTAGGGATTGGATATCATCAAATAACTCCTCCCGCTCTGGGTGGAGTGGGAGGGAGTGTCTGACTTTTACTGACTAAAACCCATCCATGTTCCTTCTTTGCCCTTTGTGTTCCAGGGCCGCGGTATCTCTTTCGAACAGTCCCGCAGCCCCGGCAGGCATCGGCCCTTGCGGGCCCCTTCCTGGTTGCTGACATCTCTTTGACGCGCGCGTGGAACACGAACGCTCCGTCGAATCTCTTGGGTAACATCTCTTAACAGAACTGTTTATAGACAAGTGACTAAGTTAAGGGACCACACAAGGCGCAGTGCACCAATGACATGATAGATGCTAGCTAGATGTTTTCCTGCAGCTAAGAAGGTCCGTCGAGTCTAAACCTAGTGCATGTTATCTAGGGACATGACGTTCATGATGACATAATCGTGGTAATCGTCATTATACATTCACCACACATGTTTAGGATCTTATTGACAGTTTTATATTTTCCTTAGACATTTTCCCCGCATAGTTTGACGCCTAAGCTGTGAATTTATCTTTTGTAAATCGAGTATGATACAAATAAATAGATGGAAGTATGGTATACTATTTGTTTTACTGAATTTTATTAAGGTACAATGTTTAATTCTTAGTTAAATTAGTTAGATAGTCGTCAAATAAGTGAATTAAAGCTAATTATAGAATAATTGAGGACATATGATGAGAGCCAAGACGGAAAATGGACCACAAAAGTCATGGTACCCAAGAAATGGAAAAAGACGTAGAGGAGGACAGGTGAAAAGGTGGGAGGATGATCTGCCAAAAGCTTGGCGAAGAACTGCTCTGGACAGAAATAAGTGGAGGGAAATAGAGGAGGCCTATGTCGTAAGACAGCCTGACCTGGTAGCTGATTAGTTTTAAGTTAATGTTATTACTTGTTTATGTATTAAGAAGGTCAGAGTAAAATAAAGACTATTTTTATTTTTATTTATTTATTTTATAGAATAATTGTAGCTAATTATTTACAGAAAAAAGGGACTAATTTATATAAAATAAAGGTAGGTACACTTCAATTGCTAAAAGGATGTGTTTTCAAAACGGGAATGAGGTATAATTTTTTAAAGGATCGCTTTTGCTAACTTTTAGTTAACTCTTTTCAATAAGTAATAGTAGGAATGTTTTATTTCTAGTAACGTCAGGGAGAGTTAGTCATATAAATGAAAATTTGTTTTTTTAAAAAAAAAAAACGTTTCCCCACACTAGAAATTTCTCCTGTATCGTGGGTGCGTTTAGAAACATTTAAACTCACATACACAAACAGCCAGACACGGAACAACTACCCGTAGGCCATACAAGTACTTGTTCCGTGCAGGAATCGAACCCGCAACACGCAGCGCAGCAATCAATCGCTCAGCCGCAGCGCAAAACCGCGCCGTCAAATATTTCCTCCTAATATTTTTTTTTGGCAATCCCGAAACATGCAGGTGAGTAACAACATAAATAAATACAAAAATCCTTCGACTTTGACTCATTTGGTTATCAAGGAAAGTACCGGCTCTTTATTGTACGGTTAAATAAATGTTTTTTGTTTTTAAACTTACCTTGCTTCTGTTCAGCTGGTCTGTAGTAGTTATCTACTGGCTGCTCCAAGTAGTAATCCAGTCTGTAGTAAGAATAAAAGATATTCTATTAATAGGCTTTCAATCTAAACAAAGACCAAGAACAATAAACAACAACCATAGTTATTGGTCCCGTCACGTAAAAAGAACGCTGACCGCTCAAGTAAACATAATATTTTTTTTTATTTCAGCCTATTCAAAAGTACTAAGTAGATAGTAAAGTATCTTTTATGATTCTACAATAAAACAATTAAGGTCAGGGTGGTATATTCCGTCTATGGGGCATAACCGTCTAAAGTCTGTTTTTTAATCCCTGAGACTAAATTGACAAGTGAAAATGGCAAACTGACATAGATTTCAATAGGATTTATGTCAGTTTGCCATTTTCATTTGTCAATTAAGTCTGACCCCTGACCTTACACTTATATTACACAACAACAGCCTAATACTTTAGGCCGCTACTGTATAAAGTGCGCAGACACATCCGTGACGTCACGGGATCTGTACTAAGAATGTCGAACTTTCGTTCAAAATTTCATTCTACAAGAGTAAATTGCGCCATCAGAAAATTGATCTTATTTTCATCAATTGTCTAATAGAAAACGTTCATAAAACAGAGTTTTGACGGATAATTTTCCCGGGCTTAATGTCCTGGATCGCGCAGGACTTTCTCAAGTGTCTACCATGACAAACCCACATAGGAGCGATGGAAGAACGAACGTAACGAAAGAAGATGGTGGGACGAACAAAACCAACTAGGTACCAGTGGTCTGATTTTGATATACTTGATTGGTTGATTGATCATCATCATCATCATCAGCCTGCAGCAGTCCACTGCTGGACATAGGCCTCCTCAATCTCACGCCACTCAATTCGATTATCAGCAAATCTCATCCAGTTGCTACCAGCCACCCTGCGAAGATTGTCATTCCACCGAGCCTGAGGGCGTCCCACCTTACGTTTGCCGATTCGCAGTCTCCACTCAAGAACACGTCTACCCCAACGGTCATCTGTTCTACGGCTAATATGACCGGCCCATTGCCACTTCAGCTTACTGATTCTGTGAGCTATGTCGACAACTCTGGCCCTCTGCCGGATCACCTCGCTTCGGATGCGATACCTCAGAGAGACTCCAAGCATAGCGCGTTCCATAGCTCGCTGAGCGACCTTGATTGATAGTAAAGGTAATTACGGATTAATCTGGTGTAGCCCCGCTTGCTGTTGCGGGTACCGCTGCTGCGCTCCGGGGGGAGCGGCACTCACTGCCGCCACCACTGCTGCTACAAGGTACTGCAAATAAAAGAGATCACTTCATTATGATGTTGTCGGAGAGGTTAGATGTCCGTCTCATTCTTTGTCTTGCTAACTATTTCTAACCACATCAAAGGTGTTCGATAGCAGACCTCAAAGTTCAGGTAGAGTTGCACAAAGAGCAGGAACTGGTAGGACTTTCTCCTTAAAAAAAAACGTTGCCCCACACTAGTAATTTCTCCTGTATCGTGGGTGCGTTTACAAACATTTCAAACTCACATACACAAACAGCCATACTCGGAACAACTACCTGTAGGCCATACAAATATTTGTTCCGTGCGGGGATCGAACCCGCGACACGAAGCGCAGCAGTCAATCGCTCAGCCACTGCGCCAACCGTGCTGTCTTTTATTGTGATATGGATCGTTTGAGTTGAGGAAAAGGTTACTATGCGCTATCGCTAGGAATTCTTGCTTGTGGTGTAGGTACTTATGACTCAAGAAAGTAAGAGGACAAATAGGTACGGTACAATCTTCCTCAAAACCTTAAAAGACTCTTGAAATATTAAAAAAAAAAACATTTCAGTACACCAGATAAATGGTTTTGCATTTTTTTTGTCTAATGACAAGACAACATCTCTGAGTAAGATCGTAAATACGTTATTTTCTTTCTTTCTTCTGATCTACGTTAAAATGTAACTTCTTGATCAACGAACACGACTTTGGAACACGAATTTCCCATCTCTAATCCTACCTCAAAACGAAGGACATATTCAAATCACCTATTTATCTCAACAGTGCATCTCATCATTACATACACACTTACAATTCCATACGTCTTCCTAAGAAGCCTTCGCACAGGTGGCCATCTTTAAGGTCAGGTTATTGCATGCAGATGACATGGACAATTGGACATGGACACGTCATTGTTACACTCGCGAAGTTCAACTCATTACCACCTATGTATTGGGAATTTATTATTGTTGGAAGTTTTCCTTGTTTTGTTTAATTGTGGTTTGTTTCCTTAAAACTTCTATTTTATTTTATGAGCAATGTTCTTTGAAATATAATATTGTGTTGAATGAAGAGAAGATTTTCTCACGGAGTCACTCATTTATTAGTTTGAAGATAAACAATGCTCTGCGGGACTGTTCGAAAGAGATACCGCGGCCCTGGAACACAAAGGGCAAAGAAGGAACATGGATGGGTTTTAGTCAGTAAAAATTTGACACTCCCACTGCGCCCAGAGAGGGGGGGGGATTGTCATTTGATGATTTCCCATCCGAAAAAAAAAAGATAAACAATGCTATTTTTCCCGAGCTTCTCAATTTGATTTTGATTTAAAAGTTTCCAAATATAATTCTCTCAAAGACATTTGGTTTTCAAAAATTTCTGCCAATAATGATCAATCTAATGTTTTTGATATCAGCTATTATTTTTGAAAGACGAACCATATTTTACATAAAAAGTCAAACTTTCCTGTAAGTAAAACAAATTCTTCAGCAGTTGACAATACACTATACAATATAATGATAATAAAAAATACAAATATACTTGCACTAATACATAACTTGCTAATCAATTCAAAAGATTACATGTATTACAAAACAAATGCCTATCGCAGCTAATCATCAGAGTTCATTCAATCGATGATCGTGTGTTGTTTATTTTTAATGATTTATGTAACAAACGGAATTAAACGATGACGGTACAAAGAAAAACATGCCTGCGTCAGCTGATTGGCATGCCATACAAGTTGTATGGACTTTTATTGGCTTATTCATGATCGTTAACTGTGCAATTAACTAAGATTAGCTTGGGTATAACCGTATAAAGGACTGTCTAAGGTTTATTGGGTTTAACTTAGTAGGAAATGGCATAAGGATGGATTAGTGATAAGTAAAAGACTAGAATAGAAGAACTGACGTGTTACTTAAACAGTCAAAGAAAGATAATTTGAGAGAGAGAATGGACAAAGAAATCAAAATGTGAAATGAAAATCTATTCTAATATTATAAAGCTGAAGAGCTGAGAGCTGATTTTGGTTGAACGTTCTAATCTCAGGAACTACTGGTTAGAATTGAAAAAATATTTTAGTGTTGGATAGCCCATTCATCGAGGAAGGCTTTAGGCTATATAACATCAGGCTATGCCCAATATGAGCGGAGCATCAATGAAAAATGTTGCAAAAACGGGAGAAATTCTATACGCAGACGAAGTTGAGCGGTTATAAATAAACAAATGAAGCATAAGATTTTGAAGGATAAAATTTGGATTGACTTTGAAGTCTTCCAGAGCAAAGCTTCCAGCGCTTCGGTCCGATATGATCATCTGCGTAAAACCTTTTTCCAACTATGTTGAGATCGGCTGTCGGATGCAGCTGAATATCAGTATTTTACATAAAGCGACTATCTATCTGACATCGACAATCCAGCCAAAAAGTGACAAGGGACCCCTTTTTTTTTCTTTCGGATGGGAAGTCATCAATTGACCCTTCCCGCTCTGGGCGGAGTGGAAGGGAGTGTCAGACTCGTACCGACTAAAACCCATCCATGTTCCTTCTTTGCCCTTTGTGTTCCAGGGTGGCGGTGTCTCTTTCGAACAGTCCCGCAGCCCCGGAGTTCCGCAGCCCCGGAGTTCCGCAGCCCCGGGACAAGGTACCCCTTGGCAAGACTTTCGACCGCTTCGGCCTGTGCGGCACATACGTAAGTCTTCTTAATGGTAACCAACTATAAAACAATATTTCTTATAGAAGGAAACAACCGTAAAATTACACTAGCAGTTATTGAAATTAACCTGTAATTCGGTTACGCGCCGCCAATTTATTCGTAACATATTATTTAATGGTTCCAGTACAATGGACGGAGAAATAACATGATTTCTCTGTGATTTATATGATTTTGTAGTCGGAAGTAGTGCTTGCATACACAAAGTGCATAATGGGAATCACGCAAGACTATTTTATTATTTAGCTTGTAGTACTTACTTATGTCCAAACATATATTATGTCTATTGCAAGACTAGGGTGAGAAAGTTTGTTTTTACGCACGATGAGTACTTAAATGTCAGTTTTTTTTTCGGGCACAGTCGGATATTATTTGACTGAAAAAATCTATTTAGTTCATCAATTTATTTTTCTTTTGTCATGTAAACGAAAAATAACCAAGATACAGCGCGTTGAAATCTCACGTGACGTCACAATTTCTGTTACTTTTTACTGTCCAGTGACGTCACAAGCCCCTCTCTTGAACTTTGATGCGCTGTATCGTCATCATTTTTTGATTTTGTGATAAAAGAAAAAATACATGTCCAACATTTTTGGTGGTCTAAATGACGGACTAAATATTTTTGTTTTTTTTCGATGTTTTCAAATAGCCTATTTTGAAGCGGACAACTTTTATAACATACGAACAGTGCAAGTTAAATAAAAGTATGAAAAATATTTCCAGTGCGAGAACACTGGTCCCCTCTATAGGGGAAAGCGCTGTAATCTATTACGAGGACCCAGTGTGGGTTGGTCAATGTCACATTTTTGTCTAATGAACACATCATTGTGAGGAGCTCGTGGCTAAATAATAACAGTCACTCGGGTCGATCTTTAGGTTAAGCCGTGCTTGCCTAGGGTGGTCTGTGGATGGGTGACCACCCATTACATATCGAGTTTCCTCCGTGCCTCGGAAAGCACGTTAAGCCGTTGGTCCTGGCTGTCATTTGTAGATCTTTGACAGGCGTTACAGGCAGTCAGTGGCCAAAAAAGTCTAACAACCAGTCTTACCAAGGGGTATCGTATTACCCAGTACTAACTGGGTTGTGGAGGTCAGATAGGCAGTCGCTCCATGTGAAATACTGGTATTCAGCTGCATCCGGTCAGGCTGGAAGCCGACCCCAATATAGTTGGGAAAAGGTTAGGCAGATGATGATGATGAACACATCATTGTGATGTCTAATGAACTTTACTCAATTACCTTACGTATTCGTCGGAGTATAGTCAGTTGTGGTAATCCGAATCAATTACCTATCATACATACATATTATTCAATCTGTTTGTTCCGAGACCGATCTTTGTTGATTTTTCCCACTAATTGAAGGTAATTGGTGTATTGCACTCATCTTTATTGAATCGTGGTGTTTTTTAAATAACAAGAGCCTTGTGTGTTTTGTGTGTTGGGAGTAAATGATCGAATAAAGTTAAATGAACTTTGTTATTGCAAATTGGAGATATAAATACTTCCTAGTTGTGATTTTAGATTTTTGTTTATTTTGTTTATTAGTATTTAGACTTTTGCTCCTTTAGGAGAATGTGATGTCAATAGATAAAGTTGTCGTAAAAGTTCCAAAGGTGCATTTGTTTAAATGATGAAATAATTTCGTATTCGCAATGTTGCACTTTTAAAAATTTTGCGGGTAAGGGTGACGAAACTCCATTTAAGAAGCTCGGAAATAACTGTCCAAAAACTTCAATAAAGCAGTGAATGAGCAAGGGGATCAATGTGAATTTCTACATTATATTCTATAAAGGGTGTAAAAAGACCCTTGACGAAGCCGAAAGGCACTTTTTTTCCTCGTCATTGCGATAATTTTTTTGTTATGGACCATACCTGGGAACCTACTAGTTACGAAGATATTGGAGGTGGAAAAACTTGTGATTTTTTCGCAAGTTTTTTTAAAATACTACTTTTAAAGGTTTTAACTTTACTTTAATTAACTCTATGACCCATTTACTATGCAAAGCATCCATCAGCACTAAGTTTTGAGTGTGTTACATTAAGTTTTACCGTTAAACATGATTTTTCACCCCAAAAAACTCCAATATTTTTTGCGTAGAGTTTCTTAGTTTGCTGTACAGAATGCTTGGCTTCGTGAAGGGTCTGTTTACACCCTGCATAAGCTTTACCTCTTGAACAACAGTTCAGGACTCTAATAATTATTAATCGGCAACACTGACACGCAATACACCACAAGATATAAACTTGACAAGTCATACACAGCATCCTATCATCATCTCACCGGACACACATCACATCTACGTAATTTGATGACACGAAACGGAAGGAAGCCGCTAAGTAAGTAGCCGTCACATTAGTATGTGACTGACGTCCGGACCTTCACCCACTTACTATATCATACAGGCTGTACTCGTGGACTCGTGGCCATTGCAATCGTAAACGAAATTTGTCACACACGATGTGATGTTTTAGCCTTGCTATTATTGGGAGTAAAGTCTTGTTCGAATGTTCAATGAGACGATCAGAAAACAAATTGGAAAGTGATGCTAAAAAAAAACTGAAGAACAATTTGAAGAAGTAATCAAAATATTATGAACGTAACATAACATCACACCTGTATTTCCAGAAAGGTTAGACAGAGGTGTAAAGGTACCTTTGATACAGCCACGTTTGGAAAAACCCAAAAACACTGCCCGACCTAGGAATTGAACCCAGGAACAAGCTCAGCAGTAGTGCTTGTAACTAAAAAATTGTCGTAATTTTGATTTTATACTGCAGTTAAAAACACGAACAAAAACATTGAACTTGATTCCAAAAAAGATTTCCTTGAAGCCGTAAGTTGACATAACTTTTATGTATGTGATATAAAATTCATATGAGACAAGCGCCCTTGACCTTGGCGCCACAGTTTCGTCTGAGTGACACATCAAGGGATCGTTCAACTCTGTCCTACAGTTGTTCACTGGTTACTTAACCAGTGAGAACCATCCAAGGTCGATAAGTTAATTGTATCGGGGCATTGTCTGAGAAAGCTTATTGTTTTGATGCATTGAATAATAAGTTATTGTTTTATTTTAAGTGAGAAGTAAGTCCACCTAAAATAACTAATTACTTCACGGGTATTTTTCTTTATAATAATAATAAATGCAGTAAAAGTTAATCAGGTTACCAAAGATGACCCCGTGTGTACATGAATAAATAAAATGACAGAAATAAAATGGTTGAAAATTATGCAAATCGACATAAGCTTCTTCCAAATTACTGAAAATTCTGTGGTGTTAAGGTAAAAGGGGATAAGTCATTAATATTGAAAAACGAGTTAGTAACGTAATTCGATACTAAACATTAATATCTATCAAGGTAAAAAGGAGATCAGTCGGTATTTGTATCACAATTTCGTAAAACTCAAATTGCAAATCGAGTCTAATCAGAAACAATAAAATAAAAAAAGGTACAAAGAGTTAAGTGTACTCATCTCATTAATGCGTTCGTAATATTTTTTTATTGCGTTATGTATATTGAGATAAGTCGACTCATCCCTAAATGCGTATCATCGTAATCCATCAGTTGATTTCGCGCGCGAAGTTGACGTGTTTCGACCTTCGTAAAAAAATTAAAAATTTGTGTTTCTAGTGTTTTATGAGTGTTGAAATGCTTAGAAATGAAACGAATTAATAAGATAATGTCATTGGCTCTCCATCACCACCGCGACGACGAGGCAGAAGACGGAGCACTCATCGGCAAGTTAATCTGCTTCAGGGAGGGAAATACTCGGCCTAGAGTGATGCGCTTTGTGAGGCGGGCGTTCTCGGAAACTGATATTAGTTTTCGAGATTACTTGGCCCGTGTCACAGAGCGTATCGACTTCCTGAAGCAGAAGATCTGTGCATGGGCAAGCTGTATCCGTCGGTACAAGCGGTGAGTGGAACGATACACTCAGAATGGCACATTCCAAAGCGATGAAAGGTGGGTATATAGGGCTTGGGAGCGACCGGACCAAGGTGTGACTGACACGCAACTGCCGGATGATGACGCCATGTGTTCGTTCTGGAGCAGCATCTGGTCGGTGCCTGTCAGCCACACTGAGGGCGATTGGACCCGGGAGGTTGAACAAGCGTGTGATCCAATACCGGAAATGGGGGCCATCAACATCAGCCCCCAAGTCGTAGCTTGTGCAGTCCATCCGTTGCCTAACTGGAGTTAGGCAACGGGCAATCTCCAGGGCCGGATGGACTGCACAACTTCTGGATCAAATGGTTTCAGAGATCGCACGTTCGTTTGGCGTCCCAGTTTCAATCAGCTTTAGATTCAGGATCGCTGCCCCAGTTCTTGACGATAGGAATTAACACCTGCTCCATAAATCAGGTAGTACTGCGGAGCCCAAAAATTATAGACCAATCACTTGTTTCCCAACGGTCTATAAAGTTCTTACATCCATTTTGAGAGCTAAAATCAATCTTCATATTGATAGTAATTCTATCATGTCTGCCTCTCAGAATGGATGTAGGAACGGGTCCCGTGGTACTAAGGAGCTGCTCCTCATCGATATGGCCATTAGCCAACAGGTTCGCCGCTCCCGAAGGGATCTGTCTACATGTTGGATAGATTATAAGAAGGCCTATGATTCTGTGCCTCATACATGGCTCATGAGGGTGCTGGAGTTGTATAAAGTTGATGCAACACTGCGTACCTTGCTGAAGTCATGTATGGGACACTGGAGAACGGTCCTTCGCTATCCAGGACGTCGACGGATCCAGGGGAATAGCGAACCGATAAGGATCGAGCGCGGTATATTCCAGGGTGATAGTCTGAGTCCATTATGGTTTTGTCTAGCCTTGAACCCTCTCAGCACACTGCTGGAGGGTTCAGGTCTAGGATATCGGTTGGTGGTCAGGTCATATTATCTCACCTTCTTTACATGGATGATCTGAAACTCTTTGCCCCCAACAATTTGCAACTGATGAAGCTACTGAAGGTAACGGAAACTTTCAGTAGCGCCATCAGGATGGAATTTGGTGTGGACAAATGTGCAGTCATGCATGTGAAGCGAGGGGAGATTATGGAATCCGTGGGAACGCTAACTCTCGGATTCCATACACCTTTAATCTTAGATCCCTCTCCTCAACAGAAACCTACAAGTATTTGGGTATGTCGGAAGCATTAGGTGTCAATACTGCCGACATGAAACAATCGTTGAGGGAGCGCTTCTTTAGCCGCCTGAATAAGGTGCTAGGCAGTCTATTGTCACGCGGAAACAAGGTGCGCGCCTTTAACGGTTGGGTCATGCCGGTTTTGATGTATTCTTTCGGCATTCTCAAATGGACTCAGACGGAACTTGATGCCCTGGATAGGAGGTGAAGGATGGCACGGTTGACATATGTTGGGCATGCCACCGTCCGGGCGAATCGATCCGACACATTATTTCTGGGTGTTTTCGTCTGGCTAACGGAGAGTACTTGCATAGACACAACCTCGTTGCCAGGATTATCCACCAGCAACTTGCTTTGAAGTACAACCTTGTTGTATCATAAGTGCCATACTATAAGTATGCGCCCGACTTAGTTCTTGATGATGGTAATATCACGTTGTATTGGGATCGATCTATCATCACTGACAGGGCTATTGTTGCCAATAAGCCTGATATTGTGGTGATAAATCGATTGGAGCGTCGCGCAATGATTGTTGATATAACGGTTCCGCATGACCTTGAGAACCTTGTGAAAGCGGAGAAAGATAAACAATTCAAATATCTAGATCTGGCTCGCGAGGTGGTCGACATGTGGGACGTGAGTACAGCAGTCATTGTGCCGATAGTCGTGTCGGCCAAGGCTTAATAGCCAATAACCTCGACGCGAGGAGGCTCTCGCTTGGCAGCTGGATCAAGGGCTTGATTCAGAAAGCAGTACTTCTGTACACGGCGCGTATCGTTAGGAGGTTCCTCTCTCAAGAGCCGGCTGGTGGGCTACTATTTTTTTATATTTTTAAATGTTTTTTAAATTACTTTGTACACAAATATTTAAAAATTTAAATTAAATGTTTGAAAATGAATAAAGGAATAATAATATTACCAAATTATATTAAAAAAAATTAAGAAATACGATTATTAAACAAAAAAAGAAAATTAAATAAATATTGCATAACGAGACAAGTCAATAATAAGTCATATAATATCTATTTTTCTTGTTAAGGAAAAACGAGACATGTCAATTATTTTAATTAATAATAAATAAGAATATGTTTTCAAATTACGATAAACAAGAGACGGCATTGTTAAATGAAAATAATAACAAATTTTAGTTTGTACCTTTTATATTCTTAATTAAAATACATATATCTTTTGAAACCAAAGATCGTTTTCTTTATTCGTTCCTGGTGAAAAGTTGTGTTTATTGACTCATCCCCTTTTACTTTGACACCACAGAATTATACTAATGTAAAACTCTATAAAAAAGTAAAATCATAAAATGTTTGGCAAATGGCAAATATAAGTTAAGTTTGTTCAACTTGATCCATTCCGTGGTTATAGCAATTTATAAATGCCAGTCACATACCTCCAGTTAAAATCCTTCATATTTCGCCACATTACAAAAATAGACGAACTAGAATCCTCGCCAAATAGTCCTCTAAAACGACATAAAATGTCAACCAGTTCTATTCATCAGATAACTTAGACCACCGTCATTTTCCCTAACACTTTGGTCGACTTGCGAAATTCTTGCAGAACGTGGGTAACAATGACACGAACTGTCACACGCACTTAAACACGAGGCATGGACGTAAGTAAGTGTCTGAATGATTCCTTTTATTGCAACATAGTGTAACGCAAGCTCAAAAGTGTAATTTGGTCGTAATTATGTGTGAGGACAGTTAGGGACGCGCCTCGCTGGCTGTGCCTATATACTACTCTTAGGCGACCTGGTTTTGAGTGCAGGAAGTTCGTGCTGTGGTTTTCTAGGTAAACGTCTGAATGTTTAATGTCTTTATAAAAAGGTTTAGCATTTAGATTGCATTGTATGAAATAATGTTTGTCATTAGATTTTTATCATATTTTAATAATATGGAATCAAAAGAACGAGGAAGCATATAGTAGCTGATAATCGTAAATGCTATGCTGTTTTTTTTGTATTGTGTGTTGTTTATTGTTATAGTGTAAATCAGATCGTCTTTTGTTTGTTTTAAAGATTATTTTAGTTTGGTCAGCATCTGACGGTTTGATTTTTCTCATATAAATCTATACTAATATTATAAAGAGGAAACCTTTGTATTTTTGTATGTTTGTATTGAATAGGCTCAAAAACTACTGGACCGATTTCAAAATTTCTTTTACCATTACTTAGAGGGATTCTGCCGAATCCGTATAGGCTATATTTTATCCCGGAAAATAGATAGGATTTTTCGTGGTAGTGAAAATTGTGGAGTAAGGCGTCGAAAAAACTGCCGTACGTTAACGATTCTCGCGAACGCTGCCTAAATGGTTAGAGATGTATGGTTGACTTCTATAGAAAAGTTGTAGAACTCAATAATGCCTACAAAAAAGTCCGCAATAGTATAAACCAAACATTTATATTTTAGCCATTATAACCACTTTTCCATAGAATAAAAGTAATTAAAATTATTAGCCTATGTTTATTGATCATATTATCGTCAAATACTAATCCTTATCCAAATAAACTATTTATTGAGCAAGATTGTTTCAATAGCTATAAATTACTTTTTATTTTATTCCAATCGGACAATCCATTCAAAAGATATTTTTCAGAGAGCTTAAAAAATAAATGTCCACCCGTGCGAAGCCGGGGCGGGTCGCTAGTTATCAATATATTAGAAATTCTAATGTAAACCGTTGATTTGAATACTAACAACTACCTACCTTTACTCATCTGAAGAGAGCGTTTCAGTTGCGCCTTTATTGGAACTCTGCCAAATAATGTAAGTTTATTCATGGGTTGTCTAGAAGGCAGTCCTGAATTTCAGCGTTGGATTTCAAGAGCAGAGTGGCGCAGTGGAAGCGTGCTGGGCCCATAACCCAGAGGTCCGTGGATCGAAACCACGCTCTGCTAGATATACTTTTTGATTATACTTATACTTTTGAAGAATTTTTCTGGTTTTTTATGAGTATTTTTATGTGTTTGTTTTCGAAAGAAAAGATTGGTTCGTAAGCAACCGAGTCGGGAGTCTACAGCAAGTAGTAAATAGGAAGATTATTTTAAAATATTTATGACTGAACTAGTAACCGAAAACTGCTCCTGTTTTCCCCGAACGGTTAGGCAAATGTGACCTTTAAGTACACCCACATGGCGAGTTAATTTTGTTTAAATAAAATGCAGTAAATTGGTTTGCACTTTAGAATTAAGACTAAGTTATTTTTAAATTCACTTCGTAGTTCGGGTTAAGTTCAGGGGAAAGAAATATTGTAAAAGTTGCTCGGAATATTGGAAAATTCGATTCGGACAGGATAGCGTCTGTCGGGTCAGCTATTATTGTTATATTAAATAAAAACAAAACACAATTGGTGGACTTTAAAATAAAATGACGGTATATTATTAGTTTCAATTATAAATCTATGCAGGATCATTGTAAAAAGAATTATTTAAAAGAAGCAAGTACATCTCTCACAATAAGAAGGTCTAAATACTATCATGATGGATGCTTTGAATAGTAAACGGGTCATGGAGTTAATTAAATAAAGTTTAAACCTCTAAAATTGGTATTTAAAAAAATACTTGTGAAAAAAATGGAACTTTGACCTCCAATATCTCCGTAACTAGAAGGTTCCCAGATCGGTTCAGAACAAAAAAATGATCGCAATGACGGGGAGAACAAGGGCCTTTCGGCTTCTTTAAGGGTATTTTTACACCATTTATAACATAATACCTAATATCACGTGTGAATTTTCAAAAGAGGTAAGCAGAAGTGCATGTTATCAGACTCACATTTCTAGTCCCATTATGAGGTACACGAAGTAATTAAAGAAGGAATAATTAATGACGAGAATAACCTAATCACATTGCGTGTAACGAAGATCAAATCTAGAACCCTTCATAGCAGTCGCGGTTGTGACCACTACACTAACGAGGCAGTCGTACGATTTTCTAATACCATAAACACAAATTGTTTATAGTTCAATATATAAGTTTTTGGACTGCGTGTAAATAACTTAAAAAAAAAAATGCTTTTAGTATTTAGATTATGTTACTAATACAGTTAGTAGTTACATATTTTACTAAGTTTACTTGTACAATATGTAGCTTACAACTAACATAATTACTTATTATTGTTTTTTTTGTTCATGTACTTGTTGCACTGAGTAGAGATTAAACGTATGTTTTATTTTTATTTGTAGATTAGCGTAAACAATTGTTGGTAGACCTAATAAATAAAATAAAATAAATATAAAGGTATAGGTCCTAATGATTACAACATGGACCCCAAATGAAACGTCAAAATCTATTTCCAAAGCTCTCTTAGGGTTAATGACCTCTTGACTGATAAAGTATCGGTAAGATTTAAGGTATATAAATAATAATAAATAGCGAATGTTTTTCAATGTTTTTCCTTGATATTGGGGAATTTTCCAAAATCGACAATATCATTTATTACGTTACATGTATTTTTATAAATTTAACAGAATAAAACACCATAAAAGGTAACATGAATATAATTATGAACAAGTAAAAGCAAAAGCATTTAACCAACATTTTTTTTTAGAAATTATCTTTTTTAATTCTCTTTACATAAAAAATAAAAATCGTGAAAAATACTTACAAAACAAACAGCCATATTTCACAACACTATTTGACCCGCACACTATAATGTTCAGAGCAATAATGCGCACACGCCGGTCAGCACACACTTATATGAGACGCGCGAGTTGCGTGCGCGCTATAGGGATAGTATACACCTTGCTTTATGGGAAGTTTTTAGAAAAATCTGTTTCCGAATGGTCATCTACAGGATACGAAAATATCTACTAGTCTTGTATCCTGTGCGATACAAGACTAGTAGATATTAGATAATATTAATGTTTTAACGTTTTTAGGAGATGCAAATGAGTTGTTGAGATAACTGATAGAATTTGAAGATAATTTAATAAATAATAGGTAAACGATTAATTAAGTACATTACTTAAACCCAAAACCGCAATCCAAAATCAGAAAACCGAATATTTCGTTGATGATGTTGGTGAAGATAAATGTTTTTTGTTTTTAAATTTTATCTTTTATAGTAAGTGTAGTCTTTCGTCTCGAGTTCTTAAATCAACTGAGGCAAATGTGTTGTGTAGCTCTTAGGGCAGTAACCGGTGACAATAACATTTTATTTCTACACAGGTGTGACAGAACAATTTGCTAGCCTATTTAAAGAAAGAAAGAAAGAAAAAGAAAGAAAACATATTTATTTGGCACATGCCACAAGTGCACACAACAAAAAAATAAAATAAAAAACTTAAATCTACACAATATAAAACGTAAATTAAAAAGAAAAAAAAATTAAAATTGATTACAAGTGGTAGAGTGATATATAGTGTAAAAAAACCGTATAGCCAAAACAGCTACAAAATTGGCAACAGAACGCATTATTACTTACATTTTCTGTTAAATTACTCATTTTCAAGTAAAATATGTAGTCATTTAGAAAAATGCTCAAACTAGGTCAATTTGCAAGAGACACTAGAACAATAGTCAAAATATTTGCAGATCTTACCAAATATCCATAAAGATGATCTAAATAGCTACTGTTTCACAAAAATACGACAGAAAACGAAACTTTTATAGTCGAATGAAGATTTAAGTTGACGAACTTGAAAACTAAGTTGAAGATCTAGGCTAGCTAGATAAGTTATGCAACGGATTCTACGCCAAGTTCAGTTATAAGTACTAGATCTTGCTAGAAACTCTGACGGCAACCTCTACCTTCGTAGAAAGGATACATAATCAACCTATAACGCTCCCTCAATTACGTTAGCAAACTCCTCGGCTTTTGTCCCAGCAGTGGGAACGGAGAGGTAGTGGGCCCTGATCCACCACGCGGGCCCAATGGGGCTTGATGGATGTCAAGCCTTCAATTTTTTGGTTGTAAGGCTTGGGTTCAAACCTTCGACCTCGACACATTTCACGCGTAGTTAGGTTTTCTTGCGCACTGTAATAGTTGCTACTTTCATTTTCAGTTTTTTTGATTGATTTGACAAATAATCCCAGGACAGGTCGGCTAAAATTTCAGTATGGTGTAGAATCACTTTGCTACAAGAAATTATTTCAGGAACCTTATGGGAATCCAATAAATTTGATTTGTTTTATTTCCGCATATGCAATGTATCGTTGCCGTGGCATAAAACACGTAGCGAACGGCAAGCGCGACGACGAGTTCGATGAACTCTGTAGCTAGGCAGGAAGTGAATAGCTGATTTTCAGTAACTGAAAAACCGAAACTGAAATTCCGGTGGAATATATGATTCAAAATAAGGAGCTGAATGTACCCTGTTAGTTTGCGGAGGGCTGTCACTTGCACCCTGTATGTGACTACTCTAAGATGAAACACCGAAACAAACTTAAGGGTATGTTTTAAAATTCAGACATTGTCCTGGTCAGATCACGGGAGAACCATTCAGATTAGTATCTGAGCTGGTTTTCTGAGAGCCGCAAAGATTTGAGTCGGTGCACGCGTATGTCAGTAAGAAGTTCAATGATTCGACAAACATTACTAAAGAAAGGACATTTGGGTCTACACGGTCTACCGCATAAGCTACCTAAAATGTTTGCTATTTGATGACACAAAGAATATATTTAATTACTGACAATAAATTCTTGATCCATGACGCTCCATACATCTTCATCAGCACATAGACAACAACTAGGAAACGTTGATGTATGGATAGATAAGTAAGCGATGACTGTTGACGAATGATTATATGCACAAACAAACAAATAGTCTCCTTGGTCCTATGTATGGTTTTACTTGGCAGGATACCAAAATAGGTGTAAGCATAGGAAAATCTAGCTGTTATTGTTCTAAATGGCTATTAGAAAAGGTGTATTATTTTCATCTTAGTCACCTTCTTGAGCAGAGACGGCCCTGTGGTATTGGCGGCCACATCGACTTCTATGTCGTGATTTCGAACCAAGGCTGGCCCTCATTTATTTCTTCACCATCATCTGCCTAGCCTTTTCCCAACTATATTGGGTTCGGCTTCGAGTCCAACCGGATGCAGCTGAATACCAGTATTTTACATGGAGCAACTACCTATCTGACCTCCACAACCCAGTTAGTACTGGGTAATACGATACCCCTTGGTAAGACTGGTTGTCAGACTTTTTAGGCCACTGACTACCTAACGACTGACAAAGATCTACAAATGACACCCGGGACCACCGGCTTGTCGTGCTTTCCGAGGCACGGAAGAAACTCGGTATGTAATGGGTGGTCACCCATCCATAGACCAACCTAGGCAAGCACGGCTTAACCTAAAGATCGACCCGAGCGGCTGTTATTATTGCTTTATTTATTTCTTCACCACTGTTCTCAAATCCGTACGATGATTTTCTTCCCCGTTTCCTGGCACCAACACTTCGAAGACCGTTCATCCATCAACCTACTTTAGGCCCACGTGCTGGATTACGGCTCATTCCATTGTTAACCAAGTCGTTAATCTACACCAAGAAACTATTTCAGAATGTAAATGATATTCACACCGGTGAAAATATTTCTCTGATTGGTGAAGTAAATATTTTTGTGAAGTATTAAAATCCATACTAATATTATAAATGCGAAAGTAAGTTTGTTTGTTTGTTACCTTTTCACAAATAAACCACTGAACTGATCATCCTGAAATTTTGCACATAGTTTATCGAACGAACATAGGGTACTTTTCTTCCCGAAAAAATTTACTGTTCCTGAGGAAAACAATAATAATAGATGGCGCTACGTGACTTTCGAATCATGATTGAATTATGTTGTTACAAGCAGAGTACAACCCGAATTGATTGTCAAATTATAAATTAACGCGAGCGAAGCCGCGGGCAAAAGCTAGTAATTCTATAACTAGCAGCCACAGGTGTGTTTAATGACTCCGACTGCTAGATATAAAATCATTTCAAAGCAGTAAGTACTGCCTGTCATTAAATAACGCCTACAAGATCAATTGTAGCAATTGATTGATCTAGCTTTAAAGAAACCGCGATTTTTAAGATCGCTAAATAAAAATAAACCTGAAATTTTGTGAAAATACATTAGTATGTTTTGTTGTACATTTTGTTCATATAAATTAACATTAATTGGTATAGATAAAACTAAGACAATCATTCTATCACTAGTCTACTCTAGATATTGTTTTGAGAAGTTACGTCAAAGAAGTTACAAAAAGACACAATAATTAAGAAATCATTTACATAAATTTCCCACAAATATTCGTATGACATAATATTGTGTCATTGACCCGCCACTCAAACAAAACAAACTCCATATTTCTTTCTTTACGGACTACTTATGGAAATTACGTAAATGTAAAAGTTTGGTGAACTAACCAATAATGGAAACGGTAATAAGCGGGCGACTGTAGGCTGTGCATTGTTCCCTTTTTTAGTGGAGAAGTCAAAAGATGGTTGTTTTAAATGGAGTACCTAAGTTATAACGGTGCAACTAATACTTAGGCAGCAGCAGCCCATTTTCATAACACTTAACGACACCTTTATGAATGCCTAAATATGTACTGATGGAATGGTTGGAAAGGTGGTGAAAATGGGCATATGTGCACTTTTTGTGACATTGAAGATAGGTACGGCAAAATGGGGGCATCATCATCATTTCGGCCGAAAGAAGTTCACTGCTGTGAATAATTGAATATGCCACCCCAAACGCAGTGCAGTTACATCGAGCGGGCCTGAGGATATATTTTCTTACATGACTAGCTGTACAATTTTTTCTACTTAGTACTACCTCCTTATATTTTTTACTACTCGGCCCTGCCTACTGCCTACCTACTACCTACCTACTGCCTACGTACTGCCTACCTACTACCTTATAAACCATCCCTGACCTATGTAGAACAACTGTGTAAAATTTAATCAAAATCGGTCAAGCCATTTCTGAGTTTTAGCGATACAAACGAATAGCAATTAAGTTTTAACTTTGACCTCCAATTTCTCCGAAACAAGATGGTTCCCAGGTATGGTCCAGAACGAAAACAAAATTGCAATGACAGCTCAAGTGCCTTTCGGCTTCGTTAAGGGTGTTCTTACACCCATTAGAGTTTTTCGTTGGGTTAGTACGAAGGTAAGTATATCAGTACAATGTAAGTTTTTCATAGAACCGTAATGCAAGTCAGTATTCCTCTGAACCTCAATACTGTTGACTCACAAAGGTGAAGAGTTAGTATTTTTACTTGTTTTGCGGTCAGCTACCTCGTTCCTGTAAGTAAGCAAGCATGATTTGGCTCGGATGTTTAAAATGACGTGTTTATATATGCGTCAAAGGGATTTGTTTGACCTGAATCAATTCGGATTACTGGGGACTCCAGATATGGGTTTTGCATGTTCCGTGTGTGGTCTTTGGGTAAGTAGAGAGTGTCTTATGTTTCCGTGCTAAAGCCAATCAGGATTGGTTGATAAAAAAAAAAAAATACAAATCTGACCCATACAAAACTATTTCCGGTGTCAGTCAGGGAAGCACCCTGGGGCCTTCAATTTAAGTTTAGTTAGTAAGTATGTTGTGCTGTTGGCTTGCTGCACGCTTTGGTGTAAACTGTAAGTGCGGCAAGTATCTATCTAAACAAATCAATGAAAAATAAATAAATAAAATAAGTCTGTGGAACATAATACATTCTTCAAATATTGCAAATGATTTTCCTGTTAACAGTTTTCGTTTCAAGAGATTGATAAATGGTAAACAATGACGGCACGGTTGGCAAGGTGGCTGAGCAATTGGTTGCCGCTCTGCTCTGGGTCCGATCCCCGCACGATATCAATATTTGTGTGGCCTACGGGTTGTTGTTCCGGGTCTGTCTGTTTGTGTTTGTGAATTTAAATGTTTGTAAAAGCACCCACGATACAGGAAAAATTCCTAGTGTGAGGCAACGTAATTTCATATGGCTGTTGTGTTATTGGGATAAAAGTGAATGAATATTTAAAAAAATGTTTTTTTGGAGAAGTTGTTTGTTATCATGAGTACAATCACGTGTTTAAGTATTGGTCATTAATTACCAGTCACCCTATAGATGAATGGAACGGCTGATGGGCCATTATGGACCCAAGTATGACACACACAATGACACCATCTACATTACAACTGTGCTCATATTTCTCTAAGATCATGTAAATTATGTAAAATGCTCTATTTACAATCAGCAGCTTAAGTAAAAAAGTGTAACATGCGTATTATCTGACCATGTGATAATGTAAATAATACAAACACGTGGTATGGGTAATAGTTTGTGCTATAAACACCGTATTAATTCATTTTACTACGCAATAAAATATAGGGTTTTTAAATAAACAAGGCGTGGGCGATTTGTATGTATGGGAGGCTGTGAGTAAGGGTATCAAGCATTTGTTTGAAGGAAATCTCTCGCAAATCGCTGCAGGCGTAGAATTTTTACGAAATTTGAGTATGTTGACCGCCTCGTTAGTCTAGTGGTCAAGCGCGACTGCTGAGTATGAGGTCCTGGGTTCGAGTCCCGGCTCGGATAAAGTGTTATTGGGTTTTTCGATCAGGATTGATCTTAATCTGGGTTGTTGGCAATAGGCTCGCCCTCTATTACATGGGACTTAAACAGAACTGGCGAAATGTGGGTGTACTATTAGGTACACCTGCCTAACCCTTCAGGGATTACAGGCGTGATGTTATGTATGCATGTTGAGTAGGCCCCCTGGTACTCTAATTCGTTTTAGGTACCTAGTGCTGACCCGTACCCTAATTGTGTAAAGCCCGTTTCTATAGCTTCCAAAAGATTTTATAGAAATTAGTACCTAATATGCCGTTGGGAATGCCAGTGTGCTCCAAAATTACCCTACAGTTGACTGCCTTAGTTTGACCGAGTTTATAATCATGGGTTCCTTCCAAAGTATAGGCAGCGTTAGGTATTCCTGTAACTTATAGGTACTATTTACTTACTTAGTCGATTAACCTAGTTTTCCTTTTTTACTGGATTGAGAGGGAGAAGAAGACCGAGGAACCGAATGATGGATTGTGTGAGGAACGAATGATACGAAAGAAAAAGGAGTAAATCATAGCGTGTCGGTTGATAGGGGAGAATGGAAGAAAAAAACGTGTTGCGCCGACCCCAAGTAAAATAGGACAAGGGCAGGAAAATGAACAATGACTTTTTTACTAACACTGTTTTAAGCTTTTACGGTTTACAACTAAACTTATACTGTCACTTACGGGATATCTTCCGTGATTGTTCAATATCGGGAGCTCAAAATAATGAACAATCACGGAAGATATCCCGTAAGTGACAGTATAAGTTTGACTTTTTTACTGTGTTCAAAATACTACATAAGGCTGTTTTTTTTTTAATTTCCGATGAAAAAAATCTTTCTGGGGGTTCGGATTGAAGTACTGAATACGTGGTAAGCGTTTCTGCGTCGGTGGCCCTTCCACCCTATTTAGGAAAAAAAATTAAAAATCGAGACATGCACTAAGTAATAAATACTTACGAAATAAAGTGACGCAGCCATATAATCATCGATTAGTAATGCATTTTTTAGAAATTTGAATGAACAGGGATTTCCTACATGAGTGTAGTATTTGAATCACTGTCCCTTCCTACCTTTTTGCATTGTATGCATATTGTTTCCTGTAACATATTTATACTTATTTAATATTATTATCATTTTCCTTATTACATGGAAATTAAAGTTTACACAGAGGATAAAGTAGATAACTATCATTATTTTAATATCGTGAAAGTTAATAAAGTTTACTCAGGAAACTAAAAGATGAACATTAAATGTTAATGAAGCATAACTTACTATTTGTTACATAGATAGTTAAGAGTTAGTAAGTAGTCCGTAGTAAGGAACTGAATAAGTTATCGATTAAGTTTGTGGTCAGTGTACTGAGAGAGTAAAATTCTACTCAATAGGGAACTAAGTTTGTTTGTTTGTTTGTTTGCATGTGACTAAAAGAGTGTTGGACATGAATGTTGATGGATGGAGTGGGAGAGGAAGGTCAAAGAAAAGATGGATGGATTGTGTGAAAATGGATATGAAAGGGAAAGGGGTAAATGATACCGTGACGTTTGACAGGGGAGAATGGAAGAAAAAAACGTGTTCCGCCGACCCCAAATAGAATGAGACAAGGGCAGGAAGATGAGGGAGCTAAGTTCTTTATAATACGTTGAGAATTTTTCATCGTTTCAGGTTGCTGTTTCACATAGCCCTGAGCCCTGATATTATTACGAGATACAAAAGAAAATACAGCATCTATCAGTAGCGAAGGGTAAATTTTTATAAGAAATAAGCCGGAGTACTTATCTTTAATGTGATTATATTATTTGTCTATACGGGGTGTAAACAGACCCTTCACGAAGCCGTCAACCAAGCATTCTGTACATCAAACTAAGTAACTTTACGCAAAAATTATTGCTGGGAAACCAATTTTTTTTTTTGGGGTGAAAAATTACGTTTTACGTTAAAACTCAATGTAACGGGCTCAAAACATTGTGCTGATAGATGGATTGAATAATACGGGGGTCGTGAAGGTGTTTAATGTAAAAAAAAATCATTAGAAACGTGTATTTAAAAAAAAACTTGTGAAAAAGTTGGAACTTTGACCCCCAATATCTCCGTAACTAGAAGGTTCCCAGGTATGGTCTAGAACAAAAAAATGATCGCAATGACGGGGAGAACAAGTACCCTTCGGCTTCGTTAAGGGTCTTTTTACACCCTTTAGAATACTTATTGTGCCATTTTTCAAAGGGAATCCATTACATTACAAGGTGTAAACGGACCCTTCACGAAGCCGTCAACCAAGCATTCTGTACATCAAACTAAGTAACTCAATGCAAAAAATATTGCTGGGAAACGAATTTTTTTTTGGTGTGAAAAATCACGTTTTAGTACTAAAACTCAATATAACGCACTCAAAACATTGTGCTGATGTATGCGTTGAATAGTAAACAGGTCATGGAGGTATTTAAAAATAATCAGAACGTCGTTTGAGCTCATATATATTTTTTTTCTATCCCGCAAACGTGCGGGATCCCGCATGAGTAATCCCGCTTTTCAGATCCCGCAAAAAAGGTGCGTGATCCTGACCTTAAAAAAAGTTTAAAAAAAGAAGGTATTGTTACATTATAGAACACCGTATAAATTAGTGAATCATCGTTCTCCGATATTTTTCTTACAATAAATCCTTTTTATATCTGCCTATGTAATACAATTCTGATCACGCAGTCAAGATTATCTAAATGGTGCGATGTTATCAACTCCTGGTCAACGCATAATATAAGAAGATGAGATGGAGGCTGACTCATGAAACGGCCATACGGTAAATTTTTGGGAGTTGCCTATTTTTAACCGACTTCCAAAAGGAGGAGTTTATCAATTCGTCTGAATGTTTTTTTTGTTCAAGGTTTTCAAAATCAATTAATTTTGTACAGACTGCCTTTTTGGTCTAGTAGTCGCAATCGCTACTGCTGAGCATGAGGTACTGGGTTCGATTGCCGGGTCGGGCTAATTATTATTGGGTGTTTTGATTCCACACACCATGGATTAGTAATGCATTTTTTAGAAATTTGAATGAACAGGGATTTCCTACATGAGTGTAGTTCTTGAATCACTGTCCCTACCTACCTATTGCATTGTATGCATATTATTTCCTGTAAGATATTTATACTTTTTAAATATTATTGTCATTTTCCTTATTACATGGAAGTGAAAGTTAGCACAGAGGATAAAGTAGATAAGTGTGTTTTAATTTCATGAAAGTTGTTAAAGTTTACTCAGGAAACTAAAAAATGATCATTAAATGTTTGGTGTGTGGAATTTCTCAGTAGCAGCCACAGACTCTGGTTTTGTGCCCGGTTGATGGCAATAGGCTAACCCCCTATTACATGGGACTTAAACATAACTAGCGAAATGTAGGTGTGTACTTTTAGGTACACCGCTCCCTAACCGTTCGGGGATTTTATGTGTTAATTTTCTATTTAAATGCATGTTTTCAAAATCATAGAATGTTATAATTTTACCCGACTACAGCAAAGTCAAAAGGAAGGGTTAAGATTTTAGCAGACTATGTATGTACCTAAGTAACATTTTTATATTCCACCGCAGCGCCTAGACTACATTTTACACCAAAAAATTGTCGCTTCCCAAGCATATTTTTTGCGCAATGTAATAGTTTGATCACTGTTTTAAGCTTTCACGGTTTGTAACGAAACTTATACTGTCACTTACGGGATATCTTCCGTGATTGATTGATTGATGCGTGATTGATTTTAATAGTTTGATGTATAGAATGTTTGGTGGACGGCTTTGTGTTGTGGTGGGTCCCTTTACACAATATTTCATCGGTTGTAAATAACCGATTTACAAGGAAACGTGCGATTTAGTCTTCGTCAGCTCCATACTCATGTGTTTTACTGATTGCTATTTGGAGAATCCAGGCAGTTCCGGTTTCAGCAGTGGTGCAGGACAGTCTAACAGCTCTGTCCCAAGCTGCGCCGTAACACGCCGTCTTCCACATCCAGCTACCTTTTTTGAGTCCTTAGTTACATTATTGTCCTATATCTACCGAGAATGGGAAGACATTTTGAAGAAATTCTCGTACATTCTATGTCTCAACGTGTCTCTATTGTGTTCCCTAACTTTTTTATCCATAATCTAAAGTGTTATAATTTTTTTGTCCTAATCATCATTGTCCGAATGATAACTTACGCGAAACTTAATGTCACATGCCATAAAATTGAAATCCCTAAATACAATATGTCCTAAATCCGTTTTTCATTTATATTAACGACTAGCTGTTGCCCGCGACTTCGTTCGCGTGGAAATTTTGGTATGTATGTGTAAGACTGCCTCGAGTGGTCGCAAGCGCGACTACTAAGCATGAGGTCCTGGGATCGATTCCTGGGTCGGGCAAAGTGTTAAAAAAAAAGATAAGATATATATTATATAGATAAAAGAAGATAATCTCAGTTATTAGTTATTTTCGTTATTTCTCTTCACTCCACAATTGTAAATAAAGCCTGCTTAGTATAGAAAAAATGCCTAATACAGCCCCCCCCCCAACTGTTCACCGAATGAAAAATATGTTGAATAATATATATATGTTGAATACATAAAAAAAACTAAAGTCATCACCAATAGCGTAAAAAGTAGGGTTGAGGTAGATGGGCAAGAAATTCACTCTTACGTCGATGAGTACATTTGAGTTTGAGTGTTGCCGAGTCGAGAACGCCTGGAAGAGCTACTGGTCAATGAAGTCGCTGATGAAGGGTGACCTACCTTTATCCCTGAAGCACAATCTCATCGACGTGTGCATTCTGCCCATCCTAACCGGTCAGGGACCAAGTTTGAGCACCGTAATGCTCAAACTTGGTCCCTGAGCGAGTCGTAAAAGTCTAAACACAAGGTTGGCCAAAGGGCGATGGAACGTAGCGTATTGGGTATTAAGCTCAGCGACAGAATTCGCAATACCACAATACGCTCAAAAACTGGAATCGCTGATGTGGGCGATAAGATTGCTAGTTTGGAGTGGGATTGGGCGGGCCACGTCTGTAGAATGCATCAGGACCGGTGGGCCAGAGTCGTCACGCAGTGGGTGCCAGAAGACGGGCGTCGTCGCCGAGAGAGGTCTAGAAAACGCTGGTGTGACGACTTAGAAGCGTTTGTGACAGATTGGACGAAGAAAACCGCACGGAGAGAAGAATGGAAGGCAATGGGGGAGGTTTTTGCCCAGCAGTGGGACAATAAAGGCTAAAAAAAAAGATTACATAAAAATTATAACGAATGGGTTGCCTAATCATTAAGTCAAGAATATTTAAAACTGCGACAGACGCTAGGCTTGACCGCTTTTACTTAGACAACGTTATACTTTCCAATCACATTTAAGCGTAAACTTGTCGACCTGTGTATCCTGCCTATCCTAACCTATGGTACCCAGACATGATCTTTGACGGAGGCTGAAAACTCCAAACTCAAGGTTTGCCAAAGAGCGATAGATTTTAAACATCAAAATCACCGATTGAATACGCAACACCTCAATGCGCTCTAAGACAGGCATCGCCGATGTTGGCAATAAGTGAAAGAGGTTCAAATGGGACTAAGCGGGTCACATTTCCAGAATGGGTCAGGACAGATGGGCCAGAATAGTCATACAGTAGGTACCTGAAGACTGTCATCGTCACCGAGGCAGACCCAACAAACGCTGGTTTGACGATTTGGACTCGTTCCTGACTGATTGGCCAGAGAAGGCAAAACACCGGGAGAGTTGGGAAGGAAATGGGGAAAGCCTTTGTCCAGCAGTGGGACAGAATAGGCTAATTAAAAAAAACAAAACGTTATACCATCGTGTTTGTTATAAAATTACCTATCTGTTTTTTAATACATATTTTAATGAGAAAACAGATGAGTGTATATAGTACCTAGTAGTACACCCACATTTTGTCAGTTATGTTTAACTCCCATGAAATATTTAGCGAGTCTATTGCCATTTTGTATAAAGAACAGGTTGTAAGGTTCTTCATCCCCCATAGAAAAGGGAGGATAGTCCGACCAGACGGGTGTAATGTCTGATGGGCTATAACTGCCCAACAGTTGTTTTCGGGTACTTCTATATAGTCTTAAGTCGCGGATAACTTTATTTGGGCGATTTATTTGACCCAGGCAGAATTTAGACGTATTTCGATGTTTAGTTCATCACCTGCGTCATAGATGGCGCTGTAGTACTTTTTATAGTGCCGATACACCATCAACCGGGCACAAAACCAGACATCGTAGTTGCTACTGAGAATTTGCTGGTGGAAAAACTCAATAACATATTGCCCGACCGGGAATCTAACCCAGGACCTCATGCTCGCTTCTGAACACTATACCAATCTATAAAAGAACAATAAAATTCCAAAATAAAATTCCAAACTGCGATTGATTATTGATATTTTGCAAATCGAGAAGGAAACAGACTTCTAGTAAAGCAAGAACTTTTTGTAGAAATCATCATCATCATTCTCCTGCCGTTATCCCAATTTTTTCGGGGTCGGCGCAGCATGTCATCTTCTTCCATACTTCTCTATTACTTTTTGGAGAAACGTTTGAAGAAAAAAGGAAAAAACGGAAATGCAAACGATGTCAGTACAAAAAAAATGGAAATCTAAAAGCATCAAAAAAATATTCAAACAAATTACAAAAAAGTGAAAGTAATAGTGGGGTTTGAACTTGCGACCAGTAGCTTACAGAACGTTCAAGAACCCGCTAGGCTGTTTTCTCTGTTGAAATAAGCTTTAAATAGCCATTCTGCTGCTTGTCATGACTGAAACGTCAAACAAATGAAGGATACTGACATAATGCATTATTGCTCACCCCCTTAAGCGAGTAGCGTGATAATATATAGCCTAACATGTGAAGAAGCCTGTAAGGAATATTTGTGCAAAATTTGAACAGGATCTATGCAGTAGTTTTTGAGCCAAGTCGGAACATAAAATTGGATTTTTACGATTTTATTATATGTATATAGATTATGTAACGCGCGCATTTCACATTTCACACCCACTTTATTATAGTACTCGATATTATGACAAAATAGTTTTAAAAGTAAAGATTATTATGTAAAACAAAATTTAGAATTTTTGAACATTATGGTTACTGAAGTTTATAGCAAACATGTTATGGATAATGATTTTCGGACAAACAATTTTAGGAGAAGAAAGGTACCGTGTGTAAGATCTCTTGAGCCTGCTCATCAAATGTAGTCAAACAGTGGTTTCGGCTGATAGGGTCTTGATATAAGTAAATGAAACGATAATCGCATTACAAAATTTATTAGAATTAAGTATAAATAAATAATAAATACAATTTTAAGTCTTCACAAGACATTAATATCACACTCATTCACACAGCTATGGCAAATCTTATTTTTATAGTATGTGCAGACGAACAAATTAACTCCCTTTTGAAGTAGAAATAGATGTCGAGATTTTCTACAGCTCGGGATTTAATTTAACATCTGCACGTATTCTAATTCTAATGGTAAACAATGTCATCTGGTAAATATTACGACAAAAGATTGGGTCAGTGGGTAAAATCTAATGTCTTATGTGCGTTGTTCCCGACACTATGGTCACACCTAAATACATACGATGCCTTGGATTTTTCAATCGAGAATTTCTCAGTATCAGCCACGGAGACTGGATTAGTGCTCGGTTGATGGCAATAGACTCCCCCCTATTACATGGGACTTGAACATAACTGGGAAAATGTGGGTGTACAATTAGTGGGTGTACATCCTTTGAGGATTACAGGCGTGATGTTATGTTAAATGTTGGATTAATATGGAAGGCATCATATTTAGGTGTCGTCGACTAGAGAATACGGGCATAGGTATCACTGCTTAGTGCTTACCTAAAGTCAATTATGACCAACAAGTCATGATCAACAAACCTAATTCATATTGTAGATAGTGTCGCGTCTATTGAATAACACTTTGTATGAGCCTTACAGATCACCAACTTCGCCTTAAGTACAGAGGTTACTTGATAATGAAGATAGATCTATTTACATTTTCCTTCGGAATATCAAAATTTTGTTACTAACAAATAATAGGCACAACATTATACCCCGTCACTGTCTAAAATCCAAGTCCACTTCTTCTAATTTTTGCTCTTCTTTTGATAATTATTAATTTGGAACTTAATACCCAAATTCATAGGGTCTATACCGGCAATGGCCGTGGCTATGGGGCTGGCCAGGGCTACGCCAGAAGCGGCCACAGCTGTAGCATGCGGTCTTGAAGCTGCCAGGCCGTTCTCACCGATGACTGCGAGACCTGGAAGGAAACGAAATAATGTTTAAATAACGTTGTGCCATAACATAACATCGAGCCTGATTTTTCCTGCAAGGTTAGGAAGAGGTGTACCATTGTGCAAACGCCAGCATATCAAGCTACTGCAATCTGTCAAATTTCTTTATTAGATTTTCAACTTTATCGCTAAAGCATTAGGTTCAAGGTTGTTTGGGAAAAATTGACAGTTTTGGGTAGCTTGATGTGCTGGCGTCTGTACATCAGTTCACCAGTTATTTTTTAAGAAAAATCGGACTCGAGACTGGTCCTTTGAGCATTTTTCGCTATTTCTCATAGTTTCGGATTTGGCCATCAACGCCCACTTGGAAAATTCACCGTGTATATCACTCTTAAAATCCCAGATTCGAATTCGAAATTTAAAAGCTACAATAAAGTACGAGACTTATTGAAAGCCCGTTCTCATTTCAAAGACTCATCATAACAGTAGCGACATCTAACGACTAAAATAAGAATAAGAGTAGCAAGAATAACACTACCAAGTTAACTGCGTGTCCAATGACTGTAGCAAGAATGATACATCGTTGAGCAGCGCTGATACATTTACATAGTTTCCTCCGTATTTCGTTGGCAGCACTGGCGCGTTTTGTACTCAATTACTGAATGTTTTTGGATGAAATGACTTACCAACAGGTTTAGCTTCAGCAATTGTTCCTCTCTCTAGGAAAGTCGAATCATAGTTGCCGTCATCCTCGTCATTCGAAGCTTCGATGCCAATGCCCTCTTCTGCAATCTGAATAAAATTAATGTTAACTTAATGTGCTGTTTTTTGCTGACAAGTTCTAGAAATACAAGAGTCCAGTATTGATATCTTCGTGCCCATTTCATAGTTCAACCACCGGCCTCTTGAACCTTCTCTACACAGAGCTTCCATTATTATTCAATTGTGACCAATACTTAAGTTTAGCATTGGTGTCAAATTGATTGCAATTTGCAACATGTTGCTATTAATTCATGTTGTTATAAATTGATAATTCCTAATTTTATAGTAGCCGTTATTATAGTAATGTTATTTTTTCACGTGTCTTTCATAACTTTTAAGATTCTGATTGTCATGCATTGTCTTATATTCATTCAACACCATCAACAAATTCACCGTCTATAACTTTTCTAGAAAGTCTAAAATTACTAAATAAACTTACATAATCATCTTCGTCTTCATCCTTAGACCTCACGTTTGAAGTCTTCTTGAAAAGCTTATCAACATCATCGACCTCTTCAATCAGTTTAATGATGTTCGAAGCAGCTTCACCCAAGGACGCTAACTGAGTCTTAAATCTACTCTTTTCCGTATTTCCAAGGGACCCAGTCTTACGACCAAGGTTATGCAATTTCAAAAGATTCGTTGACAGTGTCTTAAGATTTTGCAAGTTCTTGGCCATTACTTTGGCAAGGAGGTTTTCATCGCTGTTTTTCATTATATTTTCGCTGCTGATGTTTTCTTCTGAAACTATTTTCTCGCCAGTAATCCTGCCAAGGTTATCTTTTTTAATTTCCAAGTATTGACCCTTGCCTCCGCCGTAGAACGGTACGTATTGTACTGATGCCCTATAAAGGTTAATTATTATGGGTGAATCTTTGTCTAGCTTGAATTAGACATAAGAGTTATTCATTATTCCAAGTTTTTAAGTATACGTAGGTGTATAACAATGTTATCTAGTATCTAGTCAAGACTATGACTCATAGTCTCAACATTCTAACAGTAACTCCACATTTGGGAATATGTGGGTGTACAGGAAATCAATTCTACTCAATTTGCTCAATTATTCCGTAGTTTTGCTTGAGGATTACCGTTATATTTGTGTCTAATCTAATCCATTTAGGGTAGTGACGCATCACAAAAATGTTTATTTTACGAGCTTGAACTTTATTATTCTGAACTTAAATAAATTCTGTTGTTGGACTGGTCTGTTGGTTGACGAACTTTTACTTTATGGGATTTGACTACGTTATTGAAATTATAATAAGAGCGATAGTCATTAGGTTCCAGATACATAGTGAAATATCTTCTTTATCTTCATCTTAAGCAGAATGTACTTTAATACGAACTACTTGTGACATTTATGACAATTTTTCAACAATAACATAATCCGACTGACCCTGACATTACTACAAGTGTTTCAAATAAAATAAAACAAATATGACTTCAAATAAAATTTACATTTATTATACTCTCATCTTTTTCATCAATCTTACATTATTCCAAATTACATTCAATTCGAAAACTAATTTTAAGTTGACAGTCAAAAGTAATTTCCGAATCTAAATCTTATAATGTTTACGCTTACTGCCTAGTTAATGATATATAATTAATATCGTTATCAATTTGTCATTGATCTACAAATTCGTATAGATAAAGATCTGATTGTGCATGGGCTACGCCTCCAGGACCTGCTATGGCAGTCGCTATAGGCGCATGATATATAGTTCCAGTCTGGTTCCTCGCTATTACAACTTGGGATATAGGATTCGCCAAAGCCGTCCCTTGCGAATTCAGAGCGTGAGCTGTTGGCTTTAGAAACAGCATGAATGTCGTATCTTCAAATTTCAAGGGCGTTTCTTGAAAATTCATGCCATTGTATATGTATTGATCTGAACTTTTCAATGATCTGCTCCAGTCTCCGTCTCCTCGCCATCCTCGTCCGTAGAATCTAATAAGTAAGAAAGAGAATAGTTTAATGAGAAGGAAGACATGATACATGTGGGTTAGTTAGAAATGACTATCGGTTGTTAGGATGGTAATAAATTATAGGACCAGTAGCAACAATTTTTCCTTCGGGTATAGCTTGTAATAATTGTGCAATAGAACCGTCTATTTTACTTTGTGCCTGTAGACGATGAGCGATTGATGTGAGGTCTGCATCTGAGGATAATGCTACGATTCGTGCGGCTGGTCCAGCTACAGCGAGTCCTCCTGGTTGGGTGTACGCGAGACCCCCGGGGCCTACAATCGCAGTCCCACCTCTGCCCGCAGTCGCCACTCCTCCGGGTCCAGCGATAGCCACTCCCCCACGCCTTACTTTCAGCCTGTTAATGAAGAAACCGGGCTCAGAAGGCTGCCTGTTCGAATTTTTGTTACCAAACAAATCAAAAAAGTTAAGTCGCACGTCTCCATCATTATCACCAACGGTTTTAGTGTCTTGTATTTTAGCAGGATTCACGGGTTTTGTTGTACTAGAACTAGGTTTTTGAGCAAAGAATTTGTTTAGTTTTGCTGGGTCGATATCTTGGTACTGACTTCCATGAGCAACAGTGCGTTTTTTAACTGCCCTTTTTTGTCTTGATTTTCCTTGTCTGGTTGGGTGTACCATTAGGTCTCCAGCTTTTTCAATTTCATCTAGATTTTGGATTACCCCCTCAATAATTGCTTCATTCGATTTTTGTTTCCTGCAAACATCGGCGTTCTGACCGTATTCAATAAAATTGTTCCAGCCTCCTCCATTCATAATACTGACTAATGGGTCTCTTATAAGAACTGGAAATAGTGATGCAAAAGGCCATTGAAAAGGTGGCAGAGATGGAAACGAGGGAAAGGGTGAAGGTGATGTTTGCCCATCTTGGCGAGTTTGCATTTTTGTAGCGTATTCCATCGGATTGATATAGTTACTGTGTATATTATTCACAGATGGCATGACAAGAACAGGCATGGTCATTATGTAAGGCACAGACATTGCCGCTTGTGCTTGATTTCCAGCCAATAAAGATGCCAGCTGTCTTGAATATCTGGTATCGTCTAGATCTTCATTGTAGATTGTATTACTCTCTTGTTGTTGTATATTGTTAGGTTTTTGGTTCAGTTTTCCAGAAGCTATGACTTGTTGCAGTTTTTCCAATATTTCTTTGTCGAGGACGTACTCTCCTCCCGTCTGATGCGGGGCATTCCATTTCAACTGGTTACGCCTGCTCGGTTTCTTGAGAGCATCATTTATAGCTTTTATCTTTTCCAATATATCTCTACTAGTATCTTCGTTCTCTCTGTTAGTTTCGTCATAAGCTAGTGATCTCTCTTGTCCCACTGAAGCTTCTGTTAATTCATCAACAGATGTCGCTGCCCTGCAATGTACATCATCTTTTGTAAGTATTTGTGTGTATATTTCCTTATCAACATCTATGATACCTTTATCCATAAGCATTATAGTTTTAGCGTGTAAATCATAAAGCGGTGTTGAAGCTTAGATCATAGTAATTAAAGTGGACCATACCTGAACTACTGCAGTTCCCATGTAGTTTTTCACAAATATTTTTAAGCTCTACTACTTAAGTTAGTTGTGCTGGTTCTACATAAATGTGCATTTCTACTGTTGTAAAACCGTCGTTAATATTTTTAACAAAACCGTAGCAGATTTTTAAGTAATTTTATAAATTCAAAATACACGTTAGATTTTATTAGAAACTGACATCATTCAACTTATTTGACGAGATAATAACAGAAGTAAAAAAATAATTCAGGAATGAAACACTTTCTCAATGTGTTTTGTATTAATTGTAAAATAAAATGAGTTGAGGTTTGGATTGAACATGATGATGAGATCATGGAGCCAATGAATGCAATGAAATCAGTTTCGAAAATAAAATTAATAATTAGTTCGTGTCAAATATGTATAGTTGCTTTAAACGTAGAGTTAACGTTATTGATACTATTATTATCTACAATGATGATTTTTTGCTAGAATGACACTTACTCATTATTTGAAGGCCGTGATGATACTTCCAGGCAGGAACATGCGAGTAGCACCTGAAATTAGAAAACAAAATATTTAAGAGAGGTTACAGAAAAAATGCAAATATTGAAATACTAGCTGTCGCCTGCGACTTTGTCAGCAATAACTACCTCCCTGCCAAATTTCAAGTTTGTAGCACAAACTTGCGAGAGCCCTTAGACGTCCTTAATACGGCCCTGTCGCAAAATTCTTAGTGGACGTCTACTAATTATAAACTGCCAAATTCCATCTTTATACGTCAAGCGTTTTTCAATATTTAGTGATGAGTGAGTGAGTGACCTTTCGCTTTTATATATTTAGATTAGATTGGTACCTTGTAGAACATAGTTCCGATTTGATTACCCACAGTAAAATCTGCAGTAATGGACACTTCACCACTGGGGTATTGAGTAGCATTCCCGAAATTATTGAACAGTGACGATTTTTTTTTTTTTTTTACTGAATTGAGCTTATTTGGCGCAGCTTTGAGGCTGCTATTCTGCTGTTCCGTACCCGAAGGGTAACCAACGGGACCCTATTATTAAGCCTCCACTATCCGTCCGTCCGTCCGTCTGTCTGTTAGTCAGCGGGCTGTTTCTAACGATCCGTAATGAGTTGACAGTTGAAATTTTCACAGAATGTGTATTTCTGTTGCCGCTATATCAGCGAAGAATAAAAAATAAAAATTTAAGGGGGCTCCCCTACTACGATGGTACGAATTTTAATTATTTGAAAGAAAAAGAACCATGTCACTGTGTTTATAAACTTACTCAAAAGTAATATAGTTACAATCGCCCTTAAACCAAATACCTTAGTAGGTTACTCTTAATCAGTATTGACAAACAAGCATTCATTAGCTCTATTTCGTATCACATTCAGTTCCGATACACTTTCTAGAGAAAGTCGTGCATCAAATAGCTATAAACACAAATTGATACATTAAGAATCATATAACCGTTTATTATCTTAACTTAATATTGCCCATTTCTAAGTCTAGGCGATAAATGTAAATAAATAAGTGCCCTATTAGAATAATTTTCACCTCAGCGCTTGAGATGTTTTTTTTTTATTTCGATAATAAAAAAGGTAAAATGTAATTTGCTAGCAAAATTCATTCACTTACGTTATGTGTAACGTGACGCGCGCGTGCGTGCGTGTGTGTGTTTATCTTAATACGATAAAAAAAATGATTTTATTAAATCAAACTTCAATTAACTAAAATGTCAGACAATTATTCATAATTTTTTAACCGATTTCCAAAAAGAGGTTATCAATTCATCAGATTTTTTTATTTTATATTATCTTGTTTATCGATACCTACCTATCACATTCGCGGAGTATCACTAGCTATTTATATTTACTTTGACTCAGCATTCAATGTTAGTTTTTTTTTTCTTAAGGATGGGGAATCATCAAATAACTCCTCCCGCTCTGGGTGGAGTGGGAGGGAGTGTCAGACTTTTACTGACTAAAACGCATCCACGTTCCTTCTTTGCCCTTTTTGTTCTAGGGCCGCGGTATCTCTTTCGAACAGTCCCGCAGGTGAAAACAGCCTTAAAATGTATCTGGTATTTTGAAGTGTTTTTCTAATCTAGACTAAAAGAAAGTGAAACTATTTGAGATCGAAGTGAAACTCCGCGTCCGGCGCCGAAGCACTTCACCATTTACCGGTTTCAATGTTCCTACAAACAATTGCAAGGTAGTTTTTTTTAATGAGCACTTGTTTGTATTTTACTTGTACTTGGAACCTATTATTATGTACTATGTAATGAAGATAAGAGGGTGTGGTTATAAATAGGTCTGGTGTCTTGTCTCGGAAGAATTTTTATTGGAATGAAGAGCAGGGACGATCTAGAGTTGATAAGAATGGCAATGGTCATCAATTGGGTATGATATGGGTACTCTAAGGAGGCAACTAGATGGGTCTTGGTAAAAAATATGAATGGAAGTTAAGCTCTCCAAGACAGCGAATCGACGAAAAGAAGGCGATCACGACATTGTGTTCTGTGAAAAAAGTGTTTGAATTTTGTTTAAATACTTTGCCGTAAAGAATGCAAATTGTTCATACTCGTAGCTGTTTGTTATATAAAAAATAAATAAGTCAATAAATAAGTAAATAAAGAACTTAGTGAAATAACTAATTCGGTGATATATTGTGATATGCTTATTAGTAGTGTCACATCGTTATTTGCATATTAATTTGTGTTAATTATGATTCATAACAGAAATGAGACGATACATAACGAATATTTTTTATCTCCAATAATTTAAATCATAAAATTTTAGTAGCGTCGTAAAGAAGAGTTGAAATGGCCGAAACAGTATAAATTATAACGGAAAACAAATACGGATAATGTGTCGATAAAGGTAACTGTGTCAAACGTTGATACTGTTTTGGCGATCGGCCCGCGAGAGGCGAGGTCACACCGAAAGCTGAGCGAAGAGGCGGCGAGAAAGCACGCGTGATGCATATTCGTGTTACACTAACTTCAAGTAGAATCATATCAAAAGTATAAGTTATTCGGAAATGACGCCCGTCTTTGTAGGTTCAATGCTCTTAAAATATAATTTAACATAATTGCATATAAGAAAATTACTTGACAGGACAATTTCAAAATCCTAAACAAATCCGTATGTTTCCTTTTGCATTAAAAAAAAAAAAAAATATATAGAAATTGTTGCTAGTTAAATATTGAGAAATGTTATTAGTACAAACTTAACCAATACAATGAAAACTAAAAACACATTTTTTTAATCTGCAAAATAAATTATGTATGTGTCTCTAACGAGCATTCCGCTGCGTCAACGACGAGACCGCGCCTCGTTTCAAACAGCGTACACCTAAGAAGGAAATTACTAGGTCGCGTACACTTATTGTGTTGGTATTTGGCAGTGTTACCGTTAGTTTTACTTATTTGTACATATTGCCAATTGGTGGCTACAAAAAATTGGGCCGCTATTGTTGAACGACTGTGCAAATGCTACTTAGTTGGGAGCGAGTGCTTTCCCGGGCGCCATCTTTGATTTTGTTTTGTTTTGATTGACGTGTTGACGTACTTTACTTGCCACTTATTCTAAGTGGCCAGTATTTTTATTTGTTTCGGTAATTAGTCAGAATGTCAGTCATAATAATGATGAATACTTTGCGGTTAAACCTAACGGGTCGTGGTTTTTTGGCTTAATGGATTGAACCGCTGGTGCACCTTCCGTAAGGTCAAAGTACATGTTTTTCAATGGACAAATGAAACATGGTTTTTTGAGATTTTTTAATAAAGAGTGAAGCTCATTATGGTTGAAAATATTAAATAAACTTCATCATCTAGTCTAGCCTTTTCCCAACTATGGGTCAGTTTCAAGTCTAACCGGATGCAGCTGAATAAATAACGAATAAACTTCAAGTAAATCGCTGACAATGTTTCTGGCACACGCACTTTTCACTAGCAGTTGTCTTGCTTTTCTTTACCATAAAAGGAAATAATCATATTCTCTCTGTAATACCTTGAAACTTTAAAGGGCAGAAGGTCATACTAATCTTGAATACGAAATAGTTGTTATCTATGATCCCGCTAGAAACTCCACATAACCATAAAGCAGGGGAAACGGAAACAGGTCACATCCACATATGTTTTGAAAGTATCTTCCTCAAAACCTATATCGCATCTTAATAAAAATACAACGAAATATCAACTTAATGTTGAGTGATTGATGGAGACATGGGTCAATAATCCCTTGGTTGACTGGTAGAGAATGTCTAAGGCATTAAGTGCGCCTTTGTATCTTTTTTTTCTCTAGTCAAAAAGTTTAAATAAATAAATAATCTCATACAACCCAAAACATGAGTAATCAGTAAAGATTTTTTCAATCTGTCACTTTCTACATTAATCTCTCGCAGTGAAATGAACACAGTATGCAAACGTACAAATGCCAGCATATCAATCTACTACAATCTATCAAATTTCTCAATATTCAATACTCAATATATTTATTGCTTCCACAAGTGTACTTAGATGGTAGGTTTTACAAAGTTATGATCATTGTGGACCCTGTCGGGCACTGCAAAAGTAGGAAAGAGGAAGAGGGCTTTTATTTGACTAAATTTTGGATATTCCTAAATGTATTATTTATAATGCAATCTAATTATCTATTAAAACATGTATTTATCTAATTTAAAATTTATCATTAAAGTATTCATTGATATTATAATAGCATTTAATTAATAGAAATTGTTTTAATTTATTTATGAATATATTATTCTTTTGTGTCTTTAATTTTATCGGGTTATCTTAATATATATAAATCTCGTGTCACAATGTTTGTCCTCAATGGACTCCTAAACCACTTAACCGATTATAATAAAATTCGCACACCATGTGCAGTTCGATCCAACTTGAGAGATAGGATAGTTTAAATCTAGGTAGGTAGGGTAGGTAGGCAGGGTAGGTAGGTAGGGTAGGTAGGTAGGGTAGGTAGGTAGGTAGGGTAGGTAGGGTAGGTAGGGTAGGTAGGTAGGTAGGGTAGGTAGGTAGGTAGGGTAGGTAGGTAGGTAGGTAGGGTAGGTAGGTAGGGTAGGTAGGTAGGATAGGTAGGTAGGGTAGGGTAGGTAGGTAGGTAGGGTAGGTAGGGTAGGTAGGGTAGGTAGGGTAGGTAGGTAGGTAGGGTAGGTAGGTAGGTAGGGTAGGTAGGTAGGTAGGGTAGGTAGGTAGGGTAGGTAGGTAGGATAGGTAGGTGGGGTAGGGTAGGTAGGTAGGTAGGATAGATAGGTAGGGTAGGGTAGGGTAGGTAGGTAGGATAGATAGGTAGGGTAGGGTAGGATAGGTAGGGTAGGGTAGGGTAGGTAGATAGGATAGATAGGTAGAGTCGGTAAAAAGGGTACGGTAGGGTAGGAAAAGGTGCATTGCAACGCATGCCGGGACAGCTAGTTTATTATATATTTTGATTGACATGACTAGAGTACTTGTTGAGTGCATTTTTAGTTTAGAGCTTGGTAGGTTTAACCTATTTTTATGGCGTATATCTTTGGAGTATTCCTCAAACCGCAACTATTTTTTAAGCGCAACCATGATTAAAAATATCGTTAATGAATCCATCATACCCGTCTCTATTTTTCATCATGGTTGCGCTTTGAGGAATAAACATATAAAATATTTTTAATTTGAATTTGGGAGCGCAACTAATGGTTGCGCTTCGAGAAATAATTTAATTGCGCTTAGTTGGTTGCGCTTAAAAATAGTTGCGCTTTGAGGAATACCCCCTTTCTGTGAAATCGGAGGAGAATCAATGTCGCCCCTTAGTAAAAACAGTAGCACACAAAACATGTTATTTTTTACTTCCATCAGGACATAAAAGGCCATAACGGACCAAATCCTTTAACACAAAGAACCAACCTAAGTTCCGTCTAACTAAAAAGGGCAAACCGGTCATATCTAAACATGCATACCAATTCGGTAGCTAATATTAGATCTTGTCTCAAGACAGTATCGGTTGTTAATCTTAATTGTTTTATTTTATATCTCAGTTGAGTAAGTAAGTGGTGATGAATATTAAGTGTTTTCAGAGTTGTTACTATTTTGTCAATTATTACTTTATACCCGCAAGTATCATCATCTGCCTAGCCTTTTCCCAACTATATTGGGATCGGCTTCCAGTTTAACCGTATGCAGCTGAATATCAGTATTTTACATGGAGCGACTGCCTATCTGACCTCCACAACCCAGTTAGTACTGAGTAATACGATACCCCTTTGTAAGACTGGTTGTCGTACTTTTTGGGCCGCTGACTACCTAACGACTGTCAAAGATCTACAAATTTCACCCGGGAACAACGGCTTAACGTGCTTTCCGAGGCACGGAGGAAAATCGGTATGTATTGGGTGGTCACCCATCCACAGACCAACCTAGGCAAGCACGGCTTAACCTAAAGATCGACCCAAGCAGCTGTTATTATTTACATTTAATATAAAAAAGATATTTTTGTGTAAGTACAAAGAGACGTGAAAAATAAAACTAACATGTTTGTTTACACTTTTTGTACATTTAACTTGCGTGTTGTAAAACATCGTTAACATTGGTGAAGAATTGATTTGGCAACAGTGAAAGTGTTAGCAAAATTCGACCATTACTTTTTGAATGGTAGAATGCAAAGTTTTGTTGTCATGCGTAGAAAACGTCGAATTTACATAAATTATATATTTTGGCACGACCTACGTGAACCTTATAGAGGATATCTATTTTAATAAAAATAACTAATAATCCTAAAATTTAAATACGAAATCTGAGCTTATTTCCATAATTTAATGTGATAGGTCGTAAAAGGAAAGCAGGTTGTTTGTTATTTATTTTGATTATTCAATATTCGTGTTTTTATAAATATCGCAGAATAAATAAACTTTAGGTTAATTTATTATTCGATATCAATGTCGAACACCACTATTGGATCACGCATGTCGATCAAGAATAGTAATTTAATTTTCACATCTTTTGAAATTAGAATTTAAAATTGATGAACATGCGAAATTAGTGTTGCGACTGTTTCTTACTTTTTGTTTGTTATTTAAATAATAATGCATTGTAGAAAACGATAAGTAAAAGTGATGTTTATGACATTTCTTTTGAAAACAAGTTTCGACGTTAATGGAAAGTTGGAAGTAGACGGTAAAGAGGGCAATGTCTAAGCACGCAACGTTTATAATGTCATAGAACTAGTGTAAGTCAAGTTATGCTGTGAGATAATAGATGGAAAGTGCTCGTTTGTGTGATTTACACATTATTTTGGGCAAGGAAAGACTATGGTCGGGGGTCAATGAAGATTGACCTCGATTGACGGAAATAGCAATCAAAAGAGTCCATTATTGTGGATCATGATGTGGAAAATTGTAAATGCATTTTGGGAAATGTTGACTGGGAATTTACCAAAATAACTCTAACATCACTATAGAATCTTACATGCTGCAGATCATGTGAAGATATTTTTTTTTATTATTTTTTTTCCTTTATTGGCCAACCAACAATTGTTTACACTGTAAATATTTTAATTTATTATCTACCATTATTTCAGGTTAGTGTAACAATTTCTTACAGGTTAGCACCGCATGCCCCATAAACATATTAGATGATGGTATGTGTAACATTTAACGTGAAGGCTGACAAGGGAGAATGATGGAATAAAAAATCAACCTCAAGTAACATGGGACAAGGGCAGAAAGATGATGATGAACAGTCACGAGCACCAAGACACTACACTTTCCTAAATTTAAAAGTAATTTTGGCGAGGAAATAACGATTGCAACTTGAAGATGGGATCTTTTTCACAAAAATGTGAGTTCCAGAATAATATATTCGTAACAGTATGAAATTTTAATCAGAATACTACAAGAAAAACACTTTTAAAAGTTGTTAAGTGTTTACATATTGGTGCTCGTGACTGTACGTAACGTTTGGAAAAACTGGATAACTGACAAAACTTAAAAACATCGAAAACCTTTGTTTACTGTTGAAGAGTTAATGTCAATGATCTTGACAAATAAGATTTTGGCTCAAAACACACATCACGGTAAAAGTGTGTAAATGCGTTTGTTTTAGCTTTGTATGACTTATCCAAAGTAAACGTTAATAATTTAACGTTTATTCAACGTTTTTTTTTACAAAAACATTATGATTCTTTAAGCCCTTAGGCTTAAAGAATCATAATGTTTTTGTACATTTATGTTTCTTTACAATAAAACAGGGTCTTTTTCATATTTTAAGATTAATTAATATGATAATCATTACTTCCTACTAATCCTTATCCTTACTAATTTTATATACGCAAAAGTAGGTAAGTTTGTTTGTTTGTTACCTTTTCACGCCTAAACCACTGAACCGATCATCCTGAAATATTGCGTAAACGTTGTCAGGTGTGCAGAAACGGATATAGGGTATCTTTCATCACGAAAAAAAGTACTGTTCCCGAGGAAAACAACAATAACGTTCTTATTATAATAGGTGGCGCCACGTGTCATTTGAATCATGATTGAATTATATTATTACAAAAGCTATAATTACCTACGTCTTATAGATGACGGCCTGGACTAACTGTGTTTTAAACAAAACGCTAATGTTTTTTTTTTTTAATTTAGTAATGAAAGTTTTCTTTCATTTTATATAATCCTATTTGTTTTTGTAAAGATTGTTCACCTTTATCTAGCTAGAGATGTAAGTGATATTTTTTTAAATTTTTTTTTAGGGATTCTAGACATTTATTTTTTTAAAGTAAACTAACGATATACTTTATTAATTAAAAACTATTAAATAACCTAAAAAAAATAAACTAAGTGATATTGATAATAAAGATACGAGGTGCGACAGTTTCGACCGTCAAGTACAAAAATAGCGATACCTAGAACAAATAATGACATTTACTATTTTTTCATACAACCTCCACCTACATACTAGTGCATGTTTTAAGTAACCCGTTCTCTTTAATATAGCAGTTTCGCAGGTTTAACAGGATAATATACCTACACTATATATTTATGTATTTCTGTCTTATTTTTTGTTCATTAATGATGGTTTACCTTCAACTATAGTATTTCATTATCTTACAAATTGGCAATACGTTTACTTTTAATTCCTAGATAATGATTCGTCTTCATACTTAATTTATGCTTCAGCTGAGGGGTCAATTAGGCTTATGTTCATTCGTGGAATGAAGCCCTTAAACATTCACGATATGGTAATGTAATAAACTTAAAGAACATTGCCCACTTATGAGAACAACCGTGGCCTACAGTAAACACTGATAAATAGTTTATGGAATTATAGTTTAAGTTATTATGATCACCTTCTAGTACTTATCAGTTAAGAAAATAAGTCGCCATTTGGAAATAAAACAGTCTTAATTCATTTTATAACATTTATTTTTTCTTAAGCACAGACGTATTCTATACACTTGCAATCACTTTTGAATGGTAAGCACATAATGTTTAATGTACAATTTATCGTACTTCGACAATTTATAATTGATGAGATCTCAAGCGCCTCATATCCACTCTACAATTCGCACAGCGAACGTTGCTTGCGCCGCCGCCAGTTAGCCCTGCGATGACTCGCTCGAGACAGCAGAGCTGCTCGGATCCATATGCGCGCCGGAGCGGATTGTAAAAGCGGGCGAGAGTAAATACGTGCGAGGGCATTAGATGTAGGGCCAACAATTTCCACATTCTCATCAGAGTTGTCATTCAAAGAGGAGCCAGGGTCCAAGTACGCGCGAGGGTCGTCATTCGGGTGAGGTTGATCGGAGTCCATTGTCGTAAAAAAGGTCGCAAAAGAGCACAAACCACGGCAAAAGAAAACTACGATAGCGAGTATTAGCTAACGCGCTAACGAGGAGGGGGATTACAGCTTACTGTCAAATCCATGGCATCTGTCAAAGGACAATGTTGCCGTATTTAGAAATAAAATCGATTATTTGCAACGATTGTTGGTCTCGATCAATTTAATAAATTCAATTTAATAAAGGATAATATAAGTTACTTTGTCGCATTAGATTTATTATCTGTAATGGCAAAGGAAACATGTCATGTGAATAAATAAATAAATGAAATAAATGAATTTTCATCTAAATACGGCAAAGCCGTAAAGGATACAGTGATTTAAGCATTCTATGTTTATGTATGTGTAGACTATAGGATCTCTGTTCTGAGGTGTTTATGATCATAATAGTTTTGTCTTAAAAGATCGAGTAGGTTTCGTTCAAAGAAACTAAAATGGCCGTGACATCAGAAAAACTTTTCGCTAACCATAGAAATATTTAAAATCAGTTTAAAAACCAGGAATCCGACTAACGTATTGAGCAATATTATAAGCGCTTCCCAAAGTCAAGACCTTATAATACTTAAGTTTTAATTTAAATAGTACCTAGCCGACAAGTTGCTTTTTTTTTTCGCTGACGGTTTTAGTTTTTAAGTATTTTTTATTTTATACTAATCTTATATTATTTTACGCAATATAGTTTCTCAGCAAAGTCAAAGCTAAATAAGATGAAAGTGTTAAGTGTACATGAAATAGGACAGAAGTGTATCTACACTGTTCATCATCATCATCAACCTCTTTTACTCTACGGCTGGATAACAGTCTTGTCCTTCGATTGCACGCCACTATGCACACAGGTTAATTTTTAATGAATTAATTAATCCATATTAATTAATATGCATTAATTAATAATTAATCGATTGGATTAATCCGTAATCGATTATATTTATTAAATGAAATGAAATTGAACAAAATTATAATGGCAACCCTAAACTTCTCCTGGAAGTGAAACTCGCATTGATAATGTTAAATTACTTATTTATTTGTTATGATCACGGCGTCATATTTAGAGATAGAACTTAAACGAATAATTCCTACTTAAAAAACTTATATTTTTTGATTTTCTTTCAAAATGTGTCCGTGTGTCATATAATATGTGGGCCATAATTGGGCATTGTCTTTTCTGAAGTTTTTAAAAAAGTTTGTATGTGAGATGAAGTTCCAACTTTCAAGACCTAGGTCTCGAATTCGAAGCCAAGACACGGACCTCTGATTTTTCCGATTCATATACGTATTGTATAATTATCACTTGCTTCAGTGAAGGAAAACATGAGCATACCAAACCAGCAAGCCTGAGAGATATTCTCGACGGCATGTAAAGCCAAATCAGAGGCCCATGGGCGGCATAAAAACTCTGACACCAGGTTAGGCACTAACCACACGATAAAGAAAGAAGAACTTTCAGGCATATCTTAAGCATCCCGCATTGGGCCTGCACCACATAATTCATGATTCATGTGTTCCAGCAGTGGTAAAAATAAAGGTCGATCATGCTTATACCATAAGCTTAAAATAAGCTGCTCTTTGATTTTTTAGGAGAGCTTTTTCCAATACAATGTACAGTCACCACCACATCAAGTTACCACAAACTGTCAAATTTCTCCAAATGATTTTAAACCATAAAATGTTGATAGTTAAGTTCAAGATCGAATGAGGAAATTTGACAGTTCGTAGTAAATTGATGCGCCGGCGACTGTACATACTACACGCGGTAAGCTGATTCGATAAACATGTTTTCTAAGAATTCAACTTCCCAAAAACAATCATCAAATTGACAGATTGAATTAGTAATGTGACGTGGTATATATTAATGAGGCCTTTGCCCAGCAGTGGGACATTCAAGGCCAATGAAAAAAAAAAAGGAAAAAGATAACCTTTCAAAATTGCTTGTCCCCAATCTTAAAAGTTTAAACAGTGTAAGCAGAGCATTTGAATTTTCTCACTAGGTAAAACGGTCAAGTGCGAGTGTTGTATGCTAACAAATTTTGTAAACACTTATGCGTACTTGCATGTCTATGTGAAGATAAGTGTGAACCGTTAGTTACTTGAAGCTTTCGTTTTTTACACAGATTATCTTTTTTTTTACTTTGAAATGGTGACTGTTGATTGACAGATGAGGTGGCCAATGAATTTTTTTTTGCCTTTGAATTTATAAATTGTATTAACGATAAAGTTAAAAGTGTCAGAACTGGTAAAATGTAGTTGAATTTTAGGAAAACTTCTACCTAATTCTCCCAGAAAAAAAAGCGTAATGTTTTTTATGTTATGTTAAAAAGCAAAACACCAATGTATAAACAACAAAAAATACAAGGGAAGTAAACTATCCCCCAAATCACAGGGAAAAACCTGTCTGTGGGACATAATGTCAGTATGTTGTGCCTTAAGATGTTTGTAATAATGTTGTCACTGCATTGATATAAGGAGTTAATTTCTTAAAAAAAAACAAAAAACTTAAAAGCCACAATGATTGTTGATTCGGGAACCTGTATTTATTATTATTTTTAAAGTGCATTTTATTACGAAACCTTATTTATTGAATATAAAAAAGATAATAGATTTATAATTAAGGTTTCAAACGCACAAAAAATAATTCAAAAGGTACTCACCAAAATTCCAAAAAAATAAGGACGAATCATTTTTCCTGGTATAATATTATCGATAAATAAAACACGTTACTACCAAATAATAGTGTATCGGTATTTAAAATTTGAATATGGAACACGTGCGGTCACTCGCGCTGTCCACTGGCGAGTTCGAAGCTTGAACCGAGCCGCCAGCTTTTTGCTTCGCTTTGAAAATGATTTTACTACGAGTTTGGTTCTCGAATGTAAAAGTGTTTGTGTAAATGTGGGATTTGTCGTGTTATACTTATAATATTTATCTTTACATGAAATTAGTTTTTTTTTTTTGCAGTTTCGTGCGATGCAGTGGATACTTTTTGGCTGTAATGATGATGAGATGATGATGACGACAATAAAGTACTTTGTTAAGTCTATTCTTGTAAATATAAAATAACAATTAAAAGTAATAAAGCACTCTTTTTATTTTAAAGATTTGCTGTGCCCGACAGGGTCTATAATTTTTTCAATTTTTTTTTTAATTTACCACCTTTATGTGTACAATGTGTACATTGTGAATATAGCAATAAACGATTTGAGATTTGAGTATTTTGTAGCGATTTCAGACCACTCTTTGGATCTAGACATTTATGTGAACTGAAAGAAAAAAATGTACCTACCTATATTTAATTTTGTGCAATGGTACGAACAACAAGGTAAGACAATGTTCGAAATAGTAAATTGTAATAATAATAAAACCAGCCTATTACTATCCCACTGCTGGGCAAAGGCCTCTTCTCGTACAGAGAAGGCACGAGCATTGATCACCACACTTTTTATATGATATTATATTTATCATATTTACTTCAATTAGACAGAACGCTATTTGCATATAATCAACATGTCGTTTCAGCGTTCATTAAAACTTTTCATTCCATTCATAGATGACCTTTACGTAGCACACAACTTACCCTGAAGTCACATAAAACAAAAGAGCCTACCCTACAAGCTAAAAACAAAAGATAGTGTCAGTCTCACATACGAGAACAACTAAGATGTTATCGATACTCGTAAGTTTCGAGTTTCATTAGTACTGCGACACAGGGATGCGAATTGTGAAAGTGGACGTACCTCTTAAATTGATTCTTTAGACTACAAATTAGTCGATGTTTTACTAAAAATATCAGCGGAATCGAGTGATTCTCATTTGAGAATTTTGCTCTAATTAAAAAACATGTTATGATTGTTTTTTTCTTTATTCTTATTCGTCAACATGTTGAAATCGATGTGTTGTCTTTTAATGTGGGAAATGTAGGCTTAATTATAATTTATATTGATGTATGCCAATTAAGAAAGATCGAACCTTTTTTAATTGTGATGACTTGTCGTTAATATAATATAAACAATTCGTTTTTTGTTGAATTGACAGGGGTTATATTAATCATGTTTGGTAAAAACTAATCAGATTGATTTCGTGAGTGTTTTATTTTTACGATGTCTAGCTATTTTATTGTATGAAGTTTTTGGCAATTAAATTTTATTACGTACTTCATTATACATACACGTGTTACATTTATAGCAACGACCATATAATACAACTGGATTTTTTTTGTAGTAATAGTAAAATCGATTAATTTAGAATCCGTTTCCTAAATTACGCCATTTTGGATTGCAGAAGACATTACACACCAGCCACAGTAGCAGCAGTAAAGAATGAGATGAGGCAGTTATTTCGGATTCCAAAAGAGTTTAAATTCACTATGTTCGTGATGGGGTATGATACATCACTATTGGATTCTTTCAAAACTTGGAAAAGGTATGGAAACTTGATCCAGCCTAATCACGCACTAAAACATCAGAAAAGTATCACACTGGTTCTTTGATTAAACCCCGCTAGTTAAGGAAATGGTGCTACAAAAAATGCAGCAGAAACAGCATGCAGAAAAGTGCAACACAAATCACAACTTCCCTTCAAAAAGTATCGATATTTCGGTACCGCCCATCACTATGATACCATCGAATACCGTATTACAATCACTTTTAAATTAACTATACTTGAACTTGACCTTGCACTTTAAAGACTGCTGACCCAAATATCAACGTCGAGTTTTTGTTTATATAGTAATTATTATAAATTATTATTGATAACTGTATGATCTATCAAAATGTAGCTATTTCTTTAGGTAAAGCTAATTAGAATTCATATATCGGTTTTTAAGAAGATTTTTTTAACTACGACCAATTTATTGTGAGATTCGGTGAACCAGGGAACTAACGTATCGAGTATGACATTAGACACATATTTGGGTGGCGTTTGCAAACAGCGTTAAGCTGAAGTATCAAGAAATACTGGCTAACTTGTGATTGTGTTTTGACGTTTGAATGGTACAAGACATTAATCTCAGGTGTAAAATTCTATTTAACAGAAGAAAGTAAGGTTTTTGAGGACGGAAACATTAAAGCAACGGACTCTGTACGAAATTCTAGTTAACTTGGGTTGCATAAAAGTGAAAATTGATCATAAAACAACCCGTGGTGTGCAAAAATGAAGAAGTTTCCATACAAACTTTCAATCCCTATGCTACCCCTGTTGCTGAGGGATGAATTTTCAACAATCCTTCAATTTATCTTTGTTAATTCTTATAATATAAACGTGTGTTAGCTGTAGATTGACCATTAAGATTGGTATCTTTCCACTAGCTACTGAATAAGCAACTTTCTTAATATTCACGATCTGCCCGTCTCAGATAATCTACCTAATTTGTCACGTGACCTTTAATAGTTCATTTACATGTGGTGAAAACAAAGCTACTAGCTCTTTTACGTAAATAAGATCAAAGGCATGGAAAACTCCTAGCTCGCCGTCTGTCCGTCTTATGACGACAAGCTGTGTCGACGGCGCGTTCGTGTTCCAAGAGCGCCTCAAAGAGATGTCAGCAACCAGGAAGGGGTCCGCAAGGATGCATGCAGAAATACTGCGGCCCTGGAACACAAAGGGCACAGAAGGAACATGGATGAGTTTGTCAGTAAAAGTCTGACACTCCTTTCCACTCCGCCCAGAGCGGGAGGGGTCATTTGATGATTATCCATCCGAAAAAAAAGGCAAGGAAAACTGAAACATTTATCGGATTGAGCTACAGAAAAGTCCATGTCGCTTAACATGCACAATGGTCCACTTTAAGGACTATAAGTGCGGAAACCAAAACCCTTAACGTAGAACATAGTCCATTTCGCTCATAATTCGTCTCATATTTCTTGATCCTCAAAAACAACTGTTTCAAAGCTTTTGGCCAGAACTCCTCCATTTCATATCTTAGATGTTATGATGTAAACAAACTAGTTTTTGCTCGCGGCTTCGCTCGCGTTAATTTAGAATTTGATAACCAATTCGGGTTGTACTCTATTTGTAATAATATAATTCAATCATGATTCGAAAGGCACGGATTGCCGGATTTGCGGATTGGATTTGTTTCGGGAGGTTCCTGCACCTAATCGGGTGGGAGGAAACGCCCGGGTGCTATCATTGCGAGGATCGTCCGGAGGACACGGTGGCGCACACCGTGGAGGTCTGCCCCGCTTGGGCGGAGCTCCGCCGTGTCCTCGTAACGGCGATAGGCGGCGGTGACCTCTCGCGCCCGGCCCTGGTTCAGGCCATGGTCCGGAGCGAGAGGGAATGGGAAGCCGTCACCTCCTTCTGCGAAGCAGTCATGCTAGCGAAGGAGGTGGCGGGACGTGAGAGGGAGAGAATCTCTCGTCCCAGCCGCCGCGGGCGACGCACCGGGCGTCGGGGGCCACGTGGTGGCTCCCGGCCACCGTAGGCGCGGGCCTGTGGACGGTGAGTAATGGGTTAGCTCACCGTCCGTCCGTCTTATGACGACAGGCCAAGTCGACGGCACGTTCGTGTTCCACGCGCGCCTCAAAGAGATGTCAGCAACCAGGAAGGGGCCCGCAAGGGCCGATGCCTGCCGGGGCTGCGGGACTGTTCGAAAGAGATACCGTGGCCCTGGAACACAAAGGGCAATGAAGGAACATGGATGGGTTTTAGTCAGTAAGAGTCTGACACTCCCTCCCACTCCACCCAGAGCGGGAGAAGTCATTTGATGATTTCCCATCGGTAAAAAATAAAGACGTTATTGTTATTTTCCTCGGGAAAAGTTCTCTTTTTCGGGAGGAAAGGTACCCTATGTCCGTTTCTGTACACCTGACAACGTGTATGCAAAATTTCAGGATGATCGGTTCAGTGGTTTAGGTGTGAAAGGGTAACAAACAAACAAACCTACTTTCGCATTTATAATATTAGTTAGGAAGTTAGGATACATGTGCTTCTGTTGATATAACTCTACAACTACTCATGAAAGGTTATTTGCTACCGAGGAAAATTGCTGACAATCACAAATACCGGAGCAAGCATCCCGGATCGTCCTTTATTTCTTCAAGTCCTATATTGGGCATTGCCAAAATTGATTGCTATTCCATTTAAGTATAATATCCATCAAATGGCTCTTAAGATAATTTATTATCTTTGATGATCCTGTCCATCAAGATTTCGTTACGTCTACGGTATAAACTTGATTAATTTAATCATTTCAATTAAGTGCTTTGCTCTTCCAAAACAGGAAATTAGATCATTTTAACAGGACATTGTAATTGAATCACGGATCGCAAAGGATTTTTTTTAAAGTCTTCATACATATTCATCACCCTTGGTGATTAAATCAAATGTTTAGAGAAGAGTGATGATTTTTATGATACCTAACCTATTTTACGAGTTTTCGTTTCCGTAACTCGTAATTTTATTAGGTTAATGATCTTAATTTATCTTAGTTATAAATAGAACGCGTACTAAAAATCTTTTATGGATTATATATCTACAATTAATCTTTTAATTGGAAGACTTTCCAATAGATGAAGGCCTAATTTGCGTAGATAGGTACCTACTGTACGATGTAACCATCTTCTCGTACCAGGACACATGGGAGCAACTGCCAACTAAAAGGCTCTGCTGAATTCTGCCAGCCTTCAGGATGGTAGGCTACCTGAGGCAGACAACCATTGCAGTGCCTCTTTAGTATTCTTTCTTATTCTTACTGTAGTACATCGATAATGTCATGCAAGGTGACACACAATTAGTGACTTTTCTATTTATGTTTTTATTGAGTGACATATATTACGTGTGCGTGTATGGCCAAATATATAAACTTGGATGAAGCAAAATGATCATATAATGATAGTAGCAGGTTCTGTAGTTTCTACCCCCCCCCCTTTGAAATTGGCGTGAGTTTACGTATGTATGATACCTTCTCAAGTATTTTTTTTTCCGTCTTTGTTTCTTTAATCCAAAAGCTCTTGAGTACTGGTATTGTTCACCGAAACCGATTTATCAAAATAAGAATATGAATAGGGGAATCCCATTTCGGTAAAATCATTACCCTCTTTTAATTTGAGAGGTTCCTTCTGTCCTAATTGACAGGTATATAATGCATTATCTTTAAAGGTAAGGTTAAGCTTGGCAAAAATAAAGTATTAAGTCGATAATCTACTTTTCAGACAAATGCCTAATAACCATTGACATTTTTATGTCCTACCAATAAGGGGTGAAGTATGTAAAGATTTTTCTTAGAATCTCTTAGTTTTGTCCATGAGATACCTATTAGGGCTTGGTTTTACCTCTTGCGTAGTCTGCACACAATCTGAATCTAACCACATGACAAAAGTGCAAATCGATACCTTTAGGCTCAAAGGGCTTATCCACCAAAATACTATTTGTCAAGAGAGCCAAAAAACAAAAAAACAACACAGTTTTCCGACATAACTTTTTTTTGAACATCGAAGAAAAATATATAAAGTAAATCTAACAATTAACAAAATAGACTTCGTATACACCCTAAAATTTAAAGAAAACCAATGTTAAGCCAAACAACATTTTTGTTGGATCCAAAAATGATGGCTGTATCCACCTTTTTTTTGCGAATATCGAAATTTTAAATATACCAATCGAAAGAAGGCGAAAAACTAAGTATGACTGCATAAAAATCTCATCTTGGCCAAAATGGCGGTTACGCCGTTTGAGCCTAAAGGTATCGAAGTACAAAGTCTCATAGTTCTTAACCCTTCGGTGTCCAAGATCAAAATTTAAGACTTTTTAATACATTTTCTACTCTACTTTCATCTTATATATTAGCGACTAAATAACGGACACCATATTAAATTTAATTATTACAGATACCGTTTCGTTTAGTATCGAATCAGAATTACAATTTAAGTTGAAATAACTTGGCAATAATTTATCACAAATTAAACAATAAAATAGATTTGTTACTTGTTTAATTAAGAAAATATCTGTCTTTACTTACTTTCCTGAAGATTCTAGAGAACACAATACTAGTAAAAGCTTGGGATAGTGCAGAGAGTTGGAAATAAACAGCGCGCATTAATTAAGTCATATTAAATTTTTTATCAGTGAAGAAGGGAATCATTTTTCAAAAGTTTTGGTTATCAAACAGCCTCAGCATCAGCCTCAGCATCCGTCAGGGTGCCCGCTGTTTTTTTAGACAAAATAACCCATTAAAGAATTTATTAGGGAACATCGATCGAGACGGTGCCCAAATAACATTACCCTACTCAACCCTCCTCGTTCAGCCTGCTGAAAATCTTCGACCTGGACATGAGTTGCCGTGGCTGACCTGGCAGTCTTTAAAGAAACTCCAGACCCAAATTGGCCGTAACATCAAAAACCTATTCAGGAGATTCGTAGATGACTCAGATTTTTTTAAATTTATTTTTTTGGATGGGAAGTCATCAAACTATCACCCCTCCCGCTCTGGACGGAGTGGAAGTGTCCATGTTCCTTCTTTGCCCTTTGTGTTCCAGGGCCGCGTTATCTATTTTGAACAGTTCCGCAGCCCCGGCCGCCTTGGAGTGTAAAGGTAGTGCTGTTCCACAAAAGATGAGACTAGAGAGCTATTGAAGGCACCAATCTCATCGCTGTATTTAGGCCGATTCTAATACATTGCCATCGATACTCTAAGAAGAATGCATACCGGAACGTGAGACGTAGACAATCTCACGTCCCAGCTACCGCGGGAGACGCACCGGGCGTCGGGGGCCACGTGGTGGCTCCCGGCCACCGTAGGCGCGGGCCTGTGGACGGTGAGTAATGGGTTAGCTCACCGTCCGTCCGTTTTATGACGACAGGCCGTGTCGACGGCGCGTTCGTGTTCCACGCGCGCCTGAAAGAGATGTCAGCAACCAGGAAGGGGCCCGCAAGGGCCGATGCCTGCCGGGGCTGCGGGACTGTTCGAAAGAGATACCGTGGCCCTGGAACACAAAGGGCAATGAAGGAACATGGATGGGTTTTAGTCAGTAAGAGTCTGACACTCCCTCCCACTCCACCCAGAGCGGGAGAAGTCATTTGATGATTTCCTATCCGTAAAAAAAAATAAAAAAAATACCGGAACGAAGCTATACGTTTGAATACCTTGACATTTACCTTCTTTCTTCACAATACCTCTGATTCAGAGTCTGCTCTATATTTTAATGACATACAAGGAATTAGATCGGTATTTGACGTAACCGGCCTTGCAAAGAGACTGGTATACTACTTCAGGAAGATATTTTTAATGGTCGCTGACATTTTGACGTCCGGAATAACAGCGTGATTTTTGAATGAAGGATTGGAAAAATCGTTATGGGCAAATTGCGGACATGGCTCCGGACACGCACAGGCAAAAGTTCGGTTATACGGTTCGGACATTTTAACATTAGCATGGAGGGACCATTTTTCTAGAGCCACTTCCACAATATGTGCGTGCGTACCGATCTTGATCTTTTAGTCAAAGAGGACCATGATGACAAAGGATTTAATACTTTTTTGTTGCACTGGATTAACATATTGCTATGTTAATGAAGGTCGTTTAGCTCTGTTTTAGTTTTTTCGATTGATTAAGTGCGCTTAAATGTATTTATTGACAGCGCTGGCTATATTCTGGACACTTCCTTGTAACATTTTCAAATCGTACACCGTGCTCTATTGACATTTGAAATCTTGTTCTGTCATTCTGGTGCTTTTATAATTATATCTATTAATCAAGTCGGTCCATGGCAGTCCAGTGCTGGATAAAGGCTTCTTCCAAGCATCGCCAAAATACTTATTTATTTTATTTATTTAACAATTTATGTACACACTAAATACAGAAAAGAAGAAAGGAACAGAAAATAGTACAAAGGTGATGCTTATTTCTAAAGAAATCACTTCTGTCCTCATGGACAGACTTGTCCCAACCAATTTTTAAAGGTTGTCGGTCAACCAAGCTGTGGGGCCGTTCTGCACTATACCTGCCGATATATACGGTCTCCACACGTCGACTCGTTTGCTCCACCGGCCATCTGTCCTTTGACAAACATGGCCGGTCTACTGCTACTGTAGCTTGCCTGGAAGCTATATCGGTAACTTACAAAGACAAGTTTCAAATACGATCCACCATCATCATCATTATGTACGAAAATTAAGGCTAAAACAATTTAATAGAAGATTATAATTAACGATATCCCTTATTGATGCCTGAGCCTAACAAATACGAAACTTAAATCTTGTTACGTTATTTAAAAGGTAAAACGACATTCAAGTCGGATTGTTGTCTAAATACGGCTAATAATATTATCTTAGTTTGTGACAGTTTTGGTCAAGCGTAGGTTGATAACGGTGCATTGTACTAAATTCAGACGAATAAACTTGGATTATGGGCCAGAAATGGCACTTGAATAGATTCTGCTAAATACATTTTTTATTATTTTTGTGATAGGAATGTTTCGTTTCCAGTTCCAAACTACTTGACTTTAAAAATAATAAGTGTCGAAATTATCGGCAATTAGTCAATCAGACTGGATTTCATTTAAGTCTGAATTTGATATCTAACTGTTGGCCACTGAAGTATACTAATTTTGAGTCGATTAATTAATCTTCTCTGGGCGGGCCTATGTTTTGACCAAAAAATCAGCATTGCCATCCAACGTGGCAATGCTGTCAGCCTTCTGGGCACTTTTCCTGTTGACAGCGATGTGGACGAATTTTTTGACGCCCTATAACCGTTTTGATACTTGTACATTTTTTTTTTCTTACTATTATAGAGTAGTTTGTATAATGTAAATATTACCCAAATTAAAACTTAGTTTATAAATCTTCTCATGCTAGCCTACTATTCCAACTTTGTTTATTAATACAACTTTCATACAAAAATAAAATGACTGGTTATTAAGGTCGATCTAAAGTTTTCTCTAGAAAAAACCAAATGGTCTCCAGCCCAACACCCCAAAATATTTCAGTAATAATTGGCTCCAAAAATGTGATACGCATAAATTATGGTAAGCACATTGAACGCCTATACAAGTTCAAAGTTGTGACTACGTCATAATCGCAAAAGTAAGTCATAAGGCGCCCACTGACGACAAACCGATGAAGTTGATGAGAAATTGCCTTATGAGCTGGCTGAGTAACAAACTAACAATGTTGTTATATTATATAAGGCTATGTGGGTCGACGACCTTACAAAACCAGTGAATAAAGAAGGTGGCAGTCGTTTAATGGCATTATAATTAATAAATCCAGCACATTATTGTCCCACCAAAAGGGCAAAAGCCTAGAGAGACAGATAGAAATCAGGCACCAGAATTGATCACCACATTTACTAAAGGCGAATTGACGATTTCAGGTGTAAATACATTTTTGGTCCAGGTTTCCTCACGATGTTTTCCTTCACCGATGTCAGTGGATTCCAATATAAACTTAGAATATTGTTCAAATTTTGAATTTGAATCCACATCATGAGACCTCACGAGTGGCAAGGCCAACCAATGGGTTATCACGATTATTAAAATTCTTTAATTATAGTGATGTATTTTATTGTATTGTACAACAGGCTGGTGTCCGCAACTCCACGTCAAAGCGCGTATTTTGCGTGTGGGACAGTGATGTCATAGTATAGAATTCGAAGGAAAAACAATTTGAAGGTATATTTAATAGCATAGATCTAAATATAAAAATAGCTATTAAATGTATCTTCATATTGTATATTCAGAAAGCTTCTTTCAAATTGGCAAAATATCATATTACTGTAGAAATGGAAGAATTAAGTTTTTTTAATACGGACAAGGTTGAAAAGGTATGATAATAAAAGGATAGGAGAAATTATTTTATTCATAGTTTTGTCTAACACATTAGTACCTACACTTTCTCGGAAACTTCTGTACGTTTCATCAACAGTAAACTTCTGAAACGGATATAAATACCGGTTTAGGCTCATGTTTAGCCAAAACAGACTTATCAATAAATCTTGAAAACCATAAAAGCCGTACTTTATGGTTTTCAAATTAACTTATTTACTTTATAGGAGTGAAACGCACGATGAAATGTTAACTGTAATTAATTATAATGTTAAAAGCTTCAACCTATAATGAACACAACTTAATCAATATAAAGAATCATTAATCAGATGAATAATGGATTTCAATGATACACACCTACTTTCAGATACAATAATTATAATCATTAAACACATGAATTAAGATTTAACTAAATTGATTCTTATCTTAATCGAATGTTAAAAGATTTAAGACAAATCGTTATTGAGCATTATATCACTAGTGTTCAGTTTATCACAATTAATACTCAATTTTATAACTTTAATACGTTTTGCTTTGCCATAAACGAACATTAAAATGAGCACGTTTTCAAAAATTTTATCTTAAATGGAAAACAAAATTTGCAAAACACTGTCAAGTTTCCTAGTCTCCTGGCCTTTGTCTGGTTTCCATGTAGCTGTCTCACACATCATCATGTCTTCTTCAACTTTAGCATTTTCATCTGGAGCTACCATTTTGATTTCTTGTTTCACAGTTGTAGGTTTTTTCTTGTTTCCTTCTCTTTCTATCTTGATTGCTTGGTTTATGTTGAAAATGTTCTGTACTGGTTCAGTTCTGTTACTGGTTGGTTCGTCTCTGCTCTCGACTCTGATATCGCTATCTCTGTGTGTGACTGTACCTCGAATATTGACTATGACTGTTGGTTTCAGTACTGTTTGCTGTTCCCTGTTCCCAATCTGGCTTTGTCCAGCCATTGTGTTAGTAAGCGGTGTAAAATCTTCAGGTTCGTTATCAGCATTATCTGTATTAACGTCATCTTCGTTTTCTTTATTCTTGTTCGGGTTTTTATTTCTATTATAAGTTGGCCGCGGCGGACGTTTGTCTTTTTTAGGTTTTGAGGTGGTCGTTTTATGCCTATTAGTATCTATAAACACCACTACTTCCTCTCTAGACTTGATTACATCACTTGTATTGGTGTTGATACTTTTAGGAAAACGATACTTCATTGAAGGCATTTCAATTCTATCGTTTCTTCTTGGGATATAATCAGCATCACTGGGTAAAGAAGGTTCGTTCTCATATCCATATCTGACATAATTTGCAGACAAATTGTTTTCATCATTTTGATTGATATCCTCAGGTAACTGAGAGTGGATTCTCAGAGACTCTATGACATCGCGGAATAAAGAACGTTTCTCGTGGGTCGTGGCGATTTCTCTATTTATTGTTGGACTTGAACCGCATAAAATGATCATGTACGTGACACAGATGAAACACTGCATCTGTAAAAAGAAAATTGACTTTATTAACTTCAACATTCAATGGTAAATTAAAGCTTTTTTACCATTATTTTATTCTACTGTAGTTCTTTAATAGATTTACTTGTAATATTCTTTATTGCAGCGACAATGCAGTTACGCATAAAAGTAATTTGGCCTACTGGCCTACAAGCCGGTTTGTGGTCGGCAGAAGTGTTGGATTGGAGAATGAGTACATTTAATTGAACAAAATGTTTTATGCCAAGCGACGATGGTATCCCGCAGCCTTAGAAATCTAACTTTCTTGGGATGTCTTGTCTACTTTCTTTGTCTTGCTACAATACGAGAATGAAAGACAAAAAGTTATAGGTAGGCACTGATCCCATGTTACATGGCCCAGGGCAGGAAGATGATAGTGATTTTGATTTTGTAGCTCAAAAGTTTTTGCTAATTATTACATTGTCAAGTACGAAGCTTTTGGCTACTTTGTGATTTTGTATAAAGTGAGTCTTAATTGAGGTAGAATGTTCAATTTTCCATCTTTTTTCATTAGTATTGCATAGTTCCATTTTTAATACGGTTATTGTTTTAGATGGACAAAAAGCGTCATTATAGCTTTCGGTACACTGTGCAATAAAAACAAGTCATTCCTTAAATGTTTCCTAGTTCGAGAAATACCGACTCACAATATCACAAGTTAAACAGCTTTTGTAATATTCTACAAAATGAATTTCCTATAACTGGTACTGGTATGGTAAGCTAGTACGGTAATCTTAGATTAGGGGGCCAGGACACCGACGCACAAACGGTAACCACATATTCAGTACTTCATTCCGAAATCCACATAGCAATTTTTTATCGGTTATTTAAACAAAATCGGCTGTTCCATTCATTTTGACCATGTGGTTCTATTTTTTTTAATTTGGTGGGATTCGAAATGATGAACTGAATACGTGGTAGTCGTTAGTGCGTCGATGTTCCTTCGACCCCGTTTATTACCTGGATCTTCACTCCCGAATTTGAAATACCAAAGACTCTGTTAACAAGACAATAAATTCTCTCCTATCGTCGTTTATCGCATCTAAGTGTTGACCGCTGCATAAAGTTATGTAATAATTCACACAGGGAACAATTACACGGACGGTTTGTTCTTCATCACGGAAGATATCCCGTAAGTGACAGTATAAGTTTAGTTGTAAACCGTGAAAGATTAAAACAGTGTTTATGTAATTATTAACCTCTGCTTAACCATACATTGTTTCACGGCTCTTAACCTTAAGCAGCGTCTTCTTCCCTTCAAGTTTAGAATTTGATGTTAAAACTCAGGAATAGACAAATAAAATGACTCACCTTGATAGTGTTCCGTGGATCGCGTTCACGGAGCGACTAGTTGCGCAGGAGTGGCGAGATGCGACCGGGAAGCGCGAGGCAGGTTGACTGAACTCGCCTGAACTGAGACAGGGGTGGCCACTAGCTTGATAGGGATACGTTTTCTATATTGATATTTTTTATTTTGAAAGGCATTTTCGGGATAATATGAAATGTATCAAAAGAAAGACAGCAACTAGAGTTTGAAATAAAACGATTTACAACATTACACTGTACTTTGTGGTGAAAGTTTTTTTAAATTTATTAATTTTAAGAAAACTTAAAGCTAATACATTCGAGTAATCAGAAGTAGAATCTAGAAGAAGGCCAATTACAATTTTCCACTTATACAATGTTATGTATGTTTGGCATAACTTTTTGGCACTTATGTATATTTGGCATACCTTTTCGGCGTTTGTTATCAACCCCTTCATAATTAACTTATTTTTCAGTTTTGTGACAAACTCCCTTTTTCTGCCAACTGTAAAAGCTTGTAAAAATTCAAGTAGGTACTATTTTTAAAGTCAGCGAGGTGGTGGCGGGGCCGATTTTCTAGGGTGCATCAGGGTATCGCTTCTCGTGGAAGTTACTTTAATGATTCTCTAACTTAACAGAGAGATGTGTTGCTGATTTGCTTTTTGGGCTAGTTCTTCTCGACAAGGAATTGTAATTTATGCAATTTTGACGTTCATAATGAGCTAATTCTTTGCCAAACTTGAGAAAATGGCTTTGAACTCATCTCACACCAGTGGCGAAGGGTCCATACGACTCGATTCCTACCGGCTTCCCTTTGAAAACGAGCACAATCAGTATTCCATAGACAAATTATAAAATTAAATTAAAGATATGTACTCCGGCTTACCTCTTAAAAAAATTAACCCTTCGCTACTGTCTCACACTGTTCAGGTTTGTCTTCATTTATAAACTCATCTAACAAACTTATACGTTACCAAGGTTGCAGCAACCCTGTCCAGAATAAAATAGCAACTTGTCTTGTCGGGAACTACTAGACTTCTGATGTCCGGAACTGTGGTCACTGTGCCATTATACCATTGCACTTATGTGAGCTGATTACCAACCTTATTGACATAGGAAAGAAGGGAGAGTTGGGATGACAGTGTAAGGTGGTAATTTTTTTGCTTGCAGTTTACGTTTGTGTTGTGGGGTTCAAGAACAGATTATGGGATAGTAATGTATTTGGTTTTAGTTCGAAGCATTTTTATTTTTGTTGAGGTACAAAAGCAGTTTAATTTTTTGAATAAATCACGATCGTTTTAGTTGTCCTTCTTAATTACCAGTCTATACTGTTTCACTGCAGGGCAAAGCCCTTTCTCATGCAGGGTCGTAGCCCTAGAGATTTTTGCCTTAGAGGCAATTTTAAGGTTCCAAACAAAAGAAAATCAGAACTCACTTTCTGGCTTCTTGTATGAGCATATCATCAATTCTTTCTTAAAGCAGTACGAACAAATCGTGCTCAAGTTAGAATCGATTACTTAACAAACCTGATTTCCAGGATACTAATAGCTTCCTATCCGATCGATGTGTCATCGAACTAAATGAGCCTATGTAGGTACGATTGTACAGACTACCGATGAACAAAACAAAAACTGGATCCTCTGCCTACTGGGCCGTGCAACTTGTAATGAATTTGCTATTCTGTGGTCTAAGGCGGTTTTCCAATAAGTAAAATGGGGTTACTGACTCTTCGATGAAAAATAAAATTGTTTTCGAAGTATATTTATTGTTAACGTTAACTCTGATACATAATAACATATTTAACGAATCAATAACAAATATATAGGAACTTAATAAATACTATTTAAAACAATATAACAAAATCTGTAATCATAAGTAGTGTAATCGGGTACTAGACTAGACACATATTTGGCTCGGTAAGATTGGGAAGCATCCAATAAGTACCTCTGTAGAAGCTATTTTGTTATTACTTAGCGGATTGTTATACAAAAAGTCTGACAACCAGTCTTACCAAGGGGTATCGAGATAGGCAGAATACTGGTATTCAGCTGCATCCGGTAAGACTGGAAGCCGAACCCAACATTGGGAAAAGGCTAGGCAGATGATGATGTTTAGCTGATTGTTGATGCTGATAAATGAAATGGTTACATAATAATTGGTTCGGGTTGCCTTGGTTATTCAACGAATACTGTTTGTTCGAAGGTGCTGACCGGAACTTTATGTGTAGCACCACTAAATCACATTATAAAGATGTACATTTTCAAACCCTAGGTTCTAATATGACCTGGAAGTCGTCTGCAGCCCTCAACATGATATCAAACTTGCATTCTATTGGCTTTCCTAAGTCCTTTTCAGAGATGGGTAACACTTTGAATCGCCGAAGAATTGTTGCTAGTACTGACTTCATTGACAACATTGCGTAGCGATAGCCTGGAAAAAAAATGTTGAATAGATACATTTTCTAGTATATTTTCAACTCAAGAACGAATATTTCATACCACGAATAGGCTATTTGACAACATCGAAAAACAAAAATTAAGATTTAGTCCGTCAGTTAGATCACCAAAAATGTTGGACACGTATTTTTTTCTTTTGTCACAAAATCAAAAAATGACGATACAGCGCATCAAAAGTTCAAGAGAGATGGCTTGTGACGTCACTGGACAGTAAAAATAACAGAACGCGAGATTTCAACGCGCTGTATCGTGGCCATTCTTCGTTTACATGACAAAAGAAAAAAATACGTGTCCAATATTTTTTGATAATCTAACTGACGGACAAAATTGATTTATTCAGTCAAATACCCTATTGTAGTTTTTGGTGTAATTTCCGTCTAAGAATAAAAATGTCTTAAAAATTTGAATATTTAGCTCCACTCAACACTCAATCAAAGACACTAACTGTGATCCAATATTTCTAGTAAAGATAATAATCTCAACCAAAGGATTGATTATTTTAAAGCTTTGGCCATTAACATTTTCTTTCTTAGTAAGTACCAATACGAGATATAGGTCCCGTCACGTAAAAAGAACGCTGACCGCTCAAATAAACTTTCTCAATTTTTTTATTCCAGCTTTTTCCAAAGTACTAAGTAGCTATATAGAAAAGTACCTTACCTAATTCGATTCTACTATGAAACAATTATAGTACTAAGCTATTGTTTTATAATATAAGTCTAGGACGCGACTGTTTAACGTGCGCAAACCTATACCCTCCACTGTCGCTCAGCGTTCTTTTTACGTGACGGGACTTATAGCACCTTTTTATTTAGCATCTTTGTCGTTCCTCAATACAACAATAAACTCACCAAGACAATTCCTAGGTCCATGGCTAAAAGTGAGGAAGGCCGCGGGGTGCGTGAGCTCCGTGTCGATGAACCGTTCAGGTCGGAACAGCTCCGCGTCGTCTCCCCAGTACTTGGGGTTGCGGTGGGCCGCGAACAGGCTGATCATTATGCCCGTGCCTTCGGGTAAGATATCGCCTGAGGCTGGAAAGTAGAATTTGTAAAAATACTTATAATTACACTGTTTTAAACTTTCAGTTCAAAAACAGTGTTTGAGGTAAAAGTTTCATAATTTGTATGTGGGGGGTAATCTCCGGAACTAATAATTCAATTCTAAAAATTCTTTCACAGGCAGTAAGCTACATTATTCGGGGGTAATAAATTATATTTATATCATACATATTAGCTGAGTTGTCACAATTTTTGCGGATGAAGTCGCGGGAGTGCTAGTTGCATATAGAGGGTGTAAAAAGACCCTTAACGGAGCCGAAAGGCACTTATTCTCCCCGTCATGGCGATCATTTTTTTGTTATAGACCATGCCGGGGAACCTTCTAGTTACGGAGAAATTGGGGGTGAAAGTTCCAAATTTTTTACAAGTTTTTTTTAAATACAAGGTTTAAATGTTGTTACTTTACTTTAAACACCTCCACGACTCCCGTAATATTCAATCCATCCATCAGCACAATGTTTTGAGTGCGTTACTTTGAGTTTTACCGTAAAACGTGATTTTTCACCCCAAAAAAAAATTTTTGCGTAAGGTTACTTAGTTTAATGTACAGAATGCTTGGTTGACGGCTTCATGAAGGGTCTGTTTACACCTTGTATTTTATGTCGGTGAAGTTGTGAGGACAGAATCTAGTTCGAGATTATGTTAAAACTTTTTATCGTATTATCTAGCCCTCATGGCTCTCTATTTCATCGTAAGAGCTTATCATACAACCAGATGACTTTGTTGTATAATACTTACGAAGTACAACATCCTTGTCAACTTTCCTCAATAGCGATGATGCTGGAGGGTACAGCCTCAGACTTTCCTTAACTACAGCATCCATATACTTGAGACGAGATAAATCATCAGCGGTGACGGGCCGCTGTGAGTCGCCGAAGACATCTCTTAGCCTGTTTATAAATAATTGTAGTTTGATTAGCCATTAGCACAACTAGCCTTTTTGACGTCCCCACTGCTGGGAAACAGGCCTCCTCTCTGAGGGAGGGAGTGGGCCATAATCCACCACACGGCCCAGGTGGTTCGATTTTTTTATCTAGGACTTACCGGTTTCTTGATCACGTTTCAGCGGTGGATGTAAAATGCTTGCCTAGGTTGGAACCCGCCACCTTCGGCAAGTAAGTCGGGGAGGTAATCACAGGGCCCTACATTGTTTCAGATAGCACTTTAAGCCGGTGGTCCTGGTGTTGTGGAGTCAGATGGGCAGTACAGCCTCGTAAAATACTTGTAATCAGCTGCACCCAGTTAGACTGGAAACTGATCCTTACATATCTATATGATTTCAATTGCAACTGCTAAAAATGAGGTCTTGGGTTCGATTCCCAAGTCGGGCAGTGTTATTGGGTTTTTCCATCAGAAATTTCGCAGTAGCTGCCGTGAAGTCTAGATATGTGCCCGGTTGATGGTAATAGGCTCGCCCTCTATTAAATAGGACTTAAACATAACTGGCGAAATGTGGGTGTACTCTTAGGTATGTATACTTCTGCCTAACTTTTTGGTGATTGCAGGCGTGATGTCATGTCATGTTATGCTGGGCTGTTATTATGGTGTAGTTTAGTAGAGACTTTTAAACTTCAAACGAATGATTAGAAAGGTACTTACTCCTGATAAACTTTCTCCTGTATTTCAGGATGTCTAGCTAAGAGCACGCTGGTGAATGACGATGCTAGTGTCGACGTGTCAGTGCCAGCGGTAAAGATGACCACTGTTTCTTCGAGGAGTTCTGTGTCGTTGTACCCCGTGTCTCCTCCTGATCCTGAGGACTCGATCATGAGTTCTAGGAAGGTTTTGAAGCGGTCTTCATCTGAAGGAGATACAAGCGTATTTGAATGGTATGTTGAATTAACGTTTTGGAAACACTCAACAGTTTATGAGCAATTTTAATATTAAAGTTCAGCAATATTAGAGGGAGGCTCGTGGCTGAATAATAACAGGTGCTCGGATCGATCTTTAGGTTAAGCCGTGCTTGCCTAGGTTGGTCTGTGGATGGGTGACCACCCATTACAAACCGAGTTTCCTCCGTGTCTCGGAAAGAACGTTAAGCCGTTGGTCCCGGCTGTCATTTATAGATCTTTGACAGTCGTTACAGGTAGTCAGTGGCCCAAAAAGTCTGACAACCAGTCTTACTAAGGGACACCGTATTACCTAGTACTAACTGGGTTGTGGAGGTCAGATAGGCAGTCACTCCATGTAAAATACCGGTATTCAGCTGCATTCGGTTAGACTGAAAGCCGACCCTAACATAGTTGGGAAAAGGCTATCCAGATGATGATGTTCAGCAATATTAGGGGGTCCGAAGAAGAACTTGGGACTGTCAAAATGGTTCTTCTCTTACCTTCTTCATTGTCTTTTTTCTTAGAACTGTTTCGTTCAGCAATTTCTTTCCGCTTATTTTTAATACACTGTGAACACAAGAATAAAGAAAGTTACGTTAAACATAAATAGTCTTTTCTACCTTGTGTGATTTGCCGTAAAAATAGTTGTAGGCGCTAAAATCAGATTTATAAAAATTTAATATTAATTTGTGATGGCCCAGAGGTTAAGGCCTCGCCTCTCATGCATGAGGTTGTGGGTTCAAATCCGGGCAAGTACCAATGTGACTTTTTCAATTCATATGTACTTTCTAAGTTTATCTTGGACATCACAGACATCGGTGAAGGAAAACATCGCGAGGAAACCTGGACTTATAATTAATATAAGTCTGAAATCGCCAACCCGTCTTGAGCAAGCGTGGTGATCAATGCTCGTGCCTTCTCTGTATGAGAAGAGGCCTTTGCCCAGCAGTGGGACAGTAACAGGCTGGTATTATTATATTATTATAATATTAATTTGATCCGTCTCGTAAAAATGTTGCCTGATTAGCTAAATATTTTTGTAGTAACTGTTTTCCTCTGAAAAATAAGGTAGTCGTATAATTTTGTTGGCAGACGACTTGTTCCGATGTGACTCTATGAAATTGCCTTCCATGATCGGGACGTAGCCGCCTGTTGGTGTTTTCATAGTAACATACAAACCAATCATGTCATTGCGATTTTGCGGCTTGCAGTTGCCGTTACCTTCAAGAGGGGCTCGTGACTAAATAATGTATTTAAATAAATAAATTCATTTATTTCAGGTAAATAACACCCTTTTCCACACATAAATTGATATAAATCCCAAGACATAATCAATAAGATCGGATACAATTAAATAGAATCAAAGTAAAATCAAATAAAACCAAATAAAAAAATCAAAAAGAAAAGAAAATGAAAAAAAAAAGAAAATATAAACATTCAGCTTAATCCGGTTAGATTGAAAGCCGACGACAACATAGTTGAGAAAAGGTTAGGCAGATGATGACTTGCCGTCGTCTTCGGAATTGCACATTAAGCTCTCTTGTCATCAAGAGTGTAAGTTTTCAGTCAAAACCATTGTTACCTAATTATTATTGTACATAGTTTAGTTTGAATGTTTACCTTATCTATAAACGCTCGCTGTGACTATAAGTGTTACCTAATTATTATAGTACTATTTATCTTAAAATATTAATATATATATATATTTGAGATGCTCACAATGAGCCTTTTCATTTGATTTGTAACACGATATAGTTTGCACAACTTTTTTTTTTCATTTTCTTATTTGGGGTGTAAATTAGAAAAGTGGCACCCCTGTTAAAAATGCATTAATTTACGTTACATGTCCGCCTTTGGGTTACCGACTTACATAATGTGTACCAAATTTCAACACAATCGGTCCAGTTGTTTCGGAGTAAATTGGCTGTGACAGATGGACGGACACATAGACACGCTAGTGATCCTATAAGGGTTCCGTTTTTCTATAGATACGGAACTCTAAAAAGGCGTAAATGATACCGTGGCGTTTGAAAGGGGAGAATGGAAGAAAAAAACGTATTGCGCTGACCCCAAATAACATGGGACAGAGCACGAAGATGATATTTACCTTATCAATGAATCCGGAGATAACATCGTTGTACCCCATGAAGTTTTTGTAGTCTGGCGTCAGCTTGTACAACGGGTCTGAATGGAGCCAGGGCTTCAAGATGCGATCTGATATCAGTTTGCAAGCACCTGTGAATGCTCCCAGCACTTCCTGGTTGGGGTTCTTTTGGGAGTTCGGTGTGATACCAAGGGCTGTTTCTGGAAATGGAAGTATAGTTTGTCAGTGTAACACATTCTCTAAGCGAACACGTTCATGAGATATTTAAAAAGATATACAGTGATTCTGACTGACAGGCAGACGGCAGACGGTGTAGCTTAACGCTTCACGTACGAGCAATGCACCGGATCAGAACAGCCTAATCTCGAGCCGTTCATCTTTCTTTCTATGCTGCAGCACAAACTCAAAGTTTTGCGCATCATATTGACATCATGATCACCTAAAAGAATTAGGCGAGGCCCCTTTCGATCCGATGCAGTGTTTGTACGTATGCTATTAGCTTTAACAGGTCCCTGACGGCACCCAAAGGCTACGGAGCAAAAAAATGATGGCAAGTTACTTGTTTGGAATTGTTCTAATGGCCTTCTTCATTATCCAATTTTTTTCCCGAAGACTTGGAACGGACAGTAAAAGTACACTTACCACAAACAGAATCCATAGCATACGCCATAACATATTGAGACAAGGAGAGGCTTCCATTTCCCGCCACCTTTGCCAACTGTTCTCCCAAGATCATGCTTTGCTTTGAGAATATCTCCGAAAACTTGAGGAGGTTCTTTGGACTGAAGGTTGGCACCAGGATCTTGCGACGTGGACGCCAGATTGGTACTGTGGATGCATAGAAGAAAAGTAGGGCGGTTTCAGATTAGCGTATTTTTCTGCGCGTATAAGCTCGTATCAGTTTACGCGTGTACTCGCGCACATTGTTGCATGTTCCCGCGGGATGAATGGGCGCGCGGGGAAGCGGCTCTCGCGGCTCGTGCTTATACGCGCGTCAACACTCGTACTAGATGCGCTTGTGGCAAATATACGCCTGCAACCCGCTCATAAGGTACGATTCTGCAGGCGAAAGCACCGCAAACAGCAGCGGCATAGTCAATGCATCGCAATGACAGACTCTTATTTTTGGGACAAGCTCGATGCACTATTTTCAATCCACTGCAACTCCTGAATCCCTGAACTAACAGGTAGTAGCCACTACTAGATGATCACCAAGGCAATAAAATTTACGAAATCCAGCAGAAACAATTTAACAGAGACAGGACTGGTCTCTATGTAAGTCCAAAAGGACGACAGGTGGCAGCTCCGCTATCTACGTAACCATTCCCAAATGTACCCGAACCTCGGTACTCGTTCTTCAAGGATCGGAATACATTGACACCGACATGGACATTTTCGTCGATATTTAGTACGGATTTCAATACATAAAAAAGTTTCAAGGAAAGGTTATGTAATAGGATGTTAAAAAATTATTTTCTTACCTAATAAAAGGTGAAAGGGACATGGAATAATGGAAGATAGATGACTAAGTATAGGATTCACAGAATAAATTATAATAAATATCTTCATATGCGTGAAATATGGTCGTTTTACAGTAACGATATTTTATTCAAAGGACTTAAAAATAATGAGAAATATATTAATGAACCACATCAAAGGATGACCTTCTGATGAATAGATGACCTACCTACTGCGTAGAATGGCCTTCTAGTATGGGGACAACTACTTTATTATAATGATTCTGCAAATTATTTCTTGAGAATTTCATGAAAAGCTGCCTTTTAGTGTTCTCCAAAAATCAGTGTCACAAGCAGACTTCTTAACCACAGGCTTCATCGGAGTATTAGGGAAGAACTAAATCCTAGTGAAGGTTTCAAACAACAATCATGTCAGCCTTTCACAGTCTACTGCTGGACTTTATAGGACTTTCCCAAGCTGCGCCATAAAACCTTGTCCTCCGTCTTCTGCATCCAGGCATTCAGTCTTTGCCAACCACTCTTTTAAGGTGCATTTACCGGTCGGGGCATCGACCAGCGACCGGGAGCTTCTTGGAAGGTTACGGGAATATACACGGGGACTATTAAGATTTATTAAATAGTTTTCTTACCATCAGCAACTGCACTGCCGTTCCCGACGAGGGTCAGCGTCAGTTTCATCGCATCATCCTTTTCAAGGCAATGCTTCATTACAAATTCTGCTATCTCTGGATCTGCCACAACTGAAAAAGTAGATTTGGAGTTTACGAATTACTTTCATAGAAGCAAATTGTAGAGGTAACAGGGCCTACACAAGTGGCGATCTTATTCCAAGTGTTTTGCATGGGACATTATTTAGGGACTTTTAACGTTACCATAGTAGAAGATTACATATGTCAGTCCCATTCACCTTTGCGATTTATATCATCGCATATTTTATCATTTCTTCTTCTAACTTCGTCTGGGCCTTTTGATAAATTGGAAAACACATAGTTAATAATACAGCAGCATCAGCAGAACAACAACATTACAGCAGCATTTTCCAGAATTTGTTATTTGAAACGAAAGTTTTAAGTTTTACCGACTCATTGATTACTACCATTTTTGTGTTCATCTTAACGAATGATTATAATTCCTTTTCTTTGAGGTTTTTTCAGAAACATTATAGTTTCAATAGAGACTTCTTCCAGTACTGGCCCACTCCGTCTCACAGGGAGATGGCCTGGGTCCCAGCAGTGGGAATATTGCAGATATATTACACACACTATTTAGTAACAGTAGCAGTAGCTTTCTTGCCTCCTTTCTTATGATTAAGTTAAATAGATACTTACGACTATCGTAGAGCTAATCGTGGCTAAATAATAACAGCTGCTCGGGTCGATCTTCAGGTTAAGCTGCACTTGCCTAGGTTGGTCCGTGGATAGGTGACCACCGAGTTTCCTCCATGTCTCGGCAAGCACGTTAAGCCGTTAGTGCCGGTTGCCATTTGTAGATTTTTGACATTCGATATCGGTAGTAGTCCCAAAGTATGGCAACCAGTCTTACCAAGGGGTATCGCATTACCCAGTACTAGCTGGGCTGTGGAGGTCAGATAGGCAGTTGCTCCATTTAAACTTCTGGTATTCAGCTGCATCCGGTTAGACTGGAAGCCAACCCCAACAAAGTTGGTAAAAAGCTAGGCAGATGATTAGATACTTACGGAAATAAAGCCTGTGCAGGTTCCATGATGTTGTCACTCCACCTTGCTTCAGCGCCTCCCGACCAAACATCTCCAGTATTCTCCATCGATCTGGAAAAGCATTGACCTAGATTTTCACACCTCTCCACGACACATATAGTGGCACCGTTCAATTAATCGACTAGGGTTATCAAAATCTACAGTAATCACTTTTTATATTTTCTTTTCTTTTTATTTTGTTTTCAATTGCATACACTATACTTAATGTTAAGTGAAAGAGCGGAGTCACCTAACACAAGCATCTTCTTGCTTAAAAGGTGATCTCTAAATCATGTTTGATAAGCCTTATGAAATTGAAATAAACATTTTTTAAACATTTTTTTTTTACTTTGAGCAGTCATCGCTGTAAGTGTTTAGTAGGTACGCTATTAGTCAACAGAACTGACTGCTGCACATTAAGTCTTGGGTTCCATTCCCAGGTCGGGCAAAGTGTTTTTGGAGTTTCCATCAGGGGTTTCTCAGTAACAGCCACGGAGTCTAGATTTGTGCCCAGTTTATGGCAATAGGCTCGCTCTTATGTCATGGGACTTAAAACAACTGTCGAAATTTGGGTGTACTATTAGGTAGGTACACTTTTGCCTAACCCTTCGGGGATTACAGGTGTGATATTATGTATGTTATGTGATTTTTATATATTTTTTTTTACAAAATGGGCCTGCTCTTAACCTCGATCACGCCTGATGGAAAGCGGTAGAAGATAAGCTCTATGATGGAACGTGCGTGCCCAGAAGATGCCCGTTCACTCTTGCTTTGAAGGCAGACGAGTCAAGTGTCACAAGGAGGCTTTTCTGTAGGTTATGTGTTTTTTTCACTTTGCCTTCATTATTAGTGCTGGTAGAATGTCACTGTTGTTTAAGTTCTGAACATTTTTGAGCCTCGGCATTCGGTTCTGCGGTCTATGCAAACAGTCTGACCCAGCCATAGTTTCAAGTTCCTTATAGTCCATCTGATTTATACAAATGTATAAAATCTACAACATCATGATAACAAAGGTCACAAAGGATGCCATTTGCTTCCGTTTTTGCAAATCGCAAAAGTTGTATTTTAACCTTGACCTTTTTGTAGGTACCTATCTAACTACCAAATAGGTCGTTAAATAACTTAAAATGATACTATCTTTCTTCTAGGGTATTTTTGTAATTATAATTGTGTTCCCTTTTCTAAGCTTTACTTCATTATTCTTCTCCAAATTTCAATCTATACAAATAAATAAAAATGAAGTGTCTGTTTGCTATGTCTAAATAACAGCATTTTACTACTTAAAATAAAATAAAAAAACTTTTTTTAAAATTTTTGTCTGTCTGTGTTCCGGCTAATCTCCGAAACGGCTGGGCCTATTTTGACGGGACTTTTACTTGCAGACAGTTGATGTTGTAAGAAGTGACTTCTTTTGTACCTCGTCCTCGTTCCGTTAGGCTACTTTCATTTTAGAAAAAGAATTTCCGGTGGTTCCGTGCAAAAAAAAAAACAAAAATTGTTTATAAAATTCGATTCAAATAGGGAACATATAATTTCACGCGGATGAAAGTCGTGGGCAACAGCTAGTTATATCTAAAATCCGAATTTTTATTATTATGTACTTAGCCGGCATGGTTATGCCAACACCAATAAGTTTATTATACATTCAGACGATAAAAATCCCACTAAAATAGTCAAAAGTTACTTACCAGTATCGGTTTTACATTTTAAAAACCAATACGAATGTCCAAGTATCGGTAAGGACTTTACACTGTTTTTATATAATTTCGCGAACTTTATCCTATGTCTTGCTTTCCACCGTAACATTAAACCATAGATTATTATCACAGCCACAAATAACTGCCAAATCATTTTTATTAAATTAAATAATTTAAGTTCTAAATCAAAAGTTTTTAAATAAATAAAACACTGGCCAAACCACTACGTTAAATTAAAACTGAAGTCATAAACATAAACAATTTTTTTTAAATAAGATAAAAATCGAACGTGATGTGTTTCAGTTTAAAAACAAAATACTACTGACAATAATAAAGATACTAGTTACCCACAAACAATATGGCTAGGCAAGTATAAAAAATCCGGTTGCAAGATATAATATATGCGGAAATAAAATGTGACTATGTATTAAATTAATGTTCATAGTGAACTTGGGTTCCTCAATTTAGAATTCAATGCCAAATCATATGATATACAATGTTAGAAAAAAGTTTGCACTATAATTTCAACTAAGTCTTAATATATCAATCAATCAATCCAAAATGTTTTATTTCACATAGGCCCAGATGGGCACTTATAAAACGTCAACAAAAACGTCCACGGTTTGGGTTGGTCGTTTCCTATGGAGAAGAACCGGCAAGAAACTCCATGGTTACTCTTTTCAAATCATTTGGTGTTAAGATATTATCATGGTTACAGCATTTGTACTTAAGTATGGGGGGACAGCGTAGGCCCGACAATAAGTCGTTGTTTACTACAAAAGATGTAAAAAAAGATACAAAGTTAACAAGCAGCTGGAAATCTACAAAAACTACAGTGTTCTCACATTCACAAACAATCGGTAAAATGAAATCTATACAAAGGTAAGAAAATATTGTAAAATACTAAATTAAACTAAATTAAATATGCGTATGAATTGGTGTAGGTAATATTATAGGTATCTCTCGTTATACATAACTGAGTCGTAATGTCACAGGGTTATCAATATAGCATAAAAAAAACAATTGTGATCTATTTACCTACACAATGATAAATTACGCGTTCGCGGGATCATCACATCGATTTTTTTATTCATTAGAGTAATTTGTGACAATTCCAAATTGAACAGTTTCCATGCATGTTAGTTGACAGAAACGGCGCAAGCGCAATTTCACCCCAAATCCCGTGTGGGTTTCGCGTCAGTGAAGTCTTAAGTTTTTATAAGTACTTATTTTTTTAGCCTCTATCCCACTGCTGGGCAAAGGCCTCCCCTATAGCCGTCCACTCTTCTCTCCGTGCGCTTTTCTCTGGCCAATCTCTCATAAATGCCTCTAGGTCTTCACGCTAGCGTTTTCTAGACCTCCCTTAGCGAGGACGCCCGTCTTCCGGCGCCCACTGCGTGACGACTCTATCTCATCCTAATCTATACATATAAAATTCAAAGTCCTGACTGACTGACTGACTGACTGACTGACTGAGATATCAACGCACAGCCCAAACCGCTGGTCCTAGAGACATGAAATTTGGAGGGTGTATTCTTTGTGAAGGTTAGGTATCCACTAAGAAAGGGTTTTTCGAAATTCCACCCCTAAGAGGGTGAAATGGGGTGTTGAATTTTCTATGAAACTTTTTATTCTCGCAGTCGATTGACTTGAAAATTTGTGTACATACTATTCAGATAAAATTATGAGATACGTGTATCACAGTTTTTCCAAAATCATCCCCCAATTTAAAAATTCAATGTCGTGATTGGCTGACTGATATATCAACGCAAAGCCCAATCCGCTGGTTCTAGAGACATGGAATTTGGAGCGTGTATTCTTTGTAAAAAGTAAGTATTCACTAAGAAAGGGTTTTTCGAAATTCCACCCCTAAGAGGGTGAAATGGGGTGTTGAATTTTCTATGAAACTTTTTATTCTCGCAGTCGATTGACTTGACAATTTGTGTACATACTCTTCAAATAAAATTATGAGATACATGTATCACAGTTTTTCCAAAATCATCCCCCAATTTAAGAATTCAATGTCGACTGGCTGACTGATACATCAACGCACAGCCCAGTCGGCTGGTTCGAGAGACATAAAATTTGGAGGGTGCGGTCTTTGTGAAGAGTCAGTATCCGCTTAGAAACAGTTTTTTTTAATTCCACCCCTAAGAGGGTAAAATGGGGTGTTTAATATTCTGTGAAACTTTTTATTCTCTGAGTCGATTGACTTGAAAATTTGTATATATTACTTTTCAGTTAAAATTATGAGATACGTGTATCACAGTTTTTTCAAAAATCAAAATCACCCCCCAACAGAGTCAAATATGGCTTCGAAGCTCACGTAGACCGGCGCATGGCGCGCACTGTTGCGCGGGGCGTGCGGGGCGCGGGAGTATTTACCTATTAAGTAAGTAGGTAGGATTTTTCTGAGGTAGACGTCTGTAAATATGGTTTATTCCACCGATTTCCGCGTTGGCTCGTGATACGCGACATTGATATTAAATATTATGTAAAAGTTTTATGTCTATAAATAGATTCCTAATTAATCATTTGATTTTCGTCACCGGTGTCCAATCTCAAACCAAGGTATCAATATTTCACATAACAATATGTAAAGTACCTAATTGATATTACTATGAACTAATATTTGCAAGTTATAAGCAACTATACATATAAAAACCATGTATCTACTATACATACATAGATTACTTATTATCCCAGAAGTAAGATCCCGTGGGCAATTCCCGAACTCCACGCGGGCGAAGCCGCGGGCATAAGCTAGTTAATATTATAAATGCGTAAGTAAGTTTGTTTGTTTCCTTTTCACGCCTAAACCACTGCACCGATCATCCTTAAATTACGTATACATTGTCAGGTGTACAGAAACGAACATAGGGTACTTTTCATCCCGAAAAGCAGTACTGTTCCCGAGGAAAACAACAATAAAGTTCTTATATTATAATAGATGGCGCCACGTGTCTTTCGAATCATGATTGAATTATATTATTACAAGCATAGTACAACCCGAATTAATCGTCAAATTGTAAATCAACGCGAGTGTAGCCGCGGGCAAAAGCTACTAATAAGATACGGTTTTATTGCTGAAATTCTAGAAAATACCTAAAATATACTCTGTAGAATCTTATTCTTGAATATTTCTCAACTCATATGTAAATTTTAAAATGCATTTATGTATGATATTAAAAGAATATTTTTGTGTCAAGCATGATGAATATGAACAATTGTGAAAAGCCTTTTTTGTGTTGTTACTCAGTTCAAGGCAATTGAAGAAGTTATTTACAGAGAATGAGTAGAATATACCTACACTAGGTACATGATTTACTAATGGTTTTGCGCAGTGATAGCCTAGTGGTGTGACTGTCGAACTGCCAAGTCATAGGTCTTGAGTTCGAATTCAAGACCCCGCACCTCTGATTTTTCGGATTCATGTGCGTATTGTATAATTACCATTTGCTTCGGTGAAGGAAAACATCGTGAGAAAACCAAACCAGCATGTTTGAGAGATATTTCTCGCCGGTGTGTAAAGCCAAGTCAGAGTCCCATGGGCGGCATAAAAACTCTGACATAAAAAAAAACAGATTAAGCATTAATCACACGAAAAGAAAGAGAAGAAAAAAATAATTAACTTGAACTGTCACTTACGGGGTATCTTCCGTGTTTGTTCATTATTTTGAGCTCCCGATATTTCGACGCTGTTGCAAGCGCCATGATCGCGGGTTGACTGGAGAATGCGGAAATGCTGGAATGCTGGTGAACGCTGACAAAAAAAAAAGGTTTTTAGAAAACATTTGTGAGCGAAATTCGACGTTGGTTATGGCTTTCAACAACTGTTGAATTTTGTGCCCATCTAGGTCGAACACTGTATTAAAGCCGTGCAATCACGTGTGATGGTGATGATGTGTATATTATGATAGTTATCACACTGGTTATTCTTAGAGTATATGGATAATAGTTCTCGTGGTTAAATAAGAACAGCCGCTTGGATCTATCATTAGGTTAAGCTATGCTTGCCTAAGTTGGTCTGTGGGTGACCACCCATTACATACCGAGTTTCCTTCGTGCCTCGGTAAGCCGTTGGTTCCGGCTGTCATTTGTAGATCTTTGCTAGTCGTTACAGGTAGTCAGCGGCCCAAAAAGTCTGACAACCAGTCTTACCAAGGGGTATCGTATTACCCAGTACTAACTAGGTTGTAGAGGTCAGATAGGCAGTCGCTCCATGTAAAATACTGGTATTCAGCTGCATCCGGTTAGACTGGAAGCCGACCCTAAAAGTCTAGGCAGATGATGATGATGAATAGTAGTTCTATAATAAACCTTGCATCGCGCCATCTACACATATACATATCAACTATGTAATTAAAGCCTTGTGAAACATCTTTCACTTCCGAGCGAAGCCTCGCCCGTTCGTTGTTCCAATATAACGCGCTAGATGTCGCTTTATTAAATCTTGTTTAGCGTTCCGTAATATTAGCAACGATGAATATTATAATCCTGTATCGTTCCAGGATAAGCAGGTGGTAATTTCCGGGTCAATTAAGGATAAAACGATTACTTCTACCTTTCAATCGAATCTGCATCGGGAATGACTAAACGCATTTAGCACTTGCAGTGTTTAAAACATCGTTTTTTTACATCGTTGTTCGTCTGTCTGTCATCGGGATGTATCTTATGATCCGAAATAGGTAGATAGTTGAAATTTTCACAGAATGTGTATTTCTGTTGTCGATATAACAACAAATAATAAAATTAAATTATTAAAGGGGTACTACGATGGTACGGAACCTTTCAGGCGCGAGTCAGACTCGCAATTGGCCGGTTTTTTTCTTTTTTTATCTGAGACAGATTACTGTACTTATTCAAAATATTAAGCGTTAAAAACATTGCATACAGTGTGTAATAAACGGGTTTAAAACCCTTTTACTCACTGGGACAATGCAATGATCTTATTTACTTTCAATATACCTACTGGGTGAAGGGACACCGATGTGAAAACGGTTAGCACGTATGCAGTACATCATTCTGAGCCCCCAAATGAAATTTTTAATCGGTTTTTAAAAACAATCTGCTGTTTCCCACGAAAGTGCAATACCTACACGGTCAAAATGTATGGAACAGCTTATTTTTTTTTAATAACCGATGAAAAATTTCTATTCTTTTTTTTCTATTTTTTTTTCTGGGATCTCAGAATGATGTACTGAATACGTGGTAACCGTTTTCGCGTCGGTGGCCCTTCCTCTCCGTATGTATGTGACATCTATTACCGGAAAAGACATCTAAAACAAAAAACCACAACAAGAAAAAACAAAACAATCATGAATAATGATTATGACGGTATTAATTATGTAGATCAAGTTACGATGTTATTTCCTGTTAGTGATACTTTGTCATCATTAAGGCGTTGCAATAAATGTGAATAGCGAGTCATATTTATCTTGAAGAATTACCCAAATGTAGCCGATTTCAGGAAGATATCTATCTATTTTAGAAACATTACATACATATAACATCACGCCTTTAATAATCGATGGGTTATACAGAGGTGTACTTAATAGTACTCCCACATTAAATTTCGCCAGTTATGTTTAAGTCTCTTGTAATAGGGGGCGAGCCTACTGCCAACAACCGGGCACAATCCAGACTCCGTGGTTGCTACTGAGAAAGTCCCGATGGAAAAACCCAATAACACTTTGCCTGACCAGGGAATTGAACCCAGGACCTTATTCATGATCAGTAGTCACGCTTGCGACCACTAGACGTCTTGTTGGTCTAAGTTTGGTGCAAATAAATGTTCTCCGCAAAGCACTGAGATGCCTCGGTCTGCGAACGCAAGCACTATACGAACAAGTGGTTTTTTATTTGGATAGTTATGCATGGAACGGTCATCTACCTTTTTTTTTTTTTCGGTCTTAACTTGTTGATAAGCGTTGGGCAAACGTGGGCGTCGCAAAGAAATTGTTTGTATTCGTCAAGGTTAGATAAGTTAACTTTTGAACGGTTGATGGCAATAGGCTCGACCCCTATTACATGAGACTTATAACTGGGGAACCTGACTCTTCGGGGATTACAGGCGTGATGTTATGTATGATAAGATAATAATGATGGAAGGCAGCTTTACAATACTAAAATACTAAGCTATCTTCCAAATAATGGTTTTAATACAGCACCCATATTTCTTTTTAATGCCTTAGACCTCAGTAAGAAAATTTAAGGTACTCCTATCAAAGTGCCCTTATCGGCCATAGTAGCGAGGTTGAAAGGGCTGGTAGCTGGGAACAAAGGATAATGAATTCTCTATTAGTCCCAGGAGGGAGATCGCAGGTCAGGTTAGCTCTTGGCTTTCTTCTGTAGAGGAAATTTATTGGCTTTTCGTGAGGTAGGTGAGCCTTCAAAAATGCGGGGGATATGAATTTTGTTTTGGAAGAGACATGATACAATACTAACTGTAGGTATATGATTTATGTATTGTTCATCTATTATCTTGATAACCACCAAGAAACTTGGATTTACATCTTTTATCACCAGTTAATACCTTCATTGTCGAAGCTTTCCCTAAAACAAACAGCTTTTTTATCTGCTTGCGTTTTTCTTTCTGATTGAAAAGATGTAACCTTTGTCGCTAAAAGCCGTCATAAAGATACCTTTTTTTTTTTTTTACGGATTGGAAATCATCTAATGACTTCTCCCGCTCTGGGTGTAGTGGGAGGGAGTGTCAGACTCTTACTGACTAAAACCCATCCACGTTCCTTCTTTGCCCTTTGTGTTCCAGGGCCACGGTATCTCTTTCGAACAGTCCCGCAGCTCATAAAGATACCTCGAGTTCTACATTACAGCAAGGACGTTTGGAAGTAGGTGAGGACTTATAAAAATTGCACCAAGTAAAAAGAAAAAAAATAATAACTCGTCAGAGTTTTACATTTTAAAAGAAAAATATTAAAAAATTTCTCCGACCATTTAGCAGTCGCCGCCGGAACATAAGCCCGTTTTACAACCAAGTAACCTTTTACAGGGTTTTCACCTCACAAAGCACGAGGTAATTCGGGCATTCCAGGCCGCCGTCACTTAGGGCTGTATCCTAAATAACTGCGCATTTCCCTTGGGAATTTACACCGGCTCTTAAAGACCGATGGTCATTACCACCCCCCACCTCCCCCCATTATTTCCCGTGTCGCGAGCGAACGCGTGCCTGGAATAGTGAACTGATGCTTATTGAATTACACCTTTAAATTTGCATTTATCATACCCCTATCGCAAGGACATAAAGTTTGTATTCGTTTGATAAAGTGTAGATAGTTTTTGGTGATCACAGCGCAGCAATCACGAATCTTTAGGGAGCGTTACAAACAAGTGTCTTTGTGTATGTGTGTTCTGTTGGTCGTCCGATTTTACTATGTACCGTGTAGTTCCTTTGTTAGTTATCTTATCAAGTTTACATTTGGTTCAGTCTCGGAGGAGAGACGTGTAATGTGGACTTAGTAGTAAGTCTCCGAAGAACAGATGCCGTAAAGTAATGAGGTCTGAACGCTGAAAGAAAATTTAATAACTTTGAGAGACAAAAGCGCTGTATTCAATGCATATTACTGGGTTGAATTCTTTCTGCGATTGTATTTATTTTACTTTGTGTTCAAAGGACAATGCGCTTTATGTTTTCTTGAACAAATGAACGATGCCAAAGCGGAGTTATGTTTCTTTTGAGGTTGCAAAGGAAATTGCCGTGCTACTTAAAAATCGCTTCGCTAGAAATAGATACGGTATCAGGCAGTACCTACCTACAATCTTTTGACGTCGTGAAAACTAGAAAACTGGTCTAGATATAATATTTTATGCACTCGAGGTACGGAGAGGCGACAATGTGAATAGTCTACTTTATCTTTATTTGTTTGAGAGATAAAGTATATTTTGGAGTTCTATACTAGTCTGTAGAATTATTGTACACCCTGACGTAATCCATAGGAATATAATAAATGCTAATGTGACTGTCTGTGTACCTTCAGGTGGAAGAGTTTCTTTGAAAATTAGTAATCATGGTAAACCATAAGCTAGGTTTGAACTTTTTGTCGCGGGAGTACAGGAACGAGGATTTCCTATTAAAACACGGGCGAAGTCGCTTGCAAGAACTTGAGAATTATACATATTATTTAGTTTATTTGAAAGTACCTTGAAACTTGAACACAAGTTACCTAATATACGCTAAGCCCAATTAATTACGAGGTAAAGCAAACAGAATACAGCAAGTTGTATACGTATAGTACTAAAGTCTATAATACCCGCAGCTACCACAGATACCCGCGACGCGATTACTTACTGGGATAACTATAAACAATTGGGGATTACCCTGTTTTGGGGACCTATTACAGAAACGTAAGGAGAATTCTTTTGTCTTCGTTTTGAAAGGATTTGTTAGGGACAGTCTCTGTAGCTTCCAGTCTTGCATCTCGGAAGGTTGGAAGCGTAGGTTGACTTAATGTTACTAGTGTAATGATTATTTGATTTATTGTTGACGAGGAATAGTTAACAATGATACCTATACAACACAAATGATTATAAAGGGTGTAAACAGACCCTTAACAAAGCCGAAAAGCACTTGTTCTCCCCGTCATTGCGATCATACCTGGGAACCTTCTAGTTACGGAGATATTGGGGGTCAAAGTTCCAACTTTTTCACATGTTTTAATTAAAATCCATGTTTTTAATGTAAGATTTTTAAAAAGCCGCAATAATTTTTGCGTAAAGTTACTTAGTTTGGTGTACATAATGCTTGGTTGACGGCTTCGTGAAGGGTCCGTTTACACCCTGTACTATGATCACCCTCATAGAGAGGAGAGGCCTGTATCCCAGCCATACCATAGTAAATCATCATGTTCGTACTCTTGTCCCATTATTTTCTGTCGGCGCAACATCTTTTTTTCTTCCATTCTCCCTTGTCAACCGCCACGTAATCATTTACTTCTTTTTCTTTCATAATCATCATTCCTCACACAATCCATCCATCGTTTCCTTGGTCTTCCTGTCCCTCTTCATCCATCAACATTTATATATATTTATCACTCTTTTAGTCACATCCTCATCACATGTCCATACCAAGACAGTCGCGTAGCATAATCAAATAGCAAATAGCAAATCTCGGAAATAGAAAACCAGCGTCGGGCAATAGCTGCTCGGCAGTTTGCTGACTGGGCCTATTTGACGCAGCCGTGAGACACACAATATTATCTCTTTTTTTCTGTTTAATTTACGTTTTATATTGTGCAGATTTAAGTTTTTTTATTTTATTTTTTATTTGTTTGTTGTGTGCACTTGTGGCATGAGCCAAATAAATATGTTTTCTTTCTTTCTTCTTTCTTTCATAATCAACCAGCACTGAAAAGTGTAGAGTAAGTTGATCCCGACTGTTGAATTTAAAAAAGTGTGAAAATCATAAATACCCGTGGTTTTACCGATACGCAGTACATTAAACAGGAAGATAAATAGCAAAAAATAAATAGCCTAGCATTTTTTGAGTTCCTTTTTAACTTTTCCTGACAAACTGCTTTAAAAAGAGCTCAACGACTACAAAGATTTGTGGGGCAGCTACAAATTTTGCAGTTTCAACACAAATGATAATTGCCACAATTTAGTTCTGCAACTGGCCGAAACTCCCTGAAACTCGGACAACTTCAGTTCATAAACAACGCAAGTGGTAATGTGCATAGTTTTGGGTGTAATCACCGGGGAGCTCGCAAGTTTAACTTAGCTGTTAGGTATTGACAAAATTGCAGGTAAAGACAATGTATGGCGTAAAGCACAAGCTTAAGCTGAGCTTTATTGGGTGGACATTAGGTAAACAGTCTCTGTTGTTAATGTTGGTTAAACAATATATTACATACTTTATGGGGGTGTTTTATAGATCCTTGGCTCTTAGTGGCGTAGTGCTGAAGACAATAATTTAGTCACTACTAATGACTTAATTGTTAGTTGTGTGCTCATCTAGTATTACGGGACATCGCCAAACGGTTGGTGGACTCTTCTAGTGACTAGAAGGCTGGCCTATTTCGTGGTCAAAGAATCAGAATTGCCATCCAACGTGGGCAATGCTGGTAACCTTTTGGGCACTTTCCCCATTGACAGCGATGTGAACGAATTTTCTGACGCCATTTAATTCTTTTCTACTTTTGATACATGTACATTATTTTTATTAATATTTTAGTCACAAGTTACGAGTATATTCGTGAATTCAAACACAGGACAGCACTTTGCGTTTTTTTTTTCATCATTAAAAATATTCGGAATCCATCATTAGGTAGCATCCATTAATATGCACTGGGCCTGCGTGGTGGACTACGTCCGAACCATTACCACTAACAGAGAGGAGGCTTGTTCCCCAGCATCAGAAGGCTGGGTTATGTTACTTTGATGATGAGCAGTCAGAAATAATACTGGACAGCAGTTGCGAAGGGTCAGTTTTTGTAACAGGTAAGCCGGAGTACATTTCTTTGATCTGATTATATTATTTGCCTATATAATACTGACTGTGCCATTTTTCAAAGGGAATCGGGTTGTATGGAACCTTTGCCACTGCTGGGCAGTCCCGTTTATAACCTTGTTCAGCAGCATTAGTTTATTTTTGCATAGCTGGTACTAACAGGAGTGAAAGAGAAGAAGATACAAAACTAAACCTAGCTGTCTCTTTCTTTTAAACGGCTCGAGTAAAGTAAGTTATCAACGCTATTTAGTAAACAGTCGACGTTTACTCTATTCATGATATCAAGTCTTTTTGCTTCGAGTTCCTCAGGGAAATTAAACTTTCTCAGAGTGATGTATTACTTATTTTATGATAGCGTTTTTCTGATAGTTTACGTGTAATTTTTGTAAGATAGGCTCGCTTAATCGTGTTTGGGATTAAAGATGAAAGCTATTTTATTCTGTAGTTTTTTTGAATTTGTGTGTTCTTTCAGTAGTGGTTGACGTGGTATAAGGGCTTCATATTCTAGCATTAGTTTGATAAGTGACAGAAAATTTCGTGAAGCAACTGGAACATAAGGATATTGTTGATTAGCAAAAGAGAGGACCACAGTTCGTTCCTTTCTCCATGTGCCTTTTCTGAGATAATTGGGTCCTTAGTTGAATTTGATTGCCTCGTTAGTCTAGTGCTGCTGAGCATAAAATCCTGGGTGTGATTTCCAGGCAACCATGTAGAAATCAGCCATGGAGAACATACCAACGTTTGTTCTTTTTGTGTAGGTTTACATGTGCCTTTTCTAAGATAATTGGGTGCTATAATATTTTGACTGCTTCGTTGGTCAAGTGGTCGCAAGGACTACTGCTGACCATGAGGTCCTGGGTTCGATTCCCAGGTCAGGCTAAATGTTATTGGGTTTTGCCATCAGGAATTTCTCAGTAGCAGCCACGGAGCCTAGATTTTTGCCCGGTCGATGGTAATCTGCTAAATGCCCTGATTGCTCAGGAGCCGGATCTAGATATGTTTACGAGTAGCAGTAAAGCATACAATTATGTAGTAGTAGTAGTTAGTTAGTATGTTGTGCTATTTAAACAAATAAATAAATATGCCCGCCCCCTATTAGGCGCGAATTACACAGAAACGGCGTAAGGTACAGCGCAGGCGTGGAATTTATAAGGAAACGAAACAACGGCGTGCCTGTGCCGCGCCGCTTGAGTGTAATTCATGACATGTCGCCTACGTACATTTTGTATGAAAACGTTTTGAAGCGGCATCATGCCTGCATCGCGCCTTCACCTTACGCCGTTTCTGTGTAATTCGCGCCTTACATGGCATTTAAACACAACTGGCGAAATGTGGGTGTACTATTAGGTACACCTCTGCCTAACCTTTCGGGGATTACAGGCATGATGTTTTGTAAAACATTTTTGTGATGCCCCACAAGCTTTTGCTACAAGTTGCTATTACACCAAACTTCTTTATTTACACGTCGCGCGTCGCTACACGCTCATGTCTTACACAAAACCCCCGATTTCAACTGATAGGGCCCTTGTGACTGTAAGTAGCTTTTAAAGTACGTACTTAGACGGGCTCAGACTGCCGGAAACTTGTCACAAGCTCGTCACGGTCTCGTCACGGTCTCGTCAACGTCTTGTTTACACGAACATGACATGTTTGACACGCACATCGAGGCACTTTGGGTGATGGGCGAAAGTTTTCCGTAAGTAGGCGGTGTATAAAGCGGTTTGACAGTAGGAGAAAAATATAAGGTTGAAGGAAATAAAAGGATTCAATACAGAATGGTTTTGAAGTGTTTTGGCCAGCTTTAGGCATTGCAAGTATATAGGGTGGCTAAATAATAACAGCCGCTTACCTAGGTTGGTCTGTGGATGGGTGACCACCCATTACATACCGAGTTTCCTCAGTGCCTGGGAAAGCACGTTAAGCCGTTGGTCCCGGCTGTCTTTTTTAGATCTTTGACAGTTGTTTGGAAGTCAGTGGCCCAAAAAGCCTGACAACCAATCTTACCAAGGGGTATTGTATTACCCAGTACTAACTGGGTTGTGGAGGTCAGATAGGCAGTCGTTCCATGTAAAATACTGGTTTTCAGCTGCATCTGACTGGAAGCCGACCCCAATATGGTTGGGGAACGGAGGAAACTCGGTATTTAATAGGTGGTCACCCATCCACAGAACAACCTAGGCAAGCACGGCTTAACCTAAAGATTGACCCGAGCGGCTGTTATTATTTAGCCACGAGCTCCTCCTCCCCTTACTACATAATAATTGAGAACCCTACAATATACCTTCACGGGGAGCCAACGTAACAAACCTTTTTGCTGTCCATTAATGTTTTTGCAACTGTTTGCGGTTTGCGAATGTTGGTTTAAAGTTGACTGCACCTGCGACCGATGGTAACTACTAATGTTGGTTTGTGAGTAGAAAAGGTGTGGAAATGCATTTTTTCCTTGAATTCTTTGTAATGGTTGTTTGTTTTCTTAACTGATAGGTTTGGTGTTGGTTTTAAAGAAATAGTTAGTCCTTTCTCCAATTACTCCTGTATTTTACGTGGTGAGGACTTAACGTAAAGACGTTTTCAAATTGTAGTAGTTATCGTTAAGCACGCGTCTTTAAATAAAATTAAAGTGTCTGTTCACCATCGCCGCCGAGGTAGACCGCGGCGAAGGTGGTGTGACGATCTGATGTCGTTGATGGCCTTTGCCCAGCACATTGGAACATTAAAAAGGGTAACAAAAAAAAAAGAGTGTCTGTTTGTAATTGCAAAATAACAGCTTTTTACTTCTTCCTTTTTACGTGTCGATGAACTCAAATTGTGTTAGACCAGTATGTAGCCACCTGCACAGCTCTAACATTTGCTTCAATTAAGTCTTGGTAGGTGCAAGTGGTTGTGCAGGATGGGCAGGACAAGAGGCATATCCTGCAGAGTGGCTCTACACTGGCAATCACAGCTTTTTACTGAATGCATATGAAAGCATATACGGTACTTATAACATAAACATACTTTTTTATTTTTGTCTGATTGCTCCGGCTAATCTCCGACACGGCTGGGAGATAGCTAATGTTACAAGGCGTGACTTAAGCTACTTTTATTTTAGAAAAACAATTAGAATTCCGTACCAAAAAACAAAATCCTTGAAATACTATTGAAATAGCTAAGTGATATTTTTATAATAATAATTATTTCATGCGAACGAAGGCCGCGGGCAACAGTTAGTTTAAAACTAAAATTGCTAGAGTATTTAATTTGTTAAATGTTTTTGCAATTTCTTCAGCTGTTGAATCGATGTCAGGAATTAGCTGTGTATATATAAAAGAGTAACCATGGAGTTTCTTGCCGGTTCTTCTCCATAGGAAACGACAAATCCGAACCGTGCACCTTTTTGTCGACGTTTTATAAGTGCCCATCTGGGCCTGTGTGAAATAAAACATTTTGTTTTTTATTTTATTTTATTTTATGTGAAGTGAAATGTAGATAAGTTTTTAAGGTTATTTTTGATTACCGTATGAGGAGCTTGTGGCTAAATAATAAAAACCGCACGGGTCGACCTCCAAGGTTAAGCATTGCTTGCCTAGGTCGATCCGTGGATGGATGGCGATCATTACATACCGAGTTTTCTCCATGCCATCATAGCCCATTAAGCCGTTGGTCCCGACTGTCATTTGAATCGTTATTAGTAGTCAAGTATGACTACCAGTCTTACCATGGGGTATCGTATTACGCAGTTACTTGATTGTGGAGGTCAGATAAGCAGTCGTTCCATGTAAAATAATGATATTCAGCAGCATCCGATTAGACTAGAAGGTTTGGGAAAAGGCTATTACCTTTTTTTTTTTTAGTTAAACTATTCTGTCCCACTGCTGGGCAAAGGCCTCCCCCATTTCTTACCAGCTATCCCGGTGTTCTGCATATAAATTGCTTTTAATACTTATCTGAAGAATATGAATATGTCGGATCCGGTCGTTAGTACGGACATAAAATGGAACGCGCAAACACGCCAGTGGGCACTGGTGACATGACGCTTCCTACTTACCAGGCTACCCACACCACAGCGTGTTTCTACACAGCCCTGATGTTCAGCTCGAGGCGAGGGCGACAGTCAATGTCTGATCGCGACGGAGTTGAAATGTCTTGGAAGTGTACCCGATTCATTGTGTTAAGTTGTAATCTCAAGGAATTCGTTAGTTTTGCTAAAAATAGGGTATCGCACCCAGCGTGTTTTCATAGCACGAAACCCATAGTCTGCCCACATGACGGAATAAATCCTGATATATCCGACAAATATAATTTCTAGTTTACTAAAAGGAAATGTAGATACGTGTTTATTTTACTACTACTTTTAGAACAAATAGTTGGATTAACTCCACAAAAGTCGACCTTATTGTTTTTCCCACCTCGAGAGATAGAAAAGTAACACAATACACACGTTTATACGAAAAATTCTCAGTTATCTCACCGAAAGGTAACGAGTAAATACAATATTCAGTATTATTTAAGGAAACGGTACACCAAGCGTCTTTTGGAAATATTTTTAGGGCGCGTACAGACTTGGCAGTTGGAACGCTGTAATGTTTACTTACTGCATAAAACTCGATGTTTGTATTCGCAGCATAAACTTATGTTGATATAAAATTCATCATCTGCCTAGCCTTTTCCCAACTATATTGGGGTCGGGTTCCAGTCTAACCGGATGCAGCTGAATACCAGTATTTTACATGAAGCGACTACCTATCTGACCTCCACAACTCATTTAGTACTGGGTAATACGATACCCCTTGGTAAAACTGGTTGTCAGACTTTTTGGACCACTGACTACCTAACGACTGTCAACGATCTAAAAATGACACCCGGGGCCAACTTAACGTGCTTTCCGAGACTCGGAGGAAACTCGGTATTTAATGGATGGTCACCCATCCAAAGACCAACCTAGGCAAGCATGGCTTAACCTTAAGATCGCCCCGAGCGGCTGTTATTATTAAGCCAGGAGCTCCTCCTCTCCTATGTTGACGTAAAACTCCTTAGCCCAGGAATAGCTGGGCACGTGTTTATATAAACTCACTTGAACTTTTTCAAAGACGTGTGGGGGCGCATCAAAAGTACTCAATCCTTTTCAAAGCATCCCACATTTCCTCATGAAAAGATTTATGAATATTTTTCGCTAATTAATTTGATGGTTGTTCTTTTTACTACACTGTACTGAAAGGACGTATTTACTGCAGCCGTTTTTTTTTGGCTTAAGTTTTATACAAAAACTGAATAAAATCTTTATCTTTTTTTTGTTGTACAAGTTATCTGATGATTGAAATTTAGTGTTCTAAGCTCTACTGCCCGTCTTCACTTCAAACTAAGCGATTGCTTAATGATTACCCAAATATTATCGCGCTGTTGGAATTTCAACTACCAGTCCCAGGGCTGGGCTTTTTCAGAATTCACTTTAGTGCCGCCTCGTGATAAAAAGCTAGCATAAGTCATTTAACTGTAAAAAGTATCCACCAACCCCGCGTTGCAACCGCCAGTCAGTATCAGCCCTTATTATCTAGAACGCACAAGAGCGTTTATTAGTGATTTCCCAGCGGTTGCGTACACCCGCCTGCAGGGTTTTATTGTCTCTGGGAAACTCCATTGTGGTAAGTTTATCCGTATATAAACATGGTTTCTGCTAAGCGAGTGTTTAGCAAAACTTTCCTAAGTAAAAACATGGTTATTTGGGTGTTTCGTAACGTGTTGCTGAATTTTTTTTTGAGAATAATCTGAAAATTTCTCCTATTTTCTGTGAAAGTCATCATCTGCCTAGCCTTTTCCCAACTATATTGGGGTCGGCTTCGAGTCTAACCGGATGCAACTGAATACCAGTATTTTACATAGAGCGACTGCCTATCTGACCTCCACAACCCAGTTAGTACTGGGTAATACAATACCCCTTGGTAAGACTGGTTGTCAGACTTTTTGGGCCACTAATTACCTGTAACGACTGTCAAAGATCTACAAATACAGCCGGGACCAACGGCTTAACGTGCTAATAAATTTTCTGTGAAAGTAAAAATTACTATTTAATTAATTTTGTTGGCCAGTAGCATTACTGTCTGCCTTTTCACCCTATGTTGTCTCACTGCAGGGCTAGACTTTCCTGTATCTTTTCTAATCTATCTATCTTGAGCTAGTCCAGCCTAATCCTGGCAGTATGAGGCCACTAAAAGAATGAAATGTCTACGTGAATCTTTGAATAAATCTGGTTCTTTCTACGTTTATTTTCGTCACTAGGTGTGCCCCGCGACCTTCGTCCGATGAAATTATTACCAATGTAATATAATTTTAATTTAATTTAATCTATTTACCAATGTTATCATTGTCAATAATTTATCAATTTTATTTATCAACTTTATCGATTTTATTTATTAACTTAATCAATTTTGTCATAATTGTTTTTTCAATATTTCCAATTTTAATTTAATTTAACTGAATATTGGCGCTTAGTATTTACTAAGCTTAGCTTATTTTCCGTATTTATTGTTTTGTGCATCTGGTGTTTACCTCTAAGTAATTGTTGCGCTGTAATTTAATTTATGAATGAATTATGTCGCTGTATCCAGTGTGAACAATTGTTAGTAGACCTAATATAATAAATAAATAAAATATTCCTTCCCTATTTGGATCCGATTTTCTTAAAATAAGTTTTTCCCTTGAAATTGTTCAAGGTAAAAATAATTTCACACCATTAATCCTCATTAATTATTTAAATTCCCACCCTTTTCAACCAATTACATTCTAACCAAGAGTTTAGAACCGAAATTAAATTAGCCAGTCGTTTCTTATCTTCAAACAATTCAGTTCACGCAATGGGTTAATTGGGCTCAAGAGAGTTAGTTAAATTGTCACCTCTGGGAACGTACCAACAAAATTTATATAAAATTGAAACGTGACTTGCTTGTACAGTCACGTTCAGAAAGAGGTATACGTCGGGACCTATTGATTTCAATTTTAATATAAGGCAAATAGTTGGTGCATTAAGTAAGCAACTACAATACATATGTGTGTGTGTTTTTATAGTTTAAAATGTTGTAAAAGGTTTTTGATTGTTGTGACCGAAACGTGGCTTAAAGTTTTGCATGCTATGTTTTATCCTAGCTAAACATGTTTGTGCCGTAATTTGTATTTAACACCACTGTTTACCATGTTTTACGCAAATAAAATAATATTCTATTATTAATACCTAGAAATATTTGAATATGGCCTTTTTAGGTGCGTGGCATTAATAGGAACTAAAGCCGCCATCTTTTTAGAGTTCCGTACCTCAGTTGGCGAAAACGGAACTCTTATAGGATCACTTTGTTGTCTGTCTGTCTGTCCGTCTGTCAAGACCCTTTTTCTCAGGAACGTGTGGCGTAGGTGAGGTGGCGGATATCAGACGCTGTTAGTCAAAATTTTTAATTCCAGGTGCCGTCATTCAAGCGCCAATAGAACCATGCGGTACTGTATGTATGATTTCTTTCGTGTTTCCAAACTTGAATCGATACTGTGAATTTTCTTTTTTTTGAATTTTCCTAAGCGTATCCCTACCTACATCTTTTTGAAAGTCACTGTACCAACTAAGACTTCAATGTACTTAAATTTAATATCGTTTTGTTGCTTTATCTTCTAGATTATACTGTTAAGATGCTACAGTTTATCATGATCAAGTTTGACCTTTGTTTTCGGTTTGAGTACCAATGGTTACAGTAATGAAATAAAGGGAAATCAGTTGTCGATTGAAAAGTTCAGACCTCAAGAACTAGCCAGAAGAAAAATATAGCCAAATAACAACCAGCCCGAGTTCTCCCAGAACTACGTGAAGAAATCTGACATTGCCTCCTTTATGTGAGCCTTCTTTAAGCACCGGTTGGGGAACCGGCGCTTTCTTCGTTGATGGTTCCACTGAAGAGTTCGATGATGTTACAGAACAAAACCCAACACGCAATTTTGAACAAGCTTAATATTCAAATAAATTGTTGAAAGCATTATTATCTATTAGCAGAACTGCTTTTTTCTCTTATTACTGTAAGACACATGAAATTGATCTCACTACCCATTTCAGTTTTCTTTATAGTTACTGTCAATCTTTTGTTAAATCATTAGTGTAGTCCCGTCACTCTAAACTAAATTTTGAATGTAAGTACATACATACGGCGACACATAGAGCTATACATTTCCAGTATAACATGGCCTCGATTTGTATAGATTATCAATACAATGCGAGGTAAAATGGTTTTGTATAGCTTGATTGGTAGCCGTGCTAAATACATTCGACGTGATAAATACATTCAAAATCATGTACCTACTACAAGATTTTGAATGTATTTATCAGAATATGCGGCAATACAGAAGTAGTACACAGACGAAACCTGAAGACACTGACTCCTGTTACACAGGGCTCACCTGGCTCACGAGTCAAGGTTTCAAATGGAAATGTATAACATTTTTTATGTCATTTTTTTCATTTTATAATTAGGTACCTTTATGTAATATCCAGTAATAGACTGATAACATAGTTTTAAGGCTCTATTCACTAACACAATTTGTATTTTATCATATGTGTCGGATCCGGTCGGTACTCAAGTAATTCGTTAGTTTTGCTAGAAACTTTATAGCACGAAACACATCGTCTGCCCACATGCTGTACGAGCCTTACGGAATAAATCCTGACATATCCGACATATGTATGTTAATCTGTAAATAAAGCCAAAGTAATAAGGCCAAAGTAGGCTGAAAATAAATGGCTATTTATGTTGTTTAGCTAATTATGTCACAGTCTCACCAGCACCACCAAGCCCCAGTCCAGGATACGCTTCACTTCCAACTTCCCGAAATTCGTGGTGGCTGACAGTTGACATTTGTGACAGCTACTTAACTACTTGTCATTTGTGGCTGCCTCGTTGGTCTAATGGTCGCTGAGGTCCTGGGTTCGATTCCCTGATCGGGCAAATTGATATTGAGTTTTTCAATCAGGAGTTTCACAGTTGTAGCCACGGAAACTGGATTTGTGCTCGGTTGATGGCAATAGACTCGCCCCCTACAACTCGCGAAATGTGGGTGTGCTATTAGGTACACCCCCCGGACCCCCCGGAGATTACAGACGTGATGTTATGTTACCTAACTACTTTTGGGTGTGAGATCGTGTTTACGTATCAATTAAATAGATACACTACACCTACCCAGCAGTAGCAGCATATGATATTCACTCCAATATAACATTCTCTCTGCCTGCCGCTATACAGGCTGTCGTTTTGCATCCTCGTCAAATTCAAGGAGGTAACTATGCTAATGATTCTCGACCTGAATCATTTTTTAATTTTTTTTTAATTTTGTTTTTGTTTACCGAAATCGGTAAGTTTAACCACCAGTGTCTGATCCTCACCCTATAACCGCGCTTTCACACACATAAACTAACTCAAACGTTTATTCGGTAATTTCTTATTCCCTAAACCACTTTCCCCCGCCTATTCTGTTTTTTTTTCTGATTTCAAAGTGATTATTCTGAAATACTGACAAAAGAACTAAAAAAGTAGCGTTTATAAATTTTTGATCGATCCCGTAATTTAAATTAATTATTTTATGGCAACCTCCTGAATTTTGACAAGGATGCAAAACTACACCTTGTATAATAATATGGCTACCTTAACAAGCTAGTTAGCCACACGTCCGTCTCTAAAATTAGCCTGTTTACATGTCAACGTGTCGGGGGACTTGTTCTGGCTTGTCTCGAGTTCGGGGCTTCAATTAAGTGCCTCTGTCCGTTTACATTGAGATAGTGAGGTGTGTTCGAGTGAGGCTTAGGGCGGATTAATTCGGCTGGAATTTCAAGTTGAATTAAATAATTGTTGGAGATACGGAATGTTTACACAGTTTGAAGTAATTGTGAAAACTAGAAAGATTAAAGAAAAATAACTCGCTAGGGATTAATTACAAGCAAATGGTTCTTACCCATTCGATTCTCTAATTGTTTGACCTTCACGTCCATTAATTTAGATTATATAAAACATTCAAACATTTTGTTGGTTGAACGCCTCGCTTTTTTTAAAACATTAAATGGGTCCTCAATCTTGTGCTTAGGACAGAGATGAGGTCGAAGATGGAATGAGCTAACCCAAAAGAAGTCTATTAACTCGCGACTTAAATAGATTCGGGTACACTAAACTTAGTAACAAAACCATACACACTGCAGAATGAAAGAACTAATAGTAATACTAATAGTTTGAAAAGAGTAACCATGGAGTTTCTTGCCAGTTCTTCTCCATAGGAAACGACCAACCCCAACCGTGCACCTTTTTGTCGACGTTTTATAAGAGCCCATCTGGGCTTATGTGAAATAAAATATTTTGATTTTGTTTTTTGAGTAGCCACTGCAACGTACCTTATTCTGTCCACAGAACCACCCCGTTCGATAATCTAAGCCCATAACCCCCCTTGTAATCAGTGACAGCATAATCTTGAACAAAACAATCTCACATCTATGCGCATAATGCCGAAGCAACAGTGGCATGAAATACGAGTGCATACAATGCCGCGCGGAAGTCTCGGCAGATACCCAGCTAACTCACCTCACACGCTGACAGGTGAGGGCACGAGACCAGCGGGGATTGACAGATATTTTGATATTAGTTTTCACACACGAACTTATGACGTTATATAAATAGACGCGTCATGCATGAAATTACGGCGCTCGAAAACAGCGTAAATATGATCGGTACCTAGATAGCTACTTAGACGCACGAAGAAAGGTAAAGAAAATGAAATGTCATCAGCCGCGGCACTGGTCGGTACACGACTAAATAGAGGTCCGGTAATTACCTTGCATTCATGTTGCCACTACAGTGCAAGGGCAACGTATCTATAGTTTATAGATCATTCACTGAAACTGCCAAACTCGTATTAAAGTTCTGGGTAGACTCAATTTAGCTTTAATTTTTTAGCTCTAACTAGCTCTAAATAAATTAAACTAAACTTTATTTGTAGGTTACAGTCAAAAAAGTTTGAAATTAAGGGTTAATAATTTACTCGCCATAAACATGTTAATAAGCTACGTCTGTATTTAAAATGTGGTTGAGAATTACTGAAAAACTGACAGTGAAAAGACGATGGAGTAACAATCGAACTTCTATCTACGAGGTTCATCAAGTTCCCGTTTTTACATAATAAGGATTGCCTACTTCTAGAAAATACCAGAGATATTTTTTAGATCATAAAGTGAAAGCTCGAGAGCATGTAAACAAGAAGTTGGCAGATTCGTCTCAGAATTAAGTTGTTGTAGTTTCTTTTGTTAATCTCTCTTACTTTATATATTTTGTTATAAATATGTAAATAGGTATGTATTTATTTCGTACACCTTTTCTGTGTAATTCGCGCCTAAAGCCAAGTCAAAGGCCCATGGGCGGCATAAAAACTCTGACACCAGGTTAGGCACTAACCACACGATAAAGAAAGGATCCAAGAAGCCTGAAGAGACGGATTAAGGGTTTTGGTTCTAAAATAAAATAAATCCTGGAAAAAGTAGCAACAAGCCAAATCTGCTTCCGCCCCTCAGTTTCCCTGGCCCCACGAACCTGCGAGCGGAACAACCGGCATGATTCCATTCATCACGTCGACGGCTCCGCAGCTAAAGCATTTTATTAATTTATCTGCCGCGAGCCATTCTACCCGTACCCGTTACCGTGGCTTCTCTGAATCTTAAACTTGTTATTCTTGGAGAAATATGCAAGCGATGTTACCTAGTATGTAGTTAAAAGCATCTAGCTTTAAAAGATCATAAAATTTCAGCTTTTCTTCTTTGGAAAAGCGACGGTGGATGGTTATTGTCATTTTTGGAGTTTTAAGAATGTGGAGAATAATGTTGACCTGAATATTTGTTTGTTAAGTGCTTGGCTTGATCTTCTTCTTTGCGTGTCGATGGACTCAACTAATACCCGACCAGTATTTAGCCTGCACAGCTCTTCGTTTAAATCCTGGGAGGTGCAGCTAGCTGTGCAGGATGGGCAAGAAAGGAGGCGGGGCATATCCTTCAGTGGGCATTGTATTTGGAACGGGTCGATGATACCCGATATACTTGGTCAGATTATCGCAAACGGTTAAGAGACTTCCAGATTGGCCACTGCAGTTCCTGTACAGGAGGAAGATGTTCTGCTGGATTGATGAAATAAAAAGGGGTGGGATGTCTGTTCGTCCACAAATTAATTCTTATTTGGCTTGATGATGTGAGAATTAACTGTTTTCAGAAAAGTTTAACTTGAATTTGAAACATTGGATATTAATGATGGTTTGGATAAGCTTTTGCCAATTTATAAGCTCGTTCCCTATTACATTTAATGTGTTATAATATAGGTATTACAGGCGTGATTTTACGTGTTATGAACATTTGAAAACGACTACCAGATAAACACGATTTTCAGTTTTCAGATGATCGTATTTTATTTAGAGTTCTAATAAAAATATAGAGAACCATTCTATGTTAAATGAATAAGAGCGATTCTCTTACGTCCGCCTATCTGATAGTCGTCAGAGCTCCGTTGGTTTTGTGAAAACGGGTTATCGTGCCGTTCCCCTAATTTGACCCCATTAGTTAATTTTATTAGGGAAGCGCTCATTGTACACGTAATAGCTTTAGCTCTTTGTGAAAAGTCTTGTCCGGGGGTAAATAGTATGACCGTCATTATTTTCTATGGCTAAGTAGCATTGTTTTGAAAAGGGAGTGAAACTGCATTTGTTTTAACCGACTTACAAAGGGACGAGACAAAGAAACATTTTTAACAGAGACGACAATAATCAAAAAACCAAAACTTATTGGCATGGACATATATTATTATCCAATACAATTTTGACTTCTCATTGTAGTTTTTATCCGTCTGTTAAATGTGATTGAAGAAATACTAAACGCTTTGAAAGCGATTGCTACTGATACAAGGTGTAAACGGACCCTTCACGAAGCCGTCAACCAAGCATTTTGTACATCAAAATAAGTAACCTCTCGTAAAAAAGTTGGAACTTTGACCTTCAATATCTCCGTAACTAGTTGCTTCCCAGGTAAGCCCAGAAAAAAAGATCGCAATGACAGGAGGAACAAGTGCCTCTCGGATAAGCTAAGCGTGTTTTCAAACTATTTATAGACCACCTGGCTATATCTAATAATCATTCTTATTTTAACTGAAGAAAAAAAAAACTACTTTGCAAAGTATCAAAATCCTTACTTACTTACTAATATTATAAATGCGAAAGTAAGTTTGTTTGTTTGTTACCTTTTCACACCTAAACCACTGAACCGATCATCTTGAAATTTTGCATATACGTTGTCACGAGTACAGAAACGGACATAAAGTACATTTCATCCCGAAAAAAAGTACTGTTCCCGAGGAAAACAACAATAACGTTCTTATGAAAATAGATGGCGCCACGTGTCTTTCGAATGATTCGAAAGACACGTGGCGCCATCTATTTTGAATTGAATTATATTATTACAAGCACAGTCCAGCCCGAATTGGTTGTCAAATTTTAACATAACACGAGCTAAGCCGCGGGCAAAAGCTATATTTCAATTAAACCTAGAACATTTGTAGTCAAAAACTAAAATATTCAAATCAAAACCGGTATACTAATAAAATATGGATTCGTGTGAACAGCGGGTGCTCCGAAATTCGCCACTTCGGGCATGGGAATATCTAACGGTAAAGTTTTAAGGGCTGAAAAACCACTAGATGAAATGCTACTGAAATATGCATGTCGGTGGCACGATATCAAATCTGTGTGAACTGTCGTTAGGGATGGTTTAGTCGTATCTGATGGGATTAGTTAATGAATGTTTGATGGTATGGAAAGGGATTCAGGTTTTATGAATGTGATGTGACATGGAAAAGTAATGTGTTGAATTTTGTTTTCATTGCGATCGAAATGGTGGTTTTTTTTTTTCGAAATGGCATCTCGCAGTTCAACCAAGTAGGTTGGCGACTGCTTAGCCGGACAATCTTGTGGATGCCTTGAGGCAGGGCAAATAAAACTTACAAACTAAGCGACTACACACTAAGGGCGCCCCCTGTGGGGTACGAGCCTAGGCTTAGGGCGTTGCTTGGGGAGGTCAGCAAAGGGACAGGGTGGATCTGAGTGGTATCGTTATTTGGGGACTGATGTTGGACTACAGGCTCAGCCACGCGGGCTGGCTCGAGCGAGGGTCGGGGAGGGGGAAGTTTTATGAAAACTAACTGACACAAGTTTTTTGAAAAAAACTAACTAACTAACTGCACTTTTATGGCAAGCGTGAAACAATATACTATCAAGGTTAGACACGAACCTCGAGGCACGTGGTGTAGGCTCGTGAAATTAACGCCATCTTGTTTTTAGGGTTCCGGACCTCAGTCGCAAAAACGGAACCTTTATAGGATCACATTGTTGTCCGTCTCTCTGTCCGTAGTTCAAGACCCTTTTTCTTAGGAACGTGTGAAGGTATAAAGCTGATATTAATATCAAAAACCCAGGTCTGCTACCCTTTAGAGCAGTGACAAAATCAAACTTTTAAGTCAACACGATCATAAGTTATGACCGTTTATGTCGCATATATTGCGATTTCATCCCATTGACCTAGAATCATGAAATTTGCTACGAAGCAATTTCTTACAGCACATGTAAAGGAAAAAATCTAAAAACCGTAAATATGTAGTTTAATAACAAAATACCTAGGTACAAGTTTATACGGAACACTCGGTGCGAGAGTCCAACTCGCACTTGGCGCAATTTCATTAATACGGAGCAGTCACGCCCCCTTGTTAATATCATTTTAATCGTATAAAAATCCCAGTACCACCATGTATATGTGCGACAGCAATTTAGTTATTGTCTTCTATCTGTGTTTATAATCAGTTAGGCAGTCTTCTACATTGGTTATTGACTAAAATCTTCCCTCTTCGGTGGGGTGTCTAGTTTTGAATCCCACTCGCACCCGCTGGTGAGATTTTATTCGATAGTGGCTAAATTAATTCAAACTCAAAGCATTTATTTCAATTAGACCATAACAGGCACTTTTGAATGTCAGAAAAACAAAGAAGGCGAAGCTACAGTCCCAGACACAAGGCATATTAACTTGTGAAAGTACTGTAGTTGCCCATTCCAAAGCGTAGATCTCTATGGAGAAGAATGGGCAAGAAACTCCATGGACACTCTTTTCAATCAAAATATTTTTACTAGATCTTGGTTACATCATTCATGTTGTGATAATACATATGTGTGAGAACGATGTAGAAAGATGTGCACATTAAGAGCGTCCAGAGTAAAAGATTAGATCAACAATTTAAAAACAAAGTAGTTAGAATAAATTGGATCTAAGGCTTTTCTAAGTACACCAGGTATTGTGTAAATGCCAGCACATTCTGCCAACAAAACAGGTACTCTGAAATTATACAAAATTAATAAACGCGGGTCGTTTATTAATTTTGTATAATTTCAAGAATTCAATTCCAACTTTGTCACGGCCGGTTCATACAACATTCTCCTACAAACAATGTTCCATACATTCCATAACAACTTTGACATTTGACGAACGAACATGTTCCACGAACATGTTTTGTTGTTCAAATACGAGTTTCAATTAGTTTTCAAACAATTAAATGGGGAAGTGTACATTGTACCTACACAGAGAGACTTTAACAAAACAGTGTAATGTGTGGAGCGGGCAAAGACCAGCAAACATGAGTATTGTGATGCCGAATATAATGAACTGACGTTATTAGTACATTTTGTTAGGTTTGCGACACAACTGGAACTGTTCAAATGCTGAATATGAATAAACATCGACCTATCAATCATCGATAAGAAACTGCAATCATTGCTATAATCATACCGAAAACACGTAAAGATTTTGAACTAATAATTAGTAGTTTAAAAAAACTATGTTTTTTTCTTAATCAGTCAATCCTTTTTTGAACTCACAGAAAAGTATTTTCTACTTGTTTGATCCGGTTATTAGTACGGACTTGGAATGAATCGCAAGCGCACCAGTGGTGACGTCACGCGACCTACTTACCCGCCTACCCACACCACAGCGTGCTTCTACAGAGTTGTGATGTTTGCAGCTCGAGGCGAGTACGACACTGATTGTCTGATCGCAGCGGAGTTCAAACGTCCCGGAACTGTACCCGATTCATTGTGCCCCGTGTGATTGTGTTAAATTGTAATTTCAAGTAATTTCTTAGTTTAATAGAAACAGTGTATCGCACCTAGTTTGTTTTCACTGTACAAAAACGCATCTTCGACCCACATAATGTACGAGCCTAATGGAATAAATTTTGACAATCCGACATACTTTTTAGTTCAGCTAGTTAAAAAAGCGTGTTTTTTTAAACTATGATTTATTTTCTACTTTTTAGTTTGGATAACTACAAAAGCGTGTTGTTTAGTTTTTTCTTTAACTTTTTTGATTTTTTATTAATTTATCGTATTGTCATCGGTCCTTGAAAAGTGTGCGAAGTTTCAATTCAATTCAACGTTTTGAAGTGGTTGAAAATCACGTTCAAAGATTCCGTTACATACACACTAAGCTAATAAAAGCGTGTAAAAAATTTGAAGACTTTGAGACATCCACCAGCCCGGCTGATTACTATCTGCTCCCTCTAACAGCGAAGAGACTGGGGTCCCAACAGTGGGGACGTTATAGGATGAAAACGTAGTTATGAGCTATATAAGTTCAGGACTGTCAAGCGCTTTACTCTTTCTTGATTTAAGAAGGGTTAATTAACTATTTGCTGAGGTGAAGGTTTAAAGGCCGTTCTTGTCAAGCCAGGATCTATTTGAGAACATGGTGCATTCTGCCTCATATATTGTACCGACACCTATTTGCTTCGCCAGGATTTGTAGTGCTAGCTAGATTTACTACTGCTTTTGTTGTAAGATGTATAGACCCAATACAATGTATATATTGTTGCTTAACATTTTCCATTATTATTTCACTAGCTTCTTCCCGCGGCTTTCCTCGCGTTAATTTAGAATTTGACAATCAATTTGGGTTTTAGTCGGCTTGTAATAATATAATTCAATCATGATTCGAAAGACACGTGGCGCCATCTATTATCATAAGAACGTTGTTGTTGTTTTTCCCGAGAACAGTACTTTTTTTAGAATTAAAGTTAACCCATGTCTGTTTCTTTACACCTGACAACGTATATGCAAAATTTCAGGATGATCGGTTCTGCGGTTTAGGCGTGAAAAGGTAACAAACAAACTTACTTTCGTATTTATAATATTATTAGTAAAGATAAGGAAAAAAAATCCAAATACCATCTAACCACAGCTTGTCTATGCAGTACACAAAGGTTGACTGCTAGAGAATGCGTATGGCATTAATCTCGCCTCTACAATAATTGTGTGCTTAAAAGTATTAATAAAAGTTGCCTCACTTGTCTAGAGAGGCTTTCACCAATACAGTGCGATATCAGCACATCTAAACGAGCTTCAGTGTTAATATTCTATAGCAATGATACTAAGATGTGATCGCGTTCAGTGTCAATGGTGAAATTCGCCTTAGGGTCAATTCAGACTGATCGGAAAAATGCTCGCGCAATTTACTCTCTGAATTGAAAATAGGACCGTATTACAATCGTTTAAAGTAGAAAATTGTATGAATATCACGCGGAAATTAAGCTATTAGCTCGGTCGCACGCCGAAAAAAAAACAGTGATATGGTCCTATTTTTAATACAACCTGTAAATTGCGCAACATTTTTACGTCTAAAATGACTGTTAGACGTTAGTAAAATTTACACAATTCTTCTAAAACGCGGTAAAATCATAGATTGCAGTTACTGTCCCGTCACAAATTTTCACATGACTGAAAACTGCACAAACCTGAATCATATTTATGAGTGCACTTACTACCTAACCAAAAGTCGTAGAAGGAAAAACTCATGGCCATTACAAATGTGATTGCTATTAGTGCACCTCCAGCTTAACGACTGTTTGCGTTACGACTCCCTGGTACATAAATATTGGCGTGGACGGTTCCAAGTACGCCACCATAATATTTACTGTTCGTTCCAATAATGTAATTGTTTTAGAGCCTGTTTTCATATTAATATGCTTTTAGCCGATAGTGCAAATTATTTGATTATGATGTGTTGGTATTGATGCGGTTTAGTGCGGTAATTATTTTCGATATTGTCGTATATGGCCAGTGTTTTATTACGCTGTGAGCTATGTCGTTTGTGAGTAAATGTCGTGATTTGTTGTGATGTAGTGTGCTGTTATAAATAGTCATATTTAATAGTTAAAGAAATCGGTAACACTTATGTGTAAAGAAATTTATTTTTCAATAAGAAATTACAAGGATTTCTTATGTCTTACATGAACTTTGACAAACAAACTTAGTAGGTAATGTTTTTATTTATAAAAAACCATTAATTTATGAAATAAAATTTGATTTCGTACGCAAACAACATTTAACACAAAGCTTACAATTTTTCATGTTACATCCTCCCGCAATACAAATAGTTACCTTACACCATTATAAAAAGACCCTTAACGAAGCCGAAAGGTACTTGTTCTCCCTGTCATTGCGATCATTTTTTTGTTCTAGACCATACCTGAGAACCTCCTAGTTTCGAAGATATTGGGGGTCAAAGTTCCAACTTTTTCACAAGTTTTTTTTTTAAATACATGTTTCTAATGTAAGATTTTTACTTTAAACACCTTCACGACCCTCGTATTATTCAATCCATCCATCAGCACAATGTTTTGAGTACGTTACATTGAGTTTTACCGTAAAACGTGATTTTTCACCCTAAAAAAAAGTCGTTTCCCAGCAATAATTTTTGCGTAAAGTTACTTAGTTTGATGTACAGAATGCCTGGTTGACGGCTTGGTGAAGGGTCTGTTTACACCCCGTATTATCTGTGCCCCACACACATGGGTTTTCTTACTTTCTATAATATTAAGGTAGATTACGCATTTGCGAACCGTGCACAATACGCACCTCGAACAGCTATGGAAACGTTAAACTGAAAGAAAAACGTAAATAATTACATTATGAGGGTGTTCACGAACTTCGGGAAACCACGTCGTGAATACTACACCTCTCGAGACTATCTCCAAATGTGTCGATAACTCGATACTGTGTTCCTAAACGCACGCAAACCTCAGTATTCATGCACATGCATGAATACTGAGGTTCGCGTGCGTTCAGGCCCTGGTGTGGGTCTGCTTCGAAATACGGTACGGAAAAGCAATAAAAACAAAATCCGATCGCTGAATAAAATTCTTCAACAGATTCTGATATGCAGAAAGCTATGGACAGACGAAGTCACATGAGAATTATCATTTGAATGATTCAAAAGTCTTGCTCCTTTAGAAACCACATCACAAAGACATGCAGTTTCAATAAACTACGCCATTCAAAGAGTCAACATACAAACTGCGAATGTAAATATAGTTTTAAAATCAGGACCCAGGTGTGATGAATAATTCAAGCGACGCAGTGGCAAGAGCGAGCGATGCTTCAATATTAAATCTTTGACATCGATGCGCTGAAAACAATGTTCTTATGCCGAGGGGAAATTTTAAATCGATTTCGGATTACGTTTATTATTTATTTGAACCTCTCTATAACCTCATCATCTGTCTAGCTTTTTACCAAATATATTGGGGTCGGCTTCCAGTATAACCGGATGCAGCTGAATACCAGTATTTTACATGGAGCGTCTATATGTCCACAACCCAGTTAGTACTGGGCAATACGATGCCCCTTGGTAGGACTGGTTGTCAGACTTTTTGTGCTACTGACTACCTGTAACGACTGTCAAAGATCTACAAATGACAGCCGGGACCAATGGCTTAACGTGTTTTCCGAGGCACGGAAGAAACTCGGTATGTAATGGGTGGTCACCCATCCACAGACCAACCTAGGCAAGCACGGCTTAACCTAAAAGTCGACCCGAGCGGCTGTTATTATTTAGCCACGAGCTCCTCCTACCTACCCCTGTGAGGAAAAGTGTGGCTTGATAATAAAATTTGAGATAAAAGGAATGCCTTTAGAAGTATTCAGAATATCGTTCCTCTGAATCCCCCCACTAACAATACTGTCGTCTTACCCCGGCGGCTGAGCGAAGCGATATCACCCTTCAAGAGAGCTCTGCTGGCAGCATTCAAACGCTCATTATTTACTACTGAATCACTATCCACTTACTTATACCCAGTAGGCTTAGGCTTATCTTTTGTACTGGAGAATACTTACCTTTTGTCTTTTGTCTCTCAAATAATCCTGTAAGGATAGTTATTGGAGTGTGTTCTGAGTTTCTTTGTGCTGTCGTCTGGATTTTTGCTTACCAAGCTACATAAAGATACAGCAGCAGCAGTACCTATGTACTCATATATTATAATGTTATTTTCCTGTGTTGTCTACTGTGTGTACATAAATAGTAAAATAAATAAATAAATAAAGATTTTTGTCTATATTTTGCTTGAAGAACTAAATCTTATCCATACAAAAACGTGATATGCAGCAGACTTGCAATGAAAGTTGTAAGAAAACTTGCTATTTTTGTAAAATCAAATTCTGTCATTCTTGAGAACTCACTGAAAATGTTGAATTTACACTCTTCGACCGGCTGTAGGGAAGGGTACTGTTATAGAGTTATTACGAATTACTGTTCATTTTTTTTCCTAAGCCTATGTTGTCCCACTGTTGGGAAAAGGCCTGATCCATAGCCTTTCTTTCTCTTCTCCTTGCGGTTTTCTCCGGAACAAAGTATTTTCTAGGCCTCTCTCGCGCGACGCCCGTTTTCTGGCACATTAAAAATAGCAAGATTTTACTTACAGTGGCTATGAGCAAAATCAGGAAGAGAACAGAATAGATAAGTAAATGGCAAACAACACACCTATGCCAAATCCTCTACCACCAAAAAAACAAACTTCCACCACAATTTATTCCCTCACCGAAACCAGTCCGGACAAGAACAAGACAAGACAAGGCCGACACATGCCACAGTTGTAGCAAAATGGAACATATTACATGCAGTGACACTTCAGCAGTTTGTGAGTTATGTCGTGGACTATCTGCTTTGTGATATAAAAATGTAAACAGTTTTGTTACCTTTCCGTTTTAAGGTTGGAAATTGAAATTGTTGCTTGATTTTGGTTTTTATGTGCTTCCTTTGACACAAATGTTACATAATTAATCATTAACTTTTGGGGGGTTACTATGATATTTTAAAGTAATGTAATTCCAGTGTGGGACGGAAACAGAGCTATACAGGTCGTCTAGCGCCATCTCTTGCGCACACTGGAATTACAACAGCTTAAAAGACGTCATGGTAGGCCCATGAACGGATTGCTATAAGTTAGTTATAGTATCTGTGGAAAAAATATTAACTCTGAGACAAATATGTATCAAAACTAAATGTCACTTACGGTGGCTTAATGTCGAGTTCCAGTACTGCGCGTAGCAAAAGACAAAGAAGAAGGGTAGACAGATTTGTCTGCTCTTAACAATTTATTTTCCAACCACCCGCATTCTGCAGTCAACCCGCAATCATGGCGCTTGCAACAGCGTCGAAATATCGGGACGTCAAAATAAAGAACAATCACGGAAGATATCCCGTAAGTGACAGTATAAGTTTAGTTGTAAACCATGATAGCTTAAAACATGTATCATACTATCTTTGGCAAATAAGTGAACCGATTAGCGAGTAGCTATGGTTCCTATTGAGGCTGTCTCTGCAGCTTAGGTATAGACATTTCCCATAATGTTTTAAAATAATTTCAATACCTTAAATCTTTTCCGCTATTTTCCACTCCAGTGCTGAAGAAACAAGCAATGGAATATTGTTTACAGTCTGTTGGCTTGTTCACTTCATTACGATTAATTTATTACCATTTCCGCTAAAGTCTTTGCCTCATTGGCCGGCTGGTTGCAAGCGCTACTGTTGAGCATGAGGTTTTGGGTTCGATCTTCGGGTCGGGCAAAGTGTTGTTGGGTTTTTCCATCAAGAATTTCTCAGTAGTAGCCACGGAGTCTGGATTTGCACCCGGTTGATGGCAATAGGCTCCCCCTATTACATGGGGCTTAAAAAGTAGGTGTACAATTAGGTACACTTCTGCCTAACCCTTCGGGGATTACAGGCGTTACGTAATGTTTTATGTAAATATATTTTAATAAACCCAAAATATTTATTAACTAGCTTTTGCCCGCGGCTTCGCTCGCGTTAATTTACGATTTGACAATCAATTCGTGTTGTACTCTGCTTGTAATAATATAATTCAATCGTGATTCGAAAGACACGTGGCGCTATCTATTGTCATAAGAACATTACTGTTGTTTTCCTCGGGAACAGTACTTTTTTTCGGGATGAAAGGTACCCTGTGTCCGTTTATGTACACCTGACAAAGTATTTATGCAAAATTTCAGGATGATCGATTTAGTGGTTTAGCCGTGAAAAGGTAACAAACAAACAACCCTACTTTCACATTTATAATATTAGTATGGAAGTATGGATAAATCCGAAATATTTATTAATTATTTTCTGCGATCGGAATATGAAGGGCAATGATGCATTAACACCTCGTCTAGCAATTCACCCTGATCAATTCTATTTGAGTCCTTTTGTTCGCACCCATCGTCCTGGATCTTCCTTATTGCTTATTATACCTGAAGGTAGTATTACTGCCCAAGGCTGCATGAATTGATGAAGCTTTGAGGTTACAGAACAGGATTTGCTGTAGTTTGTGGATTGGTGACGATTCCAAGATCCAGCGATTTCGATTATACACGTACGCCGTTTATGTACTACAAATTCTGAGGATCAACGATGTATAAACTATTGGATTTCAGTGTGGGTTTGGTCGTCGGTCGCTCAGAGTAAATAGTAGTATTTGACACTTTTTAAAATATTTTGGTGTTTGTAAATGTTAATTAAAACATAAACATAAATCATTTATTTGCATAAAACATGGTATACATTTGTGTTAAATAAAAATAAAAATAGTTCAAACATGTTAATTAATATGTATAATTTCTGAGTGTGTATGTGTGTGTGTGTGTATGGTTTTTAAATTATTATACATGTCTCTTTGCAAAACAGAGTCAAAAACCTTTGTATCAATAAAAAGTGATTCCAAAGAGACAAAAGGAAAAATTTTTGAAAAAGTGTGTCCTGGTTTTAAAAAACAAACCTCGTGCATAGGGATAAAAGTTCTGAAATATTAGTTCGGCGATTTTAAAAATCGCAAATTTTACAATAATGATTGACTAAGCTCAATATATTCCGAAAAAAGGACCCAAAAGTTACCATATAGAGTACAGAGAATAAAATAATTTGAAACACAGCTGAGTCGTGCATTCAATTCCTTCAGATCACACCATATGGGCTGATTAGATATTCATTGGATCCGCCCCGGTGCAACCGCCCTCCGTGTTCGAGAAAATTCGAGAACTACCAGAAATTCTTTGATATGTGAGCGAAATATTTATTGCATTTCACGATTTAAGCGAAAATGGTTGAATGGTTTCGGAGTTGACTGTCTTTCTTTGAAGATTCTGATGATCCAGGGTCATTGGACCCACTCGGTGGGTTAATGGTCCACACCCTCTCACAGAGACGAAGTCACTGTCCTCCTCATCAGCCTACAATGTTCCTAATGCTGGGGAATAAGTAACCTCCCTGTAAAATGAGTGAGCCATAATCAGTGCGGGTTGGTAGATGTCTCGTGTCTCTGAATTTTTGGTTCTAGGGACATGTCAATTTCCTCACCATGTTCTTCTCCACCGTTTTGAGAGTCGTCATCAGCCTATAGCAGTCCACTGCTGGACATAGCCCTCCTCAATCGCACGCCATTCAACTCGATTTTCAGCAAATCTCATCCAGTTGCTACTAGCCACCCTGCGAAGATCGTCACTCCACCGAGCCTGAGGGCGTCTCACCTTACGTTTGCCGATTTGCGGTGTCCACTCAAGAACACGTCTACCCCAACGGTCATCGGTTCTACGGCTAATATGCGTTTTTTAGGCGTTTTGAGAATAGCAGTGATAAAATGAATAACACAAAGTTAAGTTCTATCTGTATCATACCCTAACTACGTCAATAAAATAGAAGCCGTTACCACTGGATACACCAGAAGCCAACTGAACCGAAGATACCTGCTCCAAAACATCATAAAGAATTCCACCACCACTAACCGATCTAGCTTTGCATTCACAAGGTTCCGCACTTACCCTGTGCCACAGTATACCTTCAGAGAGGTATACCTGTCGCACTCATGTGGTAATCATGTATTCATTGGCTTCGAGTGCTCAGAGCAGTGTCAACTCAGCTCCCTGTGAAATATTCGTACATGGAGTACGTATGGAGTAGAAATTGCGGTTAAAAAGCAATGAGTGGATTGTTTGTTGCGATTTTAATAGGTATATTTTCCGCTGTCAAAATATATAATGACAAAGAATAATGCCGACAAAATAGCTGATTTGAAATTGTGAGTAACTAGTCGTCCCTGTGTCCTTTAAAATTAACAAAATATAAAAAAGTGTATTTCATTCGAAACAGTCACTTTTTGAATTTGGCAATGTAAAAAAAAAGGAAAATTAAAAATGGAAAACTAATGGTTCATACGAAAGTGGAGTGTCGTGTATGAATTTATGTTGGAGTGTATGAATGTATGTTGCAGTGTATGAATGTTTGTTGCAGTGTATGAATGTATGTTTGAGTGTTTGAAAAAGTACGCTGCATAAATACCGATACGAAACCGATATTTATATTTTTTTACCGTAAAAATAAAACGTTAAACATACGCTGCACTACGCACGCAAAAACTGGTGTAGCAATAAGTAATATTTGCTTTATTTAAGAGCAATATAACCACAAACATTATATTTATGGAAGCATCACACTTTACATTTTACGATGCGGTTAACTTCATGCTGTATTTAATAATTATAACGAACGATATTTAAACAATACGCTACAAGTTATCTCTGTAAATAACCAAGTGTAATTACAATGCTTTAAAGTATGTTATTAAAGTGAAATAATACGTTTACAATGAAAACAATTTCCTTGATGAAGGTATACAAAAGGGAAATAATTGCCTATTCTTAGTAATTTTCACTGGATCTTTATGTCTTCTAAGAAAACGCCTCTGAGTTTATAATACTTTACTCGTGTTTTCTGTACTCAATATCAGAGGGCTTATATAAATAGTAATAATCCCTTTGAAAGCATTTTGTATTTTTTCAACGAATTTAATGATTGATTGATTAAGTTGGCAACACTAATTATTAGACACCAGCACGCGTAGCATGACCACCGCACGACGGAAGAATCGAAATGACAGATCGACAAAAGAAATCTGTCAGTTTGTCGATTCTTCCGTCGACACAACTCGTTTCTACGGTGGTCATACTACGCGTACCAACAGTGGCTGAAAACATTGTGAAAAAATCTGAAAGTTGCTTGTTATGTTTCTTTATTTTACATGAGAATTTATTTATGTAACGTAACATCACACCTGTAATGCCCGAAGGGTTAGGCAGAGGTGTACCTAATACTAAACCTACATTTCGCCAGTTATGTTTAAGTCCCATGTAATAGGGGAACAGCCTATTGCCATCAACCGGGTACAAATCCGGACTCTGTGGCTGCTACGGAGAAATTCCTGATGGAAAAACCCAATATCAATTTGCCGGACCCGGGAATTGAAGCCGGGACCCCATGCTGAGCAGTCACGATTGCGACCATTAGACCAATGGCAATGAGTCAGTTATATACCTTACTGACCTATCGTGGGTCCTTAACATACAAAAAGCATACAGACCGTAATCAGTTTTGAAGTACACTCATACATACTACATAACTGCACTACACCAATTGCACAATCTGCCCAAAGAACATTTTAAATTCAATCTCTGCAACCCATTCCACTGAAATTGCAAGTCTATTCACACCAAAACGAAATTCAATTATGAATTTACCCAAAAAGTAACAATTTTACCAATTTATATCACTTGAGCAGATTTCGTCAAACACTTTAAGACATTTTAATTATGCATATCGGTGTCGTTTCGCCCTTAATGCTATATAGCTTGTACCATTTGCAAATTTAACTGGTGTCTAATAAAGAGATTGTGGCGGTGTTGGGCCAGAGAAACGGAGAGTTCCGTGGAAAAAGGAAAAAGTACTGGGAAACAAATTCAAAATTTTGAAGAATTAAAAATAACAGCCTAGTTGTAATAATAATATAACAGTATCGATATTCTTTTAAAAGAAAGTGAAACTTTCGTCACACATAAAAGAGATGCTAAACTAGTTAGGATGAATACAGGGTGTAAACAGACCCTTCACGAAGCCGTCAACCAAGCATTCTGTACATCAAACTAAGTAATCCTACACAAAAATTATTGCTGGGAAACGACTTTTTTTTTGGGGTGAAAAATAACCCTTTACGGTAAAATTCAATGTAACACATTGAAAACATTGTGGTTATGGGTGCATTGAATAGTAAACGGGTCATGGAGGTATTTAAAGTAAAGTTATAACCTTAAAAATTGGTATTTCAAACAAAACTTCTGAAAAAGTTGGAACTTTGACCCCCAATATCTCCGTAACTAGAAGGTTCCCAGGTATGGTCTAGAACAAAAAAATGATCGCAATGACGGGGAGAACAAGTGCCTTTCGGCTTCGTTAAAGGTCTTTTTTTTTATTGGAAATCTAGTAAATGGAAAGGAAAACACATGTAGTCAAAATAAGTGTGGAGATAGTAGAAAAAGTTTTCATAGGACAATAGTGGTAGAAATGAACCAAAATTTACCTGGATTTAGTGTAAGTTGTTTGTGTCTAAAATATACTGATTTAGGTTTTTTTTTTTGGTTGGTTAGGCTGGTTTAGGTTTGTTACAGTTTGGAAATTGATCTTCATAACTCACTCATTCAAAATATTCATGAATCATTTCAGTCACAAACCACGTACCGCATTACACAGTTGATTCATCAGCACACTCCATATTTGTGGTAGACTGTTGTTAAAACTGTTATGGACGTGTGAAGTGATTGATTAATGCTAAAAATATATGAATGAATGAATGAATGATTTATTAAAAAATACAGTTTCTTAAGGCTAGTTACATTGCCCCACAAAACTGCTTACGCAGTTTAACTGTGAGATCGTTGAGTCTCTAATACATTAAACATAATATCAGGTACATCCATAAAATATAATTACTCAATACGTACCTACACTTACATAGAATCCAATAAATATTTTTTAAGTTTACGTGCGAATTTTACGTTACTGTCTTCTTGTCTGATGTCAGCAGGCAGAGTGTTCAATAAATAGGGAACGCGTTTTTTTAAGGTTCTGTCGCCATAGTAATTGCTAACTCTGGGTACATTCTATTTACCTGCTGTCATCGACCTGGTAGTATAGCTGTTAGAAACTAGTGAGTCACTATCCCGACTGCCATGGTTATTAACCAATAATAGGTATTTATGTTTAAGGCTAACTGGTAGAATTTTACATATTTTGAATAACCCATTATAGTCTCTTTTACATTTGTTTTTAGTTTTCTTGTTTACTAACAATTTTAAAAATCTAATTTGAATTGATTCTAGTTTCTGTATATTACTTTTAAAAGTCAAACCATAACAATCAAGAGAATAACTCAGTATTGAGTCAACCAAGGACATATATAAACATTTCAAGGTGCTGGAGGGAACTTTAAAGCTTAAATGATAGAATTTACTTAACAATATTCTAAGCTTACTACAAATGTAATCAATATGTGAAGACCATGAGAAACTTTCATCGACTTTAATTCCAAGATATGTGACACTTTCTACTTGTTCTATTGGTTTACATTTACAGGTTGAATTATTATTATGCATACACTCATAGCTATGGGTAAAAATGGAAGGGCATGTTTTATTCAGATGTATATAAGGGGAATGTATCATTAACAGCTTAGTTTTATCACCATTGAGAACGATACCGTTGTCGTGAGACCACTTTACCACTGCGTCTACGTCCTGTTGTACGAGTCGACAGGTACCAGCAAGGTCGGAGCCAGCGCGCAGCGCACACAGGTCGTCCGCGAACATGTGCGCCGAGCAGTGGCGCAGTACGCCGCACAAGCTGTTCACGTGCAATAAGTAGCACACAGGCCCGCATCCGGACCCCTGCGGCACCCCGCACCCCACCTTCCTCTCGTCGCTATACTCATCACCTACCTTTACTCGGTAGGAGCGTGATGTGAGATAGTCGCGGAACCATTTGTTCAGCGGCTCCCCCACTCCACACTCCTCCATGGCGTTCAATAAGGTCTCAGTTTCAAGGGTATCGAAGGCTTTTTTATAATCAAAGAATACCGCAACTACAAACTTTTTCTCACTTAAATATGTATTAATTTCGTCAGTATATCGTGTAAGAAGAGTATTTGTACTTCTACCTTTCTGGAAACCATGTTGACATTCATTTATTACATTATTTTTCTGCAGATAATTATTCAAACGGTTAATGATACATTTCTCAATAATCTTATCTACACTGGATAAAATTGATATTGGCCTATAATTACTGTAATTTTTAAGTTCGCCCTTTTTATATATTGGTCGCACTATGGCTTCTTTTAACATACTAGGAAACATACCATTTTGCACACACAAATTGACTAGGTTAGAGATCACAGGGCTAACTGTATCTGCCAACATTTTGAGATCGGACATTCGCACAAGATCGCTACCCGGTGACTTATTTTTATCCATTTGAGTTATTATTCGTTTAACATAACTGCTATCTACGGGCTGCCACCTCATACTTCTGTCCGTCTGTCCAACGTAGGTACTTCTATCCAACAGCTTAATACTACACATATGTTTGGTTTTCTCTATTTCTTCGGCAAATGTACGAGCAAAATTATTACAAATATTTTTCATAGGTTCATTAACTCCCATATTCTTTATTATTGCTTTATCCAAACATTGTTTTTCATTTCCTAATAAGTAATTTATTTTATCCCATAGTTTTTTGATATTATTATTACAGTCTAATATGCATTGCCTATCGTAATTATTTTTATTTTTAAAAACTAATTTATGACATCTATTCCTATATCTTGTGTAATTTAAACGTTTTACCATATTTTTAGGATCATTACTCCAAATAACAAACAGTCTATCCCTCTCTAAGATCTTATTTTTTAAATCTCTAGTTATCCAGGGGGTTTTATCCCTGTTTGACTTAGTTAAACTTTTCAATACATAACAACTACTATAGATCTGTTGAAATATATTTCTGAATGCATCGTACAACTTTATGGGGCATGTAAAAAGCATTAATTCTTTAAAATTAACTGACAATAGCTTTTCACGAACCGCACGATTGTCAAGCATATAACGTCTTTGTGAGGTTACGTTAGGCAAGTGAGCAGGACAGGCATACACACGCGAGGAGGTGGAAGCGAGAGCACAGGCGCCGTCGCGCCGCCCGCGCCGGCCGCCACCGTCCACAGGCACTGCTACCGGAGTGCGTTTCCATTCCACCGCGACCGATATCATATAATGATCAGATATTTTATGCTGAATTACCGCGGAGTTTATTTTAAAGGTAGGTGTTCTAATATAAATATGGTCAATGCAAGATTCCACTAATGCATCAACTAAAATTTCACTACGTGTAACTTTATCGATACACTTTGTGAAACCGAACTCGGCCAAGAGATTTTCATAGGTAATGACATTTTTATCGTGTTTTTGCAGTAGGTTAATATTCATATCGCCACACAATATAGCCTTGGAGTTTTGCGGCAAGCTATTCAATAGATTCCTAAGTTCCTCAAAGAACAGAATTATTTTTTCCTGTTTATTTATTCGGGGAGGTCTATACAATGCGACAACATGGACAGGTTCCCCAGAGCAATTAATTGTAATGGAAACACACTCAGCGGCACATATGGTGACTCGCGCCGCCCGCGCATCCAACCCCTCCCTCGTATACACAAGCACCCCTCCCCCCCTTCGCCCCGTTCGTGTAAAACTATGAACATTGTACCCTTTTATCTTAAATAAATCGATTAAAGAAAAGTCTATGTTAGGTTCTGTAATAACGATAACGTCTAACTTATCTAGGTGGCTATTCAATGTAATTAAAAGCTCACTGAAGTGTTTTTTTAGAGAACGTATGTTAATATGCACCAAACTAAAGTTTTCATTGTAATTCCACGTCACTATCCAATTGTCGATGCTGTTCACTATTGACGCCTCGATTGAATTATCACTAATTACGCCGATACCGTCTATTAACGCCGCGAATTTGATAATTAGTTAAAGCACAATCAACACTTTATTTGAATAGGGTAGATTCATTTTTTTATAATTTCTTCGAGGTCGCTCTCTGATCTCACCCACACTGACTTATCACCATCATTCTTTTTTGCCAGAATCTTTCCATTGGCGACCCAGACGTACTTCCATAGCCCATGCAGTCGTTTCTTAGTATTCCACAATAACTCCTTGGCAGCTTTAGTAAGATCCTCGTTGATGAATACTTTGTTTTGCAAAGAACCTCCGGTGATAACGTCGCTAGTGAACTCCTTCAAATTGCGACGCTGCGCGAGCCAGGTGTCACGCTCGTTGGCGCCGCTAGTGGTTACTTTGAAGCCAATCAAGATTGGTGCTGGCTTACCACTGTCGGTACGCTGCTGACGACGCCGGCTAACCCACTCAATTTCCGTGCTGCTTACGTTGATGAGTTGTCCAGTTTTGGTCACCACTTCGAGCAGTTTCTCTCCCGGCAGCTGTTCCACGCCTACAATCTCGAGGTTATTTTTGCGCGAGGCCTGATCATATTCCTGAACCTTCTGTTCCAATGCAAAGTTACATTTCTCTAGATATATAATCTTATTATTTATGTTTGTGACGTTCTTTTTGAGCTCTGTTATTTTTTGCTTAGATTGCTCGTGTTCCGCGATAAGTGTGTCATATTTCTCCGAAAGCATACTCATACTGGTACTTATCGATTCGAGTTGACTTTTTAAGATAGGTATTCCACTGACCTTTCTCTGAATATCCTTCAGAATTTTCTCGAAATCCTTTTTTATCTCGTCTTGCTCCTCATCATCGGTTCGGGAATCAATTTCACAATTGTTACAGCAGGTTCTACTGATACCTGCTCGAATATCTGCGAGAAGTCCCTTAATACACCCTCTATGGAATGTTCCAAAACATGCTTGACACTGAAAGTGCGATCCATTTTTGGATAACACTTTATTGCACTTAGCGCACTCCATTTGCGATAATACTACGCACAAAGAGTTTAATATTCTAGGAACTAATTTTTACACGCGTAGGTAGGTATACAGTGTGCACGTAGATACATTCGGTAGACACGCAGAGCGCCGGCGCATCGATTGTGACGCACGCGCACTCGTTGACGTTCCGAGCGAGACTGATATGTCGATTCTTCCGTCGACAAAACCAAAACAACGTCGACAAACCGGTTTCTATGGTGGTAAATGTTTTTACGTTCTGTTTACCATAAGAATACTAGATTTTGCGGGGGTATTAAGTACTTTGAGACACCGTAATGGCTTTGTTAAAAAAGCCACAAAATGAAAGATTGAAATTGAAGTTAATGTGTAGGGGTCAAATTGATCGGGGCTGCGGGACTGTTCGAAAGAGATACCGTGGCCCTGGAACACAAAGGGCAATGAAGGAACATGGATGGGTTTTAGTCAGTAAGAGTCTGACACTCCCTCCCACTCCACCCAGAGCGGGAGAAGTCATTTGATGATTTCCCATCCGTAAAAAAAAAAAAAAAAAGGGGTCAAATTGACCTCGGATTCGGATTCAGCGGACCAAAATACGTACCCGTAGGTAGGTCCGGTCAAATGCACATTCTACTTAATTTTTTTTGTGTGCCGGTGTAATTTTTGCGTAAAGTTACTTAGTTTGATGTACAGAATGCTTGGTTGACAGCTTCGTGAAGGGTCTGTTTACACCCTGTATATTAAATATATATTATATTATTTACATTCCACTAATGGCACCTGCGAAAAATATTGATTGGTGCCATATGTGGAATACCTCTGGTGCCATTACCTCTGGTGCCGTTAAAGCGGGTGCCCAATGTGGCATACGTCAATAATTTTTTCAAAAAGGCTACACGTGCCATTTAGATGTGGTCACAACATGGCGTCCGAGGTATACATGATTTAAATAAAATCGTTTACAGTTAATTTGCCAAATTGATTTCGCATTCGACACGGGTTGCAGCTAACGTTCAATATTTAAATACGTAATTTAGTAGCGCGAGTCAAACATTATATAAATTCGTTAATCGGTTTTAAAATGAGATTGAAATTTTGATGTATGTGATTGTGAAAGGGCTTAATTTTGGTTGGCAATTGGGTTTTATTTATGTTAAAATGCAGTTTCGTGAACTTTTGGAATAAAATAAAGAACACGGGCGAGAATAAAGTGCAAGAAAAATAAGCCTCTAAAAGTCTATAGGAATTAAAAAGGAGGCTTATTTTTTGCCTATTTTTTTTTCAAATACCTAATTGCATTAAATATGTATGTAGTTCTTAGAATACCTAGTATCTCCTTTTTCTTATTACTTACTAGGCTCTCAGTATAAAAATACTATTATGAAAACTGACAAAACTTTTACTTACAGCAAAACAGTTTTCTTTGTTTTATAACTCCTACTGCCAATATATTTTTACTGCGACATGCTTTTCATCGCGGTTATCCCTTTCTTTTAAATAAAATTCGTTTTGAGAAACCTCACTTCCCTCTAACTTCATGGCCTACTCGTTAAAACGTCGGTTATATCACTTATCGTTGGGCGCAGCTCGCTGTGATGTTCCCGTTACTGTTACAGTTCCACTCCGGGCCCATTCCTAGCCGAGTGTGATAGAAAATATTCATAGGATGGCGGAGATACCACTGTTTGACTGCTTCTAGTTTAAGTGGCAAACTGGAGTGGTTTTGGCCGGCCATAATAGCCGTAGAACCGATGACCCTTGGGGTAGACGTGTTCTTGAGTGGAAACCGTGAATTAGCAAGCGTAATGCAGTTGGATTAAGATATAAGCCTATGTCCAGCAGTGAACTACTGTTGGCTGAAAATGATGATGAGTTAAAGTGGACCGATGAGCTTGGAAATGTGGTTGGATCAGGACGGCGGAGAACAGGGGTCTTGGCACAGCTTGAGAAAGATAACACCCAGTAGTGGTCAGTGATAAGTTGAGTTTATTGTTTGGTATGTCCGTTCTCATGAATACTTGAATATGTACTTTTGGAATTTTAACTCTCGACGATGAACCGAGGGTTAAAATCGCAGTAATATTGAGGTAGGCATTCATTCAGATGTCGCCCAAAGTTAGAGTGACATAAATTATACACCGTGACTTTTTAGTCGTCTTACAAAGATGGTCCACTTAATATGCCCGACATAAAATAGTTCTAGGCACGTTCTTTTTTTACCTACCGTTATAAGTACAAAGAAAAATAAATAAACATTAGAACAAATTATGAAACATCCTGTCATGTTTACGTGTCAAACGGGAGAATATACCTACCCAGCGCTCGAGTCCCGTAGATCATCGCTCACTACAGGGTGTTTTAACTAAGTCATGCGTCATAATATTGAATAATATTTTTATTTTTAAATTATTAAAATCTCATAAATACCTAAAGTAAAAATCTTACTTTAAAAACATGTATTTAAAAAAAAACTTATGAAAAAGCGGAACTTTCACCCCCAATATCTCTATGTTTTTTAATGAATGCTTAGTAGTCATTGGATACATGAAGTGGGCTGCCGTTGTAAGACGACTAAAAAGTCACGGTGTATAGGGTGACTGGTAATAAGTGACCGACACTTAAACACGTGATTACACTCATGATAACAAACAACTTTCCCAAAGAAACATTTTTTTATATACACACTTTTATAACAATAACACAACAGTCGTATGAAATTCGCACGCGCGCACCTGTGACCTATCAGCCGTTAGCCGAAGCGGAAAAAATTGTTTATTTGGGAAAGTTGTTTGTTATCATGAGTACAATCACGAGTTTAAGTATCGGTCACTATTTACCAGTCATCCTATATATTGTTTTATAACCAGCAGTAGCCACTTTTATTAGATCTGGTAATATAAAAGTGATGTGTTGCAACAAATAAGTTTTGATCAATCCAGCTCTAATTTTAACACTTGCTGGTTATAGCGTAATTTTCAATCTAAAGCAACATTATTCGCTGTTGCTGGTCCATCATAGTCCATTATAATTGTATAGACGCACGACATGACGTGTAGTGACTGTGTTGACATGTTGGTATTACCTAATCTAGTGTCAGGCGTCGCGGTTAAATGCTTGACACCCGATTAATTTGAGTTGAGCCACTACATAATACGTGGTCTCCGCAAGCATAGGTATACGTTAAGTAGATGGGGTTCTACGGAATTGTCGTGGTAAACTTGAAGAGCCATTTCCGTGTTTTTAAGAATGTACCTACGCATTTTAATCTCAGGTCTCAATCTGTCGAAAATACCTTTTATTTACAATATTTTTTATTAGTTTTTGACATGATTGTCTTCACATAACATTTATATATTATGAAAGAACATTATAATTTATCTGTATTCATAAAATCTGTAATTTTGGTCTGTTAGGAACACTCCTGTCGTGCGCACGAATTTTGTAGTTCACGGTGGATTTTAATAAGTGTACCATCATAACTTCCGTGGATACGAAACTGTTCATTAAAATAACAATCTGTCGTAATACACTAACAGCATTGACACCATCATTCAAAAGAAAACGGGCGAAAGCGGGCTTTGATTTTACTGCTTAAACGTGTACTTTGTTTCCGAGAACTACAAAAGACCCTAAACTAGACACTTTACTATTTTTGTTTGTTTACTTTTGCGACATAATAGCCATCGACCAAATTGTTAACAAATCTACTGGTCGTTCTAACAGATACAATTCTCCAAAACTATTAGTTAAATAAAGTCGCTCAATGAGGTATGTCGTAAAAAGCAGTGTTTTTAAAAGGCGATCATATAGCCTTCAGCCGGGACCTATGATTTTAGTCAATTTAACCGGTATATTGTTCTACACGATGTAGTAAACGGTTTTGACTGTAATTTGTTTTGTGTCAAAGAAAAAGCTTGACTTTCAAATTGTTTTGACTAGAATAGACATACTAGCTATCGAAATAACCGAGTATTGTACACTAGCTGCGCCCGCAGTGTCACCCGCGATAAAAAAGTTAGCATACGCACACTGAAACTTGGGAAAAAGAATGACATCAAATTTTCAAGTACTACTTTTGGTCGCCAAAAAGACGATTTTCGTCAAAATTCGCGATTTTTTATTTTTATTTATTTGATCATCCCACGGGAACATCGCACAGTAGTCTATGTGTTAATCAAGCATGCAAGTTATCTTGATACCAAATTTCATCAAAATCCGTTAAGCCGTTTGAGCATGAAGGAGTTACAAATTATACACACATACACACATTTAAACTTTCGCCTTTATAATATTAGTGTGATACATACTTCACTAGGTCGCGCAATTCAAGACCAGATAAGGTAGGAATTCTAAAAGCTTAATTGGTCACCGTAATGTCTGTAATTGACTTCGATTGGTTGGTCTAATTACTGACGTCACCAATTCTCTGAGCTCCGATTGACTGTTGACCTACATTCAATTCGGATTCCTTACTTGTTAATCGCGTTCTATTATTCAAATTAACAGGCAGCCATCTTGACCTGTGCGTGAAAGCTATGGATCTCAGCTAATCTCTGGCCAATTACAAAATAAAGAATAACGTTTGGAATATCAAAAATGTATCGTATTAAGATTAATTATTAAAAAAATCGATTACTATATTTATTGAATAAAAGTCTTGTTATTAAATAACCTGCTAAAATTGTAATCATAATAAGAATAACTAAAGAGTGATCGTGAAAAAATTTATTTTGTAAAAGGAGATACTCCATTTTGTTAATTAAGATTTTAAACATTTAAGAGATTACTATGTCCTTGTCCAAAATGTCCATGATAATAAAAAGGACGATACTAAAAACGCCCAATTTCACCATGAATCATTGAATAAATTTAGCGCTAATCCAAAACGTAGTTCTATTTCTTTTCTAAATCAGATGAATTTATTAAGGTGTTTGATTGTAAGTCCTCTCAAAAAAAAACACAATTCACAAAAAGAGTCTTCAAAATCAAAATCAAAATATTTTATTTCATATAAAGGGTGTAAAAAGACCCTTAACGAAGCCGAAGGATACTTGTTCTCCTCGTTATTGCGATCATTTTTTTGTTCTAGACCATACCTGGGAACCTTCTAGTTACGGAGTTATTGGGGGTCAAAGTTCTAACTTTTTCACAAGTTTTTTTTTAAATACACGTTTCTAATGCATTTTTTTACTTTAAACACCTTCACGACCCCCGTATTATTCAATCCATCCATCAGCACAATGTTTTGAGTCCGTTATATTGAGTTTTACCGTAAAACGTAATTTTTTACCCCAAAAAAAAAAGTCGTTTCCCAGCAATAATTTTTGCGTAAAGTTACTTAGTTTGATGTACAGAATGCATGGTTGACGGCTTCGTGAAGGGTCTGTTTACACCCCGTATGGGCACTTATAAAACGTCGATAAAAAGGTGCACGGTTCGGGTTTGTCGTTTCTTAAGGAGAAGAACCGGCCAGAAACTCCATGATTACTCTTTTCAAATCATTTGGTATTACAATATTATCATGGTTACAGCATTTATACTTAAGTATGGGGGGACAGCGCAGGCCCGATAATAAGTCGTTGTTTACTACAAAAGATGTAATAAAAGATACAAAGTTAACAAGCAGCTGGAAATCTACAAAGCCTACAATGTTCACACATTCACAAACAATTGTCCGACATGAACTTTTTCACTAACATACAACCACCCATTAATTTCCCATCCATTCAGAATTCTACACACACCACTAGAGAGCGCTAGTGTCCACATACTCACCAACTTTTCCACCTCGGAACATATTTCTACCTCTTAACTCAGTATTTTACCCTCATCTTGCGAGTGTACTCTCTGGGGAGGCACGGACGCAGTTTAAATTCCTACTGATTTATGTGCTCCTGGTCACTTGTGCTCTGATTTCTGGTGTATGATACTACGTTTTATGTGTTATTTAGTTTATTTTCGGTAGAACATAACAATCATCGAAGGGTCAGGCAGAGGTGTACTTAATAGTACACCCATATTTCGCCAGTTATGTTTAAGTCCCATGTAATAGGTGGCGACCCTATTGCCATGAACTGGCCATCAATTCAGACTCCGTAGCTGTTACTGAGAGATTCCTGATGCAAAAACCCAATAACACCTTGCATGACCTGGGAATCTAACCCAGGACAAGGCTCAGCTATAGCCGGAAATAGTTGGTTTGCTGAAATATTTTATGCTTGATTTTGCTACTGTTCATTGGCTTTATTTAATTACCTACTATTTTGTCAATTTTGCTTGTAGTAGACATAAAAAAAAAATTGTCCATAGAGATTTTAGATGGGAAATCCGGGTGTAGCATAAAATAAGAGACGCCTAAACATAGCAGTGGGTGAAGTCGGGCTATTGGTCTAGAGACAAAAATGGGACTTAAAATTAAATGTAGCATACATGAACACTCCTGCCAAACCTTTGGGGAATTACAAGCGTGATGTTAGTTAATTAAATATTATGTTTTTTTTGACCACCGCGAAAAACCACCGCGAGATCCTGAATAAAAATAAAACTAAGCTTCCATAAGTCAACGGTGGACAAAGTTTTCGGTCGAATGGACTGCTCTTGAACCTTTTTTCGGATGGCCGTGACCCTCAAAATTTATAGACTTTCAAGGCAGATAGGTACCTATATATCTTACATACTAGCTGTTGCCCGCGACTTCGTTCGTGTGGTAATTTTGATGAGTATGAGTGAGGAAAAAAAAGATAGCCTATGTCCTTCCCCAGGATATAATCTATCTCCTCGCCAAATTTCATTACGATCCGTGTAGCTGTTTAGTCATGAAAAGGTCGCAAACAAACAAATAAACAGAGTTACTTTCACATTTATAATATTATTAGTATGGATATAGGAATTAATCTATCGTAATATTATAAAGAGATATTTGTTAGTAAGTGAGCGAGGATTACCCCTACATTAAAATGTAGGTAATCCTCGCATATACTGATCCGATTCCAAAAATTCATTCACTATCACGAAGCTACATTATCCCTGAGTGTTATAGGCTACATTTAAGACGTTCCCGTGGGTTAGTTTTATATATAGGGTGTACATAACGGGAGCGAAGCCACGTTTTTTAATATATTACACCATTTGTCTGTCAACCCACTAAACCGAAGAAATCCTAGAAATCAAAACAGATCTGCAATAACATATTATATAAAAGGATTTCATGTAGGTTGAAAATTCCAGCAGCAGTTATCTTTTCCCAAAGAGAGAATATTTGAACTGTCGAATTTGTGATATTAGCCAACTTTATTTCCAAACTAGCAACCCTTCTTCGCACAGCGCCACCTATCGGGTCCAAAACTATATCTAATGTAGCCTATATTTAAGCATCTAGCAGTAGAGCGGTGAAAACTGCGTTCAAATCCACGCCGTAGTTTTTGCGTGATGCGCGTAAAAACATACAGAGAGAAAGACAGACAAAAATTCTAAAAACTGTTGTTTTGGCTTCTGTTGCTCTAATAAAGCCCCCATATCATTTTTTTTTTCAATATCTTCAATGCACAGACATCGGCCTGTTATAATTTTATGATGTGTATAGATATGTGTAGCAAACAGAGCGTAAGAGCTACTTTAATTTTGTTATATTGCAGTTGTGTTTATATTTTAGTAACGTAGTAGTAGTGACGTAGTACAAACTAGAAAGATTCTTGGAATAATTGGAATTGAGTGATATTAAGCCGTTCGGGATTTTAAATTAAACTTGGTGATTATATCAATCAAAAACAGTTATGTATGTCTAACAGTAGCGAAGGGTCAATTTTTGTAAGAGGTAAGCCGGAGTACATTTCTTTACTGTATAGAATATTATTTGTCTATAGAATACTGAATGTGTAATTTTTCAAAGGGAAACCAGAAGGAATCGGGTTGTATGGAACCTTCGCCACTGATGTCTAAGTATAATATAGAAAAGTGTTACATTTACTTATTTAAAATAACATAACATCACGCCGGTAACTCCCGAAGGGCTAGGCAAGGGAGTAACTAAGAGTACACGCAACTTTCGCCATGTTTAAGTCCCATGTAATAGTGGGTGAGCCTCTTGGTGGTATTTCCTCCTCGTGAAATAAGAAGCATGACTCTTCAATAATACCGCATTTGCCCTTGAGGTAAACCATTAAGGAGCACACTTAAAAGAACCTTTGTATAACTGTGACCTATACTGTATTTGTGTGTCTTTTGTTGGAGATCCAAATAAATAAATTAATCATCAAATACCTAAATGTGACGCAAATATTAATTTTTATTTAGTTGTTAACAATGACAGCTTTCAACGTTTCTAATTAACACGAAACCATGGATCACAACAGAAAGGGATTTAATTGGATAACGAACCAAGAAATGCGATGCTTTGATGAACCGAGTTCAATCGAAGAATCGATTAAATTTCTTGTGACGGTGTTAATTGTATTTTCTATGGGATTTCAAAGCTTTGCAAAAATGAGTCAAAGGTTGCAAAGCTTTGCAAAAATAAGTCAAAAATGATGAAAAGGTTTTTTGAAATACGAATATGTTGTGTTCGATGAAAAATCAAAATGAAAATTGTACCTATTTGTGTCAAAAACGTTGAGTATTTTTCAGAACAGAACTCGTCACTCTCGTTAGCCTCTGTGCCTCGGAAAACACGATAAGTAGCTCGTCCAGTCTGCATCTGATCTTGGCAGTCTTTAGGGGTAGACACAAACCCAAAAGTCTGACCACCGGTCTTCCTTCCTTATCACGTTACCCAGCAACTGGTTTGGTGGAACCAGTCGTTCCAGTTGCAACCGGTTACTGAAAGCTGATCCCAACAGTAGAAAAAGCTTAGGTAGACGACCATGATGTTAAATTCAATTTGTGAAAAGCGGCATAATTTGAATAGAATTAAATATGAAAGGAAAAAACCCAAACGTGAAATGAATTTTATTAGCAGATATTAGATTTTTGCTGAAAAATAATACAATAATTTCTTCCTCCATTCTACGAACCACAGACTACAAAAAAGTAATGAGCACATTAACTCATTTAGTATTTGAAGAGAGTCACGTAGAGGTCTGCTTATTTGTGCAGGAGGGGACGTGAGAGGAATGGCGGAGGGCTGCCAGAGATTAATTCGCGTATAGTCGGCGACAACACCACTACTACGTGATCATAATTCATTATAACTAGATTTGTTTACGACTTGGAAATGGACTGGGAGCCTTGGCGTCTTCTTGGTAATTTACATGACTTGATTGTGTTTTCAGGTTTTGTTAGAAAAGGGAGCAATATTCCAAAGCTGGTTGACGTTAGCCGTATCTTATCAGTGGAATTGTATTTTCTGAAATTATTTTTCTATGGAGGTCTTACTAAGGGGTATCGTATTGCCCAGTACTAACTGGGTCGTGGAGGACAGATAGGCAGTCGCTCCTTGTAAAATAGTCGGTATTTATTGTGGGTATTCAGCTGCATCCGGTTAGACTGGAAGCCGACCCCAACATAGTTAGGAAAAGGCTTAGCAGATGATGTTTACGACGAATTAGTAGAAGTCACATTTCTTAGAATTTTTAGTTCTTGCTCGTTTCGTTTTGCTCACAATGTATGACTTCACCGTTTTGAGAACATTCGTTACATTAAAACTATTCAGTTGTGCATGTTTCATTTTGTATTACATGGTCATACAGGGTGTTTTTTTTTCTCCAGTCAAGGAACAGTAGACCCGTCTCAATTTACTGTGGGCGTCCTGAAAATGACGCCGTGGCGGCCAAAGGGTACGATGGGATAATTAAAATTATTTATTGCGCAACGCCTTTTATTAAATAAGGAAGCTAGATTAAACTGCTAAAATAATAACAAGGAAGTAAACCAGCTTGAATAAAAAGAACGCTGTTGAAAGCTAAATAGAAGAAATTTTTTAATAATAAGTAAAGTTGTCCATCGATTCCACACTTACACATACACACACGCAAACACTCTTAAATTACAGGCTTGTTCTAATACGCTTTTAATTTATCTTTTATTGTTCTACAGTTTTATTTTTATTTTATTTTGTTAATCTTATTGCATAAAATTCTGTATTATCTCCTCTTGGTAGAGTGCACTGGCTCCTGTAATACAGATCTATCGCCTAGCACAGGAGTCAGTGACTTTAAACAATTTTGTAACCACTTTCTTGTGTAATAAAGATTATTGATTACCTATCTCGTATCCGGAAGGAAACAGGGTGCCAGGACAACATTATAAGAACAACGTTATATTATAATGCCCTAAAAGCGATAACGGTCATGGTGAAGTTAATAAAATCATAATCATCATCGCTTCATTTTCACCAAATTCAAAACTTTTTTTTTTGCATTTTGATCACATGTTATCGATGATAGAGTAGTATCTCAATACTCGATATAACAGTATTTGATTACTTATCAAACCTTGAAAAAGAACGACGTTTTTATTCAAATAAAAAAAAAAAACTTTTTCATTGCTAGTGTCGGAATTTAAGTAGTACGACTTATTATCACCCATTCTTCTGCTAAAATCACTCAACACAACCCTTTCTTTACCCACAAACCTCAGAAAAACCCGTCTCGCTATTCGTCCTGCATCTAATTCGTCACTCCGCCATTTGGTCACGTAGTGTAACAGTGATGCCGTCACGCCATACCACTTCATTACGGGCGTCGTGTGCGCGCATAATGGCACAGAGTGAAAAATGCACAGCCTTACACTAGAACCGGTTATTATGCCGCGAAAGCTTTTACTTACACTGTGGTAGACTGCGGTCACAGTATAAACATTACCAGTTAATCAACACCTTTTGTGAAATCAAACGCAAGTAGAAGCGTTCTTGTGTGGAGACACCTCATCGGCAACGTAAGGTAGGGCGCCCTCAGGCTAGGTAGAGTGATGATCTTCGTAGGGTGGCTGGTAGAAGCTGGACGCGAGTTGCCGAGAGTCATATTGAAAAATTGAATGGCGTGCGATTGTATGCAGAGGCCTACGAGTATGCCCAGCAATGAACAGCTGTATAAATAAAACGTGGGTGTCAGGATTGTCAACTTAACGTGTTTGTTGTGCACTACGAATACTCACACAAAACGTGAGCACTTGTCTCGACGCGACAGCACATACTTATAATTCATGTAAATTTTTTGCACACACATGTGTGCATGAGCCGATCGCGATGATTTGTTCCTAGTTGAAATACGTTATGTTAATGGTGCTACTGGTACTACTACTCTACTGTGCTGTGGCAGACTGTGGCGCTTTTCTAGTTTTCTTTGTAGGACTGTTCAAGTGGCGTTTTTTGTAGCTATTGTTAGTGTTACAAGAGTTAGCAGTTGTTGGTGGGTTCTGGAGTTCATTTGTTTGTTTATAAAAAAAATGTTGGAAGAAAAGGTTCTGAGGAAATTGCTTTTTTGGTGCATAAAAATGCATTTTCATTTCATGAATTCTAGTAACAATTTTCATCAGGTTTTTTTCTTATTTTAACCGGACTGCGTGACAACAAAGACAGGGTAATGTTTTGTATGTATGTAAATGTTCTTCCCGTCTCTGTATGAAAGGTATCCTTATATATAGAGGAAACTCGGTATGTAATGGGTGGTCACCCATCCACAGACCAACCTAGGCAAGCACGGCTTAACCTAAAGATCGACCCGAGCGGCTATTATTATTAAACCACAAGCTCCTCAAAAGATCTAGGTATGATATGATTAAATAAAACCATAGGAAGATTAAGAACCTCTTCTCAATTATCTACTAGTATTAAAAGAAGAAATATAACCTCCATCGAGGCTAACTTAGTCGTAATTTCCTTAAGGGCAACAGTTTACGACACATAACTCATAGTAGTAAATACTTGGCACTACAGCCGTCCACGTTCCTATGTGATATATAGCCGACATGACAAGCGATGCTATCTGTCTCTGCTGTTACATACAATTGACTTTAGTACATAAGCCGTGTGTCTCGACGTTTGGGATGAGGAGAATGATAGTTTTCTTATTCTTCTCATGTAGGTAGGTGAGTAGGTACTATTGAAAAAATCTCAGGCGCGAATTACACAGAAACGGCGTAAGGTGAAGGCGCGGCGCAGGCATGATGCCGCTTCAAAACCTTTTGATACACGCCTGCCCCGCACCGTCACCTTACGCCGTTTCTGTGTAATTCGCGCCTTAGATCACTGGTGATTAAAGATAATAATATAATTCTTCTTCGCTGTTGCTGGCACGAACCTTGCCACTTCCACGGCGTCTTCGTCACTTTGATTGCATGTTTTAGGGCACAGAAGGCAAGATAGGAGGTACAGTTACCAAATTCACTGGCGGTCGACCACTTTTCAACTTTATTATTTAGGGCATAAGGGTGAAATGTGGAAGCCCTTCAGTGAACTCGGTGGTACACTAGCGACTAGTAAAAGTACTCAGCAAAATGTAGGAGCAGCAGCTCAGGGTAATGACCCCGATTTTCGAATTACACGTCATAGATTTGAACCGACACAGGATCTTTCCTTGGTATAATTCATTCCATTATCACTGCTCTCAAATCATTGTCAGTGAACCACACAAACTAAATTCAAGACATTTGACATCCACGAACCTGCACTGGGCCGGTCTGGTGGAATACAGCCCTCTCAGAAAGTGGGTCTGTGTCCGAACAGTGGGTACGTTATAGGCTGATTATGATGTACAAACATGGAGCACGGTACCAGCTCTGCCTAACCTTCCGGGGAAAACAGCCTTGACTTTATGCTAGAATTTTCAACAATAGTCTCGGCTTTTAAGTGCCAGATCAAATTAATTAGGCTACCTCTTCAAATTCAGTAAAAGCCGTGTTGTTTTCTCGGTAAAATATCAACGTATTTTGGTTCTATTAAAGGGAATTCTCCTTAATAGTGGGTACAATCATCTCAGAGCCTTCGCCCACGGCCACTTTTGTCGCGCGGTTCGAGCGGTTCTGCATCGCTGCAAACGCGCGTTTAGAGGAAAAGCTAGCGACGCTGATCCAATAAATCTGAAACATACAGGCATGGGCCGCTATATTTCGATTTTTTCCTTTTAAATATAATTTTAATAATAATTTTATGGAAGAAATTGAAACTAGAGGCATGGTAGGAATAGATTAGAGTAAAACATTTTTTTAAACAGGACAAAACGATTATATGGGAACAACGTGGCTAGCTATTAGCACGATGCAAACGCGCATCAGCAGCAGCTACTGTATCGACACATACGCGCGACTGTTACTGACAAAATCGGGGGACGAAGAGTGGAGAACGGAGGCACTTCTCTATCGATGCTGAATCGCATTTACATTGCGACTGAAGTGCGATAGCATCGCAAATAGTTGGGATACAGAATAATGGTTACGTGGGGGAAGGTAACAAACAGCTCGCTACTAAAAAGCCTCCGTACAAAAGTCAAAAGTCTCCGTCGGCGACGGTCTTAACTTAGTAACTATGGTAGCACACGTAATTAAGGTACCTAATAATAATTCGTAGAATTATGTAAAACCAACAATAACAGAAGATATGACATTGTTCAACAAACAATACGGTATTGAAAACCATGGTTGTAACTTGATGCTTCATTTTTGGTATTTGATTGTTGCTACACAAAATCTAGGTAGGACCTTATCATACTTACTGTTATAAATTAACTAGCTTTTGCCCGCGGCCTCGCTCGCATTAATTTAGAATTTGACAATGAATTCGGGTTGTACTCTGCTTGTAAGAATATAATTCAAACATGATTCGAAAGACACGTGGCGCCATCTATTATCATAAGAACATTATTATTTTTTGCTCTCTATTGTCTCTCTTTTGTGGAACAGTACATTTTTTCGGGGTAGAAGGTACCCTTTGTCTGACTACTTAGACTAGACAACGAATAAGCAAAATTTCAGGATGATCGGTTTAGTGGTTTAGGCGTGAAGAGGTAACAAACAAACAAACTTACTTTCGCATTTATAATAGTAAGTATGGAAGTCGGAGTTAATACCGGGATGATCTTGTTCTAGGTTACATACCACACTTTTTACGGCCTCTAAGAATAATTTCTGAAACAGACGCGGACAGAGTTGCGAGCAAAAGCTTGTTATAAGTTCTCATAAATACTAACCGCAACACATAATATCGTAAATTTAAATCCACAATTCACTTTAATAAAACTAATATTTAAATCAATTTGTGGTGTGAAACACGTCACAATTTTGGTATGGAGTACCTATTTGAAATAATGTTATTGAACATAATTAACAGTGTTCACTACATTGGATTAGCATTTATAATTGGACTACAGCATTATTTTAATTTAATTAATAATTGTGGGTAATATTCTCGTTAGCTCTCGCCTGTTGGTACGAGTTTTAGTTTTAAGGTATTTTGTTCGGTAAATGTAATTTCTAGAACGTTGGTGGCAAGACGGTGGAAGGTATAAATTATTCCTGGTAAAATAATCATCATCATCTACCTAGCCTTATCCCAAATATGATGGAGTCGGCTTCTAGTCTAACCGGATGCAGCTGAATACTAGTATTTTACATAGAGCAACTGCCTATCTGATCGCCATTACCCAGTCAGTGCTGGGTAATTTTTTCGGATGGGAAATCATCAAATGACCCCCCTGCTCTGGGTGGAGTGGAAGGGAGTGTCAGACTTTTACTGACTAAAGCCCACCCATGTTTCTTCTTTGCCCTTTGTGTTCCAGGGTCGCGGTATCTCTTTCGAACAGTCCCGCAGCCCCGAACAGTCCCGCAGCCCTCACACGATATCCCCAGGTAAGACACATTCGGACTTCTGACTACTTTTAAAGATTGTCAATGGTCTACAAATGACAGCCGAGACCAACGGCTCTCGAAACTCGGTATATAATGGGTGGTCACCCATCCACAGACCAACCAAGGCAAGCACGGCTCATGCTCAGCAGTCGTGCTTGCTGCGCCATCTTATCTGTTATTGATGTCTGGCTTCAACCTGTCCTAACGCATGTTGTACTTACATTCTCGGGCCTCAGTTTGTCTACTTGAGACGGAAGGCACACAAAACGTTTGTTTGTGGTATCTTGTGACACCTCAGCTAGAGTGTTCCGTCGTATGTAGGCTTTCTTGGAAGCTTACCATGTCTTTGTAGAGAGTGTGAAAACTTGCAGACTCCGGTGAACACATTTATCTACCTAGGCACGACAAAATATTATTCTGATAGTACCTTAAGTGACAGAAAGTGATTTTTTTATGCAATTACAAAAATGGAAATACGAACCGCTTTCAAATATATTTTTTCTTGGTAGGTGCTACGAATCTTACTACGATTTGAAATGCGAAGGCTTTTGAGGATGGATGTTTGTTACTCTTTCAAGCAAAAACTACTGAACGGATTTTGATGAAATTTGGCGCACCGATGGTTTATACCCTTGATTAATACATAGGAAATTTTTATCCCGATGGTACGATCACGTTGGACAATTACCGAACTCCATGCGGGAGAAGCTGCTGGCATAAGCTAATACTGTATAAAACTTTCTTTACTGTCGACAGGTGGCAAAAAAAACAAGTGATTTATAAACACTCTTTTAAGCTTTCACGGTTTACAACTAAACTTATGCTGTCACTTACGGGATATCTTCCGTGATTGTTCATTATTTTGAGCTCCGTCAACCCGCGATCATGGCGCTTGCAACAGCGTCGAAATATCGGGAGCTCAAAATGATGAACAATCACGGAAGATATCCCGTAATTGACAGAATAAGTTTAAGTGATTTATTACTCAGCTAAAAATTTTAAGGGTTTTAAGCAAAACTAATCCCTAATTACACAGCCGACCCCACTCAGGTCCATTTATCAGATTCAAGTGAATATTATGACCGGTTCGAGGTATCTCCGTAGCGTTAATGGCCGATTGCCCCGGAACATTATGTTCCGTGTACGACACAGATTGAGGCGATTGTTCCTTCGTGTTTATCTGACCTGCCTTTGTCTACGATCAACTAAATAGGTATACAACACAGCGTTGGCACAAATGAATGAAACGAAAACGTCAATTACCGAAAATATTAAAATGAGAACGCTGCTGACAGTCTCTTGAGCAAGCTAGACTGATAGTAATGAAAGTAAATGAATCGATCTTAAAATAAAAGGAAAAGAGTCGCCTATCTATCCCCTTATTTCCTGTAAAGAAACCTGCATCAGCTACACATACATCGCTCCCCACAGACAACGACAATGTACGAGTAATTCCGACGGGGCCCGAAGCCGAGAGGTCACGGTACAAATGACGGACAATTAGCTGCACCTATTATGTTGATTGCGGACAGAGTGCCGCGTTCTAGTGTGTGGATGTATTTCTGTTGTAGTTTGCTATAAATTGAGACCTACTTACTTTGTAGTCCGTGAGGTTTGAGTTTCGAGTATATTGTTGGTAAATAGGATACTCTTAAGCTATCAGAGAAGTCATCATCTGCCTAGTCTTTTCCCAACTATGTTGGGCTCGGCTTCCAGTCTTACCGGACGCAGCTGAATACCAGTCTATAACATGGAGCGACTGCCTATCTGACCTCCACAACCCAGTCAGTACTGGGTAATACGATACCCCTTGGTAAAATTAGATGTCAGACTTTCGGGCCACTGACTACCTGTAACAACTGTCAAAGATCTACAAATGACAGCCGGTACCAACGGCATAACATGGTTTCTGAGGCACGGAGGAAACTCGGTATGTAATGGGTGGTCATCCAGCCACGGAACAACCTAGGCAAGATAAGGTCGACCCGAGCGGCTGTTATTTTTTAGTCACGAATTCCTCTAAGCTATCAGAGCAGTATAAGTGTAATGTACAGAAAGGAGTAGATTTCTCACAATTTGAAGTTTAAAAAATTAAAATTACTGGAACCCAATTTAACAAAGAGTCAGCTAAAGACAAACCTTCAGCAATGCAGTCATACTAGCGAAGAAGGTGGCGGGACGTGAGCGGGAACGGATGTCACTTCCCAGCCGCCGCGGGGGCACGCCGGGCGACGGGGGCCACGTGGTGGCTTCCGGCGACCGAAGGCGCGGCCCTGTGGACGGTTAGTAATGGGCTAGCTCGCCGTCCGTCCGTCTTATGACGATAGGCCGTATCGACGGCGCGTTCGTGATCCACGCGCGCCTCAAAGAAATGTCAGCAACCAGGAAGGGGTCCGCAAGGGGCTGCGGGACTGTTCGAAAGAGATACCGCGGCCCTGGAACACAAAGGACTAAGAAGGAACATGGATGGGTTTTGGTCAGTAAAAGCCTGACAGTCATTAAATATGACTTCCCATCCGAAAAAAAAAGGCTAAAGACAAACGCAAGTTTTCACAACTGGCAGTACGTACGTTCCCTGTGGGAGACCACAAACGATGAGGTACAATTAGCTGCACCTATTATGTTGATTGCGGACAAAGCCCGACACGTGTTCTGTATCGTAAGTATCGGTGACATACTGTGAAAACAGTTTGGTGATAAGTGGGATAGTGTATGGATCTATTTATGTTAATGTGATGAGCATTGTATCAGAGTTTTCCTCTCCAACTGGGATTCTTCCAATTTAATTTGTTCGTATCTGACCGTGGCATCACTTGGTCCTATCAGAATACCAGCGTTGTGACATTTTTTTTTAGTAATCGGGGCAGACCTCTCCTTGCCAGCCGTGGCAGCAAGGTCATGGTCAACAGCAGGGGGGCATGGGAGGCAGTAGCATCCTTCTGCGAGGTCGTTATCTCGCAGAAGAAGGCGGCGGAGAGGAGGACTCCCTCGCTGACTGACTTTAGTACGAGCAAGCCCCTTCTCTTGGGGCGGTATGCTAAAGCACTTTTCAAAAAAGGAACGTGGACATTGGCACAAGAAAAGAGAGGCCTAGACCCAGCAGTGGGTGAATTCAGGCTGTGGATGATGATGATGATGAAGATCAGCCATCTATATATCTATAGATCAACATCAGCAAACATAACCCGTGACCCTTCCGGATATGAGTCAGGAGCTCCTCAAGTTTACAATTAAATAGAAATGAATGAAAATCTTCACTAATATTCTAAAGAAAAAGATTTCTATTTTTCTATGTTTGTAACGAATAAACTTAAAAACTACGAGACCGATTTCAAAAATTCTTTCACCATTAGAATGCTATATTATCCCTGAGTGACAAGGCAATATTAAAAAAAATGTACACCCGTGCGAAGCCAGGCCGGGCCGCTAGTATGTTATATTTTTAAGCCTATCAAACTAATCTCGCGACTGTTAAAGACCAGAAGTATAAGATCTATACCCTTGGGGTTTCAGAACACTCACTGAAAGTAAACTTTACAACGACCAAGCTTTAGCCTTCTTTGCCCATTAATTGCACTTGTTTAGTTGTGTACCCACTATAGGAGATAGCGACTACCACCCAAAACTTTTTCGAATCGGAGTCTGTGCAAAGAACAAATACGATTTGTCTCTATCGGTTCGGCCATTTATTACGTTGCCTGTAAAATGCTACATGTATGCATGAGGAAAACATCTCTGTGTTATGTTGGGTAGTGAAGTTACAAAATAGGGATCGTTTAGTGTAATGTGAGTGTAAAAGTTTTTTTCTATATATTTTTTATTTATTTATAACAGCTTACACCATCATTACAGGGTTTACCCTAATACGACAGTTAAGAACTTAAATTAATAACCTAAACTATATACTTACAATAACCAAAATAGAAAAAATAAAATATATACTTACAATAACCAAATTAGAAAAATTACTTCTGCCTAACCATTTGGGGAAAAACAAGCGTGATTTTTTATTAGATAGGTTTAGAAATTAAACGAGGAGCTCGTGGCTAAATAATAATAGTTGGTCCGTGGATGGGTGACCACCAATTCTATACTGAGTTTACGCCGTACCTCGGAAAACTCGTTAAGCCATATGTCCCGGCTGTCAATTGTAGATCTTTGACAGTCGCTACAGGTTGTCAGTGGCCCGAAAGTCTGACAACTAGTCTTACTAGAGGGTAAAGTATTACCCGGCACTAACTGGGTTGTGGAGGTCAGATAGGCAGTCGCTCCATAAAAAAAACTGGTATTCAGCTGCGCCCGGTTAGAAAACCAACCCCAATATAGTTGTAAAAGGCTAAGCAGATGATGAAGTTTAGAAAAAAAAAGCTTTGAAAACTTTCAGACAGTAGATATTAAAATTACTGAAAACTTTACCAGTAGTTATCTGGAATTCTTATTAATAATCGGTTAATAGAAACAGCCAGTTGTTAGAAAGGAGTACCAAAACCTCTGTCTACCTCTTCCAAGCAAACATGCGTGTTTAGCTTTAAAGGTACAACTGTAGAAATACATAAAACATTCCGAAAAACTACTCGACCTCTCAGCAAATATCCCCAAGGACGTCACCACAATTCACTCTAACGCTTACAATCAGAACTACCCCCTGCTACCCAAATTGTCTATTGTTCTACAATTTGTTCATGTCGCTAGCCCCTATGGAGACACTGGTCAATACTGCTCATTAAGTGAGACAACCCTAGCTCCACAACTGTAACAAGGAACATTGAACCTTATTTCTTGGGAAACAGAGACGTTTCCATCTGTGTGATGGTCATTAACGGCACAAAATTAGGGTTACTACTGAAGTATGCGAAGTCAAACTTTATTTTGTAGTTGGTAAGAGTGGGTGAAGCAGTAATGGTAAGGTGGTAGTTAAGCAAGGATTAAAGACAGACGAAGCTAAAGGATACGGAGGCAAAGAGGTTGCAAGCGGCTTTGTCTAAGGAGCCATTGGTCTTTTGAAATAATATTGTGAAAGTGTCGTAATATCTAAGAGGTTTAAAGATGAATAGGCTGCAGGAAGTAGTGGGGAGGGTTATTATAGAAGGTGGCTTTATGTTCGCGTTCTATTAACTACTAGACTGTCTTGTCGGCTTTTGAGATAAAGGAAATGTGTTTTTTTTTGTCATTGGTGGTGTTCTTCAGAAATATGAAGATGATGAAGATGATTCTGGGTTGTGGAGGTCCGATAGGCAGACGCTCCATGTAAAATACTGGTATTTAGCTTCATCCGGTTAGACTGGAAGCCGACCCCAACATAGTTAGGAAAAGGCTAGGCAGATGAAGATGTGCTTCAGAAAGATCAGATCTTTATTTCTTCCACCACTGGTGTGCGTGGGTGATCAGATGGATGGACGTAGCAAAATGAGTATGTGAGGATCATAGCAGGTGGCATTTGGGAGATAGGTAAAGGTGCATGGAGACCGCAAATCGGCAAACGTAAGGGTCAAATCACACCGAAGGGCAGCGATCGGCAGCGTAGTTTCACTGTCACGCCATTTTATGCACCTGCGGGACTGTTCGAAAGAGATACCGCAGCCCTGGAACACAAAGGGCAAAGAACATGGATGGGTTTTAGTCAGTAAAAGTCTGACACTCCCTCCCACTCCACCCAGAGGGAGGGGGGGGTTATTTTATAAAGCCATTTTATGTTTTTTATCAATACTATGCATTTCCTAATGGAGATAAAGCATAAACTGCTTCCACTTCGGTGTGAATTGACCCTAAGGTGAGACCGTCAGGCTCGGTGGAGAAACGATCTTCGCATGGTGGCTGGTAGCAACTGGATGAGAGTTGCTGATAATCGAGTTGAGTGGCGTGCGATTGAGGAGGCCTATGTCCAGCAGTGGACTGCTGTAGGACTAACGATGATGCTTCTTGCATTATAATTACCTATGCCGCTGATAGAATTCAATTAGTAAAAATATATAAAGTAAGTGAGCTTTTCTCTAATGAAATGTTACTGAACATCTCCCAAAAAAGAGGGAAGCAACTTTTATCCAATCTGAAAGTCAAAATGCTTTTCTTACTATAAGCAAATTACAAATATAAATTAAGGAGGCTTTTCAAAATAGAAACTAAAAATTTATTAAGACTATTGAGATATTAAATACATTAATAAATTAAAATAACCTAAAGTAACTAGCTTAATTTTTTTTTCAAAATTCATTTCAATAAAAAAAAAAAGAAAACAAATAATTATTTATGTCGAACAACTAGGTCCATATGGGTTAGTAAATTAGTACTTAAGAACTATTTTAGTGGTAAGAATTTGGTGATTAAGTTACATTAATTTAAATTTAAATTCATTTCTCAAATAATAACAATCAATATTACAATTATTTAAGAAAGGATAAAATTGGACAGAAATTGTCACCATCATTATTATTAGAATACAAACAGCATTCCTTCTCACCCGGAGATGATGAAATGAACAGATGACGTGCCATTACCTTTCAAATTACAATGAAACAGTCTTGAGTGACAGCTACTTACATCCTCTCTTCATCCGAGACAGAAATTAACATAAATATAAGGAAATATAATCAAAATCTTCAATGAAACGGACACAAAAATAATTCTAAACTTCGGAAATCTCTGTGAATGATAAACGATGATTAATATTGCTTTAAGGACGGAATGTGTTTTGTTTTTATTTTGAATGGGCCTATTCTTGACCTCAATCTTGTTCTGATGCCAGAGATGAAGTCGATGATCGAACGAGCCAACCCAAAAGAAGCCTTTTAACTCGCGACTTAAAGTAGATTTGGGTTATATGAACTTAGGAACTTCTTCGGGATATTACTTTTAATATTCCAGTTTTTTTTATTGTGGCGACCGCGAACCCGAAGACGTTGCGTTGGAAGGCCTCCCACTAGGTGGATTATGACGTGGTGAAGGTTGCAGGGACCCGCTGGATGCGAGTTGCACGGGACCGGTCAATGTGGCGTCACTTGGGGGAGGTCTATGTCTATCGGTAAAAATGATGACGATGATTCCAGTTTGGTTCACTCATATTACGTTTCTTTTTTTTATCCTTTTTTCAATGGCATTGAATGTCCCACTGCTGGGCAAAGGCCTCCCCTATATCCTTCCAGGTACTCTTGTCCTGCGCCACCTCGAACCATATTATGTTAATTTTCATAAACTTTTACATTTTCCTATCTAGTCACATTTGCATTAACTAATTCAAAATTAACTATCCTTCATGCAGACCTCAAATCATAAATAATTCCAAGCAACGTTCAACAGGGAAGGTAATTAAATCGTCCGCGTTTCACTCACTCCTCTGTCAACGGATAACGAATGACGATGAACATTCCGGTTTCGTCACAAACGAACACGTTTTTCGCATTTCCTCGCTTATTTGATTATCTTCAACAGTGATTTTGGATGCTGTTTCTTTGAAAGGTTTTATGGATACGATGAGGAGCTCGTGGCTAAATAATAACAGCCGCTCGGGTCAATCTTTAGGTTAAGCCGTGCTTACCTAGGTTGGTCTGTGGATGGGTGACCACCCATTACATACCGAGTTTCCTCCTTGTTTCCGTTGGTCCCGGGTGTCATTTGGAGATCTTTGCCAGTCGTTAGGTAGTTAGAGCCCAAAAAGTCTGACAATCAGTCTTACCAAGGGGTATCGTATTACCCAGTACTAACCTGGGTTATGGAGGTCAGATAGGCAGTCGCTCCATGTAAAATACTGATATATAGCTGCAGCTGGTTAGACTGGAAGCCGACCCCAATATAGTTTTGACAAAGCTAGGCAGATGATGATGGATCCGATGACGGAATTAAATGCTTCAAAGTAAGTTCGACGTACTTCAGGTACTTACCTATTTTGAATAGTGATCGATGTTAACTGTTTTCATGAACACTAGGTGACACATAAACTAATACCTAAATACGCTTGCTCTGCTGAAATTTGAACTTTCGGCGTATGAGTATTTTTTGTAAATTTATTGTTATTTTAAACCTGTATCGTGTCACTGCAGGGGCCTCCCTATCTAATCCTCTCTCCATCTTGGGCTAGTAGCTTATTACCTCCTCCTTCTCAAGTCGTACTCCTCATTACTGAGTTTCGTGATCCTCCCTTGAAAACATCTTTTCCCTGACAATGTTTCGCCATCTCTGTCTATCCTTGGCCAAATGAAGCGCATCATGAACTTATTATTATTTCCTTTATTCATATCTATACATAAGATTTACATTTTTAAATATACTTTTACAAAATAATATAATAAACATTTAAAAATATAAAAAATAGTAGCCCGGTATCGGGAACAGGGTCCAAGCTACCGGCAGTAGGGCTCAAGGCTCTTATTATTATTATTATTGTAGTAGAATACTTTACATTTAAATAAACCAATTTTCTAGTTTGACGACATAGCATCTGCCTTTTATTGTGATAGTTGCAGTAACATTGACCAACCAGATAAAGTTTTGCTACAACCCTACATCGTGATTTTGCGGGTAACTATCCCTGAAGATTTCCCCCACTATAGCGGGTTCCTAAACTTACTTACATACAACAGTAAACCCCTGCGGCCTTTAACATTTAATATGAGAGCGCCTAGCTTCCTCACTCTAATGATTCTTAGATGGGGTCACTAAACTCCCATTAAGTCCAATCTGAACAAAACGAGGCAAAATAAAGGCAAACATAAAAACAATGGAAAGAAACTTGCTTCTCACAAACAAAAGATTGTATAAGAAATAAGGAAAAATCATCAAAACCCGTGAGATTTCACTAAAATAAAAGGGAACAGAACAAAATGGATACAATGTTCTTAGTAAATAAATAAATGAAGTTAAGAACAGAAGTTTCGTCTCCCTATAAACTACTATCTATTAGTACGTAAAAATATCAGGATCTCCTGCCCTTATCCCAATTTATTTGGTGTCGGAGCAGCATGTCTTCTCCTTCAATACTTCTCTGTTACTCGCCATCTCAGCAGTCACCTCCTTTCTTGCCATATCATCCTGCACACAGTCCATCGATCGTTTCTTTGGTCTTCCTCTACTCTTATACCCATCTACATTAATTCTCAAAACTTTCCTCACGACATTTCCCAATGTCAGAACAAGCACGGCCTCTTATTCAATTGAAACTCCATACTATGCAAAGCTAGGTCAAGTCTTTTTCATTCCCACATGGCGATGACTAGAGGAGGAGCTCGTGGCTTAATAATAAGAGCCGCTCGGGTCGATCTTTAGGTTAAGCCGTGCTTGCCTAGTCTGTGGATGGATGACCACCCATTACATACCGAATTTCCTCCGTGCTTCGGAAAGCATGTTAAGCCGTTGGTCCCGGGTGTCATTTTTAGATCTTTGACAGTCTTTAGGTAGTCAGTGGCCCAAAAAGTCTGTCAACCAGTCTTACCAAGGGGTATCGTGTTATCCAGTCCTAACTACTAACTGGGTTGTGGAGGTCAGATAGGCAGACGCTCCATGTAAAATTCTGGTATTCAGCTGCATCCAGTTAGACTTTAAGCCGACCCCAATATAGTTGGGAAAAGGCTAGGCAGATGATGATGGCGATCAGGAGAGCTTTATTCGTTTGCATCCACTTCAAAGTGTGCGAAATGGTCTTGTTTATAGGGTGTAATTTGTCTTGCCATTGAGTTTTATAGTAGCTATTTCTATTTATCACGGTATTCATTTTTAAATTTCTTCAAACGGAGTCACTCATCTGTGTAAAGTGTGCCTTTTGTAGATTTATCTTTTTTGTGACAAAATATCTGCTACGAACTAATGGTGGCTTAGAATAAAAACAGACCCGCATTTCACTCACACTAATGCTGTTTAAAAGGAGAGAACTTCTTGACGATGCTCCTTACTTGATCTTCAGATGTTGGGAACCCTGAGGTCTTTGTTCCAACGTCCTTTTTTTTTGCTTTTTGCTGCGGGCCCAGCATGTACGCGCAGTGACGTAACGTAAATTATAAACAAAGAAAATAATTAATTTATATAGCACAGACGACTTAGATGCGTTTATGACAGATTGGCCGGAGAAAGCCACACAGAGAGAAGAATGGAAGGCTATGGGGGAGGCCTCTGCCCAGCAGTGGGACAATGCTACGAAAAAAAAAAATTATATCTAAAAAACTGTTCTATAACTTAGGTACTACCTACCTATCACATGCTATAGTCATATAATTATCTTGAACTAAATTGATTGAACTGATAGAACACCACCTTGAATTTTTGCAAGCCTAGTACTTTTTGTTGGGTATTCACCAAAAAGACGATTTTAGCGTTTTACGTCTAAAAGCTATATTTGTGGTACTTACTACATACCACGAATAATTGAAACACCATCTTAAATATATGCGAGCCTTGTACTTTCAGAAGGGGATATAAAGGGGACATATTAGTTTATTTCATTTTATTTGTATATATATGTATTAGTATGTGCCTATTTATGTATTTCAATTTATGTTAACAAAATCATATTTTTCTTATTTATTTTTTTGTACTCTATCACTATGCTGTCCTATTTGACCCCAAGGTTGACTGGTAGAGAATGCCTTGTGGCATTAAGTCCGCCTTTGTACCACTTTTGTACATGAAGTTTAAATAAATAAATAAAGTGTGTAAAAAGACCCTTAACGAAGCCGAAAGGCACTTGTTCTCCCCGTCATTTCAATGCGATCATTTTTTTGTTATAGACCATACCTGGGAACCTTCTAGTTACGGAGATATTGAGGGTCAAAGTTCCAATTTTTACTTTAAACACATCCACGGCCCCCAAACTATTCAATCCATCCATCAGCACAATGTTCTGAGTGCGCTACACTGAGTCCTACCGTAAAACGTGATTTTTCACCAGAAAAAAGAAGTCGTTTCCCAGCGAAAAAATTTGCGTAAAGTTACTTACTTTGATGAACAGAACGCTTGGTTGACGGCTTCGTTAAGGGTCTGTTTACACCCTGTATAACAAAGACGACTTTACCCTTCAGAAACCAAAATTATTAAACAATTTTATTTTAGTAGCCTACGCCTAACTGCTGGGCAAATGCCCTTTATACCCGTCCAGGTATTCTTCTCCTGCGCCACCCAATTTTTTTTTAAACTATCGGTATTTTCAATCGAAGTCAATGACCCCTCACTAAGTGGGCGATTTGTGGAATATTTTTCGTGCTCTTAAAATTTTGATATTATTTTGTGTGCTCTGCATGGAATACTTCGAAAATTGAGGAACTATCCGCATTTTTTGTTGTTGTTTTCAACAAGAAGCATTCAAGAATAAAGTCTTAAAAACCAAGTACATAATTATTCGTTCGAAATACGTATTTTCTATTTTAAATCATTCGAATTTACGTTACGTTTATTTACCTAGTATTTATACTAGTTACCAAAAATAAAGAATACTTTACCTTATGATTGACAGCACAGCAGACAGGCAACATATGCCATCAATGACATCAGATATGGCCGTCACATGCAGGCAATGACTGCTGACGACATTCAACGATCAGAAATCTCTGCAGTTGGCGGCTGTTGTCGATACATAATGTAATGGGCCATTCGTCTGTAAATGCAATGGAAACATGAATCCTGAATTTACACATTGCCCCTTCATTCTCTGTGTTGAAAGGGGTAGAAAGAAACAGTCATTAATAGTCAAAGAGATTTAAAACACATATAGAGAGGACATTTTGAATATTGTCATACAATAATTTTCATCCTGAATATTTTCGATTTTGACACACGAATGCTACCTGACAAGCGGGCGTATGACACAGATGGCACTAGACTGAACGAATTGTTATTAAGTAGTAACAAGTTTTTATTTTCTTCTTCATGACCCGTCTATAGCTCGGAAATATTTAAATGTCTTTGTGTCATATGAATGCGACCTGACAAGGCGACGTATCGCACTGGACTGATCGACTTGTTACTAATTTGTAACAGGTTTTGGTATTGTGAGTTTCTTGGTCTTGTCCCGTCTATAGCTAGTTACATTTGAATGGCTTTGTTAATAGTGCTTAATTTTCCGAAGGTTCATTATTTCTCTCTAATTAAACGCAACATTACTCACCAAAATCCCAATACAATAATAAAACGAAAAAATAACCACGCCGATCCAAATTAAGCCTTCCACAAACACAGCCCAAACAAATACGAAACTACTAATTTGTTGTGCAAGACACCCTTTCAAATATTTGTCTCAACCTGAGGCGAATTGGCTGCGGAGAACAAATATTGCTGATTGTCCCGTTTAGTTGTCTAGTTCTAAACTACAGACCTTCGAAAGTCTGGGCGCCTGGTACCTGAATGCTAAACACGTCTTATTTGACATAGTTTTAATGTAAACTGACATTTCGATGTAAACTGACTGCTTTCGACTTTTATTTGTATTCTTGAAGGATTAAAAGGTGTAAGTTCCCAGAAAAACGGTTTCAAGGTTTTCAAATAAACATGGGGACGTCATGTCATTCGTCGTCATTGTCGGGAAAATAAAACATCACCATCAACAACAACAAAAAGACATCATCACCAGCTAAATGGTACCAACTGTACCAGTTACATGTTATCACGTAGGTACTAAATAAGCATAGTTGAATGTATTCGTACCACTCCTAAACAAAAATGCGAAAAACAAAATATGCAGATAAAATAGTCTAGATCCGAAGAGACAAACAAAATTCTACACCAAAAATAAAGGTAGCTACAATAAATAAAACAAAAGCAAGCTACATGTAAATATGTAGTAAAAATAAGTAGGTATTCCGACCCCGAGTGGAACTACCTTTGTTACCCAAACACTGCTGATTGTCGCTAAACATACTGGTTGGTTAGTTCGAAATAAAACACAACTTGGTGACCTAGCTACCCACTGTGTAGAACTAAATGAAGCTCTAACTCTTGTTACATAAGATAAGTTTTCAACAACAGGTTACCTAGATCTGCACTGCACGGCGCGTTACATTATTCTCAAATAATTAACGGGCAAGAAACTCCATGAGCTTTTAAATAGAGGGGAGATTAAATAAAAAATGTATTGAAAATTCGGGTTACATTGGTCATTTTTTGAAAAGACACATATTAAATGTATCTGTAGATCATGATCACCGATCTCCTGCCTAGCCTTTTCCCAACTATAATGGGGTCGGCTTCCAGTCTAACCGGATGGAGCTGAATACCAGTATTTTACATGCAGCGACTGCCTATCTGATCTCCACCACCCAGTCAGTACTGGGTAATACGATACCCATTGGTAAGATTAGTTGTCAGACTTTCAGGCCACTGACTACCTGTAACGTCTGACGGAAGAATAACTTTACTTTCCTTTACCTTACATTGTACAAATATCTTTTTCAGCCTTCAATATATTCGTCTCAAAATCTTTCATGTTTGCGTCATCTATTGTTCTTTTAACCTAGTATTTTCTCTAAAATCAGTTTTATCAAAAGAGTGTCGAAAAGATAAGGTATTTTAAAGAATCTCGGATCTTCCAAGGATATTATATAAAAAACTTATTTGCACCGCGTTTATTATATAAAAAATACCTTAATTTTCCCGTTTGAACCGCGTACAAATTCTTTGGTAAATCCCTGAACGGTCCCGGCTAAGTATAAGCTGTGGGTTCACTGATGGCGGAATTAGAGAGATAAGGAAAATGTGCTTTATAAATGTTTAAATCAGACTTTGATTGGATAAGTGATGGGTATTTAAGGTATTTCTTTTCCCTAAACAGACTTATTATGATATATGGTTGTCTGATGGGATCTTTCTTGCCTTTGGGTACCTACATACCATTATTCATTAAAAAATTACAGCAATATACGTTCTTGGAACTTGAATAAAATGATTTTGGGAGGCATTGTTGGTGAACATTTTTATTTTTGCTAAGCTGATTCAAAAACATATATTATTATATAAAAAATGGCGCAGTTAGTTCCGATTTTCGCCACACATCCAAATATCCATGTTTTTTTGTTGTGTGTTTTTTGGCATATCAAGTTACCACAAATTGTCAAATTTCTCCAAATGATTTTGAAACATAAAATGTTGAAGGTTAAGTTCAAAATCGAATGAAAAAATTTGACAGTTTGTGGTAACTTGATATGCCGACTGTACAACTACTATCTACTAAAATGCTCTCAAATAATTCATTTCTTACATTTTAATCCTGTAGCCAACCTGTACTTTCTTAAGATTTCAAGTCGCTTTTCGCATCCACTATCAACTCTCCCCTGGCCTTAAATAGGACTTAATTCACTAAAATACAATCCAGTGGGTGCGGTAACTCGGCGAGGTCGTGTCTAGCTCTGACGTAGATACATTTCTTTCTCTTTCTACATTGTCGCACTAGTGTGTTGTCAGCCTATAGTTCCAATCCGCTTAGGAATGAAATAATTCTTGCTGGGAGAGGATTTTTGTTCTGTGGAGTCCTTGTTTTTAGGTTTTATGAAAGACTAACTGTTGCCCGCGTCCTTTGTTCTCGTAAAATTATTATAAAAAATATTACTTCCATTTTTGAATCGAATTGTTGCCAATTTCAAGGGTTTTAATTTTATTTGCACTGAACCCTAATTATTTTAAAATAAAAGTAGAATATTTTAGACCTTATAAAATCAGCTATCTGCTAATAAAAGTTCCGTCAAAATCAGTCCAGCCGTTTCGGGGATTAGCCGGAACAAACAGACAGACAAATAGACAAAAATTGAAATAAATGTGTTTTTGTTATAAGTGCCGTAATAAGTGTAGTTACATATTTTCATATGCATTCAGTAAAAAGCTGTTACTTTGATATTACAAACAGACACTTCAACTATATTTATTTTTATAGATGTATAGATTGAGAGTTTTGGTTACGGTGGAGATTACATAATTATGGTTGATTTGTAATAACACTTAAATAGTTTATTTGTAAATGATAATTAAGAAAAAAAACGTGTTAACTAAATTACCCAGACAAGAGCACCGAAGAGTTAATCACTGTGTTAAATGAGGCAACAAATCTTAATTTAAGGCTTAATAACCACACCACACAACCTAAAGCGTGTTCAAAATCTTGCAATAAACTGAATATTTACGTTCATCATCATCACTAGCAGCCTTGTTCCACGTACTACCGAGTTTAGGCCTCCTGTTAGTTTGTGTCCGTTTTGTATCGACAATATCACACATTAGAATATAGTAGCGCCATCTACCATACAGTATGTAATAATGTATGTTTTTATTAAAATAAAGTTAGTTCTTGTCTGTGACTCAAGCGTTTAATTTATTAGACCTCATCATTCTTGTGCCATTCTTCCCTGGTCTGCGCTAGTCTCAATCAAGTCTTTCCCGCGATCTTCTGAATATCATCCACCCATATACATATCAAGATTTTATAAATAATATATACCCTAACATTTCAAGAAGCCTATAAGGAATATTTGTGCAAAATTTGAACAGGATCTATGCAGTAGTTTTTGCGCCAAGTCGGAACATCGATTTGGATTTTTACGATTATAAATATTATATGTATAGATTATGTAATATCAATTAGCAATAAAACATTTTATAATCTGCCTAGCCTTTACCCAACTATGTTGGGGTCGGCTTCCATTCTTACCGGATGCAACTGAATACCAGTATTTTACATAGAGCGACTGCCTATCAGACCTCCACAACCCAGAGACTCGGTAATATGAAACCCCTTGGTAAGACTTGACTGAATTAGCAATAAAACATTTCCCATTACCAAATAGAACTCAGCCCACCTGAATCATCAGCCCATCAACAGAAAGCAATAAAACGCAACATGTCAAGCCATCAAGTTTCTTCAAGCGAGGAAACGCTTTTAAATTTCCATAGGTAATGGTTATTTGATGGGCTCCTGTATTCTTGATACAAGATGGATGGCCCCAAATATTAGCGATAGGGCCGTAATGAGTTCTGGGTTCACTGACTCCTGAAAGCCTTTGAATTGGTGTGCCTACCTCATTTTCGTGTTGGATTGATGGCTCCGATTTGTGTATCAGTCGGGTAATTTGAGTGTTGATGATTTTCTGGGACTAACGGGAATGTACTGAAGTAAAGGTAACGTAAATTCGTGCAATTTAGAAATTATAATTCGTTTCGGACTAATTACTTACTGAATTTTGGTTTCTACTTTGACTTTATTTATATCTTTGGGTGATACAAATTGAGCTTGTCATAATTACTTGGTATATTTATTATACCAAAATGCGATAGGATAGTTTGTATTTTTGATACAAAAACCGTAAAGTCGCGCGTTCATGCTAAAGAATGATTTTCTGAGTTGTGGACTAATTAGAGATCAAGAGAGACGTGATCACTCCACGTGACCCAAAGGCCCCCTTTCACCTTGACCTGACGCTAAGGGTTGCCATATAATATGGTAACGCCGCCAGTCTCTTGGGGACATAACCAGTTGACGCCATTTTTTAAATTTATCGTTAAGTTAGCTACTTTAGGTCATTTTAATTTATAAATGTATATAATATTGATTTATTCAAAAAAATAATTTGTTTAGAGAGAAGTTTGTGGTCAAGAGCTGACATTCAAGACAATTCAACACAATTCATTTCAAGGGCATTATTTATCTTTGTTTGGCGTACTGTTTGTTGTGTTACACTGTACACATTGTCGTACACGATATTATGTGTAAAATTTTCTTTGCAGTAGTACTTTCAAAAGCTAAGAAGAAAATGTAACAAGGGAAGACATGAAGCAAAAAGCAGGAATTCATTACTTAAAGTCTTCTCTTAGGATTTTACAAAATGAATAGTTGCTTTCTGACGTCTAAACGGAAACAAAAACCCAACGAAAAATTATATGAAAATTATTCAGACACTATTTCATTTCTGCGACATTTTCCGAAATGACAAAATGTTTGAGGTAAAGAATAAAATGATTAACAAGAGCCTGCCACAATCAGATACCTGTTTTATACCGACCCCAGCGAAGATGAGTTATGGCGTTTTTTACTATTTCTCCAGGGACCCCTAAGAAAAGAGACGGATTTTTTTTCTCGTTTATTTACGGTCGTTGCAAAACACTGAAATGTTTCGTTGGTTTGGATCAGGTGTTTCTTACTTTTGGAAGAAAATATAAATATTTTCTAGTCTGTATTATTATCTGCCTAGCCTTTCCCCAACTATATTCGGCTCGGCTTCCAGTGTAACCGGATGCAGCTGAATACCAGTATTTTACATGGAGCTACTGCCTATCTGACCTCCACAACCCAGTTAGTACTGGGTAATACGATACCCCTTGGTAAGACTGGTTGTCAGACTTTTTGGGCCACTGACTACTTAACGACTGTCAAAGATCTACAAATGACACCCGGGACCAACGGCTTAACGTGCTTTCCGAGGCACGGAGGAAACTCGGTATGTAAGTGGTCCCATCCACAGACCAACCTAGGCAAGCGCAGCTTAACCTAAAGATCGACCGTTATTGTGTAGCCATGAGCTCCGACTTTTATTAATGCTGCTAATGATTATAATTGAAATTACAAATATAGTACCTAACAATTATAACTGAAATCTCAGGCTAAAAATGCCTTCAGAACCTCATTACCATATCCTTACAGCCTCGTAAATTCTCTTCCAACAGAGCTGCACAGTGGAAATAATAAAAGTCTCATGCACGTTTCTCTGGCACCATTCGAAGCTCCGTTTGGCAGTAAGTGTTAGTTTTAAAACCACGATAGGACCTTTAAACTGACTTTATCGCTTCTCGATCGTACGCCAGGAATCTTAGTGAAGTTTTACTACGAGAAATGTTGGTTACAACGATTTTTTTTCAATTTAATTTCTTTTTAATGTTTTGCGTCGTTTTTAGTCATTTTTGGCTCGTGTTTGAATAGTGATTTCTTCAAATTAGGCTGATATTCAGTTGTGGTATCATGTGATGCGAAGGAATGAGGAAAATGTCGTGAGAAAAGTTTTGAGTATGAATGTGGATGGGTATAAGAGTACAAGAAGACCAAATCAACGATAGATGGACTGTGTGAAAAATGATAAGGCACGAAAGGAGGTGTCTGATGAGATGACTAGTAATAGAGAAGTGTGGAAGAAGAAGACTTGCTGCGCCGTCGTCAAATGAATTGGGATCAAGGCAAGAGAATGATGATGAATCAGGATTTTTTGAACGTCAAAGTTTACAAGAGACAGCCACCAAAAGGCCTGCACTTCGCCACTACCTAGTGCTTTAGCTGTGAAGAAGAAGAAATGGCAGAACAAACTCCTCAGCAAGACTATAATAACAGCCACTCTTGTCGATTTTCAAATATAAGTAACGCTTGCCGAGGTCAAGTAGGTAACATATCTAGAACCTTCCTTGCCTTCGAAAAGGCTGAGGTTGGCCAGTGGATGGGGGACCATCTCTGGCATACCAAGACCTATGTGCCTTGGAAAGTACGTTATGCTATTGGTCCCGACTGTCGTTCGTAGATCTTAGACTGTCATTACGGGTCTAAAAACTAGTATTTCCGAAAGATATCGTACCAAGTACAAAGGTTGTGGTGGTCAGAAAGGAACTCGTTCCATATTTAATTATTCAACCATGCATTGCATCCATTTAGACTAGAAGCCGATCCTATAGCAGTAGTCGGGAAAATGCTAGTCCAAAGAGTATAATAATAATAAGGGAGAAGAGAGCCCTCTTGTGACATTTCGAAGCATGCTAATTTGAAACGCCATCTGGATTTCATAACGGAAACCAAGGCCTTATACATAGCTATAGGTAGATAGGTATGTATGTATAGATCAGTATATATGTATGTATAGATCAGTTTGTATGTATGTATAGATCATTATATTGTTTACTTCGATCATTCATTTTTTCTTGTTTTTTGCAAATAGCAGCTGTGTTTACGTCGTATGTTGATCATAATGCGATTTGCGAATATAATGATGAAACATTCTATTATTGATATTTTAAGGATCGAGATTCAGAAAGTAAACGAGCCATCATTTTATTCGCGGTTTGCATTTTGATCAGCATACGATGTAAACACAGCTTCCATTTGCGAAAAACAAGAAGAAATTTCACCAGCTACTCACTAGCTATTTGAATAGAATTGACAGTTACACATTAACGAACTATTTTGTTTTAGTAATTCATTATAATTTGTAATAATTAAACATAAAATGGACCCACGAAACACAAGCAAGTTGCGGCGGCCATGATGTGGTGTTGTCAGATTATGTTACACAATAAAGATTTCCGTGATAAGGTTGGCATAATTGCTACGAAATATAAAAATGTGATAATTTTGATGAAAAAGTAACAATTATTATCTAGAAAAATACTATAATTAGAGAACTTAATTATTAGATTTTCTTATTTGCATTAAAGTTGGGATCACAGAGACATCTACCGATAATTATGAAACTAAGTATAGTTCTCTTTCTCTGTCCTAAAAAGTAGATGGCGACGCTTTCTTTACTGAAGTTGTGTTTGTTCTAACTGTCTCCCCCCTGGGCTAGTCAAATGATGACATTTTCTTCAACCAACCGACCGATTTGTCTGCTTATAAACACCCACCCGCAATAACTTCAGTTTATCCGTGATCATGGTGCTTGCAACAGCGCCGAAATATCGGGAACTCAAACCAAACAGTAAACATGGTAAATATCCCGTCTCTAGAGTTAATGATAATATTATTTTCTTCAAGTTTTAATTTTTTGTCAATTACCTTTAATATAAAGATGAGGCATCTTTAATCTTCTACTAGGTATAACGATGTTATCTCTAAGATCATGTTCACCTCTTCGCTGCTCTAGTTATAAACCAGACAAAGTTTGAAGTTAAGTCAAATCCCCGACTTTATGACTTGTTAATAACTTCACACTTATGCTTCAGTCTGAGCTGTAGATCCGAATTACTTTAGATGGATTTCCAGTGCTGTTAGAGTGTAAGTAGTGTTTGAGATACCGTGGCCCCGGAACACAAAGGGCAATGAAGGAACATGGATGGGTTTTAGTCAGTAAGAGTCTGACACTCCCTCCCACTCCACCCAGAGCAGGAGAAGTCATTTGATGATTTCCCATCCGTAAAAAAAAAAAAGTACCTATTTTAACCGTAAAAACTGGCTTCCAAAAAACCACAAATAAAGTCTAAATTAACCATACTTTCGGAAGTCTGTGGCAAAAAAGTCAATGAAACAAACAAAGTCACCGACTTCCGAAAGTAAAGATATTTTTGACTTTTTTTTTTGGAAGTCGATTTTTTATTCTCATTAATGCATAAAATCAACCTGTAACGTTCCCTGCTGGCAGATAGACACCTCTCTGTGATATGCTGTTTTTTCCGCTTGTGTTTTTTTCCTGCACTGTTTTACGAGCAGTGGTTATGAAGTAATTCATTCATGAGAGGAGCTCGTGGCTAAATAATAAAAGCCGCTTGGGTCGATCTTTAGGTTAAACCGTGCTTGCCTAGGTTGGTCTGTGGATGGGTGACCACCCATTACATACCGAGTTTCCTCCGTGCCTCTGAAAGCACGTTAAGCCGTTGATCCCGGGTGTCATTTGTAGATCTTTGACAGTCGTTAGGTAGTCAGTGGCTCAAAAAGTCTGATAACCAGTCTAACCAAGGGGTATCGTATTACCTGGGTACTAACTGGTAGTACTAATCGGGTTGTGGAGATCAGATAGGCAGTCGCTCCATGTAAAATACTGGGATTCAGCTGCATCCGGTTAGACCGGAAGCCAATCCCAATATAGTTGGGAAAAGGCTAGGCAGATGATGGTTATGAAGTAATTACAAAGTAATTTGCCTTTCTGGGTCTGAACCTACGACGGACAAATTGTAACTGGCGGCCGTTAACACTGGCTTACCTCAGTCATTCTTCAAACTCATAGCATTAATTTCCATTAGACCATTACAGGAACTTTTGAATGTCAGAAAAACAAAGAAAGCGAAGCCACAGTCACAAGGCATAACAACTTGTGAAAGTACTGTAGTTGCCCATTCCAAAGCGTAGATGTCTATGAAGACGAATGGGCAAGAACCTCCTTGAACATTCTTTGCTCTACTTTAGGATAAGTCTCACATATTTTGTATCAATGAGACAGGCAGAATGATAAAAGACATTGGTTGACTTATACCGCTGAGTATAGTGGCCTTGACTGACCCATTGTCTTAGTCTTAATTAAGCGTGGAGTTTCTTGCCGGCTCTTCTCCATAAACGACCAACCCAAACCGTGCACCTTTATGTCGACATTTTATAAGTGCCCATCTAGGCCTATGTGCAATAAATTTTGATTTTTTTTTAACACTAACCTACTTTTAACTTAGATTTATACTTTAACTTAGATAGAATATTAATAAGATTCCGCGAGAAAGAACTGCCGAAAAATTGCATTGCAGTTTAGCAGATGTTGCATTTAAGTAAAACATGTGTAGTATGGATAAAAAAAAAGAATCCCGGGCATATTCAAGGAGGCCAAGCAACTATAGGGTGTAAAAAGACCCTTAACGAAGCCGAAAAGCACTTGTTCTCCCCGTCATTGTGATAATTTTTTGTTCTAGACCATACCTGGGCGCTTTCTAGTTACGGAGATATTGGGGGTCAAAGTTGCAACTTTTTCACATGTTTTTAAAGTAAGATTTTTACTTTAAACACCTCCACGACCCCCGTACTATTCAATTCATCCATTAGCACAATGTTCTGAGTGTGTTACATTGGGTCCTACCGTAAAACGTGATTTTTCACCCCAAAAAAAAAGTCGTTTCCCAGCAATCATTTTTGCGTAAAATTACTTAGTTTGATGTACAGAATGCTTGGTTGATGGCTTCGTGAAGGGTTTGTTTACACCCAGTATGTACCAAAGGGCAGAGAATGGGCTTAAACGCCTTTTAGGGCCATGGTGTATAAAATCAAACTGCAAACGATATAAAGCTTTAACGTCCCTAATTTTCGTGCACAATAGAAAATACCATTCAATGGCAACAAAACTCGAGCCATTTACCCTTAATTATCTCCAACAAACTATTTCAGTAAAAACCTTTTTACTACCGAGATAACATCAGAGCCGAGTCTAAATCGAGATAACGAAATTATCTAAGTTCTTAATATAAATAGAAGTTTCCAGTATCTTCGTCTCAAATCTCTCGGCTGAGTGCGTTCGTGTAAAAGATAAAATATGTATATAGGTATTATAAATGTAAATAGGTATTTGTGTAAAGGAGGATTAGGTTTTGGGTGTTTGATTTTTGACAATGGAAAGCGAAGTTTGTTAGATACTTATATTTGTCGCAATTTTTAGACAATTCAAGTAATAATTTGGTCGATCACAATTACAATAGCCTAAAACTTTGTTCTAAATAAAATAAAAAAAGATTACAACCACCTACCAAATATTAAGAGAATATAACTGTATTCTACCAAATATTTATCTTGGTTACTATGCAGAGCCTACATCTTTGTGAATAATCTTAAAACAACCTGGGGATCCAAAACTAGATTTAGATTTGTATCGATATTCATCAATTAATATTATTATATATATAAACATATATTATTTTATTTTATATACACATTTTTGACATTTTTAAATATTTCTAAAACAACCATTTAAAAAAACATTTAAAAATATAAAAAAAATATTGGTCCACCGGTGTCAGGAGCAGGGTAAAAGCTACCGGTGGTTAGAACTCCAAATACAGGAACCTCCTCACAATGCGAGCCGTATCGAGGAATACTGCCTTCTGAATCAGGTCCTTGATCCAACCGCCTAAGGAGAGCCTCGAAAGATGCTCGTTGAGGCTCTTGGTCATAAGGCCATTGGCCGTCACCGGCACAATGATAGTCGAGTTCACATTCCACATGTCGACATGTTATTTTGTTATTTCCTTTATTCATTCTAACACATACTATTTACATTTTTAAATATTCTCATATAGAACAATATAAGAAACATTTAAAAATATAAAAAATAGTAGGCCACCAGCACTGGGAACAGGGTCCGAGCTGCCGGTGGTCAGGGCTCTTGAGAGAGGAACCTCCTAACAGTACGCGCCGTGTCCAGGAGTACCGCTTTCTGAATCAAGCCCTTGATCCAGCTGCCAAGCGCGAGCCTCCTCGGGTGTTGGTCGAGGCTCTTGGCAATTAAGCCATTGGCGGACACGACTATCGGCACAATGACTGCTGTACTCACGTCCCACATGTCCACAACCTCGCGAGCCAGATCTAGATATTTGAATTGTTTATCTTTTTCTGCTTTCACGAGGTTCTCGTCATGCGGGACCGTTATATCAACAACCATTGCGCGACGCTCCAATCGATCTATCACCACAATGTCAGATTTATTGGCAACAATAGTCCTGTCAGTGATGATAGATCGATCCCAGTACAACGTGATATTACCATCATCGAGAACTGGGTCGGGCGCATACTTATAGTATGGCACTTCTGATTCCACAAGGTTGTACTTCAAAGCAAGTTGCTGGTGGATAATCCTGGCAACGAGGTTGTGTCTATGCAAGTACTCTCCGTTAGCCAGACGAGAACACCCAGAAATAATGTGTCGGATCGATTATCCCGGACGGTGGCATGCCCGACATATGTCAACCGTGCCATCCTTCACAATGTTATGTTTTGTTATTATTATTATTTTTTATTATTCTCGCGGCAGACCACAATGGAGATGGCTGAACGACCTGGATGTCGTCCTTGAGAAATGAAAAGAAGTAGCACAGAAGCATGACGTTTGGAAGGAATGTAGAGGGGGGCTTTGCCCAGTAATGAGACAATGTAGGCTTGCTATATAATATTATACTGCGTCATCATTGAAGTCCGAATGAATCTAGTTGAGATCCAGGCATCTGACACCCTATCACGAGATAAACAAAACAAACCCTTAGAAAAACATACAATTATCTACTCCTATATCCCCCTTCTATATTCCTTAATACCCCACCTCATTTATCATTCTCATCACACACATTATTCCCCAACAATTTGGGAGTTTATTCAAAATATTCTCCTCAAATTATTCCGGTATACAGACTGACCTGATTATTTAAAATTAAATACATAGGGCGGGCGTGCGAAAGTAATTTACGCGCCATAGGGGAGTTTGATACGGATCTGATATTATTTTATTATGCGATATTCATGTGCAAATTATGTAAAACTTATTATTTGTTAATAGCAATGTTTTAGCTTTATCTTATTGGCAATCAGATGATTATCATCAACGGGATATTTATCATGTTTATATCGGGAACTCAAAACAGACAGTAAACATGGTAAATATCCCGTTTCTAGTGTTAATGATAATATTAGTGACCATGAAAGTTTAAAAACTTAATCAGATGATTAGTAATTTTCAGGAATATTATGGCAAATACGCACTTGTGAAGTTGTGACGGTCGTGAAATTCTAAAACTTGGGTATATTATTATAATATCAGCGAATGCGTTAAGTCAAAAGCAAATATGTATGCATGCATATTATACGGATCCGGTCGTTGGTACGGACATAAAATGATTCGGCAAACACGCCAGTAGGCACTGGTGTTATGACGCGACCTACTTACCAGTCTACCCACACCACAGCGTGTTTCTACAGAGCCCTGATGTTCAGCTCCAGGTGAGGGCGACAGTCAGTGTCTGATAGCGGCGGCGTTGAGACGTCTTAAAACTGTACCCGATTCATTGTGCCCCATGTTATTGTGTTAAGTTGTAATCTCAAGTAATTCGTTAGTTTTGCTAGAAACAGTGAATCGCACCCAGTGTGTTTCCATAGCACGAAACCCATCGTCTGCCCACATGATGTACGAGCCTAACGAAATAAATCCTGACATATCCGACATATATATATTTTTTTTCTAGCCTGCTCTGTCCGACTCCTGGGCGAAAGCCTCCCTCCACTCCTTCCACTTCTCTCGAACCCGCGCGTCCTCTTTCCAGTTCGGACGGAACTTGTCCAGTTCGTCATGTATATAAAAAAAAAGAAAGGAACAAACAGCACTTTTTGAACGTCAAAATTACATAAAACAGGCCCAAATGCACCTAGATTAGAATTGATAGAAGCGCAAGTGTAAGAAATGTAATAATAATTACAAGGACAGACTCTGGATACCTTATACTAAGCAGTAAGTACCGTTAGCATATCGTTTTCTTAGGTTTTTCTACTGCGAGATGTTTTTTCTAATTACCTGATCTCTTATGACCGACAAAATGCCAATAAGGTATGTCCTGAAAAAATCTATTTAGACCGTCAGTTAAATTATCAAAAAAATTTGGACACGTATTTTTCTTCTTCTTTCGTCACATAATAAAAAAATGACGACTATACAGCTTATCAAAGTTCTTGGGATTGTGACGTCTCAGGACAGTTAAAAGTAACACAAATTGGGACGCCACGACAAATTTCAACTTGCTGTATCGTGGTCATTATTCGTTTCATGGCAAAAGAAAAAATACGTGTCTAATATTTTTTGATAATCTAACTGACGGACTAAATAGATTTTTTCAGGCAAATACCCTAAACAATTATTATTTACAAAAAATACACGAATAATGTCTAGTGGGGCCCCAGTGGCAAAGACTAAATTGCAATTTTAGTTTTTAAAGTCTCCTTTTTTCTAAAACAAACAGCCATTTTATCAACCTGCAATAAAGGCGCAAACATTATGGAACAACATCAACACATTAACTCGATAGCCCACGAGCGGTTCATACAATATCGTGAACATTGCAGTCTATTTGATAAGCTCATTATTGTAATTGTTTTTATGATGGCCGCTTTTGGGATAGCAATTGTATCGGTCGGATATTTTATTGGAATAAAAAATGGAGGATCGGAGTTTTTTTTTCATTGTTTCACTTACATTGCACACATGTCATGCTGTAGGTTACTGTTACTTATAGCCGATATCATTCTATTGCTGGTCAAAAGCATCTCCCTATGACGTCCAGTTCGTTCGATCCGGGGCTAATGTGAACCAGTCGTCGTTGGTTTTATTCGAAGCGATTATTTTCCTTTAATATAATATAGAGTACCTGCTCCTCCTTACCTACTCCTCCCCCCTCTCTTCTCTTTCTCCTCTTGCTTACTCCTTTCCTAGGCAATCAAGGGTTGCGTTCTATCTGAAAAAAACGATACTAAACTAAGACCCCACATAATTAGGCTATAAAGTTCCCACAGCTGGGACAAAGGTTTCCGCTCGGTGAGAGTGGGCTGTAATCCACCACGCCATCCATCAGGTGACTTGCGGCCAAACGCATGCCAATTTAGTATAAAAAAAAGCCTGGCACTGGGCCAGGCTTTTTTTTATTATCAATTCACAAGCATGTGCAAAACGTTACAAAAGTAAACTATAAAACGTGGTACATATCGATGCTTCTATCGTCTAATTTTAATTAAATCAAAGCGGATTAAATCCTTAATTATAAACAGAGCATACATGTAGTGGTATTAAACAAAAGACGCGTTGAAAAGTTAATTAAGTGGATAGATCGGTTCGTCGCACGATGCAACCAGGACGTGAGGTAAATGAAGTGTCATATCTGTTACCGAAAAGTTGATAAAACTTGGAATAAAGCTGGTTTTCAGCTAGAAAAATATAAGGTGACACCACATGATTGTACCTACTCATGATAACAAACAACTTTCCCAAAGATTTTTTTTTAAAAGGCTAACATCTGTTAGGTCACAGGCGCGCGCGTGCGAATTACGGCGATTTACGGCTGAGTTGTGTTAGTGTGATAAAAGTCAGTGTATAAAAAAAACTAATAGTATGGAAGTATGGACTATGATTAATTTTTATATGTATTCTATCAATTTTGCTATCCGCTTTCTAACTTAAATTCAACAAACAACATTGTATTAGTTAGTCACGCACCGTAACTTGTAACAAGTCTGTCAGTTAACCCTACTCACTAATTTAATACTGCAAATGCGTTGCGTGCACCATAACCCTTACATTTAGTGCTAATAAGTTGCGCGTCATAATCCACACGCGATTTGTTAACCCCTTCTGACTCACTAGTCTGAGTCATGTGGTGCTAAATACCTTATTTTTTAAGGAGAATAGAAGCGATGATTCGATTTGTATCTTAAACTTGTAGAAGAAAGTATGACTTATAGAACGACCTCCTGTTCGTAGCGTGACGATAGCAATCTAAATAATATCGACCCAGAATATGGTCACGAGTTTGGCACCAACAGTCTAGTGTTCATTGGTTCTTATAATGAGCAGACAACAACACACGCAGGACACGAGATCGATTGTGCCAACGTCTTTGGAATAAAATTATGAAAAAAAAAACCCCAAAATTGTGATAAAAGTTCTGTTTGTTAAAGTCTGAGCTGGCTCTAGTCTTATGCACACAATCATGCTCACTTTTGTTGAGTACGTCAAAGTACCTATTGCACTTTATCTTGAGCGTAGAAAAGTTTTGAACAATTTGTTGAGTATGATATTTTCTGTTCTGAATTAAAGTTGTTACTAACTTTTAACAAGATAATTTAGAAGACACTATAAAACAGAATATATCAAGATCCCTACAATACACAATTTCACAGAAAAAATCTATTTACGTTATGTTATTACGTATCCAACATTATTTGGTGATCTAACTGACGGACTAAATATTTTTGTTTTTTTTTTTCTATTGCCAAATAGCATATCTACCTACGTATTTTGCTCTCTTTCCACATTCATGCACCCCATCAAATAAACCTAATCTGGACACAAAGATCGCACTGACCACTTTCCACTTAATAGGTTTATCATTCAATATAATATTTCAGTCGGTTGCTTCCAATCAAACCTAATATTAATTAATATTTCACGTCAATTTCGACCGATTGCATTTAAATGAAATACCCCAGATAACTTGTGGCGCTCGTTCGAATGATTAAAACAAATGACAGGACGGCATAATGAATGGATTTATTTTATTGACTACCTATTTTTAATGAGAGGAATTAAATGTTATTATTACAGCTGTTTTATAAATTTTCATTTTATTTGATTGGTAGGCAGTTCAAGTTGATTGGTGATTAAAATGATCTATGTTAATTTTTTTTCAGATTGACTTGTTCGTATCGTAGTCTAGTGTTGGACATGAGCCTCATCCAAGTTGTGCCACAACTTTTTTTACGGAACTCGGACGGAACGGAGCCCTTAAATATTCGTCATGTCTGTCTATCTGTCCGTATGTCACAGCCACTTTATTCCGTAACTATTAAGAAAACACAGTTGAGACTTGGTAAGTAGATGTATTCTGCGAACCGCTTTACGATTTTCAACGAAAAATAAAAAAATAAAAGATTAAGGGGGCTCTCCCCATACAACCTTTACGTGCGGGGTGTTTATAGATAGATCTTTAAACATGAAATTGAGGTTAAACTACTTTTTCTCAAAGTCAATCGTTTGAAAGGTAGACACTTCCAAAGTGGTAAAATGTGTGTCCGCCCCCTCTAATTTCTAAAGTAAGAGGAGGAAAATTCTGAAAAAATGTAGGATTGTAGAACGTAAAAAAAACTTTCAATAAAAATTGTTTTGAATAAGATTTGATGTTTAGCTTTTGAGATATGGGACTTTTTCATCAAACTGTAGCAGTAACTTTGATTTTCATTAACATACTAGCTGTTGCCCGCGACTTCGTTCGCGTGAAAATTTTGGTATGTATGTGTAAGACTGCTTCGAGTGGTCGCAAGCGTGACTACTAAATATGAGGTCCTGGGAACGATTCCCGGGTCGGGAAAAGTGTTAAAAAAAAATAATGTTTATTTCAATTAGATACATAAAGTTATGACACACATGATTTGGAGATCACCTTTTAAGCAAGGAGATGCTTGGGTTAGGGGGCGTCCATTAATTACGTGAGGCAATTTTGGCGATTTTTCTGCCTAATACAGCCCCCGCCCCAACTGTTCACCGAATGAAAAATATGTTGAATATACATAAAAAAAACTAAAGTCATCACCAATAGCGTAAAAAGTAGGGTTGAGGTAGATGGGCAAGAAATTCACTATAACGTCGATGAGTACATTTGAGTTTGAGAGTTGCCGAGTCGAGAGCGCCTGGAAGAGCTACTGGTCCATGAAGTCGCTGATGAAGGGTGACCTACCTTTATCCCTGAAGCACAATCCCATCGACATGTGCATTCTGCCCATCCTAACCGGCCAGGGACCAAGTTTGAGCACCGTAATGCTCAAACTTGGTCCCTGACCGAGTCGCAAAAGTCCAAACTCAAGGTTGGCCAAAGGGCGATGGAACGTAGCGTATTGGGTATTAAGCTCAGCGACAGAATTCGCAATACCACAATACGCTCAAAAACTGGAATCGCTGATGTGGGCGATAAGATTGCTAGTTTGGAGTGGGATTGGGCGGGCCACGTCTGTAGAATGCATCAGGACCGGTGGGCCAGAGTCGTCACGCAGTGGGTGCCAGAAGACGGGCGTCGTCGCCGAGGGAGATCTAGAAAACGCTGGTGTGACGACTTAGAAGCGTTTGTGACAGATTGGACGAAGAAAACCGCACGGAGAGAAGAATGGAAGGCAATGGGGGAGGTTTTTGCCCAGCAGTGGAACAATAAAGGCTAAAAAAAAGATTACATAAAAATTATAACGAACGGGTTGCCTAATCATTAAGTCAAGAATATTTAAAACTGCGACAGACGCTAGGCTTAACCGCTTTTACTTAGACAACGTTACCTATACTTTCCAATCACATTTAAGCGTAAACTTGTCGACCTGTGTATCCTGCCTATCCTAACCTATGGTACCCAGACATGATCTTTGACGGAGGCTGAAAATTCCAAACTCAAGGTTTGCCAAAGAGCGATGGATTTTAAACATCAAAATCACCGATTGAATACGCAACCCCACAATGCGCTCCAAGACAGGCATCGCCGATGTTGGCGATAAGTGTAAGAGGTTCAAATGGGACTGAGCGGGTCACATTTCCAGAATGGGTCAGGACAGATGGGCCAGAATGGTCATACAGTAGGTACCTGAAGACTGTCATCGTCACCGAGGCAGACCCAACAAACGCTGGTGTGACGATTTGGACTCGTTCCTGACTTATTGGCCAGAGAAGGCAAAACACCGGGAGAGTTGGAAAGGAAATGGGGAAAGCCTTTGTCCAGCAGTGGGACAGAATAGGCTAATTAAAAAAACAAAACGTTATACCATCGTGTTTGTTATAAAATTATCTATCTGTTTTTTAATACATATTTTAATGAGAAAACAGATGAGTGTATATAGTACCTACCTAGTAGTACACCCACATTTTGTCAGTTATGTTTAACTCCCATGAAATATTTAGCGAGCCTATTGCCATTTTGTATAAAGAACAGGTTGTAAGGTTCTTCATCCCCCATAGAAAAGGGAGGATAGTCCGACCAGACGGGTGTAATGTCTGGTGGGCTATAACTGCCCAACAGCTGTTGTCGGGTACTTCTATATAGTCTTAAGTCGCGGATAACTTTATTTGGGCGATTTATTTGACCCAGGCAGAATTTAGACGTATTTCGATGTTTAGTTCATCACTTGCGTCATAGATGGCGCTGTAGTACTTTTTGTTATATGTTGCTGTAGTACTTTTTATAGTGCCGATACACCATCAACCGGGCACAAAACCAGACTTCGTAGTTGCTACTGAGAATTTTGCTGGTGGAAAAACTCAATAAAACATTGCCCGACCGGGAATCTAACCCAAGACCTCATGCTCGCTTCTGAACACTATACCAATCTATAAAAGAACAATAAAATTCCAAATTAATAAAATTCCAAACTGCGATTGATTATTGATATTTTGCAAATCGAGAAGGAAACAGACTTCTAGTAAAGCAAGAACTTTTTGTAGAAATCATCATCATCATTCTCCTGCCGTTATCCCAATTTTTTCGGGGTCGGCGCAGCATGTCATCTTCTTCCATACTTCTCTATTACTTTTTGGAGAAACGTTTGAAGAAAAATGGAGAAAAACGGAAATGCAAACGATGTCAATACAAAAAAAAAATGGAAATCTAAGAGTATCAAAAAAATATTCAAACAAATTACAAAAAAGTGAAAGTATTAGTGGGGTTTGAACTTGCGACCAGTAGCTTACAGAACGTTCAAGAACCCGCTAGGCTGTTTTCTCTGTTGACATAAGCTTTAAATAGCTATTCTGGTGCTTGTCATGACTGAAACGTCAAACAAATGAAGGATACTGACATAATGCATTATTGCTCACCCCCTTAAGCGAGTAGCGTGATAATATATAGCCTAACATGTGAAGAAGCCTGTAAGGAATATTTGTGCAAAATTTGAACAGGATCTATGCAGTAGTTTTTGAGCCAAGTCGGAACATAAAATTGGATTTTTACGATTTTATTATATGTATAGACTATGAAAAACAAATTTAGTTTTGCTGTTGAATGTAATACAATACAACATATGAATGAGCTTTCAAAATATTTTCATTATATTGTTTGGTGCTACGGAACCCTGTGTGCGCGAGAGTACGACTCACACTTGGCCGGATTTTTTCTTCCTATTTTTGCTTTTATCTTTTGGCTTTAATATAAGTGAATAAGAAATTTTATAATGGCTGTCACATTATACATAATGTAGTACATATATGCAAACTTATATTACTAGGACTATAAAATTAACACCATCATGCACGTCCAATGTAAACGAATCGTTACATTGAAACGATTAAACAGTCAATTAAATCCACTACATTTAGACTACATAACTAAATTAAATTACAAAATCCCAAGCGGTCACTTAGGACCAAGTTATCATGGAACTGGTTCATCAAAGTTGTACTATTGAAATGTTTGAAAGTTCCTAAAGTGTATCTGACACGGAGCCCTGAAGGCCTAAGACACGAACTAGCGATACAGAAGGTCAGAGACCAATGGCTCAAGGTGCTTTCAGAGGTACAAAATACCAGCTTCTGGGTAAAGGGGATGACAACTAAGATGACGACTCGTAGAGAAACATGGAAGAATTAAGACATGCTGCTATTTTTTTTTTTTTTTTAGTTTCCCTTACTGTCCCACTGCTGATCAAAGGCCCCCCAATTCCTTCCATTTGTTCTTTTCCCGTGCCTCCTCGCACCCGCCCTCGAGGTACGCGTCCTGATCGTCTGCCCACCTTTTTCTGAGACTGTTGCCCAGCGGACATCGTGCATGCGGCTGACGTGACCCGCCCAATCCCATTTTAGCCTAGCAGCCTTCTTGCTAACTAACTAACCAAACTCCACTCCTCCTATTCCCGTTTTGGAACGCAGCGTGCTGTTACGAACCCTGTCTTGTCTTTTGACACCCAGAATGCTGCGTTCCATTGCCCTTTGCCAAACTCCAAGGCAGAACTTCTGAGTCTCAGTGAGTGACCAGGTCTGAGCATCGTAGGTTAGGAACTGCTGCTACTATCCCATATTCATTGGGTTAAGGATAAGAGAATGACGATGATAAGGATGGAAAGAGAGCTCATTGAGCCGTAGTTCCTGGCTGTCATTTAGGAATAGTTGATAGTCATCACGGGTAGTGAGAATCCAAGACTTCTTGGACCAGATTTTTAATCTGGTCCAAGAAGTCTTTCAAAGTGGTATCTGTTGGTTTGTTATTCAGTTGACGAGAAATCCTACAAAGCAGTCAGATTCTGTAAATACGACTTTTGAGTCGAAGTAGTTGTAGTAATGGTGAAACTCTTGGTTTGTATAGACAGTATCGACAATGTCGCCTTGCCATTTTCGGGACTTTGTTCCGCCTTTTTTTTTAGCTAAACACTAGAAAGTGATGAAGGGCGGGCTTTTTGGGGGACGGTAGGCGGTGACGGTCGCAAAGAGCTGGTTTTCAGCCTTGTTTAAATAAATGACTTTTGGTTGTGATTTTGCCTCTGGCAACGGCCGGCCTTGTCGATGCGAAACGCACGGGACTGGTTAATGTGGCGACACTTGGGGGAGGCCTATGCCCAGCAGTGGACGTCTTTCGGCTGAAATGATGATGATGATGGACGGCCGGCCGATACTTCGACGTATCTTCGTGGTCTGTCGTGCATGCGTCTATACAATATGTCCGGGACTCATGGACTAGCGATATTCTAGGTACTTATATAACAACGGTTTTAATACACCAATTTCTTGGTTTTAAAAGAAATTGTTGACAAAAAATTTGTTTGTTTGTTCACAAAAAAATTATCGATTTGCAAAATTTTTGAGTTTAATTTTTTTTCCTGAAAGTTACAAAAATGTGAACCCATATTCCGAAATGTCAACGATAAACAATATTGTTGCCGTCCGAATAAGTCTATTTTTGTCTCAATAAGACCAAAACTTTGACAGATATTATTTTTTTTGTACGCACTTAGAGTTTATCACAACAAAAAAAAATTGGCTGAAAAATAGCGGGGAAATGGAATGGACCCAAAAATGTAGCGTATTTGTGTATTAAAATAGTTGCTACATAAGTACCTAAAATATCACTAGACCGGACACATTGTATATTCACCATGTTTATGGAGTAGACCTTCTGTGCGTATGTTTTTTGTTTGTTAAGGTTTCCGAAGACTTTGGGTACTTTATAATTAGTCTAATTTCTTGATCGTTTTTGACATGCAGCTCATTTAGTTGAAAACTAATTAGGGTTGATTGGAGATTGAAGGTTGGATTTCTAAGAATTGTTTTTGTTGATCTAAAGTTAAATTAGAGTAGACTACAAGACAACCGTCTACGGCTGAAAACACTCTCCAATACTTCTTTCTACGAATTTTGTCTGTAAAGTATGATTGCTTATACTAAACTTAATTATTAATAGGCATTATTAGTCTAATATAATAGATCTAGGTGGTTGCACGAGAAAAGAGCACATGGAAGGAATTGGGGGAGGCCATTGCCCAGCAGTGGGACAGTACAGGCAACTAAAAAAAAAAAAACTAGATTTTACCCGCGACTTTGCCCGCGTGTACGTCGGAAATTATTCCGCGGGAATTTGCTTCCATGATAAAAAAAGTCTCCTAAGTCCTAACACACACCTACCTGAGTACCAAGTTTCATTGAAACCCGTTCAGCAATTGAGGATTGAAAGGTACAGGCCGTCCTTTACCTGCAGATGGAGTGGCTTTCGCATTTATAATATGATACCTATGGATAAGACGATTCTCACACGACACCAAAAAAAAAGGCAATGAAGACCGAATTGAAAACACCCTTTTGTGTGAAATTAGTATCAGGGTTTTTTCTAGGCATTTGGCGAAAATAAACATGGTTATAATTCTAAATACCTGTAGCAAACGGTCAATTTTTGTAAGAGGTAAGCTGGAGTACACATCTTTAATTACAAATAATATAATCAATAATATTTGTCTATAAAATACTGACTGTGCCATTTTTCAAAGGGAAGTCGGTAGGAATCGAGTTCTATGGGACCTTCGCCACTGCTAAATACTGATACTGATACTGCTAGCCTGCGTCATCCCACTGCTGGGCAAAGGTCTCTCCCCATGACTTCCAGTTGTTTCGATCCAGGGCTAATGTGGGCCACTGGTCGTTGGTTCTGTCCAGCTCGTCCCGCCATCTTCTATGAGTTCTGCCGCGACGCCTTCTGGCTGTGTCAGGGCTCCAGAAAGTGGTTATTTTGGCCCACAGCTCATTGGGCATGCGGCAGACGTGGCCAGTCCAGTCCCACTTCAGCTTAGCGGCTTTTTGAGCAACGTCAGCAATTTGTGTTTTGGAGCGCAGTGTGGTGTTGCGTACCTGGTCGGTTAGTTTACCACTGCTAAATACCTAAACAAAATCCAGATTCTAATTTCACACAAAATGGTTTCCGTTCAGTCCTCGTTTCGTAAATTCCAACGGTTTCCAAACCAGGTGCAGTTAATGTTGATAACAACTCCATTACAAGTTAGTTCACAACTACAAGGTAACTAAGAGGGAACACCCCTTTGACATTTGCCGTCATTGACTGACGTTGTTGCATAGTTTCCGGCCGGGTTACTTTAGTGGCACTTAATTATTGTCCTAGTACGCTATTGTGAACTGTAATAAACAAACAAAAAAAGTTAACGGCTAGCACGTCGTGACTGCAGCACGCAGGTTACCACTCATCATGATGCTGTGCTATGGGGGACCCAGAGCACAGCGCTGGTTTTCAGTGATTAGTTTATTAAAAAGACTACTATTTATTTGCATTATATTCGTCCAAAAAACTACATTGTCAGTCAATGTGCGTTTAAAAAATACTACCTTAGTCACCATAATAATATCATCGATGGCAGCTCTTGTAATTACAACCCAGCATGATTGTTACCTATATATTTTGTGACATATATTCAAGCAGTAAGCTTCTAAAATAATTATATTTGTCGCCAACAAAGTAATTCTATCGACTTCTAATTTTATAACTTAATAAATCAAATATGACTAATTTATTTTCCTTATATATAATCTAAAATTATCATCATGTAGTTAAAAGTCGGCCTGCAGGGTTTAAAGTAACCCAAAACGAAGGGGATGGCGGGGTCTTAATTCGCTCACTTCGTTCGCTCAATAGACCCCGCCATTCCTTTAGATCCTAACCTGTCTGAGTCGGGGTGCCACCTATCCTTCATATGTTCTCCTAGCCACAATGCCTTTTTCACTATGTTGAGGAATGTGAATGTTAATTTTAACTCTTCAATATAGTGTCTACCTACACGTCTGAAGTCATTTCCATGACATAGACATGTGTAATGTTCATGAGTTCATTGTACCTAAGATTCTAACTAACTTCAAAAACTCTAAAACCAACCATTTTTGCTTGGTTTTACAAAATTGTACTACAAAAATTCCAACCACGACCAACAGATTCTGCCAACAAAAATTAAAGAGATCTCCTCGCTCTCATTATCTCGTGTCATGTCGATACTACACGAAGTTCCCCCAAAGCGAAACTTCCGACATTTGATGACAAAAGTGAACAAGATTACGAGAAAGTTTTCTCGCGGTACAGTTCTTTGGGAGACCAATTGAAAAGTCTTACTGCAACGCGCCTTGTTAGAAATATTCTTTTGAGTTTTGAGTTCTAGGATTGTGATCGTTGTTAAAAATAGCGAGAAGTTTTGGTGTTGTTGTCAATGCAAAGTGAAGTCGGGGGGCGGGGAAATCGGAGTTTAGTTGTGTCGTCCACTTAGTAGGGGCGAATGCGAACTGTATTATGTTGAGTTTCAACACAACCCAGCAATCTCATGATGGCTGATCGATTTTGTTATTTTGGACAGGAATGGATGTAATTGTGTGGTGCAGTGGCTGAGCGATTGGCTGCTGAGCTGCGTGTCGCGGGTTCGATACCCGCCCGGAACAAATATTTGTATGACCTACAGGTAGTTGTCACCCACGATACAGGCGAAATTCCTAGTGAGAACATTTTAACCGTATTCAAAAGACAAAAAAGGCAATTTGAGGCCTCGGTGTCACTAGAAATTATAAAGATAAAGATAAAGATAGTTTATTTTGCAAATATGGGTAATACAACAACATGTGGTGTTTAGTTACATTGTGAGCTCAGCCATATTTTACCAGGAGGCATGCAAATATAGATTAATTACAATATTAGTCAAAAAAAATCAAGTCTAAATTATATAAAAGAAAATCAATATTATGTCAAATTGGATTAAACAAAAAAAAAAAAAAAAAAAAAAAAAAACAACAGCAACACATTCACGGAATGTCCAAGATAGGTAGTAATTAAAATATTAGTCTACTTTATTATCCATTAGAAAATCTGCAACACTGTAATATGCTTTATCTACTAAAAATTTTCGCAATTTGTTTTTCAATATTGACATGCTCAAATCTCTCCAGGATTTAGGTAATTTATTAAAGATTTTCGGTGCCATGCAACAGACACTTTTGCTCATAAGTGTTGTCTTCGCTCTTTGAAGACATATTTGACTATTGTCTCGTCTATTTCGAGCCACTACGTCGTTCATTTTTTTTAAAATAATGGGGATTTGACTTGACAAACATAACCATTTCCATTATATAGATACTCGGTAATGTTAAAATTTTATGTTGTTTAAAATACGGGCAGCAGCTATCTGTAGTGTCTAGTTTATACATTGAGCGAATGCACCTTTTCTGGGCCTTGAATGCAAAATAAACTATCTTTATCTTTATCTTTATCTAACTTGATCAGAAATGAAAGCCGTGAAGTAGCAACTACCTGTTTAGTTAAATATAGGTACTGTTAACAGTTCTGTTCCCGAATTGTAACCAACGGGACCCTATTACTAAGTCCGTCCGTCTGTCCGTCAGCGGGCTGTATCGCATGCGATCCGTAATAGGCAGACAGTTGAAGTTTTGTGTGTTGTCGTTATAACAACAAATAATAAATTAAAGGGGGCTCCCCTACTACGATGGTACGGAACACTTCATGCGCGAGTCTGACTCGCATTTGGCGTTTTTTATAACCCCGGAACTCTGCATAACGGTAACCATTTTGTTATGAAAGTTTCATTTGTAGGTGTGTGTAAGCCGCAAACTCTGGCGTCAGCGTCATACAGAGAATGATCGATAGTTAGATACATTGCTTGAAATGGGTGATACAAGACCTTATTTCCAACAATTTTGACCCCGAAAACTTGGTTGCAAATAAGCTAACACTCATTTCTAATTACATAACATCACGCCTGGAATCCCCAAAGGGTTAGGCAGAGGTATACCTAACAGTACACCCACATTTTGCCAGTAATGTTTTAACCACCTAATTACCAAACATCCTGTATACAGATACAGCAGTAACTCTGTCAATCTGTATCTGTTATCTGTTCACGCCTAAACCACTGAACTGATTGTTTTGAAAATTGACGGCTAGGTATTCTGAGACCTGGAGAAGGTTGGCTACTTCCACCTGGATCCATGTCAATATAAACTCAAAAACAATTCTGTACTTTTTACGCCTAAACCCACACAAAAGATAGTGGACCGTGAGATCATTGCTAAAATCCTGCCGCACCGAGCCGCGCCGCGGGCTGCGGATAAATACAGAAAAAGTACGAAAAACATTTATGTCGCTTCTGCAACACTACTCTTTGCCTAAAATATAACATAAGAAGTAATATCATAAGATATTAGAGGGAATTAGTCGCCAGCCAGTCCATCGAACTCAACTGTTAGAGACGGTATTAAATCGAGCAGATATTTTATTGTACTGTGTAATACAAGAGAGCCACTTATTTAATAGCGTTCAAGTTTTTCTGTGAAATTAACTTTTTCTGCAAGTTTTTTTAAAGAGATAATGTTTCAAATGGACTAAATAATTATATGTACGTATTATCTATAAGAATTTTAAAGTCGAACGCACATTACACTTAAATAGAGCGGTACGGCCAGGCCCGCCTGTTATGAAAAAAAAAAAAAAAAATGAAAGTAATGTATGAAGATTATTGCGTTAGGATAGGAGATTGGAGGATAGTTGCGACGCGGCCCACCGTTATCTGAACAAGCTTCCTACAAAAACAAATCACGAAATAAAAAAAAACACGTGTGAAAATGAAAAAAAAAGTGAAATAAAAAACACGTGTAAAAATGAAACTAATGCAGAAAGTACTGCCCATATTCCTCTTTGTCACTACTGTTTATGGTTTCTTTGATATTCGAGATGTGACATCAGATACGCTGACGAGACTACCTAGAAACTTCTCTATCGCTGTCAAAGATATTGCCGAAGCTTTACCGTCCAAGAGTATAACAATCGTGAGAGGAAACTCTACGAATATCAGGTAAGGTTATTTCAATTTTCTCTACTATTGAAAAGTGCCTGTAACTCTTGTCTATTTGAAATCACATATATTATGAATAGTTTAATACCCCACGAAGCTATTTTAATTTTGTAAAGTTTTATAAAACACGAAATGTCACTTTGAGGAGCGTTTCCTGACACTTGACATAAATAACTAATTAAAAGATAAAGAAAAAAAGTAAAAAGTTCCTTATATTTTTAAGCATTTTTAGCAGTTGTAAAGTATTTAAATCTTTCCGTGACTGGCTGTAACAGTAACTTATCTTAATTTAAAGACATTAATTAAATTATTCATTGTGATGATCCATAATTTTCAAGTTTTGCGACAATTTGTCGGCTATAAGCGTAGTTTGGAAGTTCAAAGTTTTCGGGCTGTGATAAAACTATGACTTCATTATTATCTTTATGCTCTATTTCTCTTGTAGGGTGAGGGTAACTTTTAGCTTCAGAATTTACCAAACAAAATTTATCAAATTTGAGAAAATCCTCGTGTTAATATAGTCACTGTTGCTGGGAGAAGTGTTACCATAAACACAACTGATTGGTACTAACTGCAATCGTTCATTTTCTTCATGCAGCTGTAGATAGATAGATAGATAAATCATAGCACAACACACAGAAGCACAATTAAATCATACAAATTACACGACATATAACAACAAGGTGCCAATATACAAAAAAAAACATTTTTACGAAAGAAGTATAGTAACACCATGACATACTTCAAATCAAATAACGAGTATACAAGGTGCGGTATGCGTCTCAATGTTGCACCAAATAGGAGTCCAGCTCAGCATGTGTCAGGCATGCACCTGACGATATTCCAACGATGCTGATATTCTGCTGGATCCCTGTAGTGACACGATAGTCTGGCTGCCATGACAGTATTTCAAATTTTTGCTCATAGCAGCACAGAGGTCACTTTGACTGCATGCTTTGAAGGTCAGAGGGCAGGATAAAGGTAGAACACATGACACAGCTACACATCTACAGGTTGCCCTTCCAGTAATCGATGGCGATTTATAATGAGGCAAAAAAGTGCTAAGCAGGGGAACATGTATTTTCTTCATAACGTTGTGCTTGTTATCTATGAACACAAGAGTTTTCCTTTTTTTCTTTGTTTGGAATAGGTATTATAATCTACCATTATGCAAAGTCGGTAGGCAAATAGATGCCTACTTATTGGTTACCAACCCCAAATTTTCACGAAGCCCAAAGCACCAGTCTCCTTTCATTTGTAATTTATTTAAATTGAATATTAAAAAAGATAAAAACAAACTCATTAGGCTCAATTTTAGTCCCAAAGCTTAGGTCCATACACCATCCTAATTAGCATTATAAAGGTCTACCTATATTTAAAAGTCAGGCCAACTCACTTAAACTTTAGGCATAATTACTCTCATTTAAATACTTTCCTGCTTTCCGACCGTACTCAACTTTTTACGAGGTGTGGATTTAGTGAAAGTTATTTTTGTTCTAGATCATTTTGGAAGTTAGACAAAAGAGAGGCAAGTAATTATTGTTCAATTGTGCTGTAGGTTGGTTAATTATGTTTGCGCATGTCAGGATAAAATATTATGTAGGGACCAAATCATGGGTGCTAACTACTTAGGGTAGAAAAGGGTTGTCTTCTTTGCATTTTAGGAATTTAATTAATAATTATAATATTGTTATATTATTATTATTGAAGACACAATTATGTAGAAAAGGGTGACTGGTAATTGGTGACCGATACTTAAACACGTGATTGTACTCATGATAACAAACAATTTTCCCAAATGAACATTTTTTTAATTCACATACTTATACCCTCGTGGCAGCTGGACTGTGGCGCACTTTTGAACGGTACGATAGTAATGAAATAGAACGGCGTCACACGGCTAACAGCTGATAGGTCACAGGCGCGCCCGCACGAATTTGAATTCATTGGAAGGCGCACTAGTTCCCATGATCCCCGGTGCAAGTGTGGGAAGGAAACACCGGGATGGTTCGTAGTCAGATAGAGTTTGACAGACTTGAGGTTTATCCACCCCGAAAAAAAAAAAGGTATCGATGTTAATACGATTACATGAGAATTGATTTATAACGAACATTTTGTTGCATCGCATGGATGAACAATTACATAAGGAAAATAGTGCGGAAAAGTTTTATTTTTTCTTTTATTTCCTAGTCACTACGGAAACTATAATTTAGTAAACCACAATTTCAGATATATGATAATTTTCTACAGAAATACCGTACTTTTCCAATGCAGCTATATATAAATTATATTATTTAACAAATGGGGTTCGAAGGATGATTTATGTCACTAAGATTATGCTATCATAAGTCATTGTCACGCCGCGTTCTTTTTCACATCACTAGAACATGTGTTCATTATAATAATGGTGTTGGTTTTGCGTACATGGGTATCATAACTTATTTTAATATTGGTAAAAAGTCTTCTAGATAATAAACCTGAATTTCCTTGCTAGTGTTGTGTTTATATAGTCTGATATAAGTTTGGGTAACCGATGATTGGATTGTTCATCATTCGGGTATTTTTGGAAATTAGACTGAGTTTAACTGCCTCGTGGGTATTGTGGTCGAAACGCTTCTGTTGAGCAAGAGTTCCTGGGTTCTATTCCCAGATCAGGCAAAGTGATATGATGTTTTCATGAGGAATTTCTCAGTGATAGCCCGGGGTTTTGATTTGTGTCTAGTTGATGGTTATGGTTATGGTGGTTATGGTATATAGTGGATTTGTGTCTGGTTGTGGTTGGCTTGCTTTCTATTACATGATTGTAAATGCCCCTTTAGTAAATGTTATTTTTGTTATTGTTTATGTGTGCCCAAAATAAAATAAGCTAATTATTCACAATACACTTTTGGACTTTTTTTCGTCCTTAGAGAACGAATGTATTTCATTAAAATAAATTACTTTACCACACACTTGCTCATCAAACTTTTAATAAATAACAGTCTAGCTCAAATCTTAATCACAAGCATTGTAATTATAAACTTTGATTACACCCCAAGTGTAATAATAGTATCATTTATAAGTAGCTGGCTTTGTTTCGTCTCACGCAGACAATGTCTCTAAATTATAAGTTATCATTAGGTACTTACCTAGCCTTTAATTAAGCAAGTCAATTAATCTTTTGAGACATATTGTTGACTAACTTGTGCCCACGGCTTCACCTGCGTAGACTTTGGGAATTGTCCCACGGGATCGTACTACCGGGACAAAAAGTATCCTTTGTGTTAATCCAGTTTATAAACTATATATGTGCCAAATTTCGTCCAAATCCATTCAGTAGTGTATGAAAGAGTAACAAATATCCAAAAATACAAACTTTCGAATTAATATTTAGATTTTTTTCCCCACCTACATGCTCATCAGCATAACTTGCTCCAGTGAAATATTGTTCTTATATAATAGACTGATATTAAATTAAATTATTAAATTAAATATTGGTTTATTTATGGCAACTAGGCCCAATTGTTAGTAACATTGTTCTTAAAAACTATTGTTAGTAACAAACACAGAAACTCAAACTCAAAGCATTTATTTCAATTAGACCATTACAGCCACTTTTGAATGTCAAAAAAAACAAAGAAGGCGAAGCTACAGTCCCAGACATAAGACATAATAACTTATGAAAGTACTGTAGTTGCCCATTCCAAGGCGTAGATCTCTATGGAGAAGAATGGGTAAGAAACTCCATGGACACTCTTTTCAATCAAACGTTTTTACAAGATCTTGGTTACATCATTCATGTTGAGATAATACATATATGTGAGAACGATGTAGACAGACGTGCACATTAAGAGCGTCCAGAGTAAAAGATTAGATCAACAATTTAAAAACAAAGTAGTTAAAATAAACCGTGGCAGCTAAGAGACGACCAGTCCCAACTGACAGCGCCCGTTCACGAACATGACGCATGGATCAGCACCATTCAACTCAACCATTTTGAAGGGAACTAAATGATCCGACACACCCGCCACCATCAGCGAGACATTTGAGTGAGCATGACATTCTCTCAACCGCCAGGGCAAATTCGAGTCAATGAATGATAACTAAATGTAAATGGTAGCTTTACAGTACATAGTACTCACACATGCGCTATGCAATTATATAATACTAAGTGATTGAATCTATACAATGCAAGGATATTTTTACAATCTTCTGCAGCTTCCACAATAACTTCACATGGTAATCAATTAGTTTGCCCCCTGTGGTTGTGGAGCAGGACCAGCATTGAGCCAAGCATTTCTATCATCACAAAAACAAAAAGAAAATTGTAGGTGTTAGGTATGGGGTCTTCTGACCAGCACCTGCACAGCTTGCGACAACCATGGTGCGTCGTACTTCTCTACAACCATACTTAGGATGCCGTTAGAACTAGACCGCGCTCTTGACAATATAGAATTTGTTTTTTTGCGCATTATGGCGTAAAAATCAATGATATGCCCGAATTGTTTTCACATTACACCAGTCATCTTCTTTCTAAATAAACTCCCAAATACCTGTAACTCTATCTCGAACGATAATCATTCAATCCTTACACGAAACAACAAATAAAACAAACTTTATCTAAACGACGCTAGAATAACCAAACGAAACAAAACCCAAAACTCGAGGCTGTTTCTCAATTCATTTTGCGTTACAATCTAACAAACATCCGAAACTTATTAAGCTGTTTAAGTACTTCTTAGAGAGAGGGATAGAACGATATTCTATTCTACTCTAATTCCCGGTCACGTACGAGATTCTTCACACGTAGTTTCAGGACTTAATAGGTCATATTCGTATTAATCTCGGCGCAAAGTTGTTGTTGAAAGTGTTGCTGTGTTCACTGTTGTGTGTTGAATTAATTATGTTGTTAGCGGAAAGATCTAGAAAAGGAAAAGATGAACTATGAAGGATAGGATTCCTGGAAGGTTAGCACTCCTACTAATCCGGTAAAAGGTCGTAGGTCTTAGTTTTAAACCGAAATAACTATTGGTCACAAGAAAAATGAGTCATAGGCAAACCCCTCACGGTGATGCTAAATTGACTCACCACCACCATGCCACTAAAATTGCACTTGGTTTTGGTAGGATAGTAAAAATAGCGAAGAGTGTAAGTGTAGTATTCACTATTTTTACTTTTAATTGGCGTCAATATATGGTAGAGTTATGTACTATGTGCAGTATTTAAACTTTTGTGGTTTTTTTATTCGTCCAGAGTAATAGAAATGGGAATTTTCGAGGGTTTTTATTCATATGCTGTAAATCATGGAATATCTGGCTAAAATATTGGTCAAGTAGGTAAACGCAATTTCACATGTGTAAATGTTGTGCCCTTCACAAAACCAGGGCTTATGCAAATTAGAGAACATAAAAAGGCCCCCACTGATTCTGCGATCAACGTGGCCGCTTACTAAGTCTCAAATAAATAAAACGAGTAAAGAAATCTTTCACAAGATAAAGAAATAATTATTCTCCTGCCCTTATCCCAATTTATTTGGTGTCAGCGCAGCATGTCTACTTCTTCCAAACTTCACTATTACTCATCATCTCAGCAGTCACCTTCTTTCTAGCCGTATCATCCTTCACACATCCGAAATAAGCAGACTAAAATATCAACAAAATAATTCCTTTCCTCTATACGATTCAACTAAAGAGATTAAAGTAGCACCTTTCAGAATCAGGCTGGAACTGTCAGAGGCGCACCAGATTTTAACAAGAACTCAGTACAAACTTCGTTCCTTACATACAACTTGCATAAAAGCTTAAAATCGCACGGTTCGTACCCTACCTAGTAGTTAGGTACAGACGGGAAAGTTCGCTGGCTTATCTAGATAAAGAGAATATTAGATCCTTGTTTGGACTAATTTCAGTGTATTTTTGGAGGTTTTAGCTGTTACGGAATGAGTTATAGAGTAGTCGGTAATTTGTAATTCCATTTTTAATTTTGACTATGGAATCGCATTATGGAATTACCTAAGTCTACGTATTATGTTTAGCATTTAATGTACAGGGAAAGTCAATTAGCTATTGACAATTTCTTAGATGTGATGGTTTCCATAGGAAATTATAGAAAAACAAAAAAAATACCAGCGGTTGTTAACCCCCGTTTGGAGAAGTAATTTGAAATGAGGATATTAGTTGTTTTCTCATTATTCAATGTACCTAATTGTGGACCATGCACGCAACACCACACTAAGCTCCAAAACAAAAATTACTGACGTTGCTCAAAAAGCCGGTAAGCTGAAGTGGGACTGGACTGGCCACGTCTGCTGCATGCCCAATGAGTTGTGGGCCAAAATAACCACTTTCTGGAGCCCTGACACAGCCAAAAGGCATCGCGGCAGACCTCGTAGAAGACGGCGGGACGAGCTGGACAAAACCAACGACCAGTGGCCCACATTAGCTCTGGATCGAAACAACTGGAAGTCATGGGGACAGGCCTTTGCCCAGCAGTGGGATGGCGCAGGCTAACAGTATCAGTATCAGTATCTCATTAAAGTATCACAAGCTATCGATACCCATCACGAGTGTGGAATATTGCTTGCTAATATATAAAAAAAGTCCCTAAAGGTACCATAAACCTCAGTTACAAACAGAGTTACACTGAAAACGTCACGGTTAGTTCCAGCCACTGCACACCGCACAGTAAAATGCTCCCGCATAAGTACACACGCCCAACTCCGCAAGTTCATCAAGAAAACTTAAGACATTAGTTCAGTTCATGTCAATGAACTACATGTCTTGGTGCAGTGGACTGCTGGAAGTTTTCTCCCGTAAAACCCACGCTTGTCAAGCAAGTTATTTAAATTCTAGTCGTTCTCTTTACTTGCTTTTCATTCATAAATTATACCTGTAAGGCGCGAATTACACAGAAACGGCGAAAGGCGTAAGGTGCGGCGCAGGCGTGTAATTTATAAAGAAACACGTCGCCTACGTACATTTTGTATAAAAATGTTTTGAAGCGGCATCATGGCTGCGCCGCGCCTTCACCTTACGCCGTTTCCGTGTAATTCGCACCTAAGGGAGCATCCTTATTAAGTAACGTATTACTAAACTTTTGCAAAATAACACATCCATGTTATTATAACTGCCTCGTTGGTCTAGTGGTCGCAAAGCGTGAGTGCTGAGTGCATTAGGTCCTGGGTTCGATTCCTAGACCGGGCAGTGTTATTGGGTTTTTCCATAGGAATTTTTCAGTAGCAGTCACAGAGTCAGGAATTGTGCCCGGTTGATGGCAATAGTTGTTACATATTACATGGGACTTAAACATAACTGGCCAAATGTGGGAGTACCATAATTACTCTTCTGCCTAACCCTTCTAGGATTACAGATTGATGTTATGTTTTATATTTTACTAGCTGTTGCCCGCTATCTTCGTCCACGTGGAATTATTATGAAAATACAATTTTTCCCGTTTTTGCAACATTTTTCATTGATGCTTCGCTCCTATCGATTGTAGCATGATGTTATGTAGCCCATAGCTTTCCTCGGTAAATGGGCTATCCAACACTAAAAGAATTTTTCAATTCGAACCAGTCGTTCCTGAGATTAGCGTTTTTCCATTATAGTATAGTATAGATAACATTGTTAATCTCTCTAAAACTAAGTTTATTAAACATGTTTTTTGGTAACACGGTGTGGACTCACCCTTAGAAAAATCTACAATGGTTTACAAACAATCGTTCTACTGGAACTGGAACTTAGACTGTACCCGATCAGACTATGACAGTGATATAAGAGAGAGGGCACCTGTGTTTACGTACACACATGTGCACTACAATATCAAGTACGTCGATGGCCTGTCTCCTCTGAGATTGAATGTCATGACTGTAATTCCGTCAGAAGGATTACAATGTACCTAATTGTGGGCGAGCCATGCATAAGATACCAGTGGCGAAGGTACCATACAACTCGATTCCTACCGGATTCCCTTTGAAAAATGGCACAGTCACTATTCTATAGATACATTATATAATCACATTAAAGATATGTACTTCGGCTTTCCTTTTACAAAAATTTACCTTTGGCTACTGTAAGATACAAATTGACAGACACCGTTTTGTTACTTCAAACTAAGAATCGAACTGTCCTCTATTATATTACATGGAACTCAAAAATACCTGGCGAAACACGGCTGCACTTCTACAAGGTGTAAACAGACCCTTCACGAAGCCGTCACTAAGCATTCGTATCAAACTAACTAACCTTAGGCAAAACATATTACTTTGAAACTTTACTCAACGAGAGCAAGCATTATGACAAGTTTATCTAAGACTAGCTTTTGTCCGCGGCTTCGCTCGTGTTAATTTAGAATTTGGCTTTTGCTTGTAATAATTAAAATTCAATCAAGATTCGGAAGACACGTGGCGCCATCTATTATTAAGAAGTGATTGTTGTTTTCCTCGGGAACAGTACTTTTTTTCGGGATAAAAGGTACCCTATGTCCGTTTCTGTACAGCTGATAACGTATATGCTAAATTTTAGGATGATCGGTTCAGTGGTTTACGCGTAAAAAGGTAACAAACAAACAAACTTACTTTCGCATTTATAATATTAGTAGGGACTAGTAAGGATAAGGATTACTTTTTACAAAATCTGCGAAACAAACAGAATTGCAGAGATTTTAAAACAAAGCTCTGCTGTAAATTCCAAGCATATGTTTTGTACAATTCATTAGAACTAGACCAGCACAAGTTTACCAGTTCATCTAGAAAAGTTAGGACATTAGTTGTACGTAATGAACTTCACGTATTGGTTTAGTGGTCAGTAGGAGCTTCGGACTTCGATAAATAAGGAGAGCTGTTTACCCCGCGTTTACACAAGAATACATGTTCTATACCTGGGTAGGTATGAAACATGGTTTGTCTAAGTTTTGTCGTTTGATCAAAAAAAAAACAACTAGAACCTTATAGTACTTTTTTATTGATATTCAAAATGTTCACCACGTAGTTTAATACACTTGTCCATTCGCTCGAACCAGATATTAAAACATTTATTCCACTCCAAAGTAGGGGTGTTCAGATTAGTTGTCTCACCACAGCAACGATGTTATCTTCAGTGAAGGCGGATTTTGGACGTCCTTCACGAGATTTGTCACTATGACTGGTATGTCTACGCTGGAATTCTAAATACCAGCGTGCGACAGTCCGCAGACATGGGACTTCATCGTGGAACACAGATGTTAGATCATCATGGAACACTAAAGCCGTGTAAGGCCTCTTCGAAAGTTATAGAAAATTACGGACATTTTCCTTAGTGAGATTCATTTTCCTACGTGACCTGACAGATTCAAAACAATTTGTGACAAAACAATTGCATTAACCCTAATTCCTACAATTGTTTTGATATTCTAAATTCCAACTTTGAATATTGAACAGTTCTAAATTCAAAATTGGCGGCAAATAATGTAAATGACAGAACTTAAATGGCACGCCTTTTATTCGTTTATCGTGACACTAAAAACAAGTTACAAAAATGTACAAAATTTTTCATAAAGGTGACCAAAATAGTTTACAATACGTATCTTTAACAACAACAAAAACATGCGTGATACACGTTTGAGGCACTAGTTTAAAAAATCCCTTACAAGATTAATCATATTATGCTTAGCTTGCTTGCTTGCTTATTAGTGATCTGTCTAAGGACTGGAATTTTAATAAGTGCGATTATGAACGTCTTTATACTCTACTTAATGAGGAATCTTGGAGTACCGTACTAGAGTCAACTGACATTACTTTTTGCACAAATACCTTTTACGAAGTTATTTATAATATGTTTAACGAATGTATGCCAAAAAAACTACGAAATAAAGCTAGCCGCAAACGTTATCCAGTTTTGGTACACCCGTGACATCATTACAGATCTTCGACATAAAAACAAACTACATCATATTTGGAAAAAGTCTACTTGTTTAACGGCATACAAGGCATTTTCTGATTCAAGAGCAAACCTCAAGCACCGCCTTATAATCGCATATAATTCATATTTACATCATGTTGAGCGTCAACCCGCGACAGTTTTGGCAGCACATATCCACCCTTCGATGCAAAGGAGGCTTCGAGCCTACAATCAACTATCAGGGTCAATCACTGTCGGGTATTGATGCGGCTAACGCGTTTGCTGATTTCTTTGCCAGTGTTTTCTTACCTGAAACACCTGATTTGAATGTCTCCCAAATTTGTGCTCTTGATACCTACAGTAATAGTAACTCCGTCAGTTTAGGTAAATTTACAACTAACGGTGTAGAACGTGGTATCAATAAATTAAAACTCAGTAGTTCTGTTGGGCCGGATAACATACCAGCTAATATCCTCAAACTGTCTAAAGCTTCCATAGCCAAACCTCTATGTCATATATTTAACTTATCATTAAGCACCGGAAAATATCCGACTCAATGGAAACTCTCTAGGGTTACGCCTATACCAAAGACAGGTGTGAAATCATCAGTTGAAGACTACAGGCCTATTGCTATATTGTCGGCCCCTTCTAAAATATTTGAACACATTTTATATAAGGAAATTCAAAGACAAGTAGATATTTATTTGTGCAATGAACAACATGGATTTCGCAATAAAAAGTCAGTTAACACCAATTTGCTAACACTAGTTGATTTTATTTCTTCTCAAATGGACCGCGGACAGCAAGTGGATGTGCTGTATTTCGATTTCCGTAAGGCCTTTGATAGAATTAATAATGATATCTTGTTGCGCAAGTTAAGTACCATAGGATTTACACCCAGTCTTCTTCTTCTGATTTCTGACTATCTCCGGGACCGTCAACAATTTGTTCGTCTTGGCTCATACAACTCACATGCATATCATACACGATCAGGCGTGAGTCAAGGTTCCATTTTAGGTCCCTTGCTCTTCTTGATTATGGTAAACGATCTGCCACAAATAATAAAACACGTGAAATGTCTACTTTACGCCGACGACCTGAAAATATATGCAACTGTAAACTCCGTGTCTGACTGTATAGCTCTCCAGCGTGATATCGATGCCTTGAGTGAATGGGCCGCCACCAACAAAATGGAATTCAACACCTCTAAATGCCAAATTATGAGCTTTGGCCGCATGCGGAGTCCTATACAGTATGACTACAGTTTGAACAACGAGTCTATAGCCAGAGTGTCGACAGTAAAAGACCTTGGTGTACTGTTTGATAGCAAACTGACCTTTCATACACACATTATAAGCTTGGCGAAAGAATCTTTCAGACGCTTAGGTTTTATTTTACGTAACTGTCAAAGCTTTAAAAACCAGGCTGTTATCAGACTCTTATTCAACGCTTTAGTTCGGTGCAAGCTCGAAACCAGCGCTTGTGTATGGAATCCTCACGAGGTTACCTATACACTCATGCTGGAAAAAGTACAAAAAGCCTTTCTTAGATACCTCTACAAACATATGTTTGGTTATTATCCATACATGTATCCTACTAACTTTCTTTTAGGATGTATGAATTTTAATTCCCTTAAAGTTAGGCGTGCTATTGACCAAATAACAACAGCGTATAAAATTTTACATGGTTATACCGACGCCTCAGATTTACATGCGGAGCTGTGTCAATTATTTGTTCCAAATAATTATAATCGCTCTAGGAAGCATAAATTGTTTAATGTCCCATTTTGTCGCACTGTAGCTCGATCCACTTCCCCTTTACCGCGTATGCTTAGGATGCTCAACGCGCTCGTGGAGACCAACACTGGATTGGATTTGTTTGCTGATGAATGGAAGACGATAATGTTAGAATGTTTGTGGTTCTGTGAGAAGACCGAATAAAAGGATAACTTCATTTAGTATTAATGGCTTATGCTGTACTAAATATAATAAAATAAATAAATAAATAAAATGCATTGTTAGTCGTTGAGATTAAATTTAAAACATCCCAAAGTATGGGAGTTCATAGATATTTTTTCACCTGTACCTATACGTACTGTTGCATGTTTAAGCATAGCTTAAATTGCTTCGTAGCTAGTAGTCCAATCCTAACACACACAGTTGGGAAATATGACGCAAATGAGCACAGCGTCAAATGAAAAAAAAAAACAAAATTTTGAAAGCAAAACCATCCAATCTTAAAGGATATTGGGCCTTTATTCATAGCTATTTATCCGCTACAAAAAATATCCACCCAAAAAGGCCGTTTTACAAAAACATTTTTTCCTTAACCAAAAGTTGGAACATTTTCCATCTGATTTATATTTGTACGGTACACTGTCATGGGAATTGCTGTGAAAAATGTAAAATGTAACTCACGTACATATTGTACTGGGCTGCAACTTACTTCGGACGCCGTGTTGCAAATTGTACTTCAGGGCGTGAATCACTGATAAAAAGTGCAAGGTCGGGAATATTGAGCGAGGCACAGTTGGGGAGCAGTGAGTCAAGTTCAGTTTTGTTATGTAATGTATATTATTTACTAACTATACCGACTTAAAATAACAATAAAAATATGTTCATGTATCAAAATTAGAAAAGAGTTAAAGGGCGTCAAAAACATCTTCCGCGTCGCTGCCAAAGGGGAAAATGCCCAGATGGCTGGCGGCATTACCACGTTGGCTGGCAATGCTGATTCTTTGGCCAAAAAATAGGCCAGACCCTCTGGATACGAGAAGAGTCAACCAAGCGCTTGGCGATGAGCGGCGTAGGCACTCGGATCCCATGGCCCAAGTGCTTCAACCTCAAACGGCTCAAAGACATGAAGTAATACGATTATAATTGTGTGAGCCAGTAATGCTTACTAGTGAGGGCCTAGACAAGTGCCAATCATTTTCGAAGCGTTTAGCGAATATATAAAAAAAACCTTTTCCTGTAAGAAGAAAAAATAAAATACATGACTTTTCTACCATCATTATCGCAGATAGTCACTTTGTCTAAAACATCTGTACCTCCACCACGTGGACCTAGAGGTCGTCGGTAGTTACAATTGCACGTCGCATTTACAGAACCTGTGCACCCTGAACTAGCTAAATCGCAACCCTAATTGCTTTGCTACTATATTGTAGGTACAAAGTTTATCAGAAAATCTTGATACTCGTATCTGTCTTTTAAAGATTTTATATTGTTCCGTTCCTTATTTAAATAGATATTCAAACACACCATTTATTATACTGCAACCAAGAATCCGGAACTCCTCCAACACTACGCAATTTATTCTCAATCTCACCATCCAACACGTACAAACGAGGACTTGATTCACTCATCCCCCTCGACAGTGGCTCGCGGTCGGTTTCAGCAGTAGCTCCAAAACTTTTTCTGTGTGCGCTTGAGTCTGTAACGAGTTGTCGGAACTAGTGGTAATGGTCTGAACGAGGCCGAGTTCCAACTCGCCCGATTTGTTCGCGCCTCCCCTTAACGCTGCGATACTATTAAACAGTTTTTAACGCCCGCGATATTCCAGTAACGTTATTTTATGGAGAAACTTTATTTTTGTCAGCTGTAAAGGTTTTTTGACGTGAGTTTTTGAAGATAACGTGGTTGGACGAGGGGGACTTTTGTCCTTCGACTTTGGAGTTTGACAAAGTTTTTTCGGAGTGCAAAAAAGGGATACGTGATGCAATGTGTCACTTGAGTGATGAGATGGGAGGGTTTGTTTGTTTTTATTAGAGCTGACGATGGTTTTTTTTTTTTTTCATTACAAAATGGGCCTGCTCTTGACCTCGATCACGCCTGATGAAAGCGGTAGATGAGGTCTAATGATGGAACGAGCGTGCCCAGAAGATGTTCACTCTTGCTTTGAAGGCAGACAGGTTAAATGTGGGAGGGTACACAGACGCCGGCAGAGGCCCAGATCTTGCCTGTGCGCATAATAAACGTGGAGGAGAAGCGCTGAGTACGACTCGTCGGGATATCAACCAAGTGCGGATGGTACGCCGCAGTAGAGGCAGTGTTCTGTAGAGGTAGCAAACAATTATACTATGACTTGATAGAACCAAGTTGAATAAAGATGTTATAATCAACAGCTAGGTGTCTAATGAGATAGGCATATTCGATTTCAGGTGTGCATTGCTGTAAACTATTCCGGAATTCGATACGATGCATACTCAGACCATTGATTGATTGTAGTGTTAACAAGGTCAATTAAAATAATCGCGGTGGTGGTGGTGTGTGCGTGACGTGTAACACAAAACAAAACTAAACATGATAACGTTTAATGCACATGAAATAGGTGTAATATTTTAAGTTACAATACTCTGTTGGTTTTGTCCAGCTGGTCCCGCCATCTTCTACGAGGTCTGCCGCGACGCCTTCTGGCTGTGTCAGGGCTTAACAAAACCAACGGCCAGTGGCCCACATTAGCCCTGGATCTAAACAACTGGAAGTCGTGGGGAGAGGCCTTGGCCCAGCAGTGGGATGACGGAGGCTAACAGTATCAGTATCAGTATACTATGTAGATTCAAGCTGAAGATGACTATGATGAAGTCTAAAGAGATATGGATAAACTAACAATCCAAAATAATATCCAACAGAACTCTTCAGAAAGAAACAAGTTTAATCCTCAACATAATCTACTGAACAAAATCAAGCGTCAATTTTACTACGCGATCCAATTTTGACAGTCTTCACGAAGATTTCGCTACATAATGACGGGCGGTCCCCCAACCGACTGGTTCCCCCAGCCGACTGTCGGTCAAAACGTGAATTTTATCACTGGGCCGGATTAATTTGGAATCAATTACGGCCGACGGGGTCTCCATTACATAAACAGGGAACTCATTTAACATGAAACGGGGGAGATGTAGACTGTAGTGTAACATTTTGGGGTTATTGGAATATTTTTGTGAAAGTTTTGTGATGGGTGAAACTGTTTTGTTTAAAAATCGAATGTTGTAATACAGGGTGTAAGGGACAGCCTTCCGCACACTCATGGGGTGAATTCAGTATATCATACTAAGATGATCGGTACAAGAAAATATTTCAGGAACGTTATGGGAATCCAATAAATTTGATTTGTTTTATTTCTTCATACGCAATGTATTGTTACTGTGGTAAAACACATGTAGCGAACGGCAAGCGCGACAAAGAGTTCGATGAACTCTGTAGTTAGGCAGGAAGTGAACAGCTGAATTCACGCGTCGTTTTAGTCTCTGAAAATCGCTTATAAAGCCATCTATAAAATACTGAAAGGGGAACTCTCTAGAAATATCTCAACTCCTACATATACCTTTCATTTCCAAATTTCAAAGAAAAAATATTCTGAACAGCATTCTTAACCAACTGTTTGTCTCCATTGTCCACACTTTGGTGTGACAACGGGACCAACTGACCTTAGCCCTACAAAGAGGTCAGCAAATAATTGCAGCCGGCAATTTTATTTTATTTCGCCTCTGATTTCCACTATTCAATTATCTGTACGGCTCAGTACTGATGTGATTGGGGTGAGGATTCATGGAGCTTTTCACGGGCTTATGCCGTAAGTGGAAATGGAAAATCAGAGGACAGTTGGATAGGATTTAAAAGATGATTTATTAAAAAGGAACGAACATTTTTCCTCTTAGTCGAACTTGTAACTCAAAGTACATACAAGGTTTAAACAGACCCTTCACGAAGCCGTCAACCAAGCATTCTGTACATCAAACTAAGTAACTCTTCGCAAAAATTATTGATGGGAAACGACTTTTTGTTGAGGCGAAAAATCACGTTTTTACGGTAAAACTCAATATAACGCACTCAAAACTTAGTGCTGATGGATGCTTTGAATAGTAAACGGGTCACAGAGTTAATCAAAGTAAAGTTTAAACCTTTAAAAGTGGTATTTAAAAAAAACTTGTGAAAAACTTGGAACTTTGTCGTCCAATATCTCCGTAACTAGAAGGGTCCCCAGGTATGGTTCAGACCAAAAAAAATATCACAATGACAGGGAGAACAAGAGCCTTTCGGCTTCGTTAAGGGTCTTTTCACACCCTTTATTATTCCTTATCATCATCATGTGGCTAGCCTTTTCCCAACTATGTTGGGGTCAGCTTCCAGTCTAACCGGATGCAGCTGAATACCAGTATTTTAAATGGAGCGACTGCCTATCTGACCTCCACAACCCAGTTAGTACTGGGTAGTACGACACCCCTTGGTAAGACTGGTTGTCAGACTTTCGAGCTGCTGACTACCTGTAACGACTGTCAAAGATCTACAAATGACAGCCGGGACAAAATGCTTAACGTGCTTTCAGAGGGATGGAGGACACTCAGTATATAATGGATAAAGTACATATTCCTATTAAACAATTTACAGACACTTTTGATTGTCAAGGTATCGGTTATTTTGAAAGATTTATTAATAAAATTTAAAAAAATTAAGCGTCTGAAATGCATCCAAAGTTTGATTAAATTTATAAAATACAAAAAATGGTACATTGTTTAGAAATACTGCGCACTCAATCTCGCTATTGTTTATATAGAACAGGCCAAAACAGAGTTTACGACTTACGACCGAATTCTGCTGCAGTAAAAAAAAAAACAAAAAAACGTGGTCCCCTTTTTTTAATAAGAATTAACAGCGCCCATCATCCAATACAAAAAAAAAACTTATTACGCAGCACCAGTTAAAAAGGCCACATATTTCCAACATCAATTTCATGAAAGCCAAACAGTAAGCGGCAAGTCTTGGGAGCCTCGTAAAAGGGTGAGACGTGTTTATTTCCAAAATTCAAACCCCAACATTTACTTAGGTGAGGGTAGGTAAACAAAAATATAATACGCACCGATGTGATAATACGAGCCCGTTGGAGCGTACATGGTTTGCGTTGAAGCTGATAAAAGTTTTCTTAAAATATTTTTCTGCTCGTTCAAGTTAGGGAAAAAATATTGCAGGAACATGAGATTTTTTAAGACCAACAATATCCTTGGTTTTTCAGGTGACTGTAAGTGATGACAAGACGACGACGAGTCGTAATCAGCACTTCTCCTCCACGTTTATTATGCGCATAGCCAAGGTGTGGAAGTCTCTGCCGGCATCTATGTTTCCTCCCACATTTAACCCGTCTGCCTTCAAAGCGAGAGTTAACAGGCATCTTCTGGGCACGCTCGTTCATAGATCCCATCTACTGCTTTCCATCAGGCGTGATCGAGGTCAAGAGCCCATTTTGTAATAATTTTTTTTTTTTAAAATTGGGGCCTTTTAGGTATAGTCAAAATGCATTCTATCAGCGATAAAGATAATAAAAAAGTAAGAAGCCCGGCTAAGTGCGAGTAGGATTCACACACAAAAGGCTCCGTATCACCAAACAATTAACAATAGTTTTAAAATACTTTAAAAGCGACTGTCCTCAGGAATGCTATCATTCATGCAAGTTCTTTGAGATACATTCAGACAGCCGAGTTCCTATATGTTGTGCAGATAGCTTGGTTATAATGGCTTAGAAATCATAGGTTATGGTTCATAGAAAATTGGAGCATACATGGGTGCCTTCACAACTTTGCCCATAAACTGACTTAGGTACCAAAAACCACTCACATCGATATTAAACTCTTCCTAAATCATCAATTTCTAAAACCACTAGCAAAGTTTTAAGCGGTGAAGTAAGATAACTTGTGGAAGACCGTATGTTTATGACTCTTGTGCCAAAAGTTTTAAAAGAAAATAATAAATTGTGGACGCAGTAGAATGCGGTCAAGAAATAGTGGTCTGTTGCATTTGGCATGAGGGAGCTGCGCAAGATAGATACCGAGTGCGGAGTGCTATGCCATTTTCGATATCATAACTGGAACTATTAAGGGGGGTGGAATTTAGAGGTTCTGGGGCGGAGATGTTCTTGAAAAGTTTACATTGTGTTGAGGTAGATGGTAATGTTTTTGTTTTGATCAATTTGAAAGTTTAGAATTTGAAGATTCGAAATAAAATGTTCAAAATATGAAGTCAACTTAGGTTACATAGGTGGCGAAATTCTACAGAGGTCAAAGGGTAGGTTATCGATATTACAAATAACAAAAAAAAAACAAGCTTTATTGACTCATAATTTCAAGTAATTACAACCTCTAATCAACTGTGGCTTTTTTTTGGTTTGTCCTCATTACAGCACGTTTGTCCTCATTACAGCACATTAGTCTTCATTACAGCACGTTTGTCCTCATTACAGCACATTAGTCTTCATTACAGCACATTTGTCCTCATTACAGCATATATTGATACAAGAATGTGAAGCAAGCAATTTTTTTATGTCACCTCCTATAATGTTTTAAATTTTCCTTTTCAATATATCACTATGTCACCAAAAGCAGGTAAATTCAGTGTTTTATTCAATGATAGTATCTAGTAGCCGACAATATTCTCAATTTCAATTTAAAATTAGGCTAATTTTAATAACTATCTCTGTGAAGTATCGTTCAAAACTAATGGACTCACAAAACTCGGTAGATTTTCAGGAGTTTGTTTAAGAAACTCGGTAGTTCCTTCAAGGACACTTAAGAATTCATCAGACTTCTACGTTTATATTATATACTTAGTTTCGTGAAACATTTTCGATCAGTAGATATTATTTTAAGAATTTAATTTGTCAGAAGCTCTTGAGGTTTTATTTCATTTCTATTGATCTTAAATTCACCGTACATAATTCTCCCTTCCTCTCTCCTAATTTCCTATTACATGGACTAAAAAACATAACTTTCAAAATGTGTGTGTACTATTAGATTCTATACACCCTTCGGGGATCACAGGCGTGATGATGATTATAAATTCTCCGTGTAATATATTTTTTTAATATAGTATGTCGTGATGGCCCAGAGGTTAAGGCCTCGCCTCTCATGCATGAGGTTGTGGGTTCAAATCCGGGCAAGTACCAATGTGACTTTTTCAATTCATATGTACTTTTCTAAGTTTATCTTGGACATCACAGACATCGGTGAAGGAAAACATCGTGAGGAAACCTGGACTTATAATTAATATAAGTCTGAAATCGCCAACCCGTCTTGAGCAAGCGTGGTGATCAATGCTCGAGCCTTCTCTGTATGAGAAGAGGCCTTTGCCCAGCAGTGGGACAGTAACAGGCTGGTATTATTATTATTATATTATTATAGTATGTTGTTGGTGCCTATAATTTAATTACTTTTTACTTAGAAGTTTTAATTCTCTCTCGCGAAGATGAAAACTAATTTAAGCCAGCGTAATTTCTATACACACGCACTTCTTAAGTAAACCCCCAAAAGTTTCCTAAGATAGAAATTTCAATACAAAATACAAACAATCAAAACTTTCCGCCTTAATACAGCTAAGGAAACAATTAAATAAATAAACCCAATTCAGACTGAATTAGCGAATTCCTGTGCTTGAAATACCCCAAGAATATTTTTTCATAAAATAATTTAAGCAAGAGATTCCGCTATGAAAACGTTTTAATTCCCTTTAAACGAAATTAAACACGGAACGGCTTTTCAGCGCTTAAGGGGTGTTCCATACCCTCCGGTTGAATGTAATGGTCTTATTGTGAGAAAATAGTGGAGATACGGGTCGAAATGTTGCGAAGGATCTTTTATATTGGACCCAGGACTATTGGACTTATACTGTCACTTACGGATATTTTCCGTGATTGTTCATTATATTGTGATCCCGATATTTTGACGCTGTTGCAAGCGCCATGATCGCGAGTTGACTGGAGAATGTGGGTGGATGTCAAATAAATTGTAAAGAGCAGACAAATCTGTCTTTGTCTTTCTTTGGCGCTTGCAATAGCGTTGAAATATCGGGAGCTCAAAATGATGAACAATAACGGAAGTTATCCCGTAAGTGAGAGTATAAGTTTAGCCGTAAACCGTGAAAGATTAAAATAGTGTTAGGACTATTGGATTATTGGGAACATTCTAATGGAGCATACTATGTCCTATTTTAAGTCATGCTTTACCAGTGAGTCATTATCTTGTGAACTGTAAACTCACACTTATGTAAACATACATTTATATCATTAGCAGGTAGTTAGGAAATAAGATAGGATAGTATGAATCGTCTCATCATCTGCCTAGCCTTTTTGGGTCGGTTTCCAGACTAGCCGGATTATCAGTTAGTATTAGGTAACACAATATATAGCCCCTTGGTAAGACTGATTGTCAGACTTTTTGGGCCACTGACTTCCTGTAACGGCTGTCAAAGATCTGCAAATGAGAGCCGGGACCAACGGCTTAACGTACTTCCCGAAGCACGGAGTAACTCGGTATGTCATGTGATGGTCACCCATCCACAGACCAACCTTGTCAAGCACGGCTTAACCTAAAGATCGATCCCAGCGGCTGTTATTATTTAGCCACGAGCTCCTCCTCGATAGTAGGTATCGTCTGACTGTAATGTAGAGAACTTCTTTATGATAAAAGCTAGCAAAATATTTTGTCATTATTTCAGTATTTACTACCTACTTAGGCGATTCTCACACGATACCGTTCGCCCCCGCGGCCGCCGTCCGGGCGGAGGCTACAAAGCGAATGTATTGCGTTCCAAACAGTTTTTGTGATCAGTATTATGATTTATAGAGATCAGCTTTTTAGCTTTATCGAGTTTTATATGACAGCATGCATGCCATCATGCACACACCACCCATGCCTAAATACAATCATACATCATCCAAAAAAATATCCGACACGCCACGTTTAAGATCATTCTACGAATCCGTGTATTCGTCTATAATTCTCCCGAAAAAAAAAACATTTGTTTTTACAGTACCTACTAATGTTTGGGTGCTTAATTCATTAGCTCCAACTGAATTACCAATAAATTGCCGAGCCCCCGTTAGGGGTGATCGCATAGAAATTTATTTGCACGCTAACGCCGATGGGAGCGGCTCAATACCTTTCGATTAGCTGTTCACTTCTTATTGAAAATTGATTATTTGGAGTGTTTAGGTTTAAGTTCGATAGGTCAACTTTTATTTATGAAAATGGTAGAGCACCTACTCGTACCTACTCATGGTATGTAAGATTAGGTATTATATCAAGGCAAATCCTCTCAAATTTAATATTATGATCATAATTACCATTAGCTGCTCAAGAGGAGCTCGTGGCTTAATAATAACAGCCGCTCGGGTCGATCTTTAGGATAAGCCGCGCTTGCCTAGGTTGGTCTGTGGATGGGTGACCACTCATTGCATACCGAGTTTCCTCCCTGCCTCGCAAAGCACATTAAGCCGTTGGTCCCGGGTGTCATTTGTAGATCTTTGACAGTCGTTAGGTAGTCAGTGGCCCAAAAAGTCTGACAACCAGTCTTACCAAGGGGTATCGTATTACTCAGTACTAACTAGGTTGTGGAGGTCAGATAGGCAGTCGCTCCATGTAAAATACTGGTATTCAGCTGCATCCGGTTAGACTGGAAGCCGACCCTAATATAGTTGGGAAAAGGCTAGACAGATGTTTAAGTTGGTCAACCAATCGACCACTGACCCTTTACACTTTGTAGTAGGTATAAAGTTACTACGCAGCTTAAAATAGACTTTACATTATGTAAACAAAGATTGCGCCGTCAGTCGTACTCTACTGGGAATTATCCGGGTACAACCGGTTACAGGCGAGTCCTACCGGGTTCGACCGGGTTACACGCTCCATCGCTCATGTAAGTTTTATCCTTTTTTCTAGTGGCCCGAGGTGGGAAAACGGCTGTGAAATCAAATCATGCATTATCTCTCCTTTGCAGTTTTCTTTTGTTTGTGTCATTATTTAAAAGGTATTGTTTTGTGATACCATTTTTTTTATTTGCTAAAACAAGTGTATACATCATCATCTGCCTAGCCTTTTCCCAATTACATTGGGGTCGGCTTCCAGTCTAACCGGATGCAGTTGAATACCAGTATTTTACATGGAGCGACTGCCTATCAGACCTCCACAACCCAGTTAGTACTGGATAATACGATACCCCTTAGTAAGACTGAAAGGAAAGATAGGTAAAAGGGAAAATACTCTTCTTGCCTACAAAATATCATTTTTTTCTCGTGCTTTTGATTTAATTAATCTTTTTTGGATTACTGTTTTCCTACTGTTTCATTGATTTTCAATGTTAAAATAAGGATTTTGTACCTTTTTGCCATCGGCTGTGGTTGTAAATACATAGTGAACCTTTACACAACGAGATACAGTTGATAATACAAGTGGTACATACAAGGTTTTGCAAAGAAAGTGTTGTGTATATTTAAGTTGATGTAGGAGGCTTTTACGATTACATTTTTCTTTAGGCTTTTTTTTTTTTTTTTTTACGGATGGGAAATCATCAAATGACTTCTCCCGCTCTGGGTGGAGTGGGAGGGAGTGTCAGACTCTTACTGACTAAAACCCATCCATGTTCCTTCATTGCCCTTTGTGTTCCAGGGCCACGGTATCTCTTTCGAACAGTCCCGCAGCCCCGGCAGTCCCGCAGCCCCGGCATTAGGCTTTAGCTATACTTTTATTTTTTTATTTATTGAATGCACAATGTACACATAGTTATACGCTAAGCTTAAAAGAAATGAGTACATGACTCTGTTAGGGCGCAGCAAGATAACTAAAACTAATAACATCTATTATCGAATATCATGTAGATTAATAACTTACACAATTAAAACATTATATTAATCTAGCTTTATACGTACTTACTAATAAAGATAAAATTGTGCTAACAACATTTTCATACGTATTGCAATGGAAGAGGGATCAATCTTCTTTACCTAACAAAATGAAGAAGAATACTTTCACAATGTTATTATACTTGAGAACCTTGAGGACACAGATCCCATAATCTCTTTAAAGACGAAAATAATATAAACTGTATTTCTAAGAAATTCGGTAAGCATCTCTTTCATTACACATTACAATGGCAAAGTCAAATGTATTTTCAATGATAAAATTATTTTAGCGTAATGAATACGAAAACGTCGCCTTTGTGGTATATAAAAAACCTACGGTCTACCCCAAACAATTGTTAAAATGTACAATAAATGAAGATCGAATTGACCCATAAAATAACTTGTAATTTTTGGTGAAAATAGGCACAAACGGAAAATGGAATATGTATAATAATATAGTTCTTGCCTCGTTATGGTTGCATGAAATAATAATGATTTCCTGATTACATGAACGTCAGTAATACAAATAGCCCATCAGTAATCATTTATACTCGGAATCAGTTTAATTTGGTAATTAATTTCACATCTGTATGGAATAAATGTTTTTGATTATAATTTAATTAAGTTTAATGTTCTTGGGTTCGATTCCCGGGTCGGATAAAGTGTAATTGGGTTTTTACATTAGGAATTTCTCAGTAACAGCCATAGAGTCTGGATTTGAGCCCATTTGATGGCAATAGGCTCACCCTTATTATATGGGACTTAAACATAACTGGCGAAATGTGGGTACTTCAGTTCAAAATTAGTCATTGCAGGGAATTCGTTTTCTATGAAAGCATCTGCCCTCTAGTGAGACAGTTACATTACACATTCTACCACAAAAAGTAACACAGCAAAACCACTTCAACAAAACACAATTCTATTTCCAATCACAACAAAGATGGCCGTCCTGTCAATCCACATAACTAAGTTCACTGATTATTTCAACGAGATGTTACAAAAACAGGAGACCCGAGAGATACGTCTGTTTACTTTGCCGGATTGAATCCCTAGGGGTTAGGTTTTTTTGCACCGCAATGTATATTGTTTTTGGAATCAATTTCATCCTTTCCGATTCGTCTTTTCGATCGCAAGTTAGTAGTTTCCTTCTTCCTGGTTTTTAATTTGATTAGAATCAGTCGGTCTTATGAGCAATATCGGTCTTACTATATGAGCAATATTTGTTAATATTTTTTTTTGTAATCACCTTCTCGAAAACGGCTCTAACAATTTAGATGAAAGTTGCAATATAGGGGTTTACGAGAGCGAAAAATCGATCTAGCTAGGTCTCATTTCTGGTAATAAATCGTTTTCTCGATTTTCACCGGAGCAGACACATTACAAAAAAAAAAAAAAAAAAACATTAAAAAATATTTAATGATTTGTGTTCTTATTTTATTTTTCAATCCCTGACATGTTATTTTTGATAATAATTATTATAAATAAACTAAACAAAAATGCCTTCCGATTCTAACCCGCACCGGCCGGGGCCGCCTGAACCATTTTATGTACCCCTCATACTAGGCACATAAGAACAGTGTAACCGGATGTTTACCTCGTTATCTCACACAGGATTAGTGAAGAAACAAGACGCTGACATTCTGGGTGATATTATTTTCCCTCAGTGATGGGGGGTTGGGTAAATTAATAACAGTTTTTCCTTATAGTCTGAATGATGAAGACGGATGATAATAATCTACTTTTTGTGGAACTTTCTGAGGCACGTGTGGTTGGTTTTTGCAATTGATTGGTCAGTTCTGTCTTTTCCCTACTAAATACCTGCTAGTAGCGAAGGGTCATTTTTTGCAAGAGGTAAGCCGGAGTACATATTATCTTTAATGTGATTATATTATTGGTCTATACAGGGTGTAAACGGACCCTTCACGAAGCCGTCAACCAAGCATTCTGTACATCAAACTAAGTAACTTTACGCAAAAAATTTTGCTGGGTAACGACTTTCTTTTTTGGGGTCAAAAATCACGTTTAACGGTAGGACTCAATATAACGCACTCAGAACATTATGCTGATGGATGGATTGAATAGTACGGGGGTCGTGGAGGTGTTTAAAGTAAAAATCTTACATTCAAAACATGTATTTAAAAAAAAAGTTGTGAAAAAGTTGGAACTTTGACCTCCAATATCTCCAAAACTAGAAGGTTCCCAGGTATGGTTCCAAACAAAAAAATTATCGCAATGACGGGGAGAACAAGTGCCTTTCGGCTTCGTTAAGGGTCTATTTACACCCTTTAGAATACTGAATGTGCCATTTTTCAAAGGGAAGCCAGTAAGAATCGAGTTGTATGGAACCTTCGCCACTGATACCTGCACTGTTCATTACTGTTCAGTCGAGCCCATAAAACCTTAATCAAGATAAGGGCTATTTTTGACTGCTCTACATAACATAACATCACGCCTGTATTCCTCGAAGGATTAGGCAGAGGTGTACCTAATAGTACACCCTCATTTCGCGATATGATTTAGTCCCTCGTAATGAGAGGCGAGCCTATTGCCATCAACCGGGTGAAAATCCAGACTCCGTGGCTGGTACTGAGAAAGTTCTGATGGAAAAACCCTATAACACTTTGCCCATCTCGGTAATCGAACCTAAGACCTCATGCTCAGCAGTCGCGCTTGCGATCACTAGATCAACGAGGCAGTGGCTACTCTATGCTTATTAAAATCTGCTTAGTCAATTCTATTGAATCATAATGACACTCATCTTGTTCTTTGATTGGACTTTTTGTCGTTATGGTTGTCAAGGTTTCACTGGGTATGAAGTTTTAATCCCGTTTCCCTCCAAAGAGGTCTACGGCAACTACCTTAAAATTTTTAATTAACTGACCGACTCCTTACCAAATTAAAAGTGCGTGTTAGTGGTTTAATTGAAATAAATTACTTCGAGTTTGAGTTTTTATAACTGCGGACAAATTGCGGACACCAGACACTGCTAGATACTTCAGTAAGTACTTGCCTGGAGATGTCCGTGTCCGGACCCGTTTCTGTAATTTTTCCATACCAGTTTGACCGCACCTTATCTCAAATGACATGTATGTATTGATATTGTTACTCTACTTTCTAAAGACCTGGGAATGCAACTAAGTTTTTTTTCACTCTCAGAAGAACCTCAAGAGGAAATTCAACTGCAAAAGTGTATTTTTGGGTTCATGTTTGAACTAAACATGGGGTACTCATGGATGAGTGACCACGCATTACATACCGAGTTTCCTCCGTGCCTCAGAAACACACGTTAAGTCGTTGGTCCTGACTGTCATTTGTAAATCCTTGACAGTCGTTACAAGTAGTTAGTCGCCCGAAAATCTGACAACCAGTCTTACCAAGGGATATCTTATTACCCAGTACTAACTGGGTTGTGGAGGTCAGATAGGCAGTCGCTCCATGTTTATTACTGGTATTCAGCAGCACCCGGTTAGGCTGGAACCCAAGCCCATCACACTCGCTCCATGTATAATACTGGTATTCAGCTGCACCCGGTTAGACTGGAACCCAAGCCCTTGGGAAAAGGCTAGGCAGATGATGATGTTTGAACTAAACATTCAAGCTTAAGCTTCTAAAATCTTTTACACCTAATGTCAACATATAACGCTACGTTCACCCTCAACAGTAACTTTATGTTCCAATATTCAGAGCTCCACAAAAAATTCACTCAATCTCCGAAGGCCAGCTAATTGGCGCCCTAGCCACAATCTGCAGGTAAATGCGTCCAGATTAAATAGACCTTTGCTTTCCCCTCAATATGCATACAGAAATGAAACTCAGAAGGTTCATCTTAAATCTATATCTATACTTATCTATACATATAATAAAATCGTAAAAATCCAATTTTATGTTCCGACTTGGCCCAAAAACTACTGCATAGATCCTGTTCAAATTTTGCACAAATATTCCTTACAGGCTTCTTCACATGTTAGGCTATATATTATCACGCTACTCGCTTAAGGGGGTGAGCAATAATGCATTATGTCAGTATCCTTCATTTGTTTGACGTTTCAGTCATGACAAGCACCAGAATGGCTATTTAAAGCTTATGTCAACAGAGAAAACAGCCTAGCGGGTTCTTGAACGTTCTGTAAGCTACTGGTCGCAAGTTCAAACCCCACTATTACTTTCACTTTTTTGTAATTTGTTTGAATATTTTTTTGATGCTTTTAGATTTCCAGTTTTTTTTTTGTATTGACATCGTTTGCATTTCCGTTTTTCTCCTTTTTTCTTCAAACGTTTCTCCAAAAAGTAATAGAGAAGTATGGAAGAAGATGACATGCTGCGCCGACCCCGAAAAAATTGGGATAACGGCAGGAGAATGATGATGATGATGATTTCTACAAAAAGTTCTTGCTTTACTAGAAGTCTGTTTCCTTCTCGATTTGCAAAATATCAATAATCAATCGCAGTTTGGAATTTTATTGTTCTTTTATAGATAGTGTTCAGAAGCGAGCATGAGGTCCTGGGTTAGATTCCCGGTCGGGCAATGTGTTATTGAGTTTTTCCACCAGCAAATTCTCAGTAGCAACTACGAAGTCTGGTTTTGTGCCCTGTTGATGGTGTATCGGCACTATAAAAAGTACTACCAGCAACATATAACAAAAAGTACTACAGCGCCATCTATGACGCAGGTGATGCACTAAACATCGAAATACGTCTAAATTCTGCCTGGGTCAAATAAATCGCCCAAATAAAGTTATCCGCGACTTAAGACTATAATAACATAGAAGTACCCGACAACAACAGCTGTTGGGCAGTTATAGCCCACCAGACATTACACCCGTCTGGTCGGACTATCCTCCCTTTTCTATGGGGGATGAAGAACCTTACAACCTGTTATTTATACAAAATGGCAATAGGCTCGCTAAATATTTCATGGGAGTTAAACATAACTGACAAAATGTGGGTGTACTACTAGGTATAGGTATACATACACTCATCTGTTTTCTCATTAAAATATGTATTAAAAAACAGATAGGTAATTTTATAACAAACACGATGGTATAACGTTTTGTTTTTTTAATTAACCTATTCTGTCCCACTGCTGGACAAAGGCTTTCCCCATTTCCTTTCCAACTCTCCCGGTGTTTTGCCTTCTCTGGCCAATCGTCAGGAACGAGTCCAAATCGTCACACCAGCGTTTGTTGGGTTTGCCTCGGTGACGATGACAGTCTTCAGGTACCTACTGTATGACCATTCTGGCCCATCTGTCCTGACCCATTCTATCAGTCCCATTTGAATCTCTTACACTTATCGCCCACATCGGTGATGCCTGTCTTGGAGCGCATTGTGGTGTTGCGTATTCAATCGGTGATTTTGATGTTTAAAATCCATCGCTCTTTGGCAAACCTTGAGTTTGGACTTTTCAGCCTCCGTCAAAGATCATGTCTGGGTATCATAGGTTAGGATAGGCAGGATACACAGGTCGACAAGTTTACGCTTAAATGTGATTGGAAAGTATAACGTTGTCTAAGTAAAAGCGGTCAAGCCTAGCGTCTGTCGCAGTTTTAAATATTCATGACTTAATGATTAGGCAACCCATTCGTTATAATTTTTATGTAATCTTTTTTTAGCCTTTATTGTCCCACTGCTGGGCAAAAACCTCCCCCATTGCCTTCCATTCTTCTCTCCGTGCGGTTTTCTTCGTCCAATCTGTCACAAACGCTTCTAAGTCGTCACACCAGCGTTTTCAGACCTCCCTCGGCGACGACGCCCGTCTTCTGGCACCCACTGCGTGACGACTCTGGCCCACCGATCCTGATGCATTCTACAGACGTGGCCCGCCCAATCCCACTCCAAACTAGCAATCTTATCGCCCACATCAGCGATTCCAGTTTTTGAGCGTATTGTGGTATTGCGAATTCTGTCGCTGAGCTTAATACCCAATACGCTACGTTCCATCGCCCTTTGGCCAACCTTGAGTTTGGACTTTTGCGACTCGGTCAGGGACCAAGTTTGAGCATTACGGTGCTCAAACCTGGTCCCTGACCGGTTAGGATGGGCAGAATGCACATGTCGATGAGATTGTGCTTCAGGGATAAAGGTAGGTCACCCTTCATCAGCGACTTCATGGACCAGTAGCTCTTCCAGGCGTTCTCGACTCGGCAACTCTCAAACTCAAATGTTCTCATCGACGTTATAGTGAATTTCTTGCCCATCTACCTCAACCCTACTTTTTACGCTATTGGTGATGACTTTAGTTTTTTTTATGTATATTTAACATATTTTTCATTCGGTGAACAGTTGGGGGGGGGGCTGTATTAGGCATTTTTTCTATACTAAGCAGGCTTTATTTACAATTGTGGAGTGAAGAGAAATAACGAAAATAACTAATAACTGAGATTATAACTGTTTCACTCGCGGCACATCTTTAACGTTTAGATGTGGCTGCACTAGCATTTTAACTTCAGAGCAAAATATTAAAAAAATAAAAGCAAAAATATATAAAAGCGAAAGGTCACTCACTCATCACGAAATATCGAAACCGCTTGACGTAAAAAGATGAAATTAGGCAGAGAGGTAGTTTATAGTTAGTAGACGTCCGCTAAGAACGGATTTTGCGACAGGGCCGGATTAAGGGGGTCTAAGGGCTCTCGCAAGTTTGTATGAAAGTCCTTCATTTTTTGTGCTACAAACTTGAAATTTGGCAGGGAGGTAATAAATAGTCAGTAAAAGTCTGCTAAGAACGGATTTTGCGGCAGGGCTGGATTAAGGAGGTCTAGGGGCTCTCGCAAAAAGTCTCTTAATGTTGTAAATTAAAAGCAAAATCTCACGACATCTCACCAAGGGGAGAGGGGGGGGGGGTTGAAAAATCGCCAAAATTGCCTCACGTAATTAATGGACGCCCCCTAACCCAAGCATCTCCTTGCTTAAAAGGTGATCTCCAAATCATGTGTGTCATAACTTTATGTATCTAATTGAAATAAACATTTTTATTAACACTTTGCCCGACCCGGGAATCGATCCCAGGACCTCATACTTAGTAGTCACGCTTGCGACCACTCGAGGCAGTCTTACCCATACATACCAAAATTTCCACGCGAACGAAGTCGCGGGCAACAGCTAGTAATATTATAAAGCTGAAGAGTTTGTTTGGTTGAACGCGCTAATCTCAGGAACTACTAGTTCGAGTTGAAAAAATCTTTTAGTGTTGGATAGCCCATTTATCGAGAAAGGCTATAGGCTAAGTAACATCACGCTACAACCAATAAGAGCAGAGTATCAGTGACAAATGTTACAAAAACGGGGAAAATTCAATGCGCAGACGAAATTGTGCGGGTCAGCTAGTACAAAAGAAAGCCATAGGCTCTGCATGTCATGCATCTGCCGTGCGTGGCATGATCAACTTATATTGTTCCAACGTATTTCCTCCTACGAGTTGGAGTGGGTCGTAAGCCAACAAGTATGGTCCCAGTGCGGGTCGGTGGATATCACATATTTTCAAACTGTTGGTTTTAGGTTATGCTGGTTTTATGCTGGGCTTGTCCATATCGAATGGCAGCTTAAGGTGGAAGGGGATATCTTCCGTGATTATTAATTATTTTGAGCTCCCGGATATGAAATCCCAGCGTCGAAATATAGAGTTTAGTTCCAGAAGGTAGCAAGTATTTGAGACAAGAAAAGTAGAGCCTAGTTACTGAGATTTTCCCATATTCTTTTCGCGCGGTTCTGAGAGTGAGCATACTGTATTTTCTTGCTCTCTAATATTGACTTCAAAGCTATCGAGCAAAATGGTTCTGTTTTAATTTCGTTGAGGTTTTCAATCTCCTTGCTTTAATGGCGCGCTGGTCTGTAATCTGCTTGATAAAAGTTAATGAGTATCGTTTGTAAATATAATAGGTTTACCAGATGGTATATATTTGGCTCATTAGGAAGACTTCCATTTTTTTGTGGAGGGGTGCTATGTAAGCTTTGATATATTATAGTTAAAAATAATATTTTTCGTATTGAGTATTTATGTATGGGTCAACCAGTCTTACCAGAGGTATCGTATTACACAGTATTAACTGGGTTATGGAGGTCAGATAGGCAGTCGCTCCATGTAAAATACTGGTGTCAGCTGCATCCGGTTAGACTGGAAGCCGACCCCAACATAGTTGGGAAAAGTCTAGGCAGATGATGATGTATGTGTCAAATCTAAATTCATTTATTCAAATTAGGCTGATCAAGGTCAGAGTTTACAAGAGATAGTCCCTCCAAAACGCCAGTTCTTCGTTACTTCCTAGCGTTTTAGCTCGGAAGAAGAAGTTGCTGTGGAAAGTATACTGGGTGCCAAACTTATGGACCGCATTAGAAACTCCATACTTCGCTTCAAAACACAAATAGCTGGCCTTACAGCTGCTAAATTGAAGTGGAACTTGGCTGGACACACCAGCCGAAGCGAGGCCTTAACCTCGACCAACTATATTTTATTATTTTGATCTCAAAGACCTTTGCGTATCAGAGTTCAAGAAACTCCACAAATAATGCCTAATGGTAGGACTCAAAAATGTCAAATAGATCTTACTTAAAGTGTCAGTTTAGCCGAAGTAAAATCCACCATTAAAGTGAATGCAAGTCGTAAGATTATCTCAATGCTTCAGAGCTTGAAGATAAAATTTCATATCTGCAAGGGATTAAGTTGGGTGAAGAACTGTTATTGTTACTGCAGATTATTTTAGAAGATGACTTGGCGTTTCTCGTGATTGTCGTTCTCGGCTAATGGGTATTGTTTTCTGGACAAGATATTGGCGAGAGTTTTTTTGCATCGAGTTTTGCATTTTTTTTAGGATGGGAAATCATCAAATAACCCCCCCTCCCCCGCTCTGGGTGGAGTGGGAGGGAGTGTCAGACTTTTACTGACTAAAACCCTTCCATGTTCCTTCTTTGCCCTTTGTGTTCCAGGGCTGCGGTATCTCTTTCGAACAGTCCCGCAGGCCCGGCAGACATCGGCCCTTAAGGAACCCTTCCTGGTTGCTGACATCTATTTGAGGTGCGCGTGGCCCATTACTCACTGTCCATATGCCCGCGATAGCAATAGGCTTACTTCCCATCAAATTGGGCTTAACATAACTGGCGAAATGTGGGTTTATGACTGTCTATCTGTACATACAAAATTCAAAGTCCTGACTGACTGACTGATATTTATATTAACGCACAGCCCAAACATCTGGTCCTAGAGACATGACATTTTTAGAGTGTATTCTTTGTCAAGAGTAAGTATACAATAAGAAAGGGTTTTTCGAAATTCCACCCCTAAGAGGCTGAAATGGGGTGTTGAATTTTCTGTGAAACTTTTTATTCTCGGGGTCGATTGACTTGAACATTTTGTACATACTCTTCAGTTAAAATGATGAGAAACGTATATCACAGTTTATCCAAAATCATCCCCCAATATAAAATTCAAACGACTGACTGATATATCAACGCACAAACTAAACCGCTGGTCCTAAAGACATGAAATTTGAAGGATGTATTCTTTGTAAAGAGTAGATATCCACTAAGAAAGGGGTTTTCGAAATTCCACTTCTAACAATTGATGTACACACTCTTCAATTAAAATTATGGGACATGTGTATCACAGATTTTCCAAAGTCATCCCCCAGCAGAGTCAAATTGGGTTTCGAAACTCATGTAGACGGGCGCATGACGCGCAGTGTTGCGCAGGGCGTGCGGGGCGCGGGAGTATTATTACCTATTAGTAGGATTTCTCTGAGGTAGACGTGTCTGTAAATATATATATAAGTAAAATCCCGATTTTCGCGTTGATACGCGACATTGATATTAAAAAGGGTGTCGGTATCATTTCGAAAGAAACATAAAATTGAATTGAAAAATATTGAAAGTGTCGGTATTAAGCGGTAGTTCTACCGCCGGCGTATAGCCTCAATAAACGTTCTATTTCAATTACGTTTCATCTTCTAATCTTCCACCCCAAACCCAAGAACATCAACATAAACAACGTATACCCTGCCTAAACTCCATTAAAGAAACATTTATCGCTCCCTTTCGACCGTTTCACCAACAAGCTCCTAAATCACACATAACGCTTAATTCTCCAGTCGGCCATTTGCAGGAGTTTTGATTGGCTACACGTTCGCCTTTAAGTGGCCGACAATCGGGGAGGCGCTCATTTGGACCGGATTAAGAATTAATTCCCGGGTCCCGAATCCGCGATTAATTTCTGTGAGCTCCCGCGGTTTCGCATCACTAGTTGCAGGGGCGGATTAGGGATGGTATTGGTTCAATTAGCACCTACGTTTTGATGATCATTGTCATCGTATCGGCTCGTTAAAGGACATTGTCGGGATTGGACCACGTTATTATTTGTTATAGCAAAACGATCACTATGAAGGGGAAGATAGAGACCCTAGAGATGTTGACATTGAATAAATAAGCATATATTTAGCATAGTCGCTTTTTCAACATTTATCGACGGTTTTTCTGAGAACATAAAAATATCAAGTAATTTAAAAAACTTACTTTTCCCAACATGAAACATCTTAGTTTACGAGTTAGTTTTTCTTCACAATTTTACGTTAAAAGTAAGCTTCAATACAAGTAATACCATCTTACTTCTTTGCTTAAAACAGTTTGCACAGAAAACTTGTACAAAAACCCTCTCAGCCAGAAACATCTGTTACTCAATGTTTTTCTCCAATTCCTAGACAAGATAAACTAAAAAAAAAACTAAATAAACAAATTGCAAAATCTGCACGAAGAGCAGGTGCAAAGTAAAAGAAAGCAAGTGTAAGGGCGCGCAGACACGATACTTTAAGGCAGGGATTAATAAATTCTACTTAGCACTTTGGCTTAGCAATTTTACTGTCTTTGTAGAGGAGCTCGTGGCTAAATAATAACAGTCGCTCGGGGTCGATCTTAAGGTTAAGCCGTGCTTGCCTAGGTTGGTCTGTGGATGGGTGACCACCCATTACATACCGAGTTTCCTCTGTGCCTCGGAAAGCACGTTAAGCCGTTGGTCCCGGCTGTCATTTGTAGATCGTTGACAGTCGTTAGATAGTCAGTGGCCCAAAAAGTCTGACAACCAGTCTTACCAAGTGGTATCGTATTACCCAGTACTAACTGGGTTGTGGAGGTCAGATAGGCAGTCGCTCCATGTAAAATACTAGTATTCAGCAGCTTCCGGTTAGACTGGAAGCCGACCCCAACATAGTTGGGAAAAGGCTAGTCAGATGATGATGTCTCACAACTGGCAAAAAGCAAAAGTGTAAGAGAGAAAGGGCGCTAAGTCAAGTCATGTGCTTAAAGTTTAACAATCTCAGCTATAGTTTCAGTGACCAGCGGTTTTGTTGCTTTTTGGAGTATTAGCATCCGAACTTAGGTCAGCCAGGCCTAGGGCAATGCGGGTTGTGTCAAGCAACACGCGCGAGTCTCTTGTTTCATTTGCGACAGTACCGTCGCATCGTAAGACGCGTCAAAGTGACTGGCATCTTTCATTTGGTCAGATTCAACTGACTGCTGCGCTGCGTATTGCAGGTTCGTTCCCGGAACAAACATTTGTTTAGTCTACGGGTAGTTGTTCCGGGTCCAGTTGTTTGTGTATGTGAGTTTAAACGTTTGTGAACGCTCCCACGGTTCAGGAGAAATTCCTAGTGTGGGGCAAAGTTTTCAAAACAAAAAAAAAAAAGGTTTTCCGCTCCGTCACTGTCGCACACGTGTAGCTTGGGCTTGTTGCTTGTGGCGAAGTGCGTTGTGATTTAGCAGCGGCAATAAGAAACCGAATAGGAGGAGCTCGTGGCTAAATAATAGCAGCCACTCGGGTCGATCTTCAGATTAAGCCATGCTTGCCTAGGTTGGTCTGTGGATGGGTGACCACCCATTACATACCGCATTTCCTCCGTGCCTTGAAAAGCACGTTAAGCAGTTGGTCCCGGCTGTCATTTGAAGATCTTTGACAGTCGTTAGGTAGTCAGTGGCCCAAAAAGTCTGACAACCATTCTTACCAAGGGGTATCGTATTACCTAGTACTAACTGGGTTGTGGAGGACGATAGGCAGTCGCTCGATGTAGAGTACTGGTGTTCAGCTGCATCCGGTAAGACTGGAAGCCGACCCCAATATAGTTGGGAAAAGGCTAGGCAGATGATGAATAAGAAACCGAACACAAACACGATGCTACATTATGTCGACACCAATCGCTGAAAGTGTCGTGTCTGCTACGACCCTAACATATTTCCCGCCTAGATTCAGCTCTGGCAATATAGATGAACCGGATTAGGTGGTCCAATTCAATCGAATTGAATTTTAATTAAATTACCTGCCTGTTTCTGTGAGAGGTTTAATTTTCTTCCAAAGAGATGAGACTAGTGAAGGATTTCGGTTTTAAATTACGCTCTACACGGAGGATAATTTTGTGCGATTCGACACGGTGTATTTACGGAGTTTATATTGCAGAGAGATTTGGTGTATTTACTTCTGTGTTTTAGAATTGGTGTTTAATTTGGGTATTTAGTCTAAACGGCCCGAATCGAATGGCCCGCGGGCCGTTTGACCGTAACGAAAAATTGAAATGATGTCAAAATAAGTTTAAAGGGACAGCCGCATACATTGTGATAGTCGCATAGTTTATAAATTTTTGCGGGTCGCTTAGTCTTCAATATAAAAATAAAAAGCTTTTCGTTGGTCCAGTAAGCGTCAGTTTAGAATACGTCTCGAGAATATAAAGTACCAGGCTGTCATAAATAAGTAGGAGCTTACCTCCTCTTACCTTATCTCATCTAAGTCCATCATGACCTGGAGACTTGCTTCTGCTCATTCCCTGTATGGCTCTTTTAACTTGCTTGGCAGAGAAGTGCATTAATGCATCCTTTCTAACAACAACACTCGGCATCCGTAGAAGGAACTGATGCCAGGCTTAACGTCCACGATAATAATAATCTATACTAATATTATAAAGCTGAAGAGTTTGTTTGGTTGAACGCGCTAATCTCAGGAACTACTGGTCCGATTTAAAAATTATTTCAGTGTTGGATAGCCCATTTATCGAGGAAGGCTAAAGGCTATACAAAATCACGCTACTACCAATAGGTGCGGGGAAAATAACATCACGCGGACGAAGGTCGCGGGCAACGGCTAGTAATTGATACGTGTAGTTGGACACGAGCACCAATTTTATTTGGAACCAACTTCTAGTAATACTAGGTTGATCAGTAGATAAACCCTCCTATTCATAAACTCTTCGATTCGATTTTGATGTTGCTTTTTGGCATAATGATAGCGAGCGAGAAAGACATAAGAATTTCCGAATCGGAATCGAATCATAGAGTTTGTTGATTTGTTTAATTTATGTATTGTCAACATAATTCGTATTCATAATTAGCCAGAATTAACCAGCGCCATATTGTTATAGATTCATATTCAGTATTATAAATCTTCCAGTGTCGTAGTACCTTTTCATAATGAGTAGTTGCGTCACTCATCGAAGCCTTCTTAAGAAGATGAAACCCTTTCAATACTTAATAGGTATACAGCATTCCTACTGCATCCATAATTAGATATTCCAACCTTCAGTTCTCTTTGCAACTCTAGCCTCAAAGTTATCACTTCCAAAGTCATTCATCATGTGCCTACTCTTATCCCAACTATGTTGAGATCGACTTCCAGTCTAACCGGATGCAGCTGAATACCAGTCTTTTACATACAGAGACTGACTTAGTTCCAAAGCACTTGCAGTTGGATTTAATGACAGTTGATGGTCATGTCGGACACTGCCCACGTCCCACTTACTGCCAACTCCGCTACCAAAGAACTATTTCAAACTTTTTCCATTTTCAAAAATGATTTTTACTTTTTTCTTCGGCGGTTGGTTGGCGGGAGTCCAATTGTTTATGGAATGTTTTAGTGAATTACGTTGAAGGTTCTTGTAAAAAGTTTGTACGGGAAATAGTTGGACATTTCTGCTAGAGATTATGATAACACGGTATGGAGCTAGTGACATAAAGTGCACTTGGGACTTCTCAAGTTAGCCCCCTTAAGTTAGCCATCTTTTCGAGGATCATTTAAATGTTTTGTTATAACCAACTATTTACTTCCACATACAAATTATGATACTTGTTTTCGATCAATAGAAGACTTGTAGTTTATAAAACATGAGTATTGACGTTGTTTCAGGCATGCTATTTTATTTACCTTCTTAATATATATTTTTTTAAATCTATACATAAATCCAATCTATGTTACACCTCACTTTACATTTTTCAATGTAGTACTTCAGCAACACTTACAAAACCTATCCATGGAAACACAATAGCCTATTCACAGAGAACCTCTGACAAGTAATCACAAAGTAAAATGAACCTTCACAAGATGTATATAAGCACTATATACTAAGTTTGCCTATCGAACGCGTTCACCTTTTCCTTCTAATTATTTGTGCTAACTCACACCTCGGGAACTAAAGCCTCTTACGGGGCCATAGAACTAGAGTTACTGGATGTGCTTCAACATAATTACTGGTTTCTTCGATCCTTGGAAGGGCTTTCTTTCGTTACAATTACCACGTTTCAGCACATCCCAATAAAGTTATCCCAATGTTAACTCATTAAAATTAAGTTTATTTTATTATTTACTAGCTTTTGCCTGCGGTTTCGCTTGCGTTAATTTAGAATTTGAAAATCAATTCGGGTTGTAATCTGTTTGTTATAAAATAATTCAATCATGATTCGAAAGACACGTGGCGCCATCTATTATCATAAGAACGTTATTGTTGTTTTCCTCGGGAACAGTACTTTTTTTCGGAATGAAAAGTACTCTATGTCCGATACATGTACTCTTGACAACGTATTTGCAAAATATCAGGATAATCGGTTCAGTGGTTTAGGCGTGAAAAGGTAACAAACAAACTTACTTTCGCATTTATAATATTAGTAAGGATTTGAAAGTTAGTATAGTTTCCAGATAATTATAGTGGTTGTACAATGTCAGGAAAGATACAACGTTCTGGGCTGTTATTAGAAAGTAGAAGAATGAAGTGATTCTGCATCAGTATACAGGGTGTAAACAGACCCTTCACGAAGCCGTCAACCAAGCATTCTGTACATCCAACTTACTTAGTTGGATGTACAGAATGCTTGGTTGACGGCTTTACGCAAAAAATATTGCTGGGAAACGACTTTTTTTTTTGGGGTGAAAAATCACGTTTTTCGGTAAAACTCAATGTAACGAATTCAAAACATTGTGCGGATGGATGGGTTGAATAGTACGGGGTTCGTGTAGGTGTTTAAAGTAAAAATCTTACTTTAAAAACATGTATTTAAAAAAAAACTTGTGAAAAAGTTGGAACCTTGACCCCCAATATCTCCGTAACTAGAAGGTTCCCAGGTATGGTCTAGAACAAAAAAATGATCGCATTGACGGGGAGAACAAGTGCCTTTCGGCTTCGTTAAGGGTCTTTTTACACCCTTTATAATTGTATATTGGTCACAGTGCTGGAACACCTCTATTGGAAAGAGTTTCCCGTAATCCACCACGTGGGCTTGTGAAGAGCAAATGTCTTAGAATTTTCAGTTATCATGCTGGTTTCCTCACAATGTTGATCTTGGTTTCTTGCTTTACTTTTTCCGTACCTCAGTCGGCAAACCGGAACCCTTATAGGATTGCATTGTTGTCCGTCTGTCGAGACCATTTTCTCAGGAACGTGTGAAAGTAACAAGCTGAAATTAATATTAAATACTTCGGTTTAATACCTCTAAAAATCAAACTTGTAAGTCAACGCGATCAAAAGATATGACCGTTTACGTCGCATATTTGCGATTTCATAAGGGAATCAAAATCTATAGGGGCATTGACCTAGAATCGTGATGCATTTTCTTAAAGTACATGTAAAGGAAAAAAAAACTGATAACCGTAAATATGTAGTTTAATAACAAAATACCTACAGGTATATACGGAACCCTCGGTGCGCGAGTCCAACTCGCTTGGCTGGTTTATTTTATTATATATTTTGCAGTATCCACGAAGACCAAAGAAACGATGGATGAATTGAGAGAAATGATATGAAAGATAAAGAAGTAAATGATAGCGTGACGGTTGACAGAGGAGAATGGAAGAAAGAAACGTGTTGCGCCGACTTTTGTTATATAAATAAAAGGTAACAAACTCGCTAGATACAATCTAGCGAGTTTGTTACCTTTTATTTTATTTATTTAAGATTAAATGCACAGAAAAGAATACATAACGCACGTCAGCCATATTTATTGGAAGAGTGTTGCCAACTTACAAATTACATTGTACCTAGCATATTATTGCCAACACCGACCCCAGTAACATGGAATAAGGGCAGGCAGATGATGATGTTTTTCAGTATCCAAGCGATGGCCACTTCCTGTATCTTCCCGATTCCTAGCTCAGCCGGTAAACAATCTAACTGCGTTAATACTTAAAGCTTAAAGCAAATCTCATCTGACTTATCCGCTTCCCAGTCCTGGATAGAAACGTTATTATACTAAGATTAGGGGTATACTGTCACTATACTATTTAAGTAAGGTATCGATTTTTTAATTAGGCTGCTAATTAAGCAGGTTTCAGGTATTTAAGAAGAGACTTTCTCATCATTGATGAACTACTATTTTTGACAAAAGTTCCCAGTATAAACTTATACTGTCACTTACGGGATATCTTCCGTGATTGTTCATTATTTTGAACTCCCGATATTTCGACGCTGTTGCAAGCGTCATGATCGCGGGTTGACTGGAGAATAAATAATTATCCCGTAAGTGACAGTATAAGTTTAGTTGTAAACCGTGAAAGCTTAAAACAGTGTTAGTTCCTAGTATATTGAAACATTACTAATACATAAGGTTGATCGATGTAACTGCAAATGAGACCTATAGACCTTCGGGCCTGTACAAAATGACTAACGGCGACAACATCATCATAATTATGCCTTGACTTTTCCCAACTATATTGGGGTCGGCTTCCAGTCTAACCGGAAGCAGCTGAATATCAATATTCTACATGGAGCGACTGCCTATCTGACCTCTGCAATCCAGTTAGTACTGGGTAATAAGATACTCCTTGGTAAGACTGGTGATCAGACTTTTTGGGCCACTGACTACCTAACGACTGTCAAAGATCTACAAATGGCACCCGGGACAGCGGTCTTTACATGCTTTCCGAGGCACGGAGGAAACTCGGTACGTGATGGGCGGTCTCCCATCCACAGACCAACCTAGGCAAGCACGGCTTAACCTAAAGATCGATCCGAGTGACTGTTATTATTTAGCCACGAGCTCCTAACACCGACAACGACGATGCAAAATTCAATCAAAAATGTACCGAATGTATACTCACATGAGGTACGGTCTGCTTCTTTTTCCATATTTAGTTTGTCGTCATCAACTTAGGCACCCCTTTCTAGCCATAATCTTTCACACAGTCCACCGTTTCTTTGGTTTTCCTGCACTCTTATATTATAGCCATCCACATTCATACTTACAAAATCATGATTTTAATAAAGCTAATTATTATTACATTAAATTAGCGCTATCCACAAAAGAATCATGTTTTTTTCCTGTTTTACCTAACTAGCTAGTTAGTTAGTATTAACACTCACATTCCAACACTCGTTAACATTTAGTTTAATAAACTTGTTTACGTACATATTTATAAATAAAATCCTCGATCCTCATTAAAAACGCGGCGCATATTCTCATCACGTCTCACGCGACCATGCTTTTTGGTTACCCTATTTGCCATCGCGGAACCCGACATACATCAAAACAACACCTTAGTTGTGAAGTCATAAGGTTGATTTTTCAATGGTGGTGTGAGGTCTGAAGGGTGAAGTGAAGGAATACGTAAGTTTGTCAAAGCTTGGAAGCCGGAGGCTGCACAAAATTTCCATTTTCCACGCGATTTACCACAAATTAATGCTTCGGATCCGTCCGCGCTTCGCCGATTTATAGTGAGGATTTGCATCTAACCAACTTAAAGTTAAGTTTTTCTCGGTCGAACGGTGATTGCGGTTTATTAGTGGAGTAATAGGTTCGCCGGTGAGGTTCTAACTTAGTTTTCTTGATGAAAATAGGCTTACAAGTTGTTAACATTTTATAATTTTTATCGAACTATTTTTGCTCAGTCTGTTGTTGGAATGTCAAAGGTTGATTGGCGCTTGGCAATTCTCACACGACGCCGCTCGTCCATGCGTTCGGCGGTGAAGCGGATCTCACGCCACATTGTTGGCTTGAATGAAATCCGTTGATGCCTAACACACGACACCGCCCGACTGCACGGACAAGGGATGTCGTGTGAGAATTGCCCAAGCGCCAATCAACCTTTGACATTAGAAGTCATAAACGAAATCAAAGATTTTGAATTAGGAACTGATAGAATCACTATCCTTAACATCACATTACACCAGTGATCCCTAAAGGGTTAAGCACAGGTGTATCTAATATGATACTTACACATATTTCGCAGTTAAGTCTCATAACAAGGGACGAGCCTATTGCTATCAACCGGGCACGAATCCAGACTCCGTAGCTGCTTTATTATATCGAAATTTAAAACTAAACAATTTCTACAAAACTCTGTAAAATTCCCGCACTACCGGAGCTCAGACTATTATGAAACACGCCTGTTCTAATTCAGAGGCTTATTATCATTTTATCCGTGTCCACAATCAAAATTCACGTCTCACTGCCCTTGACTGACGTGCGGCTAACGACCGCCGGTCGCGACATTTAGGGGTGGGACTGGGTGCTAGCGGTGAGCGGGGTTCATTTACCATTTGTGAAGAAAATCTTAACATTTAGTTAGATTAAAGTGGAAAGAAGCTCGTAGCTAAATAATAAAAACCATCCGGGTCGACCTTCAAGGTTAAACCGCTTTTCTAGGTCGGTCCGTGGAAGAGTCCCTCCACACCGAGCCGTTACACCGTACCCCTAACATAGTTTCTTCCGTGTCTTGGAAAGCACGTTAAGCTATTGGTGCCGGCTGTAATTTCTTGATCTTTGACAGTTGTTGCAGTAGCTGGTGGTCAGTGGCCCGAAAGTCTGACAACCAGTCTTACCAATGGGCACCGTTTTACCGAGTGATCAGATAGGCAGTCGCTACTTTTTAAAAACTGGTATTCAGCTGTATTTACATGGTTGGGTAAAGGCTTGGCAGATAATGATAAAGTCATACTCACCCCAGCTAGATGCATCGATGACCTATAAAAGGGTAACTGGGACTAGGCAGCTGGCAAAGGATTTGTCGCACTAGCGTGATGTCGAGCCTCAGTTTGTCGTACTAGCGTGATATTGAGCTTCAGTTTTTCACACTTGCGTGCATTCGAACTATGGTGAATCGCAGTAAAGTTATGTCGCACAAGCGTTAATCGCACATCCGTTTGTGGATCTCACGACCTTCTTATTGAGTGCGTATGATCACTGGTCCGTTTTAATGCACAAATGATACAATATTCACGATATTTTTAGGATCAGTAAAAAGATAAATCCTGAATTTCATTTTCAACGATATTATAAAATAAATTGATAAAGGCTATTAATAGTAACACTGAGGTGTGTTGTGTGTTACAGCGTATAAGTTACATCCGTATAAGCGGAGCGGATTAGTTGAGATGGGATATAATTTCAACGGTAGATTATTACCGCATTTCATTACCAGAAACTATTACAGCCTGAAAATAACGTAGCATTTGTATGTTTGACGATAATGTCATGCAGTTCATCACTGATAAAGTGATGACTACTGCTGTCATCATTTGCTTTTCCCCAATTGTGTTGGGCTCGGTTTTCATCCAGCCTTTAAAAATATTACTTTGCACGGTGCAAATTGCCTATATGACTTCCACAATCCAATTAGTGGATTATTAGAAACCCCTTGGTAAATGATAGTCAAATTTTGGAGCTGCTGTCAAAGATCTACAAATGACAGCCGGGACCAACAGCTTAACGTACTTTCCGAGACACAGAGGGAGGGGTCTTGATGAGTAAAATTAATAGCTACCCATCCACAGACCAACCTCAGCGACTCTTCACCTAACAAATCACACAAAAAGCGTGACACTTTATGACGCTATAAAACAAGTAAACGGTTTCCAATACACAAAAAAATAATATCCCCTGAGAGTGAGTCACACCACAACCTAACTGCGTTCGGTCACGCGTTCGGTTCCCGGTTGAATCACTGTTTAATCGGTGTGGCCAACTGGATTAATGGGAATTCCGCTGGCAATTTTATTATACGGTACTGTTGGTGACTTATAATTTTATTTTATCGGCTTTTTAATACTCTTTTATGACTGCGTATGACATTTTGTTGAGAGTTATTATGGTAAAAAAGAAGCTTGTGATATTTGATGTGTCAGAGGGATGTGGTGTAGGTTTAATTATTAAGAGTGTAATTTGTGTAAGTTTTGTGATAGACAAAAGCATTCTTCTTCTTATCGTGTCAATGGCAATCTGAATAGTGTCAGCGTAGAGCTGAGCAACTAGTTTGGCGCTTTTGGTAGCGTCCATCAGTTCCAGTAGTGAACAAACAACAGGACCAGGACAGGAGATTTACGCAGGACACAATATTAAGTGCCCCATCGTTTGTAGAACAGCACCACATTTACACTCCAGGGCAATCAGCGAATCTCCACCTGAATCACCTCCGCAAAAGGTTTTTCGTATATCTATATCTATCGGTATACCTTTATTCTACAAAAATTATTTATTTATTTTTCTATTTATGTACACACAGTAGACAACACAGGAAAATAACATTAAAAACATTTAAAATATCTGGCGTAAGAATAATTATGACGCGGAGATAGCCGAAGGAGCAAGCCTTTGACCGAGTGGTCGCTAAGGTTTGGTCAAAGAAACCAGGGCCGGCAAGTGTGGTAGAAAATGGGGAGGCCTATACCCGACAGTGGGTGATTCCGAGCAGATATGATGATGAGTTCAGTAATCAAATAAATACTAAGAACTGTTACGAACCACCTCCACCAAAGGATATTACTACGCCGTAGCACTTAAAGCTTTTGCGTAGTAGTGCAGGTACGCTTGCTACGCTTTCGTAGCCAATTATTTGCCACGCGCCAAATGATTCAATCAGCAATCTTCATTATTGATCATAATGATCATTTACTATCCTTTTATTTTATCGTGTATTAACCTTTGGGTATCTTGTTTCAGTTTCGTTTGAATTATCTGCAAGACAATTCGCAAAAAAATGGTTTTATCACATTTCGAAACAAACCCTTAAAAGATCTATGAACTTTTCAAAAATAGTTGCCAATCCCATAATGCTAAATGGAAGAAATTAGTAATATCCATATCAATTACAGTAACTATAACAGATTGCGCAACAGAATTAATTTCGTATTATGAAGACGAATGACCTTAATAGCCTCTTAAGTTATGAATAGTCTGGCTGTTCAGTAGGTCAACTATGGTATATAAGTTTTTAAACTGTTATAGTCACTAACATTATCATTAACTCAAGGGACGGGATATTTACCATGTTTACTGTTTGGTTTGAGTTTCACGATATTTTGGCGCTGTTGCAAGCACCATGATCACGGATAAACTGAAGTTATTGCGGGTGGGTGTCTCCATCAGCAGCAGCTTTGAGTGCGTTACACTGAGTCCTACCGTAAAACGTGATTATTCACCCCAAAAAAAAAAAAGTTGTTTCCCGGCAATAATTTTTGCGTAGAGTTACTTAGTTTGATGTACATAATGCTTGGTTGACGGCTTCGTGAAGGGTCCGTTTACAACCTGTATTATCTATGAAATGACATTTAATTTGTATGCCATGTGCAGAAGTAGAAATTCAATAGCTGAAGAAACTAGTAAAACCTTATCGGGGTTTGTAAAATAAATTAGTTCTCACCCGCATGTAACTTCAATCGAAACTATTTCTCGAGTTCCAGTGTGCCAAGACAAAATACAGGTGTAGATTCTTAGACGTCGATTTTTAGTCTAGAAAGTGCTGGTAAAATCGTGAGATTGTATAAAACTTTCTCGTGGAAATTGCAAGTAGTGTCTGGGTAGCAAAAAACTTTATTCTGAACGGGCCATGGGGGGATTTAAGAACCATTTTTGACAAATGTAGACTGGTTACTTAACCAGTATACGGGGTGTAAACAGACCCTTCACCAAGCCGTCAACCAAGCATTCTGTACATCAAACTAAGTAACTTTACGAAAAAAATTTTACTGGGAAACGAAATTTTTTTTGGGGTCAAAAATCACATTTTACGGTAAAACTCAATATAATGCGATCAAAACTTATTGCTGATAGATGCTTTGAATAGTAAACGGACCATGGAGGTAATTGGAGTAAAGTTAGAACCTTAAAAAGTAGTATTTAAGAAAAAACTTGTGAAAAAATTGGAACTTTGACCCCCAATATCTCCGTAACTAGAAGGTTCCCAGGTATGGTCCAGAACAAAAAAATGATCACAATGACGAGGAGAACAAGTGCCTTTCGGCTTCGTTAAGGGTCTTTTTACACCCTTTATAGGGTGTCTGGTAATAAGTGACCGATACCTAAACACGTGATTATACTCATGATTACAAACAACTTTCCCAAAGAAACATTTTTTTATCCCAATAACACAACAGCCGTATGAAATTAGCGCGCGCGCCTGTGACCTATCAGCTGTTAGCCGTGTGACACCGTTCTGTCTCCTACTGTGCTCTGCCTACCCACTGTTGCAGTAGTGAGACAGAAGGTGCGCGCGCGAATTTCATACGGCTGTTGTGTTACTGGGATAAAAGCGAACGAGTATGAAACAAAAAGTTTCTTTTGGGAAAGTTGTTTGTTATCATGAGTACAATGACGTGTTTAAGTACCAGTCACCCTATATTAAAGTCTATTGTCATATTTTGTAATAGAATTGGAAAGCGCACCTGTGTGCTGTGGTGTCATCACGCTACCTATTTACCAGTCTATCCACAACATAGCGTGCTTGTTCAGAGCCCTGATGTTCAGCTCAAGGCGAGGGCGTCTGATCGCGGTGGAGTTGAGACGTCTTGGCACTGTAGCCGATTCATTGTACCCCGTGTTATTGTTTTAAGTTGTAATCTCAAGTAATTCGTTAGTTTTGCTAGAAACAGTGTATCGCACCCAGTGTGTTTTCATAGCACGAAATCCATCATCTGCCCACATGATGTACGAGCCTAACGGAATAAATCCTGACATATCCGACATGTTGTGTAAATAAAAAATAACAAAACTACACTAACTAGTATCTAACTAGTTAGTGTAGTTTTATTAACAACAAAAAAATATCGCAAAGACGGGGAGAACAAGTGCCTTTCGGCTTCGTTAAAGGTTGTGCTTGTAACACCCTTTATATATATTTCATCACCCTTTATATCACCTTTATTATAAGCAAACAGAGTGAAAGTGGTAGCGGTACTGAGTACAAAAAACGATCAAGAAAGCGGATAGATGGATTTGTCTGCTTATAAACACTCTCCCGCAATAACTTCAGTTTATCCGTGATCATGGTGCTTGCAACAACGCCGAAATATCGGGAACTCAAACCAAACAGTAAACATGGGAAATATCCCGTCTCTAGTGTTAATGACCATGAAAGTTTAAAAACTTATACGTACGTTTGATTCATCGCTCCTTAGTTGACCTACCTACTACACAGCCAGACTATTCATTACCTGTGAGGTTATTAAGATCATTCGTTTCATAATACTAAATTAATTATGTTGCATAATCTGATAAAGTTATTGTAATTGATATGGATGTTACTAATTTCTTCCATTTAGCATTATGGGATTGGCAACTATTTTTGAAAAGTTCATAGATCTTTTAACGCTTTGTTTCGAAATGTGATAAAACCATTTTTTGCGAATTGTCTTGCAGATAATTCAAACGAAACTGATACAAGATACCCGAAGGTATTTACACGAAAAAATAAAAGGATAGTAAATGATCATTATGATCAAAAATGAAGATTGATGATTGAATCAATTGGCGCATAGCAAACACTTTGCTACGTAAGCGTAGCAAGCGTAACCTGCACTACTACGCAACAGCTACAAGTGCTACGGCGTAGTAAAATCCTGTGGTGGTGGTTCGTAAGAGTTGTTAGTATTACATTACTGAACTCGTCATCATGTCAGCCTGGAATCACCCACTGCTGGGTATAGGCCACCCCTTTTTTCTGCCACACTTGCCGGCCCTGGTTTCTTTGGGCAAATTTTGGCCACCACTCGGTCAAAGCCTTGCTCCATCGACCATCTCCGCGTCTAGCCAAATGTCCTGCACAGGTCCACTTGAGGTGCACCGCCCGATCCCCGACGTCGTCGTAGACTTTCGCCCGACAGTCCGACGCCCGAAAGTTAGTGTAGTTTTATTATTTTTTATTTTACCTAAAATATACACTTTTTAACAAAATCCTCCGGTAGAACGGAGGATTTTGTTGATGATGAGGAATTTCCCCATACAAAAAAAAAATCAAACATACATTTTTACCTTAATATTTTCTTGTCACACTCAGGTGTTTTACAATGTCTGGAATCGAAGACACAGAATATTTCCAAGATCTTCCTTTGTCGATAACGACTGATAAATAAAATTATGTTTGTACATAATGGTCAAAGAGACAATGTCGTCACTTGTGTGAAACAAAGGAGAATCGTATTCTGCCCGAGACGACGCGACGCGCCAAAGAGCTATCAATTTAACGCCATATTGGCATGTACGAGTATCTTGCATACGGTATAAATATTCTGAAATAGTCTTTGTATACTGAAATACTTATGTGACCCGTTGCACTTCTCAGAAATATTATTATTTTTATAGCTAGCCCATATTGTCCCACTGCTGGGCAAAGGCCTCCCTCCATTCTTTCCAAAGGTCACGCTTCTGTGCTACTTCTTTCCAATTCTCAAGGAAGACATCCAGTTCGTCCCGCCATCTCCTTCGTGGTCTGCCGCGACCCCGTGTCACTGTTTTAGGGCACCAATCCTGAGCATTATGGGCCCACAGTTCGTTCGGCATGCGACAGACATGTCCTGTCTCAGAAATAATTTCTAGAAAATTCTTTTCTTGTGATACTTACTTACATAAGCTCATTACGTTTCCTTAGGGAGTAAGCAGGAACAATAGTGCGCTACCAGGAGAGAAAGAAAGGGATAACAAAAAATTAAATAACAAATATTCAATCACGCATATCATTTTATTAAGAGTGTTGTAGCTAGGCTCTCTTCTATTTTTTCAATTAATTACACATTAATTGACAATAATATAAATTATCCTTACAATTAAGGGTACAAAAATAAAATGTAAAAAATTACAAACTATCTACATACGTAATTACGATACAGGAGAATGTACGTCAATGAACTAAATAGGTACTAAGCCAAGGGTGGGTGAATGGTATTTTAGCCAATAATAATGAAGATTTATTGATTTTTTCAATATGCTTTTTGAATAAAAATTTGAATAATACGCCAAAAACAATTTATTTGGGTAATACAAAAACAAAATAGCAATTTTAGACCATTTAAAAAAAAAAAAAAATTGGGGTTTAAATTGTTCGTAGCCTCAAAAAAAGAAGTTATTTCAAGGGATTTTTTACACGATCTTTGACAGTGAATTTGTTGAATTTCTAAAGGTTTTACTATTACTCCTTCTTTGGAATAACTTTTAATACAAGATTGGATTGTCATTCATAATTCGGAGATAGTAATTTAACATCAAAAATGTGACTAAATTAAAAATATTGTTTTAAAGATTTTTAGGACAAATTATTATGACAGAGGAAAGAAGACTTAATGTTGTGTTTGAAAAGACTCAATTTCAAAATGTATATTTCTTTCTATCTACAACAAACTTCGTAAGTATCTATTCAATAACTCCTATTAGATTACAAAGTCTTTCTGTTTTCTAAGTTTTTTTTTATGTTAACAAACCTTACGAATTATTTTCTATGTATTATACACAATTTCAATTTTATTGGCATTATATATCAGATTAAGTGAAATATAAAAAGCATTTTTTAATTTATTTACACACATTGAAAGATGGAAACCACCCAAAAAAAACAAAAAATAAGTTCTTAATTTTTATAGATTTTTTTATTACAGAAAGATAACGAATGCCATTAAAATGAATAAAATCACGCTGAATATCTATGTGAGTAGAGATAGTTCACAAATTCACTAGAAACAGACCAGATAATGTTTGCACCCCTACTATTAGGCATAAGTTATTTATACATTATCTAAGTAACTATTTTTAAAATCGCTATCAGTCTGATTTCAACAACAGTAATACTACACAGTTATTCGTTAATTATTATTTACATTTATATACGGATTTATATATTTAGTATGTATTTACTGCATCATTAATGATAGTTACCAAATTATTTTTTAACCAAAGCTCTGATTACATTTAAATGAAAACGGAAATTACATGAATTATAAAATCAGATTATTTTCATTTATTCGTAAAACTGAAACAGACTTTTACGGAGAAATCTTTAATGATCGAGGTTTTAAAACATACATGAATTCGGCATTTAATCTGTTAACATTAAAATAATTCACGTTTTTTTCAGAAAATCCTGAAAAAACCGAAAGGTAGAATGAGAGAACTGATGAAAAATTAAATGTAGTTTTTTTTGGCAAAAATCGGCATTGCTTTGAAATAATCTTTGGTAAAAATACGAAATAACGCGTAGACGACTTAAAATGAATACAGGAAATGGTATTTTCAGAAAATGTGCAATTATTTGTCTATTTTCAAAGACGTTCTGTTTTCAACGAGATGCCACATAATCATGTATTCAGTTTAGTGTCATTACATAATTACAATACATAGGCACATTACGGGATTATAAAACAACATTTAAATCTATTAACAATTAACTAATCAATCGATGCCTAAGATTTAATTATAATTATTATAATTATGCCGTCTTTGGCGATTACTATATTATTTTTGTTAACATACAGTTATCATTTTAAATACATATATCTATGTTATAGCCAATGAATATGTACAATTTGAATTTTGTGGGTATTAATTCATTTTTTTTAAGAATATAATTAATGTAATTCACACTAATTATTCATCATTCTAAACATCAGGAATCAGCAAATGGGCAAGCTATTTTACAAGTCATAAATACGAGATATTCATATATTTTTTTTTTATTACCAAGTAAAGACAGACAAGCAATATTGCTTTTTTTAAATTATTTTACTTACTCTGCTTTCCTCGTGTAAATGACACCACATTCTGATGTTTTCGACCTTTGGTCCTTAAATCCTTTGCAACTCATACAAAGGAATAAGCTTCAGATTTGACGTAGCTATTTCATACGTTATAGTTAGTTTAAAATATTTTACATTTATTATTATTTGCACCATTCTATAAAATAACATGAACGCCTTAAATGTTACAATTAATTTATTTGATTTACAATAATTTCGGTATTAATCCCGAAAGAAAAAACCGCAAATACGGGCCAGTATTTTTTCCTTTTATTGTGTTTCGGAACTTTGTCTCAGTGCCCTCTCGATTTTATGCACTCTATAATTTATTTTACACAATTACATTTACGCACACTTCAGCCCTATATTTTTAACTGAAAATTATTTAAGGCATAACATGTTATTCATACGCCTTTTATCCGTTCTCAACTTCAATTTGAAAGGCCCAAAGCTTAACTAATCTTATAAACTATCATCCATCCAATACTCATTATTTACAGTCCTTAAAATAATTTTAAGTACTAATTATAACACGTCCGTATGCAGTAGATCACTTAAAGCTAAACTTTTCATTGTCTTTGGTGTGATTTCACTAAAGTCGGGTTATACACTAAATCGTCTTAGTCACAATACTACTGTCACTCGGGCTTGAGCTGTCATCGAGACGCTGGTTCCTCAGTTCCTGGAACAAAAAGAAAAATTGTAGATATATGCATAGAAGGTTCTCCACAACGAAGCTGAACTTTTCCACTCACACCAAGCGTTTAACCGTTTACTGAATGATAAAACTGACACAAGATGTGCACTCAACGCACATTCAACATCACAAATTACCCCATGGATACATACGTCCAGTCGCCAGCTGCCAAATTTTCTCATTCGATTTTGAACTTTACCGTCAACAATTTATGGTTTAAAATCACATGGAAAAATTTGACAATTTGTGGTAACTTGATATGCTGGCTACTGTACCACCATGATAGAAAAGTATCCTATGCCTAGATCATGGTCCCCCTGTATGCAAAGATTTTTATCAAAATCTGTTCTACCGTTTTGGTGTAAACAGTTAGCAGGAAAACAGAATTACTTCCACATTTATATTAGCAGGGATAATAACTCTACAGCGTGCACCGTGCCAAACATTTCTCAATTACACCCTCCACACGTTTCCCTATCCAATAATTCCGGCTATGTAATAAGATCTGCTTCCAAAACTACCCATTATTGGTTTTCGATCGTGATAGCCTAATTTAAACCCACCTTTGCCCCTAATAATTCATTAATGTAATTAATATTCACCCCTTATTCATACGTAGCTGGGTTCAGGTGTTCTATACTTAGGGTTGGTTTTAGGAACATATTTTGTGATTCCATCTTATCGGGTTTTATTTTAGAAAAGCAGCACGCGTAGCATGACTACCGTAAAAATGGATTTTGTCAACACAAGAATCGACAAAATGACAAACTGTGTAAAGAAATCTGTCATTTCGTCGACACAATCTGTCATTTTGTCGATTCTTCCGTCGACAAAACCCGTTTCTACCATGGTCATGCTATGCGTGCTGGTACACTAAGTTTAGGTGCATTAATCCACAAACGCGTAATGGGCCAGCGTGGTGAATAAAGGTCCAATCCTTCTCACAAGGAGGAAGCCTGAATCTCAGAACATTACATAATATCACGCCTGTAATCTCCGAAGGGTTAGGTAGAGGTGCACCTAATAGTACACCCATATTTTGTCTGTTGTGTTTAAGACCCATGTAATAAGGGGCGAGCCTATTGCCATCAACCAGGCACAAATTCAGATTCCGTGGCTGCTACTCGGATATTTCTGATAGAAAAACCAATGACAGTTTGCACGACCAGGGAATGAAACCTAGAACCTCATGCTCAGCAGTCGCGCTTTAGACTACTGACCAACGAAGCACTCTCAGGCGTGAACATTAAATGCTGATTATGCTTAAATTTTGGGAAGAAATAATAATTTATAACCTTTGACATAAGACGAAGGCGTAACATTATTTGTCGCTGTCAAAAGAAACAATTTACTCGAAGCATAAAGCAAAGAATTGTGATTAGTTCACAGAGGCGACAATTCTTTGTCACTCGAGTATGAAAACGGCACATTATTGGGTTCACAAGGAATTTTACATGCATCATATTTGAATATGTTCGCGAAAGTAAAATATACAGTTGCTTTTGGGAATTCCTTTGTGCTTTTTAGATTACTGTGAAATATTATACTGAGAGAGTGTTGGACATTTTTGGTGTTTGAAATAAAGTTGGAAAATGAGGGTAGAAGAGAATTTTATGCGGCGCTAGAACCCGGTTGGTTAGTTTTATCCGGAAAGCAAGAAAAGCGCTTTAAGCTTCAAAAATTGCACAAAAGCAGCTATTTAACAATCCTAGTATTACATTGTTTGCTTTGGTCTAAAATAACAAGTTGATGAGAAAGCCGACTGTGTAAGTACACACGATAAAGCAGATTAGTACATAACAAAGTTATTTTGCTTTTTTGCTTAATTTGAGTATATACTATCACTAAACTAATGTATTTGTTAGCGGTGTGAGGTAAATTGCACAATTACCAAGAATCGAAGAAGGATATAAAATATTATATTTTACTGGTAACGGACAAACAGTTTCAATACTGGGCGGTCTTTTTTTTTCGGATGGGAAATTATCAAATGACTCCTCCCGCTCTGGGCGGAGTGGAAGGGAGTGCCAGACTCGTACTGACTAAAACCCATCCATGTTCATTCTTTGCCCTTTGTGTTCCAGTGCCGCGGTATCTCTTTCGAACAGTCCCGCAGCCCCAGCAGGCATCGGCCCTTGCAGGACGGCGCGCGTGGAACACGAACGCGCTGTCGGCATAGCCTGTCGTCATAAGAGGGACGGACGGCGAGCTAGCCTATTACTCACCGTCCACAGGTCGGTCCACTGGGCGGTCTGAATCCTAGTTTTAAATTTGTGTCGTGTATTATTATTCCATCTACTCAATTCTGTACATAGTAGTTGTGAACTTTCCTGAAACCACTTCCACTCAACTCATCATGCACTCACACCAATAAAAAAATTATCTATACCCTGGAAGTGACGAGCCTCTGCACGACGATCTCGAGCCGGTCACCAGCAGACGCGATGAGAGGCACCGTGAGGCAGCAGTCATAGTCTACTGTCCTTGTTCCGTTCACCTGGGAAACATGATATAAGCTATAGCCTGGTTGCTTGAAAGCTTTCTTCGAACCAGTACGGAATGATTGCAGAACCTGTGGTGCTGGTTGACCGCTGTTTTAGTTGGGAGTGAACATAAGGCCAGCTGAACTAAACTTGCCACTTTACCAGAATCGTAATGGGATAATAATTTGAATTACGTTACAATTCGTAAAATGTTCACGAAGTGACAATTCGTAATATTTTTTATTTAACATATGTGTATATAAGTACACACTAAATACAGAAACTTTCAAAATCATGGAAGATTTACTGTTATACCTTGCTTTTGTATTACTGTTCTAAATACACATAAATTCCGTAGCGAAGTTATTAAAGATAACATCTAAAGGTATATGAGGGTTTTAAAAAATGAAGACCTAAAAACTTGGGTTTATAAATAATGAGAGGTTGAAAACAGGGCACAACATTAGGTACACCTGTACGACGTAATTGGGTAAAATAACTTTGCTTTATAAAGCAAAGTCAAATTTTGTATTATAAACGACTTTAGAATATTCTTTTTGGACTAATTTTAATCAACAAAGTTTATAAAGTCTATTGGAAAATTTAGACGATATCTTAATTTGTTTTTAGTATTACTAAACAATTAGTGTAGGTACAAGCTCAATTTTCATAATTTTTAAATAAATATTTTGCTTATTTAAGGGGTACAGTCAGCGAAGTAAGAAAATGACCATTTCGTTTTTATAAGGATGGAATATCGTAGAACCTAATTATTATTTTCAATAATAATGCTAATCCTTTAAGTATTCCCTACTCTTCGATGAATCGTTACTACCACGAAACAAACCAAATACCTTGCCTTTGGACTATTGTTCACCTAGTTATGTCGCTGAACATACCTATTTTTTTACTTGAATACAGTTATATGTATCGCTATCCAGAGTTTTCTACATCAATGAGGTAAGTAATAAATCTATGTATTTATCTTCTTCCAGATCATCATCATCTGCCTAGCCTTTTCCCAACTTTATTGGGGTCGGCTTCCAGTCTAACTGGATGCAGCTGAATACCAGTTTTTTACATGGAACGACTGCTTATCTGACCTCCACAACCCAGTTAGTACTGGGTAATGCGATACCCCTTGGTAAGACTGGTTGTCAGACTTTTTGGGCCACTGACTACCTAACGACTGTCAAAGATCTACAAATAATACCCGGGACCAAAGGCTTAACGTGCTTTCCGAGGCACGCAGGAAACTCGGTATGTAATGGGTGGTCACCCATCCACAGACCAACCTAGGCAAGCAAGGCTTAACCTAAAGATCGACCCGAGCGGCTGTTATTATTAAGCCACGAGCTCCTCTTCTTCCTGATCAAAATTACATAAATCTAGTAGCATTTTGTTAAATAACTAACCTGCAAAATCCTATCATATGGCCTCAATAGACCAACAATATCGGCGGGTCCTCCCTTTCGAATTCGGTTGATGTACACTCCTCGCTCATACAGCCCATCGGACACTGAGAAGCCGTAGTCATCATAAATGGCGTCCTTATACAGGATCACGTGGTGCACGGAACCTCTGGCGGGAGATACTGCTTCGGTGCTGTAGAGGCCTGTGAAGATAGGTATGATCATTACATTTACATTTTCATTTGTTCTACAGACGATGGGGCACTTGATGTCGTTTCCTGCGTGTCCTGTTGTTTGCTCACTACAGGAACTGATGGACGCTACCGAAAGCGCCAAACTAGTTGCTCTGTTCTGGGTTGACACTATTTAGATTACCATCGACACGCTAAGAAGAAGAAGATCGTTACATTATCGGTCGTAACAACATTCGTTTTTTGTTAACCCTCAACTAACAAATAGGCCATTTCGCTCATAATTATGAACAACTTTTACTTTGGGACCTAACCTGGAATTAAGAATCGCGAATCGCTAATGAGACCATTTTTTTGCTCCATACATCTGTATCTACGAAATGGACGGAGCCGCGATTTTTTTTCTTTTTTGTTACATGAAGGTTACTTTAATAACTAAGCTTATCATACGGGGTGGAAGGGACACCGACGCGAAAACGGTAACCACGTATTCAGTACATCACCACAGATTTTTTTTTTAAAAAGACTGGCGTTTCCTACAAAAGTGCAATACCTACACGGTCAAAATGTGTAGTATGATGTACCGAATACGTGGCAATCTTTTCGCATCGGTGTCGGGATTCCACCCTGTATATACTCGTATTTATACAAATGATCATACGCCAAATGGAAATAATGAATATGTATCAGATTGAAAAGCCATTTTACATATTTGTGCATCATTAGTCTAAATCAGATTAAATTTTAAGTCAAATTAACAGTGTTTTTTTTAAACATATTACTACGCTAATGAATGGATTTACATAGGTTATAGCAAACCTGACTATCGAAATAATTAGAACCGATGTGATTATTAGCAAACAGAATATTACCTGGTACTTCATTTTCATAAATAGGACTCGTTGAAAATTGAAAACTGGTTCCTGGAACTCCTGGTTTCATTGGTGATTTCTGCGGCGTGGTCACGGTATATATTCCATTATTTAGATAATCACTATCCCAATTTGGTCTTCTTGTTTTCGGTGACACTATTCCATAGGGACCCATTTGGACATAGTCACATTTGCAAGAAGACCTTTCCATGTTGTGCAATTGACAATCTTTCATGTTTGATGTTAGTATTTCTATTTGCTGAACATCATCCTCTCTTGTAATATTCTGTTTATTTTTTAATGTATTTTCAGGAATGATACATGTGTTTTCGTAGTGGAAAGTCTTCAGTGAGTTGTTTAGAGAATAGTTTGGTAGTGGCAAGTCGTTGATGCTGTACGGTGCTGCTGAATTGAAGTTTGATGCCATGAGTTTGTCTTCGTCGGTTGGAGAGTAAGGCTGCTTATCCATCATTCTTGTCTTGTCTGGTACTGCGTATTCTATTACTTCGGAGTTTCCTATAACATAAACTGTGTCCTTTATTAATATGGTAGTGTCTTTGTACATTGTACGTTGTAATATGAATTTAGTCAATAACAAAATCTAAAGGAAAATGCCGTGAGGAAAGTTTTGAATATGACTGAAGGCTATAAGAAGGGGAAGATCAAATGAACGATCAATGGACTATATAAAAGATGATATGGTTATAAAAAGTGACTGAAATGGCATCTAATAGAGAACTATAGCAGCAGAAGATTCCAAATAAATTAAGATAGGGGCAGGAGAATGATGATGATAAAGAGTCAAAACAAATATCAAGCAGCAAATTAAAGATCTTTGTGTGAAGTTAAAATTAAGATAACAGGCTACTTAAAAATAGAAATAAAACTTATAAATAAAGAGCAATAAATCTTAATTCAACAGTAAATCATAAGCATATCACATCAGCACAGATTATGCACGTTTAATATAAAGTGTCTTACCGCAGTTCGCACTGGTCCTGACTGGCGTGTTCTGATCCCACGACTCAACAGCGCTGTCATTGGATAAGCCAGGGCTTGACGTGGAATGACTCGAGTCTCTCGCACTGGATTCTGCACTCTCGAGCGACCCTATGGGTTATTATGATTTATTATGTATGAGTGATACGTTTATTACTTTGCGTTCAAATCTTTGTAAATTGTAATTATATGGTTTGTTGAATGTGTTTTTTTTTCCCAGCAGTGAAATTCATGATGAAGACTTAAATTTGGCAATAAAATACGACACATCTTTACTAGTAGGGTAAGGCAGGGTTTATCTAATAGTACACCCACATTTTGCCAGTTATGTTTAAATCCCATGTAATAGTGAGCGAGCCTATTACCATCAACCGGGCACGAATCTAGACTTCGTGATTGCCGACCGAGAAATTCTTGATGGAACAACCCAATAACACTTTTCCCAACCCGGGAATCGAACCCAGGACCTTCATACTCAGCAGCCGCGCTTGCGACTACTCGAGCAACGAGGCAGTTTAAACTACACTAGTCTAGTCGAGGGATTTAGCCACAGTAGGTTTTATAAAGTAAAGAAGGATTATAGCATAATCAGTCAACAACGTTTCAACTGCTGGGATACAGGCCTTTTCTTTGTGACGGCCAACGGGTGGGTCCTAATCAGCCTCGCGGGCCGAGAAGTATTTTTATGCAATTTACAAAACATTTAAATTCTCTCATCCAAAGTATAGTGATTTACCTGACACTTTTCTACACAGTTGCAGCTGTACCCTTTGACCACTTTGTTGTAACAATTTGATTGCTTCAGACAAGGGCTTGTTTAGTACACTTTCACCATTAATAGTGAGCAGTTCATCGCCTATTGCTAGTTTTCCACATTTTTCTGCTACACCTCCTGCAATTATAAGATCGAATTTAACACCAGGACTGCGCATGCGAGTTACAATATTTTGTAGTAAAAGTAAGTATGTCATTAACCAAATTTTAAGCCTAAGAGCCCGTTTTGAATTTTGAACTTCATTTCAGCAAAGCTATAGTTCTAAGCAGAAGATTTTGTACAAAGAACTTTAGTTTTATCGGGTATAAAATATTTCTTACTAAAAACGACCATACCTTCAACAAGTCCACTCAGCAGAATAGGCTGCGTTACATCTTCACTCCCAGCAATAGTCAACCCTAGTGGTCCCGTTTCTTGCTTAATCAACTCCACAGTAAAAACAGCCGTATTGCCATTATCATTGCTACCATGACTCCTTTCACTTTCCTTAGCACTATTGTTAGGACTCTCAGTATGATGGCCAGAATCTTCACCACTATGTACAACGGCTTTAGTTTCAATATTGCTAAAACTTTGCAGGGTCAATTTAGCGTTGTGTTTGTGAATATTCGACCAGTCTTCTGTTAGGTCGCGTTTACGGATTTTTAGGGTTATTATGTCTTCTGGTGAATTTTGGAGGATGTTGAAGGCTGTATCCTGTAATAAAAGTTTGATATTGAGAATGCACTAAATGTCGACAATCGTCTGTAGTTTCTAAGTCAAGTGTAGTGTCAATAAGAAATTTGTTGCTAGCAAGTTGTATAAGTGGACTAAGCATTACGCATAGTCGTATCTGTGTTGTAACTTTAGTCATCGCCTTGTGCTTGACCATAAGATCACAACAAAACGTATTCTGTTTTTATAAGTTAAGTAACTCTTAATCAGTGTTAGTGAAAACAGATTTAGAGGCGATCTTATTCGTTAATTATCATATTCATCGCGGTTCGATTATTCATTGACTACCTAGTTAACCTCATCAACTAAGCAAAATGCATATGCATTGGGCGGTATTTAGATCAATATGACATATTTGACTCTTAATGATTTGCAATTGTAAATGGCGCCCTAAATATTTTCATGACTACTCTACTAGGCGTCTCTGAGATTATTCCTGTAATTACTTATTCACGTTTATTTCATGTTCTTACTTTGAGTCAGCACTCAAGTAGTGTAAACATTTGTGTGTGCTTAGATCTCACTTTGATCAACATAATTAATGCAAAAGTTGTTAATTAATTTATCTTGGTATCTTTCTGAGACGTGAAAATTAATTGCCGTCACATTTTAAATTAATTAATTTTGTATGAGGAAAATAAGATCTTTCTAGAAGAAATCATATTACACTCACTATCATTAAATCCATGTAATTTAAACTGTAACATCATCTTAAAACACATCTTGTGAGCGTCAAATTGAAAGAATAGTAACGTATCACACATTTACCCAAGAAAAATAAAATCCAAATATTTACCAATGATAAATTATGCAGCGGCTGTCCATTGATGGCTAAAAGTTGGTCTCCGGGTGCTAAAGCTCCACTCCGATGAGCCACAGATCCTGGCTTGATATCTGATATCACCATGGGCTCTTCGTTGCTAAGCAGTTTCTGTTTACACCCTGTGGAAATAAGTACTAGGTTACCAGGCGATCAGAAGAGGCAAGTGGGTCCTTGCTTCCTCTCTTTGGACTCACTTGAAAGTTCATCATGTATGATAGAGGTGATTAGTTGGGCAGGTTAGTATTTGTATAGAATAGGCGCTCAGCCTTCATGTTTGCCTAGTACGTTAGATTCAGTAAGCGAATGTATTTACAGTCCAACGTACCATGACATGCTTTATGCACGTCTGTTTGGCTAACGCAGCCTGGCTGTGCTGCCATGTTGCTTAGCGTGGTATCTGTCAAAAAGACTTCGATGAACCTATCTTCAAAACAGTCATGACAGCCTAGTACTCTAAAAGCTGCAACATTCTAACTCTAAGTGATTGAAAACCAGAAATAACATGCATAAAGGAATTTCTTTAGATTTTTAAAGTTCTGGCTAGTAAATGGAGTGAACTTTCGAAAGAATATTTTGCGATTGATAAAGAATGGATAGAAACCAATCAAGATAAACATAAAACTTGAAAAGAAAAGAAAATATATTGTAGGATTTGAGAACAAACCTGTAATAGTAACGCCTAATCCAGCAGTAGTCTTTGCCAGTTTCACATTAAAAACTCCACTGGAAGCTTCAATGGTGTTAGGCATACTGAACTCCACGTTCAGGGTCAAGTACTTAGGGTTGTGGGAATCATTCCTTCGCTGAAGGATCTCGTTGGCGACGTCCACTGTTAAGTTTTCGTGGCCGTTTATAGACATTACTCTGTCTCTAATTTGAAGGCAGCCGGATCTGGAAAGAAGGTAAGGTGATGATTCGTTGTTTGACCAAGATCTTGTAAAAATGTTTGATTGAAAAGAGTGTCCATGGAGTTTTTTGCCCATTCTTCTCCATAGAGATCTACGTTTTGGAATGGGTAACTACAGTATTTTCATAAGTTATAATGCCTTGCGTCTGGGACTGTTATGTAGCTTCGCCTTCTTTGTTTTTCTGACATTCAAAAGTGCCTGTAATGGTCTAATTGAAATAAATGCTTTGAGTTTGAGTTTTGAGTTTGGTGTTTAGGAAAGCGATCAATACAAAGGTAAAAAAACCTATTTTTCTCCCGTTCTTGAAATAGGTATCTACAAGGCTTCTTTGGATTGTTCCAGAGGCATAGAAGAGTAATGGCGTATTTATTTTGCATGGAATATTAACGCACCTCAACTGCGAAAAATATTTACAATCACAATCAGTAGGATTCTAAAGGCTTTTTATATTTGAAAAATTCGTTTGCTCGACAGCATAAAAACGGCAACGTTGATATGTGAGTAGTACGTATTGTTCAATTGACAAAAACACAAATTAATGCGTTATGCAATTTGCAAAACAGAAATTGGGGTACAGAGTAACACTGTAGATTTAAAAATAGAAAAGTCCACCAGCCTTGGCATTTTGGACACAGGATGACTTACTTCAACGATGAAGTTCATATTATTATAACATCAAAAACCACTTACCTGTAAGCCGGTGATTGCGAAGCGACATGTGATATCACCAGCATAGCATTCTCTTCGTGTACAGCTAGACCAGAACTCTGACCAGAAGGAACTTCCAGCTGAATGTTCAGGGACTCTGTTCTGCAGACCCCCATACTCATGTAGTTTTGTTGACTATCTGTTGAGGAATATAGTACAATGTTAGTTAGTGACAGAAGAAGACAGAAGGCGCATGTCTGTGGTGACATAAACAACAGTATAAGTTTTTGTTTTCGGATGGGAAATCATCAAATGACCCCCCCCCCCCGCTCTGGGCGGAGTGGAAGGGAGTGTCAGACTTTTACTGACTAAAACCCATCCATGTTCCTTGCCCTTTGTGTGCCAGGGCTGCGGTATCTCTTTCGAACAGTCCCGCAGCCCCGGCAGGCATAGGCTGGTTTCGTGTTCTCTTGAAACACAATTTTATAAGCAGGCAGTGGAGGACCGTAACGGAGTCACTACAAAACGAGCTCTACCTCAGCTGACGCAATTTTTGCATTTAGAACGTTACCGAGATTATAATAAAGTTTTAAATGTAAAAACTGGCAGAATGGTGGCACCTGGTCCAAAGATAGGTAATAAGCAGAAAATGCAAGTGAGTGTTCAAAAACTCAAAGCATTTATTTCAATTAGAACGTAACAGGCACTTTTGAATGTCAGAAAAACAAAAAAGGCGAAGCTACAGTCCCAGACACAAGGCATAATAACTATGCCTATGACTATGGCTGTTTAGACTATTACAGTATTTGCCTCCTATTTTCATACTAATATGTCCCAACAGTAGATGTATCTTAATAAAAGGTCAACGGCACTCCTCTGGAGACAAATAAAGGAATAGTCAACACGTAATACAGAAATATTGCTTGGTCGCAGAAATAGTAACAGTACAAATTCTTTCCCTAAATTGTACTGTTGATAAAGCTCAAAATTGCACGTTTTCGACCATGATGCGAAAACCACTAATGTCCTGCATTGAAATCCTCGGTATTTAGCGACACTACGTCAGCTCCTAACTAGGCTATTACGTGCTCCGTCCAATTAACATAATGTTTTAGACCAACGTGAGAGGGACTGCGGACAAACTAGGAAGTTGCAGGTCCTATACAAATATGCGAGGAAGATATACTGAACTCTGTGTTTAGGGTTCCGCAACCCAAAGGGTGAATACGGGACTGGGTTTGTCGGTCTGTCAGTAAGTATATTTATTGACAACAAGTGAATATTTACATTATATACAATCTACAAATCTATAATAGAAAAAAAAATCTTCCACATCGCTGTCAATCTGACAGTTGATTTATCTGTCGGTCTGTCGTTTGGTTTGTCTGGCAGTTTGTCTGTCGGTCCGTCTTTCCATCTGTCTGCTCGGCTATCTAGCTATCTATACAGGGTGTAAACAGACCCTTCACGAAGCCGTTAACCAAGCATTCTGTACATCAAACTAAGAAACCCTACACAAAAATTATTGCTGGGAAACGACTTTTTTTTTTGGGGTGAAAAATAACCTTTTACGGTAAAACTCAATGTAACGCGTTCAAAACATTGTGCTTATGGATGCATTGAATAGTAAACGGGTCATGGAGGTATTTAAAGTAAAGTTATAATCTTAAAAATTAGAACTAAAAAAAAAACTTGTGAAAATGTTGGAACTTTGACCCCCAATAACTCCGTAACTAGAAGGTTCCCAGGTATGGTCTACAACAAAAAAATGATCGCAATAGTGGGGAGAACAAGTACCTTTCGGCTTCGTTAAGGGTCTATTTACACCCTTTATGTATATCACGGGAATGCATCGTTTTAAACATAATATTATGACCAGTAATAATTTAAAAAAAATATTTTTAAAGTACAGAACCCCCAGTCTCTCACCCTTGGCCGGTTTTTCTGGAACAAATTAATTACTACGCCTATCCTTTGCCCTTTGTTTGCGGAAAGTTTGCCTGATTTTGTTTACGATGACTCTGTTTGGGTTCCGGTACTAATAGTGGAAGGAAAATGTGGTTTCATTAACTTTGTGGATTTTTGGTCCCGACTTTCTAATTAATTGAAGTGCTGTTTTTGGTTTTTAAACTATCGTTGTAGTTTCCTAATTGGTGATTAACGGGGTTGGACAGGGCTGGATGTTGTTTGCAGTTGTAATTATATTGTTAGAGCGATGTTTTTATTTGAATCTTTTGAAGACTTTAACGTTGCTGAGAATCGAGTTGACTGGCGTGCGATTGAGGACGCCTATGTCCAGCAGTGGACTGCTACGGGCTGATGATGATGATGATGAATGTCACTATAGGGATCCAGCAGAATATCAGACACATGCTGAGCTGGACTCCCATTTGGTGCAACCTTGAGATGCACACCGCACCTTGTATACTCGTTTTTTGATTTGAAGTATGTCATGGTGTTAGTATAACTCTTTCGTAAATATGTTTTTCTTTTTGTATATTGGCACTTTGTTTTTATATAGTTATATAGTCGTGTAATTTGTATTATTTAATTGTGCTTCTGTGTGTTGTGCTATGTCTTTTGTGTGCACTAAATAAATGATTTATATATCTATATATCTATCTAATCCTCGTTTCTGCCCTGTAGTAAAAGAGACATTTGCCGTAGCGTTACAACTGTATAAACGTTGACAAGTCGTGTCAGATTGCTGTCAGAAGGAAGAGAGCGAGCTTCTTTGTCACTTGTGGCTTAATAATAACAGCCGCTCGGGTCGATCTTTAGGTTAAGCCGTGCTTGCCTAGGTTAGCCTGTGGATAGGTGACCCACCCATTACATACCGAGTTTCCTCCGTGCGTCGGAAAGCACGTTAAGCCGTTGGTCCTGGGTGTCATTTGTAGATCTTTGACGGTCGTTAGGTAGTCAGTGGCCCAAAAAGTCTGACAACCAGTCTTACCAAGGGGTATCGTATTACCCAGTACTAACTGGGTTGTGGAAGTCAGATAGGCAGTCGCTCCATGTAAAATACTGGTATTCAACTGCATCCAGCTAAACTGGAAGCCGACCACAATGTAGTTGGGAAAAGGCTAGGCAGATGATGACTCTTGTGCAATATAATATCCCCCGAGTGCGATGGCTTAGTCTCCGCAAAGAATGGTCAACAAAATCGAAGTTCGACTGTAATTCTTATCTTCCGGATACTTAATACCTGGATAATAGGGTAAGTGCCCCATCATCAAATTTTGCCCTATTCTTCAAAAAATAAAACAAAACACCAAAAGTAGCTTCCTGCCCACTCCAAATAATTAAATAACCCATCGGTTGTTTGATACGTGAAGTCTCTCTCGATTAATAAAAATACAGTAATCGTACATTGAGTGCCGACCCAGTTCTGACACACTTGAGTCCAAGTACGGATGATTTATGATGTTTAATTTATTAAGCTGGTTAGCTATGATTCAATATGGTCTTGGTAGAATGTTTCAATTTGATTGTGCTGTTTAAAGACACTGATTAATTAAGATATTTTTATTTTTTAAAGCTGTTAGAACAATCTCAGTGAGATTTATTTCTTTATTGACAGTTGTGTTACAAAATGAATTATGTAATTGAATATTATTTTTATTTTTGTTGCTGATATTGTACTTTAGTTAGTCTGTGTTGAACTAGCATATTTACGATTTTTTAAATAACTTTTTTTTTTTCAATCTCTGCCACTCACTAGGAATTTCTCCTGCATCGTGGGTGCGTTTAAAAACATTGAGACTCCAGACCTGAAACAACTAGCTGTAGGTCATTCAACTATTTTTTCCTTGCGCGAATCGAACCCGCAACACGCAGCGCAGCAGCCAAGCGCTCAGCCACTGCGCTAACCGTGCTGTCATTATCTTGATTTCTTATAACTTTCAAAACTACACCCAGTTTTTGGAACACCAAAGTTAGCTAACCTTAATCAGCATCATCAACAATCCCAAGCCTGGTCGAGCCTATAATTATGACGCGTCGCTATTATTCGTTAAAGGTGTCTAACTCATCATCATCTACCTAGCCTTTTCCCAACTATGGGGTCGGCTTCCAGTCTAACGGATGCAGCTGCATACCAGTATTTTACACGGAGCGACTGCCTATTTGACCTCCACAACCCAGTACTGGGTAATACGTACGATACTCTTTGGTAAGACTGGTTGTCAGACTTTTTGGCTTTTTAACTTTTTTCAAAGATCTACAAATGACACCCGGGACCAACGGCTTAACGTGCTTTCCGAGGCACGGAGGAAACTCGGTATGTAATGGGTGGTCACCCATCCACTGACCAACCTAGGCAAGCACGGCTTAACCTAAAGATCGACCCGAGTGGCTGTTATTATTTAGCCACGAGCTCCTCAAAGGTGTCTAACTCCCATATTTTAAAATATTCTGCTTCTATGTAAACAAAATACATCTACATAGAAACCCACTTCAAAACATAAATGCTCTACTCCATCAAGTGCCATTTTCCTCGGAGCACCGATCGCAAATTCAGCGCACGACTTCAGATCGATCTTGCTCATAATGATAATACAATCGATACCCCATCCAATATCTTACCATAATCGTCCTGTAAACCTAGTTTAGGCATCGAGCTCTGCCTGTAGTTTCTCTGGCGGTGTTTCTTCGCGTTCAACGTCGACGTTCCCGATATTGAGTTTTCTGCAACAAAGTGTTTCTTTATAACGATGGTATTTGTTGTGCACATTTTTATATGGAGTCTTATCTTTGTTGTTTTTCCTTTGTTTTGCAGTGTTCAGTTTTATTTATTGGTTATTAATCTTTTGAATGACAAAGCATAAACGCACTCACGGCCACAATTTCATCTACCGTTTTGTCACATATTTGTGTCGTTTGTCGTACAGGGTATGCGGTTACTTGTCACGTATTTGTGACAATGGCGTTGAAAGGTTAGGCATACTTAATTGTTGTTTTCCTGTACGTGCCCGCCTACTGCTGGGTCACAGGATTCTTCTCTATGAGAGGGAACGTTTTTAGTTCTAAGACGTTGTCTCACAATCGAATCAAATCAAAATCAAAATATTTTATTTCACATAGGCCTACATGGGCACTTATAAGACATCGAGAAAAGGTGCACGGTTCGGATTGGTCGTTTCCTATGGAGAAGAACTGGTAAGAAACTCCATGGTTACTAAAAAAATTTTACAATATTATCATGTTACAGCTATGGGGGGACAGCGTATGCCCGACAATAAGGCTTTGCAATGTTTTTCAAAGGGAAATTTATTTTACTATTTTCATGAAAGAAACCGGGTTAGAATAAAAGACCCAATGTACAACAATGAATTACTATACAGTATGCTATGCATATTTCAAAAGACCATCTACTGGTGTCTCTAAATTGGGACAAACAAAACATAACGGTCCCCCAAAGAGCCCACCTCATATAAATCTGTATAAAATGGGATCCTTAGGGGCCAGTTTGTCTTATTAGTTACACTTCCGTGTAACTGAAGATTTTTGGAAAGTCGTATTAGTATAAATTGAGAAATCAAAACTAGTTTATTGTCTAATACAGTACGCAGAGTTTATGTACATGTATAAAACAAAAAAGTTGGGATGGCTCAACCTACAGATAGGGTATAAAGTATTAATTGCCAGTGAGCTCGAAACTAGACACTCTTCGGGTTCTGGGAACAATTTCCACAGTGTAGATAGAAACCTGATTTCAGGTATGGTGTGGTATGGTAAATTGGTATGTGTGTAAGTGTGCTAGTGTGCTTCATTTGATAGGTATTTGCTAAACGCACCATCAAATTATTGCATGAATCTATGAGATATACACCGTGACTTTTTAGTCGTCTTACAAATGTGATCCACTCAATGTATCCGACATAAAATAGCTCTACGCGCGATTTTTTTTTACCTACCATATTAGGTACAAAGAAAAATACATTAGAATAAAATTATAAAACATCCTGTTAATGATATTTACGTGTCAAACGGGAGAACATACCTACCCAGTGCCCGAGTCGAGTAGACCATCGCTCGCAATTGGGTGTTTTAACTACGTCATGCATCATAATACTGAATAATATTTTTATTTTTAAATTATTAAAATCTCATAAATACTTTGTTTTTTTAAAGAATGTTTATTAGTCATTGGATACATGAAGTGGGCTGCCGTTGTAAAACGACTAAAAAGTCACGGTGTATATTATCGTTACATATTTTCCACAAATACTAGTATATATCATAATTGCCATTTTCTCAGAAACTTCCATCAGAACTTCTTAATTTCGGCAGCATCGATGTCTTAACTTAAAAAATACGTAATAACTCACTCAACCTTCCTAAAGAGGACTTGACGGTAGAAGTCTAAACTGAAGTTTAAACTTGAATTAATGTACCTGCTCTGTACATTAGTGGAAGCATATTACAGACATCAGAACTTAAGCCTTTTGAGTTATACGAGCCAAGTTTGATGCTCATATATTCGTTCTTGTTAGTCGCGGTTCAAGCCACGAGAGAAAATCTAAAGGAGTATGTCCAGAGTTCGTAAAGTTTTGAAGATGCTGAAACCTTTTCCGAAGATTTCCGAAGTGTTTCGGGCTATGAAAATATTTGCGCGGAGATTTGAATGACCTTTCCTGGGATAAATTTTCTTGGGTTCGAAGTTAGTGTTTTAGTTGGTGCCAAGTTGAGGCTGATCTTGAAAGCACGCGGAAAGTTTAAATTGTGAATTCAGTTACTCCACTTTTATTGACCGTTTATTTTTCAACAAAAACTGTGCTTTGGTATCCCTTTTTATGATTTGAAACTTCTAAAAAGGCCTTCGTATCCTTACAGATACACCTATCCTTAATATACCCAAGGCTAAGAAGAAGCTTCTGACTTGGGGAAGCTAGTTCCCAAGTTCGGCCATTCGGCAAGTTGCCTCAGGCTTGCGAAGAATTAACTCAGTAATTATTATACCTCCGGAATTGCTTACGAAAGGTGCTATTGCAGAAATTCTAGGAGCAGGGAAAAGGTATTAAAGTTACTTCAGGGTATTTCGCCTCAAGTGTTTTGTGAATAATTTTCGACATCCGTCGGTGCTGTTGCTGTCATGAATATCCATTTTTGTGGTTCCGGCGTTAAATTGTTGTGAATAGTGGCGAAATGTATGTAAACGTTCATGAATTTCGTGAATACTGTGCGAGGAGAAGAAAATTGGATAATAAGAACAGAATTGTAACAAAGAGACGTAGAAATTCAATTATGTACTATTCTTTCTCCACCCCATATTTTCCAGTTTAATCGTGCTAAGCAAGATTAACATTAGAGACTAACTACCAGGTCAAAATTTGTGTTTTTTAAAACCTACAAGCTCCTCAAGAACCTTAAATATCTAGATTGAAATTTTAAAAACTTTATTATGTTTACTTGTTTATACTTAAAATTTTAGTAGCGTACATGATAAGAGGTACTATCTATGTATATTTCTTTCTGTTTTATCAAAGTGAATAGTCTCGGTCTTGTAAATGTTACTTATATCGAAATACCAATTAACTTATAAATCCTCGATTCTTATCTCTAATGTAAGCCTTAAATAAAAAAATACCTATTGCTTGAGCGTGACCTTTGGAAGGAATAAGGGAGGCCTTTGCCCAGCAGTGGCACAATGTGGGCTAGCTATAATAATATTATAATTCATTACCTCTAGTAAACCTCCCACAATGTCCAACAACATGTCTGGGTGCTACATGAAGCCTGGTGAACCCTCCCTCACAGTTCTCCAGATAGCACATCACTTCTTCAGCCGTGTAGTTGTTCCCGTCTATGACATGGTCGTCAAAGGCCAGGATCTGGTCCCCAGGGTGGAGTGCACCGCATCTAGAATGACATGGTTAATTAAGAAGGTTAAACTTGACTTGTTTACTTGTATCTTCACGAACTGTAATAATGGATCCTGGGGTAAAAATATTCATAAAAATGGTGGTAAGCCATGTCGGAGTGCGTTTTAAGCTGCGCTTGTCATTCGTGGAGGCTTCATTTAATTATCCTACATACAGGGTGTAAACGGACCCTTCACTAAGCCGCCAACCAAGCATTCTGTACATCAAACTAAGTAACTTTACGCAAAAAAATTAGCTGGGAAACGATTTTTTTTTTGGGGTGAAAAATCACGTTTTACGATAAAACTCAATGTTACGCACTCAAAACTTAGTGCTGATGAATGCTTTGAATAGTAAACGGGTCATGGAGTTAATTAAAGTAAAGTTAAATCCTTAAAAACTGGTTTTAAAAAAAAACTTGTGAAAAAGTTGGAACTTTGACCCCCAATATCTCCGTAACTAGAAGGTTCCCAGGTATGGTCTAGAACAAAAAAATGATCGCAATGACGGGGAGAAAAAGTGCCTTTCGTTTTCGTTAAGGGTCTTTTTACACCCTTTATATTGTATTTGGATGTTTCGACAGTGAAGAATTTTGCTCGAGAAAATTATCCTCGAGAAAATTATCCTCGAGAAAATTATCCTCGAGAAAATTATCCTCGAGAAAATTATCCTCGAGAAAATTGTCCTCAAGAAAATTATCCTCGAGAAAATTGTCCTCAAGAAAATTATCCGCGAGAAAATTGTCCTCAAGAAAATTATCCTCGAGAAAATTGTCCTCAAGAAAATTATCCTCGAGAAAATTGTCCTCAAGAAGATTATCCTCAAGACAATTTTATTATCCTCAAGAAAATTACTTTCGAGAAAATTATCCTGGAGAAATCAAAATGATTTCTTCTTCATCATCATCATAGGCAGTCTAGTCCCACCCACTGCTGTGTATTACATCCCCCTTCCCCCTTTTGTGTCATTCGTTCTTAGTCTAAATATTTGGATAAATGTTGGTTGGTCAGTAAGCCCAACCTAACCCAAAAAGTCGTAAACTAAGGCCACACAGTTTTATCGCAGAATTAACTTTGCCCCAAGAACAAAAAAGATACAATACTTGAAAAATTCGCAATGCGCCTGTACATCTCTCGATCCAGGATTAGTTGAAGCCCAGTACGATCCCAGGGCTTAATAGAAGCCTAGGCTTGCAATCAACGGCTCTAAATGGATCTCTATTTGTATTACGTTAAGCACGGTATTAGCTTTGAACAATGGAATTATGTGTGAGATTGTGGTTTTCAAGAGGATCAAAGAATAATAGAAAGTTATTGATTTTCATTTTGGACTTTGCACGTAAATGTAATACGGTTGCAGTAAAACGTTCGATTTTACTGTTTTTTATTAGTGAAGTAGCAATCTAGTCACAAATTAAAATAGAAAAAGCGAAAGGTGCAAAAAAATCATAATAAAATAAGAAAGTGAGAATTAATGCATATGTTACAGCTAAAAGCCGAAATAAGGCTACATCTAGTTCTAGCCGGCTATACCTAGGTGCAGCCCAGCAAAAAGCACATTCCATATAATGAAAATATCAGATCTACCAAAAAAGACAAAACCGATTAAAAAACTTGCAACAAAATTTTACTATTTTCATAAAATTGAAAATTAACTGTTTCAAAAGAGTTTAATGAAGCAATCAACAAAGTTTTCATCTTACCAGCAGCCCTGATTCATAAACAAATTACAAAGCTTAACAATAAAAGTTATAAACTATTTTAATTCAAGCAAAATGAGTTTCTTAAAACATAAGCTGAACTTTAAAGTGTCTCGCAATATTATTAAAGTATGAAGTAAGGAATTTAGCGCCCTCTGGTCAGAGAAGTTTGTAAGTAATGTTAATTACTTGAAGATGATGCTTTTAAGTAAATAGAAAGATAAATTCTAGTTTTTTTTTGCTTGGATTGGATTTTTATATTAACGATCTCGATTTTTTAATCATTCCCTAAAGCAGATTCTTAATTATTAGTAACTAGATTTTTCCCGCGGCTTCGCTCGCGTTAATTTAGAATTTGACAATCAATTCGGGTTGTAAGTACTCTGCTTGTAGTAATATAATACAATCATGATTTGAAGGACACGTGACGCCATCTATTATCATAAGAACGTTATTGTTGTTTTCCTCGGGAAAAATACTTTTTTTCGGGATGAAAGGTACCCTATGTCCGTTTCTGTACTCATGACAATTTTGCATATACGTTATATGCAAAATTTCAGGATTATTGGTTCAGTGGTTTAGGCGTCAAAAGGTAACAAACAAACTTACTTTTGCATTTATAATATTAGTTAGGATTCAAGTTAGCTCAATGTTATTGTTGTATAAGACAGTGAAATACCCTTAGGATTTTTACATCTAACATCTAGATTTTAACGCTATAAGTATAGACTGAAGAATCTGATAGTATAAATCATAATTTTTCAGAACTAAAAACTATTTTATACTCTGGCAGGATTATTATTCATTGAACTTAATAAAGTAACCCCCAAAGGGATCCTCAATAGAGCCTGCTACTCGTATCGGAAAGCTAACATTTTTCTCTAAGCGCCTAATGGAATGTAATTAATTTTTCTTTCCTCTCTAATTGATTAAAATAATCGCACCGGAGAATTGGGAGTTGGAATTTTCATTTGGCTTAAAGACTTGATTCTGGGACTCGACTTAATTTTATTATTTTTGGGCTTTTGTAGCAAATAATGTTTCTAAGAAGGAATAACTAACTCCGAGTACCTTTATCTTTCCTAAGATGTTGTGTCATTGAGTTAAGCTGCTGTGTAATAAATATGTGTGAAGATACAGCGTTGTGTGTCTGTGTACATCATTGGTTGCATATTTTTAATTTAAACATTTGTGGTTCAAACTAGAGAGCAGAGTCAGTGTCGACACTTAGACAACTTTATGCTTCCCCGTTTAATTCATATCAAATCATTTATATTTTGTTCCATGTAAGACTTCTTAATTGAAAATATATCTTCTGTCTGTGTACAAATACAATAAATTTTATAATTATATAAAAATCTTATTTTCTCTGTCAGACAATGGACAATCTACACCGATTGGTCTAGATATAATATGAGCATTAAAGGAATAAGAGATGAACGTTTATTGTATTGTATTGTATAACGGGCTGGTGTCCACGACTCCACGTCGGAATGAATGTTGTTCGAAATTCCACCGAGCATATGGCTTGAGAAATTGATTATTAACTTATAAATTATTTTGTTATACGTGGCTTGAAGAGGTATCAAAGCACCTTTGCGAAAACTACTCACCATGAAAGGCAAAGAGTATGACAACAGCATATTGAATCTATTCCTTTTTAAGAATACAATTGGGTATTGAACCGCTCTAAGACATCGCAGGTTGACAAGGGTCAAACATCCCTTAGGCGCGAAGGGTTTCCATAGAATGACGAATGAAGATTCATGATATTATTTTTAAATTCACAGCAGTGTTTTTCTAAGAGCCGAGCCATTTTTTGTCTTTGTCATGTCATTCTTTATGGGATTGGTGACTCCAAAAACTATGTATTTTTTTCTTAGTATTGATAATGATGAAGGTGGATATGGCCGCTTTCAGTTGAAATAAGAAGAGATTATCCTAACGAATATTATAATATTATTTATATGTATATAAATGCGACAGTACGTTTGTTTGTTACCTTTTCACGCCTAAACCACTGAACCGATCATCCTAAAATTTTGCATATACGTTGTCTGGTGGCGGACATACCCTATGTCCGTTTCAACTTTCATCCCGAAAAAAAGTACTGTTCCCGAGGAAAACAACAAAAACGTTTTTATGATAATAGATCGCGCTACATGTCTTTCGAATCAGGAATTCATTATATTATTAAACAGAGTACAACCCGAATTGATTGTCAAATTCTTAATTATCGCGAACAAAGCCGTGGGCAAAAGCTAGTCTTACTATAAGCCTGGAGACAACGTCGACACCAAAACCACTAATTGAATAGTAATCCCCTATATAATACAATTCTCAGTAGTAAATGATAAGTAAGATAAATAAAAGGATAAGTAAAGGATAAGTAGACTCGCCCACTACATGGAACTTAAACATAACTGGCGAAATGTGTGTATATTTTCTGCCTAGCCCTTCGAGGAATAGCGTGTAAACATTTGTGTATGACGCGGAAATATCAACACGCGATAAAAATCATCTACTCCAGTAAACAGTAACTCAAAAAACGTTAAGGATCACATTCCCGGCACCTTTACTTTTTCTGCCTCGTATCAAAGTGCAGTGAGCTGAAACTAGACTAAAGCCGATATCTTGTAACCAATTTAAATATCGATAGCTCATCAGTTATGGTCCCCTCACTAATTATGCAGTGGCGCGAGACTTCCTCTTCAGACTTTGTTGATTAATGTGATTTCTAGTAGGTGATGGGGTGTTTTAGTAAAGTTGTAATATAATAACAATAACATAACTATGTATGTGTTGTGACATAACTGCCGAAATTTGGGTGTACTATTAGGTACACCTCTGCCTAACCCTTCGGGGATCACAGGGGTTATGATGTTATGTTGTAATATAATCTCAATGCATATTTTAGTATGTTTTTAGGGTTCCGTAGCCGAATGGCAAAAAACGGAACCCTTATAGATTCGTCATGTCTGTCTGTCTGGCCTCCGTATGTCACAGCCACTTTATTCCGGACTATAAGATAGGTCTCAATTAGATAACGTCAGTTAGTTTAGATACGATACTAATGAAAATAATAAAGTTCACAGATCAGAATAGATCAGTCAGACAGCTTACGCTAACAATTGCATGCCTCAAAGATAAAAGAGCCAAAATAAGTGCTGATATTCGCCATTGCGTATCGGCACTTGTTTTGGCTCTTTTAGATGTCTTATTGAGTTAGGTCCGACTCGTCATTGTTCAGACTCATCACCAATTTTTTTTTAATTCAGGAAGTCCCGGTTCGTTATCACAACAAATGAATTTTTATTTAATATTGATGAAAATTTTGCGTGTCAAAAAGTAAAGAAAGAAAAATACGGGGTGTAAACAGACCCTTCGCCAAGCCGTCAACCAAGCATTCTGTACATCTAAGTAAGTAACTTTACGCAAAAATTTTTGCTGGGAAACGAAATTTTTTTTTGGGGTCAAAAATCACATTTTACGTTAAAACTCAATATAATGCGCTCAAAACTTATTGCTGATGGATGCTTTGAATAGTAAACGGACCATGGAGGTAATTGGAGTAAAGTTAGAACCTTAAAAAGTAGTATTTAAAAAAAAACTTGTAAAAAAATTGGAACTTTGACCCCCAATATCTCCGCAACTAGAAGGTTCCCAGGTATGGTCCAGAATAACAAAATGATCACAATGACGAGGAGAACAAGTGCCTTTCGGCTTCGTTAAGGGTCTTTTTACACCCTTTATAATATTGCATGTGAAGAAGTAGTTTTTAGAAAAAAAAAATGCAAAAATTAGACTCACCTGTCACTAATACTGGCCGGCAATATACTATCAATATAAATAGCATTACAGGTCCCGACCCTCTGATACGTATCGGACCCTGAACTGTACACGTCATCAGAAGAACACCTCTGATTGGTCAGGAACAGCCCCAGGTCTTCATTGCAAGGCCTCTCGATCTCGATGAGAAGAGGACCAGTGGCCAACTTGACTGATTCCATGATTGAAACGTCGTATTCTATCGTTAGGCTGGTCAGTTGTGGACAGTTTTGGAGAATGTTGTGGACTTCTGAGAGGGTTTTGTTGGTTAGGGAGACCTGGGAAGAAAAAAATGTTTTTTAGATTGTCAAGACCTTCCTGAATTAATTCTATTTTCTTGTCTAGGTTAAGGAGAGGGTAGGCCGCCAAATTCAAATTTTCTTAGTTTTTTTTTGCAATTTGCAGGTCTGTATCAGGCTGTAAGTTGATCAAAATATGATTCGCTGACCGTAACACGTATATATTTACAGAATTGTATTCAATAACATAATCAATACAACCCTTTTTTTTTCGGACGGGAAATCATCAAATGACCAGACCAGAGCGAGAGGGCTGCTCTGGGCGGAGTTGAAGGGAGTGTCAGACTCGTATTAACTAAAACCCATCCATGTTCCTTCTTTGCCCTTTGTGTTCCAGGGCCGCGGTATCTCTTTCGAACAGCCTCGCAGCCACGGTAGGTTAACGCAACCAGTTTAAAAAAAAAAAGAAAGGTGTCCCCCTTCCTGGACGGACGGCGAGCTACCCCATTCACCGATCAGTGCAACCCTTTAAGTTCATTTAATCCCATTGAATGACTATTTCATGTAAAAGTCCCAGCGAAAAACGTAATGAAATTTGAATGTCGCAGGCTACCCTGGCGCATCACCTTAATGTGTTAATGAGATTATCTGGCATCTTTGGCACTTCCTATTTAGTCAATGGTATTTTTCTTGCATATGCATGAACGGACAACGATATTTATAGTTCTGTCACTATTATTTTACCTCAACGGCAACCCAAAAAAAGCCTTATTGCAACGATTTCAAAATCACTGTGATTTTAATATTGACAGTATGCAGTGCACATAGCAACAGTAACCTTATCGTAACAAGAATTAGGATCATTGAGGTTTTGACAGTAACTCAAAATCCGAGGTATAAATTACCGTGAAAGGGCTGTGTCCACTGTGCCACTATGGATGTCTTCTGTGTTAACTCAGAATCCATGAACAAATGAAATCATTAAAAAAAACACAGGCTAGAGATTTTATAAAATCTTAAAAATTAATAGTGTTGAATTAATTTCAAAGCAAAACTTACGTGATCAACCTTCAAGAGCCTGTCCCCAGGTTTTATCCTGGACGTATTATACGCAGCACCACCAGGCCTCACATGGGTCACCACCAACGGCTGAGCATCCAAAGACCGGCTGTTCAGTACCAAGTCAGCACTAGGCGCCGAGTTCTCCGGTAGACCACCTCTGATGGTGATACCAAGGGAACCGTTGATCTTTTCGACAGGAACCTCTGCTAACTTCGTTGTGATGTATAGTGAATTTTGGGATGCTGGAACAAAAGAAGATATGGGTAAGTTCCTCTGCAGCATGTTAATCAGCCTGTAACATTTCCACCGCTGGGACATAGGCATCCTCTCTTAGAGGAGTGAGTCCCCGTTAGAGGGAGTGAGTCCTCGTTAGAGGGAGTGAGTCATATTCACCACGAGGGCCCAGTGATAGTTGGTGGATGTCACATGTATTTGTATTTTTGTATTTGTCTTGATTCTAGGGCATACCGGTTTCCTCACGATAATTGCCTTTACCGTTTTGAGAGCAGTGGTGATGAAATAAATTATACAAAGTAAAGTTTCACTCTACTTTCGTTAAAACAAATGGAAGCCTAACCAACTGTGGCCATGTGCGGTCCGGTGGAAATGTTGAAAATAAAAGAAGTGAAATGTTACCGCGGCGGAATAATTCGTCCGTAGTTACTACTACGTAGACAACTTCTTTACTTTAGGATAATGGACTACCTATATTATTTTGTACAGACGCAAAGTTACGCACTCTGAATACTATTTTAAATTTACAGGTGTTTGAACTTTTTTACATTGAAGCATTTTTTACATTGTGCCCGAACGCCATATTGATTTTTCTGCAAAAGCGTAACCGCACGATTAACAAATATTATATAGAATGAGAAAAAATATACTTAAAAAAAAAACAAAAAATGATCAGATATATGGAACCTTAAAGAGAAAAATCGAAATGGCGAGACGGTAACTTCGATTTTTTTTTTATATTACCTTCGAGATTGTTATGGCTTATTGAAGTTGTATCGAAAACTAATAAAACAAAAATATTTTAATATTATAAGCAGACTACTTGTACAACAAGAAAAATTCTTAGAAAGATATTCGATACCAAAATCCGACACTAAGAAAAAATTAGAGGACTCAAATTGGGAGTCAGTGTCATGTGGAGCTGTTTATGACAACTAAAGAATCTAGCGGACGGATCAATGGGAAGGATGAGGGCCATGGGCTATTTCTGTGCTCATCCGACGTGGCGTCGGAAGTTCTTGCTCAATGTGACAGGTGGCGCTATATATAGCTCTTCTCGGGATGTCAGGATTTATTTTAATTACATGCTAAACATAGCTTCATTTGATCTAGCATTGAAGAAGTGTATTGGCCCCTTCTTATTTTGATCGCCACTTTAGGCGCTCCGTCAGGTCTATTTAGTTGATTAGAATTCGTTATTGTGTTTTTTGTTAAAAACTACGGTTATCTACTGTTTGATTTTTCTTCCTTGCTGGTGCGTGTGTTTATGTGTGTTCTTGAATTGTAATCCAATTTGGGTACGAAATTAACTAAAAATCTATTTTCAATAATTATTTTATTATAAAAAGGCAATTACTAATAATATCAAAAAAGGCAGACTGATGCCGCGATTGGCGTGGCCACCTACTAGGTCCATTCCATTTAATATACCTTCTAATATTTTTACCATCGATTCAAACAGAAAAAAGCAATAGAATTCATTTCTAAGGCGTAAGGTGAAGGCGCAATGCAGGCATGAGGCCGCTTCAAAACGTTTTCATACAAAATGTACGTAGGCGACATGTCGTGAATTACACTCAAGCGGAGCGGCGCAGGCACGCCGTTCCTAAGTTTCCTTATAAATTCCTCGCCTGCGCCGCACCTTACGCCTTACGCCGTTTCTGTGTAATTCGCGCCTAAAAGTTGATAATTCATTTTTAAAGTTTATAATTAATAAAAATTACTTCATAACTAACTACGACTATATTTTCAAACCACCATTAGTCTTCTAAAATTAAAATAGATTAATTCTAAAATTATCCAGACTTAGAACTTTGTTTAGCAGGATTAATGACCACGGGAGCAGAAAGAGGTGTGTCAGTAGCAAAATGGATTGTCCCCTTGTCTTGAGCGAAATGATGTACGATTGCAAACGGTTTAATTTATAATGTTTGTGTTAGTTTCAATTATACTTGTGTAAACATTAATTTCTTCTTCAATATTTACGAAGTTTACAGGTTTTTGTGAAGAAATTTAACTAGTTTCTAGTAGGTTATTAATCTGGCTCCTTGAGCGCAGGCCAAACAGAAAAGACGTAAGACGCGGACGGGGCGCAGACATATGTCTCTTCCGCGTCGCTTTCATACAAAACGTGTAGAAGCGTCCTGACGCAAAACATATAGAAAAGACAGGGCGCGGACATGACGCCGCAACGCTTCTATACATTTGACATAATATGTCTGCGCCTCGTCCGCGTCTTACGTCTTTTCTGTGTGGCTTGCGCTTTGCGCTGAATTATGGACCAGCAGTGCAAAATGATTACTATATTCATATAATTTAGTTTCAATTTATAATGTTTGTTTTAATTTCGAATACTTGTATAAACATACTTATCTATATATTCAACATTTACAAATTTGAATAAATGTGGCGACATTTTCTTAGTTAGTGGTAATAAGTAAATAGTAACAAGTAATTATAAGTAAATAGTTTGTAGCTAGAAAAAATATCCAGTAACGTGCGATTAATGTTGGAAAGAGGCATTACTTAATATTAAAATACGCAAATATAATGTGTACATACAGGGTGTAAACAGACCCTTCACGAAGCCGTTAACCAAGCATTATGTACATCAAACTAAGTAACCCTAAACAAAAATTATTGCTGGGAATTATTGCTTTTTTTTGGGGTGAAAAATAACCTTTTACGATAAAACTCAATGAAACGCATTCAAAACATTGTACTTAAGGATGCATTGAATAGTAAACGGGTCATGGAGGTAAAGTAATAACATTAAAAATTTGAAAAAAATGATCGCAATAGCGGGAAAAACAAGTGCCTTTGGGCGTCGTTAAGGGTCTATTTACACCCTTTAGATGCTCCCTTATAATCAGAACGTCTCGTAACTAATATGTATATTATTATCTTCATTCGAATACATAGCCTTTGTACTAGGATCTCCATACCCAATGACAACCCAGTGGCCTTTTGTATGTTAAGCAATATCTTTGTACATAATGCTATTCTAGGCAATGTACTTTGAAACTGGGTCGTTGACACAATACAGCGTAAATAATGTATGAATAGTGTTTGAATATAAAATTGCGTTGTGATCATTTTGATGCAGATTTGAGACTGGATAATCTGAGCGATTTCAAGAAAAATATGACAGTGGATGCCGCCTAGCCTATGCCCAACCAGCACGCGTAGCATGACCACCGTAGAAAAGGGTTGCTCTAACGGAAAAACCGACAAAATGACAGATTATGAAAAGAAATCTGTCATTTTGTCGACACGATCTGTCATTTTGCCGATTTTTCCGTCAAAGAAACCGGTTTCTACGGTGGTCATGCTACGCGTATAGGTTGACTTCCAGTCTAACTTGATGTAACTGATTACGAGTACTTTACTTATCTGCCTTGCCTAACTGACCTCCACAACGCAGTTACTAGATTAGACTGGTAAGACTGGATCTCAGACTTTCCAGCTTGTGACTACCTGTAACGACTATGAAAACCTTTGGAATGACATGTGGAGCCAACAGCTTTATGGGTTGTCCGACATACGCAATAGAAAAAACCGGCCAAGTACGAGTCGGGCTCGCACATGAAGGGTTCCGTACCACCGTAAGTGGGGAGCGTCTTTTAATTTTTACTATTTTAGTTAAAGCGGCAACAGAAATACACATTCTGTGAAAATTCAACTGTCTACCTATTACGGATCATGAGATACAACCCGCTGACAAACAGACGGACGGACGGGTGAATTCACTATTCACACGTTATACTGGAAGATATTATCATTATTTATTTGACAAAATCATCGGTACAGTAAAATCTAATTTTACTATACCAAGAATTTTGTAGTATCTCACAATCCAAACTTCCCAACATTAATATTAAGATAGCGATCCTAATTCAATACTGAATATTTCATACCAGGAATTTCTTCGATAAAGTTCTGTCGCTAAACTCATTAAATAGTCTGTCAAAATAATCTAGAAAGCACTTAAAATTACTAGGTATCACGGCGTATTTAATTTCTCTATTGACAGTCCCTGATAAGCCGACATTGGATAGGAAATAATTGAGTTTTCTGATAGTAGAAATGATAAGAATATCTCGAATCTAGATTGACTTTGCGATAAAATGTGTCTTTTTTAAACATAAGTTAAATTGAACTGAGGGCTTTTGTATTTTTTGTAATACTATTACAATTTTTAACAAGTTTATCCCATATTTCATGGCAATAGGCTCGTACCCTATTACATGAGACTTAAACATAACTGGCGAAATGTGGGTGTACTTTTAGGCACACCTCTACCTAACCCTTCCAGGATCTGAACTTTTCCGTTGCTGATTGGTGTCAAACAAATACATTTTTTACTTTTTCTATCATCGTTATCACTGATAAAATGTCTCTTTGTTTAGGCCTTCTGATTAGTATTATCAAAATATGGTTACTTGTGTTAAGATTTATAATATTTCGCAGTTCTTGAATAATTTAATCCATCATCTCATTTCCGATATCGCTGAAGCTTCTGAAAATATTATTTTAAGAAATTCACTTCGTAAAAAATTATAAAACAGTGATTAAGATTAAAATAAAAATTTCGTTGACCTTACAGATTAAGGGTTTCTAAATAAGCTAAGGATAAAGAAAGCTTTAAATAATGTTAATATAAAAATCTCTCTACTTATTTATTTAAAAAACTGCTATGCCCTACAGGGTCCATAATGGTTTATATTTTTTTATTTACCACCTGTAAGTGAAAGTTATGGATATAGCAATAAACGATTTGAGATTTAAAAAAAAATACAGTGCTTTGAAAGAAACTAACGTTTTATTTTTTATTATTTACTTTGTCAAACTAAAATAAACTAAGCTGCCATCTTTTTAGAGTTGACATTAATTCAAATGTTTTCCTAGACATAGTTCTAGTTGTAACCAATACAATCAAATCAAAGACAGAACTGTCTTTTTTTAGATTTGATTTCGTATATTTATTTCTTAGTATGTAATACTCTTTTTACAATCATTCATAGTTCAATGATCAAAGAAATCACATCGAATTTTCGGAGTACCATAGGTAGGTACCTATATCATATTATGAATTCAATCAAGTTTCTTATTTATTTTCTTGTCTATCATTGGTTTTGATAGTATGTCATAACATAGGTAATATCACTTTTATTAAAATAGCTACATTTTCAGAATTTTATTTAGCCCAAAGGGACTAAAAAAGCACTACTTCGCCATCTATGATACAAATGAAGAACCAACATCAAAACAGCTGTTTCCTACAAAACTGTCTTCACGATCAAAATGTGTGGTAATACCGATGAAAAATTGATTCAGAATGATGTACTGGATACGTGATAACCGTTATAACGTTGGTCCCTTCCATCTTGTATAATATTTGAAAACTCACCATAATTAGGCATATAATATTCCACCTCCAGCGACGCCCGTTCCTCAACATTGTCGAGGAGTCGCAGCACCTCATCATTCGTCAGCCTCGCAGTGGAGATACCGTTGACGCTGCAGATCCTGTCTCCTGGAGCTAAGCGGTCTGACTCGTGGGCTACCGAGTCCTTTGTGAAGCCCACTATTGAAGGTACTATGCCGGGTTCCGAGCGACCTGGGGACAAGAAGAAGAAATATGGTGAATATTTTGGAAGTGTCAGGCAGAGGTCCACATTTGGACCGTTGAGTTTAAGTCCCATGTTGTAGGGGCGAGCCTATTACATCAACTGGGCACATTTTGGATTTCTAATAATCTTTAATATATAGTATAAAACGAAGTCGCTCCCGCTGTTTGTACGCTTAGGTCTTTTAAACTACGCAACGGATTTTAATGCAGCTTTCAGCAAAAGATAGAGTGATTCAAGAGGAAGTTTTATATGGATATGTATACACATTCCACCCGTGCAAAGCCGGGTCGGGCTGCTAGTTTTTATAAATAGCACCACTCTTTACGAGTAATAAATGTAAAAGCATGATTAAAATAAAATATGTTGTAGTAGTTAATGATCACTTAGATGCTTTTAAGAAAATTGAAACACTTTTTTTCAAGTCTGAAGTTTGCCTAAAATGTAGCACTGTCTACACTTTACAAGCACTATTTGCACAACATTATGACGAATGGGTTTTAATAACGTGTTGGTCAATGTTCATCAATTCAAAAGAAATCAGTCGATCAAGTAACAGGGTTAACGATACCCGAAAACGTATCACACTAAAAAACTTCCCTAAAACTAAAACCTAGTCATCCTAAAGACGTGTACACCCCACCCCACAAGTTCCGAAACATCTCACACTACACCACAGTAACAATGATGCTAAACTTTGAAGTGCTAGTGTACGGGCCGGGCGTGCTAACTGAGTCATAAACATGATGCTGTTTGAACCTTCATAAAAGGATCAAAATTGCTCATAAATATGAAATGGCACTTCCTATGGCGTTGGTCCCACCATCGGCATTTAGCGAGAAGCGAGTGAGATTGGTGATACTATGCGTATGGACCGAGCCAGGAGCGAGAATATCCCAGCGAGTTTTCTTCCCGCCAAGCGAGCGTTGCTGAGCGAGTACTCTCTTTGATAGCTCTTGTCGCTGAGACTAGTCGCCGGCAGTGTGAAAAGTCAGCGATCAGCTATCAATATTTATATATTCCTTTTATAATATAATATAATAATACCAGCCTGTTACTGTCCCCCTGCTGGGCAAAGGCCTTTTCTCATACAGAGAAGGCACGAGCATTGATCACCACGCTTGCTCAAGACGGGTTGGCGATTTCAGACTTATATTAATTACTAGCTGTTGCCCGCGACTTCGTTCGCGTGGAAAGAACAATGGCATACCCTTATGAGTTCTGGGGACCACACTTCGAGCTCGCGTACATTCGTAAAAATACTCCCAAAAGGTAGGTCTCGGTCAAATTAAGATAAAAGGTAATCACAGCATATTTTTATAATATTGGATTTGGCTAAAATAACACAATTTATAAATACACTTGTCGCGTGGGCAAAATCAGAACTAACGCCGCCATCTTATTTTTTCAATACATTTCACAAACGTTTAGCAACAGCGCTCTCGCCTATCAACCTCAATGGAGCTTCAAAAGATCCATGTAACACTGTAGGATAGACAACTACGTCAGCTGTAATGTCATTCAAAAATATTTTCATTATTATACAATCCAATTTACCTTATATTTTATTACAAGTACGTAGCATTTAAGGACTTAGGTATTTAGCCAGTGGAACCCACATTTGCACAACCCATCACATTGTCTTATGATTTTGGTCGGCTTATTTTTTAATGGCGCAATTACACTAATCGAAAAACAAACAATAAAGCTGGATGAGTCTGCCCGAAGGCGGACGTACTCGACCGCGTTCATTTACACTTGGTCGTTTGACGAATTCCATGGGCAATCGAATTCGGGCGAACGACGGGGACAAAAATGAAACATTAATTACAAGTTGGATAAAACATTTATTTTAAGCAGCTTAACATTATAATCTTATAACAACTTCTTCAAGTAAGTGCGCGACCGGCGGCGCGGGCATGCCATCATCATCGGCCTCATCGGCATCATTACCATAATCACTATATGATGCTCTTCGCACATACTAGCAGCAACTGTACTGTTTATGTTTATGGCATTGTTTTAGCCTCTATCATATCTATACACCTTCACTGTACGTTTCTTTTTTTGTATAGTTCACCACGAAAAAAATAAAACTGTTAAACTAATAAAATGCACAACTATCCACAATAAAACCACACATCTAGATTTAAATTAATCAAGACAGAGAAGTGACAATGTTTATGACATTTATGACATATTCTGTTTTCATAGATGACATAGCTTTGAATGTTGCCATTTAAGCTAAATTCTCCAAAAAAACGTTACGTACGTACTTTACATTTTTAATATCAGCAGTCACTAATTAATTATTTATTTAGTAACATGATAATTTAGTATCATAAAACTTGTTGCGAATCTAATAAGAGGGTGACTTAGAAGCAAAGAAAGCATGTGTTTCCAAAGATAGGAGGAGTTTTACTCAAAATGGCTTAGATTAGATGAGACAAAACAGATAAAATATCGCAGCAATGTAAACGGCTTGTCTTATAATACTAGGTACCAAACGTCTTATGGTACTCACTATTACTACCAGCAAAATCATTAATTAGTATTATTATAGAAATTCCATTTTCTGTTGAATATGGTAACTCAGTTGCTTCCGTCACTATTTCTACGTTTCGATATTACAAATGATTGCGTTTAGATGTTCAGATTTAGTAAAATATTTGTTTCTTCTTTTTTCACTTTGTGCAGCTTAGTAAAAAAAAGATATTACATGGAAAGAAACGCCCCGTAATTGCTTCATATAATGTACATACTTTCATTGATGAACGCTTCTGAAATTAACTGGGCCCTAAAAAACCAATCTTCTTTGGTATGTATGTGTAAGACTGCCTCGAGTGGTCGCAAGCGTGACTACTAAGTATGAGGTCCTGGGATCGATTCCCGGGTCGGGCAAAGTGTTAAAAAAAAAGAATGTTTATTTCAATTAGATACATAAAGTTATGACACACATGATTTGGAGATCACCTTTTAAGCAAGGAGATGCTTGGGTTAGGGGCGTCCATTAATTACGTGAGGCAATTTTGGCGATTTTTCAACCCCCTTGGTGAAATGTCGTGCGATTTGGCTTGACCCCCTCATCCCCCTCCTAATCTCACGTGAGATTTATCAAAATACGTAGTTTAGTATACATACGGTAATTTGCGCTTGATTGCGTAGAATTTATTTAAAAATAATAATTTGTACAGAAACATGTTCACTTAATTACCCTCTCCGCTTGGTGAGATGTCGTGAGATTTTGCTTTTAATTTACAACATTAAGAGACTTTTTGCGAGAGCCCTTAGACCACCTTAATCCAGCCCTGCCGCAAAATCCGTTCTTAGCAGACTTTTACTGACTATTTATTACCTCCCTGCCAAATTTCAAGTTTGTAGCACAAAAAATGAAGGACTTTCATACAAACTTGCGAGAGCCCTTAGACCCCCTTAATCCGGCCCTGTCGCAAAATCCGTTCTTAGCGGACGTCTACTAACTATAAACCACCTCCCTGCCTAATTTCATCTTTTTACGTCAAGCGGTTTCGATATTTCGTGATGAGTTTGTGACCTTTCGCTTTTATATATTTTTGCTTTTATTTTTTTTAATATTTTGCTCTGAAGTTAAAATGCTAGTGCAGCCACATCTAAACGTTAAAGACGTGCCGCGAGTGAAACAGTTATAATCTCAGTTATTAGTTATTTTCGTTATTTCTCTTCACTCCACAATTGTAAATAAAGCCTGCTTAGTATAGAAAAAATGCCTAATACAGCCCCCCCCCCCCAACTGTTCACCGAATGAAAAATATGTTGAATATACATAAAAAAAACTAAAGTCATCACCAATAGCGTAAAAAGTAGGGTTGAGGTAGATGGGCAAGAAATTCACTATAACGTCGATGAGTACATTTGAGTTTGAGAGTTGCCGAGTCGAGAACGCCTGGAAGAGCTACTGGTCCATGAAGTCGCTGATGAAGGGTGACCTACCTTTATCCCTGAAGCACAATCTCATCGACATGTGCATTCTGCCCATCCTAACCGACCGAGTCGCAAAAGTCCAAACTCAAGGTTGGTCAAAGGGCAATGGAACGTAGCGTATTGGGTATTAAGCTCAGCGACAGAATTCGCAATACCACAATACGCTCAAAAACTGGAATCGCTGAAGTGGGCGATAAAATTGTTAGTTTGGAGTGGGATTGGGCGGGCCACGTCTGTAGAATGCATCAGGACCGGTGGGCCAGAGTCGTCACGCAGTGGGTGCCAGAAGACGGGCGTCGTCGCCGAGGGAGGTCTAGAAAACGCTGGTGTGACGACTTAGAAGCGTTTGTGACGGATTGGACGAAGAAAACCGCACGGAAAGAAGAATGGAAGGCAATGGGGGAGGTTTTTGCCCAGCAGTGGGACAATAAAGGCTAAAAAAAAGATTACATAAAAATTATAACGAATGGGTTGCCTAATCATTAAGTCAAGAATATTTAAAACTGCGACAGACGCTAGGCTTGACCGCTTTTACTTAGACAACGTTATACTTTCCAATCACATTTAAGCGTAAATTTGTCGACCTGTGTATCCTGCCTATCCTAACCTATGGTACCCAGACATGATCTTTGACGGAGGCTGAAAAGTCCAAACTCAAGGTTTGCCAAAGAGCGATGGATTTTAAACATCAAAATCACCGATTGAATACGCAACACCACAATGCGCTCAAAGACAGGCATCGCCGATGTTGGCGATAAGTGTAAGAGGTTCAAATGACTGAGCGGGTCACATTTCCAGAATGGGTCAGGACAGATGGGCCAGAATGGTCATACAGTAGGTACCTGAAGACTGTCATCGTCACCGAGGCAGACCCAACAAACGCTGGTGTGACGATTTGGATTCGTTCCTGACTGATTGGCCAGAGAAGGCAAAACACCGGGAGAGTTGGAAAGGAAATGGGGAAAGCCTTTGTCCAGCAGTGGGACAGAATAGGCTAATTAAAAAAACAAAACGTTATACCATCGTGTTTGTTATAAAATCTGTTTTTTAATACATATTTTAATGAGAAAACAGATGAGTGTATATAGTACCTAGTAGTACACCCACATTTTGTCAGTTATGTTTAACTCCCATGAAATATTTAGCGAGCCTATTGCCATTTTGTATAAAGAACAGGTTGTAAGGTTCTTCATCCCCCATAGAAAAGGGAGGATAGTCCGACCAGACGGGTGTAATGTCTGGTGGGCTATAACTGCCCAACAGTTGTTGTCGGGTACTTCTATATAGTCTTAAGTCGCGAATAACTTTATTTGGGCGATTTATTTGACCCAGGCAGAATTTAGACGTATTTCGATGTTTAGTTCATCACCTGCGTCATAGATGGCGCTGTAGTACTTTTTGTTATTTGTTGTTTTTGTACTTTATATAGTGCCGATACACCATCAACTGGGCACAAAACCAGACTTCGTAGTTGCTACTGAGAATTTGCTGGTGGAAAAACTCAATAACACATTGCCCGACCGGGAATCTAACCCAGGACCTCATGCTCGCTTCTGAACACTATACCAATCTATAAAAGAACAATAAAATTTCAAAATAAAATTCCAAACTGCGATTGATTATTGATATTTTGCAAATCGAGAAGGAAACAGACTTCTAGTAAAGCAAGAACTTTTTGTAGAAATCATCATCATCATTCTCCTGCCGTTATTCCAATTTTTTCGGAGTCGGCGCAGCATGTCATCTTCTTCCATACTTCTCTATTACTTTTTGGAGAAACGTTTGAAGAAAAAAGGAGAAAAAAGGAAATGCAAACGATGTCAATACAATAAAAAATGGAAATCTAAAAGCATCAAAAAAATATTCAAACAAATCACAAAAAAGTGAAAGTAATCGTGGGGTTTGAACTTGCGACCAGTAGCTTACAGAACGTTCAAGAACCCGCTAGGCTGTTTTCCCTGTTGACATAAGCTTTAAATAGCCATTCTGGTGCTTGTCATGACTGAAACGTCAAACAAATGAAGGATACTGACATAATGCATTATTGCTTACCCCCTTAAGCGAGTAGCGTGATAATATATAGCCTAACATGTGAAGAAGCCTGTAAGGAATATTTGTGCAAAATTTTATCAGGATCTATGCAGTAGTTTTTGAGCCAAGTCGGAACATAAAATTGGATTTTTACGATTTTATTATATGTATAGATAAGTCCAGGTTTCCTCACGATGTTTTTCATATTCCTTTTATTTCCATTTTTTTTTTGGTAATGGCATCTTGCACTTTAACCTATGAGGCTGGCTTCCGCTTAACCTGACTATGCCTTGAGTGTAAGGCCTCCAGCAAGGGGCATAAAACTTATAAACTAAGCGACCGCGCGCAAAGGGCACTCCTTGTGGGATGCGAGCCTCGGCTTAGGGCGTCGCAGGGGAGAGCAGCAAAGGGACAAGCTGGATCTGAGTCAGATTATTTAGGGGCTGGTTTAAAACTACTGGCTCAGCATCGCGGGCTGGCTCGAGCAAGGGTCGAAGGGGAAGTACTTTTACTAGCACCGGGACCTAAAAAAAATAAAAAAGTACTACAGCAACATAGAACAAAAAGTACTACAGCGCCATCTATGACACAGATGATAACCTATAGAATCTTTTATACTTTTCTTGAGTGAGAAAATCGTTGATGGTTAATCGATTCCTCTCCGACGGTGGGACCAATTCTTGAGGCCAGTCATGCAGTACAGTGTAGTGCGATGTAAAATACCTAGTTTTTCCGAAGTAGGGCGGCCATTTTTAGTGTCCAAAACTTTTAGAGCATCCAATTTTGTTGGGTATTGTTTTTATGTTGACTGTTTCGGAGTGTTTTCGTTGAAAAATTATGTCGTATCGGTTAGCGAGGAAATTGGTAGATCGGAACTTTTAGGTCTTTAGGTAAGAGGCCCTGATAATCTAAATACATCGATTATGGGGATTGAATGACCAAAATAAATATTTGAAAAGAATTACTAATTATAAATGACTTAATTTTTGATAAGTAAAGTGGTCGGCCATCTGTGGGTAGCATGTAAATCACCACATACCTAAGAACTACGCATTTACGCGCCATCCTGACTCCACACAAATCCTACACGGAGCAGGAGAGATTAGGATCAAACGGCAACCGTAGCCCACCTGATAGCACCCGTCTGGTCGGGAGATCCTCGCTTTTCCATGGAGGATGAAAAATTACTTTCTCATCATCATCTGCTCGCCTTTTCTCAACTAAGTTGGCTTCAGTCTAACCGAATGCAGATGAATACCAGTGTAGTGGCACTACAAAGAGTACTACAGCAACATAGAACAAAAAGTACTACAGCGCCATCTATGAAACAGATGATGAACTATTTATTTATTTAATGCACAATGTACACAACCACACACGCTAGGCTTAAAACTAGTGAGTACATGACCCTGTTAGGGCGCTAAACACACTAAACATAGAAATACACCTAAAATTCTACATCGTGCAAGTTAGCCGCGATTTAAGAGTATGTATGGGTTCTTCGCCCGATATCAACTGTCGGGCAATAGCCCACCAGACATAACACCCGTCTGGTCGGAAGATCCTCCCTTTTCTATGGGGGATGAAGAACTTTACACCCTCTTCTCCATACCCCCAAACCAGTATTCACATGGAGAGACTAAATTACTTAACACCCTACACAAAAAAATTCAAGAAAATTGCCATTCTATTGTTATTTGTGAAAATTAATAAAGTACAAATAAAATATTACATTTGGAATGATTTGACGGTCTCAATGTCTCACCCACGTCAAGGGACTTATATTCCCAATGATATAAAACTGTATGTAACTCTTTATCGATCTGTTATTACCTGGCTGCCTACATTTTAGGCTTTGGGATATGAATTTGGTTATTGGAAACTTATAAAATCAAATAATTTTATGTTTGTTTTTATCTGGGTCTTTGTTTTGTCTGGTTTGCTTCGTCAACCGATCTCACAATGTTTAGTACCAAAGTTAATGCCATAATAATGACGAGATAATATTATAATAATAGCTGTGACCTGCGACCGCGTAAAATTTGCGGTGTGAAATATACTTTACGACCTATTTTCATACCTACCAAATATACATAAAAAAATCATAAAAATCGGTCGAGCCGTTTCGGAGGAGTGAGAAACCACTTTGAAATGGACGACTTCAGTACTTTCACAAGTTATCATGCCTTGTGACTGGGACTGCAGCTTCATCCCTTTATTTTTGACACTCAAAAGTGCCTGTAAGTGCCTTATAGAAATAAATGCTTTGAATTTGAATTGAGTTTGACTTTTCACAGTTTACTTAGATCTATTATGTTGGCTAAACTGTGTGGTGTGAATGATTCAACTGTATAACAATTTTTTTACACAAACCTCAGTGTAGCCAACTTATATTTAGCGGTAAATAAAATCTGTGAAAGGACAGTAGGCAGCTTGCCCCGACAGCTGACAGTGGTGCTTTTTAATGAAAATTGCTTGACACTAAATAATTATTTTATAATGGTATATAAAGGGTGCAAATAGAACCTTAACGAAGCCAAAAGGTAGTTGTTCTCCCCGCTTTTGCGATATTTTTTTGTTCTAGACCATACCTGGGAACCTTCTAGTTACGGAGTTATTGGGGGTCAAGGTTCCAACTTTTTCACAAGTTTTTTTTTTTAATTCTAATTTTTAAGGTTATAACTTTACTTTAAATACCTCCAAGACCCGTTTAGTATTCAATGCATCCATAAGCGCAATGTTTTGAATGCGTTAGATTGAGTATTACCGTAAAAGGTTATTTTTCACCCCAAAAAAAAAGTAGTTTCCCAGCAATAATTTTTGAGTAGGGTTACTTAGTTTGATGTTCAGAATGCTTGGTTAACGGCTTCGTGAAGGGTCTATTTACACTCTGTATGTAAGTTTTGTTCTAGTTGCTTAGATCATGACGATTTCAGGCAGACTCTTAGCCCGAAATAGTAATGCTTGGGAAAACCAATGTGATGACATTCCTAATAGAAGGAAAACATTCAAGACAGCGCCGGCAAAATGGTCAGATGCAATTAGACAGGCTGTCGGAGACAGCTTGTGCCAAGTGGTTCCCGCATAACTTGGTATACTCGAAAGATGTGGTCACAAGCCTCAACGATGAAGTAAATACAGACCAACTGCCTTCACGATTGAATTGCCAACGTCCAGAGAAAAATGTGTTCTTTTTTTAAAATACCCAAAAACGCGAGTTTTTAATTAGAAGCTACAACTGAAGTATATTTTTTTATATTTTGATTAGTGTTAATGAATATATCAAATTTTTGCAGTGAAGTTGATTTCAGAATGGCGTACTTCAACACAGCTGCAAAAACTTGGAATTCGTTTAATTATAAATAACATAAAGAACAGAGTTTTGGCATGTTGTGTAAACTGCAGACGTAGATTGTACGTACATTATAAATTAATTTTCACATAGCATGTTTCAATCAATTAATTATTCATGTAAACCACTCCATTACAAGTAAGATGTACACGTGTTTTTGATTTAGTACGTACTCGTGTAAGGATGTACAAGGTACAAATAAGGTTAGAATACATTATTACTGAGTATATTGACTACCTCTTTGGTCTATTGGTCGCAATCGCGACTGAGCATGAGGTCCTGGGTCGAGCACATTGTTATTGGGTTTTTCAATCAGGAATTTCTCAGTAGCAGCCACGGAGTCTGGATTTGTGCCCGGTTAATGGCAATAAACTCGCCCTTTATTACATGGAACTTAAACATAACTACCAAAATGTGGGTTTACTATAAGATACATCTCTGCCTAACCCGTTGAGGTTGATTGAAAAGAGTGTCCATGGAGTTTCTTGCCCATTCTTCTCCACAGAGATCTACGTCTTGGAATGGGTAACTACAGGACTTTCACAAGTTATTATGCCTTGTGTCTGTGACTGTAGCTGCGCTCTCTGATTTTTTGTGACATTCAAAAGTGCCTGTAATGGTCTAATTGAAATAAACGCTTTGAGTTTGAGTTTGAGTTTGAGGATTACAGGCGTGAATAAACGGTATAACTCAACTCAACAACTCACAACAACAACTCAACTCACAAAACAGAAACATACTAAATCCCGCTATCTCTAATACTACGTGTCTGTAAACAATTGTAAGCAATTAGATAGACCTAGATTTTCAAGGATAAAATGAACATTGTCTAAAACTCTGGTTCGTTGAAAGGTATCATTTATACAGGGTAGAATTTTGGGAGGACTACACGTTGTTTGGTGACTGAATTCACAGACTTTGGAAGCTTTGAGGAGCTCGTGGCTTAATAATTACAGCCGCTCGGGTTGATCTTTAGGTTAAGCCGTGCTTGCCTAGGTTGGTCTGTGGATGGGTGACCACCCATTACTTACCGAGTTTTCTCCGTGCCTTGGAAAGCACGTTAAGCCGTTGGTCCCGGGTGTCATTTGTAGATCTTTGACAGTCGTTAAGTAGTCAGTGGCCCAAAAAGTCTGACAACCAGTCCAAGGGGTATCGAATTACCCAGTATAAACTGGGTTGTGGAGGTCAGATATGCAGTCGCTCCATGTAAAATACTGGTGTTCAGCTGCATCGGGTTAGACTGGAAGCCGACCCCAATATAGTTGGGAAAAGGCTAGGCAGATGATGATGATTCACAGACTTTGGAAAAGTAGTACAGTCAGCTAGCAAAACTTTAATTCTCCGTTTTATTTTATATTGATCAATGCATTTTTTATCCGACTGCAAAGGAAGGATTATGTTTTTCGCGCGTATCTTATATGTTTGTTTTTTGTAAATTTATTTCCTCGTATGTTCCAAATTGCTGGATGGATTTTGACGATAAGGTATCATTAGATGCGTCTCAACGCTGCGGGACTGTTTGAAGAAAGATTTTTCACATTTTAAAAACTATTCTTCTATACAATCATCTTGATATTACTATGACATAGAAGGTAAGTTTGAAACAAATAAAAGGTAGGTAGATGAATACCGACCCGCATATTTTTGAACGGAAAGATTTATGCTGACGCGTCATTGGAAAAGTGTCGAGATATAGGAAGGTGTGTAACAATGTGTCAACATGACTATGATTTAGAAAGTTATAACAAAGGTATTTTTATCAGGGTTTCAGGTACCCTATTTCTACTATGATCTTTTACGAAATCATCTCTCATCGACGATTATCCGATCACTGCTTATCAATCATCTACTCAAAATTAGCATTCAAAGACTATGCGATACTTATTAGCCTTTGCCTCCCATGAGATAAAAAGTATTATATTATGTCCTCACTCTGTTATAACCAGGACCTCGTGGCTAAATATTAACAGCCGCTCGGGTCGATCTCGCGGGAAACCATTACAATTACTAGTTCTTTTTATAATTCACATTACAATAAAATTATTACAATAGAATGGACACTTCATAATTTCGAAAACATTTTAAAAAGTAATTCACTTCCTTTAGTCTTATTCCCCGGTGCGGACGCCATTTTTTTTTAAATGAATTGAATAAGGTTTTTGTTTACAAACAGAATAAAGCGATTGAAACCGCTATGTGAACGCTGTGCAAGCAACATCGACACTGACAGCCGATGAATTGACAGATGATACTTTGACATTTGATAGTAATGACAGAATGACTGTCTCGTAATTTTGTCACTCGCAATTTTATTATTACGTTTCTATTGGCCTAATTTAAACCTCAAATACCGAAAGTGTTTTGGATTTTTTACATTTTCAAAAGTGTCTGTGATTTTAATTTAGTTTCAATCGAATTAATGCATTATTTAGAACACAGAAAGTAAATTCACGTCTCTGTTGGAACTTAGGCGAACGATGTATGGACGCCGAACAATGTCCTTTATTTATAAATATTTGTTGGCACTTGGCAGTATATTTCAGAATGACCATTGCACACAAATTAGGTGAATTTTGAAAATTTTCACTATCGTGATCACTTTGTGTTATGTCAGGCTCAAACTAAGACTCAGAATCTGACCCGCTACTAAAATGCAAACTTCGACGCGAATTATGAAGCTAGCGGGGGCGTGGGGAAATTCGGACCGCGGCAAGTGCTTCATTTTTTAATGAGAAATGCGAGTAATTACGGGTTAAATACTTGTATCTAGAGGAATTCAATTCCAACGATTAAACTAAGTAACTTTTAACACAGTAACTTTTGTTTCAGAGAAGTCTCTTATGACATTTTTTTCTGATTCCAGATTCTCTTATGAATATTTAATTTAATGCCAGTACATAGGTACTTTAATCTCGTTGACGCTTTACCAATAAAACCTCACATAATAAACTAATAACAAATTCAGAATGCGTCACAACCGGACCGCGGTACAACACAATGCCATGACCTATATCTATTATATGTGCAGATATATCCAGGGACCAAACCACAGACAAAATATGTAGAATATAAATTATAATTTCCGCCGTTGTGCAGGAAACGGGAAAGCATAGAGCAGAACGTTGAACGCGGTGAAATGTATCTTTTGGATCCGCAGCATCCGCTATCTGTATTATGGTTTACTGATTGTCTTTTACTAGAAGTAATGTTATGTACTCAGGAAAGAATAAATCATTGATGATAATATTGAACCCGAATTTTCTTTTTGTTTATGGGACAGAATAAGAGGTGTCCACAGTCTTTGAATTAGCAATTAAGCAGATCTGAATCTTGAGGGTGCATTACGATATCTACCGTTACATCAGCGATAACATTCGCAGTACGAAAGTAATCCTCCTTGTTTTTCTGTTCAGTTTCTTTTTGTCAAACTCAAATTGTTACCACTGATGTTATTGAGTTGTGAGTACATTTTTTTAAAAGCCACACTTGAATATCGAACAAATTCGAGAAATGTACAATGAATGGGTTCATACCAAATCTTGATTTTACTATATTGTTACAAAACCATCTATGTTTTGTAACAGCAGAGTAAAATTCAGCTCTTTTAGCTATAATGTTCAGGGAACGATACATAGTAATTAAGAGCTCGTGGTTGTATAATAACAGCCGCTCGGATCGAGCTTTAGGTTAAGCCATGCTTGCCTAGGTTGGTCTGTCGATGCGTGACCACCCATTACATACCGAGTTTCCTCCGTGCCTCGGAAAGCACGTAAAGCCGTTGGTCCCGGGTGTCATTTGTAGATCATTAACAGCCGTTAGATAGTCAGTGGCCCAAAAAGTCTGACAACCAGGGGTATCGTATTACCCAGTAGTAACTGGGTTATGGAGGCCAGATAGGCAGTCGCTCCATGTAAAATACTGGTATTCAGCTGCATCCGGTTAGACTGGAAGCCGACCCCAATATAGTTGGGAAAAGGCTAGGCAGATTATGAAATAGTAATTGTCGTTGAACTCCAAAATCCAATTAAATCGCGATAAACGCCAGTTTCAGGGTTTGTTTTAAAGTTATCACATTTTGCCGACGTAAGTACATAATCGTAGCCAAGTTGCTGTAAGCCAATCTAACTTATTTCCTTTTGAAGATATTTTTGCGAAGCTTAAAAGTTAAACTAAGATTTTAAACATTAACTTAGGCACGTTTTATTAGTTTATGCCTACTTAAAATGTTAATGTTTTTTCGTATTGTAGTTTTATATTAATAAGATAATAATTCCTTGTTTCGCAAAAAGTTTTAATTAGGTAAGACTCAAAAAGGTCCATAAGAAACTGACGACTCCTGACTAAACTCAAAAAAACTATAGTACCAAGTGTTTTGTGAGGGAGCCTGCCGTTTTGCCGAAAAGATTTTGACCAAATTTCATTACCCAAACAAATTTTACCAACTTTTTTTTATACCATTGCAATATTTCGAATGATTTTAGTACGCATATTTTTATTTGGTCAAATTTTTACTTGGCAAAATATTACCAAGTATAATGTCATTATGGCATTTGGTCTTTACTCAAATGATTTATTACAGCAAACAATCTTCAGACAACAAACGTTTGGTGAAATGATTTGTTAAGACAAAAAATATTAAGGCAAAAAAAGGGTAGGTTAGGTTAGGTTAAAACTGTGACCCCCTATGCACGAGCCGAGCGAGCGTAGCGAGCGGTGCCGCGGCAGCGGCCGGCGAGTGCCAGAAACGACTTTCATTAATAGAAAAAAGATTGTTTTTAGTAGGTTACCCGGAACTGAACTATTTAGATTAGGATAATTACTTATTTTAAAAAAAATGGTTAGGTTAGGTTAAAACTGTGACCTCCAGGAACGACTACATTATCTAGAAAAAAAAATGGAAAAAAACGCTACTAACTAAAAAAAAAGAATAGTTAATATTCATATTATTATAACCTATTTAGAATTTGTCTTATTTGATTTTGCGTAAAAACTGTTATTCCAACTGAAATATTTGACTAAATAAAAAATGTTAAAAGTACTTGTTGGCAAACAAGTTATAGTTTAAACGTTCACTTCCCAAACATTAGGTTTGCGTTACAATTTTTTGTGAATAGATTTTTTGCTAAGTAATAATTTGGCAAATGAAATTACGCGAAAAATTTTTTGGGTAGTGAAAATTTGTCAAATGCCTTTCGGTCAAACAAGGGAGACCCGTTTTGTGAACTTAAATTTCACAAAATAGTTCTACTAAAAATTTCAAGCCTCATTTTACAAATCTAGAGGAGAAAGCCAGCAGCGACCAATTTCACCAAAACTGTCCAATTTCCTCAGTACACGGCGGATAGTGTGGATACACCAGTTCGGCAGTATTCGTGAGTAGTCGGCTATAGTCGGTAGTTTTCGGTTTTACACCAGCATTTTCGAAATTCGAAAGCCAACGAAGGATATTTATTTGGGCAACGCAAACATATAAGCTGTATTTATTTAATTCTACAGTAATACTAAAATATTTACGATGGGTATTCCATATTTGTTTGGATCTTGTTTTATTAAAAGGTATATTAATTTTAAGGAAATATTAATAAGCTGCTCACATATGATTCCTTTTAAGTATGTTCATTTTGAAGTCTTCAGATATTAAATTTCTTACTGTATTTGTAAAGTTCCGGTTCCGACATTTCTAGGAAACTGTTGGCAGGCAAAATATTTTGAGAGAAATCATTTAAATAAACCCTTTAACAGGCATAACGACCTGGGAATCGCAAATTAATCCCATATTGACATAGGTATTATTGGTAGAAAATAAATTTCAATTTCTTTTTTTTTCTTTATTTATTTAAAGTCTTTGAATAACCTTTGTACAACAATACCTACCAGGAATACGTTATTTAATTAATGAGCTGAAAAATAAGGTGGAAAATATATTTCCTTGCCTTATAAAGGGATGAAGTAACCAGAAATTCGTAACAAAAGTGGATTACAAGGTCGACTATACACACCTACACGTCCGAGTCATTGATAAAACTGACCCAATATTGATAAAGTGGTTTAAATCAGAGCTTTTCACACTAAAGCGTTTCTATCATGACGGATTTTTACAGGCCACAAAACACACACCCATTCCCTCCACCACATTACCATATAAATATACCTCATAAAACTTCACTAATTTTATGGTGAAACCGTTCAGAACATCGCCATAATCCGTTTCTATTCTAATAAAACTTCCCCTCGATTCCTTACCACTTGGCCACAAACCACACGTCCACGCGACACGCGTTTTGCGTCTGCGGAGAAAACAAATAAAATAAAATTGCTAACAGCATGTCACGAATTACCGCGACGCGACGCGATGGTACTCACACAAAAGAAACCACAGTTTTTTTTGAAGATAGCATCTGCAAGTTTAATTTAAGAGGTTGGCGGCTGCTTAACCAGGCTATCCTGTGAGTGCCTTGAAGGTAAAGCCTCCGACTAGGGCAAAAAACGTAAACACTAAGTGATTTCTTGCTAAGAGTACCCTGTGGGGTACGAAGCTCGGCTCAGGACATCGCTGTGGGAGGACAAAAAGAGACAGGCTGGATTGGATCAGAATACAAGTGACACACGTGCGTGTCGCTTCGCCCGAGATTGTGAACGAGGCGATATGGTGTAATAAAATGTATTCAAAGCGAAATCACTAACGACCGGATCCAAAATCAGCATACGACTACAGTTTATTCCCTGTAACATTCAGTTTGCGGCTTCAACGACTCACTTCTGCACTAACTGAGCTGTTTGAATCTCGTCCAAAGCTGGCTATGTACGTAATGGCACGGTATTATCGGGTTCACATGCGATGACAACAAGCAATGCACTATTGTAATAACGATTTTAACGTTGACTGCAGTTTTAAATGGATTAAGTTGAGAGATCGTAACTTTTGGAACGCAATTTTGAATGTCTTTTTCCTTTTTCGTGTCGACGGATTTAAATCCGTATATTGAATTGTTTGAGCCCAGTAGGTAGCCTCGTTGATTGTGGCTTCGGTGGCATTCTTTAGGTCATGATAGGTGCGGTGGCATTCTTTAGGCATGATAGTGAACGGGGAACTAGGACTAGTTCCCCGTTTACTTCTAAAGAATTTTGAATGAAAGAAAGAAAACATATTTATTTGGCACGTGCCACAAGTGCACACAACAAACAAATAAAAAAAAAAAAAAAATAACTTAAATCTACACAATATAAAACGTAAATTAAACAGAAAAAAGAGACAATATTGTGTGCTCACGGCTGCGCAAGTATGCATGTTTTGTTTCGAAAATTGTTTTGTCTTTCATTGCTTATTCAACAATTTTTGTCCGTAGGTATACGTAATCTTGCCACTGCAAGTAGTTTTTCAGTTAGTTTTACCCTGATTTGGCATCACTGTCAAAATCACAGTGAGCTTTACTCTAATTGCAATAAGGTTGATTTGGGGTTGCTGACAGAAATAAAACAATTGCGAAACGAGTGAAAATTTCCAACATTTTTCGGAGGACTAAAATACCGATTTTTTTTAAAGTTAACATTATTTTTTTTCTACTATAACTTGAAAGTCTGACTTTGTTCTTCTAAATCGCCTATTAAATTACGTGGTTAGAAGTCGACATGGGCCTTAGGTTATCTTCTCATATTTTTAAACTGTATATGATCTTTTTACTCTGGACTCTTAGCTTGCACTTCATTATACATCAAGATTTTGTAACAATATTTTGATTGAAAAGAGTGTCCATGGAGTTTTTTGCCCATTCTTCTTCATAGAGATCTACGCCTTGGAATCAGCAACTACAGTACTTTCACAAGTTATTATGCCTTGTGTCTGTGACTGTAGCTTCGCTTTTTGTTTTTTTTTTGTGACATTGAAAAGTGTCTGTAATGGTCTAATTGAAATAAATGCTTTGAGTTTGAGTTTTCTCACATCTATCTTGCTTTGCCATACAAGAATACTCAAATAATGGCCATCATTACTACAAGTACTTTCAACTAACTATCGGTCGTATCCTATAGGTTGCTGTTTGGCTCGAAGCCAGCAAACCTGTCACTTCTTACGTGTTTTCAAGCGTCATTACACGTTGTACTGATACTAGTACAAAATACGTCATATTTAACAGATAAAATTATAGAGGCAGTTTTGGGGGACTGTTTTCTAATTACGTGCGAAGGTCTTCGATATTGGAAATCCCGTTATGGAACTCAAATGGAGTTGGGCAGGACACCTAACAAGGCGTGGTGAAGGCAGACGGAGTAGCTGTGACCGAGTGGCGTCCAAGAAATGGAAAGAGAAGTGTTGGTCGTCCGGCGGCGAGATGGGCAGACGACTTTGTTGCCATGGCAGGAATATCCTGGATGAGGCTGGCACAAGACCCTGGAGCTTGGCACAAGCAAAGAGAGGCATATACCCAGCAGTGGGTGAAGTCGGGCTGTGGATGATGATGATGTTTTCTAATTATACGGGTGATGTGTAACGCTATTATTAAAAAAAAAAGCGTGAAAGAGCTTTACAATAATAGCCAAATACTACTTAGAATACGGGGTGGAAGGGACACCGACGCGAAAACGGTTACCAGGTATTCAGTACATCATTTTGAGCATAGAAAATTTTCATCGGTTATTTAAAAAAAAATCAGGTGTTCCATTCATTTTGACCGTGTAGATATTGCACTTTTGTAGGGAACAGCTGTTTTTTTTAATAAGAATCGATGAAAAATGACTATGTTGGGGACTCAGAATGATGTACTGAATACGTGGTAACCGATTTCGCTTCGGTGGGACACCGAAGCGAAATCGGTTACCACCCCGTATACTGTACTAAGAACAAACTGTGATACCACAGATAATGTAATTATCATCAGATAATTTTGTTGGTCAAGTACATGATAATGGACGGCGATAAAGACAATGAATATATCAATCAACTCAAGTCTGTCCAGGCCCCAGCAGTCCACTGCTGGACATAGGCTTCTCCCAAGCTGCACCACAACATCGTGTCTTCCGTCGTCTTTTTCCAGTCTGACCCAGTCACCTCTTTAAATACATAGGTTCACCTATGTAGCTGGGACCCTGCAATACGTTTAACAATACATGGTCTGCACTTCAGGACTCAAAAACACAAATTAATATACACGTGCCTTTTATTTCTAAACAATTAACCACTTAATTGATTGATTGATTGTGATCTCACTAACCCATTACACTAATTGATATACTACTAAACACTTCAACAGACCTGTGACAAAAGCCAAACAAAATTCTATGAAACTAGATCGAGTGACAAACAGACAAACAATCAAAATAAGCACCCCACTTATGTCCACAAAAATTCTCCATTTAATGTACACAGTCCATAATTCGTTCGTTCGTATTCAGTTGGTGTTGCCATCGATGATAAGGCCTCACTTAATGAAGGTTGATTGCGCGTTTGTGTGCCGCTAATATGGCGATATTAGCAATTTACTGAAAATCCAAACGTTTTAAGCTCATAGCATATTTATAAACACTGCACCAGTTATCATCTCAACTGTTTGATAACTGGTGGAGACAATACGTTATGGTATTTACAGCTTGGTAAATTATTTTTTTATTTAACACCAATATTTTTTTTGCACAGCCTTTTAAAAATATTGCTAATTCTACAGGCACAATTGCTTTGACTATAGATTTATAGTGGTAGTCATGGGTTTGATTTATAAGATAATAGTGTGCGTTGCAGTATGGAGTTTTATAGTGAGCTTCTCAAACGTAGGGTAAGGGGCACCCTAGAAGGACATACCTTCGTAGTGTTGTTCTTCAAAATATTGCTAATTCTACAGACACAATCGCTTTGACTATATATTTATGGTGGTGGTCATGGTTCTGGTTTATAAGATAATAGTGTGCGTTGCAGTATGGAGTTTTATAGTGAGCTTCTCAAACGTAGGGTGGTTGCGCGGATACATAGACAATTAGTTTGTTGATTGGCACAGGTAATCCCCACCTCTAAATCATTCCCGCACAAAACCTCCGTTGTCGATTCCCAACGATCAATGGCTGCCGACACACCATCGCGATAACACATGTTCTCGACATATTAATAAAAAGTGGTGAAATTGGTGTGATCTTCTCGCTTCCGCTGTCTCCATGTTACGTGCCATGCTCCAGGAAGCTGCTTGGGAAATCGAGGTATGTGCAATCCTTCCTTATAAGCGTACTGCTCGTTTTTTCCACGTGTTCCTGACAGTATGCAATTCCTCCCGCCAATTTAGCTGTGCCAATTTATAATTGTTTAAATTCTTAGCAAAAAAACCAGCGCAATCATTTGGTCCTTCGAGCCGGATAAGTGTCGTAAAATCAGTGGCAGCCATTCCCTAGGAAATCTTAGGTAGTTCGTTTAGTTAATCCCGCGTATTTGTACCAAATACTTCGCCACGAGGCAAGTTAGGTATTTAGTTAAAATCTCGTAAACTCCGCATTAGATTAAGTAGCATCGTTTATATTTCGCTCAACACCGCAATCATTTACCAATTCTATCGTATCGTATCGTCCCTGTCGTTTCGTATTTCGCTCATCACCGCGTAGTTACATACACCGCATAATTTCTATCGTATTCGTTTCGTGTCGTTATCCTAGCTAGTAATTGGTACTAGCGTTTGTCGTAATCATCGCGTTATTTAAATAAGTTTCAATTTGTTCGAAAACCGGTTCGGTAAGTAGGTCACAGCACGTGTGCGCTCGACTGCCCGGCCAGGTTAAGTTAACAAAACTATCAATTAGTACATCTGCACAATAGAATAGTTAATATTAATTCTTTATTATATTATTTACTTTCTTAATTATTTCGTGTTTCATAAATCGCCAACATGCCCATCGACTTAACGCTCAGGCGACTGGTTTCTAAGCGAGATAGAATATTTTGTCGTATGCAAGCAATATGTGATTCGTTAAAACATATTGATTCGGAAGAATTCAATAAGGAATCCTTCCTCTGTGACGTTAAAACAGTAGATTCAATGCGTGCAGATTTTGAAAGTGTGTTGGATGATATTGTTGATCATGAGCTTAAATTAAATCCTGATTACGTCATCAACTATCAGGCGCTTTCTTCGTTCGAAGACCTATTAGGCCGTGTAAAACGAGCCGAGGAAAAACTACAGGTCCAATCTCGTAGTCAGGTTCAAAGGTCACCTCGATTACCTCCTATCGAAATACCCGAATTTAACGGAGATATTAAAAATTGGCCTTTATTTATAGCTAGTTATCGCAACGCCGTACACAATAATGTTTCTCTGACAGACAGTGAGAGGTTATATTATTTAATAGGAAGGTTGACTGCCAAGGCGCGATCTGTTTGTGCCGGCATATCTCCAACCGCTGACAACTACCCTCTTATTTTTGATTTACTTTGTAAACGGTATGAAGATAAGCGTCAATCAGCGACTTCATACCTAGACCAATTATTTGAATTTAAATCTATTTCGTCAGGAACCCCTAGTAGTTTAGAATCTTTTCTCGATAAATTCGCATCGTCTGTAGCCGCGTTAAAAAACACAAAGGTCAATGACTTATCTGATTTTATTTTGTTGCATATCGCTCTTAAAAAACTTGATCCAGACACTGCGCGTACTTTCGAATCTAATCATCAATTAAGATCGAATAATTCCGAAATTCCATCTTTTTCTGATTTAATAAGTTTTGTTCGCGAACACATAAAGGTATTAGAACGTACGTCATCTCCTGTTGCTCGAGTCGTCAGCAACAGAGGATCCGATCGTAAATCTACAAAATCTACACAGGCTTACGCGAGTACATCTGGTTCTGAGTCCGCCGCGTGTAATCTATGCAATGAGCATCATAATTACATTTATAAATGTAGGGTATTTAATAGTTATAACCCAGATCAACGTTTTAAATTCATTAAGTCTAACAATTTATGTATAAATTGCCTAAGTAGTGGTCATCGTGTTTCTGCGTGTGGGTCAACATCTACATGTAGGAAATGTAATCACAAACATCATACTCTCTTGTGTTTCGGAAGTCAAACCCGCTCCCGTCCCACAGAGGCCGCTCCCAGTGACTCAACCACTGTTCGCGCGGACACTGACGTAGCCCTGTGTTCATTATCCGATAATCATGGTGGGAGTAGCCACATGATTCGACCTCTTACCACGGTACTCATAGCAACCGCACGTATCATTATCGTGGATTCTCGCGGAATTGAACATAGTTTCAGGGCATTATTGGACAGCGCTTCTCAAAGTAATTTTATAACTCGCGAGTGTTGTCAACGCTTAGGTTTGAACATAAATAATCGACCTGCCTGTTCTACCGTAAAGGGAATAGGAGGTTCGAGTAAAACAATTCAGGGTTCCGTAAAAATTAAATTTCATTCTCGTTTCGACCGCAACATAAATTATAATATCGAGTCTTTAGTAGTAGATAAAATTACCGAACGTTTGCCAACTGCTACGGTCGACGCCTCTCTTTTGTCTAACTTCAAAAATTTACCGTTGGCAGACGATACGTATTTTTCTCCAGGCCCAATTCAAGTATTGATCGGTGCTTCAATTTTCCCGCATTTACTTTTGTCGAACAAGGTGCCAGGACAAGCGAAACATTTCTCGCCTCTCGCATTGGAAACTGTCCTTGGCTATGTTATTGTAGGTGATGCCCCGGTACGCGTTGACAGCAACACGACCGTTTCATATTGTTGTACCGCTGATCCGTTGGACTCTGCGATCCGAAAGTTCTGGGAATTGGAGGAAGTAGACGTCCCCCCGCTGCTCAGCCCGGATGACAAATTGTGTGAGGAGTTCTACAACCGCACTACCACTCGGGATAGTGACGGACGATACGTGGTTGCTTTGCCTTTCAAGGGTGATGTCGAATCCCTTGGTAACTCGCGTCAAGCAAGTGAACGTCGGTTTTACTGCTTGGAAAGGAAGATGCAAGCTTCTCCACAATTAAAGGTCGCGTATGACGGTGTCATCCGCGAGTATTTAGGAAAGGGCTATATTTCACCTACAAATTCTGATTCTTCAGAAATTTCATATTTTATTCCGCATCATGGTGTGATCCGAGATGATAAGGTCACAACCAAACTTCGTGTCGTTCTCGATGGTAGTTGTAAAACTACCTCCCGCGTTTCTCTAAATGATCTCTTGTATGGTGGGCAAAATCTACAAGGGAATCTTTTTAATATTATTATTGGTTTTCGTTTATTTTCGATCGCTCTTTCCGCAGACATTCGTCAAATGTTTCTCAGCATTGGAATCCGAGAATCTGATCGGCGTTTCCAACGCATTTTGTATCGCTTTTCCCCGCAAGAACCTTTACAGGTTTATGAATTTAATCGTGTCGTTTTTGGGCTCAAGTCTAGCCCCTTTCATGCGCTGCGAACTATCAAGCAGCTGGCAGAGGACGAGGGTGACTCTTACCCTCAGGCAAAAAATATTGTCGCTGAAGGTTTGTATATGGACGATTTTGTCCATTCCGTTCTCACGGAAGACCAGGGCATTTCCACAGCTTCGGAAATGATAGGTCTCATGAAAGCTGGTCAATTTGAATTAGTTAAATGGACCAGCAACTCCCAAGTCGTCTTGGATTCGATTCCGCCTTCGCATCGCCTGCCAGCTATCAAAGAATTCGACGAGTCCGACCAACATAAGGTACTGGGCTTGTGTTGGTCGCCGACGTCGGACCACTTCGGCATGAAAGTTAGTACCCCTTTTGAAAATTGTACTAAGCGTACAATATTGTCGTGTGTCGCTAAAATATGGGACGTCATGGGATTTGTCGCGCCAGTCGTCCTGTACGCCAAACTGCTGATCAAACAGCTTTGGCTGTGTGATTGTGACTGGGATGATACCCCACCTGAAAATATAGTGAGGCTGTGGACTCGCTTTAAGGAAGAGCTTCCTTTGCTCGGTAGTATAAAAATCCCACGTCACGTTGGTATCGTCGCCGATAGTGTGGTCACTATCTTGGCTTTCGCGGACGCCAGTGAGAAGGCATACGGGGGAGTGATTTACTTCCACGTCCAAAATAGCGATGGCAATATAGTTAAGTTGTTAACCGCTAAGTCTAAGGTGTCTCCTAAGAAGGTCGTTTCTCTCGCTCGTCTTGAGCTATGTGCTATTCTTGTGCTAGCTCAACTAATAAAAAATGTTGTAGTCGCTTGTCAAAACCGCATTGTTTTTCGTAATATATTCGCATTTTCGGATTCGACAGTCGCTCTCTGTTGGGTACATTCGTCGCCCCATCGGTGGAATACCTTTGTGGCCAACAGAGTGTCGAAAATACAAAACGACCTATCTCCACAAAATTTGTATCACGTGTCCGGTACGGAAAATCCCGCAGATTGTGTGTCACGTGGACTCACACCTTCTCAAATTATTGACCATCCGCTTTGGTTCAGTGGTCCTCCGTGGGCTCACTTGGATGTCTCACGGTGGCCTGTCGTTCCCTTCAATCCCTCTTCGGTGTCTGAAGCACCCGAAGAGAAGAAGCATTCGTTGCTATCCGCTACACCAAACGAAAGATCTCCTATTCTTTCTTTGGTCGATCGTATCTCGTCTTGGAGTAAATTGCTTCGAGTAGTAATCTATGTTTGTCGCTTCGCTAGATTATTACCTCCTAGAAATCGCATGTCAGCAGCAGATTACAACTTCGCTGAACTACTCGTCCTTCGTGAACTTCAGCGCTTTCATTTCTCCACTGAGATCGCTAGAATCAGGGAAGGCAAAGATTGTAGTCCTACCTTTAGACACTTAAAACCGTTCCTCAAAGACGGACTCGTCAGAGTCGGAGGCCGTTTAAGAAACTCAGATTTAAATTATGATCGGAAATACCCTATTTTGCTTCCAAGTAAGGATCTTATTTTGAACTTGTTAGTAGAATACCATCATAAGTTAAACTGCCACGCAGGTCCCGACCTGCTGTTGTCACTATTGCGTCAGAAATACTGGATACTTTCTGCACGCAATTTAATTAGGAATAGGATCCACAAGTGCATTCCTTGCTTTCGTCTTCGCCCTAAGCCAAGTTTCCCTGAGATGGCAGATCATCGTTCTTGTCGCGTCGTTCAAACCGCCAAACCGTTTGTCCACACGGGCACAGACTACGCCGGTCCGTTTAAGGTCACTATGTCTCGCGGTCGAGGTATTCGTTCCACCAAGGCCTACGTGTGTCTGTTCGTCTGCTTGACCACGCGTGCGGTGCACATAGAACTAGCTGGTGATCTTAGCACAGCTAGTTTTATGGGCGCTTTGAAGCGGTTCCTGTCTAGGCGTGGCCCCGTGAGTAAGATTTATTCGGACAACGGGACTAATTACATAGGCGCAAAGCGCAAACTTTCGGAACTTCACGAATTTCTTTGCTCAAAACATCATAATAACGAATTCGGTCATATGTTAGCTGAGAATCGTATAGATTGGTCACTCAATGTCCCGACTGCTAGTCACTTCGGCGGCAATTGGGAGGCTAATATAAAAAGTTTAAAGTCTCACTTATATCGAGTCGTAGGGGATACTATTCTTTCGTTTGAAGAGTTAAGCACCGTGCTTACTCAAATCGAGTCCGTTATGAATACTAGACCTCTTTGTAGGACGCTCTCTAGCGACCCTTCGGAACCGTTAGCTTTAACTCCAGCGCACTTTTTGAATCTCACGCCTTTAAAGTACTTGCCTGCGGAGGAAATAGAGGAAAGGACTATTACTGCTAGACACGAGTTGCTAGATAGTTTAGTACAGTCGTTTTGGAAGCGCTGGAGAGGTGGATACCTCCACACGTTGCAATCGCGTCGCAAATGGAACACGCCGGTCGATCCAGTCGCTGTCGGCACGGTCGTGATTCTTATAACCGACAATTCGCCTCCACTGCACTGGCCTTTGGGTGTCGTGGAGGAAGTTTTCCCTGACTCCACCGGAGTCACTCGTATCGTTCGGGTTAAGACAGCGACTGGATCCTACTTGCGTCCCGTCGTGCGTCTTTGCCCGTTGCCTAACCAATAGACACGTCGGTTTATCATTCAAGGTTAGGTAACGTTAGCAATTAGGTAGTTTAGTAGTTTGTAGTTTCGTATTTGAAGGCATCCCTTCAAGCCCGGGGGAATGGTTGCGCGGATACATAGACAATTAGTTTGTTGATTGGCACAGGTAATCCCCACCTCTAAATCATTCCCGCACAAAACCTCCGTTGTCGATTCCCAACGATCAATGGCTGCCGACACACCATCGCGATAACACATGTTCTCGACATATTAATAAAGTTGGTGAAATTGGTGTGATCTTCTCGCTTTCGTCTTCTTCGTGTGATGTGATACATGCTCCAGGAAGCTGCTTGGGAAATCGAGGTATGTGCAATCCTTCCTTATAAGCGTACTGCTCGTTTTTTCCACGTGTTCCCGTCAGCACGCAATTCCGTCATCTCTTATCTGCGCCAATTTCAATTGTTTAAATTATTAGCAAAAAACCAGCGAAAACATAGGGTAAGGGACACCCTAGAAGGACATACCTTAATAGTGTTGTTCTTCAAAAAGGTCAGGTGTGTAGTACTTACCTAGTACAAGCGAGTATAATTTACCTATTTAACGTTAATTAATTTTTAATTATTATCTAATGTTAACCAAATATTTTATGTTAGTTTAATTTTATTTATTTATCTGTTATTTTATTTTATTACCAATCAATATAATTAATTTAATTTAATTTAATGTGATTCTATTATCTTGATTTGTTTGTTAAATTTCTGGATTTATGCTTTGTATTACGCTAATTTTATCATTCAGAACTCAGAATTTACAATTTTATATTACATTATTAATGAAAATGAATAATGTAATATAAATAATATAGTACATGTGGTGTTAGCCTGTAAGTAATTGTTGCACTTATAAATGTATATGTGTACATTTAAATGAAATGTGACGTGTAAACAATTGTAGGCAAACCTAATTGTCTGACCCGCGCTGTCGTTGTTTTTGTAATCTTTCTTAATGGTCATTTACGGAGACGCGGCGCGTCGGGCGGCGCGTTGTGCGGCGCGGCCCGCTTTCAATTCAAACATATGGCGATGTATGAAAGCGTTTACGGAGAAGCGTTTTTACACGCGTTTGCTTGAAGTGCAGCGTTGCGGCGGCGAACGCGGCGGTGCACGCGGCGTCGAACGCGCAAACGCGCAAATACGAACATATGGCAGATGAAGCCGCCGCGTCGCCCGCCGCGTCGCCCGCGGCGTTGCACGCGCAAACGCGCAAATACAACATATGGCAGATAATACCGCCGCATCGCCCGCCGCGTCGCCCGCTGCGTCGCCCGCGGCGTTGCACGCGCAAACGCGCAAATACAACATAATATGGCAGATGATACCGCCGCATCGCCCGCCGCGTCGCCCGCCGCGTCGCCCGCGGCGTTCGCCGCGGCGCCGCACGCCCCGAGTCTCCGTAAACAACATCGTACATTGCCATATGTTTGTGTTTGGGCTTGTGATAACGCGGGCCGCTGCACGCGCCGCCTCTCCGTAAACGGAAAAAACGCGCACCGCGCCGCGCGACGCCCCGCGCAACGCGCCGCCCGACGCGCCGCGTCTCCGTAAATGGGCACTTAGTTATTATTTACGAACTACCTCACAATTTGTAATAAACTATGCGTTAGCTATAAATTAACAATCATTATTTGCTACGTTAGTAATAAGATAGCTTAAAAGTATTTCAACATCCGGACAAACCTATTGAGGTTTTTGTGATGTTTCTGTTTATATTTTGTTTTGTTCTTTAATTATAATAAATAATAAAAAAAAACAATAAAATAATTATAATTAGACGTATGTACATGGAAGAGACGAAAGGAGTATATAAGGATCGTAGCAGGTGGAGTCCTGAAGTATCTGCCTCATGTGATAAAATTGTGGTTTTCTGTATGTATGAATGCTGATCCCGTGCAGATTTTAACTGTGCGCACCTTTAAAGGTGTGAGGGTACGGATAAACTGATTTGGCGGTTCCAATTGGTATCGAGTGTGTTCGATCAAATTTGTTATACGCGAATCTGATTTACTGTTGTTGGGTTGAGGGAATTTTGGCAGACGGATGTAATTTTTGCTGCGGAATGGAGGTCTGGCGGCTTTGTGTTAAGTGATTTGATCTTTAGGTTTTATTTACGGTAAGCATCTACAGCTTTTTGTACTCATCAGGTATGTGTCAACCGCCGACATTAATAAGTAGACTATTTTTAATTGAATAGTCGTTTCAGTGATGTACAAAACGTTCATCAAATCCTCACCTGAAAATGATATCGTTAGAAGTGTTCAAGAAAGGAATAAAGGAACATTTCCTGTCGAAATGATCAATAAGTAGGTAAATTGGATTCTTTAGGCATTGTATTGTATATATATTGTATGTATTACGTATATTATATTGTATGTATGTAGTTTAGTTTATAAAATAAATAAATTAATTTAAGTAATAAAATGTACTGTTAATGCACATAGGTATATCCTCTTATGCAAATTTCGCAATCAAAATTTGGTTTGCTGTAAGAAAACCCAATTCTGGGTTAAGCTCGCCATTGTACATAAGCTATATTATTGCAATTTGTATGTATATATTTTTTTGTTGTTTTGTGTGCAATAAAGAATAAGAATAATATTTAACCTACATATTTTCAAAAAGGCTTTCACGTTTTACCACCATGCAAGTAAAATATGGCAAGATTTCCAGTCTATTGCAGCTACTGCCCACACAACCTAGCCTATTATATTTTTATTTACTGCGATATACTATAAAATGTATGACCAAGTTTAATATTTTTTGCGCAGGCAACATCGATTCCGCCGATTTCCTCCTACGCAGACCAAGTCGTGCGTGGAAATTGGCAATCGCTACGATTTTCCTTTACCCTTATACAACGTTAAAAATAAAAGCTTTTCATATAAAACATATTATACATTTTGTTAATCGTTTTATAATCCCTGTTTGGGATAAATGGAAAGGTGAATTTTATTAATTTGATGTTATGTTAAAGTATTTAGCCGAATGACTTTTAGATAATTTCCATTTGTTTTGTTTTTTTTTTATTTTATTTTGTTGTGTGCCTTTGACATTATCTGACATTTATTATTTCTCATATTTTTACGTCATTTTATTTTAACTTTATTTGTTAAGCCAAAGTAGTTATTCAGCCTGTAAAAGTGACAAAAGTGTTTGATTGTAGCTAATATAATAATAATGACCTGAAATAAATGTTTTTTTTTAATATTTTTTATTAATAAGTTTACATTAATAAAAAATGCTTTAATTTTTGTGTCTAAAGTAGTTTTTTATATCGAAAGTAGGCGTTTTAACAAAGCTCTGATTTTTGGAATTTGTTTATTACTTTCTTTGTACCTATCTGAGGCCCAGCACGTAAGACGATTCTTTTTTGTACTTTCGATTTTTTTATCAGAATCTCATTCCATAGCTCTTTGGTTTATAGCTTATTAGCATTACCCATAGATATGACTAACTACTAAATATTTATTCAATATTAAAGTCGTTACAATTTACGTACATCTCTGCCTAACCCTTGAGAGATTGCAAGCATGACGTTTAGAATATTATGTGTTGAGATAGCTCGTTCATTAAGTTTGATAATTATGTAAGTTATAGAGAGTGTTAGCTAGTAGATATGAACCCCGCCAGCATCCAAATATAATTAAACAGCAGTTAACTCGATAATCCCTCACACGACCTAATTTATACGGTCACCATATTTCATCGTAACTGCCTGACGCCTGTAACAGACCACAGCTGGGCAAGGCCTATTAAATTAAACATTATTATAGAAAAGACGAGGAAGGGATGCCAAAGAACCGTATTGCTGATGTCTCCAAGAAAGGTCTGGTGCTTACTATACTAGCAGACGGTGTGCGGGTATGACTAGATGTATGAACGGGAACGAAGCAGGTGATAGCCTAGTGGTGTGACCATCGGACTGCCAAGTCATAGGTCTCGACTTCGAACCCACGCCACGCATCTCTGATTTTTCGGATTCATGTGCGTATTGTATTATTATCACTTACTTCGGTGAAGGAAATCATCGTGAGGCAACCAGCATGCCTGCGAAATGTAAAGTCAAGTGAGAGGCCCATGAGCGGCATAAAAACTGACATCAGGTTAGGCACTTTCCATGCGATAAAGAAGAAGAAGGAAGCAGATGGTGTTCTGTAGTTTCAGCCTATAACCACAAAATTAAAGTAAGTTTATGTATGGATGGTATCACAGATATCATTTGCCTAGCCTTTTCGGGTCGGCTTCTAGTCTAACCGGATGCAGCTGAATACCAGTATTTTACATGGATCGACTGCCTATCTGACCTCCACAACCCAGTTAGTACTGGATACTACGATACCCCTTGGTAAGACTGGTTGTCAGAGTTTTTGACCCACTGACTACCTAACGACTGTCAAAGATCTACAAATGACAGCGAGCTCCTCCCTCTTCATGTATGGTATCACAGTAAACTAGATTAATCTTTAAACAGCCTATGACAACAGCGAACCTCTTTGGAACTTTCCAAAGAGGCTAACTATTGCAATAGGCTATTGTAAACATCGGAAACTACCAGATCTCGTTTCTCTCGTCTTGCAAACTTTAAAAGTTATTGACACTGAGACGAGAAATCTTCAAGGCAACAAAGTACTTTCCAAGAAACAGAGAACTATGCTATTGTTTAATAAAATTGAGATACAAACTTCCAACCCTTATTGTAAGTCTCCCGATTGTTCTTCTAAAGCAAAAGAAAAACAACTCTAAACAAAGTGCAAAACGGTTCAAAGTCCATTAACATCTATCAATAGTTTCTACACCGACAGACAATGTATTTGTAGAAACTAAGCGTTTCCAACTATTTTGTAAACAAAAGTAATAAAAGGTCAGAACTGCGTCGTTCTAAGATAGTGTTAAACTTTGGTATTAGTTATCGGTGTATGTAAACTTTTGGTATTGTTACTTGTAAGTAATTGTTCGTTTATAGCGGATACTTTGTAATAATAAGTAATTTCAAGTTAGTTTTGAAGGGCCTTTATCATTTTAAATGGGGTCCAACAATTTAGTATTATTACCAAAAGTATGATAATATAAGAAGAATAGAAAGAAAGAAATCGGCTGCTGTGCTGCGTATCGCGGGTTCGATTCCCGCACGAAAAAAAAATTATAACGGCCTACAGGTAGTTGTTACGATTCTGGCTGTTTGTATATGTAAGTATAAATGTTCGTAAATGCACTCACGATACTGGACAAATTCCTAGAGCGGGGCAACGTTTAAAAAAAAATCTTCTCTTTCAAGATTCTGGCTCTTTGTGTATGTAAGTATAAATGTTCGTAAATGCACCCACGAAACAGGACAAATTCCTAAAGTGGGGTAACGGTTTAAAAAAAATCTTTTTTCGTATATTATATTTCAAGTTTTTAAGTATAACGATAGAATGACCCCCTAGACGATAACACGTGACTCAATCGTCACCCCGTATTTAAAAATTACCAACACAATTCAACTGATAACTTCACCACACTGTCTTCTCCATCAGAACTCCGACTCCGCAGGCAAATCTCCATAAACGCCAATAATAGCAGGATATATACGTGATGATGGCGTTTGATACATTTCACATGTAAATGCGATGCGGCTACAGACACGTGACGCTCACAAGAGGCTGCATTGAGGAGTGATTGATATTGTTTGAGATGTGGGGTGAGCAGAACTGTAAGTACATACAACCCAATATGTCGCAATAATTACTTATTTCATTAGTTAATATACATAGTATTACAAAATCAAAATGGTAAAGAATTGAAAAGAGCATAGCATATCATAAGCATAATCAGCCTATATCGTTCCCACTGCTGGGACACAGGCCTATGAAAGGGAATGGGCTACAATCCACCACACGGACCCAGTGCGGGTTGGTAGATGTCACATGTCTTCGAATTTTTGGTTCTAGGACATGCCGGTTTCCTCCTTAAAAGAGTATCTACGAAAATAAAGTTATTTAACACTCTGGTTCGTCCAATCTTAGAATATAGTTCAGTGGTATGGAATATTCCTACATATCTTGTGTTGGAGATCCTCATAATCATCTTCCTGCCCTTTTTTTTTCTAATGTGAAATCATCAAATGGCCCCCCGTTCCGGGCGGAGAGGAAGGGAGTGTCACGCTTTTACTACCTAAAACCCATCCATTTTCCTTCTTTGCCCTTTGTGTTCCAGGGCCGCGGTATCTCATTCGAACAGACCCGCAGCTCATCTTCCTGCCATTTTCCCATGTTGCTTGGGGTCGGCGCAACACGTTGTTTCTTCCATTCTCCTCTGTCAACCTTCACGCTATCATTTACTCCTTTATCTTTCATATCATTCCTTACACAATCCATCCATCGTTTCTTTGGTCTTCCTCTCCTACCCATCAACGTTCATATTCACACAATCCAATCCTAAAACAGATAAATAAACAAGACGTTTAAACAGAATATTCTCACTTGAGTAGATACCCTTACCAAATTCAATATGAGCAAGCTTCACCCCTATTCAAATTCACCGATACATTAGAACCGCGGTATGCTGTACAAAGTGAAGGTTCTCGAAGAATGCTCGCTGCATCGACTCGCGATCGCAATGCCTTTGACCAGCTTGTGAAGCGGTTCACTTTAAAAGATGATGTTCACGGAGCTGTAATGGAAATTTTGGAGTCTTGATATTGGCTGACTTAGAGGCATTTCGGTGAAATCCTGTATACGCTTAGATAGTCTGTGGGTACGTGTGGACTGTCTCGTTCGTCTAGTGGTCGCAAGCACGACTGCTGAGCTTGTCGTCCTGGGTTCGATTCCCGGGTCGGGAAAAGTGTTATTGGGTTTTTCCATCAGGATTTTCTCAGTAGCAGAATATAAATTTTACAACGGTAATTAAAAAACAAAATCAGCCATTGCATACATTTTGACCGTGTAGGTACTGCACAGTTGCACAGTTTCACTGTTGTAGGAAACAGCTGTTTTTTTTAATAATGATGAAAACTTGCCATGTTGTTGTCTTTTCCACCCTGTAGCTCTGCTACAACATTCACGCACTAATTATTCATGCCGAGAGCAAGCAAGCAAGCAATTTCTGAGACAATAGCTGCTACAAGTATCGCAAAAATTACCAGAAATAGGAAGAGTACCCCATTTTATTGATCGAATAAGACCGAACAACAGAAGACCAAACAACACCAAGCAACAGTAACCCTAAACCCTTCTAACACAAAAGCAAAACAATTCAGTCCTAACAATAAAATGATTTTCATCCCATCGCGCGCTCGCCATATCTTTAATTCAAAAGATCCTTCTACGCAGCCAAAGTGATCCGCTTCCACAATGTGAATTGAGTTTTAAAACTTCCCCAATCGTTACCAACCCGTTAACCAGAGTTTAACAGCGGGTTGAGAATTTAAAGGTGCTTTTAATACTTTAAATTAAGTTGTCTGTTTCTTACGGTTGTTGCTTAAAAGCAACGTGGTAGTATTATTACGAATTTTGAAGATGGTGACTGTAGGATTAGTTGAACGCCGGATTATTCTGAATATTTTATAGTGGGGTGTTTCAAAGAATTGTAGACTGGATTTTGGTTTTATCCGAAAGCATTTTGAAGGTCACCTTCTGAAGGTGAGGCACAATTTGTGAAAATTAATGAATCTTTTAACATTCTCGATAAACGAAGTCAAAGAAAAGTGATTTTCTTTAAAAATAAATCCAAAAAATTAAGTTTCATAGCCGGTGGGGGATCAAAAGATAGTCGGAATTAGATTAGTCCAATCTACTGCATATTTTATAAGCTGTAGCTTGTGGGCTATCCCATTATGAACATTTATATGCAAGTAATCTCTCAACGAAAATCATTTGTTAAAGAACAGGACAAGAAATAAGAACACTTACACAAAATTATCCGAAACAAATAAAAAAAATTCCAAAGTAATGAAAGGACAGCAAGACCAACACTTGGTGACACACGACCACAAATCCGGAACAAAAACAAAAATCTTTTATCAATAGACTCAGTTCAATAACCCACACATTACATAAATGACACTAACATAAAACGAAGCCATACAGCATCAATCTCTCAACGCCAATAATTTATTAAGACCGAAGCAACCGTCACTAGTAGTGCGATACATCACAATGAGTCAACTTGCAGTGAATCATATCAGCGGAGACGGTACGTGTGCTATCTTTAATTCAGTAGCTCAGAGAACGGGGGACGTGGTGTGAGTGATAGGTGATTAGCGGGGTTGAAGACGTTTGAAAAGAATGAATTTACAATTGTATGAAAAACGTAGAAGACGAAGATTATAAAGTAAAAATAATGTGTATCTATCTTAACACTTTACCTTGAATAATTTGTTTTTTTTCTCCAATATTAAATAAAACCTGCAGTAAACTGACTCCAGAGCGTTTTTATTTCAATTCATAAAAAAATTAAATCAATAAATAAATGATTCAGTTCAACCATACATTTTTGGAATAACTTTTTTTATAAAGTGGTAAATATTGTTAGTCACTTCCCCACGACACTCCATAAAATCATAATCGATTAAAAACAAAACGCAAACAAAATATAAATAAACAAGAATAATAATTGAATGGCGTTAAGAAACATTAATTTACTAACGGAAAGCCACACGGTACATACACGAATAATTTATTAAGTAAAAAGTACCAAAAATTCGTTGAAAACAACTCATTCATTACCAGCTATTGGCTCGCTTCCATATTACAGAACTTAATCAAATCGCTTCCGCTCGTACTTTAGAGAAAGAATAATATATATATTTTTGTCTCTCCAATGCTCTTGTATTTCAATATTTTTCACGCGAAACGAATTGGGATAACTAGAGCGGGAGCTTGAATCACAATTTTGCTAGATTTTTTTATCATACACATTTTGGGGCAATTTTCGGAAAAGCCCCTTCAATAATTCACGTTAAAAAAATGTTGGGGCCTTTTGCTTAGAACTGTGGGTAATAAAATGAAAATCTCGCTGTTCCTTTGTTAGGCGAATGAATAAGATTTTCGTATGGATGGTGAACAGGTGTTGGTCGTAATGTAAAGAATGTAATCAAGAGAATAAATTGTGATTGTTGATTATGTACTGTTATTTGGTATAAGGTGTTACCTAATATGTTAATGTCAGTGAAGTAATTTATTTCCTAACGACTACTAGAACAAGAGGTCTAGCTGTCGGAAATGCTACTAATGAGCACGAGGGCCTGGTTTCGATTTTGTTGCTTCCTGCTTCCAATCTCAAGAAAAAAAAATCGAACTTCACAATATGGCGCCAAAAATCCACCATTTTTCAAAATTTTAATGGAACTAGTGATACGCGCGCCTATAACGACACATAATTTATCCAAATGGGTTCATCCGTGCAGGGGTTATGAAGAGAAATAATTATATACATGTGTATATATACATTTATGTATGTGGGTATATATGTTACGGCTAAAAGTCGAAGTATGGTTACACCTGGTTCTAGCCGGCTATACCTAGCCGAGCCGCTCGCTGCGCTCGTTCGGCTTGCGCGCGTTTGGTCACAGTTCTAACCTAATACATTTGGTTGGTGTGTCCTAGCAATAAAAAGAATATACCTAAGTTTAACAAACTGCTACCGGCCGCACTTAAGCATAGCCGGCTACAACCATGTGTAACCTCGGCTTTTAGCCGTAACGTATACATACATGCGCGCAAAAACATAACCCTCCTTCTGAGACAGTCGGGTAATGACTAATGTTTGTAGAAACAGACTGGATCTAATGGATTGGTGAGACATATCCATCTACCAAGCTCCCTTTGAGCTCTAAGACAGATATCTATCTATATGGATATTGTTTTAGCCCCAAAGGTATTAGGTTTATGTACATCGTAGTGACAGTGTTCTGGGCTATACCTGGGAACCTTCTAGTTACAGAGATATTGGGAGTCAAATTTTCAACTTTTTCAATGGTTTAAAAAAAATCCAAGTAAATATATCATTAATGTTATAACTTTACTTTAAATACCTCCATGACCCATTATTCAATGAATCCATCAGCACTATGTTTTAATTAGTTTAAATTGAGTCCTACCGTAAAACGTGTTTTGTCACCTCAAAATTGTGATTTGTTTTCCAGCAATAATTATTTTTAGAAAAATAATATCATATTTCTATGACTGCCTCGTTGGTCTTGTCCTGGCTTCGATTCCCAGGTTCGGCAAAGTGTTATTGGGTTTTTCCATCAGGAATGTCTCAGTAGCAGCCGCGGAGTCTGGATTTGTGCCCGGTTGATGGTAATAGGCTCGCTCCCTTTTATATGGTACTTAAAAACATAACTGACGAAATGTGGGTGCACTATTAGGTACTCTTCTGCCTTACCCTTCGTGGATTACAGGCGAGATGTTACGTTATATTTATTTAAAGCTGAAAACAGTTTTAGGTGATAAAGTACGAACTAAGGGTTATACGAGTGCTGCGGGACTGTTCGAAAGAGATACCACGGCCCTGGAACACAAAGGGCAAAGAAGGAACATGGATGGGTTTTAGTCAGTAAAAGTCTGACACTGCCTCCCACACCGCCACAGAAAAAAAAAATGGTTACATGAGTCAAAAATCTAAATACATATTTTATTTCACATTGGCTTACATGGGCACTTATAAAACGTCGAGAAAAGGTGCACGGTTCGGGTTGGTCGTGTCCTATTGAAAATAACCGGTAAGGAACCCCAGGTTACCCTTTAAAATCAAATAAATTAATAAGGATTTTATTTGACTCGTGTAACTCACAAGAGTTCAGTGACTTATTCAATTGCTGTATCATTATTCTTTTTGGAAAGAACTTCTAAGAATTTCTGATTCAGATCATTTGTCTTTCGACACAATGGATTTATTTTTAGTATTCTGATAATTCAATTCCTACTAATATTATAAATGTAAAAGTAATTCTGTCTGTCTGGTAACTTTAACGGCTTAAAAAATAACTGTAGATATATGCAGCCTGCTACTATTGTATTATGTATACTATTTGTATAATTATGTCGGATCCGGTCGTTAGTATGGACATGAAATGAATCGGAAGTGCGCCGGTGGTGACATCACGCAACCTACTTACAAGTCTGTCACCACAGCGTGCTTCTACAGAGCCCTGATGTTCAGCTCGAGGGAAGGCGACAGTCAATGTCTGATCGCGGCTGAGTTGAGACGTCTTGGAACTGTACCCGATTCATAGTGCTCCGTGTTATTGTGTTGAGTTGTAATCTCAAGTAATTCGTTAATTTTGCTAGAAACAGTGTATCGCACCCAGTGTGTTTTCATAGCACGAAACCCATCGTCTGCCCACATGATGTACAAGCCTAGCGGAGTAAATCCTGACATATCCGACATACATATATAAAAAATACAAAATACAGCCAGTACTAATTGGGCTGTGGAGGTCAGATAGGCAGTCGCTTCATGTTAAATACTGGTATTCAGCTGCAACCGTTTTAGCCCCAATTTCTCAAAAAGGCTAGGCAGATGATGACATGCGGACGACGCCGCGTGCAACCGCTTGTTTTATTATGAAGATCTTAGGGATGTTTTGATTTGAAATTCAACACCAACAGCCACCTACACAGTTCGTTGACTCAACAGCAAAATATAGATATTACACACATAAGATACTTTTTAAAGACTTTTTCATGTATAAAGGGTGTAAAAAGACCCTTAACGAAAACGAAAACCACATATTCTGCCCATCATTGGGATCATTTTTTTCTTCTAGACAATACCTGGGAAACCACAGGTTCTGGAGATATTGAAGGTCAAAGATCCAATTTTTTCACAAGTTTAAAAAAAAAAAACACTTTTTAAGGTTTTAACTTTACTTTAATTAACTCCATAACCCGTTTACTTTTCAAAGCATCCATCAGCTCTAAGTTTTGAGTGCGTAACATTGAGTTCTAACATAAAACGCGATTTTTCACCCCAAAAAAAAAAGTCGTTTCCCAGCAATAATTTTTGCCTAGAGTGACTTAGTTTGATGTACAGAATGCTTGGTTGACGGCTTCGTGAAGGGTCCGTTTACACCCTGTATGTATGAATGCATACATACGTAGAACGTGAGTGAACTTAACATGTTTTACATAATCGACGTAGACTGTTCTCGTAGGCTGTAACTATCAACTAAAGTCTATTCAAATCCCCGTTTCCAATTGAATGATAATTTTTTTAACAATTGACAATTGATTTCTACTAAAAAAGCATACAGTTGTGTATGCTAGTGACGATGAAAATGATGATTTTAGTGAATATTACGTTGATTTCTTTTAAAAGAAGTACATAAATCAATATCATTTCAATAAACAATTACAAAAACTAAACAAAAATAGAATTATTACTAGTACCATAGAAAACGTCATGAAAATATTTGAATTTGTTGCGCAAACTCTTTTACGTCTTGGACTTTAATTTGCAGTTCCGAAAACACACACTTTGTTTACATTCTCAGATACTGAATCGCAAACACAGTGTAAATAGGTATAGCTAATATTATAGTTTCCTTATACTATTACTCGTTACGTCACACGTCTGACGTTGCGTCTTTAACATTATTACTACCCCCCGGGTGAAATTGAAGCTTCAGTTTTGTTGAGAATTAATTACCAATGTTGTTGATTTGCGGTAGTTTGATGAGGAGGTTTGATTCCACGTGATTTTGGGGTTACATAATGAAGGAGTATTTAGGGCAAGGACGTTGGGAATATATATGAGTGATGCTCTTTACGGGTACTTAAATTTATGATTTAACAATGAAAGGAACTAAATAAAGTACTAGCAGTTAGCCAGTTACCCGCGACTTCTATCGCTTGGAAATTTTGATGTGTAAGTGTGAGAAAGAAAAACTTCCCTAGTTATTCTGCTATTCTATTCTATAATATCTGTTTGCCAAATTTCATACAGATCCGTTCAGCTGTTCTGGCGTGATTCAGTAATAAACATACATTCATCCATCCAAAATTTGGCATTTATAATATTAGTATAGATGAACCATTTTAAGTATTGTTGGCTTTTTTTACTTGAAATTTCTCAGAAGCAGCTTGGTCTCTGGATTTTTGTTTGGTTGATGACAATAGGTTCGCCTATAACATGGGACTTAAACATAACTGGCGAAATTTCGGTGTGCTTACATAGTGTCAACTCTATCTAAGCCTTCGGGAGAAATAAAGGCGTGATGGTAAACAATTTTCACTAAGCACAACCTCGTGTGGATGGAATGTATTTAGCAGAACATGGACTCAGCAAATGGCAAAACGACCGAAAGCTTTGACCATCAAGAGGCCATTGTTGAGCGTCTCGACAAAGTGCCTATACTATACGGAAACAAGATTATTCTGACACAGTATCTAACACAAAGCCAAACGTCGTTAGTTAGAACCTTGTCACATGAATGTTTAAAGAACAGCACGCTTAGCATGACCACCGTAGAAACGGGTTTCTTTGACGGAAGAATCGACAAAATGACAGATTTCTTTTCACCGTTTCTACGGTGGTCATGCTACGCGTGCAGGAAGGAAGCCGGTGTTATTCCATATTTTTTAGCGTAGAGAATCATTCATTAGTTATTCTAGTATGGGCATTTGATGCGGAGGAATGATGAAAATGTTGCGAGTAAAGTTTAAGAGTAGGAGAAGGCCAGAAACCAGGGCCATCCCAAAGCCGTCGTTGAGTCGAGACACCTGGATAAGGGACGCATAGACCCGGGAAGTGTGGCAGAAAAAAGTGGAGGCTTATACCCAGCAGTGGGCGATTCCGGGGTGATGTGTTGATGATGATGAGGAGACCAAAGAAACGATGGATGGACTGTGTGGCAGATGATATGGCGTAAAGAGTGACTCATGAGATAACGACTAATAGAGAAGTATGGAAGAAGAAGCCTACTCTAAGTAAGTTGGGATAATGGCAGGAGGTGTCGACGGCGCGTTCGTGTTCCACGCGCGCCTCAAGGAGATGTCAGCAAAAAGGAAGGGGCTTGCAAGGGCCGATGCTTGCCGGGGCTGCAGGACTGTTCGAAAGAGATACTGCGGCCCTGGAACACAAAGGGCGAAGAAGGAACATGGATGGGTTTTAGTCAGTACAAGTCTGACAGTCCCTTCCACTCCACCCAGAGTGAGAGGGGCCATTTGATGATTTCCAATCGGAAAAAAAGGGTAGGAGAATGATGAGTACTAGGATAATTCTTACACTAGCAGGAATCCTAAATCTTACGCGATAACTCTTCAAAATTACACCGACGTAACTCAAATCCGTCTCTACCCTAATCTTCCGCTGTGTATTCCAAAATTTGTTAGATCGAACTCCAGCTGATTGGTCCCGAAGATTACCGTAAGGCACATATCGGCAGAATGTTGGTAATTGGTGTAATAACTAACTTATACGTATCGGTTTCAGGGAGGTAACTCATCAATTTAGGCTGGAAGCAATGTGCCTTTAGAGGTCGGATTTCAGAGAGTATTTTGGGTAGAATATTCCATAATTGCGGAATATTGTGAGGCTTTGTTGACACCTTTGAGATTGTATATCTACTATATTTCCGGGAACCGAGATACGTTATGAGAACAGCTGTCATCAATGAAGATTTTGACGAGAACAAAGGATGCTTGCTGTTGATGATATTTTGAGGAAAATCAATATCCGTCAGTTTTAGGGACGTACCTACAAGGTGTAAACAGACTCTTCACAAAGCCGTCAACCAAGCATTCTGTACATCAAACTAAGTAAACTTACGCAAAAAAATTTGCAGGGAAACGATTTTTTTTTTTGGGATGAAAAGTCACGTTTTACGGTACCTCAAAACAATGTGCTGATGGATAGATTGAATAGTACGGGGATCGTGGAGGTGTTTAAAGTAAAGTTACAACATGAACCAAATCAAAACCTTGTATTTAAAAAAAAACTTGTGAAAAAGTTGGGACTTTGACACCCAATATTTCCGTAACTAGAAGGTATGCCATGACTAGAACAAAAAAATGATCGCCATGACGGGGAGAATAAGTGCCTTTCGGCTTCTTTAAGGGTATTTTTACACCCTTTATATTTTATTTTATAGTGTACAGGTTAACAGTACTAGTGTCAAGTGGTACAAGTATGATTTATAATAATCGACGAATTTAAACTATAACGACGATAAATTAAGTATTTGTACAAAAGGTATTGAACTATCACAATGCCCTCCGTGAGGTAAAGAACCTTAATTAACTTAGTTTAAAGTTCAATACTGATGCAGCGATGATGCGAAGAGTCTGTTTAGGTTCATGGCCCAGATATGAACAATGTGTATTTAGGGTACGATGGGACTGACATAAGCATTGTGATTATAAATCATCATCTGCCTAGCCGTTTCCCAACTATATTGGGGTCGGCTTCCAGTCTAACCGGATGCAGCTGAATACCAGTATTTTACATGGAGTGACTGCCTATCTAACCTCCACAACCCATTTAGTACTGGGTAATACGATACCCCTTGGTAAGACTGGTGGTCAGACTGTTTGGGCCACTGACTATCTAACGACTGTCATAGATCTACAAATGACACCCGCGACCAACGGCTTAACGTGCTTTCCGAAGCACGGAGGAAACTCGGTATGTAATGGGTGGTCCTGGTCACCCATCCATAGACCAACCTAGGCAAGCACGGCTTAACCTAAAGATCGACCCGAGCGGCTGGTAAAAAAAACTGAATATTCACCTCCCAATACATTGAGGAATGTTTTACCTAAGATGTCCAATCCATCAATTGAACACCCATGACATTTTGTAACAGTCTTGAAACAGCATGATCATCATTTTGACGTATCCAGATACAACCCAGTTTAGTTTACCGATGTGTGGTTTTTGCATAAACAAGCCGATTTACGGTTAAACCATAAAATAAAAAAGTCGTTAAATCGAACAGAGTTGTAAATCCGATAATGGCCAGATTTACAGAAAACATTCGACGTTAAATAGCCCATCATAATGATATACGGCTTCAGTAGCCAGGTGGTCGATATTATTTGAGAAAATTGGTACAATTCTGTCTCAAATCAGATAAAAACTATTATTATCAGTCGCGATCTCTATAGAAACTGGAAAGGTACTTTTCTAACCATTTTTTGTTGTTTAAGAAACATATTGATTACTGCAAACGCTGAAAGTGATCTCCATCAAAAGCAAATGAAGTTCCAATAATAAAATCGCTTACACAGTTTTTTTTTTTATCAGCCTGAATTGTCCCACTCCTGGGCAAAGGCCTCCCCCATTCCTCCCACTTTTCTCGAAGTTGCGCCTCTTCTCGCCAATTAACGAGAAAGTCATCCAAGGCGTCCCGCCATCTTGTCGTCGGTCTGCCGCGACCCCGTCTAACTGTCTCAGGGCTCCAGTTTTGTGATATGCGGGCCCACAGACACAGTTTTTACAATATAAAATACAAAGTTTTTGTTTGGTTAAAAAAGGCATTAAGTCAACAAATCTTGGTGTTTTTTTTTTGTCATAATTCATCAAATATGAAACACCGAACTTCTATCAAGTCTATTGAAGTTGTACTACATCAACTTGCAGAAAAATGATACACTGAACGTCAAACCGCAAAAAAACTATCGCTATCACAAACTCTCTTGAAACAGAAACTGCAAAAAAATCACTGTAACGATCGCAAAGGTATGAATTACAGTTGAAATCAAAACGGCACATTACCAAGAATCGGTATTCATGATCGTCGATTACAGACATCGTTGCTCGGCACTCGCTTTAATCGATTTAATCGTTTCCTGTATGAATCGTATGCTCCCAAATTGTCTTTGAATATCCTTTAAATGAATGGCACGCTGATTGTGTGCGATGTTTTATGTGCTTTTGTTCGTGGGGAAGCCGTGTAGGTATCGATTATGGGGGCAGGCTTCAAGATATCGGTTTCATGTCAGCTTTAGTTGGAGTTTTTTGAATTACAGGATGTTTTCTGCTGAAGAGTTTGTTTTATGATTTCAGTCACAGGAATTACTTCAAGATAATGGGCCCAGCAGTAGCGAAGGGTCAATTTTTGTAAGAGGTAGCCGGAGTACATATATGTTTAATGTGATTATATTATTTGTCTATAGAATACTGACTGTGCCATTTTTTAATGGGAAGCCAGTAGGAATCGAGTTGAATAGAACCTCCGTAACTGGGGCCCAGTGTCCTTCTATCTAAAGTATATCTATGTAACAGCAAATTGTACTCAGCAATCTCTCTGCTATTGAGACAATGTTTTGTTGATCTTTCATTTGTATCAGATTATAATTATTGAAAGGCCATGTTCGGAAACGGTCCTTTTTGTGAGATCACACACATCTAAAATACCAAATGCTGTCAGTATTTATTCAGTCACCGTCACTCATAAATCTGATGAGTAGTTTATCTTATTATTTCATCCACATCTGCAGCTCCTATTTCTCTTTCTATTTCGCCAGGTTTCTGCTTATAATTGAGTCACTCCAACAAAACAGATTAAGTATTTCCAGCAAATCAATAATTCTCTCACGGGCTCGTCTTCCTTTCATTTCGCTTTCCTTCCTAATTCCAATTTCTCGTCTACCTAATGACTATTCAATACCGAACTCCTGAGTTGCCCCAATTCGGCCATCGTTTATTATTAAAATTGCTCCTCCAAGTTCCCTAAGCTCGTAACAGATATTTATTGGAGCAATCCTTATAAACAATGACTAAAATCTAATATAGAATGGTGTTTTGTGAATCGTTAGTACAATCGCGTTCAAAATTATATTTAATACTGTAATTTGGAGAAAATTGCGCTGATTCGGCAGTGGTGTGAGGTATAAGCCGTTGGCAGATTGAATTTGGTTTTGGCAGTTGTTTGACTGTCGTAGATTTGTTGTCGATTGCACAAAGCTGTATTTAATATATCGGTTTGTTAATGTGAATGAATTACCGCATAATTTTTAGGTTTCATGCTAATTTTGTGAATAAAGTTTTCTTGTTAACGCCAATCATGATAAGTAGAATTTCATTACATTTAAATAAACATTAAGAGTTGTATGCCTTAACTATAACATCTCTTAGTTCAACACGGATACCGAAATAAAATAAACGTTGAAACTTCTCAAAAAAACCTACCAAATACACGCATTTCATCGATTCATGACGACTAATGGACGACAAATGACATGAAAGAAGTTTTGCTGCAACAACGCTAAACAAAATATGATAAGGATATTTTTTTTTTTCTTTTCTTTTTTTCTTATGTTATCACTTACTTTTATGAATGCTGCAATTAACCAATAATTGGCGACTGTGTAAGTCTAAGACTAAAACGTATGTATAATTATGATATGTTGTACACACAAGCTGTTGGTGAACCTATATTAATAAATAAGGACAAGAAAATAACGTCCGCTCTCACTCATGACTTGTGTACCCGACAAATTAAAGATTGCAAGTGGTAAATTCAGCAAGTTGTTCGTCGAGACAGGCCGGACATCGGCACTCTGAACAGATGGCCGGCTTAAAGTTCCTCGAGAGCGAATATATACATACGTACCTATAGTCGCTACTCACTATAGATACGTACTAACGATGTCCTCCGTCACTTAAGGGGGAGTTGTGCTGGGTAGCAGTTTTGTTTTGTTACAGGATGCTGGGCAAATTTGAAGTGAGAGTTGAACATGACTGAACTAATTTCAATCAGTATTTGAACCCAATTTTATGCGTCTATTTAGTTTGAAACTTCTTAATATTAAATGGATCTAGTAAAATATAATTATAAAATGGTATGTATGTACTATAAGTTAGGTTATTCAAGTTCAATTAATATAGGTATTATTATTTTTACTGGGTGTAATCTTACTTATTTTATATTGTATGCTTTATAGCATCGTATTGGTCGAGTCTGTAATGATGTTATAATTGGTAGTAAATAAATAAATTAATAAGTAGAAGTGCACAAAACCAAGACAAGGTGCCAATGCAAATAAAATCCACGTTTATGATACGAAAATAGATTATTTAATGCATTTTTACCTTTACCCTTTATGATGCTAATAGACCAATTTATTATTTTCGATCTCTAGCATTTTGTACTCTATCATTCTCTTTGCTAACTCTATACTACAATCCTCTTTCCCTTAACTGTGCACCAGAACATGGTTACAATCAGTGCTTTAGAACTAATTGCAACTTTGTTCCATCCTTGATCTTAAATGCTATCTGTAAAGGAATGCATTTTGCTGCTACGCCGTAGCTGGTCCGCTTATGGCTACGTCGTAGCACTCTGCTACGGGACCCAATCCGCTACGAGGAGTAAGGAAACTTTGTTGCGCATTAGTTGAAAACCGTTTTAATTGGAATGATAAAGGTCTTTACGTTAGGATATTAAAAAAAATATCATGTTTTGTATGTGTTTCGGGTAGGAGATACACTTGAGAATAAATAAAAATATTATTCATAGCTTATAGCACCCACAAATAATGTAGCCATCCGCCAATGAAAGTATTGGATCATTAGTTCCGGAGATTACCTCTACATTCAAACTTACAAACAAATACCTCTTTATAAAATTAGTATACGTACACGTATACTAATTTTTTTTTTTGTAGTTGTATAGTTAACAAAATGGTATTTTTCTTATTTTTTTGTACTCTATCACAATGCTGTCCTATTTGACCCAAAGGTTGACTGGTAGAGAATGCCTTGTGGCATTAAGTCCGCCTATGTACCACTTTTGTACATGAAGTATAAATAAATAAATAAAAAAAAACACAAAACATTTATAAGAAGCAAAACCTTTTACAGGCACCCTTGAATAGTCAAGGAGTCGGTAACTGTCAGAATGATAAGCATACACATTTTTGTCGCAACCCTTTTCTTAAGCCACGTGTCACCACCAGTATTAGCCGACACCTTAAGTTTACTCAAGCGACACTCACCAATCCAGTCACCTTTCAATTCCCTTTGAGTCCTCATGCCATCAGAGATTAAACGCCTAGTCACCGTGCTGAGGAATTTTGACATAGACAAAGGGAATTTTTGATTAGGACTTAAGTCTAGGGTGAGAACTAAGCTTGGACTTAATCAGAGTAAGTGTGATCGCGTGATTGGCTGTCCAAACATTGGCTTTATTTGTTAGTGTTGTCTTGTTATTATGTGACTATGCTTGTTCTTTGACTGGGACCTTGACATATCTCCTCACTTGAGGTTTTTGGACATTACTTGAAAATGTTTTATCTTAGTCTTAACAAGGAGTATCGTATTACCCAGGTCAGATAGGCAGTCGCTCTATGTAAAATACTGGTCTTCAGCTGCATCCGGTTAAAATGGAAGCCAACCCCATTGTACTTGGGAAAAGGATAGGCAGATGATGACTTGAAGATTTTTAATCTACGTTTAGATTAGCTTACGAATTGAAACCCGCTGTTAGTTGCGTGACGTCGTTCTGGCTCATTACTATCTTACCGTGCAACAGTGGGTAGGCAGAGTCACGCAGCTATCAGCAGATAGGTCACAAGCGCGCGCGCGAATTTCGTACGGCTGCTGTGTTATTGTGATAACATAACAGCCGTACGAAATTCGCGCATGTTATTGTGATAACATTGAATGAGTATTCAAAAAAATGTTTCTTTGGGAAAGTTGTTTGTTATCATGAGTACAATCACGTGTTTAAGTATCGGTCACTAATTATCAGTCACCTTATATATATATTTACACAGATGTGCGGCAGTGACGGGAATAATGAAATAATTGCAATCTACCACGTTTAACTTTAGTGGAAAAAATAAGATATCTTAATCTTTTAACACACTACCCAAAAGAAATACGACCATAACAGAAACCAGAACCAAAAACTCCTTAAAACATTGCACAGCGATACAAAACTTCGTAAAAGTTGTGACGCCCCTTAACAAGTCCGAATAAGCCTTAACAATGAATTTGGTAAGTGTCAACCTTAGTTGTTCCGGGTCCATAAATATTTCTATTTGCGGGCCCGAGGTGGCACCACCGTCTATTTGAAAAGGGTCCACGTACTAAATAAACTTGGTTTGGTGAGTTTAGATTTCAGTAATTAAATTCTGGTTTCGATTTAAGTTTAAGATTGATTATCGTTTTTTGTTTTCGGACATAGAGGCATCGTCAGTCCGGAATAACCTACTGTTGGTTATAGGCCTCCCCTTTCTGCGGGTCTGTTTGAAAGAGATACCGCGGCCCAGGAACACAAAGGGCAAAGAAGGAACATGGATGGGTTTTAATCAGTACGGGTCTGACACTCCCTTCCACTCCGCCCAGAGCGGGAGGGGTCATTTGATGATTTCCCATCCAGAAAAAAATAGGCCTCCCCTTTCTTCTGCCATTCTTCTCTGTGCTTTGCGTCCCTTATCCACCTGTTTCCTGCGATTTTGACGATATCTTCAACCTAACGCGCTTTTGGACGGCGCTGGATATTTGGGCCCAACCTTGGTCACCATTCGGTCAAAACCTACATACATAGGAATAGGTGTATACTCTGCTTGTAATATTTTAACTGGTATTGCGGAGATTATGTGCTTATATGTGGGTATTGTCCTACCAATATTATATATGCGAAAGTAAGTTTGTTTGTTACCTTTCACGCCTAAACCACTGAACCGATAATCCTGAAATTTTGCATATACGTTGCCAGGTGGTACAGAAACGGAAATAGGATAACTTTTATCCCGAAAAAAGTACTGTTCCCGAGGAAAACAACAATAACGTTCTTATGATAACAGATGGCGCCACGTGTCTTTCGAATCATGATTGAATTATATTATTACAAGCGAAGTAAAACTCGAATTGATTGTCAAATTCTAAATTAACGCGAGCAAAGCCGCGGGCAAAAGCTAGTTATCAATATTTTCAATTAGCAATATTCTGTAGCCATGAAGCGAAGCGACTTTTTATTTAAAATAACCAACTGTAAAAATTGGCTAAAGATAAGCCCTGTAACTCTTTTGAGACTTGTACATATTTTTATTACTATTATAGATTTGTAGATTGTAAAATATGTCATGGAATTCATGTTTTAGAGATTAATTAAATCACGACTATTAATTGTTTACCTACTACATTGTACGTGAAGTTATTGCAGAAAAAAAAATACACTCAAACATCCTCATATATTTTCAAATGAATAATCTGTAAGAGTAATTTGAGAAATGTTAGTAGCAGATATAAGTACACCTCTGCCAGCCCTTTGTGACAAAACAGTGATGTTATATTCTACGTACACCGTTAACCCTAGAACCGTACCCTGGGGTACAAATGGAAAAAATAAAATAAAATTGTCTATAACTTTTTTACAATTAGACGGTTTGTTTCGCGCTTTCGTGTATTTACGTGGCCCCGCCCCACGTAAATACACGACGAGCCGATACCTAAGTCGGACGCTAGTCCAGCTAGCGAGTGGAAGTGGCACGGTGCGTTTGGGGTACACCAGCACCCCAGGGTACTTTCAACGTAAGTATTTATTTATGTAGATATTATTATGTTATTACGTTTTTTTATGTTGTTTGTATTGTTTATTGACATTTTGATGTTTGGTTGTGGTTGTGGTGGTACACAGTATATTGTTACGCAGTATAAGTTTTATTAACACATAAGTATAGATTGTTTTACAAATTGTGCTTCTTGCTGTTCGTGTTTGGTTGCTTTTTGCAATAATCTACTTTCTTTTCAGATGACGTCATAACGCAATTTGATGGAGAAAGAAATAGAAAATATTCTTCTGGACTCGGCAGATGAAGACGATATTATTCTAGGCGAGGAGTTTTTGCCAGAAATAATATAATTTTATAACGAAACGAAGGGAGGTGTTGACACATTCGATCAACTATGTCACATGTACAGTGTGTCACGCAAAAGTCGCCGCTGGAGCCTTTGTGTCTTTTATGGAATATTGAAAATTGTCGGGATAAACTCTGTAATACTACTTAACTCGTCAAATGCTACTAATAAGCAAGTTTTCAAGAACAGACGCACCTATCTGAAGACTCTCGCATTTGATCTCACCTGGAAGATAGATTTCAATACCGTACTTTGCCAATATCCCTACAAATAAGTATTGGCAACATATAAGGGAAAAAGCGATCATTAGCTGCGGTAAGTTCTGAAAATTCAAAACCTAAAAGGTGTTCTTTCTGTCAAAGGTCCAAGTACCGTAAATCGCGCACACAATGTGTCACGTGCAAAAATTTCACTTACAATGAGCACCAGAAGCAAATTTGCCAAAATTGTATAAATTCCTAATTTAATGTGCCTTCATTGTGTTAAATGAGACTGAAATTAATATAATAAAGCATATTTAAGTTGATTTTTAGTAAAAGTTTGTTTTCTTTCGAAATTTGTGTTTTTTTTGTAAGGGGTGTACCTGTACCCCAGGGTACCTTTAATGGAATTCTTATATGGGTACGGTTCTAGGGTTAAAGATGATTGCCAACAATTATACAATAGCTTAATTATTATTCTTCTCACAAAATGCACATTATACAACGAACACTTGTACAGCCACTGACAGAAGTCATTTGATTTGTATTTTATTTTTTGCTTTCCTTTTTGTTTGGGTAAAAACAACCGTCACTCGCATTCAATGTGACGTCAAAGTTTACTTTCCTCTTTTTGACATTTTTAGGGCTCCAACATTTCAAAAAAGGAAACTGCAAACTGAACCACATATACAGGATGGGTAAAAAATCGTGGATCAAACGAAACAGAGCGATAGTTGGGGTTATTTGCTGTAAAAAATATCTGGGTGGCAGATTCTTAACTTGATCTCCTTAAAAGTTATGACTACTTGAGTCTTTTTTAAGAAAATACCATTTTTTTGCTACTAATTAGGCAATTAGTGGAGTTTAGTTGCTTCTAGGAAATGTACCATCACTATAAAAGTTCTTTTATGACAGTGTGTACCATGATTTATGAGTATTGGCACTTTATTCAATATCTTTAAAAAACGTCTCACGAAAATTTTGTTTGCAACTTGACAAAATGACCTTGATAACCCCAACAAACGCCCTGTTTCGTTTGATCCACGATTTTTTACCCACCCTGTATATGTGGTTCAGTTTTCATTTGATCTATGATATTTATTAAAGCCGCAGGGTTTTTTATGGGTGGTTTGTTTATGATGATGGTTAAAAAAATGTAGGTTTATGTTTTTAAATTTATTTTGTGGTGTAAATATATTTTTTTTTATTCCCATATCAAGAATATTCTGCTTCTTTCTTTTTTAATAATAAAAACTATATATATATATAGATCATATATAGATATACATCGTAAAGTCAGCTTAATGGAAACTTAAATATTACTAAAATTATTAAAATATGGTGAACCCTGAAGATTATTATATTCCCAAAAGGTAAAAATAAAGCCTTTATAAATAAAATAGTATTCGCGGTACTTCTAATAAAAATGAGCTATAAATTACTCACTTCACTGTACCGCGCTTGAGAGATTTCATAAAAGTCAATTGCGAGTCAAATCAAGCGTGTTAGTGGTACAGTCATGCACAACGATTAATTGTCGCTCCTACGACTAAATCCGTCGCCTGACTTGACAGGCGACATTTTCTGGTCACAATTGTCAATTATGTTACGTTCGTATTGACGTTTTAAACTGGGGGTTAGAATTTGTCTAGAGAGGTTGGTTTTAAAGGGAAGGAAGCTTCGTATCCTATAAAATTATATGTTGAACCAGTAAGTCTATCAGCCATCTAAAAACACCTAAACTAAAGGAAATAATTTTTATTTTCTTTTCTAAAGTGCTTTTCATGGTTTAATAGAAAATTGATGTTTGTTTTGGTTTGAATTTGACATAAATTACGTAGGACTGAAGTTTTTTTTCTAAAATTCTGATTTTTATGCCTCATAAAGATATATCATCTCCTTTCTTTCGAATCTAAAACCTATTTTAACTAGGTATAATATAGCAGTGTGTGTAAACTAGAAATTGCGTTAATTTCATTGCACGTCCAACTTATTTGGTATGTCGTTAATCAATCAATTAGTAAAGATCGACTTCATAGAATAGCATTTTAATTGTTTCGTTGAAGTCTTGATTAAGATCGTATTTTAATAGTTTTATTGTCAGTGAAATACTTTTTTTGTTAAGCTCTTTTGTAACGCTTGTTAAAAAGCCATCGTATTAATAAAAACAATTAAAGCAACGAAGTTAAGAAACTAAAATAGAATAATCTTATTTAAAGTATCTAAATTATGCAAATAATTTAAAACTACAACTTATTTATTTTTGACTTTTACATAAATATTAGAACTTATAATATTGTTTGAATAATTCACAAATTAAATTAAGTCCATCTGGTGGCTAAAATGTGTGTGTGTGTGTGTGTACTGTGTACGTTTAATCTAAACTACCCAAACTCAACACACATTATTTTAGTTAAAAGCGTGATTATAATAGAAAAAGTACCTAAAACCAAGATAAAGTCAAACCCTTAATTTGGCCATTGTGAGTAGGTATTTTTTCATGTCAAATTTTACAATGAATTACAATTGATCATAATTACCTCATCGAAAAACATCTAAAAACATGCGAACGAAGTCCCGTAGTATTTTATATAACATAGACATTCTAAACACGAAACCAGTAGAGAGTACACGTGTGGAAAGAAAGTTGAAAAACACGTGTAAGTACAAAAAGGCACGAGTCATCGAACGTTATTAGCCGAACTTTAAAAACACCCACGAGAGCGAACATAGCACGTTTCTCTACATTAGTTTCACAACTTTCTGGGTACTTTAAGTAACACTTTGATTAATCATGTATGAAATCTGAGAAAAAAAACATAACATAAATATAATATATATATATAAAAATATAATCACGCCTGTAATCCCCTAAGGAGGTGTAACTAATAGTGCACCCACATTTCGCCGGTTATATTTTTAAGTCCCATGTAATAGGGAGCAAGCCTATTGCCATCAACCGGGCGCAAAACCTAAATTCCGTACCTGCTACTGAGAAATTCCTGATGGAAAAACACAATAACACTTTACCCGACCCGGGAATCGAACCCAGGACCCCATGCTCAGCAGTCGCGCTTGCAACCGTTCGACCAAGGAGAAACCCAAATATCTAGAAAGTTCTACTTCTTAATGCTTTAAGCACACAAATGTACACACTGTACTTGCGGATTTAATGCCATAGGTCTAATCTTTGAGTGATGCAGACATATACAGTGATAACTGCCGAAAAAGTGACAAGGAAGAAACAATGTGTCAGGACCTAAAATGAAGTTCAAGTCTTTTCTAATTTGGGGTCTTCTATTGCATTGAAGGGGTATTCCTCAAAGCGCATCTATTTTGAAGCGCAACTAACTAAGCGCAACTAAATTATTCCTCGAAGCGCAACCATTAGTTGCGCTCACAAATTCAAATTAAAAATATTATATGTCTATTCCTCAAAGCGCAACCATGCTGAAAAATATCGTTAATGAATCCATCATACCCATCTCTATTTTCTTCGAGGAATAATTTAGTTGCGCTTAGTTGGTTGCGCTTAAAAATAGTTGCGCTTTGAGGAATACCCCGCATTGAAATATTACAATAATATTTTGTAAACACTCAACAATCGTAACTTGATGCAAAGCTTACCTCCTCTCTAACTCCAGTTGGTTTACTCATGCATCTCAGATTCCACATCTAATACACCGGTGAATGCACGTATGCACAAGTCACCGTCTACTCGAACTGAGCCAACATTTTCCCAGATGTAAATTTATTTGCAGTCAAGAAAAGGAGTTTTCATAAATTAAATTTCGCGGAACCCAAAATTGAATTTCTTTACGACTGCTCCGATAATCAAATGAATAATCCATTTACACCGCCTTGTAGGGTGTCCGGGACAGAAAAGACTTTTTTTATAAACTCCAGTTGAATGCTTCTACGGCACCAAATTTTATTTTCAATGTATTTTATTCTATTCGTATTCGTTGGTCCATTAAGCCACCAGGTGGGAACGGTGTTTCAAGTGGAATTTTTAATATGGTCCCCGGAATGAGACTGTCGGTGACTGTACGTGGTTACAATTCTTTATAAGGTTGGAAGTGTAACTTATTGTTTTTCGAAGAATAATTTCGGTCGAGTATTTTCGTTGGTGTTTCTAGAATTAGATATTTTTCGAGTTTAGAGTACCTACACTTCTAAACTATTAACAATGTCATTAACTCTAGAGACGGGATATTTACTATGTTTACTGTTAGTAATGACTTCCAGATATTTCGGCGCTGTTGCAAGCACCATGATCACGGATAAACTGAAGTTATTGCGGGTGGGTGTTTATAATCAGACAAAAACTGCAGCAAAAACGTATATTAACAATGTTTTTAAAATTTAAATATGAATCGATGATTTACAAGATTAAATATAAATTGATATTTTTATATCTCATACTCATGGTTTTTTTTCGAATATTTTAAGATGCAAAGTAGGTATAATGTGTTCAGACAAATTACTATGTAACTGCTTATTATCGTATTTCTTCTACGAAAGTACTTCACATAGAATTACTCTGGATGAATAGTGAATACATATGTATGAACCTTTCTACCTATTACTCAGAACTTCATTCATCAAATTGTAAACCTGCCTTTCACTATTATTTTAACTTAAAAGATTAAAAAGACACATCAAAAACCAAAATGGCGTCCAACTTTTTCTTTTACTCAACCGCGACAATACACATTCACATTTTCCTTTGTATCCACAATAGGACCACAAAATTCATACTCCAACAAAACCCACGGTTAAATTTTAATTCCAGTAAGTAGTTCACCAAACGAGTTGTATAAGCCAGCCAGACATAACTCATCTCCGGGTAGCCGTAAAAAATCTTGCGCAGGGTACAATCGTCTCAGCGGCAGTGCATTATACTCATTACCATAATCCCAATTACTTACCATCCGTCGTCGGTATAATTTACCGCCCTGTTACAAGACCTGGGTACCGTACCACCACATCTTACTTCAGCGTGGGAAAGAGATGGCGCTATGCAGGACGTATCGCGACATCTCTTTCTAACATTGATGCAATTTTTACTGGTACTTATAAAATTGTTCGTCCTGATTGACTGTCGACGCTTAGCTCAGATCACTGGACGGATCAAGCTAAAAGTTGGCATATAGAGCAGTGGCGTGCCAAATATTACGGCAAGGTAAAGCAAGCCCAGAAAAGGGCCGATGCCTGCCGGGGCTGCGGGACTGTTCGAAAGAGATACCGTGGCCCTGGAACACAAAGGGCAATGAAGGAACATGGATGGGTTTTAGTCAGTAAGAGTCTGACACTCCCTCCCACTCCACCCAGAGCGGGAGAAGTCATTTGATGATTTCCAATCCGTAAAAAAAAAAAAAAAGCCCAGAAAGCAAGCAGATTATTCAGAAATTTTAAATCATGAAGAGTAGTAGGTTTTAAGGGCAAACCAAGCTTTAAAACTTGTATGTAAGTACAGCCAGGTACCTCTAAGCAGATGAAATAGTCCTTGAATGTTTAATGAAAATCCGTCACCGGGCGCAGTCCTTCTAGTACTATGATAATACTGCTGTACGAGGTCATGGTAGGCCCCCTATTCGCAGTTTGGTATGCATTAATTTTTCTGTCTCAGAACTTTTGGAAGTAAAAAAGTTTTTACTAGTCCGTTTTATAGAGTGTGGTTATTGGAGGCTTTAAGAGGGTTTTTTGGCGGCCAATTTAAAATGAATGGTGCCATAAAAATGTATCACTGTCAAGTTTGTCCCTTAAGTACACAAGGCTTCAGTAAGTACTAAACTGAATATTTTTGACGGATGAGTCTGTTATCTACAAAAGTTTTAGTTATGCGAATGTGATGCAGAACTCTTTTTATGTCTTAATTTATACAGGGTGTAAGGGACAGCCCTCCACAAACTGACAGGGTGCATTCAGCTCCTTATTTTGAATCATATTCCACTGGAATTTTTCTCCGGAAAATTTAGTTTTTTATTTTTTTTTTCAAGTACTATTCCTTTAAACGTAAAATTACATTGTATACGTCACCCCATCAGTTTGTGAAGGGCTGTCCGTTACACCCTGTATAAAGATCAAGTGTCATTATGTTCGTACTCAATAATCTCCGAAACTATACAACCGATTTCGATGACATTTTGTGAATGTGTATGGTTGATTCCAGCTTGAACAATATTTTTCCTGCAAAGTAGGCTCCTACTTTGCAGGAAAAATATTGGGTCGCTAGTACATTATAAAATCTTATTTTTTACTTGATCATCATTCACGGCTAATAACTAATTATTTCCATTAGATTATCATCACATTGTATATATCTCACTAGACCTGTGGTGTAGTGAATCACGAAGATACGACTGACTGACTGATTTTGACTCTTCAAAATGATCGTCATTGTGATTATGTAATGGTAATTCACAAATGACTATAGCAAATTGCCAATTAATTATCTACATAAACCATCAAATAATTCTACAATGTGGTACTAAGCTAATCTAATACGCATCATTGAATAATTACATGTAACGTTTGCATATCAATCTGTTCGGATCGTTTATCAACATAACATCACGCCAGGAATCCGCGAAGGGTTAGGCAGCGGTGTATCTGTAGCACACCCACATACAGGGTGTAAACGGACCCTTAATGAAGCCGTCAACCAAGCATTATGTATATCAAACTAAGTAACTTTACGTAAACATTATTGCTGGGAAACGACTTTTTTTTCTGGGGTGAAAAATCATGTTTTACGGTAGAACTCAATCTAACGCACTCAAAACATTGTGCAGGGATGCATTGAATAGTACGCGGGTCGTGGAGGTGTTTAAAGTAAAAATCTTACATTAAAAACATGTATTTAAAAAAAACTTGTGAAAAAGTTGGAACTTTTACCCCCAATATCTCCGTAACTAGAAGATTCCCAGGTATGGTCTAGAACAAAAAAATGTTCGCAATGATTAGGAGAACAAATGCCTTTCGACTTCGTTAAGGGTCTTTTTACACCCTTTATATTAAATAATCGTGTAATAGGGGGTAAGCCTATTGCCATAAACCGGGCAAACATCCATCCAGGCTGCTAATTGCTGATGGAAACACCCAATAACACTTTGCCCAACATAGGAGTCGAACCATGACCTCATGCTCAGCAATAACGCTTGCCGACTACTAGATCAACGAGGCAATAGTCGAGAGTATCGTTACGTTTATCAACAAGTTCTCTTATTATGATAATACAATCCCATTGAGCCATTGTCTTTTATTATTTTTGGTATAAATTCTTCCCCACTTATCCATCTTCATCAAATCAGTATGCGGGATTATATCAATATTTATTATTTGGAGTGATTTTTATTATGAGTGACTTTTGTCGGTGATTGTACTCTTTTGTTCAATCTTCTTTGTTCTTGATTTCTGCTTTTTGGATAAATGATTGTGATTATGATTGACATTTATTAAATTAATGAAAAAGTGTTTTGTTCTTTAAACGCATGCAGATGGTCTTTATTTTATAATCTTCATAGTTTAAATAGATTTAAAAAATCATTTTAAAAATCCATTAAATACTGTTTAATTTGATTTATTCTGGATGTATCCACCCATAATTTTTCAACCATCTCTCGGTAACCATTCAGTGAGAGTTCTAATCCACCTGCCATCACCACGTCTAGCTATAAAATCTTGAACGAATTTAATTTATACCCTACACGACCTTATATTTGAAGGTAAAAGATATTATATCTTTTCCCAAGAATCTTTATTCAACCCTCTCGCTGCTAAAGGCCCCATTGTCCTTTTAGGCGTAAGACTGGAAGCATGTATTTGTACGGAGCACGTGGCGACATCTGGTGTCAGAGGTGTCGATGCGAGGAAACGGGACGAGCTATAAAATTGGAAACGATTTAGGCTTGGAGTAAGCAACGGATCTATGCGTGTTTTTTCTTGGTTTAATTTTTTTTGTTTGTTTTATAATGGTGAAGCTATGTTAGTCCGTTAGCAACTAAGAATAAAATTATGAAAATGAGTGGCACCTCGCTTCGCACTGGTGCAATGGTGACATTCTTGGATTCACGATTTTTTTTTAAGAAGAAGATTTTCATTAATTCATAATATTGAGATTTTATTGCTAAATCTAAAATACTCATAGACGGTACGGAATAAATACTGTAATTGACGGTGAAAGTACACACGGCGGCACATGAAGCTGTACATTTCCAGTATAAATTGGCCTCGCTTTGTATAGATTTCCTTTACAATTAGAGATCCGTATAAACTGGTTTTGTATAGCTTGATCGGCCGTCGTGCGTACTACCAAGTTCCCTGACGGTCGACCAGTTTTCAACCTTATTACTTAGAGCATAAGGGTGACCAGTGGCAGACCGTCAGTGAACTCTGTAGAACCTCAACAAAATTCAATGCTTCATTTAGAAGATCTGTAAGGTCACAAAGACAAACACGAATAACTATTCTTTTATTCTATGTGTAGGCCAGACTTAATCAATGTAACATAACCATATAACATAATAAAACCTCTTATTATTATACTTTCGTCACAAAAATGAATTTAGAATGGGCCAGCAATAACTTTAGTCCATTTTTTTCGAAAAAAAAAACAACGCCTGTGAAAGCCATCCAACATTTTTCCTCGTCATCCTTTTTTCATTTCCCCAACCTATCTCAACATGGTCTCCACATATGTCCTTCGCTTTATTCGGCCATACTCATTGGGTTTCAAGGCACGTCTCTGGATCGACACGTTAGTGTCGGGTCACAGGACTTGAGTCTGGTATCCTGCGCTCGTAAGAAAATAAGATGTCTCAAAAAATTCCGTTTTTTTTTTCGATAGCGTGAAATGTCTCGTGTGTAATGTACATGAACTAATCAAAACAACCGCATATTTATTGGAACATTTAAAAAAAGTAAGAAAAACAGGCATGTTTAATTATTGTACTGTGTAAGAGAAATGTATGTTCACAAATGTTCCCAGTTTTCTGGAATCTTATATTTGTTGAGTTACCACTTTTTGGCTTATGGGGGCCGTATTAGGTTCGGGACCGCCGCGCCCGTGGTCTTTTAGGGTCGGTTCATATCTAACGGAATATGCGTCGCGTATTATCGGTCGCGTAACGCCAGAACTGACAAATGTATAGAAAAACACTCGACCGTTCACACTCAACCGGTGATACGTTAGTGCGTCGAGCGTACAGCGTCTATTCCGTTTCCGTCAACGCATTATCGGTCGACGTAAGAGCGCAACGTCGCGCGCGCCACGCTCTACGTGTATTTGATTGATGCATTCAGACTAGGCGTAACATTAGCAGAGATCGTTTGTATACAGGCCGTTCCAAGTTTTTTGAAAATGTTCTAGTGGCAGGACGGATGAAACGCTCGACGCATTTTCCGTTTGATATGAACCGACCCATTCGACCGAATAGACGCGACCGATGATACGCTCGATGCATCATCCGTCAGATATGAACCGACCCTTACGGGTTGAAACGGCTGTTGAAGGCTTTGACGTGCGCCTTTAGTGATGTCTCTTGATACGTTTTATTAGGTACCTACATACATCATTATCGTGTAGTTTTTTGTGTTGTTTTTTAATAATATTTTTGCATGGTTATGATACTTGCAGTACTTATCTACAAAGGTATTAGAATTAAGATTACGTCAGATATGTGACAGCATTTATCGTTATAAAATTCTTAATTAATGTATTAGAATAATTATCATGGAAGGTTACCAAGAAATCTGCAGTTTAGTAAACGTGTTGGAAAGAGTTCTTATAATGGATAAATTCCGTTATAAAATACTGGGGAGAAACAAAATGTGAATTACAAGGAATAAGGAGACAAATATTAAACTTTTCCCTTTATTTTTAGTGCTTAAAATGTAGTAACAATTTAACGATTTTTGGAATAGTCCAAATTATTTATGAGTTTTTTTTTTGATTATTTTGTGAGCCGCATGCATAACGACCGCTGGGCAAAAGTCTCAACACGATGGGTGCCTGAGGATGGACGGCGCTGCCGAGGCCGGCCCACAAAACGGAGGCGAGATGATTTAGACGCGCATCACGAAGGCTGGTACGAGGTGGCGCAGGGGAAAAGTACCTAGAAGGATATGGGTGAGGCCTTTGCCCAGCAGTGGGACATACAAGGCTACTGAAATTTATACTCTACAGTAGTATAGTTAACTTTAATACAGCCAAAATCTTTTACAAAACCCAAGTACAAATTTTACCTACTTAAAAAATTCCCAAAAACCATTCCAGTGCCCACTTCCTCAACAAAAAGCCGACGAATTTTTCCCAGCGTCCATTTGCCAAGAAAAAGACTCGCTCATAACACTCATCTTCAGACTTTCGCCGTGGCCCGAGTCCAATGAAACTATAATTAGGGCCGAGTTGCGCAATCTCCTTTAAATAACTGGCCCTCTCGATGGGGCGAGCTTCGACGGCTAACGGCTACTGAATGACGGACAGACCGTAATAGACGCAGTTGGAAGAGGTTATACTGCTTTGCCGTATGGTTTTGCTTGGGTAATGTGGATTTTTGTATTTAATTTTGATTTTAACCTTTGATTTTAATTCTGGTTTTAAACTTTGATTTAAATTTTACTTTAGACTTTAATATAACTGGTAACATTTATTATTTTATGGGGCATGCGATGCTATACCTATAAGAAATTATTGTACTAACCTTTGACATAAGAATCTTTATTTTAACATGTTACCAGTATAAACAATTGTTGGTCTTCCAGAAATAATAAATAAAATAAATAAATATTATTGTTTTTGCAATAATGAGAGATGGAAAATACAGGAGTTGAGTAATATAATATATGAGTAAAGGTAGGGTTACAATTTTGTCTAGATATAACTATAAAACATAGGATGTAAATACTATTCAGCATTTTAAGCAATAGATGTACGTTGTAGTATCTATCTACCTGTGTAGTTATGTACGCAACTGGAATAAAACAAGTGCGTAGCAATGATTTAAATCATTAGATGTGCCTTCACTGTACTTAGGTTGCGTGAAGAAGTCGTGTGAGCTCGAACATTCCACATCTTAGAATGATGAATACGAATGTCAGTGAGACAATTCTATTCAAATTTTCATTCACGTCTTGATGCGGTGGGGCAGTTTAGCTATTTAAATCTTAAGAGTGTGCAAGGAACCCAACTCTTATTCCAAGTTAAATAAAATCGATAGTTAAATTAAACATGTTATTTTAAATTACTAACTAAAAAAAATCTCTTGATTGTCAAAACATTGCTTTATTTTTGTACTATCTGCATGACGTAATGTGTCAGCTGAATGAAATAACTAAAGCATCTACGGTTTATAACGGTTTGGTTCACGAAATTCATTGGCAACGCTTACTGGTTGTAAACAAGAGTAGGTACATGATAAGCCTTGAATGGCCGGAGCCGGTGCATCTGCATTGCGTGTTTCGGCTTTAATAATGTATTGAGACATTACATGGTTCACTGTTAATATACAGCGTGTATCACAAATGGGTGGGCACTGACTTACATTTATGTATATAGGGTGACTGGTAATTAGTGACCGATACTTAAACACGTGATTATACTCTTGATAACCAACAACTTTCCCAAAGAAACTTTGTTTTATACCTACTCGTTCACTTGTATCCCAATAACACAACTGCCGACCTATCAGCTGTTAGCCGCGTGACGCCGTTCTGTCTGATTACTATCGTACCGTGCAAAACTGGGTAGGCAGAGCACTCACGTGGCTCGCAAGCCCGCTCCGTAAGCGGCGCGCCTCGAATTCCATATGGCTGTTGTGTTATTGTGATAAAAGTGAACGAGTATAAAAAAAGTTTCTTTGGGAAAGTTATTTGTTATCATGAGTACAATCACGTGTTTAAGCATGGGTCACTAATCACCAGTCACCATATATGCAAACTGAATAACTGTCTCTAAGGCACCAGCATCTTAATTACCAAAATCTTATTAGTTGTCCCGTAGAAAAGTTCAATATTACTTGGCTCAAATGGGGATAGCTGATTATTTTCACACCCTCATTTCTGATACTCACCGTATAATTGTCTATAGATTTCTTGTGATATTGATAACATAATTAAGGGGTATCACTCACTAATTATGTTTTGGTAGCTGATCTCCACTATAGGCAGTTGCTTTATGTTAAATACTGGTGTTCAGCTACGTCTGGTTAGACTGGAAGCCGACCCTAACATAGTTAGAGAAAGGCTAGGCAGATATGTTTAGTTTAACATAATTACTAGGCCATATAAACTAATTAGCGGTATATAGCTCCTTAGTAGGTTAATACTATACTGTTACACATCAGCATCATCATTTCGGCCGAAAGAAGACCACTGCTGGACATAGGCCTCCCCCAAGTGTCGCCATATTGACCGGTCCCATACGACTCACATCTAGCGGATCCCCGCTACCTTCACCAGGTCATCGGTCCACCTAGTGGGAGGCCTTCCAACAAAATATTGCTTCAATTAGGGCAAAACTCCCTATAAATATATTTTAATAACAGTCAAAGAAATATGCATTTTCTTTCAAGTTGGCGATAATTACAGAAAAATTAAAACTCATTGCCTAATTAGTTAAAATTAAAACTAGAATCGGCATCGTATTTTGTCGAACAAACAGACAGATTCCTTTGAGTATAATATAGCGGTTTATTTAAAACCACTTTCAAGTCTGGTCGCCATTTTTCTATCGCCCGTGACGTCATAATGATGATTTATGAGCTGGGACAAGCTCAGTTTAAAATATTTTGTGATGTTTTTAACAAACTCTAGTTATACAGCGTGCATTCAGTGACTAAAATTCACAAAATTTCTGAAGAAAATATATGAAACAAAGTTGTTATACTGGTGCTCCACTCACCGGGAGCATTAACCTGTAATGTTGCAGTTCAGATTCGGTCATTACATCAGTGGGTGCGAGCGTCATTACAAAACTGGGCATTACAGTGCGCACCCTCTAAAGGTGGCTGTACACTATCGACAGAGAGCTATCTCAATGTTTCCCAAGACGTTTCGCAAAGAACTGACCCAGGACGAAGATCATGCGAGGAATACTGAGGCTAGACGAGTGCTACTATGTACACTCTCGCACTTGCCCTGCCTCGGAGTGACTCGGCGAGAGTGTACAGCTACCATAACGATACAATTTGTACTAATTATTTGCTTCGGAACTAAATCAAATCTTGGATAGTAACATTAATGGGGAATGCTCTCTTACCGTGAGCACCTCTAGTTTTTTTCGATATTTATCTCGTAGGTTTGCTAATAACATAAACTAACACTGTATGTTCAGCTACAACTGCGTATTCAATAATGACAAATGATCTCATAAAGGAAAGTTTTTAACAAAATCATAAATACACACTACACACACACTATGTCTACATCTCTTTTTTTATTATCTCCTTTCGCAGGTATGCTGGAAGAGATTTATTTAGAAATAAGCTGATGCTTATTGTACCTTTGTACTATTTTCTGTTCCTTTCTTCTTTTCTGTATTTAGTGTGTACATAAATTGTTAAATAAATAAATAAGAAGCGCATTTTTGGTACTAACTTGTAAAACACAGATGTAACTGTTACCAGGGCAGAACCAGTGAGGGCTTCATCAAGCATGAATTCTACCAGTCTATTTCACAATCTCCTTTCAGAGTTCCATATTCAATTGCCGATCAACCAATCAGCACTCGACCAATATCTGTATCGAATCGAAACCGTTCAATACCTATGAAAACACGATGGTTATTTGAACCTACTAACATATACCTAGAACTATTTCTAGTATGTGAGCTTCAATGAAACGATATCGAGTGTCGAATCCTCACTGTGCGAATTGACACTCGGAAGTCCTCGGGATTCTCGGATACAATTTCTACGTTCTCCTTTGTATTGAGTTAGAGTTTCTTTCTTTCTTTTATTCTTGCTGTTTGCAACGGAGTAACAAATAAAAGTAATATTTTAATAATTGATTTTATAATAAATTGAACTTGCGATTCGCTCTTACTGAAGTTAGGGAGAATCGCGGTTTTTATGACTTGACTAATCATAGAGATTAGCCAATATCAAAGAATATTGGCTTAATGTCCAAGAATTTTCTAAATTAATGATGGTGAAGACAGTTAGTCAGACACGAAACATGGCTACAATTATTTGTAATGTAATGAAGATAATTAGAAAATTATTACAGTCCTAAATATAAAAATAATTTTGACTGTAATACAACAAAATTCATTTTGTAGCCTAACATTTTTTTAAATTTAATATGAATACAACAGAAAAGTAAATGAAAACTCTTGTTAAATACCGATTGGCCCAGGGCCCTTTTTTTTACGGATGGGAAATCATCAAATAACTCCTCCCGCTCTGGGTGGAGTGGGAGGGAGTGTCAGACTTTTACCGACTAAAACCCATCCATGTTCCTTGTTTGCCCTTTGTGTTCCAAGGCCGCGGTGTCTCTTTCGAACAGTCCCGCAGCAGAGCCCTTATTTACACAATATTTACAGGACTTTGATATTGGAATTCAAAACAATTTAAAGACAAATTCCTCTCAAAGTATCCCTGTGATAGTACAGTGCGCCAAGTATTTCAGTAGCACAATAAAGCGCGCATTAGTCGGCCAGCGCATTAGGTCACCCGAGGAATGTTTAGGACATTAGTGATTACCAAGTGGCTGCGAGCTCAGCTCTGTTGTTTAGCGTTTAGGTTTTGTCGCTTATTATGGTCTTATGGTGCAGTGGGGTGTGTGGTTTTGAAATGAAATATAGGTTTTCGTTATTCGTTTACAGCACGAGTAGCATGACCACCGTAGAAACGGGTTTTGTCGACGGAAGAATCGATATAATGACAGATCGATTGTCGATTCTTCTGTCGACAAAACCCGTTTCTACGGTGGTCATTGCTACGCGTGCAGGAACGGTTCGAATATATTCTTTGTTAGCTAATGTAATTTTGGTACACCATTTTGTATGTTCGTAGGTTTAAACAATTCGTGATGCATGAGCCAAGACAAGAATAAAAAAACTTGTAAATTCTAATTGGCAAAACCGCAAAACATAATGAGCAGTTTTTTTCAGTGCAATGAATAACACATTTTCCACAATAACGGCTTAAAGTTATCGCATAAAACCCAAAAAGTTATTAGAACATCAAACTAAGGCGATATCATTTGAAGATCAATAAGTTTTTAAGGATTGATTAAATATTTCCCTGAAATCAAACTCAAAGCATTTTTTTCAATTAGACCATTACAGGCACTCTTAAATGTCAAAAAAAAAAAAACAAAAAAAGCGAAGCTACAGACACAAGGCATAATAACTTGTGATAGTACTGTAGTTGCCCATTCCAAAGCGTAGAACTCTATGAAGAAGAATGGGCAAAAAACTCCATGGACACTCTTTTAAATCAATATATTGTTACACCATCGTACAAACTCTCACAACACAACAATAGCAAGACACTCATCGATCGTTAAAATGTAAATCTATAAACTTATCATCATTATCTGCCCTAGCCTTTTCCCAACTATATTGGGTTCGGCTTCCAGGCTAACCGGATGCAGCTGAATACCAGTATTTTACAGGGAGCGACTGCCTATCTGACCTCCACAACCCAGTTAGTTTCGGGGTAATACGATAACCCTTGGTAAGATTGGTTGTCAGACTTTTTGGGACACTGACTGTCAAAGATCTACAAATGACAGCCGGGACCAACGGCTTAACGTGCTTTCCGAGGCACGGAGGAAACTCGGTATGTAATGGTTGGTCACCCATCCACAGACCAACCTAGGCAAGCACGGCTTAACCTAAAGATCGACCCGAGCGGCTGTTATTATTAAGCCACGAGCTCCTCTAAATCTAAAAACTAATACATCTATAAACTAATACAGCCTATAAACTCAAAACTTATACCAAATTCTACTTAAGTCACTTCCTATCCTTTACTCGAAACTTTGGCAAAACTGTTCCCATAAACATTTGCGTAAACTAACATAATAGTGGGGGCTCTATTTATCCCTGTACGTCAATATTTTACAATAACAAGTAAACTTACATAACATAACATTAGATCACATTTGTATTCTCAAGGTTTGGCAGAGGTGTACCTTTAGTACAGGGAGACGAGCCTATTGCCATCAACCGGGTAGTCCATAAGCTTTGCTGCTGTCTAGATAGTTTATATTAAGATAGTAAACAGGAGTTTTTGATAAGTTACTCGTAACATAAGGAAATTGAAAAGATCTAATGTCCCATAATTAAGCTCTCCCGAATTGCTCAGTGCATTTGTAATTTTGTGTAAACTTCTTGATATTTCTCAAAATTGTGGGTAAACCCAAAATTATTGACAGAAGCAAAATTATCGGACAAAAACCTGAAGCAACTACCAGCGTTTGGTATATATTTTTTTTTATACTTCATTTACTTTTTCAAGTGTCGTATTATAATTATATTTGTTTATTATTCTGAATATGAGGACTACATAGTGCATGGGTCATATTTTTTTTTTTCTTTTAAGTTTAGTCAGTTTCACGATTATCTGGCAGTTTGAGTACTTTATGCGGCCTATGGCCTTTGGATTGTGAGTAGAGTTACACGATCACCGACAAATACTTGCACTGACTAGACAGGTCCACTCAAATCTGTGTGGTTATTTCTTCAAAACACATGCACGGTCCTGATATGTCTTGACCAATGTCTGGACTTTAAAAGAAGCAGTGACCCCTGAGTTTGTTTCGGATGTTTCTTCTCAGAGTAGTCAGGTACGAACACCATCTAGTTTTAAAACATAACATGATGACATGTAAAAGTGTTTTGTAAAACCAATTTACATAAATAAATATGATTTATGATTAAGCCCTTGCATATAGCCTTACATCAAAAAGTATCAATATGGTTTGACAATAAGCCAACTACTGACAATTTAAAACACGGTGATTGGAACCGTCACTTTATATAAGAGCCTAACATAATATTCCGCGACAGCACAATATGATCCTAATTCATATCAAGGAAGGCTCACATTGCAAACTGTTACCATGGCAACAAAATGTTCCAATCTCTAACAAGTACATTGTCGAGCACAAATATGTATATGTTACGGGCAACGTGATTAACTGGGCATTATTAATAAGGACCGGCCATTATTAATAATGCCCAAGAAAGTCGGGCAACGTGATTAATTTATCACTTTGACCGGCCATTATTAATAATACCCGACGGCCCGTGGTCCATGTAATAAGTCAGTGTTTGAGATAGCTTGACTTTATCACTTGGACCGGGCAGTATGAATAATTCCCTGGTGACCATTCAGTTCACCAAACATTAATTCATTTTTTTTTACTTTTCAAGCAACGATTGGAAAAAACATTATTTGTCATTTCATCATTCTACAACAACAAGTTTACCAAATATTTCACTTAGCAAAATAATTATCCGAGAAACTTTTATTTTTAATAACGAATTATTTGACAAAAAATTCATAATTTTTAGCATAATTGCTCTGGACTTTTCTAAAAAAAGAGAAAATAAATGAATTTTGTTTTCTATAAGCATAAACCCCCCAAACAAACACAGATGCTGACAGAAACCCTAACCCTAGACGGTCGACGTCAGGGGCACCCCGAGGTTCGGTTAGTTAGGTTCCTTTAAACCCTGGAGATAGGAGCCCCGCGCAGGGGGCTTCGTCGACTGTATTGTAATTAAATTATATTTAGTAGAAACTTGATTTATCCTAATAGTTCACCTATTTTATTACTTTGCCCAAGATAGGATGGGAATTATTCATGGCCGGGAAAAGTAATTATTCATGCTGTTTTAATCACATTGCCCAATTTAGTCGGGCATTATGAATACAGACCGGCCATTATGAATAATGCCCGGACTTATCAAATTGCCCGTAACATATACACTTATCAACATTCAAAGTCGTTTTTCTCATAAAATAATTATTGCACATAATTAGTAAAATGTGGGTGTACTAATTAATAGTACCCCCGCCTAACCCTTCGGGGAAATACAGGCGTCATGAAACGTTTTAACTAAGACTTTATAAGTTGTTTTAATTATTTTAATATGAGTAATGATTAAGTTATGATCATCATCTGCCTAGCCTTTTCCCATCTTCCAGTCGGCTTCCAGTCTAACCGGATGCAGCTGAACACCAGTATTTTATATGGAGCGACTCCACAACCCAGTTAGTACTGGGTAATACGATACCACTTGGTAAGACTTTTTGGGCCACTACCTAACGACTGTCAAAGATCTAAAAATGACACCCGGGACCAACGGCTTAACGTGCTTTCCGAGACACGGAGGATACTCGGTATGTAATGGTGGTGGTGGTGGCTGTGGTGTGGTGTCTCGGTGTGTTGGTCATCCATCCACAGGCCAACCTAAACCACGCAACACGGCTAACCGAAAGATCGACCCGAGGCGGCTGTGATTAAATATTTTAGATATGAAAGAAATAGGAGTAAATGATAGCGTGACTGTTGACAGAGGAGAATGGAAGAAAAAAACCTGTTGCGCCGACCCCAAGTAACATGGGACAAGGACAGGAAGATGCTGATGAGTAAGGATTCATTTCTGTTCTTTTAGATTTAGAACGACTAACAGTGACAGAAAATTACTTCTAAATGTTGCTAAGTGTATTTTAGTGTATACATATTAGTGCGCATGACTATACAAACACAAACGCAATCAATTCTACCTCGTATAACTACGGCAACAAGTTATAAATAGGCATGTATTAGTAAACAAACCGTTATTGGGGCAAGCCGCAACTCCGGCCGTCCCCATTAGAAGAGATTTCGTTAGTGATATCATCATTAGAAGTGAGTTTGAGTTATTTTATTGGTACTGAGAGTGAAGTACTTTAGTGCATAAGCACTGAACATCTAAACTGCGTTCAAGAACTGTCAGTGAGCAGTCAGCATTGTTGTAGAATATTGACACTGACGCTCTTAAACAGGGTTTAGATAAGGCGTTTGAACTTTAACAGGTTTTTTTTTATGTTTTTAATGAAATTCACTGTATAAAAATTATTCTTTTGAAATTTCTTAATTTATATAATTTTTTATTTTATTTTATATTAATATTTTTCTATAATTTTAACTTTTTTAGTAAAAATACCTATATACATATTTTGTTAATTTATGATTACCCAAGGCTCATGTAGAAGCTCATTTTTATTTTTTTTGTCCAATCTGGTGCGGACTGGATACTGGACATCATTTGCCTTGCCTTTCCCCAACTGTGTTAGGGTCGGCTTCCAGTCTGACTGGATGCAGCTGAATATCAGTATTTAATATGGAGCGACTGCCTATCTGACCTCCACAACCCCGTTAGTACTGGTTAATACGATACCCCTTGGTAAGACTGGTTGTCAGACTTCGGGCCACTGACTACCTGTAACGACCGTCAAAGATTTACAAATGGCAGCCGGGACCAACGGCTTAGCGTGCTTTCCGAGTCACGGAGGAATATCAGTATCTAATGGTGGTGGTGGTGGCGGTGGTGTGGTGTCTCAGTGTGTTTCTCACCCATCCACGGATCAACCTAGGCAAGCGCGGCTTAACCTGAGTGGTATTATTTCGCGACGAGCTCCGGATACCGAACTCTGACAGATATTGCACTAAAGTATCTGTGAAACCCGCAGATACGTCCGGAATTTCTACGCACCAGTTAGACCGAATCTAAAGTAACCATTGACAGTGTCGTAAAGAACAGGTGCTCATATCATCAAATCTTCTTTCTTTATCGTGTGGTTAGTTCGTAACCTGGTGTCAGAGTTTTTAGGCCGCCCATGGGCTCTTCATCAAATAATGAATCTGCATATAAAATAGGTATAAAAACTAAACGTCCTTTTCATTGTCTCGTCAATGAAATTAGGCGGCAATACAATACCTTTTTTTATATGCATGTCGGATCCGGTCGTTAGTATGGACATGAAATGAACTGGAAGAGCGCCGGTGGTGACATCACGCAACCTGCTTACAAGTCTGTCACCACAGCGTACTTCTACAGAACCCTGATGTTCAGCTCGAGGCGAGTGTGACAATCAGTATCCGATCGCGGCGGAGTTGAGAGTTTTGGAACTGTAGCCGATTCATTGTGCCCCATGTTATTGTGTTAAGTTGTAATCTCAAGTATCGAGCCTGACGAAATAAATCCTGACATATCCAACAAGTACAAAACATTATCTGCGAATAATCCATGGCTCGTTAAAATTATCAAATATACGGGCATGTAGTTTAACCACCCAGGAATAGGCACTTAAGCCACTTTCTTGCATGTCATAAGGAAATGTCATAAAACACTCAGAAATACATTTAGACGGACATTTCGACAGTATATAAGCATACAAAGTTTTTCACGACAGTATACTGTCACTAGTTGACTCTCTCCCACAGAGAGGTGGCCTGTGTCCCAGCAATGGGAACTATGACTATAACTAGTTAATAAAACTGGTTAATGGGAATGTTTTCTTGGTCAAAAGCAAACAAAACAAGGCAGCTACACTTCAACCAACTTATCTGCGTAGACGGGAAAACACAGAACTAAAATAAATGTACCAAGTTTGACATATCGATGTATTTTTTCATGACAGGCAGCGCCACCTTGAACTGCAAACTTAGTGGTCATACTGTAATGTCGGACCTTTTAACAAACTGACGTTCTGTCATCCGATAATGATGGTGAAGTGAATAACGTATTGGATTGAAATAACTACTGAATAGCGTTTGGCAATACTGTTGAAAGTATTGGTCTTTATTTTATTTATTTATTCAGTAGTACACATAATTACATTTTATTCATTTAAGTTGGTGCCAACATAAACTTATTAGAGTTTTACCGTGCACCAAAATCATCGACTAAATAATTTAGAGAATAAGATCCACTTAAGTAGGTACTTAGTTAAAAAGAAACTACAACTAAAATTACAGCGGGTACTAGGCGAAATAATATCAAATACTCGTACTAACGAGCGAACCTCGGTGACCAATCCGACCGTCCGTTCATAAAAAACAGACCTTCATCTACCTATTCCTACCTATTATATCTTCTTCAGAATTTCAGTTCAGAAATCCTGAAAAGTGTGTGTGTGTGTGCGAGAGAGATAGAGAGAGGGAACTGTTCCCCGACTCCTGGTTCTTGATCACTTCACCATTACAATTGATTGTAGGCGCCTAACTAGGCAATAATACGGATTGAGGCCGATTGCTATCAGGGGAATAGATTACTAATTTGACTTCAATTATGTAGTTCCCATTTCGATTAGTTTAAGGGTATAACACCTAGATATAATATGTATGTATGTATTGTATATTTTGTCTCATAAAATACTTAAGCGCCTGTAATCCCCGAAGGGTTAGGCAGAGGTGTCTGCCTATTATAGGTCACCCAAATGCTACTTATGCCCCATACAAATTGTAGGTTATATTCGTACAGGTAACATAATTCACAAACAGTTAATTTTCCATGACAAGAATAGTGCTAGATTGTAAGCAATTCCAATTCCATTAAACATTCCGAGGTATCTGCAAATACAGAACTAGTGCAATAGAGGCGCGCGGTGGCGTGGCGGCGTTACAAACTCGGAATAAACGTGCACCTCTAGTCGGTACGTCAGTCACGCGCGCTCAAATGCAAACTAAGACACCTGCGTTTCCCCTCTCTAATCAAAACCGTCAACACTGGAAACAATCCTTGTACAACCGCGGATTGAGAGCAGATTCGCTCGGCTCCAATTAACACAAATAACACCGCATCGCAAAGCTCATTCCGGATTTTCGCGACGCATCCCATTAACAGAAACATCTAATTTTGAAGTTTGTTGGTACGAAACGAACAAACAAGCCCGCACCTCATTAAGCCGTGTTTATTTTTGCATTAGACAAATATAAGCTGTTTATAGTCAAACTTACGTCTTTGATGTCGCTTCACGCGAGACAGAGTTGGAGTTTTCGGCGGTTTGGTTTTAACGTTCCTGTAGCAGCTGTATAGAGGTTCTTCTTTCGAAGACTTTTGCTTGAGCATAGGTAGTTTGAAGTTGGAGAACATTGCCGTAAGCACATCACTTCACACTTTAAAAAAAAACACAATCACTGTCACGTACGCGAAGATTCCATTTTTGAAATGATCGTGGAATACACGGTTGCTAGAAGCGTGCGTTCCCGCGTCGGTTTCTAAATATTGTGACTTGTTGTTTTCTGAGCACGCGGGTAGTTTATATTTAGAACGCACGCGTCTGGTGTCGGCTCTGGGCGTCCGTTATACATATACATTCGTTTTTAATAAATAAAACTCGATACAAATATTACCGGCAATAAAGTATTATAAATAGTTCGGTCGTCTTTTATCTTTTAGTTAATGGATGGTTCTCTGTGCAGCACGTGTGATTGGTCTTGTTCGGTAGACAGATGTTTCTTTTTTATTAATGGTTTGTATCAATGTTGATCTGGGATTTACTTGTACCTGTGACGTATGGTTCAACAGTGCGTAGAAAGATTTTTGTGCTCATTGACACACTGACATTAAAATTGACATTTGTTAAACGATTCGATAGATGACAGAGTAATTGCTGAAATTATTAAAATGGTGGACAACAGACAATATAATAAAAGGTTCCGTAGGCGGGCTGCATACGGACGGACAGACGCGAGACGGTCAGACGAACATGACGAAATTATACGATTTCTGTTTTTATCATTTAGCTACGGAACTCTAAAAAAAACAGCTAGTCACTCCCAATTTTAAGATCTACCGTAATGGAGATGTTTTATTATGGACAGAATACAAAGACAAAAAAACGTGAATCATAGTCCAGACACAAATGACATGAAAGACATAAATGTACATTATGGCTGTCTCACTCACATTAGTCATACGTTTCTAGGAAACTGCCGAGACGTTTGACTGAAACTCGTCTAGGCATGTCTCGATATTAAGCCAGATGTCTCTAAGAGATGACTGTCAAAACATTAACTAAATTATTTATAGGAGAAATAAGTGCTCTAAAATTGATGTTCTTAAGCAGTCTTTCAATAAATTAGGTTTTAAGTGTAACGAGAGACTACTTAGTGAGAGGAGCTTGTGGCTAAATAATAACAGCCGCTCGGGTCGATCTTTAGGTTAAGCCATGCTTGCCTGGGTTGGTCTGTGGATGGGTGACCACCCATTATATACCAAGTTCCCTCCGTGCCTCGGAAAGCACGTTAAGCCGTTGGCCCCGGGTGTCATTTGTAGATCTTTGACAGTCGTTAGGTGGTCAGTGACCCACAAAGTCTGAAAACCAGTCTTACCAAGGGGTATCGTAATACCCAATACTAACAGGATTGTGGAGGTCAGATAGGCAGTCGCTCCATGTAAAATACTGGTATTCAGCTGCATCCGGTTAGACTGGAAGCTGACCCCAATATAGTTGGGAAAAGGCTAGGCAGATGATGATGAGAGACTACTTAGTGAAATTAATTGGTTGTTAGTCATTCCATCAGTGTGTTTGATGTTTGATGACTGAAAAGTAAAGTATGAATGGAGATGAAAAGTAAGACTTGACTGCCTCGTTGGTCTAGTGGTCGCAAGCGCGACTGCTGAGCATGAGGTCCTGGGTTCGATTCCCAGGTCGGGTAAAGTGTTATTGGGTTTTTTCATCAGGAATTTCTCAGTAGCAGCCATGGTGTCTGGATTTGTGTCCGGTTGACGGCAATGACTCCTAACTTTATTTTAATTTTGCTGTTACATTCAGATATTAAATAAACTACCCATCTATACCATTTCTTGGAATCAGTTAGCTCAAAGTAACATTTATTGGCAGTATAATATTCTGATATTTTCCTGTAGTAACGAGAGAAGTATTCGGGCGATAATACTAATAAAATAACACGATGTTTGAGGTAAAATTGTGATCTGTTCACGTTAATAGGGATATTGGATATTTTTAGTAAAGTATCTTGTGTTGTTACCAAGTATTTATTAAGTTATTTATCACAAACAATGCTATCCTAAAGTACCTATCGACGTCTTAGAGCGAAAACCTCGTAAGTGTAAAAGAAGTAACTGTTCAGGAGGAAGAAAAAACTGCGTGCTGTAAATTGTGATTCTTTTACGTTTTTTTAATTAATTAATATGGAAATTTAACCCGCTTTTATATCCAGAACTGTTCGAAACTATAAGATACTTCAATTTTGAAATAAGAAACGACACGTTCGTTGCAAGGTATTCACGCCAAACTGACAGAGCGAGTATTTACGAGATTCTCATTAACTGTCATACAAGGAGCGACGAGTATCGAATGAACAAATTAGTCAGATCAGGATGCGCGTTGCGAAGTTTTCTTCCTAGAAACGCAATAAATTAAATTTGAGCAAAAATGCATTCCCGAGCTTTACACTCTAAGGCGACGCTATGTGTACTTAATACTTTACAAGAAGTACAAGTTATGGTAATTATACAGGGCTGCTTTTGTAAGTTTAGTTACACGACAAAATATCAAAAATACTGTAGGAAGGGGAAGACCAAAGAAACGATGAATGGACTGTGTGAAAGACAATTTGGCTAGAAAGGAGGTGACTATAGGGCATGACGTAATAGAAGAAGACGACACATTATGACTACCTTTTGTTTACAATTTATACTAGAACTTATTATTTTTATATTTTATTTAAATGTTTTTTTTTAGTGTGTTGACAATTTGAATTATTTAATAGTGTGTGATAATAGTATTAGTTTTTTTTTAATATTCTTTTTTTCATTCTTTTTGATAATTTATTATAATCAGCATGTTTGTAAAATTGAATTTGTACGCCGAAGACGGCTAGACATAGCGTTCATTAAAAATTACAACATGTGTACCTAACCTACCTATGTTCAACAAATAAAAATATTTGTAAGACGTGCTACACCAAGTAACTTGGTATAAGTTACCCCAAGTAAGTAAGAGAATGAATTCGATATCTTCAGCGTAAAACCAATTTAAAACTTTTTTCTGTTTCTGTCAATGGTTTGAAGATGACACAGACACACAATTTTATGAAAGCTGTGAAAAAGATCACTAGATCAACCCAATCAGCCATAATTTACAAATGACCGACCTTTCCAACACGTAATTTACAAACTTCCACCAAATAAAAAAACAAGTGACGAAATACTAACACTATCTATTACATAAATTATATGAGTACTTATGTACCTAGAAACCACTTTGGCACAAAACAATACAGAGTCAAATGTTGACTCAATGTCATTTAATAGAGAATGATGCCAACGATCGCGTCATTTAAGAAAAACACACTGAAAATAATCAGTGGCGGCGCGCTACCGGAAATCGGCCATCTTGGAAATACGTCAGCGGATAAGATTATGTTTTTTTTTTGTAAGTGGTTTGATTTGTAGCTGAGAAGTGTTATTGAAAGGAGCTAATTGAAGTCGCTATTAGATTTTTTTGATAATTATACCTTTGGAAAAATTATTATGGTTTTCTACGACACTGGGAACCCGAAGGATGCCGAAGGGGGCATTTTTGGGGATTGTCTAATGTAATTTTTGAGGTTTAAAAGTGATAATTCTTATCCTAATTCTTATCCTTATACTTCTGATTTATATTGAAATTGATGATGGTTTGATATATAATAAATTAAGACATAAGAGCTTTGTGGTGTTCACTAGAAATCTACTTAGGGTTTACAATAAAACTACCAATTATCAGTAAGTAGATGAACTTTAAGGGTACGTGCACGCGCTGCCCGGGATAAGTGAGGACTAGTCTACACGGAACCTTAAAGCGTCACGCTTCGTTTATTAGTATATCACAAGCTTGAAAAAACGATCAGCTAAAGCTGGTTCTTTATTTATTACAATGGGCTAAAAAAATAATTTACTCAGCACATTAATGATGGCAACCCAGCATCATTTAAGAAAATGTCTTTTTATTCGTCTGTAATGCATTGTACAGACGCCAGCACATAATACTACTACATACGATTTTTAACTTTATTGCTTAAGCTTTAGGTTCAAGGTTGATTGGGAGAATTTGACAGTTTCAGGTAGTTTGATGTGCAAGAATATGGTACAAATGACGCAACGGTGGTCAGTCGGTCACAATCGCTGGCTATTTGTTGTAAACATACGATAACATGTTGTAGACGCCCACAACATTTTGTGTCACAACATAAAATGTTGTGGGCGTAGCAACACGGTTTTTGAGCAATTTTTACTGACTTACAATAATGTTGACATCTTTGATTTTAAGGAAAGAACAAATATGAACATCACGATTCAACAGACTGAAAACAAAGATGAAAGATAGAATCCTTACTTAATATTATAAATGCGAAAGTAAGTTTGTGTGTTTGTTTGTTTGTTACCTTTTCACGCCTGAACCACTAAACCGATTATCCTAAAATTTTGCATACACGTTGTCAAGTGTACAGAAACGGACATAGGGTAACTTTGATTCCGAAAAAAAGTACTGTTCCCGAGGAAAATAACAATAACGTTCTTATGGTAATAGATGGCGCCACGTGTCTGTCAAATCATGATTGAATTATATTATTACAAGCAGAGTCCGATACAAATTGACTGTCGAATTCTAAATTAACGCGAGCGAAGCCGCAGGCAAAAGCTAGTAAGTACATAAAAAGAACGTGAACGTGAACGTGAAATCTAAGACATTGAAGGAAATTGATTTATTTCAAAAAAATCTTGAAAGAAAAACCCAAAAAAAATAGCCAAAAATCTCGGAACAATTAATACAAGCAACAAATATTGACAACAATTTACAAGCCAAGTTAGTAAGCAATCAAGCAATCTCTCTCTGCTGGACCGTTAGCAGAATCTGTCCGTATCAGTCGAGGTTAAGATACTAATAGTACACGATAGCACAGATCTGAACGATGTTCAATAGAGCTGTGCTGAGTCGATTTCAGTCTTCTGTGTCAATCGAGCTTTTTGCGACTGATACAACTCGCGTAGCATGACCACCGTGGAAACGGATTTCTTTGACGGAAGAATCGACAAAATGACAGAATAAGAAAAGAAATCTGTAATTTTGTCGACACAATCTGTCATTTTGTCATGCTACGCGTGTTCGTCAAATTGATTCATCTCAGTGAAGATTTCTACTATGTATTAACTACAATGGTATTTGTTTTCTTGTAAAGTTGGTCATTCACTAGCTAAGTTGTCAAACGAAATGGTTTGACATTGACTGGTATGATAAGAATTCTTGTATTTCACAGTGAATTCATTGTTTTTGGTATCTGCTATTTTACTTATATTTCTAAAATGTATTCTAACGTACTTCAACGTTGGTTTCATAACTAAGGATAAGTCATAGAGCCACTGACATTGTGTTTAAATAAAGGGTGTAAAAAGACCCTTAACGAAGCCGAAAGGCACTTGTTCTCACCGTCATTGCGATCATTTTTTTATTCTGAACCATACCTAGGAACCTTCTAGTTACCGCGATACTGGAGGTCAAAGTTTGATTTTTTCACAAGTTTTTTTTAAATACCACTTTTAAAGGTTTTAACTTTACTTTAATTAACTCCATGACCCGTTAACTATTCAAAGCATCCATCAGCACTAAGTTTTATATTGAGTTTTTTTGCGTTACATTGAGTTTTACCGTAAAACGTTATTTTATACCCAAAAAAAAAGTCGTTTCCCAGCAATAATTTTAGCGTAGAGTTACTTAGTTTGATGTACAGAATGCTTGGTTGACGGATTCGTGAAGGGTCTGTTTACAATTTCTATATTCTAATAACAAGCTTTGAAAAAAAGACCGATTGAAAATGTTCACATCACAACATCGTACGAAGCTCAACTTCCTACAGAAACTCGACTATACAAGTATACACACATCCCCCTCCCTTTACATCAATGCCCCCCCCTATAATAGTCCTGCAGGGACTAAGAATGGACTCATGAACGTGCGGGGTTTAATTACACACTTAACGAGGCCGATGTCTGGTCGTTAAGACCATGTTCAGTCCAGGTGGTAGTTGACAGGTTGAAAATGGACTAACTTTTGTTATTTGCGCTCACGAGAGCCACGATGTGTTTTTGTTTTCTGTACGTACGGCCGTATCATGGTTTTTGGATATTTTGTGGTGGGACCCTAAAGTTTATAGGTGTGTAGTAAATGAATGTGGATGAAGTTTTGTGTGATTTGGATTATAGTGGTTTAGGGGAGGGACAGGTTTTGGGTTACCGTGTGCGGTAATGAAAAGCTTGGTGTAATTATTTGGGATGGTTGTTCCAAATTACAAGGGTTTTTGAAATGAGCCTATAATATTCTTCGAAGTGGTGGAACACTGAACTACTTTTAACGTTGGGGTAATGAACCACCGTTCTTGCTATTTTAATAAAAAATATTATCTTTGTTCTTCCATCCTTAATAAGCATTCCTAACAGCTAATAGGTCACAGGCGCGCGCGTGCGAATTTCATACGGCTGTTGTGTTAATGTGATAAAAGTGTGCGTATAAAAAAATGTTTCTGTGGGAAACTTGTTTGTTATCATGAGTACAATCACGAGTTTAAGTATCGGTCTCACTTATTTCCTAATATTTTTAGATTTATTTTTCTTAGTATCAATAAAAAAAGTGCACAGTAAAATATTTTTTCGGACAAAATAATACTAAAAATTTTTTTACCAAAGCTTAGAAAATAATCAGAACCAAATCATAAAATGAACACATTCACTCAAAATTTCACAGGCAAAGCTCCGAAACACAAATCCCAACATTTCAAAAGCGGTCAACTAACGTATGAACATCCAAATTAGTGCTAACATACACATTCAAATAATCCACCGAAACTGGTTTAAAATTAATATCAAAACTCCACTGCCTGCGAGTCAGTGTTGTACCAACGTAAATCACTGAACTAAAGCCACTGAGACAAGTTTAATTAAGTCTAAGAAACTTATTACTTGCCTAGGTAGCGTATCAATGGCCCACCTCGAGTTGGCTTGAACTGTATTTTATTAAAGGTGCCATTCTGAAAGGAACCGCATTGATAGACCGCAGCGACACTATTGAGTTCTACGCCAATCTATCTTCTTCTTAAAAGTTCAATTGTGATGTTTAGCCCAAAACTCAGCCACGCGAACCCCACTCACTGATGCAGTAAGCAGATCTTTGAGTGCGCAGGTGATAGGGCATGCGATGCAAGATGGAAGGTGGGCCATTGTCTGTGGGGAGACGCCACATACGCACTTAAGGTCTGACCCGTCCGTGAACCCCCATCTGCAGAGATTGTCTTTGGTCCGGCGGCGGGTATTAAGTAACTTTACGCAAAAATTATTGCTGGGAAACGACTTTTTTTTTGGATGAAATATCACGTTTTACGGTAGGACTCGATGTAACGCACTCAAAGCATTGTGCTGATGGATATATTGAATAGTACAGGGGTCGTGGAGGTATTTGCGAAGGTTTGTTATCTTACAAAAACAACATGTATTTAAAAAAAACTTGTGAAAAAGTTGAAACTTTGACCTCCAATATCTCCGTAAATAGAAGGTTCCCAGGTATGGTACATAACAAAAAAATGATCGCAATGACGGGGTAGACAAGTACCTTTTGGCTTCGTTAAGGGTCTTTTTACAATCTTTAGAATCCAGTGGTTAGCGTCCGACCGAAAGTCGATTTCGGGACAAAGCCGAAAACGAAGGTTTTTTTATAATGTAAGTATGTATGTTAATGTTATATTAAGGTTGTGGTCTCGTTTGGAATTGCACCTTAAAGTTAGCTTTACTACCGGATTCAAGTTTATTGTTGTCAGTCTGTTGACAATGTATGGACTTTAGAATGATGGCGTGTTGATTTTGGTTTCGCGTTGCATTAAACTTGCTGAATGGACTGTATGGGAAACTTAATTTATAGCGAAGTTATTATTATTAAAGTTAGTACGATCCAAGACTACAATGATGGCATTGCATGTGTAACGAATGAGTGGTAACATTTACCTGGTGAGGAGGGATGGAACTTTGATTGTATGGATAGCTTTTTTTTTCTCTTTTGATTGAATTTTACTGAAACCTCGCAATTTCAGCGTTTAACTTCTAAATATCTGTTGTTAAACACGTGATTGTACTCATGATAACAAACAACTTTCCCAAAGAAACATTTTTTTTAAACAGCTAACAGCTTATAGGTCACAGGCGCGCGCGTGCAAATTTCATACGGTTGTTGTGTTATTGTGATAAAAGTGTGCGTATAAAAAATGTTTCTTTTAATATCGGTTACTAATTACCAGTCATCCTATATACTTGCCTAGATTATCCATTTCTACAAATTTCCATTCCAAAAATAAACACCATAGTCTCCTCATTCTGTCATCTATTTCGAGACCCGAGATTCGTTCTAAAGATAGATAAAGCAACACCATTCAGTTCCTTTTAATCCTAGAAGAAGTCTTACTAAGTTCACCGCTGTACTGCCTGTGTTTCATCTACCTGGAGTAATCCTTTATTGGAGTCAGCCGATAAATAGGATTGATAGACTTTAAGACTGCTTGTGAAAATTCTGTCTTGGTTCGATCTTAGTACTTTTCTTTAGAGTCTCGGCAAATCAATGAGTTCTCTTTTACAGAATTTGTATTGGATGTGGTTTTAATTTAATTAAAATTTATTTATTTAAACTTCATGTACAAGAGTGGTACATAGGCAGACTTAATGCCACAAGGCATTCTCTACCAGTCAACCTTTGGGTCAAATAGGACAGTATTGTGATAGAGTACAAAAAAACAAAGCATTAAAATATCGGGAGCTCAAAATAATAAACAATCACGGAAGATATCCCGTAAGTGACAATATATAGGGTGAGGCTTAGGTGACTACTCATCCGCAAAATATTTCATCCGCGGATGAAACGTCACCCTTTGAAAATTGGAAGGCGACGACTCATCCGCAAGTTCGGATGAGTCGTCGCATAGTTAATATTGATGTGGTTATATCGGCCAAATAGACCGACAACCATTTGTGTATAGGAACATTGTCTAGGTTCTTTGGTTTCGCCGGTTTGGCTTGCGGCTATATGTAATAATACCGTGGTTAAATAAAAAAAAAAAAAAAAAACTATTCTTATACATAGAAGAAATTTTGTTTGATTATAGATACCGATATGACCACATCAATATTAACTATGCGACGACTCATCCGAACTTGCGGATGAGTCGTCGCCTTCCAATTTTCAAAGGGTGACGTTTCATCCGCGGATGAAATATTTTGCGGATGAGTAGTCACCTAAGCCGACTGGTAATTAGTGACCGATACTTAAACACGTGATTGTACACATGATAACAAACAACTTTCCCAAAGAAACATTTTTTATAAACGGCTAACAGCTGATTGGTCACAGGCGCGCGCGTACGAATTTCATACGGCTGTTTTGTTATTGTGATAAAAGTGTGCGTATAAAAAAAATTTTCTTTGGGAGAGTTGTTTGTTATCATGAGTATAGTCACGAGTTTAAGTATCGGTCACTAATTACCAGTCATCCTATATTCTTGCCTAGATTATCCATTTCTACAAATCGCCATTCCGAAAATAAACACCATAATCTCCTTATATGTACATACTAATACAGATATAATAATTTGAGAAGGTTTAAAATGCGACCATCAGACAAAGGCACTCTCTCGTTAATAATACTTATTAGTATCGATAAAGCGTAGCATTGAAAACTTTAATCTCGAACTGCTATCAAGACTCAAGAAAAACAGAATCGTTACCATCTCCGAAGAACCTTTCTGAGAATTCCGAATTATCTATGATTTTTAGATAATAAAACAACATTATGATGTGATTGTTGTAAGGAATTAATTTGCTATAATATAACAGATAAGAGTGCAAAAGATATCATTTTTTAATTACCGAATAAAAACTTCTATGAGAAGTTCAGTATGATGTACTGAACACGTGGTAGGCGTTTGTGTGTCGTTGTCCCTTTCACCCTGTATTTGAATTCTAATTAAATTCCAACGTTTAAAATGTTCCTCGAAAAAAACAACAAGGTAAAAATTTTTCATTCCAACACATGTAGTGAAAAGCCATATTTCAAACCTCGTTCATAAAACAAGTTAAAGTAACACTTGTGGTAGAAATTGGAGTAAGTTACATGAATATATTTCATTCATAAAGATTTGAAGTAAAAAATATGCTTCGAAAAAGCAATGAAGCGTATGTAAGAGAATCTTATATGAAAAGTTTTACTTTTTTATGGTAATACAGACGAGTATGATATGAAAATTATTTAAATGTATTCTTGTATTTATTGAAGATGTACTTTTGATATTGATATTCGTTTTTTGAAATATTTTAGTAGAATATGGTATTGGATTTTTAGTTTAGTCTATTCAATAATATGAGGTTTTATAGACGAAGTTACTATCGATCTTTCTACTTTATTGACCTTGTGTTTTGAGTATTTCGACGTACTTAACGACCTGTAAGGATTAAAGTTAATAATAGGCTATTTGACAACATCGAAAAATAACAAAAATATTAAGTCTGTAAGTTAGAGCACCAAAAAATGTTGAACATGTTTTTATTCTTTTGTCACATAGTGAAAAAATGACGACGATACAGAGCATCAAAGTTCAAGAGACGTCACTGGACAGTAAAAAGAAACAGAAATTGTGACGTCACGCGAGATTTCAACGCGCATTTTTCGTTTACACGACAACAGAAAAAATACGTGTCCAATATTTTTTGCTAATCTGTCTGACGGACTACATAGATTTTTTCAGTAAAAAAAAACAATCCTATTTTATTCTACAGCGCCGTCGAGGTCTACCGCGGCGAAGGTGGTGTGACGATCTGATCATGTTTGCGAGGCTAACATGACCAGAGATCGCACAGGATAGAGAGGTATGGAAGATGAATGGGGTGGTCTTTGCCCAGCAGTGGGACACGATGTCGGCTAATAAAAAAAAACTCTTTTACCTTGCCCAGCAAATCAATTAGGTATTTAATCGTTTTTAAGATCATAGTCAAGTTGTACGGAAAAGCAAAAAGCCTTTTACAAAATTATAGTTATTCCTTAAAACTTTCTATGTTCCTAACAAAGTTTGTCATAACTTTTATCTATATTTCCTAAATAATGTCCAGAATTAATCTCAAACTTGCCTATCTACGAATAGTCAACCAAAAAACAAGTCAGAAACATTGAAGTGGTGCAAAAAATTTACAGCATTCGCCACTGACAGCCAATTCGGGCGTGTATGATAAAATCACCGAACAACTTTCAATTGTCTACATCATCGCCTTTATTTACTAGGCTACAGAATTCATAATCGTTTGCATTTTATTCGGCATAGAGTTGTATAATTTTATCGACAATAACGCTCTTATTTATAGAGCGATAAGGTTCATAATTGCTTGTATTTTATTTGTGATATAGTCGTACGGTTACTATGATAGTACGCCTGTTCGCCTTTATGGCGACAACTAATATGAAAGAATCAAGTTTTTGTAAGTACCGAGAATTGTTTGTTTTTGTTTGGCGAAGCGATTTAGTGTTAAAATGTTTTGTGGGTCGTATCACTTGTTGGTAAATAGATAAATACTTGGGAATGGTTTGTAAATATTTATTTGAGGATCTGAAAAGGGTATCAGTTAGTGTAACATTTTACTCAAGCTGGATGTATTTGTAGGAAGGCGTTTTTTTTTCTTATTCAGGATTTTGTTTCAGGAATGTTTTACGATACAGTCAATGATAAATTAGTTAGCTATGGCTAGTTCGTTATGAATAGGGTCTTTTGTTTTTTTTCGGACGGGAAATCATCAAATGACCCCTCCCGCTCTGGGCGGAGTGGAAGGGAGGGCCAGACTCGTACTCACTAAAACCCATCCATGTTTCTTTTTGCCCTTTGTGTTTCAGGCATCGGCCCTTGTAATAAGATGGACGGACGGCGAGCTAGCCCATTACTCACCGTCCACGGGCCCGTGCCTATGGTGGCCGGGAGCCACCAAGTGGCCCCCGATGCCCGCGGATGAATAAGGCTTTACATAGAAAACAAGGCATCGAGAGAGGTAATCGTTTGTGCAACAGTGTCCCTTCCACCCTGTATAGAGGCCATGAAGAACCATTAGTATTTATGCGCAACGACCATAGCTCCGGAACATTAAACACAAAACATTAATAATCCACATAAAAAATAACAGATAACCTCACCACCCAAGCGAATATGAAAACAATAACTTACAAAAGTCATACATAAGAAACAAAACAATAAATACGACAAAAAAAAAACGCGAAGAAAAAAAAAACGGCCCATCAGACAAACAGGCCGTGAGTTTGGCTCACCCCCGTTTACATAAGTCTGATTTATGAACGCTATGCTGGAGCCAAAGTTGTTTAGTACAATGTGCTTGTTATTTACATATATTTGTGTAAATATTACAAGTTACAGACGTAGAATTATGTTGAACTAGCTTTTCGCGCGGCTTCGCTCGCGTTAATTTGGAATTTGACAATCAATTCGGGTTTTACTCTGCTTGTAATAATATAATTCAATCATGATTCGAAAGACACGTGGCTACATCTATTATCATAAGAACGTTATTGTCGTTTTCCTCGGAAACGTTACTATTTTTGGGATGAAAGGTACGCTATGTCCGTTTCCGTACACTTGACTACGTGTGTGCAAAATTTCAAGATGATCTGCTCAGTGGTTTAGGCGTGAAAAAGTGACAAACAAACTAAGGGCTGGTCAGAGGTGTGTCTAAAGTACTTTCACATTTAACTAGTTGACATCAATCAACAACATCCAGAATGCGAAGTGCTTCAGAGAAATTCCTGTAATCCGTGAAGAAACCCCAATAATACTTCGGCTCACTTGGCATCGAACCCAAGATCGCATGCTCAGCAGAGCGCTTGTGACCACAAAACTATCATCATTCTCGTGCTATTATCCCAATTTATTTGGGGTCGGCGCAGCATGTCTGCTTTTTTCATACTTCTCTATTACTCGTCATCTCATCAGTCACCTCCTTTCTTGCTATATCATCCTTCACACAGTCCATTCATCGTTTCTTTGGTCTTCCTCTACTCTTACACGCATACATATTAGTTCCCTCATGACGTTTTCCTCATTCCTCCGCATAACATGCCCATACCAAGTCAACCAATTACCACACAACTTTTCAGTCACCGCCGCTACTTTCGAACTTCCTCTTATTACATTCACAGTACACATTTCTTATTTTACCCATTCGCATAGCACCACACCTTTCCCAACTATATTGGGGTCGGCTTCCAGTCTAACCGGATGCAGCTGAATACCAGTATTTTACATGGAGCGACTGCCTATCTGAACTCCAGAACCCAGTTAGTACTGGGTAATACGATACCCCTTGATAAGCATTGAGACCACAAAACCAAATTGGCTAAACCAACTAATACATAAATCTAACACAAATTAAATGTAGTAAACTCCTGAAGCAAATATCCTTAGTACTTATATTAAGTTCCCAAACATGACAAGCAGAGTCAGGTTATCGCTTTGAAACGCAATCCCACAATTTCTATCGTAAGTTGGTATGGGAGCTGATGCAATGTAGATTGGATGAAGATTGCTGCACCGGAGCCCAATTAGTAATAAATTGCTGACTCAACTCCTGAACAATTTCACACCAATTACTCTTTGGTATCACGATACGTAGATCTTGGGTTCAGAAGAGATTCTTGGCAATTATTTTAAGTTAGGTTGGTTGGTGGTTCTCGGGTTTCATCGAGTATGGCTATATTCCAGCCTGATACAATTAAAACAGATTTGCAAATATTGTTAAAGAATGCCAAAAAAGAATGAAAAATCACTCAATTCTCCTTTTGGCTTACTTACATAATTCCTGTGTTTTAAATAGTACGTTAACATTTTGTAGATACACCCTGAGAACGAAAGTGACCTAACTCGAAATTTGCGTTTTGTGAGAAATAACAAATTTGTGTTCGTGTTCGCGGAAATGAAAGAGACGAAATGTTTTTTGTTTGTCCTTCTCTAGCACAATATCGTCCCTTTTTGATTCACAGCGATATTAGGAATAGTTTAAGGTATGTAACTCAATCCGCTGAAATTTTGAGTTCGGTCACTTTCGTTCTGTCATATTCGAAAAAAAAAGCTAACTAAGATATCCTTCTTCGTCCTTCCGATGATTCTTTCTTCATCAGTTTAATGAGCTTAGTTCAAAACGCCTACAACTTTTAATACAAGAAAGAACAATTCACCAAAACTCATCATAAAAAGAGATCACATACCACCAATAAAGAACACATATTAACATAATCTATAGCTTCACAAACTGCCAGTAAATTCAGTTAAACTTCCACAGTGTGAGGCTTGGGGTGCTGGAAAAAAGCTCGCCCTATATCATTATCAAAAAGTTATTAAGGCGGGCCTTGAAGCGTCCAATTTATTGCCAAAGGAATCGCTGTAACTGCCAACTTAGGCGTGATCATTATAGTTTATTGGGACAGCAGTGGTGATAGTAATTTTGATTTAAGTATGGTCGGATGAAAAACAATTAATAACTCAGTTGATTTTATACTGAGACTAGCTTTTCGCTAGCGTTAATATAGAATTTGACAATCAATTCGGGTTGTACTCTGCTTGTAATAATATAATACAATTATGATTCTAAAGGCACGTAGCGCCATCTATTATCGTAAGAACTTTATTGTTGTTTTCCTCGGGAATAGTACTTTTTTTCTAGATAAAAGGTACCCTAGGCCCGTTTTTGAAACCTGAAAACGTACATGAAAAATTGCAGGATCATCGGTTCAGTGGTTTAGGCGTGAAAAGGTAACAAACAAACGAACAAACTTACTTTCGCATTTATTATATAAGTTAGGATTCGTTTTTTCTCTTCTTCGAATTCATATCCAACGGAAACCACTTCCTGTACCCAGATCATTGTATCTTAGGCTATAATCACAGACAGCTGGGCTGGTGATTAACCAGCCCAGTTTTTTCTCAATTATATTAAGTCGGCTTCCCGAATGCAGCTGAATACCAGTACCCCGGGCTGCGGGACTGTTCGAAAGAGATACCGCGGCCCTGGAACACAAAGGGCAAAGAAGGTACATGGATGGGTTTTAGTCAGTAAAAGTCTGACACTCCCTCCCACTCCACCCAGAGCGGGAGGAGTTATTTGATGAATTCCCATCCCAAAAAAAAAAAAAAAATACCAGTACAGTTACAAGGAACGAATGCCTATCTGACCTTCGAACAGAATAACTTGGTATGACTTGGTAAGGTTGTAATTAGAAGCAGAAAAAAACATCCAAAGCTGTTATGCGAAATATTCAAATCCGTTCAGTCGTTGATGAGTGAATCAGTATAGGAACCCAAAATCTTCGCAGGCTTCCACATGCATAATTATGTACAGTCAGAAGCAAGATTCATCATCTGCCTAGCCTTTTCTCAACTTTATTGGGGTCGGTTTCTAGTCTAACCGGATGCAGCTGAATACCAGTATTTTATATGGAGCGACTGCCTATCTGACCTCCACAACCGAGTTAGTACTGGGTAATACGATATCCCTTGGTAAGACTGGTTGCCAAACTTTTTGGGCCACTGACTACCTAACTACTGTCAAAGATTTACTAATGACACCCAGGACCAACGGCTTAACGTTCTTTCCGAGGCACGGAGGAAACTAGGTAAGTAATGGATGGTCACCCATCCACAGACCAACCTAGGCAAGCACAGTTTAACCTAAAGATCGACCCGAGCGGCTGTTATTATTTAGCTACGAGCTTTAGTAAGAAGCAAGATTGTGATCAGTAAATAGAATGTAGTTGTCAAAATTCTAAAGGTTTTCTAAAAAAACATGGATCTTTTCTAAAAACGTTACAACGTGGGAGTCGAAAGTAACGCGTCTCAAGGGAATGGCGACAATATTGGATCTAATTCTATCGTCGGGACATTATAGGTTAAGTCGTTCAAAAGATTAATATTATATTCTCCCATTTCTTTATCACATTTTGTTACAGGTACGATAGGTTTATACTCGGCCGTCAGCGAGCAAAAGGCTGCACACTCTCGCCGAGACAGACCGAGGCAATAGTGAACATAGGAGCACTGGTCTAGTCTCGGTGTTCCTCGCTCATCTGTATACTCTCGCACTCGGAGTGTGTCGGCGAGAGTGTACAGCTAGCTTGAGCTCTCGCGACAGGTTACGACACCCCTCTCGGCCTGCGTACCTGCCTCAGCCACCGTCTCAATAAAACGGTAGGCTTGTAGTTTGAAATATTCTTCATGAAAAACTGTCCTATAACAATAAGAGGGTCATCCTTAGAAAAGGCGATAGATTACACCCACTAAAACTTTTATTACTCTTAAAATTCTTTACAAAACACGTCAGTCTATAGGATTACAGCTAGACTGCGATAGTTTCCCACGCATACTTCCTATCCTCACCTTTTTGGCACAATTTTATGGGCAACTAAGCCTCTCCGTATGCCTTAATGGGCAAAGTCACTTAGTCTGTTTATCCATGATAGTGTGTCGTATACGTTTTTGTAGCGGAATGTTTCATGGACCCAAGTACCTAGTATATTGTATGTCTCTATATCAAACAAAATAGTTCTCAATTCATTTTTTAAATGTTTTTTACCTTATAACTCCTTGATTACTGGTCCGATTTGAGTGATTCTTTTTTTATTTGGTAGAGAAAACTTTCGCAATGGTTCCGTATAAATTCACATTGCTTGGGTAGTTTATGAGTTACCTTCCATACATAATACATATTTTTCTTCTGAGTCTACGTAGATGATCTGCTAATAACTTTAAGTAACAATGGAAAATGAATACTGTCGGCCCGCGATCATGGCGCTTGTAACAGCGTCGAAATATTTGGAGCTCAAAATAGTGAACAATCACGGCAGATATCCCGTGAAATACTGTACGGGTTTGATCATCACACTAACGAAATACTATTTGAATCTTCCGATCCTTATTTATTTTAATAAACTGTGCCAGATCTGGATGTTCGTTTATATGAGTTTCCGTATCTGGAAAAACATCCATTGCAACAAATAGTCATCATCTGCCTAGCCTTTTCCCAACTATATTGGGGTCGGCTTCCAGTCTAACAGGATGCAGCGGAATACCAGTATTTTACATGGAGCGACTGCCTATCTGACCTCCACAACCCAGTTAGTACTGGGTGATACGATACCCCTTGGTAAGACGGGTTGTCAGACTTTTTGGGCCACCGACTACCTAACGACTGGCAAAGATCTACAAATGACACCCGGGACCAACGGCTTAATATGCTTTCCGAGGCATGGAGGAAACTCGGTATGTAATGGGTGGCCACCCATCCACAGATCAACCTAGGCAAGGATCGACCCGAGCGGCTGTTATTATTTAGCCACAAGCTCCTCCATTGCAACAAATAGTACGAGAGCCAATTTTACAACATTTTCACCTTTTACAAAATTGTTGTTTATTTACACAGACTCATAAGGGAATATTTCATTACTTACACATCCTAAATGTAAAACTGAAATGCGTACTGAGTGAGATAATTCTCCGGAGAATCGGAATTATGGCGGAAATTTACCGGACGGTCGTTATTGGAACCGGAGATGCATCGAGCGATGATATTGAATCGTGTTTAGTGAGAGTGAATCGTGTTGTTGCGTTATTACGGTTTAATATAGGTATTTAAGCTCATATAGGATGACGCCATTTAAATATATTGTTTAAAAGTTTGTCACAATATTTTGCGTAATTGTGTACTGGGAATAGGTAATGTTATGTAGTTATTTTATTATAAAATCAAAGCAAAAACTGGACAGATTAATTCTACAGCGGCCATCTGAACCTTCCAGGACATAAACGAAGCAAACGACAGGCCTGTGCAGGTGGCAATATACTGGTCGGGTATTATTTGAGTCTGTCGACAAGCAAAGAACAAGAAGAAAGCAAAAATTAGGTTTTTTTGGTGGTGGTGGATTATGGTCCACGCCCTCTCACATAGAAATGGCCTGTGACCCAGCAGAACAGCTGTGGCTGTTCACACATGATAGGCCGATAAGTAGGTATGTATGTAAAAACTATGAACAGTTTTGTAGTACGCTGCATCAGACTATAATACACCATTGATCATGAAACTCGCATTGCTTAACAGTTGACAACTTAGCTCGCTCAGTGGGTTTAAACAAAACGTCTTTCTATCAGCGATAACTGTGATAGAAAAGTTGAAAATCGCTGTAGAAATATAAAAAGCGAACCTTTTAGCAGTGATTACTACTTGTCTAAGCTTCGGGCCCTAATAAAACATATTCATTTCCGAGTAATTAAACAATCAACTAACCGAAAAACCTAATCGATTCTCAAAGTATTTGTCAAACAGACATTACGCAAGCCTTCGGGAGCGGAAGTGGCGTAAGTAAAGTAAATATGGCGGGCGGATGTGGGTCGTAAGTCACGCCACAAATACCGGGGCCGACATCCGGGCGACCGGCACAAGACTGCCAGCGTGTTTGTCTGTTACGCTTCACTTCAACGATTCATTGGTCATTAGTAATTGTTTGATTTGGTTCCAGAGATTAGTTTTATTTGGCATAGCTGTTTATGCGTGGATGTTGCCTCAAGGATGATGATGTTGTTGATGAAGGTCCCATGACTAATCAATGAATTAGCTGCATAGTAATGTGTTTGGAATCTTACAGTTACAGATGTTGAGGTCGATTCCAGTCTAACCGGATGCAGCTGAACACCAGTATTTTACATGGAGCGACTGCCTATCTGACCTCCACAACCCAGTTAATACTGAGTAATACGATACCCCTTTGTAAGACTGGATGTCAGACTTTTTGGGCCACTGACTACCTGTAACGACTGCCAAAGATCTACAAATGACACCCGGGACCACCGGCTTAACGTACTTTCCAATGCACGGAGGAAACTCGGGTGGTCACCTACCCAGAGAACAACCTCGGCAAGCACGTCTTAACCTAAAGATCGACCCGAGCGGCTGTTATTATTTAGCCACGAGCTGATTTTTTACGAGTATAAACCAATAAATTGATACTCGTCTCCCTAAATTAACAATTTAGTTCAGTAGCCCTAACAGCACCTACAAGCCACGTTTGTTAAGGTTGCGGTTACATTTGACCTGCTAGCCAGCTGTGTGATTCATTGGTTGAGTTCACAGTTTCAAAGGCATTCTACATCCGCAGTCCTGGACGTACACCACAGGTGGGTAAAGTGCAGTCTAGCGAGGATCCAGCTGGAAGTGTTTACAAAGAGCATTTCTAGTACAAAGAAGTATATTATATTATTATTTATAACACAAATTTGCTCGTAAAGGGTCTCTTATTTCACCAATTTCAATACTGTAATGTATCTCATTACGTACTAGTGCGTTATTGTAATGTAAAACGCACGGTTTATCAAGATGCTCCGTCTAAAACGAACGGTACTTTTTTAAATCTTAGCAAAGAATTTTTGTGACAGAAAAGTGGTCAACATTTTATGAATAAAATTAACTTTGGGAGATAAAATATAATAAATAAACATTTAATTCTTTAATTTAATTAATTTTGCCAATAAATTACAACCATTTATCTGTAACAAAAACACAAAAATAATAATTTACTTTACTAGTAATACTGACTGTTTTTGTGCATTTGCCTTAAAAAAAAGCGCCGATGCGCGCGCATCGCTAATTTGTGAACAAGTAAAAATTATTCCGCGCGCTTTTTCTTTGACAAGTAATTAAAGATTTATTCGATTAAGAAAGTCCGAGTTTTATTTATTTCCTCGCAAATATGTTATAAAACGTCGTATGACATACGTGCGCTTTGATAATTACAGCCTCTGCTTTCTTGTAGCCCTCGCCTATGGCTCGGGCAAGCAATATCGCCTCGGCTGTAATTTTCAACTTACTGCACTTATATCATAATGTACTATTATTTATTAAAATCTCCCTTACACTATCATTACAGGTGTATCCCTATTGCGATAGCGCGGTCTTAAAATTAACTTATTTACAATATAAAACTAAGAAAAACGTAAAAAACTAGTAGTATTTATAATAATATAACAATCATAGCTTCTATTCTAAGTTAATATTCTTTCGAAGAGGGAATATATCCCAAGAGTAGTCTGCAAAAGCGCATAATAATAAAATTTAAAAACATCCATAATCCCATGAGTAAAAAGTTGCGCAGAAAACACAAAGTACCATCATTGCTTATCTACTAATGAACAATACTACAAAACAAGAAGCCGAAGAACAAAACAAAAAGAAACGAACTAATCTAAGTATATACGGAAATAAATCCTTCCTCTTACGTTATCATCTGGGTATTACCGAGGTATCCATTAAGCTAATAACATATGCACAGACTGGCTTACTTACTCGGTGGATATAGACTGTATCGTATGATAAACATTTACTTAAACGGAATTATGGTTGTACTAGCGGCTGTTCGTGGTTACACGTGTCTTTTTGGAGAACTATTTAAGATATCCGGATCATCATCTGCCTAGCCTTTTCCCAATTATATTGGGGTCGGCTTCCAGTCCAACCGGATGCAGCTGAATATCAGTATTTTGTAGGAGCGACTGCCTATCTGATCTCCACAACCCAGTTAGTACTGGGTAATATGATACCCCTTGGTGAGACTGGTTGTCGGACTTTTTGGGCCACAGCCGCTCGGGTCGATCTTTAGGTTAAGCCGTGCTTGCCTAGGTTGGTCTGTGGATGGGTGACCACCCATTACATACCGAGTTTCCTCCGTGCCTCGGAAAGCACGTTAAGCCGTTGGTCCCGGGTGTTATTTGTAGATCTTTGACAGTCTTTAGGTAGTCAGTGGCCCAAAAAGTCTGACAACCAGTCTTACCAAGGGGTATCGTATTACCCGGTACTAACTGGGTTGTGGAGGTCAAATAGGCAGTCGTTCCATGTACAATACTGGTACTCAGCTGCATCCGGTTAGACTGGAAGCCGACCCCAATATAGTTGGGAAAAGGATAGGCAGATGATGGTCAGAATCTAATACCAAATCATATCCGTTAACCACTCCAATTAAGCTGTTTCATTCATCAGGATTCATGATTTCAACATTAGATTGAAATAAAGTTATTCAATATTATATCCTGTTTTAGGTAGTATCAAACCTAATGTCTGAAGTTTCAAAGTAACATCACCTGCGATGTTACTTTATCTCTGTTTTCAGAGCATTTCACATTTTATTTTTATGATCAAAATGACGGTATTATAATAAAAAAATATATTCCCTATAAAAGGTATCAACCGTTAAGATAAGAATGTAAAAAACTTCAACACATGGACAAAAAGTTAAATAGGTTTAGAACATTTTATAAAATGAAGGAAGACCAAAGAAACGATGGATGGATTGTGTGAGGAATGATATGAAAGATAAAGGAGTAAATGATAGCGTGACGGTTGACAGAGGAGAATGGAAGAAAAAAACGTGTTGCGCCGACCCCAAATAACATGGGACAAGGGCAGGAAGATGATGAGAACATTTTATAAAATAGTTGTCTGTCCAGTCTGTGAGACGGACTGGGTTCCATTGGGTTCTAATCTACAAAACTGGTCCAGTATGGGTTGGTGTATAACACATGTTTCCGAATGTTTTTCTTGGACATGCCGCTCACGATGTTTTCCCAATGCACCGGTCAGTGGCAGCAGTAGGTAGTATGCAGGAGAGTGGTGACGAAAACAGCTACAGAAAGTATCTGCTTGGGCACCAAGCCACCACCACGTGTGAAAAAATTAGCTAACATAAGATTTCACAGATTTTTAACCGACTTCCAAAAAGAGCAGTGTATGTTCAGCGATTTCTTCGCCAATTGTGAACCGATTTTGATGATTCTTCTTTTGTTTGAACGAATATTACGCCGCGCTGATCTTCGGAGATATCAATGGAATTCTTCAATAATAGACAGCAAATCTGTCGTGACTGCTGCAATCGCTTGGATGTTTATTGTTTACACAACGCCATAAAGCCTGTATGCTCTGAGGGTGTGCGCAGATGTGTACAGTACAACCAGATTTGTTTGTTTTTGTTGACAATGTAAAATAAATGCATAGCAAATATTAATTGTCATAGGATATTACAACTAAAAATGGAAAAACAAAAAAAAACTTTTTTGCAAAAAAACCGACTTCAAAAACACAAAAAAGAGAAAAATAATTTTGCTTCTGAAATCGGTGACTTTTGTTATTTGATTGAGTTTTTTTGCCACCGACTTCTAAAGCTAAAAAGTTAAAAAGAAAAGTTAAGTTTAAAGTTATTTTTTAACTTTTTTGTGGTTTTGAAGTCGGTTTTATTTTTTAAACAATATTTACATCAATTCCTTCTACACTATTCAAAAACTCAGTCCTATTCCGCTCCAGTTTCTATCACACTTGACCTGTACATTTTGCAATAACGGTTCTGCCCACTTCACACACGGTACAATTTTGAATAACCGAATCGTATCCGCGCTTTGAGAATGATAAATGATCCGATGTATGGACTAATCCGTAGCGCTATTTCGCTAATTATAATTGATAGTCACGTGTGTGCATGATTATGCTGACGTTTGAAATATTAGTTCTTTACTTTTTCTTTTATTAATTAGGAGAAGAAATACTGAATCAGGTTTTTTTAATAATTGATACGGTCCCATCTGATCACTATCACACGTGATGTTAAGTGGTCATTTACGGAGACGCGGCGCGTCGGGCGGCGCGTTGTGCGGCGCGGCCCGCTTTCAATTCAAACATATGGCGATGTATGAGAGCGTTTACGGAGAAGCGTTTTTACACGCGTTTGCTTAAAGTGCAGCGTTGCCCGACGCGGCGAACGCGGCGGTGAACGCGGCGGTGCACGCGGCGTCAAACGCGCAAATACGAACATATGGCGGCGGCGCACGCCCCGCGTCTCCGTAAACAACATCGTACATTGCCACATGTTTGTGTTGCGCGGGCAACGCGGGCCGCTGCACGCGCCGCCTCTCCGTAAACGGATAAAACGCGCACCGCGCCGCGCGACGCCCCGCGCAACGCGCCGCCCGACGCGCCGCGTCTCCGTAAATGGGCACTAAGATATGAAGTTTACGATGGTGAAAGAGTAATACTTCGTTCATTTTAAGAAGACAACGCTTATAATAATATTTAAAATTACTAAAATACATTTGAATTTGAAGAAGATTTGAACTGAAACTGTCTCTTGAACTGCACGCGTACAACCTTCAATATCTTACAAGGTAACTATGTAGTTAGTATAAGTTCGTATCACTCTGTAAACTTCATTTTTTAACCCCCGACACAAAAAGAGGGGTGTTATGAGTTTGACCGCAATGTGTGTGTGTGTGTGGCTGTCTCTGGCACCGTAGCTCTTAAACGAGTGAACCGATTTGGATGTAGTTTTTTTTATTTGAAAGCTAGGTTCTTGGCGATGGTTCTTAAATAAGTTTTATTAAAATCGGTGCAGCCATACTAGATATGGGGGGATGAAAGTGAGTATGAAAAATCGAATATTTTCAAATATACCCAAGTGGGGTAACAAATGAAAGCGCATGATGTGTGTATTACAGTTAGACATGTTTTATCAAAATCGGTGCATAGGTTATCTTTCATCTTTTATTTTTTCGTTGTTAATTTTATAAGTCACTGAGCTTTCATAAATACGATTATAACTGCACTTGATCTTGGTTAAATAATATGGAAACTACACGATCAAAAATATGAACTACCATTAACATGCAACATTAAAACTACTCATAATTAAAACTGCGATCCTTATCTTCTCATTATCATCGCAGTTTCCGTACGGATATCGCGACAAAGAGATTTTAATTAAGGTAATATTACCCGTTTACAATAGCACAAATAAAACACGGGGAGGACGCCGCCTCATTATCTTCCTCGATCAATACTCAATGATCGACTGTGTACATTGATTGAATTCGTTCATAATTACTCTCAATGGGATTGGCTTTATGAACCCCGCTCTTGTATTTTCTACCTGAACACGTCATTGTCAATATTACCTTAATTAAAATCTCTTTGTCGCGATATCCGTACGGAAACTGCGATGATAATGAGAAGATAAGGATCGCAGTTTTAATTATGAGTAGTTTTAATGTTGCATGGGTCTCCCTTGTTTGACCGAAAGGCATTTGACAAATTTTCACTTCCCAAAAAATTTTTCGCATAATTTCATTTGCCAAATTATTACTTAGCAAAAAATCTATTCACAAAAAATTGTAACGCAAACCTAATGTTTGGGAAGTGAACGTTTAAACTATAACTTGTTTACCAACAAGTACTTTTAACATTTTTTATTTAGTCAAATATTTCAGTTGGAATAACAGTTTTTACTCAAAATCAAGTAAGACAAATTCTAAACAGGTTATAATAATATGAATATTAACTATTCTTTTTTTTTTAGTTAGTAGCGTTTTTTTCCATATTTTTTTTTCTATATAATGTAGTCGTTCCTGGAGGTTACAGTTTTAACCTAACCTAACCATTTTTTTTTTTAAATAAGTAAGTAATTATCCTAATCTAAATAGTTCAGTTCCGGGTAACCTACTAAAAACAATCTCTTTTTTCTATTAATGCAAGTCGTTTCTGGCACTCGCCGGCCGCTCCCGCGGCACCGCTCGCTACGCTCGCTCGGCTCGTGCGTAGGGGGTCACAGTTTTAACCTAACCTAACCTACCCTATTTTTACTTTAATATTTTTTGTCTTAACAAATCATTTCACCAAACGTTTATTGTCTGAAGATTGTTTGCTGTAATAAATCATTTGAGTAAAGACAAAATGCCATACTGACATTATACTTGGTAATATTTTGCCAAGTAAAAATTTGACTAAGTAAAAATATGCGTACTAAAATCATTCGAAATATTGCAATGGTATAAAAAAAAGTTGCTATTGGGTAATGAAATTTGGTCAAAATCTTTTCGGCAAAACGGCAGGCTCCCATTGTAAACATCTGGCGATTTCTCGTTATTGGCGATATTATTGGGAAAGGTGAATGATTGGTTTACAGGTGTTGTTTTGAATAATATTATCTGAAGAACAGAAATCAAAAGGAGGAGGCTCGTGGCTAAACAATAACAGCCGCTCGGGTCGATCTCTAGGTTAAGCCTTGCCTATGTTGGTCTGTGGATGGGTGACCACCCATTACATACCGAGTTTCCTCTGTGCCTCGGAAAGCACGTTAGGCCGTTGGTCCCGAGTGTCATTTGTAGATCTTTGACAGTCGTTAGGCAGCCAGTGGCTCAAAAAGTCTGACAACCAGTCTTACCAAGGGTTATCGTATTACCCAGTACTACTGGGTTGTGTGTTGTGTGTAAAGTACTGGTATTCAGCTGCATCCGGTTAGACTGGAAGCCGACCCCAATATAGTTTGGAAAAGGCTAGGCAGATGATGATGTGAAGAACAGGAATGTAACGGTATCTATCTATAGTGAAGTACCTAATGGACATGTGAAGTATGTTGGAAGACAACGAGACCTAAGGAGAACACACGGATTGTGTGAGGGATGCTGATGAATTTCAAGCGATGACTGTGAACCACCGACCGTGACCGTGACCGTGTTATCTGTGATCGGTAAACTGAATTTTCAACAGCTTTACCACATTGGTCCCGCGTGATGGATCATGGCCTTTGTACGAAGAAGAGCCTTGTGTCCAATAGAGGGAACATTAAGGGTGACTATTTAAGAGGATCACTTGACTTGCGTTTAATTTTGACTTGGCGATAATCTTGCACATAGCTCACAGAATCAGTAAGCTGAAGTGGCAATGGGCGAGTCATATTAGCCGTAGAACCGATGACCGTTGGGGTTGACGTGTTCTTGTGTGGAGACCGCGAATCGGCAAACGTAAGTTGGGACGCCCTCAGGCTCAGTGGAGTGACGATCTTCGCAGGGTGGCTGGTAGCAACTGGATGAGAGTTGCTGAGAATCGAGTTGAGTGGCGTGCGATTGAGGAGGCTTATGTCCAGCAGTGGACTGCTATAGGCTGATGATAATCTTGCATAAGACTCATCAATCAAAACAATTAACGAACAACCAACACGAAGCGAGAATGAGTACCAACAACAGTCTAAGTAACCTCTTAAAAACATTTCAACAGCTAACAGTTTTGACTGCTCCAAAAATGTTCAAAAAGATTTATACTCGTACCAGAAACTTTTCAACTACAAGACGTTGATTTACTTTGTTTTCAAGCAAACTGAAACGTTGATTGGGCGATAAGAGAAAACTAGATTTTTGAGAACTTCCTCTGAAAGAAAGTTTTCGAGGTTGAACGTCGATACGTGTTCACAAAGGACTGTCAAACTCCCAACTTATTAATAGCGTGAAGTTTATTGATACTGAAGGCTTTTGAGTGTTGAATTGTTTGATTAGTTAGAAATGTTTTTGATGTTGTGTTCAGGTTTAGAAATACAATTAATTTTAGATGCTTTTAGTCATATTGTTTGAATATTAAGGGTAGTTATTATTGGAATTGTTTTTGTTGTTTACTTCATAGAAAGGATAATACAGGTATTCAGAGTCACTGACACAGCTTAAAGAGTCAACAAACTGTCGGAAAACCGACAATTATTTCAAAGGCAAACTCTTTTGTAATACACAGAATGGTAAGTAAATTCACAAACTATGCACAGCCACCATACAAATTAGCGTCTTTTACTACGAATTATTTGATTCCAGGTGATGCCGGTTTCATCACGATATTTTCTTTTGCCTTTTTGATGGCAATTGTCCGACTCTCAATAAGAACACTATCAACGTACTTTGGGGGCGTTCATTAATTGTTTTGGCGATTTTTCGACGCCCCCTCCCCCTTTGGTGAGATGTCGTGAAATTTCTCTTGATCCCCTCACACCTGGCCTAATCTCACGTGAGATTTATCAAAATGCGTAGTTTATTTATTTAAAAAAACATAATTTTCTTATTTATTTTCATTGAATATTTATTATTGAATATTATTGTGTAGGAATTAGCCATATTTTAGTGGATAAATATTTGTTTACTTAATTAAACCCAATATTTTCGCGATTTTACACTGTTCCTTGCGCGGAAAAAAATTACGTGATGTTTGCCGAGACCCCCCCTCTACCTCGTGAGATTGGGTGAGATTCGGCACAACGCCCTCCCCCTCTAAACGCCTCACATAATTAATGGACGCCCCCTTTCAACCAAATTTCACCATCCACATAACCCCAAACACCATCAGCATGACTTTATTCATAAAATCAAATGTCTCTGGTAATAAACGTTTACACCGCACTTCTGGCCCGAGACATGTCGGAAACTTATAATGAAAGTCTGTCCGGGTGGACTGAGCAACTTTACATACGGAACGCAAGTGTGGAGACAGTTAGTACTTCATCATGTTATATTTAGAAATTGAATTGTCTTTCAGCTTCGTGTTTTATGTAAGGTTTTGAGAGTTATAATTTTCTCATGCCTTCTTTTTTTAAATTTTTAAACGTTTTTTTTGTTCAAGTGTTTTTTTTTTGTTTTTTTGGGCTTGACCTTGTTAAATTAAAATGACCTCATTGGTATAGTGGTCCTGGGCCCGATCCTCGGGTCGAGCAAAGTGATATTGGATTTTAACATCAGGAATTTCTCAGTAGCAGCCACGGAGTCTGGATTTGTGCCCGTTTGATGGCAATAGGCTAGCCCCTATTACATGAGACTTAAACATAACTGGCGAAATGTGGGTGTATGATTTATAATTAATCGCACTGTACTGGCTCAGTGATACTACTCACTCTACTCTGTAATAAAAATGTTGTCTATTACTTAGAACTGTTTTGTGAATGTAGCTTTTCTCATTCGTTTTCATCATATATTATTTCTGTTTTTTTTTTTGGAAGATTACATAAATGGAGTTTGTTTATTAAGGATCCTGTTTGATATTAATTTCTTTTCTCTCTAGAAGATACACTGAAAATAGGGTAATCAAATCTAAAATGGAAATTATCAAGTGAAATTCTCTGTTACTCGTAAGTCCCACCCCGTTGTCATGGATTCTCATTTTCTGGCTTATTTTTACGACACAGTAAATTATGTGAGAAATGGTGAGCACCTACAATATTCAAAACTTCAATATACAGGTTTATGTATGTGTGTGTGTGTCTAGACCTTCTAATTTTCTACTATAAAATGTTATTTCGTCTGATATCGACAAGCGACCCTCGTAATAAAACATGTACGCATCACAACACTGTGAACGATCTAGGTCTACAGAGATCACAAAGATAATTTCAACATAATCTCAAACTATAATAGCCCATATCCCGTTCGAAATAGAAGCCGTGCTGACCGAAACTACCTTTGGTAATTTACGATCACATCAAAATAGACGAGTTCTCAAAGAGAAATCAACTTTATGACCTCCGGAATTAAGTTCAAATTGCTTTGGGCTCGTAAATGGAAGTTCCACAGCGTTATAGGACCCAACCAGTACATACATAACGCTTGAATGGTGTCAGATATTCGTTTTAGTATTCGCTGAGTCTCGAAAAAATCTGATAATATTTCTATGGGTTTGAGAATGGTGGCTCCCAATAAAACTTATCACAGGCCTGAAGAAATTGATCAGTCGCAAAGATTAGGCTCTCAAGAACTGAGTTTTATTTCTTATTTTTTACGATTTAGGGTATTCGTTACCTAAGTACCACCCTTGATTTACGACAATCTACATAAGTCTTTATATGCCGATATAAAAAGTCAAATTTAGTAGGAGCTACATAGGTAGGTAGGTATATGACGATCAAAGGATAACCAAATAAGCTCAGATTGTTGCCACAAACTTTTTTGGACCTTAATCCAACCTTTTTGCACCTACTAGTATACACCGTGACTTTTTAGTCGTCTTACAACGGCAGCCCACTTCATGTATCCAATGACTACTAAGAATTCATAATTTTTTTTAATGAGATTTTAATAATTTAAAAATAAAAATATTATTCCATATTATAACGCATGACGTAGTTAAAACACCCTGTTGTGAGCGATGATCTACTGGACTCGAGCGCTGGGTAGGTATATTCTCCCGTTTCACACGTAAACATCATTAACAGCATTTTTCATATTTTTTTCTAATATTTATTTATTTTTCTTTGTACCTATTAAGGTAGGTAAAAAAAAAAATCGCGCCTAGAACTATTTTATGTCGGGCACATCGAGTGGACCACCTTTGTAAGACGACTAAAAAGTCACGGTGTATAATCTATTATAGGATTATTTATTCCTTCCAGTAACCCTGTACAACTTTCTATAAATATTTTAGGGTTCATATCTTTTCTGTTGACAAAGTGCGGATATCCAAAGGTTGGACCTCAAATCTTATTCCTTTTATGTAAGGACGAGTATGCAAAAAAATGCTCATAATATTTTATTGATATTACCAACAGCTAGTGCGTTTTGCTTGATCAATACGAAGGCTTATACGGAAGTATATTCGGCCGTTTTTATGAGATCTTTTGGCCTCCGAATCGGTGGGAAATAGATCCATCATCTTTGCTGTGGATTTTTTCCATGCTGATTTTTGGAATAAAGGAAAATCATAAAATATTTCGTTGGCGGTTTACTGCTTCAGATGGATTTATTTGGAGCGGATCAGATGTTATTAATAAAATGGCATGTAACCATTATTAAATTGGTAGGTATAATCTACTTGTGGTTCTTCAGAAAAATGTTGTCAAGTTCTTTTTTTAATTACATCCTTTTTTTTATGGGAAATCATCAAAAAACTCCACCCGCTCTGGGCGGAGTGGGAGGGAGTGTCAGACTTTCACTGACTAAAACCCATCCATGTTCCTTCTTTGCCCTTTGTGTTCCAGGGCCGCGGTATCTCTTTCGAACAGTCCCGCAGCTCCGACCTCCTTTATAATCCATTTCCACGAAGAAGCCGTAGTTTTTTACTTTCTGGAACTACAAAACTAAGATGGCGTTAATAGAAGTTCAACAACCTCTTCCCTCAGAGAACCATTAACTTAAATAAACCAACACTTTTATTCACAATAATCCTCTTTAAAACTTATCGCCTACGACGAGAAAACTACTATTTAAAGTTAAACTTTTCTTCTTTTAACATAATAATTTTTACTTACAGTAGTAGCAAAACTTAGTTATACAATAAAGGCAACCTGACACGTTAATGTGAAAAGTTGAAATTTTTATCGGGTCGTAAATCACTATTAAACGGTTCAGAGCCCCGTATCTCTATTTTCCAAAGTTGCAATTTTAAAAATGTTATTTGTCGCGAGATTGGCAACGTTGCCTGGGGCCGGCGCAGGGCTGCTTCTAGCAAAATACTTCTCGTTTCTGGTGAAATGTATGCAGTTGTGACAGGTTATTTTAAATTGCACGACTTATGCTTCATGGTGTAGGAAAATGTTGCAAGGAAATGGTTTTAAAGTAGCCAAAATACTGTGGGCTAGTGTGGGTTACGTCATGGAGGCAGAGAGAAAAGATAAAAAATCACGAGAAAAGTGGTTCAGACGGCCTAAACTAAGGGATATTCTATGAGCAATAACGGAAAAGTAAAAAATGTTCACGATTGACATAAGCTATGGAAAGAACAATGCTGATGAAAGTTGCTATAGAAATACTATACTCTCTCTCTTTGAACGCGATTGCCGCTTGACTGGTCACTGGTTAACGTTAATCAGTGCTAAATATGAGATGAGGATGCTTTTATTTCGTCGTTGAGGCAGAGACAAATGATATTGATTCTGACGGCCTAAAGAGACATTCTGTCAGCGATAACGGAAACGTCAAACATGTTAAGAATTAACATGACAATCATATTGATAGTTGTTATAGAAATACTATACTCTAATACTTGTTGTGTTAAATAGGTACTTATGCAAAAATGTATTTTTATGCAATAGACAAGATTTTGAGTGAAGTAAGAACCGTCAAAGAAAGCAAAGCTAAGAGTTATAACTTGAAGAAATTACTAAAATACAGATTAAAAATCGTATCTTAAGTTAGAACTTATTCTCAAGTTATCACTTTGAATTGTTTATAGATACGGGTGTTCCTCTTTGAAAGCGATTGCCGCTTGATTGGACACCCAGGACATAAACATACAGTTCTTACTTTGAAATTATTGTATTGATAATATTATAAACTAGCTTTTGCCCGCGGCTTCGCTCGCGTTAATTTGGAATTTGACAATCAATTCCGGTTGTACTCTGCTTGTAATAATATAAGGTAATAATATAAACGGCGCCACGTGTCTTTCGAATCATGATTCAATCATGATTCGAAAGACACGTGGCGCCGTTTACTATCATAAGGACGTTATTGTTCTTTTCCTAAGGAACAGTACTTTTTTTCGGGATGTATTTTATCCTATGTCTGTTTCTGTACACCTGACAACATATATGCAAAATTTCAAGTTGATCGGTCCAGTGGTTTAGGCGTGAAAAGGTAGCAAACAAACTTACTTTCGCATATATAATATTAGTTTGGATTTTCTTCTGCACATTACTCGATCCTCTCGTTATTATTCATCCAGGAAGTTTTGTAAGTATATGTTCTATCGTTGGCTCTAGTATGGTTTGGCAATACAGTGAATATAGAATCTTCCAGTTACATTATGTAGTTCGCTATTAGGTTTCATGTGAGCAGAGGAGCCTATAGCTTTACTTCGGGCACTTTGCCAACACTAAGCTCCATGTAATTATTATTGTGAACAAAAAGTAGTTTAAAACACGTTAAAAAGTACGGACATTTTACAAAGTTGATCGTTTAAATATTTAGGACGTGATTTACTGTGTTTTTCGTAAGGAGTTTTATACTAGTACAACTATTGAAACTTGTATGTTGATGATCTCGATCAAGAGTGTTCTTGAACTCGGGTTGGTTAAGATAAACACACGTTTAATGATCCTTTCATTCATAACCAAAGTTTCATCAGCTGGGCAGAATATAAATTGTAACGCAATCCAGAGCGATCCAGCACGTCTAGTGTTATTTTATCGCAGTATGGGTTTTTGTCGTCTTCTATACAAGGTGTAAACGGACCCTTCCCGAAGCCGTCAACCAAGCATTTTGCACATCAAACTAAGTAACTCTACGCAAAAATTTTTGCTGTGAAACTACTTTTTTTTTTGGGTGAAAGATTACGTTTTACGGTAGGACTTAATGAAACGCACTCAAAACATTGTGCTGATTGAATAGTAATCGGGCGTCGTGGAGGTGTTTACAGTAAATATTAAAAACAGGTATTTAAAAAAAAAATGTGAAAAAGTTGGAACTTTGACCCCAAATATCTCCGTAACTAGAAGGTTCCCAGGTATGGTCTGGAACAAAAAAAATATCGCAATGACGGGATGAAGAACAAATGCCTTTCGGCTTCGTTAAGGGTCTTGTTACACCCTTTATAATTATTACAAAAACCCGACAACAGCCGTCGGGCCCAGTAGCCCACTGAGCACAAAACCCGGCCGGAAGAATCTCTTTCAACCAAGGATGAGGAACTTTACAGTCAGCTCCTCACACCTCATCATCTGCCTAGCCTTTTCCCAACTGTATTGGGGTCGGCTTCCAGTCTAACCGGATGCAGCTGAATACCAGTATTTTACATGAAGCGACTGCCTATCTGACCTCCCAACCCAGTTAGTACCGGGTTATACGATACCCATTGGTAAGACTGGTTGTCAGACTTTTTGGGCCACTGACTACCTAACGACTCTCAAAGATCTACAAATGACAGCCGGGACCAACGGCTGAACGTGCTTTCCGAGGCACGGAGGAAACTCGGTATGTAATGGGTGGTCACCCATCCACAGAACAACCTAGGCAAGCACAGCTTAATCTAAAGATCCTCTCGAGCGGCTTTTATTATTAAGCCACGAGCTCCTCACACCTCTAAATACTTGAAACTTTTCTAACAAAATTAGGAAACCTAATTCTTGCAACCCTGTGCTATATACTCGCCGCAACGTGCATAGCCTTCCCTCCAGCCACACCTTTCATGCTGCCATTTCGCTACACCCTTCGTGTTATTGCAATATTCTTGGGTTTTTGGGTCATCTTGAACCGGTAGACGCAATTTGTCTACATAATAACTATATATAGGGTGACTGGTAATTAGTGAGCGATACTTAAAACACGTGATTGTTTGTACTCATGATAAGAAACAACTTTCTCAAAGATTTTTTTAAAGGACATGGACAAAAAAGTACATTCAATATACACTTACATAGTCAATATATTACATTAAGAAAAATAGAGATGTGAATTGTTGCGTAGTTTTTAACCTCTCTGAACTCGTAAGTATTGATTACAATATAATAAGTAATGCAAGTTGAATTCAAAGTCTCATTTGTCAACTTTAGCCATTTTGGACCATAGAGAAAAATAAATAAAATAATAGACGTTCTACACCACGCATACTACTTGTAGATTTGAATGTGAAATGAACGACAACTGCTCTTACCTTGAACATTTTATTAAAAAAAAACTGTTTTCATTGAAATACCAATGAAAACAGTTTTGTTTAAATAAAATGTGATTAAACTATATTTTGAAGTGTTGATACGTAAGATGTATTTATTTCACACAATAGTAATAACGTAACCGTACTTTAAAACGGAACGCGTTTTACAATGTCTCATTGTCTATGTCAAATTGGCGGTACGTACCTACTGCGCTTGACACTTGACAGATCCTCCGTTGCGTACGAACTGTTTGTGTTTTTGCGATTATCTTCTAATATTTTTGACTCCTGCTTATCTCTACGGACTGATACCTTCTACTACCTGATACCTGGCTATTAACACTGGACTCGGATTTTCATTGCGTTTCGGAATTTGTTTTGTGAATCAATATGAGGTGCATCAACTGTGGAATAGCCTTGCAAAGGTTGCAGAGGCATACTATATCTTCGCTTTCTGCACACTATCAAACAAGACTTTCGCGTTGGATAACCCTTGCTCAAACCCAGGTATGATGTTGGAGCAGAAAAACATCATCAGATTTATTTTTTTGAACGGTATGTTTTATGGTTTACGATATTAACTTACAGTGCATCTTATTTTCAGTTGCCTCTGGATACATTTATTTGTCATCCATGCTTCCTATTATTAAATACCGGAGCTGGTGAACATGATAGACTACTGGAGCATAACATGGTTTGCCTTGGTTGTGGAAAATCTGTGAGGAAAATAAGACACCATGAAGTCAGTATGGAGTCTCCATTGCTGTCTATCCTATTATCGGAAAATACTAATTATGTGGTAAGCATTTTGTTATTAATTATTTTAAATACATAGTTTTTATAAATTATAAAAAAACTGTCATTTTCATTTTGGGAAGGTTATACCTGTGTGTCTTTATGCTACAAGCGTGATGTTCATTATGGCAGTATACTTCCCATCTATACTTAATATCATAAAGCTGAAGAATTAGTTAGGTCAAATGTTTTCAATTAATGTTCAATTCGAAATCCGATTGCAGCTATAAATAACATCAAGCTATGACTTTTAGGAGCTGAGCGGGGGCACAGCTTCATAACATACTCGAAAACAAATAAAAGATTAAAATATGTTTAAAAAATACCCTTGTTTCGGAATATTATATAACTGTACTTTGTTTTCAGCCCTCAAGAAACAACTATGTCTGTCATGTGTGTTGGATGCGAGCAGATAGACAGGCATCGCACGACTCATCACGACCTTTGGACAACAATGCAGCAGTCCCGAATATTCAAGTGGTTAGCCCACCAGAGCCACCTCCTTTACCGCCAGTTCAAAGTGGACCACTTCGAAGGGAAAATAGTAATATATTATTGCCTAATTATAAGCGAGCTTCAATTACGTCTATGCACTGTATATTTCAACAATGCAGAAATATAACATTACATTTGGTCCCACATTACCTCAAAAGAATATTATTGCAAGTTTCTATGTTCCTCGTAGCTGTAGAGTGTGTGAAGTATATTTGTACAGTGATCATCCTGTATTAAGGGATAGTCCTAATGCTGAAAATATCATACAAAGAGCATTGCGATATATGGATGAACCAAATCATCTAGGACAATTTATTAATGATTTTAATATAAACAGAAGACGAGTTATGTTTACTCGTATTAATGGTAACATGCCTCAACTAAATAATTTCCCAGTTTTCACCCTCAATGATCTAATATTGTTTGCATAAGGTCCTTATCAGGTCAGACAAGCATGTTCGTACTATAGTGAACATATTAGGGACAATGGCATATATGTTGTTGAAGTGTGTCCGGAACTGGAATACTCCCAAGAAATGATTATTCGGGTTGGTGGGAATAATCCTTATTTATTAAGAGGACGTATTATGTCTCGTCATGTCTCCCAGAGAATTTACTTTGCATATATTTTATTTGACACTGAACATAATAGTGATTCTGTCTTGGAAGCTATTTTAGGTTACTACTGTAATTGCCTCGTAGGGAACAGGACTGTTGGTTGTTGTTGTCACGTTATGACATTAATCTGGTACCTTAGTTGGGCAAGACACCAAAACAATTTACAAGCTCCAGCAGGATTTTTAGACAACATATTATTAAGTATTCAAGAATATTAAAATAATCTAACAAAAGGCCTTCTTGAAAACCTAACACAATTGTAAAGTAATATTAGACAATCAATCCACTTGTGTTGTGCTGTGTACTTGTTTTAAAAGTGTATCGAGTATCTAGGCAAGCTTTTAAGAGATGTATAAACCTAACAAAATATTTTTACTTATTTTTACCAATAATTGAGTAATTATTTATAATCTTTTGTTTTATTTCGTGTTTCCCTTGCCAATTAGTAGTTAAACTGTTGAAGAAAAACGTCACTTTCGGAGTCTCAATAAATGTGACAATAATAACATATACTTTGTCTCAGTTTTCTGTCAGACTTTCTCAGTTCAGTAAATGTTAATCAATATATGGTTAAAAATCCTTAGTTCAGGTAGAATGACCACCTGAAATAAGGATTTTGGATCTTGTTGAAATGCCTAATAATATAACTAATATTAAATTAACTAATATAACTATAACTAATAATTCACACGCTATTTTAAAACGCCTTGAGGTTTTTAATAGCAAAATAATTATTAACACACATATTGCCAGCAATCTGATAGAAGGTAACATGAAACTGTTTACGTCTAGTTTTTTGTAATGTCGAGTTCTTTGAGCTTTTTTTTTTTGCTATTTAATATGGCAATATTCACGAATACGAAACACCAAAAATTATCGTTGTACACTAAATTTGATAACTATGCAAACGCCCATACAGAAATTGGCCATGTCCTTTCTCATTCACTTTTATCACAATAACACAACCGCCGTATGAAATTCGCGTGCGCGCGTCTTTGACCTATCAGCTGTTAGCCGCGTGACGCCGTTCAGTCTCATTACTATCGTAGTGGATAGGCAGAGCACCCGCGCGGCTCGTAAGTCCGCTCCGTAGGTTTTATTGTGATAAAATGAATGAGTATAAAAAAAATGTTTCTTTGGGAAAGTTGTTTGTTCTCATGAGCACGTGTTTAAGTATCGGTCACTTTGTACCAGTCACCCTATATACTTATGTAAAATTAAATTGGGGGACTTATAACTCAACTGGAGAAATATATGGATGGCTGCACTTTACCTATTACGCCGAACTTTGAAAAACTTGAAAAACTCGTGAAATATGAGTGTACCTACATCTCTGCCTATCAGTTCATGTAAACGCGTAACAGTAGAAGAAAAAAAAGAGCGAGAAAGCTTCTTGTTTTATTTACATTACTAGATTATGCCCGCGGCTTCGCCTGCGTGGTTTTCGATAATTCTCCCACGGGAACTACCGGGATAAAAAAATCCTATGTGTTTATCCAGGTTATAAGCTATCTGTATGCTAAATTTCAACCAAATCCGTTCAGTAGTTTTTGCGTAAAAGAGTAACAGACATCCATCCATCTATCCTCACGCGCATTTATAATATTTGTAGGACTATCTATTGATTGCCTCGTTGGCCCAGTGGTCGCAAGCGCGATGCTAAGTCCGTCTGCTGAGCACGAGGTCCTGGGTTCAATTCCCGGTTTGGGCAAAGTGTTATTGGGTTTTCCATCATGAATTTCTCATTTCTTTTGCATTTGTAATGTTGACATGGATATCACTTCGTTTCGTTTTCGTCCTTATCAGGGATAAATATAAACATATTTTTATTAACCTGCGGCACAGTTCTTTAGACATCCAATAACAAAACGTTCAATACACAGAACGAGATCTTCTTTTCATAATTTATCAAAACAATATCAGAAACTGCTATTTTTAGATTATATAAAGAAGTTGAAATAACATTACTCCTCTCAAACTAGTTACATAAGCGAAGGTGAATGATCCAGAGAAAATAAACTTTGAATAAGTTGGATGTTTGATGTCTCCGAGCGAATATGTGTAACGTGAACTTTTATATCGATCAATGTGTGGGACAGGTTAGATTATCTTGTTACTTTTATGAAAGGAACATTGGTATTCAATAAATTTTATCAGGTTTTAAAGTTTTTCTTTGACAAAATTACAATACCTGTTAAAAATGTCAAATATTTAAGGTTAGTAATAAATTAAAGAACCCGAAGTTAGTAACGTAACGTAAAGTACTACCAAGTATAATGTTTAGTAAAAAACTTTTATTTTTATTAACACTATTGCTATGTGACAACATCGGAAAAAAATTAAAATAATATTTAGTCCGTCAGTTAGATCACCAAAAATGTTGGACACGTATTTTTTCTTTTGTCACATAATCTAAAAATTACTACGATTTAGCGCATCAAAGTTCAATAGAGGGGGCTTGTGATGTCACTGGACAGTAAAAAGTAACAGAAATTGTGACGTCACGCAAGATTTCAACGCGCTGTATCGTGGTCATTTTTCGTTTACATGACAAAAAAAAACGTGTGCAATATTTTTTGATAATCTAACTGACGGACTTAATAGATATTTTCAGTCAAATAGGATAGAATGTAAAGAGTTATATAATGGGGTTACATAACTCCTTACATTCTCCCAATGAGTGGCTGATAAGTGTTTTAGACACTTCACCCTTTTCAAACGATGGAGTGTCAATTATCTACCTCCATCGGTACAAATGTGTTTGTGATTTGTCAAAAAAGTGGGAGAAAATCTGTATTGTTTCGTTTTTTTTTGTTGTGGGCAACTTATCAATTATAAAGATCGTGTTAGTCAATGAACGATTAATCGTAACCATGGATTAAAGTTAAAACTGTTTAACAAAGCTACTGACTTAGTTTTCTTCGTAAAACAAATGTTTATTTTGTTGCAGAATTTTAGAAAAAACTGAATGTTGCAGGTAGGTGTGTATTGCCACCATATTTATATGAATAGGGTTTATGGGAAGCCTTAATCTTACGGACGTCCTAAATTTCGAACAATCAACAACACTCAAGAGTATTGTTACACATACTTGCATAATAATTCACCCAGCACAATGCTATAATCAGCGCTCACATGAACAGCTAATCGCTTTAACAAAGTCGCAGTGACGCCATAGAGAACGTGTGACGTGTGTACCGCCAAGATATTGTACACTGTATACATTTGCGTGGCCTCATGTGTATTGTTTCATATTTACGTTGAAATTTGTGAAGGAGAGAAGGATTATTAATAATAATTTGATTGCCGTCAGTAGAATTTGCAGAGGTAATTTGAAAGACTTGAATAGAACCAGAAGCCATAATAATGTTGTAGCAAAATTATATCGTTGGCCACTATTTTTATGTAATACCTTATATTACGTTAAAGACTACCTTTCCTTTCACTTTTCCTTCTCGGAAGTTGATTGTATTTGCAAAAGTGTTTTTATTATAATATCAGACGTTATAATTGTCTCGACCTGTTGTCAAGAAAAAATAATAAAAAAATACATACACCGTGACTTTTTAGTCGTCTTACAACGGCAGCCTACTTCATGTATCCAATGACTACTTAGCATTCATAAAAAATAGGTATTTATGAGATTTTAATAATTTATTAAATAAAATATTATTCAATATTATGACGCATGACGTAGTTAAAACACCCTGTTGTGAGCGATAATCTACTGGACTCGAGCGCTGGTTTGGTATATTCTCCCGTTTGACAAGTGATCATCATTAACATCCTATTACGGTAGGTAAAAAAAAAAAAGCGCCTAGAACTATTTTATGTCGGGCACATTGAATGGACCACCTTTTTAAGACGACTAAAAAGTCACGGTGTATATATAAATAAAATATTAATATCAGAAATGAAATTATTTTAGAATAAACCACCTGAAATGTATTATATTATTTCAAAATAGAAAAAAAATTGTCTACCAAAAATGTCGCACTAAAAATAATCTCAACAATACGTCGCAAGCAATCCACTCCTAAGATTAAGCAAATGCGATAAAAAGAAAGATTAAATAACCTTAGAAAGAAGCACTCTAACACACAATAAGAACTTGAGTTCATTTAATTGAAAAACTTTTTGTTGTTCAAGAAAAAAAAGCGCTTTAATTTCATTAACGTGGAATGACTTTGCTTTGTTTCTCTGTTACTATCGTGGATAAAAAGAAAACTTATAGCGGCTTGATTGCTTAAAGAAATTGGGACTTTGTTGTTTGAAGCGGCTGGAGAACAAAGGTAGGGGACTGGTGGTAGAAAGGTCGAGGGATTGGTGCTCATTTAGTTCATTCGATGTTTAGTTGTGTAAGAAGGGAGAAATTCAACATTATTTAGTACTAGCAGGCGTATTTTCGAGATCAAAGAAGAAATAAATAACCATCATTAATATGTATTTTTTTTTCAACATTTTCATAAGGTATTAATGCACTACCAACCTGACCTGACCAATCCTACTAATATTATAAATGCAACAGTTTGTGAGGATGGATAGATGGATGGATGGATGTTTGTTACTCTTTCACACAAAAACTACGAAACAGATTTGAATGAAATTTGGCACACAGATAGTTTATAACCTAGATTAACACATAGGATACTTTTTATCCCGTTAGAACTATCCCGTAAGACAATTACCGAACTCCACGGGGGCGAAGTCGCGGGGATAAGTTATTAAGAATATTTTTACATTCACTAAACATTTCACAGTCGCGTGAGCAAAGCCTTGCGGGCTCAATTAGTTAAATAATTATTTAATGTCCTAAGTTTTAAAACTACATTCAAAACAAAACAGGAAAATGCTGCTATTTGTCGAGAATTATAGGTCTTATACCTATAATTCTCGACAAATAGCAGCATTTTCACACTAGAAACAATCTTTAGAGGACATATCAGTTATTTGTGCTAACATGCAGCTTGTAATAGTAAACAGAGGGCCAAAGCTTTCGTCTGAGATCAGTATAATTAATTTATAGAAACCTTTCAATACTACGATGTCTAAAATAAAATCTTGATATCCAAAATCTTGTTTAAAAATATTACATTTAAATAATTTTGCAAGCCGAGTATCCCGTCTCAACGCAGTCTTTAAAAAAGATGATTTCCGGAATTTCTACTGAATTACTGAAAATGAGCAAGCCACCTCACCAATTCATTACGAACGATGACGAAGCTTCGCTCCTAATTCACAGAAGAGACGCTCTTAATTCGTACCCAAGTGTTTTGATACCTTAGATCCTTAAGGATAATCTGGTAAAGCTACCAAACCATTTCCTGAACTTAATCCATCCACAAATAGGATAAGACCCATCGAGTTGGAACGAATCAAATGAATCGACGATCGAATTACTTGCTAAGCCACTTGTGTCCTTTAATTTGTTTCCTAAGTTTCGTCATGATTTGTTAAGACAAATTGAGTGTCTGTGTTAGTTCTCTAGCAAACTGATTGGTTGTTGGACAGTTGAGGAATGTTAGTAGGGTACTACTGAACTAGATACATTACAGCACTTGTGTTGAAACATGGTTTTGTTTTGAGTATTTACTGCCATTCCAAAATTGGACACGTAAAGGGTTTCCATTCAAGATTAAAATGTAAAACAAGCCTAATTTTAAAACAACATGCCTTGAATTTTTACATCTATAAATAGCGCTTTTACACCCATAATTCGTTCTAATTGAGTAAACCCTAAAAATACACAATTACAGTGCTACCAAAAATAACCATTTACATTAAAAAATACAGTGTCGTGCAAATAAAATTACCCGTTACGTTATTCTTGGTACAATTTTACGCAAAGAAACAGTGAGTGGCCAGAAAAACTGCATATATATCGTATAAATTCACACAAATTCTGACGGCTACGGTTGATTTGTGGCCGCGGGAATCCACTATAAATCTCCTTTCTTTTCTTTTTCGTTTATGTCAGAAGCTTACAGCGGGTGTCGCGCAATAGCGATATGAAGGCTTACATGCTTAGTAAAATATATAGGTTTTGTTTTTATATATTTATTTGTACAAATAGCTTGTTGTTACTGAGATTGTGATGGATAATTACGTTGTCAGGTCATAGTAATTTTCCAAGTAATAAATTATTTTAATCTGAAAGTGACCTGATCGAGCATCACACAACAATCTCTTCCATTTTCAAAGTATTCAAGATTAAACACCATTTTCTGGAATAGAAAATCTCTTGTTTTCTTCACACCATTATCGCCACCTCTCATCTATTCCCCCACACTATGGCGAAGGCATTCCCTTTGTTCCGTGCGCGAGTTTATTATTAAAATGTTATTAGGAAGCGGAGTGGATACTGCCATAGCTTATGACTTGGCAGACACTGAATATTACTTTTTTTAGCCTACTTCAAAAGGAGGTCTTTCCTGCTTGTTTCGTACTACAATTGACATTACAATACACTGCCACTGGCTGGTTTGTTCTCGGGGAAAGAAAAACTCGTTTTATCATGAATAGCTTCGTGTTGTGTTAGCTTTTCTTTTTTTGAATTGTTTTTGTGTGCCAGTTTTGTTTATTATTTATTTGAACATTCATTGCTTAAAACCTTTTTATAACTTTTGATGCATTTTGTGGCCCAGTGAGAGCAGGTGGGATACCGTAGTTTCAACCTTAACTTACATGTCGTTAGATAGTTCAACAGGTTCGAACCCAGGTTGGCACTTAACGTAATTTATTTCATCACCAAACGGAGAAGGATAATATCGGGAGGAAAATAACAAACGTACTAGAACCAAAAATTTGTGGAAAGAAATTTGTGACGTTCACCAACCCACACTGGGTCCGTTTGGTGGCTTACAACCCAATTCTTTCACATTAAGGAAGCCAGTGTTCCAGCACTGGGTACGTTATAGGGAGATTATGCAATGGCCAGTACAATACAATTTGATTACACCTCATTCTAAGGTATTGCAATGCGTAAGGTGTCTCTAATTAATGCAGCCACGTTTGACATAATTACCTACATATGGTTATTATGTCTAGCAGCCGTGACTGTTATTGAATGCAATTAGATAAATGTCTAAAGGTTGCGTAATATTATAGGTTAGCTTCTTTTTATTGAGATTGATTTCAGTACATACAGGAAGGATAACTAAGGAGAACTAATTAGTTTTTATTTATTTAATCAGTAATACATTCTAAGCTCAAAGATAATAGAGGAGTATCAATGGAAGAAGCCATCGTGATTCGTGCCTGTATGATTAAATGAATGACAAAATGAAGCAAAAAGAGTATGTACCGGTCGCATTAGATGAAGTTCTGTCGTTTCTGTAAAATGAAAAATAAAAAAACGTGAGCTTACATAATTATGTGTGTCGAAAAAGAAAACTGCTGCGCCGACCGCTAAATTGGGTAAGGGCAGAAGAATAATGATGATGATATGCTACAGTAATAACTTTACACACATACAAAGCAATACGCATTTACTCTTAAATGGTATAGCTATTTACAATTCAAACGCCAATGAACCCTGAAAACATTTACCTGGACAAACAGCCCCCGTATTACGCCATTGTTTGAAGTGTACCCAGCAATGAAATAAAAAGGGCTCGTTTTAAACATTTTGTCAGCAAAAAAGAAAGTGCTAATGTTGGGCCGTTAATATAAAAGTTGTTTGTATGTGGCCATTAGACGGTACCCGTCATGTTTATAGCCGGTGCCTTTTTTATTTTGATGAATATTTTTTTTTGGGTCAGTGATTTTGGTCGGTAGTGTAACTTGGTAACATGGTTTATCTACAATGTATTAAATTCTGTTTTATTTTATTAGATGTTTCTTCTTTTTATTTAAGATTTTCTTTTATTTGTTAAGGACCAAATTCCGAGTAGGAAGAGGTAAGTATCTTTTGCCACGAAATTAAAACTGTCACCATTTTTTTTCTTTTAATTTTTTTGATTCAGTTCTTATAATAATTTCACTAAAGATTTACCAACATTTGACGCCAAAGCAAATTTGAGCTGTCTAGCACAGTTATTGAAATTTATCGCTACGAAACAACTAAAATAAAACACCTCAAAACAGGGGACAACGGGTCGGTCCTATTTAAAAAAAAAAACCGCATACCACCATTTTTTTTCTCCCTTACTAATAGAAATATAAAATTACAAAAAAACAATGTAACATTACCATTGTGACCCACTTCACATTCACTCCCATGCGTCGGACATTAAAAATAATCGTGTTTTTACTCTTATTACATTATTGCGCGTAAACTTTACCGTTGTCCCGTGCTTATTATTTATTTGTACTGTTTTGGACCCCAGAGAGATAATTACCAGGTCCTATATGGACCCCATATGGACCAGGGAATTTAGTGAAGTCACGTTTTTTCATAACGTAAGATATGTGTTGGTGTAATTTTTGGCCTTTAGCGGCTGTTATTTAAATTGGTCATGTTACTCTCTGGGGTTTAAATATGTGCGTATTAGTTTAAACACTTTATTGCTGGGGTCAAGAATTACTTGTAACCTTCTGGTTGTAAGTAAAAGGGTATTTGCCGGAAAAAATCTATTTAGTCCGTCAGTTAGATTATCAAAAAATATTGGACACATATTTTTTCTTTCGTCACATAATCAAAAAATTACAACGATACAGCGCATCTTTCAAAAGGGCTTGTGACGTCACTGGCCAGTAAAATGTAACAGAAATTGTGACGTCACGCGAAATTTCAACGCGCTGTATCGTGGTCATTTTTCGTTTCCATGACAAAATAAAAAATACATGTCCAATATTTTTTGATAATCTAACTAACGGACTAAATAGATTTTTTCAGGCAAAAAACCCTTATTAACCCTCTTCTTGACCCTTTGGCCTAAACTTGCAATAGTTTTAGAACTTTGGGACTCCAGGACTGATATAAGCTTTTCAGTAGTTGATGTCTATCCAACACATTTTCGAGCTTTTCGTTATCGTATCGCTGGAAGAAAGTAACTTTATTGTGGGCCTCAGACGCCATTACGACACGAATAAAATATAATAACATCTTCCTTCATTTCGACTTTAAAACTTCCATATCCAGAAGATTAATCAATCTTTAACGACCGAGTTTCTCTAGAATCCCACACAAAAATGAAGAAGCTGCAAAATTCAATAACAATAATCGCAGCGAGTCGGCTATCTGCTACGAGAAGCCGGCGTAGCAGTGACCTCATTGCATTAGCTACGGCGTAGCTCGTAGCATCTATTATTCTTAACATTATTTATTTTTTCTTACTGATACCATTTATCAGAAGCGTTTTTTCTTTTCAAATAAAATTAAAATGAAAGGTGCTCTCATTTCTTTAGGAACTGATAACATTTGTAATCTACAGGGTGTAAACGGACCCTTCACAAAACCGTCAACCAAGCATTCAGTACATCAAACTAAGTCACTCAAGGCAAAAAAAAATATTTTTTGGGTTGAAAAAATCACGTTTTTTTTAGAACTCACTGTAACGCATTCAAAACATTGTGCTGATGGATGCATTGAATAGTACGGGGGTCGTGGAGATATATAAAGTAAAGTTATGAAAAGTCAATTTTTTTTTTTAACTTGTGAAAAAGTTGGAACTTTGACCCCCAATAACTCCGTAACTTGAAAGTTCCCAGGTATGGCCTAGAACAAAAAAATGTTCGCTATGACGGGGAGAACAAGTACCTTTCGGGTTCGTTAAGGATACTTTTACATCCTTCATAATAATTTGGATATGACGAACACTCGACTCATGTATATCGCAGGTCAATAGAGTATAAAAGTGAAGCCACTGCCTGCTATATTCAAATATTTAGTAAGCCACTAAAGACAGGTCAGTATACTATATTAGGTACTCTAACAATCGGCTTTTATGGCTACAAAAGAATCATCAATATGACAATACATTTGCCCGAAAAAAAGGATCTGAATCAAACATTCATTCAAATCTTAAATCCACCCCATAAAAAGCACAACTACAGGCCCATAAATATGAAAACTAGCATACATAATTTAACAATGATGTATAGGAGTATAATAAAAATCGGGGACAGAAATCCATTCAGATGAGCAGGAAACCCTGCGTCCTTCGCTAATCCCCACATAAAATTGCCGAAGAAAAAGCCTGTAATCGAAGCACCCAGTCGTAACTCCGGTCCTTCACTTACAAGGGTTTTAGAATGGCCCGTTTTGGAAATAGGCCATACATTTTAGAAGGACTGACAGCCTATTAATGGCCTAGTAGGCTGGAAATGGATAATTTGTGTCTTAGATTTCTTTTGTAAAGTTTTGGGATACAAATGGTCAGGCTCTCTGGGGAAATCCGTGGGACTAAGAAGGCAGAGACTGGATTAAGTCAGGGATTGAAAAATAGAAGGTCGAAAGTAAATGACCCAATTTTTCGAAGTTGAAACTTTTGTATTTTTGCGATTGTATAAAATGTTTTTGTAATGTTTACGTGGGTTTTTATTATGTTATATGAGTGGTAAGTGAGATATGTCGATATTTTGTGATTTTAAATAACAACAAAAAGTTGAATTTAGAAATAACTTTTCACAATTTTATTATAGTCAGATGCTTATAGGATAATTAACGTGGCGATGCTGTCAGTTTTCTGTGCAAGTTTCCGGATGACAGCGGTAGGGAGGAGTACTTAGACGCCTAAGCGCCCTGTTGGTTATTTAGTTGATTTCATATAAATTAGTACCTTTTTGCAAATATTTAATTTTTATTATACATTAGTTCATAATAAAAACTAAGCTCATCAACGAAAATGGTATCCAGCTATTCCTTTTATCTGCACGTTATAGACACTGATGGACGCTTTTTAAGATGCGAAACTCGTAGCCAAATTTTGAGCTTGACTCAAATTTAAATTACCCTCCAGATGCTAAAAAGGAAATATGAAAGATTACAATGTTATATTATACACCGTAACTTTTTAGTCATCTTACAAAGGTGGTCCACTCAATGTGCCCGACATAAAATAGTTCTAGGAGCGTTTTTTTTTTTTACCTACCGTAATAGGTACAAAGAAAACTAAATAAACATTAGCAAAAATTATGATGTTTACGTGTCAAACGGGAGAATATACCTACCCAGCGCTTGAATCCAGTAGATTATCACAACAACCCGTTTTAACTACGTCATGCGTCATAATATTGAATAATATTTTTATTTTTAAATTATTAAAATCTCGTAAATACTTTTTTTTATAAATGCTTAGTAGTCATTGGATACATGAAGTGGGCTGCCGTTGTAAGACGACTAAAAAGTCACGGTGTACATTACATTTAAATAAACATATTATGGTATTATCCCTCCACATAAAATAGGAAAACCACCTCTATTTCTCCAAAACGCAACTGATCCAAACAACCCCATAGGCCCTTAAATATTAAAATCGGACCAAAACTGTCGGTCGTATAACTGGAATTTTATTCATAGCATTCCAGGGCTTTTCGAAAGCAATTTTCGTTGTTATCATAAAATTGGTAGTCCATTTGTTTCACCTTGTCGACTCATGAACGAATGAGGTTCGTTATGCAATAACTGTCTTTACGCCTTTTCGCCGTCTCCGGAAACGCGTGACAGGAAATCGTATTAAAATTTCGTAGATTAATTGAATAATAGGAGATTTGAAGGAAATAGGCTTGAAGACCTCGGTTTGCATTTTGAATGAAATGATGATTATCAACTTAAGAGGCAAATATACTATTTTATAATGAATGAATTGAGAATTATTAATTTTTAACTGAAATGTGTACAACCCAATAATAGTTTAAATTAGTATAAGAAAACGTAACCAAATGTAATCAGAAAATATCCGGAAACGAACATTAAAAACTACAAAACTGTTTTAAATTTAACTGGAAAATAATTTCGTTACTTATATTATTATTTACTTCCCAGATTTTTTTTTATTGTGACTAACAAAACATTTTTTATCGACATTTAACGGCCCTGAAATTCACGAAATCACTGAATTCATAAACTTAATGAGTAAAGTAATACGCACTATGAGTAAAACTGATTTAATTAAAAAATACCACACATAATTAATTAACTTTGCTATTTTCGTTACAGTGATATTCACAAATAGTTCTGGATTCGGTAAATGGAGTTGCTTTATCAGATAAGACTGTTTATGAAGATCCATTATTTATTTTGATAGTCTCAACTCCGCCGCGATCAGACATTGACTGTCGCCCTCTCCTCGAGCTGAACATCAGGGCTCTGTAGAAGCACGCTGTGATGACAAACTTGTAAGTAGGTTACGTGATGTCACCACCGGCGCACTTCCGATTAATTTCATGTCCATACTAACGACCGGATCCGACATATAATGTAGTCATAATGCCGTAAAACATAAAAAATCAAAATCGAAAATTTCCAAACCCGGTGTCGCACAATTGGCTATGAAAAGAAAATAGTGACATGTAGCGAACGTAATGCAATAAATCCTTTACAAAAAGCCAATTTATTTCGACGTAAGGATACATCTCGTTTTTATTTGTTTACAGAGAAAAACACGCCTGTAAAAACCTAAAGTTGTCTGATACCAAGTATGATAGCTACGAAATATTTAATATCACCTTGGTCCATATTTTTTTATTAAACTTTTTGCTTTAGATTTTTGCTCGATATCTTTAGAATAAAGGGTGTAAAAAGACCCTTAACGAAGCTGAAAGGCACTCTTGTTCTCCCCGTCATTGCAATCATTTTTTTTTGTTCTGGACCATACCTGGGAAACTTCTAGTTACTGAGATATTGGAGGTCAAAGTTCCAATTTTTTCACAAGTTTGTTTTTAAATACTGCTTTTTGAGGTTTTATCTTTACTTTAATTACCTCCATGACCCGTTTACTATACAAAGCATCCATCAACACCAAGTTTTGAGTGCGTTACATTGAGTTTTACCGTAAAACGTGATTTTTCATACCAAAAAAAAAGTCGTTTCCCAGCAATAATTTTTGCGTAGGGTGACTTAGTTTGATGTACATAGTGCTTGGTTGACGGCTTCGTGAAGGGTCCGTTTACACCCTGTATAATTTTAGCTTTACAATCTCATTATTTTAATGGCATCAGATATTTTTACGTGAGGAAACAAGGTTGAAAATGCAACACATTTTTATAAACAAACACATTTTGAAAGTCAAAATATTTTGTCCTCCTCTGAATTCAAGGAGTATTTGAAATACTTGAATATATTACGTGTCTTTCCTCTGTCGTTGGTTGCATTTAGTTAGAACGAAAACGTTGGTGTCTAGTCTACATTCTTTTGTCGAAACTTAAACGTTTCTGTTCATCACATGGCCACTCATGTGGAAACATGAGAAAGGAAAATTGTGCTGCATTGAGCTACCGAAGGGTTTTCATCAAATGCGCATAGTTTCTTACACTTATGCGGAGAACAAGTTTAAGTAAATTTTTGACATCGTTTTCACTTGTAGATAGTTCAGTGAAAGACAGTGAACAGTAATAATAAATGCTTAAATGCTTATTGGAAGACAGTTTTCTATAAAGTAAATAGTTTAATTAGATGAGAGCGTTAATTTTCACATAAGTATGTAATAACAAGGTACTTTTTTCAAGACTGAAAAAAAAATGAAAAAAAAAATCATCGGGTTATCCTTATTATCGTACAAAAGAACCATTATTTTTTTTAAGATTATTTCTTTCAAATGTTTTCCGTAACTGCGGTTAAAATGGTGCATTCTGCAGTTTAAATTTTCGATGACGCATTTCGAGTGGTATTTGGCGAATAACGCAAATAATGTTGGCTACCAGTTGCTCACCGGTTTTTCCATTTAGACTTTGGAGAAATGAAAAAGTCCAGGGGTGTGATGTCAGGATCTAGGCGACCAGTTCACCGGTCCGAAGCGCGAACTTAACTGTTCACCAAATTGTTCTCGCAACAAAGGGTTCACGTGCTGTGTGACAAGTAGGCTTTCAAAATTTTGTGTATAGCGAATCGTGCGTTCAGTAGACCGATTACGTTGACCATAAGTTGCGCTAAGTGCACAAATCACCTCACGCTGATTTTCATAATAAAGCTGAATAATTTTTAGACGCTGTGCCGGGATGGAAAGGCTTGGTTCCAAGATGAAATGTGAAAATATACTGAACAAAATATAATAGGTTAACACGAATCACGCTTCATCTGTCAAAAATCTATATTCAAAAAAGTACCTCTAAACGAATCACCCATTATTTACCATGTTGCAATGGTGTTATAATACAAAATAAAAGTTCTTTCTAAAATATAATAATAATAATATTCTTTATTTTTTCGGACAACAATGAATGCCACATTAGAAAAATGGAAAGACATATTTTTACTATTTTTCTTAATTCATACTCCATAAAGGCAACTTAAAATATGTTTACAATAAACATTTCGAAACGGAAACGTCAGCAAAAAAACCTTCAACTCCTCTATTACCCAACAAATCCTATTCAAAACAACAAAGAACCTTTTAAACTCATGACAAGTACATCTTTTACTGTCAAGTAACCTATGACATAACAAGAAAATATCAAATACCGCCACTTTCGACATCAAAGTATATTTTTCCAAATATGAGGGTAGGAGGAGCTGCGAAGCAAAGATTACAAAATAAGTGGGTAAGGGGGGGTGGGGGGGGTGAACTCTCACCCACCAATAGCCTCCCGGTATTCTCGAAAAATATGTTATTTGAAAGGTGGAATATTTTTAAATGTGATTTTGAGAAGGTATAGTTTCTTAGTGGTAGAATAATAGTTTTGTTAGATTTGAGGAAAATTTTATTTGGGTTTCCTGTTTTGTAACGTTGTTTTTGAACGTGCGACGCATTGTTAATGTCAAACAGCGGTAATTATTTTGTGTCTTCGCTATGATGTTCATTGACAATAGGGTATTTGACTGAAAAAAATCTAAGTAGTCTGTCAGTTAGATTATCAAAAAATATTAGACACTTTTGTCATGCAAACGAAAAATGACCACGATACAGCGCGATGAAATCTCACGTGTCGTCACAATTTCTGTTACTTTTTACTGTCCAGTGGCATCACAAGCCCCCTCTCTTGAACTTTAATGCGCTGTATCGTAGTAATTTTTTGACTATGTGACAAAAGAAAAAATAAGTGTCCAACATTTTTTGGTGATCTAACTGACGGACTAAATTTTTTTTTTTTTGCGATGTTGTCAAATAGCCTATTATTCAAGTATGTTGCAAAATCTCCGCGAATAAATAAGATACACAGCTAGTGAAGTTTTTCAGTAAGCAGTTGATTGCACACAAGCAAACACCACCGGGCATCACATCTCTTTAAAAGTAACCCTTTCAAGTTAAACTTTACAAGGTGAGAACCATTTTGTGGGTTCACGGCCTTTACCACAATATATTCGAGGGAAAAACAGCCTTTCCCCATTTCACAAATATTTTAAGTCTCCGAGGGAATTCACGTTACCGACTATGGTATGGTGTGAGCCCGAAAAATTGGATCAACAATTTCGACACAGCAAAAAGGTTCCGTACAGCTCATTGGAATAAAAAATTGGCTCTTTGAAATAAACTGTTTCAAGCCGGTGGCGTTTAAGTAGTGTCTCACTTTGAGAATATTCGGACATAAAATTAAAGTGTGGCGATATTTAAATTGCTTTCTCTCGTCCTCTTTTATTTAAAACTATGTTAAATATTGCCAGGAGCTGTAAGTAAATACGGGGTTTAAACGGATCCTTCACGAAGCCGTCAAACAAGCATTACGTACATCAAACTAAGTAACTTTACGCAAAAATTATTGCTGGGATACGATTTCTTTTTTGGGGTGAAAAATCACGTTTTACAGTAGGATTAAATGTAATGCATTCAAAACATTGTGTGGATAGATTGAATAGTACGGGGCCGTGGAAGTGTTTAAAGTAAAGTTCTCACATTAAATCATGTATTTAAAAAAAAAACTTGTCAAAATGTTGGAACTTTGACCCCAAATAAATCTCCGTAACTAGAAAGTTTCCAGGTATGGTCTGGAATAAAAAAAATATCGCAATGACGGGAAAATCAGTGCCTTTCGGCTTCGTTTAGGGTCTTTTTACGCCCTTTAGACTATTTTAACTTTTTTCTTTTATCAAAAGAAATATCACAATTCAACAAGCTCAAAGCAAAAATAAATACAGAAATAGAAAATCAGTAAAACATAATTGCTAAGTTCTGCACTCGTATTTTTATTTCCAAGCAAATGCTAATTAGCGAATAAATCTCTTATTCGCTAACTTGATAATAACGTAGAACTCTTTTTACAATTTCCTCATATTTTTACTTCACATTTTTCTTTCTTTGCTTCACGGCAACGTTGAATGGGAAAAATGTCCCTCCAAATGATTTAAATCTACAAATTTAATTAGGTCGAGTTCGCTTTAAACAAACAGCGATCCCTAAAAAAACATTTTCTACCGTAAATTATAAAAGCCTGGAGAACAATTCAAGTTGACGCCTTGAGGCAGTTTTGGTTTTTTACATTTTCTCACTCTACCACGATGGTGATGTTACGTTAAGTAACGTTTATTCTTATATTAATAAGTCGGTAAGTTAGGTATCCTGCGAAATATTTAAAAAATCTGGGATTTTTTAGGTCAATTTTGGTTATAAGTCTGTTTATTCCATTTCATTTTAAGGTTTACCTTATTAACTACGCAGTTAATAACGTACCTTCAACCTACGCAGGTTCAATTTACTTTTAAAAATAAGCAAATAAGTTCGTAGCGACGATCTGACAGGGTAGTGCCCTAGGCCAGAGTTATGGGAAAACGTAAGCCTATTTCGTGATTGAATAACAGGACGGTATATTTAAACATGATGATCAGCTTTCTTCACATGTTTTAAAAATAAGGTTTCAAGTGACTTTTGTATTAACAGAAAAGAGAAACACCACTTTACCAAATTGAGAATTGTCTTTTAGAAGTCTTAATTTAACAAAATAATCCGAATATTTGAAAACCAAACTAATTACTGAAGTTAAACTAAACAAAACAAGAGGTTGAGACACAAAATTTTTAAATCCAATTAAACTATTTTTCAGACTTAGTAATAAACTTTAAGAGCCCACTTAACTTAATGAATTGAGGACCATAATTCAGGTCCAAACAAAAAGTTCAAAGGGAAAACTTTTCAGACCATTATGAACTGAATTTATGTAAAATATATAAAATTAAATCAATAAGGGTTGTAATATAATAGTTTGGTACAAAATCCCTCGCTTCGTTAGCCATCGGATTATTACAAACTTTATAGTACCTACTAACAATTTAGAAATTTACATTTACCTGTACCTAATACAAATACCGATGTTTGTTGACTTTAATCCCTTAATCTGGCACAAAATGAATGTTTGTCTTAGAATGGATAAGTATTTGATATAACCCGAATTATCTGTATTTCCAGAATCATGTTATAATTCAGGAAACATCGCTTCAGGTAAATGTTGCCAAAAGCTACTTAAAACTCAAAAACTCAAAGCATTTTAATTAGACCATAACAGGCACTTTTGAATGTCAGAAAAACAAAGAAGGCGAAGCTACAGTCCCTGACACAAGGCATGATAACTTGTGAAAGTACTGTAGTTGCCCATTCCAAAGCGTAGATCTCTATGGAGAAGAATGGACAAGAAACTCCATGGACAGTCTTTTCAATCAAAATATTTTTACAAGATCTTGGTTACATCATTCATGTTGAGATAATATATATGTGTGAACGATGTAGAAAGACGGGCACATTAAGAGCGTCCAGAGTAAAAGATAAGATCAAAAATTTAAAAACAAAGTAGTTAGAATAAACCGTGGCAGCTTAAAGTTTTTAGAACAAAGTACCTATTGACATACCAAACATTTAATATATAATATCCCTAAACTGGCACAATTTATAATATTTCTGGCTTTGTTAGCCTTCCTAGACTTACGATTATTCCTGGAAAGTTTTTCTACGGTGCTTAAAAATCTTCTGACGTATTCACAATTATTTACCTGGAACAAACAATAAGAGTGGTTTAGTTATTTAAATAAGATATTACACAACGTTAGTATTACAAGAAAAAAGTTACAAGTTACTCGGTCAAAATAAATAAAAAGCTAAAGGCGTGTTTTACCATTGAAACTAAACGTGATGATCATCTCATTTAAACCGCGTTTAAGTCAGTGTCATCATTGCTGTAGAAAATTAACAGTGATAACTCTTAACCGCGGTTTAGATGATTGCAATTTTCTTAAATTTCATTGGTGCGAATCACTCTAAATTAACACCGTTCACTGTTTTCTAGTTTTTAAACTAAGCCTACCATTTACCACTAGGAAGCGGTAACGGTAAGTCTATTTTTCATTCAAGGTCAAATATAACGAAGTTTCCAAAAATCATAGTCAATCCAATTTTCGTTGCAAGTTTTTTACGTTCTATGATCCAAATTTTTTTCAGAATTTTCCTTCCCTTACTTTAGAAATTAGAGGGTGGGGGCACATTTTACCACTTTATAAGTGTTTATCTTTCAAACGATTGACTTTGAGAAAAAATGGTTTTAGGAACCTCCATGTCATTTTTAAAGAGCTATCTATTGACACCCGCACGTATAGGTTTGATAAAAAAAAACATTGTTTCAGTTCCAGTATAGGAACCCTTAATCTTTTTTTTTTGTACAAAATCGTAAAGCGGTTCACAGAATACATCTACCTACCAATCAACGGTGTAGTCCTAATAGTTTCGGAATAAAATGGCTGTGACATACAGACGAACATACAGACAGGCATGACGAATCTATAAGGGTTCCGTTTTTTGCCATTTGCAAACCCTAGGAAGATACAATGTATAGTCTGATTAATCTAACCTTACACAACTCATTGTAGTAATTCCGTTCCGTATTGACTTAACCAGTTATTAACACCGACGGATATTAATAGTGGCCCAAATCAATACTTCTGGGTCATATATCATGCTTTTGTCTCACAGTGCTGATAGGAGACGTCAATCAATCATGCACTGCACTGTATCTTGGATAGATAGAGAGAAATGGCTGTTTGGCTGTCAGAGGCTGCATTGAATACCTCAATTTGAAATGATGATTTTTGTAACTTGGTGTAATTGTACCTTTTTGTGTAATTGGCATAGTAAAAAGATTAGTGTCTGTTATTATTAGCTTTTTGGATTTTAGTGGCTGCATAGCATAGTTATTTTTAGGTGTTAGTTTTTTTCGTGATTTAGTGTATCTACTAATGCTTGCCTAATGGTATTGGTCTTTTTTTAAATATAACTCGATTTTTTAAAATAATTATGATGGTTAGTGACGTGACATATTATTTGCAACACTATGTTTTTAGTTTAAAATTATAAGGGTAATCACCCTTCTAAAAGAGTCTATTTAAAAAAAAAACAAGCATCTACGAATAAAGGAGCGCTAATATTGGTTTTCACTCTTTAATTTTAATATAAAATAATTGGAAAACACAATAACTATCATTCAAAAAATAAAATCAGTTGTTTACTCGAATTCCAAATTGAAGCTCTCTTTTAATCAAAATTGCCTAGAACCACATTTAATTCGTTCAATAAATAAAGAGCTCGTCAACGAGAAAAAGTTAAATTAATCACTCTTTTATTCAAACATCCCCAAGCTAAATTACTACGACCCAACTTCGGTATGACGTGGACCACATCACAGATTTAATTTTCATAACCTCTTTATAATTCTAAATTCATCCATAAATTAACTGAAAACAAACTCGACCGCAAAACATTGGCGTCTGCCCAAACTGGCCCTGAAAAACTCCATCTGAATTTCAAATGCGAGACATCCACGTTACCGAAATGTTATTTCACCGCTAACACTTTTGGTTGACATAAGCGAAAATCGCCTTTATGCTTTAAGCTGTAGAGTTCACGCGGACTGTGTGTTTACGCTGGTAATTGGCTAAACGCTCGGATGGACTACATTTTCATTTTCTGTGGATAGAATTGTGTAGCTACGCTATTACGTGATGGGGATAGTTGTGCTACTCTAGCAGTCACAGTAGGTTTATACGGATTGAATACCCAAAAGTATAATTTTGGGACAGGTGACACAATAATAAGCTCGATTCCTAAGCGACAATGACATGTCATGTTCGAATGAATGAAATTCTCAGGCCAAAAATGAGATTCTGATAGTTGAACCAGTTTCTATGGAAATGTAGGTAGGACACTTACGTTTAAAGTAGAAGGATGATGAATTGGATGAAGATGGCATAAAAACGTGAGAATTGGCTTAAGCAAAAATAGGCCTATACGTATACGTAGCCGTGGGTGATGTTAGAATACGGATGATGAGGATAAGGCTAAGAAACAGTAAAATCTGTGGAATGGACCATATAACTATAAAAACAGCAAGAAATTCTGAGACACAAATGTCTAACCCTATATTTATGCTATTGACCATTAACATAAACTAAACACAGAACCTGAAAACCGTAATAGGTTATATACCCACGCCAACCACGCACAAATAGCCCAAAATTTTACTAAATAAATTTAAAAAGGGTACTCCGTATCCTAACTTATCCAAAACAACTAACCCTCTTATGAAAACTATTAAAGCAAACTCCGAGTTTTCCTAACAATCGCAACAGCTACAAAGTTAGTGCATTAACAATTTAAAAACAAAGAGCAAGCGACGCTAAGTGCACATGCTGACTCCGACAATGTATTTCTTGTTGTTACATTGTGTTACACTGTCGGGTTTGTTTGTATCACTGTTTATTGTCACTAAAGGGAACAGCCAATCGAGGGAAAACACTGTGTTTTTGTCGTTTAAGTTTGTGATTATTGTCGCTTATTTTGTTAGAGATTTGCATCCACGATCATTTGGCTGATTTACAATTCTATGCTGAATTCCATTCACATAAATCCATGTTGAAATCTCTATTTCTTGAGGAGCTCGTGGCTAAATAATAACAGCCGCTGGGGTCGATCTTTAGGTTAAGCCGTGCTTGCCTAGGTTGGTCTGTGGATGGGTGACCACCCATTACATACCGAGTCTACTCCGTGTCTCCGAAAGCACGTAAAGCCGTTGGTCCCGGCTGTCATTTGTAGATCTTCGACAAACGTAACAGGTAGTGGCCCAAAAAGTCTGACAACCAGTCTTACCAGGGGGTATCGTATTACCCAGTACTAATCTGGGTTGTGGAGGTCAGATAGGTAGTCGTTCCATGTAAAATACTGGTATTCAGCTGCATCCGGTTAGATTGGAAGCCGACCCCATCATTCTTCCATATCTTAATTTTATTGTAATCTGTATCTCTATCAGACAATTTGTTTTTGGAAATATTTCGCCAGAACGAACACAGTAAGCGTACATTGTCCTTTTTGCAAAGAACGTAGACATAGAGACACGTAAGTTAAAAAAAATTACATTATCCACTGAAAAGCTTATGCCAATACTGTTTAAGTTCTTGTGGAAAGACGAAAACTTTTAAAGCGATTGACTATTGTCTAGGACAATAGACCCTCTTGTTTGTTAGATAAGATATATTTCTCCCCGTAGTAAGATTTAATATTTTGACGATACAAGTTACTGGATCAATATAGCAAGCCTGACCGAGTATCTGGCTAATGGGCTCAGACAAGGCCGACCTCAGACGAGGCCCAAGAGCCCCAGTTGGAATATTACATAAATAATAATAATAGGCCTCTCAGAACTGTCTCGAATATACTGCCTTCATCATACTTGTGTGGCTTCAACTGTTTAATTTTGCATATTTAACTTGTTCTTGTTTCTTATTCTTAGTTGTTCGTCAATTTTTCTTAGATTGTATGAGCTAAAAGCTGATTTACATTATCTAGTAAAGTAGCAAGTGTCGTCAAAATTGCAAATTATATGTCTAAATGTCAGTTCGAAATTGTATGGACTTCAAGCGACTTAACTAATGTTAATGTTGTACCATTTACATTAGTTAAGTCGTTTGATCAAAATTTAAGAACCGGAAGTTAAAAAGTTTTAAGCATTTATTTCAAATGCACAATTTATAGCCACTGACCATCATTTTTCTTTTTATTATAGTTTTCTTTTTCTTTGTATTATTCTTTTTTATCACTTTTTTTGTGAACGTGTGAACATTGTAGGCTTTGTAGATTCCTAGATGCTTGCTAACTCTTCTATCTTGTTTATGTTTTTGTGAAGTCAGCAACGACTTGTCGGGCTACGCTGTTCCTCTGGTCTTATAGCCATCAACATGCATACTCAAAACTTTCCTCACGACGTTTCCCATATTTCTCCGCATCACATGCCCTTAAAGTCAAACTCAAAGTGTTTATTGCATTCATGTGTACATTTAGTTGTTACATAATTTCAGTAAGTTCCAACATGAAACCTGATTAGGGCACGGCAACATAATATTGGACAAGACAAGCATCCAGTGAGTATGTACACTGGATTGCAAGTTTATCAAACAAATATAATTATCTATACATATAATAAAATCGTAAAAATCCAATTTTATGTTCCGACTTGGCTCAAAAACTACTGCATAGATCCTGTTCAAATTTTGCACAAATATTCCTTACAGGCTTCTTCACATGTTAGGCTATATATTATCACGCTACTCGCTTAAGGGGGTGAGCAATAATGCATTATGTCAGTATCCTTCATTTGTTTGACGTTTCAGTCATGACAAGCACCAGAATGGCTATTTAAAGCTTATGTCAACAGAGAAAACAGCCTAGCAGGTTCTTGAACGTTCTGTAAGCTACTGGTCGCAAGTTCAAACCCCACTATTACTTTCACTTTTTTGTAATTTGTTTGAATATTTTTTTAATGCTCTTAGATTTCCATTTTTTTTTTGTATTGACATCGTTTGCATTTCCTTTTTTCTCCATTTTTCTTCAAACGTTTCTCCAAAAAGTAATAGAGAAGTATGGAAGAAGATGACATTCTGCGCCTACCCCGAAAAAATTGGGATAACGGCAGGAGAATGATGATGATGATTTCTACAAAAAGTTCTTGCTTTACTAGAAGTCTGTTTCCTTCTCGATTTGCAAAATATCAATAATCAATCGCAGTTTGGAATTTAATTTTGGAATTTTATTGTTCTTTTATAGATTGGTATAGTGTTCAGAAGCGAGCATGAGGTCTTGGGTTAGATTCCCGGTCGGGCAATGTGTTATTATATTAGTTTTTCCACCAGCAAATTCTCAGTAGCAACTACGAAGTCTGGTTTTGTGCCCGGTTGATGGTGTATCGGCACTATAAAAAGTACTACAGCAACATATAACAAAAAGTACTACAGCGCCATCTATGACGCAAGTGATGAACTAAACATCGAAATACGTCTAAATTCTGCCTGGGTCAAATAAATCGCCCAAATAAAGTTATCCGCGACTTACGACTATATAGAAGTACCCGACAACAACTGTTGGGCAGTTATAGCCCACCAGACATTACACCCGTCTGGTCGGACTATCCTCCCTTTTCTATGGGGGATGAAGAACCTTACAACCTGTTCTTTATACAAAATGGCAATAGGCTCGCTAAATATTTCATGGGAGTTAAACATAACTGACAAAATGTGGGTGTACTACTAGGTACTATATACACTCATCTGTTTTCTCATTAAAATATGTATTAAAAAACAGATAGGTAATTTTATAACAAACACGATGGTATAACGTTTTGTTTTTTTAATTAGCCTATTCTGTCCCACTGCTGGACAAAGGCTTTCCCCATTTCCTTTCCAACTCTCCCGGTGTTTTGCCATCTCTGGCCAATCAGTCAGGAACGAGTCCAAATCGTCACACCAGCGTTTGTTGGGTCTGCTCGGTGACGATGACAGTCTTCAGGTACCTACTGTATGACCATTCTGGCCCATCTGTCCTGACCTAATCTGGAAATGTGACCCGCTCAGTCCCATTTGAACCTCTTACACTTACCGCCAACATCGGCGATGCCTGTCTTGGAGCGCATTGTGGTGTTGCGTATTCAATCGGTGATTTTGATGTTTAAAATCCATCGCTCTTTGGCAAACCTTGAGTTTGGACTTTTCAGCCGTCAAAGATCATGTCTGGGTACCATAGGTTAGGATAGGCAGGATACACAGGTCGACAAGTTTACGCTTAAATGTGATTGGAAAGTATAACGTTGTCTAAGTAAAAGCGGTCAAGCCTAGCGTCTGTCGCAGTTTTAAATATTCTTGACTTAATGATTAGGCAACCCATTCGTTATAATTTTTATGTAATCTTTTTTTTTAGCCTTTACTGTCCCACTGCTGGGCAAAAACCTCCCCCATTGCCTTCCATTCTTCTCTCCGTGCGTTATCTTCGTCCAATCTGTCACAAACGCTTCTAAGTCGTCACACCAGCGTTTTCTAGATCTCCCTCGGCGACGACGCCCGTCTTCTGGCACCCACTGCGTGACGACTCTGGCCCACCGGTCCTGATGCATTCTACAGACGTGGCCCGCCCAATCCCACTCCAAACTAGCAATCTTATCGCCCACATCAGCGATTCCAGTTTTTGAGCGTATTGTGGTATTGCGAATTCTGTCGCTGAGCTTAATACCCAATACGCTACGTTCCATCGCCCTTTGGCCAACCTTGAGTTTGGAGTTTTGCGACTCGGTCAGGGACCAAGTTTGAGCGTTACGGTGCTCAAACTTGGTCCCAGACCGGTTAGGATGGGCAGAATGCACATGTCGATGAGATTGTGCTTCAGGGATAAAGGTACCTAAGTCACCCTTTATCAGCGACTTCATGGACCAGTAGCTCTTCCAGGCGTTCTCGACTCGGCAACTCTCAAACTCAAATGTAATCATCGACTTTATAGTGAATTTCTTGCCCATCTACCTCAACCCTACTTTTTACGCTATTGGTGATGACTTTAGTTTTTTTTATGTATATTCAACATATTTTTCATTCGGTGAACAGTTGGGGGGGGGCTGTATTAGGCATTTTTTCTTTACTAAGCAGGCTTTATTTACAATTGTGGAGTGAAGAGAAATAACGAAAATAAATAATAACTGAGATTATAACTGTTTCACTCGCGGCACGTCTTTAACGTTTAGATGTGGCTGCACTAGCATTTTAGCTTCAGAGCAAAATATTAAATAAATAAAAGCAAAAATATATAAAAGCGAAAGGTCACTCACTCATCACGAAATATCGAAACCGCTTGACGTAAAAAGATGAAATTAGGCAGAGAGTTAGTTTATAGTTAGTAGACGTCCGCTAAGAACGGATTTTGCGACAGGGCCGGATTAAGGGGTCTAAGGGCTCTCGCAAGTTTGTATGAAAGTACTTCATTTTTTGTGCTACAAACTTGAAATTTGGCAGGGAGGTAATAAATAGTCAGTAAAAGTCTGCTAAGAACGGATTTTGCGGTAGGGCTGGATTAAGGAGGTCTAAGGGCTCTAGCAAAAAGTCTCTTAATGTTTTAAATTAAAAGCAAAATCTCACGACATCTCACCAAGGGGAGAGGGGGGGGTTGAAAAATCGCCAAAATTGCCTCACGTAATTATGGACGCCCCCTAACCCAAGCATCTCCTTGCTTAAAAGGTGATCTCCAAATCATGTGTGTCATAACTTTATGTATCTAATTGAAATAAACATTCTTTTTTTTAACACTTTTCCCGACCCGGGAATCGATCCCAGGACCTCATACTTAGTAGTCACGCTTGCGACCACTCGAAGCACTCTTACACATACATACCAAAATTTGCACGCGAACGAAGTCGCGGGCAACAGCTAGTTATCTATAATATTACTAGTATTAGGTTTATGTTGTTATTTTAATGAATATCATGAGTTTATTAAATTATTTTATTTACGTTTGGTATTCATATTTTATTATATTATATTATATTATTTTATTTTCGTACGGTTAATTATCATATTTTATTAATTTGTATTACTTAGTTATTATATTTCATTAATTTGTATTAATTATTATATTTAATTTGTTTTTGTTACCAAGCCTCCCCACTATCACACAGCTTTTCAATCACCGGCGTTACTTTCGACCTCAGTATTCATGATCATTGAACCCAAATTATTCAAAGACAAAACACAACAAGAAAGAAAACCCCAAGGAAAACTACCCCCCATTTTCATATTAACAAGCGGTCACGATCATGCTAACTGAACGTCTACAAAGGCCACCCACCAAGCTTTTAGATAATTAAATTAACAGAAACCGCATTCATTAAGTCTATTTGTTTCGTTAATAAGCTAATGTTAACAATTGTTCCTAGGATAATCTGGTACGGTCCCTTGAGTGAACTGTATCTTTGCTGAGCGGATTAATGTTACGTATTCCTAAGGGAGCCAGGTAGGATATAGTGGTTGTTTTATCAGTCAGAGTGGGATTTATTAATGAACAGGATATTGCTGTAATTACCACCCTCTTCACTTAATGAGTATGGTGAGTGATATTTGAATTGGCTTTCGTAATGAATTTAATTATCTTTGTATATAGAGAGTTATTAAGAGTTATACAGCATGAATCAAAAAGGTGTGCCCATATAAGGGTGTGATACAGATCCTCAAATTTATCATTTTCTCAATGAAACTTATATCGTAATAATCATCATCAGATACTACCAAAAACAGGTTATAATATTGAATATCTTTATTTCAATCTAATGTTGAAATCATGAATGCAGAAGTCCAATGAAACTGCTTAATTAGACTGGTTAACGGATATAATTTGCATCATCTGCCTAACCTTTTTTTTGACTACTTGTAACGACTGTCAAAATAAATTACAATCTGGACGAAAGGCTTAACGTGCTTTCCGAGGCACGGAGGAAACTCGATATGTAGTGAGTGGTCAACCATCCACAGACCAACCTAGGCAAGCACGACTTAACCTAAAGATCGACCCGAGCGGCTGTTATTAAGCTACGAGCTCCACTCGAGCTTGTTGCTAATAAAAACATAGTTTGAGCCACGATCACTTCACTGTTATTCCAAAAGATGAAAAGGATAGGAAGTCATTCCAACGAGCAATGATAACATTATTGAAACCCACCATGTATGTGGAAAAATATACGCGACGAAGGGTAAGAAAATCACAAGACCGTCACTGAAGACGATGTTTATACGTAATCAGGCGTGTGGGTGCAAACCTACTCGCACGAGGCATAGCCGAACGAAATTAACCATTCAACGTCACACCAATTTTGAATTTTAACAAACGCATTTATATGCATGAGGTGTAAGATTTTCATCGAATCCGTTCGTCGCCTTATCCTTTATTTATTTTCTTGGTTTATGAACCTCACGTTGTCGTATTATGAGTTATAAACGGTTTTATGTTTGAACGCCGTCTGCCTTGATGTACTGAAGGGACTGAGTGAAAATGATCAGTTGCTATTGGAGGCTGCACCGCGTTGATAGGCGCCCGTATGAAGTGTCATATCAGTTGTAACATGTTCTGTGATGGTGAATTTATCACTGGCTTCGATGATTGAGGAGTATGGAAGGGTACTTTGCTAGAGGTATATTCTGATTGACTGTAACTTCGTGGGGTATCATTTTTTCATGACAGCATTGAAGATGAAATGCAATGACTGCCAGAAACTCCTGTTGTCACGTATGATAAACGTAATACGCTTGCATGCTGCTAAAATGAGAATATTTTGTATTGATTTCGAGAGTTGTGTACATCTGTACAGACAGAGTTTGAATCCTTACTTCCTTACTAATATTATAAATGCGAAAGTAAGTTGGTTTGATTTGTTTGTTACCTTTTCACACCTAAACTACTGAACCGATCATCATGAAATTTTGCACATACGTTGCCAGGTGGACAGAAACGGACATAGATAGCTTTAATCCCGAAAAAAAGTACTGTTCAAGAGGAAAACAACAATAACGTTTTTATGCTAATAGATGGCGCCACATGTCTTTCGAATCATGATTGAATTATATTATTACAAGCAAAGTACAACCCGACTTGATTGTCAAATTCTAAAATAACGCAAGCAAAGTCGCGAGCAAAATCTAGTAAATAATAAAATCAGTCAAAGTAAAAATAATAAGTTTCCCAATGAGAATGCAACCATTCCGAACGAATCAGATCTAAGTAATAGCCCATAAAACGCTAAGATGAAGATGAGATAATGAAATCATCCAAATAAATCAATATCAAATCCTTATTTTCTCACTTTCTCCGACTTCAGATTCGTAATATCGCGCCTAAAGCCAGCATTGTTACAGTTAATAATCGTATTATTGGACCCATAAAATTTTATGTTAACTATTATCGTTTGATTCGATGGTTGAAAGGGCATCTCCACTTGTGTCATTATATCCTGGTATTCGTTATACGCACAAAGAATTTGGAGCTAATATTATGGTGAAATTCGTCCTAAATATTCTGAGAATGTTCTTATCAAGTATTAGGTATCCTTTGGAATATCTTCTTAAGTTTGTTCCCGGCTATTCCTGATTTTCTTTCCCATATTGGACGGAATGAAGTTTTTTTTTTCTAATGTTCTTATTATACGTTCCCGACTCTATTGGTGTAGATTTCTATCAGATTTTAAAACTTTTTCACAGTAAAAACAAATCGTATTAATTCTGGTGTCTCTGGCTCTGGTTTCAACTTGCGTCGTATCATCATGCAGATTAAGTGCAAAATTGAACACTTTTTTGTTTTAATTTTTTGAAGTTATTCACGAGTTCAAGTCTGTGCATATTATGGTACGTTTCAGCATAATTATCGAAATGCAGAGGCGTGGAAAATTAGGAAATGGGTCAAATGAACCAGGTCAAATTAACACAACAGTGTATGAGCATTATGAACAACGTAAATAATTATATTGGACAGAAAACGACGACGTCTTAAACAGGGCCATGAAACAAAAGGTAACATAATTTTGAAACAATGGTTTTTGTAGATGAAATAAGAACAATGGTAGAAAAAAAATGTTTAAATAAGCACGTCTTATGCCTTGTTCACATTATTTCAGTCTAGCGGAATAATATGAACCAACACTGGAATGTACCTATTCCAGTGTGCGACTCAGTCCTGTGACTGGATTGACGGTCTACTTTTTCATTCCAGCTCGCCCATTCCTCAACCAGTGAAATAGTATGGATGGCCAATTCAGTGCTGTATTAAACGGTGAACAGTTAACAAGTATTGTTGTTATTATTATACTGGAATAATGTAGACGCTATGATCCAGTTCAACACTGAGCTTGAATAATGGGAACCGGGCATAAGTGAGCACATCATTCCTGTTAAAATAAATGTTAAAGTCTTTTTTACCAGATATAACTGTATGTACACCTTTTAATACCCTCAAGACACAATTCTCTTACTTTTCCCATGTTTATTTACACTACGCATTCCCAAATTACCCCTTAAAATTTTCCACAAGTCCCATAAAATTTTATACGCCACAAAATTCACGTCAACACCCTTTATTCATCAAAACAAATTCACTCAACACACATCAGTGTACCAGAGAATGAACAAAAAAAGTCAACTTTTTGTTCCTTCAATATAATAGGTATGACTTCAGTACTATTGTGATGAAACTCGTTTATGTTTCCGCTGCAGATACTTCGCTCGTCACTTTTGAGACTTGTGAAGAAGATAAGAAAGATGTCTGGATGCTACTAGACTGAAATGAGCCGAGTTCCAAACGAGAAATGAACGAAATGGCGTGAACACAAGGTCAAGTTGGCTACTGGTGATCTAGTCCTCATTCAGGAGGATAACATGCCGCCGCTATGCTGGCGCCTGGGGTGCATTGCCAAACTGCATCCTGGAGAGGACGGCGTATCCCGCGTCGCCGATATCTCGACTACCAGAAGCACTATCAAGCGGTCCCTCACTCGCCTCTGCCCTTTACTAGACTGATCCAGATGTTCATCACACATTTCTAAAGACTGAAATGATTTTGAAGATACTGAACTTGAATCTGATTCAACAGTGTTTTGAGAAGAGCATAAAGAATTTGTCGAAGTATCAATGATTCAGGCACTGTCAATCAAATTCACACTGGATGGTTTTGGTTTGGTAGGTTCCAACGGAATCAAATCTAGATTTTAGATGACATACCGTAAGTGAGTGCCAGAGTACGTACAGACTAAATAAAAGCGTGTAAGTGGGCAGGGGAGAATAAGTGAAATGAAACAAGAGCAAGAATACCACTATCGTGATCAAAGTCACATGCAAATGGATGCCAACAAACTGCAAAAGTAAGAAATAATTAACAAACCCAGACAACAATAAAGAAGCAACCACAAAAAGGCAACCACATAACTAAATTACCGCTCATAACACGACAAATTCTCGACTTTCAACGCCATAGTAACGGTCTGCCACTTGAGGCCGCCATCTCTTTTTGCACGGTTATTACACATGACACGCTACGCTTAGCATACGTCCCGAGCTGCCACCCTCTAATTTTATTTAGCATATGAAATTTTATCTCCTACACATCAAAGGGACTTTGAAGTAACTTTGAAATTTTGTCGCGTCTTCTCAGCTGATTGTTTTCGCGTATATTTTTTGGGACTTTTAGTTCGCCGTGAGAGCTTTAATGAGGCAATGTTTTGAGTATTTTTAATCCTCTCCTTGTCACATTTTAAGCTTTTAGCTTTCGTTTTACAAAGGGGTTACATTTGTCATTATAAATCAAAGGGTTCGTTTTTTAACGCGCGTAATTAACTTCACCTGTAATTTAAGCTTGCGGATACTAAGGTGGTTAATTAAATTTTCTGTTGTGTTGGTATTTATTCAAATTGTTGTAATAACAGCTACTTCAACAATTTTTATATTGTAATCATGTTAAATATAACAAAACACAGCGAAATTTATCAGCTGTCACTAGTACAACTACAGCAGCAGTTAGATAAGCTTATCTGCTAATTGTGTCCATCATCTAATTTGACAAAAATATTATTCTAACTACAACCCTAATACCAAAGCCATTACTCACATAATATTTACCACATTCCCCTTTACCATCAATATAATAATCTACATCTAAAATCACTGTTCCATCCACCCTTTCACCCGATTTTAATTCCATATAATCATACGCGTATTAAGCTGTACCCACGAACATCCACTCATATTTCATCTCAGCATATTTCCATTAAGAATTTCATTTAGAATATTACAAGAGGTTGTTTGGGGACGACGACCTGGCACTGTTGGCCTCAACGAACTTAAGTTTTTATAAACATGAAGGATGATAATGAAACCTTACACCGAATCACAATGAGAGTTCATTTTCTTCTAGAAAATTGTTTTTGAGATTATCTCCTTTCGTGGTATGCTTTTTGCACTATCCTCTTACGAGTATGTGAGATGCAGCGAAATGATAAATTGTATTTTGGCTTTCTTTTTGAGATGGAAGAAAAACTTGGAATGTGTCTATCTGTTTTTCAACATCTCGAATGAGTTGTAAAATTCGAGTGAAGGGTAAAGATGTGATAGACTGACAACATGTCAAGTTATTACAACAGTTTTTGACCATTTTTGTTGATGTTATGTGTGGTGGGTTAGCGTTATGTCCTTGTATCTTCTTCCTTTTTGCTGTCTTCTTCTTGTCTAATAACTAAATCATTTTCTCAATCACATTGAATGCGGTATCAGTCGCGTTCTTTGTGTCCTAAAATGAGCAAGATTAGGAACACCTTGGGACACTCCACTTCACTTCATATTTTCCTATATCTGCAATCATTCTTAGCGTCCCCTTATTATCGATGTATATTCTTTTACAACGTTTTATTATTTCTATTTTTCCTAGTCCAACAATCCAAAACTAGCAGAAAACGAAACCATGAAAAAGCAAAAACCAAAAATGCACTCCACCATTTACAGAATCAAGTCGATCGCGAACAAGAGAGAGAAAGCTTGTCTATTTTCCACGTTTTAACATTTAACAAGTAGAACAGCGAATCCCGGTAGTTCGAAAATAAAATAAAAAACAAAGGAACTAAATTGGCATTCAGCTGCAACGCTCACATCCCCCAAGTGGACAGAGCTATCAGAATTTCCGATGAGTACGTCTGTTAGTCCGACGTTCGATTCCCGTTTTGTTATCGCTCCCTAAACGTGGGGAGGTTTTAGTTCTCGATACCCTTTTCTCCTTCGTATGTGAGTTTACATTCTTACAGTCTTTATCGACAAACGTTTTGAATTCAAGAAAATTGTTGCCGTATTTGCTGACGGCAAATTCTGTTAAAATGGGAATACTTTTGAGCTTGTTTTGATTTTTGACATGATCTGAAAATAACAGGTAACTGAATGATGTGATAGACAAATATGATCAATTTTTAATAACCGTTTTCTCAAAATAGGGGTGACTACAGGAACAGATTTCAGATCTAAATCAAAAATCATAACATGTAAACTAACACGAGACCCCCTTCAGCTTATTTTAAATATTTATATCAAAATCTTGTTATATCCTGTCTAGTACTACTAGAAGACGACCCGATGGTGATTTATATCTAAGCACCTGAATGCAAATAAGACGAGATGATGTATTACATTTTGCCACAACTATGATCTTTAGTCAATGTAAAACTTAACTATGGTTCAAGCACTCTATCGAATACTAGAAAACGATACCAAATCTGAAACAGTGACTGTTTAATATTCTCGTATCATTCCTTGGGAGGTTTCAGTTTTCAATACCTTCTCTCTTTCCCGAGCTATATGTACGGCATTCTTGAACCTGCATTATTACAGTCTTTATCGAGAAACGTTTTGATTTCACAAATCGTTTGTGGATTTGCTAAGCAAAAGAATCGTAACTGTTTTCGAATGTGTTCTTCTACAAAACATTACCTAGTCCCCATTTGTACAATCTAGTATCCAATTCTTAGGAATTGGTTCTAGTCTATTTACTGGATTTAGCAAGTTTTCTAATCTTTATTGAAAGCCTCTCTTATAAGTTTGGTTGAGAAAGTTTCGCGAATGAATCTGAGATACGAGCACTGCTGAGCTCTTTCACCTTGCAATGGACACGGAGAAATATTTTTAGCTGATGAAGAGACCTCTCATTGAGACCTTCATTCATTTTTTGAAGAGGCAATAGAAGAATAATCAAGAAGAAAAATACAATCTCATTGTTCAAAGCTAGAGTGAAAGAGCATTACCTTTCCTCTCAATTATGATTTATTATATATTTTTATTAGTTTATATATCTTAATATTATGTATTTATTTAAGCACCTATATATTAATATTTACTTATGAGTGTATTAATATATAATATTTTAGGTTAAGTTAGGTAAGGCACATAAACACATTATTCTATTCCTTTTCTCACACACTATTGTCTACATTTCTTTTTCATTTCTCCTTTTGCAGGTCTGCTGGCAGAAATTTCTTAAGAAATAAGCAGTATCTATATACTCATATATTATAATGTTATTCCCTGTGTTGTCTACTGTGTGTATATTAAATAGTAAAATAAATAATAATCTGAAGCTCTCCAAGATTTAGAAATCCATGCAAGACCTGACCATAAAACATGCCAACTAAACTCAAAATACATTCAAACTCCAACTTACTAAACGCTAAAACAAAAACTCCTCATCTAATAAACCAATAAAGCTAATTATAACTCCCATCATCAAACATTAGCAGGAAACACTTAAATTCAAGCGTGCTATTAGAATGGGTGCGGGCAGAACAATCAAAGGTAAATAAACAGGAGAAGTATGTAGGACGGAATAGCATAGCGGCGAGCCGTGCTCCCGACAACTGAATGTACGGGACGTGCCTGAGGTTAGGGCTGCGATTTCAATTTTGAATTTTAATAATTAATTTTAAAATAAAATATTCATGTTTTATTAAACGATTTCGATACTATCTATACAAAAATCATCATCTGCCTAGCCTTTTCCCAAATTATAAACAAAAAAGTGTGTTTTAATTCAGGTAAAATACCCATATACAACAAAAAATATAAATTGGGATAAAATAAAAACAGTAAAGTAAGTGATTTTTGTAATGATTTTAATGATATTTGTATGGTTACCCAACCATAAAAATATCATTAAAATCATTACAAAAATCAATAAAATCACTCAAGAATTAAAACATACTATGTCGGGGCCGGCTTCCAGTCTAACGGAATGCAGCTGAGTACGAGTATTTTACATGGAGTGACTGCCTATCTGAACTCCACAACCCAGTAACAGTAACGGTAATACGATACCCTTGCTAAGACTAGATGTCAGACTTTCGGCTTCTGACTACTCGTAACAATTGTCAAAGATCTGCAAATGACAGCCAAGACCAACGCTTTACGTGCTTTCCGAGGCACGGAGGAAACTAGGTATGTAACGATGGTCACACATACACGGACCAAACTCGGCAAGCACGGCTTAATCTTGAAGGTTGACTCGTGCGGCTGTTATTAATAAACCACAAGCTCATCTGGAAAAAAAAATATTATGCCTGTGATCAGATTTCACAAAAAAAAATTGATGAAGTTCAGTAATTTACAAAGCAGTGTTTTAAAAAGCGGTGCCTAAATTACGCTGTTTCCAAACTACAATTTAACCCTACTGTGACCTCAAATAAGAAAATATTTTTGTTAGTCGAGAAGTCATTAGTAAAATGTACACATGTGATTGAGTACGACTTTACAAACAAATGAAAAGGTGATTGGTGATTCATTTGGTTTGAAACAAAAAAGCTATGGTTTCTTTAAAAAGCGATGAACTAAAGTAACTTTCTTGAATATTAATGGTAAGTATACAATGCATCTTCTTTCTATAAATTATGGTAAGTAATGTTGACTTTGAAACAAACTAGAATTCTTAAAGTAAAGACGAAACAACAATATTTTTCAGAAAAAAATATTTCATTTTGAAAGAACTGAAAGTCATTTATAAAACACTGCCTTTAATAGGTTTGCAGGTACAGATGTATCTTTTAGTAGATCAATAGTAGTTCAATCTGTGGAATGCATCTGATATTGATACTGATACTGTTAGCCTGCGTCATCCCACTGCTGGGCAAAGGCCTCTCCCCATGACCTCCAGTTGTTTGGATCCAGGGCTAATGTGGGCCACAGTCGTTGGTTTTGTCCAGCTCCTCCCGCCATCTTCACCTTCTGGAATGCATCTAACAGCTCTTTAATTTTTTCCTTATTACCATCATTATCGACTTTTTGATGGATCGAGAGGGAGAGGGAGACCAAAGAAAAGATGGATGGATTTTGTAAGGAATGATATGCAGGAAAAAGGAGTAAATGATAGCGTGACGATTGACAGGGGAGAATGGAAGAAAAAAACGTGTTCCGCCGACCCCAAGTAACATGGGACAAGGGGAGGAAGATGATATTACCATCGTCGCTTTCTTTGTTTTTTGTGACATTCAAAAGTGCCTGTAATGGTCTAACTGAAATAAATGCTTTGAATTTGAGTTTGAGTTTGCATGTCTTCTTCTTCCATACTTCTCCATTACTCGTCATCTCAGCAGTCACCATCTTTCTAGCCTTATCATCCTCCATACCGTCCAGCCATCGTTTCTTTAGTCTTCCTCTACTCTTATAGCCGTCTACATTCGTACTCAACATTTTCCTAACTAAATTTTTATTTTTATCAATTAAAATATTACTCTCTAATTACAAGCCACCAACCCTGGCTGCAATTGCAACATGTAATTAGAAGCGTTGTGAAATTAACGCGGCAACCGCTTTCAAAACCGAAACAATCGCGGTCGCAGAACAACTAGAAATACTGTAATTTATGTTACGTCTGTTTCCAAGTGGCTTTTGTATGCTTGTTAAGGGTGAGCTATTCGAGGGAGACGCCATTTTTAAATTGAGAAAAGGTGCGATGTTGTTTTGTTTTTGTTTTTGAGTGTAAAACAAAATGGCGTCATTTATGGAAGTCGGAAAATACGATGTTTGTTGTTACGTTTAGTTTTTCAGATCACGTTTTTGAAAAACGATTTTTGGAACATTTAGTAGTTCCTAATTGACGATTTAGGATTAAATTTGCTGAAAAGATTGTTTAAATCTGTCAGAACCTCATTTAATAACGCATTGCAGTTTAAATACTATAACATCCAGAATCTGAGTAACTTTTAATCCAAAGCACAAATAGGTCTACCAAACTCTTAAAAGCACTCAAAATCAAATCTCTCTAATAAACATTAATACAAAACCTTTTACCATTCCCTGAAAATGCATTTAATTTATTTCAAAAAACCCCTAGATTCTCGTTCCGGCACGTATTCAAGCGTTTTAATTCAAATCAAACGTATCCCTATTGTCCAAACTATGCGGAACCACGGACCTTATTCAACGTCAGAACCAACTAGATATCGCATCTGAATTTCAAATGTGACACTGCGTAAAACTACTTGTTTTTAGTAGTAGAGACATTATTTTTAAAGGTCTTGTCGGGGTGAACGGATTCTGCATGCAAAGTAAATGTTATCTAAACTTTGGTACTATAGAAGTTATTTTTCTGTAACTGAAATGTTTTGCAAGTTTGAAATGTCTTTGACGTTTGTCTGGAATTTGCCAAATAACCTTTTGGGAGCAACGACAAGAAACGTAGGAAATTAAGCAAATAAATGTTTATTTTAAGCACCATTTTCATTTCTAATCCATACTAATATTATAAATGCGAAAGTAAGTTTGTTTATTTGTTTGTTACCTTTTGCACGCCTCAAACGCTGAACCGATCATCCTGAAATTTTGCAAATACGTTGTCAGGTGTACAAAAATGGACATAAGGTACCTTTCATCCCGAAAAAAAGTACTGTTCCCGAGGAACACAACAATAACGTTCTTATGATAAAAGATGGCGCAACGTGTCTTTCGAATCATAAACGAATTACATTATCACCAGCAGAAAATTAATAATGACTGATTCTTAAATTCTAAATTAACGCGAGCGAAGCCGCGGGCAAAAGCTAGTAGAAAATATTACATCACGCTTGTTTTACCGAAGGATTGGGTAGAAGTTTACCTTTAGTACAACCACATTTCTCCATTTATTGATATGCCCCATGCACTAAGGGAGCAAACCTATTGCCATCAACCGGATACAGATCTAAGTTACCATCATTGCCACTGGGAATCGAAATCAGAACCTGATGCTCAGCAGTAGCACTTGTGACCACTACACTAACGCGGCAGTCCCTTATTATATTATATTAATATAGCTAGGCCATATTGTCCCACTGCTGGGCAAAGGCCTCCCGTCATTCCTTCCAAAGGCCACGCTTCTGTGCTACTTCTAATTCCTTAATGACCAGTAATTTTTATAATCATTTTAGGCCGTATTTAGTCAAGAGTGTTTAAAAATAGAACTAACATCGGATCAGCCAAAATTACGTGCCTTATATGAAAAAAATCCAATAAAAACTCCTTCGTCCACTTTTCATGCCACAAGCAAATACCTTTAGGATTCCAAAAACATAAGCCTTAGTGTAAAGGCTAAGAACCTTATTCCGTCATAAAAGCGGGACCTATATGGCCAGGCCTTGCAAGTAAAATAAAAATAAATTGCTTATTGCCTCAGTAATATTCAGTTATAGCATTTACCTTTGTATTACAATGTGGGGTACTTTTTGTAGTTTACAAGGCGTTTCATGTTCATACTGGGTCTATTTTTAAATAGGAATATTTTGATGTAGGGCGCAAAAGTTATTTGTAATGAAAGGTATGAGTACCTGCAGTGGAGCAAAATTTATTTATTTAAACTTCCTTCATGCATTCTCTATCAGATTAATTATGCTATTATACACCGTGACTTTTTAGTCGTCTTACAACGGCAGCCCACTTCATGTGACCAATGACTACTAAGCATTCATTTAAAAAAATAGGTATTTATGAGATTTTAATATTAAAAATAAAAATATTATTCAATATTATAACGCATGACGCAGTTAAAACACCCTGTTGTGAGCGATGATCTACTGGACTCGAGCGCTGGGTAGGTATATTCTCCCGTTTGATACGTAAACATCATTAACATGCTGTTTCATATTTTTTTACAATGTTTAATTATTTTTCTTTGTACATGTTACGGCAGGTAAAAAAAAAATCGCGCCTAGAACTATTTTATGTCGGACACATTGAGTGTAGATACCACCTTTGTAAGACGCCTAAAAAGTCACGGTGTACATATATGATATATATGATTATTATGCTATTTCCTCTCGTTGGGGAACTGTAAATAAAGATTTTTTTATGAAGGAAACATACTATTAAAATCGTGGAATAAGTGGAATATTGATGATGTTTTCCAGAAAGGTCTGGCGTGTAGTGCTTGCTGCCAGCGTCTATGACCAGATCATATAGTATGTAGATGAAGCAAAAGGATTATAGCAGGTGGTGCGTTTTAGTTTCTCCCTTCTCCCATGGATAAAATGCGTATAAGTAGCTCGTGGCGGAGCTTGTGGCTAAATAATAACAGCTGCTTGATTCAGATACCAGTATTTTCCATGGGCCTATCTGACTTCCACAACCCAGTTAGTACTGGGTAATACGATACCCCTTGGTAAGACTGGTTGTCAGACTTTCGGGTCATTGACTACTTATAACGACTGTAAAAAGGTCTACAAATGCACGGAGGCACGGAGGAAACACTCCGCTTAGACTGGCAGCCGACCCCAACATTGTTGGGAAAAGGCTAGGCAGGAGATGATGATGATGATAATATGTTATGTATGAAAGAAATAGAAATGCCTCACTGGATAATCCTAATTTAGAACATCTATCATCAACAATGAACTAACATCAAAATATGAATCCATCAACACTATGTAAAACGAAAAAACAAACACGCTAAAACAAAATATTAAATGTATGATCTACTCGAGCAAAAACCAAACGATAAAAACATCTTCAAAAACAATTTTATCTCGCCCATAAATCCACATTTAAGACCATTCTCAACGAACGCGTTTAGCCAAATTCTTTTCACCACATCAAAGACGAGGATCAAGAGGCATTTGAAATTCTGATGCGGTTTTCTTGTTTGCTCCACTAACGGCCATCGTGGCCTGTACTGGGATAAGGACACATTTTCCTAGATCGGTATGTGCTTTTACTCGGTGTTTCGGCTAGTGGATATTGTTGCCACAGTTTTTACCGATTTTTTCGGTAATAGTGGTCTGATATTTGGTTAGCTGTTGACTTAATAGAGAAAAAGTTTTTTTTTAACCTTTTGGCCGCCATAGTCACATATACGTGACAAGCTAGCGCGTGCCCTGTACTCCAAACGACACAAATATGTGACAAAATTGAAGGTGAAATTGTGGCTTGGCGTGGAGGGCACGCGCGTGCGTTTATGCTCTGGCGATCATAAGGTTAAAGGACTTGTGAATACTGGTGTAGTTTCAGTTTTTACACGACTACGGCAAAGCCAAACCCTTTTTTGGTTATTATTTTTGCAGTCTATGTAGGTATGATTGTAATATTTTTATGGGAAATCCTCAAATAACTCCTCCCGCTTTGGGTGGAGTGGGAGGGAGTATCAGACTTTTACTTAATAAAACCCATCCATGTTCCTTCCTTGCCCTTTGTGTTCCAGGGCCGCGGTATCTCTTTCGAACAGTCCCGCAGCTCCGGCAATATTAGGATATTTAGATTCGTTTTAAATCTTGAAACGCAGTTTAATAATATCCTCGCAAGTAGAGCAGATGTACCTAATGGAATTCCATTGTAATTATTGCCAAGTGTTTTGTCAATTTTACAATTTGTAGCTACACCAACAACTTTAGTAAAATAACTTATATCTAACTAGCTGTTGCCCCCGACTTCGTCCGCGTGTTAATTTAGATGAGTATGAGTGAGGAAAAAAAAGATAGCCTATGTCCTTCCCCGGGATATAATCTATCTCCTCACCAGATTTCATTACGATCCGATCAGCTGTTTAGTCGTGAAAAGGTAGCAAACAAACAGAGTTACTTTCGAATTTATATATTAGTATGGATAAGGTAAAAATCAAGCTGCAATTCAAATTCTGACGCAGTTTTTTGTTTGCTCCACTAACTGCCATTGTGGCCTGTAATGGGATGAGGACACATTTTGCTAGATCGGTGTGTGCTTTTATTACGGCTAGTGGATGTTGTTGGTTTTTACCGATTTTCTCTTTTTTGGTAATAGTGGTCTGATGGTTGTCTGTTGACTTGGTCAACAAAACATGGAGGTAAGGTTGGTTTTTTAAAGGACTTGTGGATTGTGCGGTTATTTTTTTGTTCATGTGAATGGGAAATTCAAAAGTTACAAATTGGTGTAAAGGTACCGACTATTCAAGCAATTCTAAGCTTATTTTAGACTAACAAAATGCTTATACAATCAGTAAGTCAACAAGTAGCTATAATGTAGGTACGAAGAGATTGCTTAACTAGACAAAGACTGCATTAAAAAGAGCAATTTCAACACTATTCTTAAATTACGGAACAATTTTCTTTTGTACATAATTAATAAAAACACTTCCTCAAAAATAATATCGTGTCACTGGCGTGAAAAGTTAATCATTGATGTAACCTTTTCCATTTCACTTATATACAAGGTGTAAACGACCCTTCACGAAGCCGTCAACCAAGCATTCTGTACATCAAACTAAGTAACTCTACGCAAAAAATATTGCTGGGAAACGACTTTTTTTGCGGTGGAAAATCACGTACGATAAGACTCGATGCTGAAAATTTGTAATTTTAGACCTCCAATATTTCCTTAACTAAAGGATATCTAGGTATGGTCTAGACCAAAAAAAATAATACAATGACAGGTAGAACGAGTACTTTTTGGTTCCCGCTTTTTTCCTTTGTATTACATCAACAGAATGTTCATTAAATGTAATCAGAATTTGTAGTACCCACCTCCTTTTCTAAGCACCATCCACTAGTACAATTTGAGCTAGAAGCTCTAAACTTCAGCCATGATTGACTGTCAGCCACAGGACGGTTACTCAATGAGCCGGAGGACAAAGCAAAATGTTCTGTGATTGGGTTCCATTGGCCAATTGTTTTGGTCAACCCTTTGTAAGTGCAGAGTAGTAGCGTAATTACTAGGAATTTCAAGGGAAGCTGCAGATTTATTAAATATGATGATAAGATGTAGCCACCTTCATCCGCGTGAAAAAAATAGTTAACAAATTCCGATTCAAATAGCAAAAAAAAAATACACATGAATTGATAACCTCCTCCTTTTGGAAGTCGGTTAAAAAAAGCAACTGTACAATTTGAAGGGTTTTATTTTTGCACGGAACCCTAATATTTTTACCCGATTGCGGCCAAAACCAAAAGGAGGGTTATGTGTTTGCCTTGTATGTAAGAATGTATATGTTACGGCTAAAAGCCGTTGTAAGGTTACACCTAGTTCTAGCCGGCTATACCTAGGTGCGGCCGGTAACTATCCTTTTATTGCTAGAACACACCGACCAAATGGCTTAGCCTAGGTTAGAACTGTGACCAAAATTAGTGTTACCGGCCGGACCTAGGTATAGCCGGCTAAAACTAGGTGTGACCTTTCTTCGGCTTTTAGCCGTAACATATATATTGGCTAAAAAGGATGATATTTTTATTAGAAAAGAGGTGACTGCATAGAGAAGTATGGAAGAGGAGGACGTGCTGCACCAAACCCAAATAATTAGGTATAAGGACAGGCACATAATAATGAAGATAATGATGATCTATTTGTGAGGTTTTCACGATATGATAAAGTGTATGTACTTTTCAACAGAAAATGCTAGTCATCTTATTGAATTTGAAGACGTGTTCATGCAGAATTCTAAATACAAGTTTTCGAGTTATATACAAACAGAGCGTATGAGCTCCTTCGTCCGAAACTTTCTCGAGAACTATAAGTTAATCAGCTAACGTGCATTGAAGTTATTGGAGAAATCTCTACAAGGACTGCAAATATAATCATTAACACTAGAAACGGGATATTTAGCTTATTCAAAAACTTATACTGCAACAAATTTTAATATAACTCGCACGTGTAAACTTCACCAAATAGAAGAAAACACAAATGATTTTTTACAACTCTTGGCTGAGAGTTGAAAATCCAACAACGCTTTCTTTCTCATTTAGAAATTCCTTTAGGTGTCGCTTTAGGTACCTGTTATCCCAAAAGGACTAGGCAGAGGTGCACCTAAAAGGTACACCCACAAATTTTCGCCAGTTATGTTTAAGTCCTATGTCATAGGGGACGAACCTATTGCTATCAACCGAGCACAAATCTAAACTCTGTGGCTGCTACTGAAAAATCCCCGATGGAAAATCCAATAACACTTTGCCCGACCTGGGAATCGAACCTAGGACCTCATGCTCAGCAGTCAAGGTTTCAACCACTAAACTAGACTAGAGAAAGTTTTTGGAAAGTTAGTGGAAGCACGTGCGATGGTTTGCCAAAATGTTGCAGATTCTTAGTATTCAAATACACGGGGCCAAAGTTTGTGGTCCAACGCTAGGTGAACAAGTTTGAGGTATATTTGTTACGGCTAAAAGCTAAATGAATATGGTATATGGTTACACCTAGTTCTAGCCGGCTATACCTAGATGCGGACGGTAACTATCCTTTTTATTGCTAGGACACACCGACCAAATGGATTAGGTTAGGTTCGGTTACCTCCTCCTTTTTTAGAAGTCGGTTAAAAAGCTATATCTTACTAATATTATAAAGAGGAAAGATTTGTATTTTTGTGTGTGTGTGTGTGTATGTTTGTAATAAATAAACTCAAAAACTACTGTGCCGATTTCAAAATTTTTTTCACCATTAGAAAGCTACATTCACCTTGAGTAAGATAGGCTATATTTGTTGCTAGACAAGATAAGGAATCCTTACTAAAACTTTAGTAACTTAACCCAAGGTGTAAAAAAATGCCATAAAACATCTTACGTCGCATGCGCTGCGGAAACTATTGATGATAGAACAAAAGTGTGTTCTACAATAATAAAGAACATATCAATAACTACAAAAAACTTTGCAATACTATATGTCCAACTATTATCGTTATGTCACAATAACCACTTTTTACATTTTAAAAGTTGATAGAAATACCGACCAAAATTAGACCATGTTATTCATACTTCTGTTTAAATCTTTATCCAAATAAATCATATTGTTTTCAAGACTGTTTCAATTCATGTAGATTACTTTTTGAATTATTCAAATCGGCTATTCCAATCAATAGATATTACGAATTTAATAAGTCATAGAAATAGAAAAAATAAACGCTGTCGCGTCGTGCATGTTATACCCGTGCGAAGCCGGGACGGGCCGCTAGTCGCTTATAAAGGATGTAAGTGTTTTATTTCAACTCATTCTTATCAGCCAGTTGCAGTTACTCACAAAACACTCGCTCGCACTAAGTTCAACCAAAGTAATTATACTAGGTAACTATGTTAGTGCTCGTACGCAGTCAGGTGCCAACGTAATCCGGTTATCCGGTTCTCGCTGTACGAGAATACAAGTCGCGATGATTAAGAAATTGTCATTGTTTTATTTTGAAAAAATATGAACATTTTTGCACCCAATATTTATCTTTATACACCGTGACTTTTTAGTCGTCTTACAACGGCAGCCCACTTCATGTATTCAATGACTACTAAAAATTCATAGAAAAAAGGTTGATATTTATAAAATTTTAATCATTTAAAAAAAACAATATTATTCACTATTATGACGCATGACGTAGTTAAAACACCCTTTTGCGAGCGAAAATCTACTGGACTCGAGCGCTGGGTAGGTATGTTCTCCCGTTTGACACGTAAACATCATGACCAGGAGGTTTCATAATTTTATTCTAATGTATTATTTATTTTTCTTTGCATCTTTTATGGTAGGTAAAAAAAAAACACGCCTAGAGCTATTTTATGTCAGGTACATTGAGTGGACAACCTTTGTAAGACGACTAAAAAGTCACGGTGTATTTGGATTTCCAACAAATGATACACAGATACAATATTAAGTCACAGTTATACAAAGGTTATTTTAAGTGTGTTCCTTCAATTACAGGAGACCACAGCATGCACATAAAACTAGGTGTTAACAAAGAAATTAGAAAAAAAAAAAAAAAAAAAAACAAAATAAAAACCAAAATGATAAAAAGCATTTGATGCCAAGAAAATATCATATATTTTAGTATTTTTCATTTTTTTATATATATTTTTTCATCAGATATTTTATTTTTACTCGCGAGTATTAAAGTACTGAAACCTTTTGGATTGACAACAAATCAAATAGCCTTTTTGCGTATATAATTGTGTCAAATAAACTTCCGTCTCCCATAAACTTTAATAAAAGTAGGCAATTTTTTTTTTTAATTTGATTTTGAAATAAAGTAGTAATATTTATAAAACTAAGTAAAACCACATCTAATTATCTAATTATTTGATTCGCGAAAAGTGTCCCCCGAGGACATTACTAACACTACAATAAATTGTTACCAAGTAGCCGTCAAACAAAACATCCAATGAAATACTAAAATCCCTAATGACTGCGAAGTTAAGCACGAGTCGTATCCCAAAAAGGAACTCACGACCCAACCCACAGACTAAACTTGCCCAACGAAAAACTAGAAACTTTCTTTTTAGTCTGAAGCGAAAATGTCCGAAAGCGTAGGTATTTACCTATTGGAGTTTGTGCTAACTTTTCCCTGAAAGCCTCTTTTGAATTGCCTGTGATGTGTTTACTAATGCTGGTGAAGTCTGCCCATTGGACGGACCAATGTCCACACTGGACGTGTTGACTGAGGTTCCGATAGACGGGCCAATATTTAAAATGGTAAAAACAGCATCGATATGTACTTATGTAGATAACATCACGGTGGGTGTTATGGTTTTTGATCTCTGGGAAAATTTAGCCTATTTAGATCTGATCAATTTGATTAGGTACCGAACTGTAGCTCCTCTCTGACTATGAATCGAGAAAAGTTGACAAAGCAAGAAATATTCTTCCTATTGAGATCAATCCATACATAACTTAACGCAATTCGGCGTTGGGGCAGTATTAATGTGTTTTATCTGTCCAAGCTACTGTTACTGTAAGGATTTGCTCCTAAAATAGCATTTTAAGATGTCAATATTTTGAAAATTACGTTTATAGGCTTACAATATGATGTTTAAAATGTACGTAACGAAAGTTAATAAATTGACGAAAGAACAGTATTTAATATTTTTCTTAAAGAGATCTTTTTGTGTGTTTATATTGTATGTTTTTATACATATTGTATGTCTTATAGCATCGTATTGGACGAGTCTGTAATGGTGTTATAATTGGTGGTAAATAAATAAATAAAATAAATAATAAATAATCTATCCATTGGTATATATCTTAACGAATTGGACGCTAGGGCAATTTCGCCCATTCTCCTTTTAATTTGTTATCTAAAACAACATAAATAAAAGACAACACCAGCATAATCAAAATTAAAATATCGCAAAAATTCACCATATTTTCTGAAACAAATAAAGTAACAGCAAAAGCGCTAGTTCAGTTTCTTTATTACTTTTCTTTGCATTCTCCGTATACTTTACTGACGTAACATTCCTTAACCGTCTTAAAAAAAGAACTGAGCTAAGACGTGACTTTCCTACAAACGCGGACTTACACAAGGAATATGTTTATTTCCTGCTGCGAAACTGTAGTTTGTTTAAAACTTAAATGCTTAAATATTTTTCTTGGTACAACTATCACGTAAGTAACATCAGAAGTTCATACTTATTACGTACAAAGAGGATTTACTCTGAAACTTCAATCGCAAAGATTAACACTCATGAAGTTAAGGGGAGAATTTTCACAAGGAAAATTAACTGGGAACAACAAACTTCGACGCGGCTCCAGCGAAAATGTATGTTCTGTGCAGACTGACTGTGTTTATGTAGGGCTGTGCTGTCAGCTGGTACACTTCATACACCACTAACTTCTCACATAATTAAATGGAGATAGATTTAAGAGTTTGCGGATTACGGGGATTGGGATTGGCTAGACTTATTTGATAAATGGTCTTTAGTAGCATTAAATAGAAAGATATGGGGAGTTCTTTTTTCTGTAGTGGGACATCACAGGCTTTTAATAACAAGATTTAAGAAAGATTTATTTAAAACTAGCTGATGCTCGTGGCTTCACCTGCGTTGAGTTCGGTAATTGTTCCACGGGTTTGTACAACTGGGATAAAAATTATCCTATGTGTTTATCCAGGATATTAACTATCAGTAGTTTTTGCGTGAAAGTGTAACAAACATCCAGACATCCATTCATCCTCACAAACTTCCGCATTTATATATTACTAGCTGTTGCCTGCGACTTCGTTCGCGTGGTAATTTTGATGATTATGAGTGAGGAAAAAAAAAGATAGCCTATGTCTTTCCTCAGGATATAATCAATCTGATCGCCAAATTTCATTACGATCCGATCAGCTGTTTAGTCGTGAAAGAGTAAGTTGTAGTATAGCTTAAAAACTATGTGCTTAAATATCTATTTATGGAAACATAGATATTTAAGCACATAGATTGATGACATAAAGATGAAGTTTTTTTTAAAAAAATCCGCACGCAAAATACGCGCTTTGACGTAGAGTTGCGGAAACCAGCCCGTTATACAATACAATACAAGATGAAGTTTACAAAAATTTAATTTCTTCTATAGTATATTGTATAAGCGGTATTTTAGGCAATTACTGGTAACTGAGCCTTATCAACGACACTTCCTATACGGCAGTATACTCCTGTTTTAAATAACCCAAAACTAGCGGTTTCAGCCTAACATACCAAATCCTCTCACCTGAACACCCATAAACCAGAACTATGCCGAAACGTAGCAGCCCTGGTCCATATAACCGGCTGGAACTAGTTTAAACTAGTATTATAACGATAAGACAGCGGGCGGGGCGTTTGTTCGGTGCGACGTACGAAAGCACTTCGCGTGAAACGTTGCTCGGTGGCTTGCTCATACACTTGTACAGGCGAACACCGAAGGCAGTTGTGATTTTAGCTTCATTTTGCCTCTTCTTAGCGCCTCGATTGCCGAAAATTCAGCTACATGAACTCCATACACTGATGCACTCAAAAGTTCAGTGTCTGTGGAGAGATGGCACATACGCAGTACGTACTAAGCACTTTTTTTTTTCGGATTGGAAGTCTTCAAATGACCCCTCCCGCTCTGAGCGGAGTAGAAGGGAGTGTCAGACTCGTACTGACTAAAACCCATCCATGTTCCTTCATTGCCCTTTGTGTTCCAGGGCCGCGGTATTTCTTTCGAACAGTCCCGCAGCCCACGTACTAAGTACTTAAAGATTTGATGTTAGAATAACCGTATACTTCCGAGAACTGGGAGTGTGAAACGGCTTTGAACGATGCCGATGTGGTGATGCGGTTTTAAGTTCCGACAGCTCGAAGTTTTGAAATCGGCTTCCGTTATTTCTGAAAGCTCCCAAATTTTATGTTGGAAATGTTTACAATATTATGATTAAGGCCGGATGGAGAGATAGAGACGAGACTACTAAGCTTGAAGTACTGGGTTCGATTCCCGAGTTATTGGGCCCTAGCTTTTGCCCGCGGCTTCGCTCACGTTAATTTAGGATTTGACAATCAATTCGGGTTGTACTCTGCTTGTATAAAAATAAAATTCAATCTTGATTCGAAAGACACGTGGCGCCATCTATTATCATAAGCGCGTTATTGTTGTTTTCCTCGGGAACACCTGAAAACGTATATGCAAAATTTCAGGATGATCGGTTCAGTGGTTTAGGCTTGTAAAGGTAGCAAACAAACTTACTTTCGCATTTATAATTTCATTTTCGATTTTGACGTAAGTTATGAACGAAACTCCATATTTACCACTAGTCAATTAGGAATCATTATTGATAAAAAGCCTTACCTGTGTCGACCCCAAAAGTATTGGAATGCGGGCAAGAGATATTGATAAAAACAATGTTGGAGGTTTACAATTACATTTAGTGTGGAAAAGAAATGGAGATAGATTAAAGTAAACTCAAACTCATTTATTTCAATTAGACCATTACAGGTACTTTTAAATGTCACAAAAAAAAACAAAGAAAGCGAAGCTACAGTCACAGACACAAGGCATAATAACTTGTGAAAGTACTGTAGTTGCCCATTCCAAAACTATTATAGCTATAAGAAATGGTGGTACAGTCCTTGTACTCGTAAATTTTTCTACAAACAAAAACAATACAATAATGAATGTTTCCGCGAACAGTTATTTCCACGAGCGTACCTACGTCACTTGCTAGCCTAGCGGTGTTTGTGCTCGCTGCGGCATCGTTAATTAAGCTATTTCAAGCTATTATACGCACGGATCTGGTAGTAAGTCAAACAGAATTAATATATTAAGTAAATTAATTCTACCTATACCTAGTTCTACGACGCCTGTGTACGAAGAGAAAACTCGGAGTTATAAAGCAATAGGATTCCAAAGGTTCCGTGCATGTTTATAAGAAGTCATCATCTGCCTAGCCTTTTCCCAACTATATTGGGGTCGGCTTCCAGTCTAACCGGATGCAGCCGAATACCAGTATTTTACATGGAGCGACTGCCTATCTGACCTCCACAACCCAGTTAGTACTAGGTAATACGATACCCCTTGGTAAGACTGGTTGTCAGACTTTTTGGGCCACTGACAACCTAACGACTGTCAAAGATCTACAAATGACACCCGAGTCCAACGGCTTAACGTGCTTTCCGAGGCACGGAGGAAGTAACCAGTGAAAAACAATCATTCTGTTATTTTCTGGATTCTCGGAAAACACTCGATTTTTTACAGGAGAAATTATTTTCACCTCCAATGTCGAAAATCGACTGGAAAACTCCCAGGTTGGTCAAAAAGATAACTTTTTGGTCAATCTGGGAGATTTTCGGATGATTTTCTGAACCCTAGGTAATTAAATCAATTAATCTTTTCATAACAAGTGCCCATTAATAACTGCAGTTTTAAAACTCAAACGTTGCAATAACTATAAAACTAGGTCGAGAAAAACTTTACAACAAGGAAGAACTTTTCCGTTTCGTATTGCCGAGTGTTTTATACGGTAACAAGCAAAATAGTGTAGTTTAATAAGCTAGGAAAAAGCCGATAAAATAATAGAAAATACTGAATTCGTAATAATAACAGCCGCTCGGGTCGATCTTTAGGTTAAGCCGTGATTGCCTAGGTTGGTCTGTGGATGGGTGACCACCCATTACATACAGAGTTTCCTCCTTGCCTCGGAAACACGTTAAGCCGTTGGTTCCGGGTGTCATTTATAGATCTTTGACAGTCGTTAGGTAGTCAGTGGCCCAAAAAGTCTGACAACCAGTCTTACCAAGGGGTATCGTATTACCCAGTACTAACTGGGTTGTGAAGCTCAGATAGGCAGTCGCTCCATGTAAAATACTGGTATTCAGCTGCATCCGGTTAGACTGGAAGTCGACCCCAATATAGTTGGGAAAAGGCTAGGCAGATGATGACTGAAATCGAAGCGACCTTCTCAAAGAATAAGGAGGAGAAGTAAAGCAAATTTTTACACTAAATAGGCTTGCGTATAGCCGCATCTCGCTTGCCTAGAAGTAGTTCGTATTTTTAAAAGATACAGATTGTAATGATCGGAAAACAGAGAAACCTACAATTAGGACATACAATAAGGTGTACGCCATCATTTAAAAAAGAAAACAGAAAAATTGTGCAAAACTAAAAACAAACAGATTGATGGTCTCAATTAAGTGATCCTGCTTATAAGACATCCTGCCTACCTGCAGCAGTCAAGAACGCACCCAGATGATGACCTGTAATTTCTAGATTCCTAAAAATGGCTGGTTTCTACCAGCCCAGCCCTCATAAGTCCCATCTCTCCTATGTGACCTTTCATAACCAGTCTTCTCAAATGCATCAAAAATGTGAACAACAAAAAGGACCACAAGTCACCAAAAAATTGTCTTTCAATCGCATGTCAATCATGAGTGAAAGGCTGACACGCGATGTATCCACGTCGCACCCATCCTGGTCAGATTGACGGATGACGCAAATTCTTCTGCTCATCAATATGCCGAATATTGAACGATATGCACAGGGCCTCTCTGCAGAGAATGCATGTTTTACCTAAGTACTTTGCTTTTTTGTTGGACAGTTTAGAGACTATTATTATGTTATTTTAACGTTCCATAAGCCTAATTTCAATTAAAGACTTTAGCTTTTGACAATGCTGTTCATTTAAAAAACCTGTGGTTATATTAATAGTAACTATGGCCAATATTTTGGTCTTTACTCAAAACTTCTTGAGAAAATATATCAGTTTCTTTTTTTAAGTAATAGTCTAGCCATGTGATATTTCCTTTCAAAGCGTTTCGTGTTTCTATAAGAACTTTTTAAAGTTTTTTTTTTTGTAGTTTAGCTAAGTTCAATTCATTTTAAGTTTTCCATCCTCATTATCCCTGATATTCTTTATTATAACAGTTTTTAGCAATTCCAGAAGCATTCCCTTTTAATGTTACTTACCTTAGAACTGGACCAACTTAAAACTTACTTACTTACACTTATGAGTGTATACTTAAAACAACTTCCAAGTTAAAAAAAAAAACTTGACAACTGAAGATAAATCTGTTTACGCTTCTTACACAAACTCCCCAAACCCAATTCACCAATCTTTTCACAACGCAAAAGTTATCGAAAACCTGTTTCCTCTCAACGGCGAAAACTTGAACAATATTTAAAATCCCCACTGAAAGGAAACAGGAAATTCAAAGCACCAATTCCTTAAAAAACTCAATTGGACTTGTGATGCAAATTCACAAATCTACTTTACTGCTTCGGAGCTCGCGACAGAATTAAACTCTATTTAGATATCCACGATTTGCTGAGTGATCTAACTCGTCCATGAAGTGGTTTTAACTTATTTTGCGCGGAATTGGTTTTCAAATGAGACTAAGTTTAAATTACTGGCGTACTTTGTAAGGATTTTTTGTGTTGGGAGTGAAAGAACTGTGTTTTTTTTTGTGATTTGGTTCTTTACAGAAAATAGGGGATTTTTCATGTGATCAGCTAATTTATGTGGAAACTGTTATGGAACCTCTTTGACACTAATTTCACAATGTCATTGTTATAAATCGATTGATGAAACTGCGAAATCTGGCAGGAGTATGAAATGATGACGTGATTTTGGGATAAGACGCCTACTGTAACGGCTGAATCAAGGTGGCACGATAAAAGAGCTCCTGGAAGGGCTTGGACGAGGATTTTCCCTAGCAATCGGATAATATGGACTAAGCAAATAAAACAGATTTTAATTGCTTGTGAAATTGCGAATAAATCAATAATAAACACCCATACGAAAGCAAATATAGCTAATGGGAAAATTTACAAACCCCGCTAAAGTTTAATTTATTATTGCGTGTTTCAAACCCGTATTTACCCTTAGTATAGCCGGGGGTGTACCACGTGCAATCACAGTTTGTCGCACAACTTTGTCGAAAACGGTGACACACTTATTTGAGCACTTCGGAAATTGGGTCATGCAGTTTTTTTCTATAGGCATAAGTATTGGAAAAGTGTCATTTGAATAATTTTCAATAGGCCCCACACTGGCTGAGGCAGTGACCTTTTGAGAGTCATGGGAAATCCGTGATGATTGAGGAGGCGGTCTAGCTGTAGACGGAATCCGGTTGAGACGATGAATGATTTTATGGACGATCCTAAGAATCCAAAAATTCAAAGAGGCCATGGGTCACGCAAGGTAAATTAAAAAATAATAGACGCTCGATTTTACAAAGGAATGTAATCCAGGTTGGTTTTTAAACGTATACAACCAAACCCGCAAAATTTTTCAGTGAAAACTTGCAGCAAAAAGAACAGTGTAGTTACAGAGTTAAATGTTACATAACCACACTTTAAAATTACGAAAACCGGATACGGAAACAAAGATGTATGATCGTATTAAAGTCGTAAAACTACACGACGGAACTGTTCTAATAGAAACATAATTTGGTATCAAAATGTAGGGTGCTCATAAATTTTAATAAAACGTGGATGTTTAATCCGGCCGCGGACGTGTCTAGCCCCAAGTTGTGTTTGCACATGATATGATATTTTATTCATTGTATTATATTTTGAATTTAAATGGGATTTTCGTGATTTGGGAATGTGATTTAAGTTTGGGTTACCTACGGGTTACTATCCTATGTGGCCACTGGTGTTAATGGTAATTTGTAAAATAAATCTAGGTACTATATAAAGTTAATTGAATGCCAAACTGCTTTAAATATTTACAAATTATCATGCGAAAATCCCTACCCGGTGGTAAACATGGCCGAACGTAAATAGTTCAGTTTTGTAAAGCGTCACCTCGGTCAGTCTGTGTGTTACTTTCTAAAAGTTTATATCACACGACATTAATGCTAAGGCAAGTTTTGAAGTTTTCCGTCCAACTAAAACTTAATATAATTTCAGTATTACTTATACTGCTAAAAATATTCACCAGTTCAGATTTGAATTTTAAATTATATAAATCACATCTCGCTGGACAATTCAGTGCACGTCTCATTAAAAGTCAGACGTGCGGTCACCCTACTGGCTAAGCCGTATCGCTTGGTGTATGAAATTCAAATACTGACCCGTTTGTAACCTGAAATAGGAATAGTTGACTTAAGGCGGATAAAGGTGGGTGTGTTTATCGTTTGCAGTCCATTCTTGTTTATTCAGACAAGTAAATAGTAATAGGACCTTAGCTGTGGGTGAAATAATAAACAGTCTTCATGAGTTCAGGGGACCCTGGCCGGTTAGACCCGAGGCCCTAACTCGGACGGGCAACGTAATCGTGACGTACGAACGATTTTTAACTGAAAATATAATTATTCTACAGTTAATAAGTTTTTAAACTGTCATGGTCACTAAAATTATAATTAACTTTAGAAAAGGGATATTTACCATGTTTACTTTTTGGAAACCTTCAGTTTATCCGTGATCATGGTGCTTGCAACAACGCCGAAATATCGGGAACTCAATCCAAAAAGTAAAATGGTAAATATCCCGTTTCTAAAGTTAATTATAATATTCTACAGTTTTTTTTTACTATCACTCATAAATTACAAATTCATTTTTTAAACTGATCAAGTATTGTGTGCGTAACGAGTTCTTTCAATTTTGAAATTGATTGAATTTTGTTACGTTTACTCCATGCGTTTGACATTGAACAAATTTAATAGACAACGTGGGATTACATTTTTTCCTCCCTTCCAGTAATAGATGCTCATAGTTTAGAAATAGGTCAAATATTACTTTACTGAAGTGCAATGATAGATTCAGTTTATTCTTATAGCAATGAACATGTATTTACTTTATTGGCTTCTTCACAGTGGATTTGTAAAAGTCATCATCTGCCTAGCCTTTTCGCAACTATATTGGGGTCGGCTTCCAGTCTAACCAGATGCAGCTGAATACCAGTATTTTACATGGAGCGACTGCCTATCTGACCTCCACAACCCAGCTAGTACTGGGTAATACGATGCCCCTTGGTAAGACTGGTTGTCAGACTTTTTGGGCCGCTGACTACCTAACAACTGTCAAAGATCTACAAATGACACCCGGGACCAACGGCTTAACATGCTTTCGGAGGCACGGAGGAAACTCGGTATGTAATGGGCGGTCACCCATCTACAGACCAACCTAGGCAAGCACGGCTTAACCTAAAGATCAACCCGAGCGGCTGTTATTACATAGCCACGAGCTCCTCTTGTAATAGTTTGTAATAGTGGGCCTCGAAATATAGGCATCTGCCCCAAAGTCCAACAGCTATCAGATAATAAACACCATTGGAAAGACCTTTCCAATGATAAATTGTGCGACTCGCACAACTTTTGCTAATTCGTTCGTTTTGCTAGTCCGTTTGGAGTTATTGACCTAAATATGTGACTACTTGGACACCGACATTCTTTTGCAACCAATTAAGATTTTATTGTGCAACCAATGGCTAATAAGATATACATCATTGAATAGAGGTTTTTATTGAGAACTTTTTCTACGCGCACCACTTTTGCTAATTCGTAGTTTGTTGGGAGTTATTGACTTAAATAGGTGTCGAATTCTCAAACTCAACTCAAACTCAAAGCATTTATTTCAAATAGACCGTGACAGGTAACTGGGCACCGAAGTTAAGTTTTGAATTTCAGTAGCAGCCACGGAGTGTAGATTTCTGCCCGTTTGATGGCAATAAGCTCGCTCCACATTAGATATTACTTGAAATAACTGGCGAAATGTGGGTGAACTATTAGATACACCTCTGCCTAACCCTTCAGAGATTTCATACGTCATGATTATTTAATTTTATGTAATTTTAATTGTTTTTTTTATGTGATTAATACCTACTGCAATGCTGTTCACACAGCACATCAACAATACTGCAGTAATCATTATTGTGGTCGTAATTTTGAATGTGGTTTTATTTCGACAAATAAAAATATTTTGTGGTCTGCTACTCTGCATTTTAAATTTTAATAATAGTCATGTCAGTCATTGTAGGCACTGTTATGAAAATTTACTGATTAAAATCTGCTAAAATGGCGAGATGTACAAAACAAAATAGTAACGTAAGCATGCAAAATGATTAGCTCCCACAAATCCTTTTCCCCAACAAACCCACAAAGTAAAACATCACAATTTTTACAAATTAAACTTTAAAGCCAGCGCCAACACAAAATTAAATAAAATGAAGCTAGAAAGGTTCTCTCCCCAACACATTAATTCTAAACTTAGGTACATAGAAAATAAAGGTCCCATTTCCAAAACTTATGTAACACCCCCGAGTGCGGAGCTAAATAATCATAATTTATATCTTGCCACATATAAATTAACACAGGAAGCCATTATCAGGCTAACAGATGACAAGCGAGGCATTAAAGTCTAAAATTGTACAAAACTAATTACCGCGAAGATCGTTTGTAAAGGTGGCCGCTGTGTAGCTGTAATGCGAGTCGGAGCTAAGTTTAGGTGGGCTGTAAACTTGCGATTTGTCTCAAAAACGTTGTGAGAGCTAGGTGTATAGTGGCTTTTGTGCGACAAATACATGTGCACTGCTTGGAAGATTTAAGGTCTGTGAGTGACATTAGCCAAGTACAAAATGGCCTGCACGCATAACGCATAACGGAAAATCGACAAAATGACAGGTTGTGTCGACAAAATGACAAATTGCGTCGACAAAATGACAGATTGTGTCGACAAAATGACAGATTTCTTTTCACAATCTGTCATTTTGTCCATTTTTCCTTTAACACATCCCGTTTCTACGGTGGTCATGCTACGCGTGTTGGAAACATTTATAATCGAAAAGTAGGAATAGTCGTCAAGACCTTACCGAATTACCTTACCTGATTTTATCTCAACTAATTTATCGTCGGCACAGCAAGCCGTCTTGTAATCGTGAGAAGTTATCAGGTACTTATAAAAAGTATCGATGGGGTGCCCTTTTTTTCAAAATACCGTCTCTTCCATGCTTTCGTAGTATGGCGTACATGGCGTAGTATGGCGGCCAGGCGGGCTCTTTTGTGAATGTCAACTAAGACATAACAGACTTTGAAACACTGAAGTTAACTTCAGCGTATGCGACACTTACATCCTTCCACACCCAAGAAGTATTTTCAGTTACAACTCATAAAATGTCTACCGCTTGCAAAAACCTTTACGTCCTTCCTTTAGTGACACTATATTAAAGCGTAACAACTGAAGATGTAGTGGGTCTTTGAAGTGGATGGAGAGGACGACGGAAATGTTGCCGGTGGCGATAAATATCTGGGTAATGGTGCACCATGGCCAATCGGCACGGTTGCTATGCTGGTCGCGGTTGATTAACTTGAGGAATGATCACAAAAAGGCATCGGAAAAGGATCTACTAAATATACAGGGTGTAAACGGACCTTCACTAAGCCGTCAACCAAGCATTATGTACATCAAACTAAGTCACCCTACGCAAAAATTATTTCTGGGAACCGACTTTTTTTTTGGGGTGGAAAAACACGTTTTGAGGTAAAACTCAATGTAACGCACTCAAAACTTAGTGCTGATGGATGCTTTGAATAGTAAACGGGCCATGGAGGTAATTCAAGTAAAGTTAAAATCTTAAAAAGTAGTATTTAAAAAAAACTTGTGAAAAAATTGGAACTTTGACCTCCAATATCTCCGTAACTAGAAGGTTCCCAGGTATGGTCCAGAGCAAAAAAATGATCGCAATGACGGGGAGAACAAGTGCTTTCGGCTTCGTTAAGGGTCTTTTTACACCCTTTATTTTGAAATGATTTTGTTATGACGATGAGGAAGAACAAGGAGGTCATAGAGATATTGCAGATATTCACGGTGGACATGTAGATAACATTAATACTACACTACATTACTGTACATAAAGAATAATAACGATAATGTAAATAATGTTGGTTATGGTTATATTCTTACTATCATTAATCTTAACGATGTAACGAGAACAGACTCTCTGATTACTAAGAAAAGATAACATAATAATTAGGTAAAGGAAAGACTTTTTTCAATTTAGTGAATTTCAGTAACTACAAAAATTAACATGAATAAAAAACTAGACTAAAGATATTATTTGTAAAGCAAAAATTCCCATGAATGCTCCAAAGAAATCTCCTTCAAAGTCTGCAGTGAATCTATTATTACTAGATTATTCAAAAGCAATATTCCCCTTTGAGCGATAAAATACGTGCAAATTTCATATTTGATACTCATACGGGATGAGAGTCTTTATAAGTTTCTGCAACGTGAAACCGACTTTAGGCTTCGTCTAATGTGAGGAGCTTACGCGGGCGTACTCCGACAGCGACCTTATGGCAACGAGAAAAAAGATAATTCATCATCTGCCTAGCTTTTTCCCAACTATATTAGGGTTGGCTTCCAGTCTAACCGGATGCAGCTGAATACCAGTATTTTACATGGAGCGATTGCCTATGTGACCTCCACAACCTAGTTAGTACTGGTTAATACGATACCACTTGGTAAGACTGGTTGTCAGACTTTTTGGGCCACTGACTACCTAACGACTGTCAAAGATCTACAAATGACACCCGGGACTAACGGCTTAACGTGCTTTCCGAGGCACGGAATAAACTCGGTATGTATTGGGTGGTCACCCATCCACAGACAACCTAGCAAGCACGGCTTAACCTAAAGATCGACCCGAGAGGCTGTTATTATTTAGCCACGAGCTCCTCTAATAAATGCTCTAATAAAGATAATTGTAATGCAAAAATCTGATGTAAAAAGATTGTAGCTAGAAAGCAATCGTAGATTATTTACCTTGTAGATATAGTTCAACTTTCTACTGCCCGATACAACAAATCACGATGCGTAGTTAGACCCGGACTTCACCAAAGAAAAGACGAAAGGAGATGTGCAAGATTCGACCAATCACAAAGGATACGGGAGACGCGATGTAGATTTCATCCAATGTGATTGGTCGGTTTCCACACGCCTCATACCCGCTCCGCTAGTCTCCGCTTTGGTGTCCGGGCCTCACTTCTTATCGCGCCCGCCTCCGCGCTTTCCACCGCGCATTCACCCTGGATGAGGCTTTTATACTTTAACGTATAATATTTTGCATAGCTTGCAAGCAAATCTGTCTTGCGCTGCTATCTTATTAAAGCTCATTTCCGCATTTGGGATTATAAGGAAACCAGTAATGGGATGGCTTTTATCTTAAATAGCGTTAAGATAACGAGGGAAATTGCGTTTTAATAGTGTAATATTTTACCTGTGTAATTTAGAATACAGTTTAATTAAGTATAGTCCCAAACACAACGATGAATATGTTTAAGGTTTTGCCTGCATTTTTTTTAAAACACACATACCTTTTCATACAAGATAAATGTACGTAGGGTTCTTGTTACGGAAACATACACATAATGAAAAAGTTTCATCGCATTCTTCCAGGAATGCAAAAAGCCTGCACATGTCTGAAAATAACTGAAAAACCCAATTTGAGTCCAACTGTACGGCGTCTATTCATTCCAAACGTTTGAATCCAAAAAAGACCACTAGAAACCGTTGCTATCCTAAAATGGACCGTGAATTTGCGTAGCAAGATTTAATGCAGTTTGCAAACAACTCTAGGCTGTACGCTTCTCAAAAGATCATTCAAATTTGAATTGTCAGGTACTATGAATAGAACTGAGATTTCTTTGAGGTTCTGTTGGTTTAGTTTTAACGCCCGCACGTGTGGAACATGTGAATTATGCACCTTTGAGCATCGCGTCGAGTTTCTGAATTGGATTGACCAACGAATCAAAAGGATTCACTTCTTTATGAAATTACTGAATTTCAGTAGTGCAGATCTGAAAAACATAATTTAAACAGTGCTAAAGACATAGGTAAATTTTATCTAATCTTTAAAGAAAGTCTAAACTATACGTATTTGTTTTGCTGCTAAAATCTGTGTAAAGGCATATGTGGCTGCGGGACTGTTTGAAAGAGATACCGCGGCCCTGGAACACAAAGGGCAAAGAAGGAATATGGATGGGTTTTCTGACACTCCCTCCCACTCCACCCAGAGCGGGAGGAGTTATTTGATGATATCCCACCTTAAAAAAAAAAAAAATTTCACTTACTTGATAGTTACTGCTGGGGTCCTAATGTTCACCTCAGTGTTATACATAAAAGCTACAGTTATAAATGAAATATTACTAGTTTGTTGAGGCGCTTCTCGGAAATTCCATCTTTATTTGCACGGGTTTTTCCAATCAAAACATTCGACAACCTATCGAAACATAAAACCACCGTACTGCCGCGCTACCGATAAAAGCAGTAAGTATGTTTTGCATAGTTTTGAGTAATTGGCGTGCAAAGTTTTTTTACAATTTTGTTTTTCCGGACTTCTTTTTTTTAAGTTATATTACGGAACGTGAAAATTGTGACACGTATAGCCCAAATTAAGCGCTTTTAATTTCTTCACTCAATAAAATTGTATACATATTAGAATCGTTTTAAATGACGAAGATCCTTTACATCTAGTATTAGTTGGATCAACTGAAATATCGATTGATTATAATAATAGCAGTAAGTAGTAAGTTACTGCTGTAATACACACTTCTAAAGTGTCTAGGGACATTTTAGTTATTCACGATTTCATTTAGTATATAAACAAAACTATAAGGAATTTCTTAAAGCATTCTTATATCAAAATGCGCAGAATTTTATAAGTACTCTAACAGAAAATTTTATAAAAACTGAACTTTTTTAAACATTGTTTAAAGCTTTTACGGTTTACAACTAAAATTATACTGTCACTTACGGGATATCTCCGTAATTGTTCTTTTTTAAAATTTATTTTCCATCCACCCGCATTCTCCAGTCAACCTGCGATCATGGTGCTTGCAACAGCGTCGAAATATCGGGAGCTCAAAATATTGAACAATCACGGAAGATATCCCGTAAGTGACAGTATAAGTTTAACTACACTTACTGTTGTTATTTTAAGGAAGATTTCTCATTTATTGGACTTACTGCCTTTATCCTTAACGAAATTTACCAGTTCCCGATAAGCTATTAAAACTGCTGTCAGCTCATCTGTGTGAGCTCGTTGCGCTGATTCAGGTTCAATATTTAAGTCATTTTGTCAAATATTGCACTTACTGCTGATATCGCTAGAGCGGCAGCGTGTACGACAAGTCTGCAAGGTAACACGTTAAAAATTTGCCTGAAATCGTTTACCGAAACCCAATATTCATCATGACACTATCGATATTGCTCACTTTTGGGTTTCACTTAATTTCACGGTAGTCAAAGTAAGTGGGTCCCGCAGGGTTCACCGCTTGGTCCGCTAGTTTTTCAATTTGCTATGTTGCGATGTGCACGTGGGCCGTATTGCGATTTTATTCACTCCACCGTTCAAATGGGACGTTTTAGATTGCTGCGATTCAGATAGGCTTTTGACTGTTAGTATTTGTGGTATTAAAAAGATAGCAAAGCGACGCCGGAAAAGTAGGAATTTCTGATAGATGAAAACGTTTCCGCCAGAGATGTAAAGGGATCAACTCTATTGCTCTGTATAAAGTTCAAAAAGCTCAAATGAATCAAAAACATTCTTCACCGTTGTACAATCAAACCCCATACAGCAATAATATATTTTGTTATTGTACAATGATTTATTCGAAAAAGTTTTATTCATCCGGGATCCCTTTCAATATTTAGTTTCAGTTTTGATCATCCGTAATAAATAAAGTTCGTTTTAATTACTTTCGACCTAAATAATATTTCCAATTGTTTTCGGAAGTTCAATAAGTAAATCGGAAACAAATAGCTTAACTCAGTTGGTAATTAAAAAAGATATGAATAAAATTATATCGAATCTGTTTCTCTTTATGATATTTTTTTATTAGTGGCCAAATAAAATGTCTGCATAACATCAAACGTAAGCAATTTCACAGCAAAAGAGGCAAAAAAAAACCAGCAAATATACAATTTTTCAGAAAATTCAATAAAAAAAATAATTTCCCATAAAGATATACGTTAGGACCGATATTAAAACGACAATTTTAAAACTTATTTCCTCATAAACGTTCTGCCCCATTGACAAAACAATTTAAGAAGAGCCCTCATCCTCCGCTAATATAATAAGTGCGGAGTCTTTTCAGGCCATCGAAATTCTGATCCGGTTCGAAGGACCTGCAACTGACTTCCCGCTGGCAATGTGCCAATAAAATAATATAACGCTATCCCGGCTTTCCGGCTACCCTCTTAGCCTTTTGTTACTAACTACTCCGCTTGGTCCGTGGGTGTTAATGAGCCTAAAACTTTTAGCCTAAATAAGTAAGACAACTTGGTTGCTCGAAAAATCACGAGTATAAAGATAAATGGTTTCGGCTAAATTAAATTAGTTTACAACGAGAATTTTGGTGACCTAAATGGATAGGACGAGGACGTGATGGCCTCTGTTTACTATTTAATTTTCATCTTATAACATAATAATATTTTTTGAGGATTACGGCGAAGTCTGGAATCTTAATATTCGTTTTATAAAGACGTTGAGGTTATTATAAAACAACATTTCGTTAAGTTTACTCGAGTAATTAAAATTAACAACAGCACCTCCACGTACTCCAAAACTAATATTTTTGACCTGAATACGAAATCGACATAGTCACACACCCAATAAAAATATTGATATTTTATACTAGATACACCCTAATCTCAATTCATATAAAAGTTATTGTATTTTGTCTACAACGCTGCTACGCGGCAAGCATTCATATTGCTATATCAAACAATATGAAAGTGAAACAACCTCTTGGAACGTTCAGACTGTTACATAAGCCAGTATATTTTATACGGTCTATATCTTCCTAAAAGGTCAAAGCAACTAGCATAAAATATTTGCATTTCCTCATTCTTTCTTTAGATTATCTCGATCATAATAATGGGGTATATTTTTCATGAGGAAAATACTGCCCATGCTAATCTCAGAGTGGAAGAAAAAACAGTATACAGTCTTATCTAAATGAAAGAAATTATTTTCCTGTCTAACTAGGAGGAATTAATCAGGGAAACGAATCACCGTTAAGGGATAGATGTGGCAACTGTATAATGTAACCGCGTCTTGAACATTGTTACGATGTTTTGATGTGTTTATTTTGTGTTTGGGAAGTAATTTACTTCACCGCTCTCATGACACCGCACTTGACATCACCGAGGAATGTGACCAAATGTTGCGAATTAATGTAATTATTGTTTAAATAAATGGTGTAACAAGACCCTTAACGAAACCGAAAGGCACTTGTTCTCCCCGTCATCGCGATAATGTTTTATTCTAACCATACCTGGGAACCTTCTAGTTACGGAGATATTGGGGGTCAAAGATCCAACTTTTTCACGAGTTTTTTTTTAATGCTTGTTTTTAATGTAAGATTTTTATTTTAAATACCTCCACCCTTTTACTATTCAATCCATCCATCAGCACAATGTTTTGAGTGCGTTAGATTGAGTCCTACCGTAAAACGTGATTATTCACCCCAAAAAAAAAGTCGTTTCCCAGCAATAATTTTTGCGTAAAGTTACTTAGTTTGATGTTCATAATGCTTGGTTGACGGCTTCGTTAAAGGTCTTGTTCCTAATACCTCCAAATAAGGATACGGTTCATAGTGTTAGGTTTATTATCTATGTTTATCATCATCATCGATAACTAGACTTTATGCAAAGACTAGCTGTTTCCCGCGGCTTTGCTTGCATTATGGTCAGAAGTTATCCCACGGGAACGCTTTAAATATAGCCTATGACACTCGGGAATAATGTGGCTTTCCATTAGAGACCGAATTTCCGGAATCGGATTATTATTTCCGGAGATTACGCTTACATACTAACTTACATACAAATACCCCTTTATAACATTTGTATAGATAAGTAAGTAATTAATTAATCTTATTGTTATCTCTTTATCCATTAACGCCCACTTCAGATCCCCAAAATTTTAAATTATGGAAGAAGGCAAGGGAGGCCTTTGCCCTGCAGTGGGACAATTTAGGCTTATAATATAATATGGAAGGAGGGAAGGGAGGCCTTTGCCCTGCAGTGGGACAGTAAAGGCTTATAATATAATTTAATTAATTAATTAATTATTTTTAATAATACAAAATATATTTTATTAATAATATAAAATATATTATATATTAATATATTTTTAATAATAAAAACTACATTATCATCATTCAGACAAAAACCATCTACTTCTAGACCCGACTCCTCTCCAAAACAGCAGAGCATTTTAATAAAAACATCCAGCAGAGAGAAAACACGGCGAACACAGCATTTTCAATACTCAATATTACTCGCCGTCTAGCAATTTGTTGTACTTACACGTACGTTACGCGTAGGCATCGCGTAGGTCACAGGGTTAAGTAATAAATGTTGTAAGTTACTTCAGGCGATACCATCGCCTTAAGAGGCATGTCACCACAAATTGGAGTTCTACAATTTATTGAGTACAGCGCCTAAGTAAATTGCTTTTAAAAAGTTTGCAGACAAGGAGTGGGAGTGAAAATGATTTAGCGAGACATGTTTAGACAGATAATGAGGCTTGTGGTTAAATGATGATACTTGGGTTGATCTTCAGGGTGCAAGGTTGGTTCGTGGATGGGTAACAACCATCCCTAACATACCAAGATCTTTTTGTGGGTCCCGATTGACCTCGTACAATGAGATCGTGAGATTTGATTGCTTGTTGACTTATAGCAAGTCTGGCATCTCTCTGATCAATATCGATTTGAGTAAGAATCCCGAAGTATCTTGGTCTGCGTCAAACAGAGTCCATAATAATACACTTATAGCGAATCTGTACGAATTACACATCACATATGTGTAATTAAATTACCACTAACATGACAAACATAGATGATAATTATCACGTTTGAACTGTTCTCTAGTTTACAACATCTTTATCTCAAATTCAATAAAATAAGACGTCTATCTGTGAGCCTATTTTCCAAATTAAGTTTTTTAGAAAGTTTAGACTTAAGCTATAATAGGATCTGACGTTTGTAGATTTGACTGAAAACCTGAGTCAGCTATAAGGTTTTCTAAGGTAAGGTAGATCCAAAGGGTATCATATTACCCACTAGCTGGATTGTGAAAGTCAGAATATGACTCAAAATGATGTAGGCTGTCAAAATGGTGTTTGCTAAATCCTACTACGTGATAGATGGATGAATGTTTGTTAACTCTATCATGCAAAAATGGCTGAACAGATTTAGATATTTGACACACGGTCATTTATAACCTGAATTAACACATAGGATACTTTTTAACCCGGTTTTACGATCCAATGGGACAATTACCGAAGTTAGCTAGTTCTCAATATGGGTAACTAACACTACCTCATCATCTGCCTAGCCTTTTCCCAACTATATTAGGGTCGGCATCCAGTCTAACTGGATGCAGCTGAATACCAGTATTTTACATGGAGCGACTGCCTAGCTGACCTCCACAACCCAGTCAGTACTGGGTAATACGATACCCCTTGGTAAGACTGGTTGTCAGACTTTTTGGCCACTGACTACCTAACGACTGTCAAAGATCTACATGACACCCGGGACCAGCGGCCTAACGTGCTTTCCGAGGCACGGAGGAAACTCGGTATGTAATGGGTGGTCACCCATCCACAGACCAACCTAGGCAAGCACGGCTTAACCCAAAGATCGATCCGAGCGGCTGTTATTATTTAGCTATGAGCTACAGTTGAAAGCAGACAAAAGCAAAAGCAAGCGAAAAAAAAAGCAGCGAGTTAAAAGCAGTGATAGCCTAGTGGTGTGACCGTCGGACTGCCAAGTCATAGGTCTCGAGTTCGAACCCAAGGCACGCACCTCTGATTTTTCGGATTCATGTGCGTATAGTATAATTATCACTTGCTTTTCGGTGAAGGAAAACATCGTGAGGAAACCAGCATGCCTGAGAGATATTTCTTGACGGCATGTAAAGCCAAGTCAGAGGCCCATGGGCGGCCTAAAAACTCTGACACCAGGTTACGAACTAACCACACGATAAAGAAGAAGAAGAAGAAGCTACAGTAACACTACTTACAGTTTATTATTCCAAGTGAATCCAGGAAATAACACATAACGTAGATGTAAAGCGCACCTCAGCAATCTCTGTAATCAGATAAGCCGTGTGTGCATATAAAACGTTTCCTCCTAATCTTCCCTTTGTACAAACATGCATGTTGCATTATACAAACGCGAGTTAATAACAACACACAATGCTTTCCATACAAGAGAACGTTTAAAACACTTTATTCTGGAATATAATATTGTGTCGAGGATTTCATTATAAGCGTTGTTATAGGAATTTGTAAGGATTTTGCTCCGCTAGCTTTCCTTTTGTCCTTCGCTGGTATTGTTTAAGTAAATGTCGCTACTTATAAAATAAATATAGGAAACTAATATTCTTGAAGTGGCTTTATTTTTATATTGTGCTTCAAGTTCCGCGCTAGCGTGCTCTTTTTCACTTTGCCATTCCAAGTTGAGAACGCTTAAAACGTTATTATTGTTGTAATTTATGTTTAGTTTATATCAAAATATGTCTGTCCGTCATCTATTGTGTGAATGTGAATGTAAAGCTTTTGTGTCAAAAATATACTATATGTGAAGGTAGAATGATATTAAAATTAATCTGCACTGAATAACCGACGTGTTTACTTTAATAATGAGAAAAATGATTTTTGCGGCATTTTAACTTAGACTCGCACTATTGTTTGTAATCTTTAATATTTCTTATAGGTTTTTTGTATGAATCAGTTTTTACATACTAAATAATTCACGTAATTTGGTGTATATGTTAAGGCTAAAAGACGAAGTAAGGTTACATCTAGTTCTAGCCGGCTATACCTAGGTGCGGCAGGTTACTATCCTTTTTATTGCTAGGACACACCGACCAAATGGATTAGGTTAGAAATACGACCAAACAAGCGCGAGCCGTGCGAGCGCGGCCAGTGAACGGTACATCCAAGCATTATGACAAACTGTTACCAGCTGTACTGCGGCTTTTAGCCGTAACATTATATATGTATATACAATAAATTGAACTCATCAAGGTCATAATTTGCAAAAACCAGCATTCAAAAAACATACCATAAATGTAACTGATACAAAGAATTTCAAAAAACTCAATTCCAGGTACTAATCATTACCCCTTTCAAATCTTACAAAACAAACTCCACAATTATCCCGAAATCAGAAAACAAGGGGGTCTTCTGGTCCGTCCGTCTTATGACGACAGGCCGTGTCGACGGCGCGTTCGTGTTCCACGCGCGCCTCAAAGAGATGTCAGCAACCAGGAAGGGGCCCGCAAGGGCCGATGCCTGCCGGGGCTGCGGGACTGTTCGAAAGAGATACCGTGGCCCTGGAACACAAAGGGCAATGAAGGAACATGGATGGGTTTTAGTCAGTAAGAGTCTGACACTCCCTCCCACTCCACCCAGAGCGGGAGAAGTCATTTGATGATTTCCCATCGGTAAAAAAAAAAAAAAAAAAAAAAAAAAAGGGGGTCTTAAAAAGGATGCTAATGAATGTCAGTTGCACATCAATGGAAGGACATTCACACATAATAGATAGAGTGACAAAATTTATCACGACTGTACTGGACGATACGGTGCTAATTTGCACGGCTAAATGGGGCTGCTACGCCCAAAGGGTATTACCCGGCTAAGTTACAAAGAGATGCAGCTGATTGATAATGTTAGTTTGAATGATGCAGCTGTATTCGGTGGGGTTATATTAGTAAACAGTGATGCTGAAGGCAGGCTTGTTGGCGGTTAATAGGAATTTGGATTTGAATTTGGCGTTCATTAGCTTGGATGATTTGTGGAGTGGGATATACTCTGGATTATATCGACTTTACTGCTATTTCATGCAAAATATAAAACTTACCCATTCATACCTTTTATGATTTTTAGTCGTCATCATCTGCATAACCTTTTCCCAACTATATTGGGGTCGGATTCCAGTCTAACCGGATGCAGCTGTAAACCAGTATTTTACATGGAGCGACTGCCTATCTGACCTCCACAACCCAGTTAGTACTGGGTAATACGATACTCCTTGGTAAAACTGTTTATCAGACTTTTTGGGCCACTTACTACCTAACAACTGTCAAATATCTACAAATGAAAGAAAGAAAGAAAGAAAACAAATTTATTTGGCACATGCCACAAGTGCACACAACAAACAAATAAAAATAAAATAAAACACTTAAATCTACACAATATAAAACGTAAATTAAACAGAAAAAAAGAGATAATATTGTGTGCCTCACGGCACCCGGGACCAACGGCTTAACGTGCTTTCCGAGGCACGGGGGAAACTTGGTATGTAATGGGTGGTCACCCATCCACAAACCAACCTAGGCAAGCACGGCTTAACCTATAGATCAACCCGAGCGGGTGTTATTATTTAGCCACGAGCTCCTCCAATAGTTTAGTTTCAGTCCAATAGCAATTTTTTTTCTTATTACTGTTTACCTTCACTATTTAAATAAAATTACCTGCCTATGCAAGACAGCTTGTTTAAAAGAAATCATTTTCAACACAAACGCTTATATACTAGGTACCTACACACACATGCTCATATTTTACATCTCGAAGTACGTTTTTATGTTTCGTTTTGATGTACTAATAAAAAGCAACGCTCATTGCATTTTATGGATGTTACAAAGTATGAAAAATATTTTCTCTTAAGTTACATACGTTGGTAAAATCGTTTTATTGCGGTCCCATTGTTTAAGTACAAGTATTTATGTGTGTTGTGTTTACCGTTTAGTTAGTAATAGGTGTAAAAATACCCTTGACGTAACCGAAAGGCACTTGTTCCATTGTTTGGACCATACCTTCCTTAATCTTCTAGTTATAAGATTTTGGAGGTCAATGTTTCAACTTTTGCACATATTTTTAATTGTATAACTTTACTTTTAGTACCCCAATACCCCCCGTTATATTCAATGTATCTATCAGCACAATATTTTGCGTGCGTTACATTGAGTCCTGCCGTAAACCGTAGTTGTTCACCCCAAAAAAAAGTCGTTTCCCAGCATCATTTTTAACTTTAAGCAAAAATGAACGACCCTCAACCAAGCAGTCTGTATATCAAACTAAGTTTTGATGTACAGAATACTTGTCCCTGCAGCAAAGCCAAACTTAAAAAAAAATCTCTTAATTACATGAACTTCTTTTTATAAATTTTATTTTTTCAAGTGCTGTAAGGACACTGGTCTTTTATCCAAATACCAAATAATTAATAACAGTCGCTCGGGTCGATCTTTAGGTTAAGCCGTGCTTGCCTAGGTTGGTCTGTGGATGGGTGACCACCCATTACATACCGAGTTTACTCCGTGCCTCGGAAAGCACGTTAAGCCGTTGGTCCCGGGTGTCATTTATAGACAGTCGTTAGGTAATCAGTGGCCCAAAAAGTCTGACAACCAGTCTTACCAAGGGGTATCGTATTACCCAGTATTAACTGGGGTGTGGAGGTCAGATTGTCAGTCGCTCCGTGTAAAATACTGATATTCAGCTGCATCCGGTTAGACTGGAAGCCGACCCCAATATAGTTGGGAAAAGGCTAGGCAGATGTTTAAGTTGGTCAACCAATCGACCACTGACCAGACATGTAATAAAAGCCAACGATTCATATTTGAAAAAGGACGAGAAGCACCTCACTTCATGATATTAAAAATAAAAAAGTGCTGGCCATGAACGTGTAAACAAACATGAGGGTAGACCCAAGGGGTTGGAGGAACAATGGCGTTCGTCACACGTCAGATAATGCCAGTCGTGTCCGAAGTGAAGGTTTAAATGTTTTTGATGAGGATCCTTCAAAATAATCATGGATATAAAATGTGACTTTCAGTGGGAGCAAGAATGATAAAGATTAATGATTAATAATTATTGGAGTAAAATGCAAGTAAGAGAAGAAAAAATATAGTAGGTTGCAAAGTATACGAATCTTAATAGAGAAACGGAATAACAATGCATGGGCAAAAATATTGCACTAAAATTACAGAAGAAACACTAACAGTTTTCAAGCAGCACTTTTATTAGTTAAGTTTTGGTTATTATATGAATAACTAGCTGTTGCCAGCGTCTTCGTTCGCGTGGTAATTTTGATGAGTACGAGTGAGGAAAAAAAAAGATAGCTTATGTCCTTCCCCAGGATATAACCGATCTCCTCGCCAAATTTCATTACGATCCGATCAGCTATTTAGTCATGAAAAGGTAGCAAACAAACAGAGTTACTTTCGCATTTATAATATTAGTATGAAAGTATGGATTATCGATACTATAAGTACCGCTCGAGGCAACGACTGATGATGAAATTATACGATAGAGCTTAATAGAAGATTATCTACATACTAAGACTTTAGGTACATTCTTGATGAACAAAGCTATCTCTGAGACAATTCTTAATCTGCATAGGTACAGCAGACACATTAAACAAAAAACCAACAAATCATTAAATTCCATTACATAACAATAACCCCAGCCTGTAATCCTCGAAGAGTAAACCTAATAGCACACCTACATTTCACCAGTTATGTTTTGAGACTCATGTAATAGGAAGCGAGCCTATTGCCATCAACCGGATACAAATCTAAACTTCGTGGTTGTACTGAGAAATTCTTAATGGAAAAAACCCAATAACACTTCGGCTGACCCCGGGAATCGAACCCAGGATCTCATGCTCAGCGATCGCGCTTGCGACCACTCGACCAACGAGGCAGTCTTTAAACTTCAATTTGTTTTCGACTTCAAACATAATACTTGGCCCATTATCACTCATGATAGCCTAGTAACACACAGACAGAAAACCCATGAAACTCAAATACAGCTTACGAAAGCAAAAAACTTATTTATTGTTAATCTGAGCGAATAATGCTTAATCATTCCGTAAAGTCGGGCGTAAGGAGACTGAGATTAAACAAACGGTACTGTTTAGTAAGCGTAAAAATACAAAGCCCTTACTACGGGTTTATCGATCTCTTATACGATACGAAGAAGCTATTTTCGTTGTTACTATGCAGAATATTGTGGTGATTTGCTTCTTCTGGTAACTGACAAATGCTTGTACTGGCTGGATATCATCATCAACATCATCATCATCAACATCATCATCATCTACAGCCCGACTTCACCCACTGCTGGGAATAGTGCCAAGAAAAAAAAAACTTTTTTTGGCTGGACAGGTCCACTCAAATCTTTCTTCATGAGACCATCTCAGACACTTATCTGCATAGTCCTCATGTGAGTTGACAAATGTTATGTCTACGTATATGCAAAATTTCAGGATGATCAGTTTAGTGGTTTAAGTGCGAAAAGGTAACAAACAAACTTACTTTCGCATTTATAATATTATAGTATGAACTAGTAAGGATTTCTGTGAGATGATCGGTTTTGTAAAGTGCTTATCAGTTAAATCTACTATAATCTACATATTAGGTTGGTCTCAAGATTATTACAAATATCTACTAAGTTCGAGAACAATAGGTATTAGTTCTAAACTGGAAACCTAGGCAGACATAACTAATGAGGATTAATAACAAAGGACTAAGCTTATAAATCTCCACTGTCTACGTTCACGGAATTGCTACTAGATTTTATTATGTTTCAGTTTTAGGTCTTAATTCACTTCGATACTTTTTCACACAACATTTAAAGAAAAATAATACTTTTACATGATTCTGGCCTCCTGGTATATAAGACTTGACCGCTAATGATCCTGGTTTCTTATTTCTCCTTGCCAAATCTACCTATTATTCGAGTGTAAACTCATTCAGTAACCTGAGGCTTTTTATATCAATATACCTCCCAATATACATTCAAAAAAGGGTAAACCGTAGAAATGCCACATGCCTAATCCACATTTTTGTTCATCATCAATATTGTGTTCAACAAAATCGCGTACTTTCAAAACAGTAGGCACGAATACAATGGCAACGGAAATAAAATGTATCATCTTTCAATGCCACCCATCTCTCAAAACCCTCTTAACCTACTTCAAAATTTCAAGTCCGTAAAAATATCTTTTATATTCCCAAAAATATACTTTAATTGGGGCCTTCAATACATAAAATAGGCGTCTTGTCACCGTGGAGAGCGTTTCAAACGCCCTGACGTGGAGTTTTGAAGCCGAACACTTCGGTTTGTTAGCTGACGTCGGGTACTTGAGGGAACAACCCCTGTTCACGCTGAGGTGGGAGTCGATAAGTTAACTCGTTTATAAATTAACTAGGAGCAAGATTTTGTACGCGTTTTGGAAGTTTCTTGAATTATGTTATTAGTAGTGGGAATAACAACAAAATTATATATTGTAAAAAACCACAAATCAACATTCTCCTGCCCTTATCCCAATTTATTTGGGGTCGGCGCAGCTTGTCTTGTTCTTCCATACTTCTCTATTACTCGTCATCTCAGCAGTCATCTCCTTTCTAGCCATATCATGCTTCAAACGGTAAAAAAACACAAATCTTATACAGAAATAGGTCTAGTGAGATTCCCTACATGGACCTACATGGGGGTGTTTCACGAGATTCATCATTATTTTACCCCGGAGTCACCCGGTGTTGGGTATAGGCCTCCCCTTTCTTCTGCCATACTTCTTGGTTCTGAGCGTCCCTCATCCATCTCTTTCCCACGACTGACAATATTGTCAACCCAAGGTTCGAGAGAGGCTTCAGTCATTTTAATTTTAAACGTTTGTGGGTCCGTCATACTTAAGTATAAATGCTGTAACCATGATTATATTGTTATAACAAATGATTTGAAAAGAGTAACCATGGAGTTTCTTGCCGGTTCTTCTGAATAGGTAACGACCAACCCGAACCGTGCACCTTTTTGTCGACGTTATAAAGGGTGTAAAAAGACCCTTAACGAAGCCGAAAGGTACTTGTTCTCCCCGTCATTGCGATCATTTTTTTGTTCTAGACCATACCTGGGAACCTTCTAGTTTCCGAGATATTGGGGGTCAAAGTTCCAACTTTTTCACAAGTTTTTTTTTAAATACATGTTTCTAATGTAAGATTTTTACTTTAAACACCTTCACGACCCCCGTACTATTCAATCTATCCATCAGCACAATGTTTTGAGAGCGTTACATTGAGTTTTACCGTAAAACGTGATTTTTCACTCCAAAAAAAAAAGTCGTTTCCCAGCAATAATTTTTGCATAAAGTTACTTAGTTCGATGTACAGAATGCTTGGTTGACGGCTTCGTGAAGGGTCCGTTTACACCCCGTATAAGTGCCCATTTGGGCCTATGTGAAATAAAATATTTTGAATGATTGATTTGACTTGTTTGTTTCACTGTTTAATCTAATTTTTAGGCCGCCCTAGTTGGATAATTTAATGTTGTAGATCTTAAAATACTAGATATCTAATAAAGAGAAACAAAACACGAGTTGAAAAACCGCGAGTTTTTCATTTCAGTAGCCAAGAATAAAAGAAATAGTACAATACAAGAACACATTACAACAACACTAAAACTAAAAGAAACTACAAAAACATATCCGACCGACAAGAGAACTTTAAAACTAAGCCAAAATTCAATTTCCTATAAGACGATTGAATTTAGTTCACTTAAAAGTGGAGCACGTGACCTCATTATAATTTTTCTCGAGTTCGATACATTCGGTGTTCAGGAAAGTGTTTAGGAAAGAAAAGGAAGAGAGAAAGAGAAAGAAAAGAAACTGGACAACAGCCAGACGGGATCTTAAGGGATTTCTGCGTGATAGTTATTGGGTTGAAAAAGGGAAAAGTGCCAATGTAATGGGGTATTTTAGGGGTATTCGGTGTAGTGCTTTATGTGCGATATTTTATTGGATTTTTGTCTGCGCAGTAAGTACTGGAAGAATTATTGATGTTTTGTGATGTATGGAGTAAGTAATATTTTATCACAGTTCTTTTGCCAGCGCTTCTGATTTAATGCTTTGGATTTATGTAAATGAATATCAAGCGGCTTATTTTTTGGTACACATGAACTATTTCGATTTTCTTTTTTCAAAAGTAGAGGTCACGAAATGGTGGTGTGACGATCTGATCTTGTTTGCGAGGTAAACACGGCCAGGTACCGCACAAGATAAAGAGGTCTTGAAGAGGTTTGGCTTGGAAGGAGAAAGAGGAGGGCTAAGGGCATTGCTGGATAGCAAATTTAGCAATGGGACACTTGTTAGACTATTTAAAAAAAGTCAAGATGTAACCTTTGCGCAGTAGACTTGTCGTTAGTAACACTTTGACCTTGAGCTGGCCTAGCTTAGTATGAAGTTTCAACAGAATGAGACGCCACCTTTAATGAACTGTTACCACTGCCTAACCTCCAATACCATACGGAGCTTTCATCATCTGCCAAGCCTTTGCCCAACTATGTTGGGGTCGGCTTCCAGTCTAACCGGATGCAGCTGAATACCAGTATTTTACATGGAGCGACTGCCTATCTGACCTCCACAACCCAGTTAGTACTGGGTAATACAATACCCCTTGGATACCATACGGACCTTTAACCTAGGTTAAGTTCATCCACCACCATTTTCCTCTATAAACTAAAATCAGAAAACCGACCGAAACAAATTTTATTTTCCTTTTCCTTGATCAGCAGGGAATAAAATATTTCCTTAGATACGTTTCGTCCAATGGGAACGAAGACCAAGATTTTTCGCTGTCACCAAGTGATATAGAGTGTCAATTCATAGTAGGAAGAGGGTGAAGTTAATTTTCTTCTGAGGACCCTCTATTAAAGAGCAGACTATAAATAGGTTGCGATGCTACGCTGATAAAAATCTTAGGGGGCTCAGAAATGATTAGATGAGCTTGCTTATTGATAAAAACGCAGAATAAGACTTGGTTTCTGAATTGAGGATTTGTTAAACTGTACATTAGTATTACTTTAGGCTCCTGTGAAAATCAAAATTTCTTGCGATGAAAACGTAACAAAATTTTAGCTTTGGAGGGTTTTATTAAAGGAATCACCTTCAAAATTTTAGCTTTCGAGGGTTTTATTAAAGGGATCACCTTCAAAATTTGAGACTTCGAGGTTTTTATTAAAGGGACCACCTTCAAAATTTTAGCTTTCGAGGGTTTTATTAAAGGGATCACCTTCAAAATTTTAGCTTTCGAGGGTTTTATTAAAGGGATCACCTTCAAAATTTTAGCTTTCGAGGGTTTTTATTAAAGGGATCACCTTCAAAATTTTATCTTTCGAGGGTTTTATTAAAGGGATCACCTTCAACATTTTAGCTTTCGAGGGTTTTTATTAAAGGGATCACCTTCAAAATTGTAGCTTTCGAAGGTTTTATTAAAAGGATCACCTTCAAAATTGTAGCTTTCGAGGATTTTATTAATGGGATCACCTTCAAAATTGTAGCCTTCGAGGGTTTTATTAAAGGGATCACCTTCATAATTTTAGCTTTCGAGGGTTTTATTAAAGGGATCACCTTCAAATTTCAAAGGAAACAACTTCAGACAGTGCTAGAGTAGAGTTTGACAAGTTCTCAACTTTGAATTCTCAATATACTGTCACTTACGGGATATCTTCCGTGATTGTTATTTTTTTTTGTTTTTGTAGTGCGCGTATCAAAAGACTTGAATGAGGGTAGACAGACTTGTCTGTACCTAACAATTTATTTACCGCATGGCGCTTGCAAAAGCGTCGAAATATAGGGAGGTCAAAATAATGAACAATCACAGAAGTTATCCCATAAGTGACAGTAAAAGCTTATAATACAGACAAGTTCATAATGTTATTCTAGGTTCTTCTACCTGGTGATCTGGTGCAAGGCTTGTTTCATCATGAGGTGATGGAAAATTTTATCTACCCCTGACCCTATTTGATTATGCCATCACCCTACTTACATTTACTAAAATCATACCTACTTTATGAAAATAAAATTAGAAGAAAAAACACAGATCTTAAAGCAGTTCTACGAAAAAAAACATAAAGATTGACGTTACCTTTTTGAGAAGCAAAAAAAAGATTTATTCGCTGCTAAGCCTAGTTAATTATTCACCAAGTTATTTCAGTACTGTACCTGTAACAAAAGATTAACCTTTATTAGTGAACGTTTGTCAAATAAGGTAGCAAAATGAAAGTTTAGAAATAAAGGAAATTAAATTCTATAAATCACAAGATATTGTTGGCCCAAAAAAAATTGTAATAAAACATAATTTGGGGTCCTGACGTACTATTTATCAAACAATATTTGCGTTATGTTTTGGTGAACGAAAATAGAAAATCTTCGAATTGGTTTATATCCGACTTTTATGAGTTGAATGTAGGAAAAGGTTTCCATCTGTGACGTCGTTGATATGATATTTTGTCATTTAAGTAAAGAAGTGACAGATATGTGTTGTCACTTGTCACAGGCTTTTATTACTTTATGTGCCATTTGTGACACTTCCACATCGTTGTCACTCTTGATATCAAACATAATGGGAATTCAAGCGAGCGTGAGAACGAGGGTGAAGATCTATGATATATATCAATTGATTGAGTACACAAATGATTTTAATTTAATAAGGGTAAATCCTTGAAAACAATAGAAAAACCCATCCACAGCCATCACGTCAAAACAAAAATGCCTTGTTCAGGAATTTCGTGACAAAAATCTGAACATGAAAGCCACTCGTGCCGGCGACGTGACAACAGCGCGTTTTGACTTGGATGACGCGAATCGAGAGGCCTCAAGCGTCGGACCGCAAACGCTGACGCATTCACTTTGAACGCCAAACGAGTTGGCTCTTAAAAGATCCGCAAGTTTGACGTCAGTGTCCAAGTGCCCTCCACCCGTCAGAGAACGTGTCTCGTCAGTTTTTTTGATACGCCCACTCAGATCAAAGGAGAGGTTATTGATCAAAGTGGATGTACGGAAAAAATCGGGACGATAATGGAAGAGGACGAATGCTACAGCGTTGAAAATAGATGTCAGATTTAAGGGTCTGTTAGCGATGCAAAGACAATCCGTTAAGGATTTTTGTTATGATTTCTAATCTATACATATAATAAGACAGTAAAAAAACTGTGTCTGTACATTGAATATATAAAAAAAAAAAAAATTGAGGGGGGTTTAGAAACAGTAACAGAGCACGAATCCAAAAAAAAAAATCTGTCTGTTTGTCTGTTTGTCTGTTTGTCTGTTTGTCTGTTTGTCTGTTTGTCTGTTTGTTTGTACACGCTAATCTTCGGAACTACTAGACGGATTTGAAAGGTTTTTTTTTTGTTGTATAGGTATTAAGTCTGGGCAACACATAGGCTATAATTTATCTTGGAAACTTGAACACCTGATGCAGAACCGCAACAGACCAGCTAAACTATAAGAGATACAAAAATGGTACCATATCAAAAATTGTTTCACGTGATTAGCATTTTCTGCTGAGAGAATAAATTTGAAGATCTGGAACACCTGACGTGGAACTCCAAGAGCCCAGCTACACTATAACATATATAGGAATGACGTCTTAGCAAAAGTTGTTCAATCTGATGAGCACTCTCTGTTGACTTTAAAAAATCGAAGTTCTGGAACACCTATTGTGGAACTCCAAGAGCCCAGCTACACCATAACACAAATAGGAATGACGTCTTAGCAAAAATTGTTCAATCTGATGAGCACTTTCTGTTGATTTATAAAAATCGAAGATCTGGAACACCTGTTGTGGAACTCCAAGAGCCCAGCTACACCATAACACATATAGAAATGACGTCTTAGCAAAAATTGTTCAATCTGATGAGCACTCTCTGTTGACTTATAAAACCGAAGATCTGGAACACCTGTTGTGGAACTCCAAGAGCCCAGCTACACCATAACACAAATAGGAATGACGTCTTAGCAAAAATTGTTCAATTTGATGAGCACTCTCTGTTGATTTATAAAAATCGAAGTTCCGGAACACCTATTGTGGAACTCCAAGAGCCCAGCTACACCATAACACATATAGAAATGACGTCTTAGCAAAAATTGTTCAATCTGATGAGCACTCTCTGTCGACTTATAAAAATCGAAGTTCTGGAACACTTATTGTGGAACTCCAAGAGCCCAGCTACACCATAACACATATAGAAATGACGTCTTAGCAAAAATTGTTCAATCTGATGAGCACTCTCTGTTGACTTATAAAATCGAAGATCTGGAACACCTGTTGTGGAACTTCAAGAGCCCAGCTACACCATAACACATATAGGAATGACGTCTTAGCAAAAGTTGTTCGGTCTGATGAGCATTTCCTGTTGACTTATAAAAATCGAAGATCAGAAACATCTGATGTGGAAATCAAAGCTATCACTAATTTCACTGTTTAATTATAAAATAACATAAGCTGGGAGTACCTCCACGCGGTGAAGTTGGTAACAGTTTAGGACTGATTTTCGATGACAACGGTATATCATTCAAAATTTGACTCTACTGGACAAAACTCCCATTTATTTTTTTATTTTATCGAATAAATATGCCTTCGGGCTTATGTTATTTGAGTGTTTAATTTCCTTTTCCACTTATCTTCCTGACACGGTAGCCTACCCGGTAGCCTACGCAGGGGAGCTGTCACTTAGATTTTAATTGATCAGGTATCTTCACAATAAAACTATAACCATGCCTAGAAAGAGGTCAAATATTTCCCAATGTTCCAAAAGAGCTAAAAGATTGAGGATCATAAGATCCCAAGAATCTACCAAAGAACGTCAGGAAAGACTTGATGCTGTTCGAGAACATCAGGCTGCAACTCGCTCCGTGGAAACCTCTTCGGATCGCGAAGCACGCCTGCTTTCTCAGCGTATTTACGAATCTACGGTCGGAGACGTTCACGGAAAGAAAATTACGCTTGAGTTCTCAGCGTATCTACGCATCGACTTCTGACTTACAAGAATGAAAGATATGGAACGTCTCGAATCGTCTCGCGCATCCCGTTGTTTTCCCGTCCCCGGGCTCTTAGAATTCGACATCAGACGTTTCAGATCTTCGATTTTGACGACCCCGTTGTCGCTGGCATAAGCAACAGGATCCGCGTACGAAGTCGCGGGCAGAAGCTAGTTTAAGAATAAGGCTTTTAGTGCTAGCAAAAATTTATTTCTGCACAGCACTATTTTGATCTATCCTAATTAATCAGGTTTTGGCACCAATTTTGAAGACCTTTGTACCAAAAATAGAATTTATCACCGAAAGTAAATTTTTTAGAGATAACAATGAGTGACATTAATATTCCAGTAGTTCTCTAAGTTTTATTTCCTTCATTATGTGCTAAGTGAAAAGTTTCTTTGTCTCTGTAATGATGTTCAGACAGATTAGAATTGGAAATTGGGGTAGGGGCCGAAGTAATTTGTTTTGTTGGTTTTATTACCGAGGTATATTTGTATGAATTCGCCTGTCATTTTAGCAACAGCTTCCCTGAGAAGTTTCTTTCCTGTCTAATTTAAATTTGTCCAAGAAAAATGTTAGTACAGTTTTGAATTACGTTTAATTAAATGAGACAAAAGGTTAAGGTTTGTATTTCAGTAAATACCTACTGCTGTACTTGAATAAAATGGAAAAAGATATAATTAGTTACTATTATTCTTTTTTTTGTGTTTGTTCAGCGATAATTCTGAACCACGCGGGCCGATGATTTCGTAGCAAGATGCTTACTTTCGCACTATGACTACTTTTTTGAACTTTCAAGTAATCGGTAACACGATGCCAACATTTGGAAACCACCACACATAAGATCGCACGGTGCCTACTTTTTATTTTTTGTCCCAGTTACGTCGCAGATTGCCAAGTAAAAAAAAATTATGTGGTGTCAATCACAGACCATTCATACTGTTACCAATTTAATTACTGATCTAGGTATAATCTCTTCACCTTTACCAAACTTCTAACGAGTAGTTTTAAGTCTCGAATGTAGCTGACATGAGATTAGAACCGTATACGTGCCTCTGAGGCTTCTTATTCGAGACATCGTTACCTCTCATTAGTGTAAGATTTACGATGTAGATAATATAACACGTGTCACTTTCCGAGACAAAATTGGTAGAAACTATCTACAGGGTGGAAGGAACACCGACGCGAAAACGGATACCAAGCATTCAGTACATCATTCTGAGGTAATTAAAAATTTTCCATACATTTTGACCGTGTAGGTTTTATTGCACTTTTGTAGGAAACAGCTGGTTTTTTTTATAACCGATAAAATAATCCTATGGGGGGGGAGGGACTCAGAATGTTGTACTGAATACGTGGTAATCGTTTTCGCGTCTGTGTCCCTCCCACCCCGTATAAGGTGTTATAATGAAATTATGTACTACTTGAAACAATTTTCATATCTTTGTACAAATTTTTTTTTTTGTTTAGTTTCTTGGTATTATAATCAAGTAATTTTAAGTAGGTAGGCCAATTTAAATTAGGTTGATATCAGCATATTATGAACGTCAAAATTAATAAGAGACAGTCCTAGTGTTTTAGTTGACCCTCATATCTGTATACCTACATTATTGGCAAATAAATGATTTCTTGAACCAAAGAAAGTGAAGTTTCCGTTAAGTCACTTTTATAGTATTTTTTTTTTTGTTTTTATTATTTTAAATCTTCGAGGAAATTAACCGTTTTCCCTATTTCGTAGAATTAAAAGACCCAAGATTTGCCCAAACCGATAACAGCTTTTATTTTTAATTCAAATTCCGAAGAAACTTGCAAAGATCACTTTCTCAAATCACGATAACTTTCAAAATGTCTTCCCGCAGATTTATCTCCTTCACAGAAATATTATTTTTGTTTATTTCAAAACCGTCGCAAATTCAAAGAGCTTTTCATATAAACAAGACTAAGTCCTTGCATCTATCCTCATTAAAATTGTATTGCATTAAAACGAAGGAAAGGATACTGATAGATAAACGATGGTTAAAGAAGACAGATTTACCAAACATAAACTTTATATATAAGCGAAGTAGGGTACATTTTTGAATGGATGAAGTATATAATTATGTTGGTAAGGCAACAAAGTTAAAAGATGTCAAAGGAGTGACATGAAAGCGACGAAAGACGAAGTTACATCAAAGCATGTTCTTGTTTTTGATATGATTATGAGTCATGCGTAAGAATGTTGGAAAATGTTTTTGTAAAGGGTTCGTCTTGACAATATAAGATTTGTTGGAAGTATGATCATACAGAACGAATACGTTAATAAGTGTTCTAAGAATAACATACCGTTTGACTTCAGTAAGCTTGTTAGAAAAACAACTAATAGCGAAGAAAATGGGAATAAAATATCAACATCCTTACTAATCTACACTAATATTATAAAGAGGAAAGATTTGTATTTTTGTGTGTGTGTGTATGTTTGTAAAGAATAAACTCAAAAACTATTGTGCCGATTTCAAAAAAAATTTCACCATTAGAAAGCTATGTACATTCACCCTGAGTAACATAGGCTATATTTATTGCTAGAAATAATTAAGGGAGGGAGAATTAGGGGAAAAATGTCCACCTGTGCGAAGCCGGGACGGACCACTTTTCACGCCTAAACCGCTGAACTGATCATCCTGAAATTTTGCATATACGTTTTAAGGTGTACAGAAACGGCCATATGGTACTTTTCATCCCGAAAAAAAAGTACTGTTCCTGAGGAAAACAACAAAAACTTTCTTATGATAATAGATGGCGCCACCAGTCCTTCGAATTATGGTTGAATTATATTATTAGAAGCAGAGTACAACCCGAATTGATTGAGAAATTCTAAATTAAAGCGAGCTAAGCCGCGGGTAAAAGCTAGTTAAAGAATAAATAAGAGAAACTCGTGGCTAATAATTACCAGCTACTTGGGCCGGTCTTCAGGTTAAGCTACGCATGCCTAAGTTGGTCCGTAGATGGATGCCCGCCCATTACATACCGAGTTTCATCCGTGCCTCGGAAAGCACGTTAAGCCGTTGGTTCCGGATGTCATTTGTAATCTTACAGTCGTTACGAGTAGTTAGAAGTGGCCCCAAAGTCTGACAACCGTCTTACCAAGGGGTATCATACTACCCAGTACTAACTGGGTTGTGGAGGTCCGATAGGCAGTCGCTCCATGTAAAGTACTGGTATTCAGCTGCATCCGGTTCGACTGGAAACCGACCCCAACATGGTTGCGAAAAGGCTAGGCAGATGATTAAAGAATAAATAACTTAATTTTAAATGGTATGTTTCACATCCAATTAACTAATTTAGCACAAACGATTTGACACAACTAAATGCTAAACCAGGCATTATAGGAAGTACGTTAATTTTAAAATCAATATGATTTGGATAATATTTATGATGCTACCAGTCACCGTGTTCATATTAACTGAACAATTGTTGCATCCTAACGCAAAACTAAAGCAAATGAAAACTTTCCGCACTAGTACAATAAACACTGAATTAACAAAAGCTACAACTTTAACACAAAACCACGCAGTAATGCGAAAACAACATGTCTATACAAACCACGTGTGTCAAGCGTCTAATAACTAACCGAGTTGTATTCAAAAAACCAAATAAACATTTACATCTGCAACAACCTTTAGTACCTACATTAGATCCTATTTACATTGTCGAAGCTCACTCGGTTAATTTGGACTTTTTCATAGAAATAGTGGAATGCAATTTTCATGCAGACAATAGACGGAATTAACAGTTCCGTGATATCAGCGTTTTAAACTTTAACAAAGGTTTTATTTAGTGCAAATTGTTAGGTTTTTGAGGTGTGATATTAGAACGGAGCATTTAACAATGAAATAAACTTTAACTGTGTTTAAAAGGAAATAACCACTATAGTTTTGCATAGTGAAATGGCTCAGAAGTAAGTTGGAAAGTGTTTTTAAGTAGGTCTTAAGCATTAAACATTATTAAAAGAAAATCTAGAACATTAAAAAAACTTTGCCCCTTCTACGCTAAGTATCGGTAAAGGCGAAAATTTCTTAAATGAGTTGTAAAACTTAAACACATCATTATCAGCCTAGCCTTGTACAGACTATAAAGGATGTAAAAAGACCCTTAACGAAAACGAAAACCACATATTCTACCCATCATTGGGATCATTTTTTCTTCAAGACACTACCTGGGAAACCACAGGTTCTGGAGATATTGAAGGTCAAAGTTCCAATTTTATCACAAGTTTTTTTTTTAAAACCACTTTTTATGGTTTTAACTGTACTTTAATTAACTCCATGACCCGTTTACTTTTCAAAGCATCTATCAGTACTAAGTTTTCAGTGCGTAACATTGAGTTTTAACGTAAAACGTGATTTTTCACCCCAAAAAAAAAAGTCGTTTCCCAGCAATAATTTTTGCGTAGAGTTACTTAGTTTGATGTACAGAATGCTTGGTTGACGACTTCGTGAAGGGTCCGTTTACACCCTGTATTAGGGTCGGCTTCAGTAAAAAGGTTACAACTGAATCCCATTATTTTATATTAGACTATTTTATATTAGGTAATACGATACCTCTTGATGATACTGTTTGTCAGACTTCCGGACTTATGTATGTCTACCCGTAACAACTCTTGAAGATCTTCAAATAACATTCGGGACTAATTAGGTCGACGTGGTTTCCTAGGCACCCCCCTGTGCCTAAAGCTCTATGGAGATCACCCATAGACCAACCTCACTAGTCTTTGATCAACCCATTATGGCAATTATTATTTAGCCAGGAACCGCAACAAAACCGCAAATTAATACATTCACACTGAAAGGTATCTAGCCGAACTTACACGTGCCTGATTTAACTTGAAACATAAGTATATTCTGTATTTTATTATATACTTTCATATAAAAGCAATTCCGATCAAGTCTATTACGTGCATCCCTTTCTTTGATAGACGTCTTATTGATCCCCTAATCCTATATATATCACAGGCTGCCTACGCACCAACATCAATCGAAAGATTATCGTGCCTGTCTCGAACCGTTGTTTCATATTTGGGGCAGAAAAGGATCAAATATATGAAAATGGACCGCAAAGTCTACAATATTATTCAGACTAATTGAAATTAGACCTAACTCTAACCGAGTCAAACAAAATATGCTATTGAGGCCAGATTTAATAAAATAGATTACAAATCAGATTTTCTAAAAAAGCTTTGGAACATGAGAAATAGTTTCATTTACAACTAAACAGAGACAACCAGTCTTACCAATGGGTATCATATTACCCAATACTAATTAGGTTGTAGAGGTCAGATAGGTAGTCGCTCCATGTAAAATAACTGATATCCGGTTAGACTGGAAGCCGATCCCAACATAGTTGGGAAAAGGTTAGTCAGATGATTATGACAAATAAACAGAGAGCAGTGATAACGGCTCCGACTTAAATGTCAAGGCCAAGTGAAAGTTATTACGTCAACACTGCTCAGAAAACAGCGATGAAAATGATCGTAAGGAAACCGATATGTCCTACCGACGTCCGAAAACATGTGATATCCACCGACCATAACCTAAGCCAGATTTTTGGACAGTTGGTCGTCTTTTTTTCGGATGGGACGTCATCAAATGACCCCCCCCCCCCGCTCTGGGCGGAGTGGAAGTGACTAAAACCCATCCATGTTCCTTCTTTGCCCTTTGTGTTCCAGGGCCGCGGTATCTCTTTCGAGTAGTTCCGCAGCCCAGTAACCAGTTGGTCGTCTTAGGGGCCGGATTACGGCCCTCTCCCTCTAAGGCTGCGTCCCAGCAGTGGGAACGTTGTGGGGATAACCCGAAGCATAATCAGCCTGTAATGTGCACACTGCTAATGGGCTGATAATACAATAAGTAAACATCAGGGATATGGGCACGGTAAGTAAGCAAAATGCTGGTGCTAAGCAGTGATAGCCTACTGGTGTGACCGTTGGACAGCCAAGTCATAGGTCTCGAGTTCGAAGCCAAAACACGCACCTCTGGTTTTGCGGATTCATGTGCGTATTGTATAATTATCTCTTGCTTCGGTGAAGGAAAACATCATGAGGAAACCAGCATGCCTGAGAGAAATTTTTCGACGGTATTTTATAGCGAAGTCAGAGGCCCATGGGCGACTAAAAACTCTGACACCAGTTTAGGAACTAACCACACAATAAAGAAGAAAGAAGGCACGGTATGAGCTTTTATCAAAACAATTTGATCGAAGAGCTAATGAAACAAAACAATTAATAAAACTGGAGGAAATTCTTAACTACGTAGCAATAAAAAAACAATAACACAAAACCCTCAATCAAATCAAAGTCAGGACTTTTCCAATTAACTCCGCAACAAAGTCCAAGGGTTATAAAATCTCGGATAACCCTCCCAGGGTGAAATGACAGGGGAAAAACGCGAAACATATCACTGATGTTATCGTAGTAACGTGTGTCCATTTATCAACAGGGTTGAGGTATTGCGTATTATTCGTACAATATCGGGTTGGTCCAAGTTAAACGATACAGCGGTGCCAAGGCAAACACGAGATATTTTCTTGGGTTAATGAAGCTGAAGTAGTTTTTTTTTAATATATTGTAGCCCCTACAAGTTGTGATTTTCATCGATAAACTTAAAATTTTGTTCACTTCGTTAATAGGGAATATGCAAGAAATACAAATATTTCTTTATTTCTAAAAAATGTCTTGTCTTGGCCCATAAAAACGTTTTAGTACACTTGTTTTATTTTCTAACACAACACTCATTTTACAATTAAATGTTTTATGTAGCGTGTTTTTGGTGAAACGGAACGCAAACTCGAAACGTATCGTCCCTCGATATCGCCGGTAGTAACGTCAAATTCTATGTGCCAAAGAAACTCTTTTATTTGAAAAGTACTTTAAGTTTCACTAAGATTGTATTAATATTATTATTATTCACAATATTGTTATTGCAGTAATAGCTTGAATGAAGCACATACAATTAGTAAACTTATTATATTAGGGGTAAAAAATTAGATGTAAAAAGGCAGATAGAGGTAAATGATGTCACATACACGACAAGCAGTACTTGATAGTACTGTACTTTATTGATTTAAGTGAAGAAAAAATGACATGAATATTCCCTATTAATACAGAACCCCCCAAAATAAATGCGCAAATGTTTTAAATCAACATATAATTAGTAAACTCACAATCAAAAGAACTTTCGGAATGTTAAAAAATTCAAAAGGTTGCTTTCAAATCCTCTATCTTTTACCACTCTTATCTCTCATACCTTGTACCCCATCTCGTGTTTTCAAGACGTAGAGTGCGTGTATAATGTATCTTGGCCGTGCATAATATTAAAAGTAATATTTCAGCAGTAGAGTGGGGTTCCCCTCACACCTGTAATCCTCGAAGGTGTTCTATTCATTAGGTGAACGGTGAACCACATTTTATGAGGCCCCGTGGAAATATTATGTTATCACATTGTATTCTTGGGTCGCATAACTTTGTTTTCCTAGTTTTCTTTCTTTCTCTATTTTTATGTATAAGACATGAAGTTGTCTAAGCAGATGCTGGTAAAAAATGTCATATTGACAGGATCAGATGTTTTAATTGATATTTATCTGAATTCCACGGATTATTCTCGATTATTTAAGTCTACACAGACTTAGCCCAATTTGAAACGCCTTCTTTTGATATAGGGGTAATTCAGAACTACTGATTCGATTCCGAATATTCTTTTTTTAATTTAGGAATCTACATTATCTCCGAGTGTATGTATCATGGGATTTCTTTAAAATGTTATGTGGCATAATTTCCGAATATAACGCGAGCGAAGCTGCGGGAAAAGCTAGTTAGACATAATATCTAAATCATCATCATCTGCCTAGCCTTTTCCCAACTATATTGGGGTCGGCTTCCAGTCTAGCTGGATGCAGCTGAATAGCAGTATTTTACATGGAGCGACTGCCTATCTGACCTCCACAACCTAGTTAGTACTGGGTAATACGATACCCCTTGGTAAGACTGGTTGTTAGAGTTTTTGGGCCACTGACTACCTAACGACTGGCAAAGATCTACAAATGACACCCAGGACCAACGGATTAACGATAATGATATGATGATATGGATATATTTATCTAAATGATGACCTCAATTTAGTGATTTTCTCCTAAGTAAAATGGCTATTTCTTATGACTTGCACCAAAAGCCTGCGTGCTTCTAAGCCACGGAGAGCAAACGTAATGTATCCTAGCCGTACATAATATCGAGCTCAATATATCAAGAGTTGAGCGAGCGCTTTTCTCTACACTCGAACATAGACTAAGGAATCCGTTCCGAATCGAAACTCACATACAAATCTCCCAGGAAACGTATTTACTTAATAACTTGTCTATTAGGAAACACTAACACATGATTTTCACATATAAAGCCATTGCAATAATTAAAATACTTGCCTACTTTTACATGAATACATGACATCACACCTATAATCCCCGAAGGGATGGGCAGAGGTACACCCACATTTTGCCAGTTATGTTTAAGTCATGTAATAGGGCTCGAGCCTGTTGACATCAATCGGGCACAAATCCGCATTCCGTGGCTGCTCCTTAGAAATTCTTAATAAAAAAAAACAAAAACACTTTGCTTGACCTGGGAATTGAACCCAAGACCTCATACTCAGCAGTCATGCTTGCGAGTACAAGACCACCGAATAAGCTGTATTACCTTGATTATGCAATTATAGATTCACGATGTTATGCAATTACAAAACGATTTTAAGTTTGAAAGGATGCACTCTTTTGTGTTCTCAATATTCAACTCATCATCGATGTTTAAAGCCAGTAGACGATGAAAATACGTAACGATAAAAGAAAATCTCGAACGTGGGCTTATCGCGTAGCAAGCTACGATACAATACAGAATTTATAAAACGTATCGTATAATTTCGTTGCAGGATCCAAGACAGTTAAATTGTTTCTCTAGGACTTCGTCGAGTTTCATTGTATTGTCGCCACTGTTGATTCTGGCTTTCAGGAGTTGCAGTGGTTAGGGAACAGTGTGGTGAACTTGTCTCAAAAATAAACGTATCGCCCCAAAATTGTAGGATAGTAAAGTAAGGACGGGCGACGGATACCGCGGCACTCGAACACAGAGGGCAAAGAAGGAACATGGATGGGTTTTGTCAGTAGAAGTCTGACACTCCTTTCCACTCCGCCCAGAACGGGGGGGGGGGTCATTTGATGATTTCCAATCCAAAAAAAAAAGTACAGACAACATCGCTTCTATAAATTCTTATTCTATGACAAGACCTTTGTATTAGTATTCAGTATGTTTTTCAGTTTACAGTCACTTCATCCTTTAGCCTGAAAATTCACCAGTCATGTACCTCAATTTAGTTTTACAAAAGAAGAAAATTACTCCAGTCATCTCGTCTTTATTGAGACCCTTCGTTGATGACTGTTTTAGACTTTAATGTATTTCTTTTCAAATTACATTTTAATCTTTCACTTACTGTCAAGATTTTATTTATTGCACGGGAGACATTTTCACGCGAATAGTTAGTTTTATTGAATTTCGGCTTTTTATTCAATTATTTCAAATGAAAAATTCAGTAAAAAGATTACGTTCTATTTATCAACTTAGAATTTTATTTCATCTGTGAACCTATTGTGAAACTATTGAAAATATAAACCCCGATTTTACTAAAAAAAAATTGTACAAGTAGTACTTTTATTTAATAATTGAAGTCTTTTTTTTTTTTTTTTTACCGATGGGAAATCATCAAATGACTTCTCCCGCTCTGGGTGGAGTGGGAGGGAGTGTCAGACTCTTACTGACTAAAACCCATCCATGTTCCTTCATTGCCCTTTGTGTTCCAGGGCCACGGTATCTCTTTCGAACAGTCCCGCAGCCCCGGCAGGCATCGGCCCTTGCGGGCCCCTTCCTGGTTGCTGACATCTCTTTGAGGCGCGCGTGGAACACGAACGCGCCGTCGACACGGCCTGTCGTCATAAGACGGACGGACGGTGAGCTAACCCATTACTCACCGTCCACAGGCCCGCGCCTACGGTGGCCCCCGACGCCCGGTGCTTCGCCCGCGGCGGCTGGGACGTGAGATTCTCTCCCTCTCACGTCCCGCCACCTCCTTCGCTAGCATGACTGCTTCGCAGAAGGAGGTGACGGCTTCCCATTCCCTCTCGCTCCGGACCATGGCCTGAACCAGGGCCGGGAGCGAGAGGTCGCCGCCGCCGATCGCCGCTACGAGGACACGGCGGAGCTCCACCCAAGCGGGGCAGACCTCCACGGTGTGCGCCACCGTGTCCTCCGGACGATCCTCACAATGATATTTAATTGAAGTCTAAAGATAGACCTCAGCGTCAGCCTATCAAAAGTTTCAAATATCTTTTTGAAGCGTTAATTCGTTTTGGAATGAGAAAATCTAAGGATAAACCGAACCTAATATTTTAAGCCCCAATTCCAGTAAAATAAATGTCTTGAAACAAGCAACTTGGGTATCATAGAGCAAACTCAGAAACACATTTAAACAAGTAATTTAAAGACACAATATTAAGTTCTAGAACGCCCCAGAATAGCAAAATGAAGAAATAATTTCTGTCCTACGTAAACTGTGCTTAGCAAACTCGACGAAATATTTGTACACTGTGCCTGAGACAATTTTCTCTAAATGATTCTGGCTTATCGTTTTAGGTCTTAGAAATCAAATAAAGCCATCCGAGAGACAGTACCCTCCAAGGAAATTAAAGCTAGACTCATGAAAAGGCAAACTTATTACGAAACTAGAACAGTTTTCGTAAGCTTTAATAATGATTTTCTTGAAATTACTGTACCTTCAGATTATAATGTTTTATAGGTAGGTACGAAACATAGTTAAAGCATTCCTCCTTCTGAGGTTCTCGTTGAATTCATTCAAGAATGAATACCATTACTATAATATCAGGATATTTTCAACATAGTAGCTAAATATCACAACACAAACGATTATTCCTTACAATTCGCAACTACATCCCCAAAACCTTTCAGAATCGCAGACATAGGCACAAAAAAAGGAATATGACAAATCGCTGTAAGAAGTCCCTCCATTATAAGAGGGATCTAGAATATTCAAAGCCCTTTTTATTCATACAAAAACATAGCTCCAATAAAAATGGTGGCGGCAATAACAGTTAGGTTTGTAGTGGGAAACAAAACAATGATGAACGCAAAGAATATTAGTGTGAATTTATACCAACCTTTGTTCTCCGGGTGGGGAATGCGCATTTTGTTTGTGGGACTCACGACTTGGTAGCATAGCTAGCAACTTCATTAATAGAATTTTCTTTTAGCTTCTTAAATCCACGAAAACGAAATGTTTGGAATTTGATTGATAACTGAGACAAGACTTACAATAGCGTGGAATTTGGTAAGACAAGATCACAACAACATTTTTGATTACGTTATAAAAAAGAAAAGAAACGGTCAAGAAAAAAAAGACAAATCGAATCAATGTACCTCCATAATAAATACGACATGCCACATAGTTTTTTTCACCAACGCCGTGAACTTCAGACGTCAATGGCAATTTCACTCACCTCATAAGGCAAAGCGCGAAAATTTGATCCAGTGAGCATGAACAAACTCGATTGCTTCAAGGAAATTCATGAAAGTTGCGATATTGGATAGATTCCGTCCCCGTTTATTAGTAGCTGTAAGTGGGAACTAATATCAAAGTTACAAATCACGAGTGTTTAATATTATGTTACCAATTGGTTAGTCAAGTGATGTCTCAACGATTTCTGGTTCTAGATCGTTTCAAATAATATGAAAACAGAACATAATTATTTATTAATACCAAAAATATTACCAACATAAACTATTAATTGTCTAAAAACAGCTTTCTCAGAATCCAACCACTACACAAATTTTTTCCGTCCAGCAATTCATCTCAACCATTTTTCCTGACCTTGACCGTCATTTCGCTCGCCATCCCTCCGACCCGTATGTACGGAGTAATAATGGAACACTCGCATAATAAATGGCGACACGTTCGTAAGGTAACATCGCTCTTTCATTTTTCTCACGGTCGATTAATCTTCGTGCGTGGGGATGCTTCTGGTTGGTTATTCGACGAGTATATATCGACAAATGGCCGGGAATTTATTGTGTGCGGTTGGGTGGGTTGAGAAGTATGGTAAGTGTTACGGTTTTAGTAAGTTTTTGGCTTAGTTTTTGGGAGCTTGTGAAAAGGAATGCTATAAATAAAGATGTCAACATGGTAAATGAAAGCAGCCTTTTTAGAATCAGTTATCATCTGCTTAGCCTTTTATCAGCTATCTCAGGATCGGCTTCTAATCGGGTCCTGCAGGATACGAGTATTTTACATGGAGAGACTGTCTATCTGGCTTACACAGTACCACATGGAAAGGTTTCTTGTCACCGCCCGTAAAGACGGACATAGATCAACAACGACCAGTTTCCTCCGTGCCTCGGAAAGCACGTTAAGCCGTTGGTCCCGGGTGTCATCTTTGACAGTCATTAGGTAGTCAGTGGCCTAAAAAGTCTGACAACCAGTCTTACCAAGGGGTATCGTATTACCCAGTACTAACTGGGTTGTGGAGGTCAGATATACAGTCGCTCCATGAAAAATACTGGTATCAGCTGCATCCGGTTAGAATGGAAGCCGACCCCAATATAGTTAAGGGAAATGGGTATACGTATTACGATCCAAAATTCAAATATGATCAAATCAACTAACAATACTTGATGCTAATGTAGATTTGAGCTTAGCAATTATTTAGAATTAATATCACAAAATCATAGCATTGTTTTGCCAATTTAGCGGAATATTGATCAAACAGAATGTATAATCGAGATGAAATTTCACTTGGCTATCGGTAATGCGATCAATTTTGATGCTATTTGCGTAATTGGCTCGAATTGTTTCCGTGCTAATGTACTTTGGGAGTCAAGCAATAATTATGAGATTTAGCGTGTTCCGTTCAAACATAGCAACAGGAGCAGCAGTGAAGAAGCAGTGGTGTCCCAGACGTAGCGGCCTGGACAGGCAGTAGATAACAGCCTACTTCTCTCGTAGAGAAGAACGTGGGAACGGTTTAAGTTTCTTATACTTATTATTTCTCTTATTTTTTAAAAAAAAACGTTGCCCCACACTAGGAAATTCTCCTGGATCGTGGGTACGTTTACAAACATTTAAACTCATATACACAAACAGCCAGAACCGGAACAACTACCTGTAGGCCATAAAAATATTTTTGATTACACAATATTTTGATTACTCAAATCTTTCACCAGTACATAAAACACTTGTTCAGCAACATATTCTTGATAAAACTTTTTAACAACCAAGTAATCAACTTCATGCAAACAGCAATTAAAGGCCCAACAAACAACCAACATTTACTTCGAAAGTAACAAAGAACCTTTTATACATCAAGTGTTTAAAACATCTTGATTAAGTCCCGAATTGTAGTGAATTACACAATTCGTGCGAGGCATCTTTGGGAATATCTCTCGGGATGTGCAGATTCGTCCTCGGTGAATAATTCGGCCTTTTTTCGCCGAGGACAAAAATTCTGTACATCAATAGTTCGGCCTGCTGATTTAATGTCGGTATTTTTCTATGACTAAAAATGTACTGTATGTGACATCAGGTAGGTTTCATCATCATCATCATCATCATCATCATTTCAGCCGAAAGACGTCCACTGCTGGATATAGGCCAAGTGTCGCCACAGTGACCGGTCCTGACCGGTTCCGGTGACGATTGACAGGGGAGAAGAGAAGAAAAGAACGCGCCGCCCCCAAATAACATGGGAGAAGGGCAGGAAGCTGAGGATGACGTTGAAGATGAAAACTGCAACAAGAGGGATTAAAAATCACGACCACTCCTATTCACGTTCCGCTTTTGATACTTAAACTCCGCAGAGTAGCTATAAACACCTATTGTGACGTCATGTGCTATCTTGATTTAGGAATAAAAGAAGCACTTAAAGTATTGCGTACGTGTTACGCTCTTGAATTGGATTCTTCCTCCTACATACAAATAATGTGAAGTATTTAATCTTATTCAACGAGGAATATAAAAGGATTTTGGTGTGTTGTACTAAATCACAACGCAAGCCAATAGCGCCCCCCACACGTACAGTTCGGACCGCGCATCTAGGACTGCGTTCCAAACCGCAGTTAGATCTGTACAGTTTGGACTGCGTATCAAACTGTTGTGCTAATAACGATTAAAAATGCATTCACAGTTTGGATTGCCGACGAAACTTACATAATCTAGACAAACGTTCCGAACTGTGCGTGTAAATTGATTTTCAAGAGTTTGGACTGCAGTTTGGACTGGCGCGTAGAACGTTATAACTTTTAAAAGTTTTCTCGCAGTAGTAAGAAAAATGGACGATCGTTTGGTCATCGCGTTAGCGTTCTGTATTTTTTGCTGACGAAATCGCGATCAGCTGAAACAAAACCTACTGACTTACAAAAATCAACGAGCTCGTCATATGCTTTATTTCTCATATTCCTGTTAATATACTCCTTACTTTTTATCTCCCAGAGTTCATTCGTTTGTTCCGTGAAAATCCTTGTGGATGTTCACGGAACAAACGAATGAACTCTGTGATAGCTTCGACGCTCCAAACCGCCATTTTTGTAATTTACGTTTACACGTGATGCGCGCATAAAACTGTAAAGCGCCCCCCACACGTACAGTTCGGACCGCGCATCTTGGACTGCGTTCCAAACCGCAGTTAGATCTGTACAGTTTGGACTGCGTATCAAACTGTTGTGCTAATTACGATTAAAAATGCATTCACAGTTTGGATTGCCGACGAAACCTACATAATCTAGACAAACGTTCCGAACTGTGCGTGTAAATTGATTTTCAAGAGTTTGGACTGCAGTTTGGACTGGCGCGTAGAACGTTATAACTTTTAAAAGTTTTCTCGCAGTAGTAAGAAAAATGGACGATCGTTTGGTCATCGCGTTAGCGTTCTGTATTTTTTTGCTGACGAAATCGCGATCAGCTGAAACAAAACCTACTGACTTGCAAAAATCAACGAGCTCGTCATATGCTTTATTTCTCATATTCCTGTTACTATACTCCTTACTTTTTATCTTCCAGAGTTCATTCGTTTGTTCCGTGAAAATTCGTGTGGATGTACGGAACAAACGAATGAACTCTGTGATAGCTTCGACGCTCCAAACCGCCATTTTTGTAATTTACGTTTACACGTGATGCGCGCATAAAACTGTGAGACATGCGTTCGCGTCGATGTGCCAGATCGGATTGTTAGACCCGCACATCTACACGTACAGTTCGGAGCGAGGGATGGAACGGCGCGTGCTGTTTCCCGCAGTCCGAACTTTTCGTGTGCAGGGCGCTAATGTATCAGTTTGATTTTACTCGATCGCTTTCGAGACAGAGAATTATTTTTTAGGTATTTTTCTATTTATGAGAAATATAGCTACACACAAAATTATTGAAAAATAAGAGCTAGTCGGCATCTTCTTATCAAATTGATGGCAAAAATTTCAAATCATTTTGTACTAAAAATCAGATTTTAGCTACAATAATCGCTCACTGATGCAGTCAAAGGTAGTACAAACATAGAGTAAGTACTGGGAATCGACGAAACCGAGCATCAAAAGCAGCAAATAAACCGAGCCGGTGGACAGTGAGTAATGAGCTAGCTCGCCGTCCGTCCGTCTTATGACGACAGGCCGTGTCGACGACGCATTCGTGTTCCACGCGCGCCTCAAAGTGACGTCAGCAAACCGGAAGGAGTCCGCAAGGGCCGATGCCCGCCGGGGCTGCGGGACTGTTCGAAAGAGATACCGCGGCCCTGGAACACAAAGGGCAAAGAAGGAACATGGATGGGTATTAGTCAGTACGAGTCTGACACTCCCTACCACTCCGCCCAGAGCGGGAGGGGTCATTTGATGATTTCCCATCCGAAAAAAAAGCAGCAAATAAAACTATTTTTGATGATGACACAGATTTAACTCAATCAAAACCGCAGTGGCACATCAGAATAGCTGGAGTATCCACCATCTAGATTCCAACAACTGGTTCTAAGTCAACCGCTGATCCAATTATCACCTATATTGTCAGTTCCCTGTCAAAGAATTAAATCATTAGATTCGCCTTATCGTGTCAGAAGCTGGTACAGTTTCTGTTTCATTTGGTCACTGGCCCAGACGTAAACGCAGTGAGTTATCTTGAATGTCAAGGAAAAGCCAGTATTATAGGCCCAATGTTCTCAGTATGGATACTTTTCGTATATGTATAATCCACGAACTTACTGCTGAGACACAGACGTCCTCTCTGTAAAACGAAGGGGAGTCGTATTTTTTTTCCAGTGAAAGAAAACGTCGTGTGAATCAAACACGGGTGAGAGGGTATCGAGACTTTTCGCATGGTTAGAACAAATCTAATCATTTAAATTTTTGTTCCCAGCCTCGTATCTCGGCCTCGGCCAATTCAATGATTGCCCAGCACTATCACTCGCCCACAAACACCCACACGTCATTCTAAACTAACTAGTTAAAGGAACATTTATTTAATTAGTGAATTGCGTTCACCAAAACTTCGTAGGGAAACGGTCCTTTGTAAATGGGTGAAGATTCTTCCAAGATAACGCGGTGTTTAGATGCCATTAGATGAATCAAGGAGATTACAATGATTGGTTTATGCAACCAAGTACGTTCATGTATATAGAGAAATAATATAATTAATAAGTTCACACTAATATATACTAGTAATCAACTCACATTGGTTGACACTTGGACACCTGTCTAGACGCGGAGATGGCCGATAGAGCAAGGCTTTGACCGAGTGGTGGCCAAGGTTTGGCCAAAGAAATCATGGCCGTCCTAAAGCTCGTTGGGTTGACGATATCGTCAAAGTCGTGGGAGACACCTGGATACGGGACGCACAGAACCGGGTAGTGTGGCAGAAAAAAGGGGAGGCCTATACCCAGCAGTGGGTGATTCCGGCCTGATATGATGATGATGCTTGACACTTCGCGTGACCAAAAGACTGGCCCTTTCTTTGGCCAAAAAAAGGGCATAGCACAGCATTGCCTTTCAACTGGCAATGCTGCCAGTCTTCTGGGCACGTTTCCGGATGACAGCAATGGAGCTCAATTTATACTGTCACTAACGAGATATCTCAGTTTAAGTTTAGTTTTAAACCGTGAAAGCTTAAAGCAGTGTTTAATAGGAACTCGTCTAAAACGATATGTTAACCCAACGACAACGACAAGAGTATTTACGTGCCTATATTCAAAGCTAAGATACTGCTCTGTGAACTACAACAGTATTATTACAGCTTAACTACGTCTATCTATCATCCTTAGCAATATATTCTCCTAGCTCCTTGAGTCTTATGTTATTGCCGGCGAGTTGCTTACCCAGAGCGGTCCATTTCCTTAATTTCTTGCATTCACTCTTTCTGTATCAATTGTACTTCCCGTTTCGACGTCACTTTCGTCATTTACTTTTAGTGTTACATCAAGCAAAAAAAAGATGCAATTTGTTGTTCCTTTATTTTGTGTTCAGAGAGCTCGAACAAGTGGCAGTCGCTTCCGAAGCATTTCGTACCAATTTCTACATTGACTTTCAACGGGGTTTTATGGTTGCCTAAGTAATTTCATGTTCCTTCTTTGCCCTTTGTGTTCCAGGGCCGCAGTATCTCTTTCGAACAGTCCCGCAGCCCCGGCAGGCATCGGCCCTTGTGGACCCCTTCCTTGTTGCTGACATCTTTTTGAGGCGCGCGTGTTTTCTTTTGGACCTTTCCGTCATAGTTATCACTTTCTGTAGGCCCTCTGTTTTTTAATAGACACCAGTATTTTTTGACAGGAACTTTGCGGTTATTTAGAAGAACTTTGTGGTGAAGTAAGCAAGCGTGCTCCACCCTAGGCCACATCATCGCTTCACATTAAGCGAGTGGCGGCCAAACGCAAGCCTATTCAGAGTGGAAGGGACACCAACTCTAAAATGGTTACCACGTATTCAGTTCATCATTTTGAGCCCCCTACTTGAAATTTTTCATCAGTATTTTTTTTTAATCAGCTGTTCCCTACAAAAGTGCAATATCTATACGTCAAAATATGTGGAGCAGCTGATTTATTTTTTAGTGTAAAAAAAGAACCGTTTGTATTCTTAGAAATAACATAGCCACATTTTGCACCCTCAATTAAAAAATATGGTTTACAATAAAATTTTACTTTACCCTTAAGTTCAGTTGTATGCTAGAGTAGCAGCCAATAATTAAGCTAACTTAATATCTTGTAATTATAAGTATCAGCGCCCACCCCTTCTTATTATTGTCCCTAGTTTATTAGAAAGTTAGAACATACGGAGGCATTGCTAAAATAAAATACAAACCGACATCATTTTCTATCCCACGCACTCACGCAGCCATAAGCACACGGAGTCTCCTAACACAGGCTTTAGACGGCTAAAAGGAAACTCCAATCAGTAGTTTGTATGAAAAACTTGGCAAAAACAATAAATAATTTTTCAGTTTCATATGAGAAAAAACATCTTGTAGCACCAACATAAGTGGTCAGTAAGGAAAACAATATTAAAATTACAGGAATAAATACACAGTCTTTGTTAAACAATTTTCTTCCGCAACTAAAATGTCTGCAACATGTGTTACATTTCCAACTTAGCATTTCTACTTAAGAAACGCCTTTAATTTTAGCCTGAATATTAAACTCACAAATCCAGAGCATATCTTTAAACAAGGCAATGCTCATAATTAAGTAAATTCAATCCGACTCTCAAGGCCGCGTCAAATGATGCGTAAGGAGATTTGTTTCAGAAATATCTTAGCGTGCCCTCCATCTATTTACATACATTTTTGCTTCGCCCCAACATAACCCGCATACTTGCTTTATATAGATGAAAATCCGTATTTGACCCGGGAATATTGTATATAAGTGTTTTTGAGAAACGTGCGGAATTTATGGGCCGTATACGTTAGGGAATTATTTAGCGCTTCCCGGTATTTCCCGTTTGTGATACGGAAATTTTCGGGAATTGCCGATTTGAATTGATAGAGAGGCGTGAATACTGAGCAGTACTGGTTTTTGGTGTTAACGTTTCCTGACTTGTGAGAAATGGTAGCAGAATAAATCGATGAAGTATAGGAAAACTGAGTATTAATGAGAGTAGGAAGAATTTTGTACTGTCACTTATGGGATATCTTCCGTAATTGTTCATTATTTTGAGCTCCCGATATTTCACGAAAGATATCCCGTCAGTGACAGTATAAGTTTAGTTGTAAACCGTGAAAGCTTAAAACAGTGTAGGAATAATTTTGTTGCCGTTTTGTGCCAAATCAGTGAAAGGTTCACAGTTAAGTATAACCTCCTTTATCTGTTTATGAATGGGTGTCTTAAGATAATCTCTCCGAAAAGGATGTAGCAGGAAGTCTTGAATGGGTTTCTAATGAATTTGTGCGAAGAAGCACCACACCGAGAAAAGTAGAAGGAATGGGGGGAGTTCTTTGCCCAGAGCTGGGAAAGTTCAGCAAGCAACAATAATAACTCTCTTGACTTCCGCTACACTGACGGGTACTTAGTACTTGACCTCAATGTAGGTATGTTATTTTATATCAATACTAAATATTGCTTAGATTCCAACAAACCAGTAAGCAGAAGTCAGAGGCCAGTCACGTAAGATCCAGAGGAATTTATAAATATTGGAGCCGACGGTCGATCGCGTCGCCCTCAGGAATGACAACCGCTGGCTAAGATTGCTCAAATCGAGAGCAATAATGTAGGACCCACGTTTACGATGTCCTAGATACTGAAGCATGTCCCTTATTTGTTACAAGTAATTTTTATATCAGAATTGATATTGGGAGTGAAAATATTATTGAAATGTGGGATTAGTGGTTACCATCTGGTAGGCTTTTCGACATGGGGCGACTTTTTATTTATTTATTTATTTATAGGTTCACCAACAATTGTTTGCACAGGTTGTATGCTAAAAGTAACATGCAAAAATGTAAATGCAACAGTGCAACAATCACTTAAAGGTAAACTCCGCATGCATAAAGAAGTTGTACAATTTATAATATTAATCTATGTTAAATAATTACTTAATTACTACTAAAGTCTAAAGGTCTCAATAATGAATAATTAGGTCTAAAAAATTAAATAATTAATGTATATGTACATAACAACATAAGGTACTTACAAGTATTATACCTAAACACGTTTCCTCTTAGGCGAGATAATACAAATGGAAAGATGAAAAGATAATCTATTAATTAGCAAGATGCTTAAAAAAAATTGTTTTCTATTTGCCCAAACTTTCTTTTTTTTTTGGTTTTTAGAAAATAGTAAATGCTTAAATAAGAACGGTTAAAAAGTGTAAGGACTGGAGTTTTTTTGCAAAAATACGGGTTTTTGTCAGGGCTTTTTTTTCAGAATGAAAAGGATAAATATTGTTTATCATGCAATCCTCCTGATTTAAGAAATTAATATTGGTAGCAATGAATACTCTTATATATTTACTGTTTACTAAAAATATACCTAAGCAAGTAGTGCTATACAAATTTTTAACGGGTTTCTAAGAATATTATGAACATACGTTAGGCAAAATATATAGGTACTGTCTGTAATGTATTTATATCCACTTAGTATTTTGCTGAAACGTGGTATTAATGTTTAATAACACAAACAATTTATACGGTCATCCAAAGGAACAAATTAAACAAACATTTTAGAAGAGAAAGTTCGTAAAACCAGTACATAAAGTCAATTATCATTTAATTCAAAGACCAGCATTATTAGTAACATTATTAAAAAGTTAAATAAACACCACATATTACTTTGAGAAAGAACGCCGCGACCCCAATGACAGTAAAACTTGCTAATAGAATTTTGAAATTTCAGAATAAAAAAGAAAAAAACTTTTAAAATTGTACCGGCGAAGACTTCCGTGTTGACGAAAATTTTCGCCGGTTTCAAAAGTTTGGGGAGACAATATTATTTGGAGATGGCAAAGATTTTGTGTATTAATTTTATAAAAATATTTTTTGAGACGAACGCCCTACGTATTGTTCAGTAAGGTATATTATTTGACACTTCGAAAAATATTCGGAAATGTTAATATTGAAATCGTTAGATTCGCCTACTAAAGCAATCATGTTTTTGTTTCTTTGACATAATGTTTGAGAAGTGTTGTCTCGGTCATTCAAATGAAAATTGTATCGTATTGTTCCACGTGCAATCTTAGTACGGCGACGTTGTACTCATATAATGTAATTAGTTCATGACATCATCTGCCTAGCCTTTTTCACCAATGTTGAGGGAAAAATTGGGGTCGGCTTCCAGTAGCTGAATACCAGTATTTTACATGGAGGGACTGCCTAACTGACCTCCACAACCCAGTTAGTACTGGGGAATACGATACCCTTTGGTAAGAGTGTTCTACGAATGACAGCCAGATAGACAGAGGAACACGGTTTGTAATGGGAAGTCACCCATCCGCGGACCAACCTAGGCAACCGTGGCTTAACCTAAAGATTGACCCGAGCGGCTACTATTATTTAGCCACGAGCTCCTCAAGTTTCGTTCATAACATTACTGATAAAATGCGGGTGTATTAATAGTACATCTCGTGTTCTGCTAAAGGCAACATCAGACATACATAGGTCCTGTATTTGAATTCTAAAAATACCAATGTTTATATGAAAATTAAAATATGGTAACGCGCTAGACTGAAATAGTTAATTGTTATTACGAAACTAAGCCAATTTTGTTATCATACATATTTTGAACTTTAATAAAATATTTAACATGTATTTAGCATGAACAAACAGTACTCTGCCTATAGATTTTACACAAGACCCAAGCAAAATACTGTTGCCCTAAATAATAAGCCCTAAATCCTTACTCCCTAGAAAGCTGGAGGCGGCTTAAAATAATAAGCCGATTTCGACCCAACACGCTCTCTAGTTCAGTTCAGTCTTAGTATTAAATGTTGCTGGTTTGTTTATGTATTTCTAAGTGTGTTAAATAAAATAAAGGATTTAGTTTTTAATGGTCGTGCAACCGGTTTCTGATTTGAGAATTGTAAGTTTAGAACTTTTCAAATTCTTTTATTGCATTACTAAAGACGTATCTTTCAAATATTTAGGAATAACTTTTGCCCGCGGCTTCACTCGGGTTAATCCGTTTCTGTACACCTGACAACATATGCAAAATTTCAGGATGATCGGTACAGTGGTTTAGGCGTGAAAAGGTAACAAACAAACAAACTTACTTTCGCATTTATAATATTAGTAAAGATTTCGAGCGAGCTTTGGAATTCAAATTTTTTGACGTTTTTTGCGTAAGTAACATTTTAAGTAAGAATTTTGGGCTGGTTACCTAGATAAGTAGCAATTTTAATGCTTTCTGTATTTTCATCAACGACTTCAACAAAATCGACATAAGCTTTTGGGTAGCCTCTGTCTGCACTGATGTCACTTTATCTGGGCCCTCATAGGGACCTCTTTTCTCGTGTTGGCAAAAACGCTAGTTATGAATATGAAGACCGCTCTTGCCATCCTGAATATAGAAAAGAAAGTCAGTAAGGTCGATAGTTGGGCTCACCGTTCCAATAGTAACTAAACTACTATAGGCTGGCCTGTTACTTAATAGAAATTTCGTACTACGCAAAGCCAGCTATGGGTCAGTGTTATCACTGATGTGCCTACTGTAACTGCGTACTTTAAAAAATGTGACTTCGTGTTTATTACATAAAGTGGTATTTTAATGAAACACGAAAAAAAAAGTTAATTCACAACACGTTTTGCTGACGGTAGGATACGATTTTATGCATAGTATTCAATCTAAAAGCCTAGGCGTGACTTGAATTCCAATTAGATAGGGTTACAGGTAGAATTAAAGCTGTGACCAGTAAAAACTTTCTGAATTATTCAACTGTTCTGGAATATTCTAAATGAACTATCATCCGCAGTCATTTGTTTTTGGACTGTAGACTATTGTTCATCTCAATCCGATAAATAGTTTCATATTAATCTACCGAGACACTTCGTTCTCCCTAATCCCCAAAATGATTACCACAATTTCCCTATAAATCACTGCAAGGGTTGCCCAACCCTTTCATCATACGAAGGCGAGCCTAAAATCATAATATATCCAAATGAAAATTAAAATCGCCTAATCCTACTCAATGTTAATCTCATTGCCATACAAATTACTTCGCACCCGACACATTATACAAAGTTGGGGTCCAAAAGTACCCCAATCACGCGTTATGGGGGTCCAGAAGACGTAGGGCCTCTAATTCCGGATTTAATCATTATAATCGGCTGCGGTCACGGTGACATTTGAATACTAGAGTGATTCTAACTTAGATTAGTTGGTCGTTGGATAGGATTGCTTCGATGGATGACAAGGAGTCGATTTACATACGAAGATTTGGTGCTTGTAATTAATTTTGATGGTTGGTGTTCAAATTATTCATATTGTTATAATTTTTCAGTAAATGTTTACTCTAGTAGGGTTTAGTATTTTGAGTTAAGTAAGTATGACTCAGATTTTGTTTTGAGTTAAGTGTGTAACTTTAATGTCGGGTGCCATACAAGGTAACACTTTATCTAAATAATTAACTAGGTACTAAAATACGATATACCTATAAAGGGTGTAAAAAGACCCTTAACGAAGCCGAGCGGCATTTGCTCTCCCCGTCAATACGATCATTTTTTTGTTCTAGACCATACCTGGGAACCTTCTAGTTACGGAGATATTGGGGGTCAAAGTTCCAACTTTTTCACAAGTTATTTTTGAAGTACATGTTTTTAATGTAAGATTTTTACTTTAAACACCTCCACGACCCCCGTACTATTCAATCCATCCATCAGCAAAATGTTTCGAGTGCCTTATATTGAGTTCTACCGTCAAACGTGATTTTTGACCCCAAAAAAAAAAGTCGTTTCCCAGCAAAAATTTTTGCGTAAAGTTACTTAGTTTGATGTACAGAATGCTTGGTTGACGGCTTGGTGAAGGGTCTGTTTACACCCTGTATACTCTCACTTTTACGAAAATTGATTAGTCCGAAGTCAGATTTTTTTATGTTAATAGAGTCATCATCATCTGCCTAACATTTTCCCAACAAATTAGCATCAAGAATTGTTAGTTGATTTGATCATATTTGAATGTTGGATCGTAATACGTATACTATACAGTATACAGTCATCATCATCTACCTAGCCTTTTCCCAACTGTATTGGGGTCGGCTTCCAATTTAACCGGATGCAGCTGAAAACTAGTATTTTAAATAGAGCGACAGCCTATCTGACCTCCACAACCCAGCTTACTTGGTAATACGACACCCCTTGGTAAGACTGGTTGTCAGACTTTCGGGCCACTGACTACCTGTGACGACTGTCAAAGATTTACAAATGACAGCCGGGACCAAAGGTTTTACGTGTTATTATTTAGCCAAAAGCTCCATAGATTTTTAGTGTTAATAGAGTGTAAAGTAAACTAGTAATAATAAAATATTTAAGCGTACTCCTGGACATGGCTCGTATTTTTAGGAGGTTCCTCTCTTTGGAGCCCTTCCGCCGGTAGCTTGGACCCAGTTCCCAATACCAGTGGGCTACTATTTTTTATATTTTTAAATATTTTTATATAATTTTTTTTGATAAAAATATTTTAAAATGTAACTAGTAAGTAAGAAAAATGAATAAACGAAAAATATTTAAGTATTTCTTATCCTGCCAACACAAATCCAAGTCAGTCGCGTGTAAGTTCGCGTCCCACAAAAGTTTTGAACGATGGAGTGTATTGGCGCTTGTCTTACAACAGATTATGTTGTTTTTGTTTATGTTTGGGTGGGATCAAAGATTAACATCGTTAGATGTCACCAGATGAACCAGTAAGAAAGTGACGAAAGGAGAATGTTACTGTAGTTTCAGCCTACCTGCATTGGAAATTAGCGAGAGTTTATGTGTGTGTGTGCTGAGAGCACAAATCTTATTCAAATCTTGCATAAAATAAAAATAAAAGTCACACTCATATCCCGCATGGAACCTCACAACAACAAGAGGTAGAACAGTAAATGGCTACAATATATGTATACAATACATAGAATAAAAAAAGAGATACACGTAACATTTGAACAATATTGTAGCCCACAACGCTGTGCACAGATTAACAGCGGACAATAATATACAATTAATCAAACGCTATGGTAACGGCATTTAAAACTAAACTTACTTAATTATACAGTTTTTTAGTTTGAGTGAGCTAAACAATACTTCAAATGACAAGGAACCAGACAAGTGATTTTTTTTTGGTAGTGCGAATCTAGTCGATTTAAATCTTAGGGCGCAGTTTTGTGATAAATTTTCATTATGTGTGTTTTCATGTGATTACTTCAAAATGTTTGTCGTCTTTTGTGTTAGTCAGTAGTTTGGATATAACTGGGTCATTGCGAGAGGGGATTGTCCCCTGTCACTGTTTTTGCACGAAATTCGAGATGCGATTTCATGGAAGCAGAAAACAGTGACTGATATTTAGCTGTATTTGATTCGACTGAATGCCAAAGTTATTTAGATTCCTCGAAAAAGTTTGTTGGATGAAAACTTAATTTCTGGGATTTTTTTAGAAGAGCCTTGATAAATTCAACCTTCGAGATAGAACTACCAGTCAGCGCTGTGCCACTATCAACATCACGCCTGTATGCTCTGAGGGGGTACGCAGATGTGTGCTGTACACCCACATTTCGACAGTTAGTTATGTTAAGTTCCATTTTGTTGGGGATAAGCCTATTACCATTAAGTGTATTGTTAACAATGCAAAATAAATTATTACAACTAAAAATGGAAAAATAAAACCGACTTCAAAAACACAAAAAAGTGAAAAACAACTTTAGCTTCAGAAGTCGGTGACTTTTGTTTGTTTGATTTCGTTTTTTTGTGTTTTTGAAGTCGATTTTATTTTTAGCAAAAAAGTTTTTTTTTTGCTTTATTTTCCTTCATTGCACTTTAAAGAAGTATTGTACAGTAACCATTATTAAAAGAAGCATTCCCTATCTACTGACATTATGAGCCTTATAAACTTTACATCCTGACTTACAAATAGCTTTAGCTCACATTACGTAAGATTCTAACAGAAAACAAACGCATGTATTTTTAATACATACTTCCACTGCCGACACACAAGTGTCAGACACTCGCTTTGCAATTTGTGTCGCAGCCTGAATTCAATTTATAGTGTCGTGTGTTAACGCGTCTAAACTACTAACACTGACAACTGGAAAGCCCATCCTTCACATTTTCCAATTAGAGTCCTGGAAACTGTGGAAACTTTTATTAGAATTAATGTCACACTACCAAGGAATGTTAGTGCCGTTCCCAAGTAATAGCGAAATCGTATTGGCTTTTATAACTGTCCAAACTTTAAAATGTAGTGCCAATAATTCTGGCTATCATTTACTGGGCGGAGGGAAATTTTACGGGTCTCTGGGTTAACCTTTGGTTGACTTTTGTAACTAAGTTGGTTGGCTATAAGCTTGTAATCTTCTTGCTGGACCTTTTTGCTTAGTTACCTGACGTTAAGGAGGTGCGTTTGTAGCTGTAATACTAACTAATGAAACAGAGAGTTTATGGCTATGTTCTTTGAATTCGTTTTTGCAGGTCAATCGCGAATGTTTAAGTTTGGTTGGCATTCAAGTAAGTTTTCATTACAGATTCGTTCATTACAGTTATTTTTTATAGATGCTTCTTAGATAAATTACAGATATCTTTTTTACCCGACTACGGCGAAGCCAAAAGGAAGGGTTATGCTTTTAGCAGTCTATGAATGTATGGATGTATGTTTGTATTTACGTATGTTAATCGTAGCGCCTAAACTATTCATCCGATTCATAAGGTGTCAATCGATTCGTTATTATGGCCCGGGTAACGTAGGCTACCTTTTTACCGACTTCAACAGTAGGAGGAGTCAATTTTACCAGTAGTCGGGTTTTCGAGTTGTTGTGTACGACACATATATTGTATATTTGCTTTAGATGGCTACAGATAAGTGTTAATATTGAGCAGATAAAAAACAAAGGAGGTTTAAAAGAATGCACGTACATATTTCACAGCGTTATTTTAATCTGTTAAGTAGTAAAGCACTCAAGAAAACACCACCTTCCAACTATCTCAACGAAAATGTAGTTTTCAACGCAAGACTTCATATCCAGCGCTCATTAATCTACGTTATCTGTAGCGCCCAAGTTGTTGTGACCTACTAAACTTGCCACGTCGGTTGAGCACCGAAATGTTTCAGCCTGTCTTGTGTCAGATTATTTTTGTTTTTGTTTGCGAAATTATGTTTTGTGTGTGTTTTTGGTCTTACGGTAACCTTTTTAAGGTTCAACACACAGGTATGATCGTTGCGGAGGAGCTCGTGGCTAAATAACAGCCGCTCGGATCGATCTTTAGGTTAAGCCGTGCTTGCCTAGGTTAGTCTGTGGATGAGTGGTGGTGCCATTACATACCGAGTTTCCTCGTTAAGCCGGCTGTCATTTGTAGATCTTTGACAGTCGTTAGGCAGTGAGTGGCCCAAAAAGTCTGACAACCAGTCTTACCAAGGGATATCATTTTACCCAGTATTAACTGGATTGTGGAGGTCAGACAGACAGTCGCTCCATGTAGAATACTGGTATTCAGCTGCATCCGGTTAGACTGGAAGTCGACCTCAATATAGTTGGGAAAAGTCTAGGCAGGTGACACAGGTATGATCGCTGCACGGGATATGCATCGCGTCGGTTTATCGAGTCGTTGTCTAGGCGTCAACCGACGTAATTAGGTAGCCGTAGATATAGACTGGATGGAAGATGGGGGAGGAAATGCTGGAGTGGAGACCATGGACGGGACGTAGGAATGAGGAAGACAACCGACTAGGTGAACAGACGATGTCATTAAAGTGTCCGGAACAAACTGAATAGCCATGACACAAAACCACCGAAAGTGGAGAGATTCGGAAAATAGCTACGTACGCCGCCGTAGGTATCGGGCTCAGCATCTACGAGTGGATGCCGTGCTTATGACTATCGGTATACGGCTGGTTATAGGTGGTCACGACTTTGCGAACGGAAGATGACTGCTTGCGGTAAGCGGGGCAATGCACCAACGTAAGCTCGGTTACTGCTGTGGCTGTTTACTTGTTAATTATAATCCGAGGCCATCCAATCCAATCCATTACGATACTCTATAATACTGACAAGCCGTATAGAGTTTCATACAGGCTGTAATTCTAAAAGCACAATGGAAATCATCAAATTACCCCTCTCACTCTGGGCGGAGTGGAAGGGAGTGTCAGACTTGTACTGAATAAAACCCATCCATGTTCCTTCTTTGCCCTTTTTGTTCCAGGGCCGCGGTATCTCTTTCGAACAGTCCTGCAGCCAGCGCAATACCTCTGAGGTAGAAATTCGGAGTTTTCATACTGATTGCGTCATATGATGCGATATTTTGTATGGAAAGGTAAATTTTTTCGCCATAAGATACTTAGTTATTGTTATCCAGTTTGATGGCCTGAATGACCACCTATAACAATACCTCTTATTGCGATTTTAGAGTTACACATCGCATAAATGTTAGATTCATCCATACTAATATTATAAATGCGAAAGTAACTCTGTTTGTTTGCTACCTTTTCACGACTAAACAGCTGATCGGATCGCAATGAAATTTGGCGAGCAGATTATATCCTGGGGAAGGACATAGGCTATCTTTTTTCCTCATTCATATTCATCAAAATTACCACGCGAACGAAATCGCGGGCAACAACTAGTTGCTTATAAATGTGCGTTGAACTTTAGCCAAAAACACAGTTATAATCAAACGTGTTTATAATGTGACATTATCTTCCATGTGAGTGCGAGTGCAGGCACCCTGTACAGAGCGGTTAATAAAGGATTTCGACCAATCGGATTGGAGCTCTGTGCGGTGTTGCTCCAAAGTTTGTATTATCTTTGGCGCTCACTCGTACAGATGCAGAGCTTATGTCTAGTTCCGTAGAGATAATTATGGTATGTTAAAGACGTTATTATTTTGGTTGGTTCTCGACCAAAAGGACAATAGTTGTCTAAAATATTGTTAGTTGTTACATAATTTATTGTTGATAAATACCGTGATAAAAAACCACTAAAAATTCTTAACGTTACCGTACTCAAAATAACATCGTATCATTTATTTTTATTTTAGACAGTTTAGATTATCGATAACCATCACGTCTGTTAAACGCTAGCTAATTTAGTATGAACCTGTATTATTGTATGGTTGTAAATCTCCCTGAGCCAAGTATTAAAAACCAAACTCATCATCATCTGCCTGCCTTTTCCCAACTATGTTGGGGTTGGCTTCCAGCCTAACCGGATGCAGCCAGACCAGTATTTTACATGGAGCGACTGCGTATTTGACCTCCACAAACAAGTTAGTACTAGGTAATACGACACCCCTTGGTCTCTGTCAAAGATCTTCAAATGACAGCCAGGACCAACGGCTTTCCGAGGCACGGAGGAAACTCAGTATGTAATGGGTGGTCACCCATCCACGGACAAACCTGGGCAAGCGCGGTTAAACCTGAAGATCGACCCGAGTGGCTGTTGTTATTTAGCCAAAAGCTCCGTAGAGATTGAAAACCAACCTAAGTCATAAGGCAATTCCAATTCCATCAAAGCATCGCATTTAAACTAACTATAAACGGAACTGCTAGCAACGAGCACAATTGCTTACAAAGAGAGCATTTTGCTAAACATCACTAAATAAATTGCTCGTAAACTGGTGTGAGCTCCTCCGTTTTACGACCAGGTGGTTGGTTTTTCCTTCCTTTTTCCCTTCAGGAGTATGAGCAATGAGCAATAACATCCAACTTGATTCGAAGATGCAAATAGCTTGCTTGTGTTATGATGGCTCGGAAGCGCCTTGTGGTGCGATTCTGTGAAGGTGATTTAGCTTTTGCTTTTATTCCACTGTAATATTGATTGCCGCACGCAATAACAGGGTTAACTGGGAGGTCAGATAGGCAGTCGCTCCATGTAAAATACTGGTATTCAGCTGCATCCGGTTAGACTGGAAGCCAACCCCAATATAGTTAGGAAAAGGCTAGGCAGATGATGATGATGATTGATTGCCGCATGCCCAATGAGTTGTGGGCCAAAATAGCCATTTTCTGGAGCCCTGACATAGCCAGAAGGCGTTGCGGCAGACCCCGTAGAAGATGGCGGGACGAACTGGACAAAACCAACGACAAGTGGTCCACATTAGCCCTAGATAGAAACAACTGGAAGTCATGGGGAGAGGCCTTTTCCCAGCAGACGGTTGACGCAGGCTAACTGACAGTATCAGTATCAGTAATATTGATTGAACTGGTTCAAATATTCTTCAACGTATTTGTGAGGTTGGTACTTTCTAGGCTAAAGTAGTTTATGAAGCACGGTGCAAAAGTAAAACTTTCTAGTGTTAACAATAAACTACTAGTTACCCACTCAAGTAAGTATATACCACAGCTGCAAAAATATTAGCAACATTTCTTCTAAGATGTAACGTTTTTGTGAAATATGGGTTAAGCTGATTAATTTTTAAATTTGATCATCGGATGCATGTGCGTATTGTATAATTATCACTTACTTCGGTGAAGGAAAACATCGAGAGGAAACCAACATGCCGAGAGATATTTCTCGACGGCATGAAAGGCCAAGTCACAGGCCCATGGGTGGCATAAAAACTCTGACACCAGGTTAGGCTCCAACCATACGATAAAGAAAGAAGAAGTTCGTATTATTAAATTATCTTTTAAGTTTTACAGTTGAAAATACTGTATTACATAAGTCGCTACATTTGGGCAATCTATGTCTTTGCTGTCACCATTATTTTCGTATATTATTATTTCATGCAAACACGGGAAACTCTCACACCGTCCCTTGAAAAAGTAATCAAAACCAACGGGAACTTGTTACTATGCAATGCACTTTGACATTTTTTGGTACCTACAATAGGGTATTTGACTGAAAAATCTATTTAGTCTGTCAGTTAGATTATCAAAAAATATTGGACACGTGTTTTTTCTTTTGTCATGTAAACGAAAATGACCACGATACAGCGCGTTGAAATCTCGCGTGACATCACATTTTCTGTTAGTTTTTACTGTCGAGTGACATCACAAGCCCCCCTATTAAACTTTAGTGCGTTGTATCGTCATAATTTTTTGATTATGAGACAAAAAAAAAATTTTTTTGGTTATCTAACTGACGGACTAACAGACTGATTTTTGTTTTTTTTCGATGTTGTCAAATAGCTAATTTCGGCTTGGATGTAATACTCGACCCATAAACGCTTGGAACAAAATACTTTACGACCAACAGTTAGGTCGTATTCTAAAACTTATCTTTACTGCCTAAATCCCTTAGGTGTTTAAACCTACGTACGACTATATCTTCATAAATCTGACAAACACTCCAATTATATAACTTTGTCATTTAAGTGGTACTTTAGTTGTAAGACAACACGCACTTAAATGTGAAAAACATTCTGAGTAATCTGTGGCCAGCGGTAAGAATTTGGGGGAACAAACGTGCTGAACTGATGACACTGCTGGTTTCTCCTGATATACCTATGTATTAACAGGTGCGGAAATATGACAGCTGAGCCGCTCCGGCGCAGCCAACAGACGAAGGGTTAGGAACTCAAAATAATATAACATCACGCCTGTTTTTCTTAAGGGGTTAGGCAGTGGTGTACCGACCTTCTTTAAGTGTACCTGGGAATGGACGCCAGGACCAAACACAAAGGAAAGGCAGTTAAATTATCGTCTTATGACGACAGGCAGTGTCGACGGCGCGTTCGTGTTCCACGCGCGTATTCAAAGAGATGTCAGCAAAAGGAAGGGGCCCGCAAGGGCTGATGCCTGCCGGGGCTGCGGGACTATTCGAAAGAGATACGGCGGCCCTGGAACACAAAGGGCAAAGAAGGAACATGGATGGGTTTTAGTCAGTAAAAGCCTGACACTCCCTCCTACGCCGCCCATCCAAAAAAAAAAAAGGCTGTTATTACCGTTGGGTAGTTATACGTAGCATAACATCACGCCTATTATCCCCGATGAGTAAGGCAGAGGTGTATCTAATTAGTACACACACATTTCACCAGTTATGTTTAAGTCCCATGTAATAGGGGGCGAGCCTATTGCCATCAACCAGGGCACAAATCCAGAATCCGTGGCTGCCACTGAGAAATTCCTGATACTGTCCTCGGGTAGTTATACCTTGAAGTATTTACATTACCTTAAGTAGCCATAACCTCGTAACAACAACAGTTTAGTACCTAACTACTATTCTTAGCCCTAAAACCAACAGCAGTAATGTACCAACAGTTAGGGGCGTCGAAACCATTAATATTATTTCATAGCAAGTACCTAATTAGCGAACTGGGTTTGAACACCACAACAGCGCATAAATTCTAACAAAGTAGACTCCGTTATTATTTTGGTCGTTAAAACTCAAGTACAGGATATTGGAGTTTATTGCCTACTTTCGGTACGGTTATGTTAACTTTTTTATTTGTGTAGACAAAGAAAAATGTAAATGTACATCTGTACTATCTTATCTTATATATAAAATTCTCGTGTCACAATGTTAGTTACCATAGGTACTCCTCCGCAACGGCTTGACCGATTTTTATGAAATTTTATATGCATATTCAGTAGGTCTGAGAATCGGCTACTATCTATTTTTCATACCCCTAAATGACGCAGACGAAGTTGCGCTGGTCAGATAGTAATGTTATAAATGCGAAAGTAAGTTTGTTTGTTTGTTTGTTACCTTTTCACGCCTAAACCACAGAATCGATCATCCTGAAATTTTCATATACGTTGCCAGGTATACAGAAACGGACATAGGGTAACTTTCATCCCGAAAAAAAGTAATGTTTCCGAGGAAAACAACAATAACGTTCTTATGATAATAGATGGCGCCACGTGTCTTTAGAATCATGTCATTGTCATTGATTTGATTGACATTGATTGTCAAATTTTAAATTAACGCGAGCGAAGCCGCGGGCAAAAGCTAGTTGATGATAAAAAATTGCTACTCTCTGGAGATGATGATTTGATAGGAGCGTGTCATAATTTTTTCCGGACATTCATGGTGTAAACGGACCTTTCACCATGCCCATCAAACTAAGTAACACTTCGCAAAAGTTATTGCTGGGGAACCACTTTTTTGATGTGAAACGTCACGTTTTAAAGTCACACTCAAAACACTGTGATGATGGTTGCATTGAATAGTACTAGGTTCATGGAAGTATTTAAAGTAAAGTTATAAAAATACTTGTTTTTAAATAAAAAAGTGTGAAAACTGTTGGCACAGGAGGTTTGACCTTCGAAATCTCCGTGACCTCCCAGGGTTGAGAAGATTCCCAAGAATGGTCAAGTACAAAAACCACACTTTTACACCCTTTATTATGTGTTCACATATTGCTCAGAAACTCTCTTGATACTGGACCGGGCGAGCGGTCAAAGCAGATTGCCGGCAAGATAGTACGACGCGATTACGGCGATTGTTGGAGGCAGATCGTACCGAGCGGTCCATACTGCAAAAGACCGAGTTACTTGGAGACGCGTCGTATGAGGTCGGCTATAAGCAATGAAGGAACCACGATAATGGAGATGGTGAAACTAGTTCTAAATGCTCAGACCAACACTTTATTATTATTAACACTGAAAACTGGATATTTACCATGTTTGTTACTAATAATGTTAGTGACCATATCAGTTTAGCATAATCAGCCTAAAATATTCCCACTGCTGGAAGACCTGCCCGCTCTCTATGATAGGGAATGGGTTATAATCCACCACGCGAGCCAAGTGCGGGTTGGTAGATGTCACATGTCTTTGACTTTTTTAGGATATGCCGGTTTCCTCACGATGTTTTCCTTTACCGTTTTGAGAGCAGTGGTGATGAAATAAATAATATAAAGTAATTCGCCTGCATGGGTTCGAACCCACGACTTACTGCTCGTAAGTCGGGGCTGCCACCACTGGGCCACCGCTGCTCCCCTGCTGACCATGTCAGTTTAAAAAGACTTTTACATACAACTAAAATTATGCCAACTAAACATTGATAACAGTTTTCGCATGCAACATGGAAAAAATGCACCTGTAAAAAAACCAACCAGCTCTTTCTCACAAATACAATACCGCACCACCCATAATTGAATCCCGAGTACCGGGCGAAAGAACACATTGAGCACTTGAGCATTTTACTAAACAGCGCAAAATACTTGAGTCGTAAACGAGAACAGGATACTCAACTTTACGACAGTAGTGTTTGCTCGTATTTTTCTGTCGGTAAAACAGAAAATTTTAAAACCAGTGGAAATGTCTCAGCAGCTGCGCGGTGTTAAACGTTACAAGGAGATAGAGGTGTAAGATGTGGCTTGGAACTGTTATGCATTTGTGGAATTTCTAGTTTTTTTTCTAGTTGTTGAGCGATGGCTGCTGCGCTGCGTGTCGCGTGTTCGATTCCTTTACGATAATAAATATTTGTAAGAATTACACGTAGTTGTTCCGGGTCTGGCTATTTGTGTATGTGAGTTTAAATGTTTGTTAACGCACCCATGATACAGGAAAAATTCCTAGTGACGTTAAAAAAACGTTTACAAAAAAACTTTAATGACTACTTTACTACCTCATTTAAACGCGATTTAGACGCAATGCCAAAATATTTGGAAAAAAAACGTGAGGACATCGCTACTCTTCATTTGCTGAGCCGAGTTATACCTTCGAAAATCAGCGCATGCCATAATAAAACGAATAACTCGGCAAGATTGGTCTCACAAAGCCTATGTTGCACCAATGTAAAACTTGCAAGCTATAGGTACATAAGCTTATGTAAATAGTGGAACTATCTGCCTAGGTTGCAACTGAATAAAATAGCATTACTTCTTGGAGTATCAGGAGGAATTAAGCTCCTGAGGTTCCTAAGAACCGTCTTCACTTCCGAACGTTGCTCATTGGACGTACTGCCAATTGCTTGTAACATCATATTCCTGCTCTTTTCCCATGCAACACGATATTTCTTACACTGTTTTAAGCTTTCACGGTTTACAACTAAACTTATACTGTCACTTACGGGATATCTTCCGTGATTTTTCATTATTTTGAGCTCCCAATATTTCGACGCTGTTGCAAGCGCCATGATCGCGGGTTGAACTTAATGCAACAATAATGTAATGTAATGTATCAAAAGGCGTCACGGCAGACCTCGTAGAAGATGGCGGGACGAGCTGGACAAAACCAACGACCAGTGGCCCACATTAGCCCTGGATCGAAACAACTGGAAGTCATGGGGAGAAGCTTTGCCCAGCAGTGGGATGACGCAGGCTAACAGTATCAGTAATGGCTCAAAATAATGAACAATCACGGAAAATATCCCGTAAGTAGACAGTATACGATTTTTCTTGTCAAATAAAGTATTAGAAACAAATTTCACCTCTCTTCTTCTAGCCACTTCCAGTAAATTCCCCTAGACCACTCCGTCAGAACACATGAAACTATTTTTACTCCCCCACACGTACAAATTTAGTCCCTCTTAGTAGCTGTGGGGTACTAATTGACGCTTTAAATCTGTCCACACCCTTAGTACTTGTCGTACGTTTATGATTTTATCCACGTAACTAAATGTTTGCCCTGACTTCGTCTGTCAAGGGAGGAATGAACTTTGTTTATTAACGTGTGGTTGAATGTTTCGCTATTTATTTAGCTTTCGTGGCTGTTTATTTTAAATGTTTTGGTTGATAGTTTCATTCATATACCTAATTAGTTATGATAGCGTTGCAGGGTTCGCATTTTAGGGTTGTTTTCGATACCAGCTAACAATTGCAGTTAAATGCTTATGTGTTCATGATTTGAGTACTATTCATTACATAGTAATAATTACTTATGCAATATTAATAAATAGTAGATAACTCATAATAAAAATGTTAATTGGTAAGTACTTAAATTACACTAGTTTACACGATTTTGATACTTTAGCTGAAAATTGTTTACATGTTTATTAAAAAATCTTACAGGGTATGCAAAAAAGTTAAAAGTAAAGTGCGTTCTAGTTAAATAGTACTAACATTGTGTAGCAGATATATAATACAAGATTAGAAACAAAGATAGAACATTTTAACGAGTTTCGTTTACTTTCTTATTCTTATTCTTTATTGCACACAAAAACAACAAAAATATATATACAAATTGCAATAACATAGCTTATGTACAAAGGCGAGCTTAACCCAGAATTGGGTTTTCTTACAGCAAACCAAATTTCGATAGCGAAATTTGCATAAGAGGATATACCTATGTGCATTAACATAACAAATATCTCGTTACTTAAATTAATGAATTTTATAAACTAAACTACATACATACAGTATAATACACGTAATACATACAATATAATTATAAACAATACAATGCTTATAGAATCCTATTTGCTTACATATTGATCATTTCGTCAGGAAATGTTCCCTTATTCCTTTCCTGAACACTTCTAACGAAGGGCTATCCCGCAAGGAGTGTGGAAGTGAATTCCAAAGGCGCACAGCACGAACAGTAAATGATCCATCATACCGACTTGAGGAGTGAGCAGGGAAACGAAGGAGAAGAGATGATGATGAGCGACAAGGTTTACCTCTAGGAACAAGGTACTCAAAGCGTTCCCGAAGATATGAAGGAGCCTTAGAATTGTGAAGAATGGAAAAGAGAAAAGAAAGAGTGTGACAATCACGACGCTGCCGAATAGGTAACCACTTCAGCTGCTTCCGAAATTCCGACACATGGTCGTACTTACGAAGCCCGAAAATGAAGCGGATACACAAATTCTGCAGACGTTCGAGTTTATTAAAAAGTTCCTCAGTCGCATCAAGAAAACAGACATCAGCATAGTCTAGAAGGGGAAGAAGAAGAGATTGAGCAAGAGTAATTTTAGTTTGAAAAGGCAAGAATTTCTGAAGTCGCTTAAGAGACCGATACGAACAAAACACCCTCCTGCTTACTTCAGCAATGTGAACATGCCAAGATAGGTTACAGTCCAAGAATACACCCAAGTCTTTGACTTTCTTGGAGTAGGGTATACCGATACCATCGTACATAACAGGCGGGAGTGACTGATGACTCAATAAATTGACAAAGTATCTGCCACCAATAATGAGAGCTTGTGATTTTGTTGGATTGACTAACAGTCCAAAACTTTTAGCCCACAGACTGATGTTTTGAAGATCATTATTGATGGCATCGATGGCTCCAGGAAGCTCTTCGATTTTAAAATGACGATAAATCTGCAGGTCGTCTGCATAGAGATGATAATGTGAAGTTAATATCATAGTGACAGCGTTGATGAAAATGGAGAAAAGAAGAGGAGAAAGGACGCCACCCTGAGGAACACCCGCAGAGAGATCGCACCAATCAGAGCAAGCCTCATCTAAGTGTACCGACTGCGAGCGACCCCGAAGATATGAATCAAACCAAGCAGTCACAGGAGGAGATATGTTTAGAGAGGAAAGTATACCTAAGAGGATGTCAAAATCAACTGAATTAAAAGCACTGCTAAAGTCCAATAGAACCAGCACCGTAAGTTGTCGGTTTTCCATGGCCAATCGGATGTCATCAGTTATTTTAACTAGGGCTGAAACAGTGCTATGGCCAGGACGAAATCCAGATTGATAAGGGCTAAGCAGGCTATTAGAGGAAAGGTAATGCGATAGTTGATTATTGACAACACTCTCAAGGACTTTGGACAGGATTGGAAGTATTGAAATTGGGCGAAACTGGGTTATTGAAGAGGGATTAGAAACTTTGGGAAGAGGTAAAACGTAGGCCTTCTTCCAAGCAGAAGGAAAGGAGCCAGTAAAGAGTGAATAATTTACAATGTGTAAAATTACAGGAATAAGGTCATCAAGGATAGGAAGAAGCATCTGAAGTTGAAGGCCATCATCACCTACTGCTTTGGTAGAAATAGATGTAATGGCCCGCTTGATATCCCCTTCTGTAACCGGGTGAAAAGAGAATGAAGTACATAATGGCAGAGAAAGATTAGAGAGATTATTAAGAGTGGAAGATTTAACGCTGTCATCCAGAGTCACTGGTGATTTGGAAAAATGTAAATTAATTGTGTTTAGGTCAATATCAGTCGTGGTGTCATTCTCAACTTTGCCGATTCCAAGGGATTTGAGAAATTGCCATACTTGTGCTGTGTTGGAGTTTTTAATTGAGTCGTGTATGTGACGCCTTTTAGCATCCCTACACATACGACCGCAGCGATTACGCAATTTCTTATAGAGAGACCAATTCTCATCAGTAGGGTCCCTTTTGTGTCGCCTTTTCGCCTTATCCCTTTTAGACATCGCGCTTTTAATTGTTTCAGACAACCATGGAGCTGGTAGATGCTTAACCCTGACCTTTTTTAGTGGAGCATGCACATCATAAAGCTTCAACACTATCTTGGCAAATTCGGCCACCTTAGTGTCCAAGTCATTGCCGCCATAAACAGGAGACCAATCAATATTACCCGCATCCTCTCCCAAACGCTCCAGATCAATGTTCTTGAAACTACGCAGCAAGAGAAATTTTGATTTGCGTTTAGGAGGGCGAATTTTATACGATATAAATAAAAGATCGTGGTAAGAAAAGGAGGCAGAAAGTTGCCCGTATGTGGCTACTTTCTTTGGGTCAGAAACTAGAATAAGGTCTAGTAGTGAGGGATTGCAGTGAGGAGCATGGTGAGTAGCGTTGAGCTGTAGAATGTGCATGTTGACAGAAGAGACAAGGGACCTGAGTTTACGGCTGCGCACATCATCTTTGATCAGACAGGTGTTGAAGTCTCCGAGGATTATAGTGTGGTCATATAAAGAAGAATAATATTCAAGGTTTGTTTCAAAAGAAGGGAAATAATCAATGTGACAGGAGGGACTATAGTAGACACCTAAAAGTAATTTTGTGTGATTAAATGTTATTTCAATAAAAAGGTGTTCAGCAGATTTTGAATAATTACTCGGAGACTGATCGATAACTTTGTAAATAATATCTCCACGAAGATAGATGGCGATCCCCCCACCACCCTTGCCCGTTCTGTCATTACGCACAAGCCTGTAGCCGGGTAACGAATATTGCGTTGAAGAAAGAGCAGGCTTAAGAAAAGTTTCAGAGACAAGTACAGCATGAGTAAGATCTGAGTCAAATGAGGATAATAAATCGGTATGATGGGCTGGTATGCTTTGAGCATTAATATGGACTGCGTTGAAAAATTTGCTGTAGCAAGAAAAGGTAGAAGAAAGTTGGTCGCGTAAGTGTACAGAATCATCATTGAACGCACTAGCATAGCTCTCGTCAGACGAACAAGGAGAAGAGCAGGAAACAAAACTGTCATCAATATTGTCTAACATGACATAATATGATATAAATATTAAACTAAATTATTCAAAGCTATTTCTAAATAAATACTAAAATAAAAATTCTACTTATTCTATATCAAAGATCCTCGATGCACCTTGCCAATAAAACAAAGATTAAATAGCGGGTACCCAAGTCATTAAAAAAAAAAATATATATATATTATTTTAGTTTCCGAACGAGCAAGCTACAATCAAACTTAGTTGTCAAAATGTCAAAACATTATTTAAAAAGAATATTATGAGTGACCGACACAGGATAAATAATAAAATAATAAAAAAAAAAGTATGCCGAAAAAATATTACTTAAAATATTTTAATCAAAGTTATAACATTTTTTCAACCGCTATAAAGCTAACCACAGTTTTCTGGCTGCATAAAGTAATCTTTCATGTAGCAGTTACGCTTAAACAAGCTTATAGCAGAGAGAAACACAACTTTTCTCCTACTAACATGAACGCAGCCCTCGCTGCGTTTGCGGTTAATTATGGTTTTCTTTGGTTAAAACAAGTTTAACGACTTGTTTCCTGTTTGGTCCCGAGTTACCTGTTTCTGTAATTAAACGTTATGAAGGATCTTGGTTTCTTCATTTTGTGAAATTGCTCTTGTTTTTGATTCTTGGTTGACGAAAATAAGTCTTATGTTTAATCATTTTTCAATATCTTAGTGATTTGTTCTTAGTGAAATTGCCTGCTACTTACAACTTATAATCCATACTTAATATTTTAATGTCAAAGTAACTTTCCAAACGATGGTTGACGGAAGTCGACAGCGCCACCGCCGAGGACGGCCCAGAAAGAGGTGGCGAGACGATCTGGACGCGTAACGCGAAGACTGGTTCGAGGAGGCACGGGAAAAGAATTCATGGAAGGAATTGGGAGAGGCCTTTGCCCAGCAGTGGAACAGTACAGGCCAATAAAAAAGTAACTCTGTCTGTCCCACATGTCGTTTTACATCTAAATGGTGAACGGTTTTCAATGTAATTTGAAATACTACGGCTACTATGGTGGTATACCATGACCTGAGTAAGGACAAAGTATACTTTTACCCTTGTGATAGGTGCGTTCCCCTGAGATAATTTTCCACCTCAATGTGGACGAAGCTACGGGCGAAAGCTATTCTTAAAACTGAGCGAACGCCACGTTTGGTATGCCTAATCGTATTTTTGATAGCAATAAAGCTGGAGATGCCTCATCACCCCTTCTTACTCTGAATAATGTACTCATTAAAACACAATACTGCCTCGTTGGTCGAGTGGTCGCAAGCGCGACTGCTGAGCATGAGGTTCTGAGTTCGATTTCCGGGTCGGGCAAAGAGTTAGTGGGTTTTTCATCAGGTACTTCTCCGTAACAGCCACGGAGTCTAGATTCGTGCCCGGTTGAAGGCAATAGGCTCGCCCCCTATTACGTGGGACATAAAACATAACTGGCGAAATGTGGGTGTACTATTAGATACACCTCTGCCCAACCCTTCGGGGATTACAAGCGTGATATTATATTTTAAAAACAATACTCCAATTAATACACTCTCATAATAAAATGTCCTAACAAGAAAGCCGCAGCAAAGAATGTTGAACGGAAACCGCATTAGTACGCAAGGAAGTCGGACGATATTGTAAACTCATTTCTAATTTGAGTGAACACTTTTGCTTGCCAGACATATCACTGCGGGCGGTACACTGTGCCACATTGTAGTGGATCATCAGTAGTGTTTATTGTATCAGTTTAATTAGGTCTAGGATATGCCTTAACAGCGTTGCTCAGAGGGGGCTCCGGACAGGTCTTTTAAGAGGAAACGGTACCTCCTCCCAAGTGCGGATGGTGATCACCGGGGTGGTTTGAGTGAGGTAGAAATCCCACACTACCCGGTCTTATCCCCCAAGACCGGTCGCCTTTTGAAGGTTTCCCCCCGTGAACAAAATAAAATATATACAAGGCCACATGATAGGTAATGGAACTCTCAAAATCAAAGCATATGTTTCAAGTAGGTCAGATACTGGCACTTTTGAATTGTCGAAACAAAGAAAAAAATAAAACGAAGCTACAGTCACAAGGCATAATAACTGTGAAAGTACTGAGTTGTCCATGCTCTAGGGTTTTTTTTTTTTGTTGGCCTGTTTGAGTGTCCCACTGCTGAGCAAAGCCTGTGCGATATCTGGCCATGTTCGCCCCGCAAACGAGATCAGATCATCACACCACCTTCGCCGCGGTCTACCTCGACGGCGATTTCCTCCGACAGGCGTCCAGTGGGTGACGATCGTTGCCCATCTCTCCGGGCGCATTCGTGCTACGTGGCCAGTCCACTCCCACTTCAGCTTGGCTGTTTTTTCTCCAACATCTGCAATTTGAGTAATGGAGCGCAGGGTAGTGTTTCTTACGCGATCTGTCCGCTTAACACCTATTATGCTGCGCTCCATTGCTCGCTGGTAAATCTTGAGTTTGGACTTCTGTTGCTCTAGGGATATAGATATCTAAATATGTCAAACTCATACTTCAAGTAGGTAACATATTTATAATAGTGCTGCGGCCATTGTTTCCAAAAAAATAATACAAACTGCTGCGGAGTTCTGCAAGCTAATTTAATCTAACCCTTTATAAAATTTTGTAACTCAAAAACTTTCCACCAAAAATGATTTTCTGTTTTGTGGTTCGTTTTTATATGTATAATAATAAATGTTTTAAAATGTGTGTCAAAAGAAAAACAACTGTTTCAGAAGGAAGATTTTGTTAGTGAAAATTTCCATTTTCAAACAGCACTCGTCCTAAAACCAAACACTATTATGTACTTAAACTTACAGCCAAGCAAAACTGTCCTTTAAACACCATTCGCGGTCAGTTAGCCTCCCAGTTTCCGCCACCTCCGGCCCATACATTTCACATCTCACTATAAAGCATCCTCCTTTTGTTCAGACCAGACCTTCGGCCATTGTTTGTCGTGCGTAAAGTGCATAGTGCTGGGTACAGATTTAGCGATGGTACCGTTTGACGTGGTAATTACGCAGTAAATCCTCAAGCGGACGAAATTAACTCGCGCTTCTGAGCGTGTTATGAAAATGCACGCCATTGTACAGTGTAATATACTTTTTTGTGCAGTTGATGGGTTGATTTTTTTGGTAAGGTTTGTATTTTGTGGGTTTATTAAACGAAACTTTTTCTCCTAATATACCGTTACTAATTGGGTTGTGGAGGTCAAATAGGTAGTCGCACCTGCATATGGTTAGACTGGAAGCCAACGCCAACATATTTGGGAAAAGGCTATACAGATCATGATCCCGGTACTTTTAAAATTTTATTGACCTGTTTTTGGCTACTTTCGATCAAACCGAGAGGGACAAATTGCGGACGGAGATCCGGACACAGGACTATGACAAATATTTTTACTGAATTATCCGTTAGTGCTGTTGTCTGTAGCCCGGTCCGTACCGATATGCACAAAACTTTACCGTATAAAAACTGATAAGCATTAGTTACTTAAAGATTGATCTCCTAAAAGGTGCTCTAACATCCCAAATTAATAAAGTAAGATTTTGAAGCAAGTCCCTCAAAATAAATAACAATCTTTTAGACCAATTTACTTTCCTAAATGAATGGATTCTATTCAGGCTATAATCTAAAAATAGCTAGACTTCAATACATTCAATATGTCATCAAAGAAAAAGTCTAATACAACTCAGTAACAATACAAAATAACATTTCTTTATTAAAGAGTACGGTTGACATATTGTCTGTTATCAAAAATAGATTTTGTACGATAAATCAAAATGTTTTTTTTTCCAAGTCTCGTTCCCTGGGCGAATGTTAACACAATACGATTTATTAGAAGAAATAAAGGCGATTTTCTATCATTATTTACTGATTTTGGGAACAGAAAAAGGTAATTAGATAACAAACGAAGGTTTTATTAGGAGGATTTGGTAGCAACAGTTTAGATTGTTTTCGTTGAAATATACGGTCCAATTCTTAATGGTAACACAATGTAAACTAGCCAGTAAGGCTCATGTTTATACTGTACTAGCTGTTGCCCGCGACTTCGTTCGCGTGTTTATTTTGATGAGTATGAGTGAGGGAAAAAAAAGATAGCCTTTGTCCTTCCCCAGGATGTAATCTATCTCCTCGCCAAATTTCATTACGATGTGATCGGCTATTTAGTCGTGAAAAGCTACAAACAAATAGAGTAACTTTCGCATTTATAATATTACTATGGATTTTTTAGAAGCATTGTGCTACTAAAAATACTTTTATGAATGTCTTAAACTCAATTTTAGTGTCGTTTAGAAATTCAGGGGTTAATTGTGTAAAATATTCTAAGAACTTCTTCGAATGAAACTCATCATCATCTACCTAGCCTTTTCCCAATTATGTTAGGGTCGGCTTCCAGTCTCACCGGGTGCAGCTGAATACCACTATTCGAGTTCTTTGAATCAAACTAAAAACGATTATTGTAAACCGCGCTAAAGAGCAGTTAATAGCAGTATTTCATAGTAATGATGACGCTGCCAGCTCTAGAACACAACTTAAAATGTATTATCGCATTTTGGTGAAATTTGCCCTTAGACCCATCTTTGCTAACCCTATAATGCTGTTCAAAATCAATTTAAAAATAAACAAGGAGGAAGTGAGACTACCAAACTAAGAACAATGTTCGGACTCAATCCAATTAGAAATCCAACGCCTAGAACCCTTGCATAAAATTAACGCCATCAGCATGTATATCACCAGATAACACGACAAATATTAATTTACTGATCGTCACAGTTCCAAATTAACATTTTAAATACATTTACTACGACGCCCGGGTATGCCCAATCGCAATCAAACACCCGAAAGTTGGTCTCTATCGATTAGACACCGCATCTGTCCCGGGAGAATCCAATAAATATGTAAATTTGTTCAGGATTAACCCCGATTGGCGAAAGAAGCTTGGTCGTGTAAATTCTGACGAACTTGCTGAGAGTAATCATTTTTTGAACGTTATTTAATTTGAATTTTTTATATTTTTATTTATTGCCCTTTTTGGGTAGACGGAAATTGGGGTTTGAATTGCATCACAGATGATTGGTTGATTGAAATTTATAAAAATAACAGGAAAATAAACTTAGTTTAATTTTGTGTTATTTTTGGTACTATTCATTCATTTCGTATTCATTTAGCTATGTAATCTTGTATGAGGAAACAGCTTGTAAAATTTAAAATCACACAGCACTATGATTATTGAATGCTGAAAATTTGTATAATAAACAACGTAATTGATTTTAACGTTTTTGATCTTTTGATCAAATTTTTACAAGATTCTAAATCCAGGCTAGATGAGCAAAACACTGAGAGATTATTTAAGAAAGTAGTCAAGGAAGATTAGGCGCATAACAAGCCTAAATTGTTTCCACCGATGGAACCAAGGCTTCATCTCTGAAAGAGTGAGTGAGCCATAATCCTCCGCATGGGCCCAGTGCGAATTGGAAGCCTGGATGACATGCCTTTGTCAAACAGAGAGCTCTGTTTTTGATTGAAAAATTGAAAAGAATTGAATTTTTCTTTTGATATCAACCATACAAGGTGTAAACAGACCCTTCACGAAGCTGTCAACCAAGCATTCAGTTGATCAAACTAAGTAACTCTACGCAAAAATGATTACTGGGAAACGACTTTTTTTTGGGGTGGAAAATCACGTTTTACGGTTAAAATCAATGTAACGCACTCAAAACTTAGTGCTGATGGATGCTTTGAATAGGTAGTAAACGGGTTATGAAGTTAATTAAAGTAAAATTAAAACCTTTAAAAGTGGTATTTAAAAAAATACTTGTGAAAAAATATTAACTTTGACCTCCAATATCTCCGTAACTAGAAGGTTCCCGGGTATGGTTCACAGCGAAAAAATGATCGCAATGATGGGGAGAACAAGTTCCTTTCGGCTTCGTTAAGGGTCTATTTACACCCTTTATATTCACCAACACATAAATAAAATCTCTCAAAAAGGCTTTACGAAACTCAATAAAAGTTTCACACGTCCACACACATTCGCCAAAAAGCAATCTTTCACAAAATAACCATTCGCTTGAAGAGATAAACCACAGGAATATGCTTTTAATTCCAGCATGTAGCCGAAAGAATTCAGCGGTCATAAGATTTATAGGGTCCGTACAATTTATGTGCCAGGCCACAACACACGGCGCCTATGGGAGGCAAACCATAGTGTTATGGGCTATGGGTATTTACTTCGGGGTAGTCCATTGTTTTATGATAGTATTTCATTTTAGGGAACGAGTTTGGGATGTGGTTGGTTTTAGGAGCTTGGTGGGTGGGTCTGGTTTATGGGTTTCTTTTTTATTTGTTTTTATTATCTATATAAGGTCTAACTTTTTAAACACGAAATATTTCAAGAGTAACTTCTATAGGTCGTAAAGTCACCATAGCAACGAAAAATTTTTTTTTATCTAAGTGTATTTTTATTAAAAAAAAAAATTAAAATTACTTGACCCACAAAATAAATACTGTCTAAAGGTTTAAAAAGTAAAAAGAAGTTTAAAAAAGTAAAAGTAAGTAAGTAAGTTTAAAGTTTGTAAAGGTTTTATGCAAAATGTCGCAAGAATATTTAGAACTATAATAATTTCGTAAAAATAAAAACATTCAGAAAAAAAATTTTTTTTCGTTGCTATGGCGACTTTACGACTTGTAGAACTTACTCTTGAAATATTTCGTGTTTAAAAAGTTAGACCCTATATAGGGTGACTGGTAATTAGTGACCGATACTTAAACACGTGATTGTACTCATGATAACAACAACTTTCCCAAAGAAACATTTTTTTTATACGCATTCACTTTAATTACAAAAACACAACAGCCGTTACAAATTTGCGCGGGCGCTCCTGTGACCTGTCAGCTGTTATAGCCGCATGACGCCGTTCTATCTCATTACTATGGTACCGTGCTACACTGTGTAGGCAAAGCACCGCCGCGGCTCGCAAGCCCACTCCGTAACCGGCGGCGCCCGCACCACCGGCCTGCCGCCACGTGTTATTGTGATTAAAGTGAATGAGTATAAAAAAAAATCTATGCGAAAGTTGTTTGTTATCATGAGTACGATCACGTGTTTAATTATCTTTCACTACTACCACTACACACACTACACTATTACCAGTCACCCTATATGGCTATAAAAGCCATATAGGGTGAATTAATTTTGATCGCTTTTGATAAGGTTATTTTGTTTTTGCTTTAACTAAAATGATAAACAAGGCTTTGACGTGGAAAACCGACGATACGTGTTTATTTTTATAAATAACTGACATGTTTTCGACAATTCTAACAAAGATTTGTAGAAAACAATAAAGAAATGAAAATAAAAATGAAAGAAATAAAGCTTTAAACAATTGCAGCAGTTATGTTATCAAATATTACTAGCCGTGTGTCTCATGTGGCCCAACCGCGTTAAAAATGGTTTCTATAAGTACTTAATATTAGCTAGTCATTAGTAGTCATAGTAATTATTATAAGGTTTCTCGTATTTTGGGCTATTTGTATGTATTATAATAATATTTATTAGTTTATTCCTTTTTTTTGTATATATGTGTATTAGTGTATGTACATATTTATCTATATCAATTTATGTGAACAAAATGGTATTTTTTTACTCTATCACAATGCTGTCCTATTTGACCTTAAGGTTGACTGGTAGAGAATGCCTTGAGGCATTAAATCCGCCTATGTACCACTTTTGTAAATGAAGTTTAGATAAATAGATAAATTTTACAAAGAGGTAACATTTTTTTGTAAGTTTGTATGTAGGGGATAATCTTAGGAACTACTAATCCGATTCCGAAAATTCTTTCACTAATGAGAAGTTACATTATCCATAGCCTACGTTTGAGTGGATTAATTTCGGTATATAAATGGAGTGAAGCCGCCAACAAAAGCTTGTCGTTGATTGGTGGCCATTGACAATGCCGTCTATATGTATTGTCTTTTTCACTCACAGGTACTGAAAAACGTATCTATCGTTCAATAAGGAACATGTGAGTTCACTCTTACCAGTGTGAGCACTTTGTCTTACAACCTTACGCTGAGATTATGTTGAATAAAACCATGTAGAGTCAAGTAGGTACCGATATTCTCGTGTGTTATATCGGATATTCCCCACACAACCTGTTTGGCTTTCACGTTTAAACCGAGCTTATCAAGTGATTAGTGCTAACGCCACTAATTAATTTGATGAAGTTCCTGTAGTAAACATCAGCTTGATGTTTAAGCTGGTGAACATGGGTTCTGATCTTATCATAGGTAGACAGCAGACTGGAAATAATCACGTATTTTCGAGGTACTACTAGGTACTTTGGGCTGCGGGACTGTTCGAAAGAGATACCGATGCCCTGGAACACAAAGGGCAAAGAAGGAACATGGATGGGTTTTAGTCAGTAAAAGTCTAACACTCCCTCCCACTCCACCCAGAGCGGGGGGGGGGGGTTATTTGATGATTTCCCAACTGAAAAAAAAGGTACTTTCTGGAGGCACTTCCGTTCCTCCTGCTGGGCAGTCCCAGCAGAAGCAACGGCAGGATGAGCATGGCTGAGTAGCCCTATTCATTGTGTGTGCAGGTGCGAAAAAAGCCACTTATGGACCCTATTCGAATTGCTGAATGACACAAGGTAGTTTTATTATAGACTATTCGTAAATTTAAATTAAATAGCAGATAGCAGTCACCCAGAAGAAGATTGGAATTACATTGTAGTGTTAAGCACAGAGTTAACACAAACACTGGATAGATGAAATGGCGACAGGTCAAGGGAACAATATGCTACTCCCAAATTCCCCTTAAACTCAAGGAGAAGATTTATATTCTTGGTTTGACCTACTGTCTTCTATCAACAGGGATGAATGAAAGGCAATTGCTTGTGGCCGAGATGAGAATGCTAAAGGTAAGTGTGATGTAACGCGAATGGATAAAATAAGAAATGCGTACATACGAGGAAGTCTGAAAGTGGTGCTGGTGACTGAAAAGTTGTGTGGTATGCGCACTTCAAATAAATTGGGATAAGGGCAGGAGAATGGTGATGACCCAGAAGAAAATATCTGGGATGAACTTTACTAAGGCGAGGCCTTTGCTCTGCAATGGGGCAATACAGGCAATAGGCATATTAAAATAGTTGTCAGATCCAGTCGTTAGTACGGACATAAAATGAATCGGCAAACACGCCAGTGGGTACTGGTGACATGACGCCACCTACCAGGTCTAAACACACCGCAGCGTGTTTCTACAGAGCCCTGATGTTCAATTCGAGGCGAGGGTGACAGTCAGTGTCTGATTGCGGAGTAGTTGAGACGTCTTGGAATTGTACCAGATTCATTGTGCGGTCATCAATCATGGTTTCTTCATAGCAAGAAACCATGATTTACGAGCCTAACGAAATAAATCCAGACATATTCGACATAATTATAAATATCAACATCAATTAATTAGGTTTCCATCTCAATAACTATCATCCTCTTCATCATTTCATTGTCTTTTTCTTTATTTTTTTTCTTCATTTATTCATCTAGCCTTAAAGGACGCTTACGTTCAACAATAGCCTTCTTAGGTATATAAAGGAAACGGAACACTTATCGCTTTTCTCAGAACATTACACAAGTTGTAACTTATTAGTAACACTTGGCTAAGTTCCCTTAAGACGGTTTTCCTAGAAAAAATGATTTCTTGCTTCTTCAGTTACTCTTGTGATTTATCCGCTTATTAGGAATTTTCCCTTAACTCAATGTTAGGTAGGTATAGGCTTACTTTTCTAATTTATTATTTAGTTGGAGCTTTAATTTGTTGATTTCTTTATTTAATAACTACAGCAAAATTCTAAAATCAAAAAAATATATCATAATAAACTTTCTATAAAGGGTGTAAAAATACCCTTAACGAAGGCAAAAGGAAAAAAATTGTATTGGACCATGCCTGGGAACCTTCTAGTTACGGAGATATTGGAGGTCAAAGTTCCAAATTCACAAGTTTTTCTTTTAAATACTAGTTTTTAAGTTAAAAAATTTACCCCCATAACCTCCATGGCCCGTTTACTATTCAAAACATTCATCAGCAAAATGTTTTAAGTGTGCTACGTTGAGTTTTACCGTAAGAGGTGATTTTTCACCACAAAAAAAGTCGTTTCCCAGCAATATTTTTTTGCGTAGGGTTACTTAGTTTGATGTAAAGAATGCTTGGTTGTCGGCTTCATGAAGGGTCCATTTACACCCTGTATACATTAAAACAATTAAAAAAACTAGAATAAATAAACGAAACTAACGACGAACTATAAAAGAGCATCAAAAAACTCCTCCTCAACGCTGTATGCTGGTAATGTGCCCAAGATACTGGTGGCGTCGCCACGTTGTATGGTAATACTTTGTCTCTAGCCAAGGTAAAAGCCAGCCATTCACGAGAAGCATCAACTAGGCGTTAAGAAATTTTCTTAAAAAGGCTCTTTCGTACTTTTCTTGTATGAAATATCAATTATTTTGTGAAACAATGGCTATCTACAAGTGTCAGAGTTATCTATCCTTTGTTTTGGGAACTAATGAAAACATTTATTATATATTTATTGTGAAAACATACCTGTCATTTAGAACCTAGCAACCATCCATTATAATATTTTTTGTATTTGAGCTATAGCGCTTAAATATTACTCATTTAAGTCTATTTTTAAGAAATACCAAGCAAATTAACTTATTGTTGACACATATCTAGTTTTATTACATCAAATAAATCCTTACATACATACAATGTGTGAAAAAAAAATTCTACGGCTGTACCGTATATTATACAGGGTATCATTAATCCGAATACAGCACATTACGGCAATACGGTGCGTGTATGACAGCAGAGGCGTGAAAAACAGCTCGAATTCCCCTATTTATGCACGTGGAACGCGATTTATCTTGCAGAGTTAATTTTTGAATTAAAAGCGAAAAATTCTCTCACTGCATGCCTTTGATTCACGTTCGAAATTATGCTTTTGAGAATATTCATACGGGATTTTAAATTCATGGTCCAATCAATTTTATTCTTACTACGGGGGCTTTCGTTAAGGCATAGGTTCACAGGTTCAAAAACTATTTTACTGTTTTTATTCACCTGGTTTTTTTATCTGCGAGCGCATAAAAGAAGTTAGGTAATGGCCTGTTTTATCCAAGCTAATAGGTACGGAACCAATCTGTTCTGACTTGCCCGTAATTTGTGAATGGCATCTCGCAGATCAACCTAGGAGGTTGTCGTCTGCCGGACCGGAATATGTAGTGGGTGTCTTGAGTGTAAAGCCTCCAGCCAGGGGCTTAAAACGAAACTTAAAACTAAGCGACTACACGCTAAGGCAATCTCCTATGGACTACGACCCTCGCTTCGGGTGTCATTGGAGGAGGACAGCAAGGGACAGGGTGGGTTGGAACAAAATCTTTATTTAGAACCGAATTTAAAACTGCAAGCTCAGCATCGCGGGCTGGCTCGAACAGGGCTCGGTACCTCGCAACAGGCATCGACGGCGGGAACGGACTGCACTTTGAGTCGCGAAAGAGTCGTAATCTTGGTCGGCGAATCTTACTGATGCAAGAGGGCTCGTATTGGGCGGCCGATGTGAACTGGTACTGGGGTACCTAATGGCTGAGTCTGAAAAGCGCTTGGAAAGGCGTTTCATAAAATGAAGGACGGTGGGCATTCTGAGGTCTAGGTGTAGACTCATTACGGACATAGAAAGGGGCTCCTGTGACTTTACGTAAGAACCGGTTTTGGAGGGTCTGCATTCTGTAGATATAGCGGGGCTTGCAGAGGGCGAATGCGACACATGTGTATGTCATGATGGGACGGATCAGAGGCGCAACTTGCACTTGAATGAAACCTTGCTCTTTACCGACTTGTAGGTATTGGAAATGTTTATCTTTATGCAAGCAGTCTTTGGCGGAATGTGTATTTTTTATCAGCTCAATAGATAATATTTTAATTTCTAATTGAGATTAACGTTAAAATTCCCTTCAACATTAATATTTTTCTTTCCAGTAAAAAGAACCCATAACGCAATTCCACTTCGTATTATTACTTCCAGGAATAAATGACATCACCAACGATTGCTATTGGATGCAGAGATTAAAGAAAATTCTTGGAAACCCATCGAGTGCAGGAAAATGCGAACATTATTATTACAAAAATGAGATTAAGTCAGTTCTGATGAAAATAAATAAAGACATAATATTTAATTTTCATCGTAAATCTAATTTCAGAACTAGATTTACAAATATCTTTCTTTGCTTTTGATAATCACAATATTGGTTTTCCTTGTAGAGGATTTAATTAACATATTTTTATTCAAATAGGGTTTTCTATTTTCAATCTGACCTAAATCCTTTCTTTACTAATATTATAAATACGAAAGTAAGTTTGTTTGCTGCCTTTTCACGCCTAAACCACTGAACCAATCATACGTTGTCAAGAGTCGGCGCGTTCGTGTTCCACGCGCGCCTCAAAGAGATGTCAGCAAAAAAGTAGCTGCCGGCCGGGGCTGCGGGACTGTTCGAAAGAGATACCGAGGTCCTGGAACACAAAAGGCAAAGAAGGAACATGGATGTGTTTTAGTCAGTAAAAGTCTGACACTCCCTTCCACTCCGCCCAGAGCGGAGGGGGAGTCATTTGATGATTTCCCATACAAAAAAAAGGAATACAGAAACGGACAGAGTACCATGTAGACTTTATATTATGGTTAGTAGGGCTTATCCTAATCTTTATGGTTTTAACTGTAGTTTTGTTTTATTTTCCTATCTCTACACTGTGCTCACATATAGAAGCAACAATATTGTGCCCAGGACTATGTAATATATAACTTGATTTGAAAAGAGTGTCCATGGAGTTTCTTGCCCATTCTTCTCCATGAGATCTACTATTTTCGAATGGGCAACTACAGTCCATTCACAGTTATTATGCCTGTGGCGGGACTGTAGGTAGCTTATTTTTGACTATGCAAAAGTGCCTGTCACGGGTCTATTTGAAATAAATGCTTTGAGTTTGAGTTTGATTCATCCCAAAAAAAAAGTACTGTTCAGGAGGAAAACAACAATAACGTTCTTATGATAATCGATGGCGCCACGTGTCTTTCGAATCATGATTGAATTATATTATTACAACACGAATTTATTGTCAAATTCTAAATTAACGCGAGCGAAGACGTGTGCAAAAGCTAGTGCTTAATATAATCATCTCTAGCCTAGCCTACCGTAGTCAGTTTCGAATCTTAAATAATAATTCGATATTGGTGACTAGAAGAACAAGGTGCTACTAAGCAAGGGTTTCGGGTCTGGGTGTTTTGGCTGGAAATCGGTTACAAATTTTTCAATAGCACGGAGCCGAGATTTTTGCCTGGTTGATGGCAACAGCCTCGTCCTTAGCTACATGAGACTTAAAAATAACTAGTGAAATGTAGGTGCAGCTTTTTTTTTTTTTGGATGGGAAGTCATCAAATAACTCCTCCCGCTCTGGGTGGAGTGTCAGACTTTTACTGACAAAAAACCCATCCATGTTCCTTCTTTGCCCTTTGTGTTCCAGGGCCGCGGTATCTCTTTCAAACAGTCCCGCAGCATGTACATTGTACGTGCACCTTAGTTACACATTACAGTTGCGAAGTTTCATAAAAAGAGGATAAAATATTCGTCCCCTTTGAGATCTTAACCTGGTATGCATGCTTAGTAGTACTTTGTGTCATCAAAGAACGTAAAATAAAGTAGTCGAGCAAGTATACAAAGACTTTAGTTCCCTACACGTTACATGAGAAATCTTCTTTGCCCGAGTTTCCTTAGCCTTTTCACTAACGACGTTGTAGTTCTGACGGCAAGCTTATTCTGGATTTATTTCTTGATTCCTGTTAGCAACAGCTTTAGTTTTTGTTTTAATAAAATGAAAATGTTGTTGGGGAATTTTAGTTAATATTCCTAAAGTCCGACAGCCAGTCTTATTAAGGCGTATCGTGTTACCCAGTAACTGAAATTTGGTGGTCAGGAAGGCCGTTGCTGGAATCTCAAACCATTTACCTATTTTAAATTAATCATGTATTTACAGGCTTTTTGAATGGGCTATATGACAACATCGAAAAAAAAAATTATTAAGTTCGTCAGTTAGATCACCAAAAAATATTGGACACGTAATTTTTTCTTTTGTCACATAATCAAAAAATTAGGACGATACAGTGCATCAAATTTGAAGAGGGGGGATTGTGACGTCACTGGCTAGTAAAAAGTAACAGAAATTGTGACGTCACGCGAGATTTAAAGTGCTGTATCATGGTCACATTTCGTTTACATGACAAAAGAAAAACTACATCTCCAATATTTTTTGATAATCTAACTGCCGGACTAAATAGATTTTTTCAGTCAAATGCCCTATTGTCAATGTGTGAATCAGTAAGTTCAAAACGTGAATCTCTATGGGGAAGAACAGGCAGGCAACTCCATGGACACTCTCCATGCAAAGAACTGGTATTCAGCTGCATCTGGTTAGAATGAGAGCCAGCCCTGACATGGTCAGGAACAGTGTAGGCAGATGAATTAGACTCCAGCTAACAGAAGTCCATGCCTACAATCCCCGAAGGGATTAGCAGAACTGTTCTTACAAACACGGAAACACTCTCTTTATTAGTTTTACGGAATAACGTTATAATATAACTTTTTGAGAGTAAATCCCTAAAGTAATACATTGTATGTTTATATAGGGTGGCTGGTAATTAGTGACCGATTATTAAACGCGTGATTGTACTCATGATAACAAAAAACTTTCCTTTCGGCGTAAAAAGTTAACAAACAACCTTACTTTCGCATTTACAATATTAAATTAGGATTAAGAAAGGAATTAAGGATTTATTCATTTGAAAACATTGTTTTCTAAAGGTTCGATAAAAAGAAATACACAAGACGAAAACAGTATGAAGCACTCGATATCTCTGTGATTATTTGTTTTCCATTTTCAAAAAGGCACAATTTAGTAACATAACCCAATTTTGCCTTAGCAATGTTGACTGAATTATGTGTTTTGACAAAACAATCATTAACTTGCTTAAGATACGGTCCAATTTCTTTCAGACCCTAAAAAAGATCACTATGAACTATAAAATTCCGTACTACAGCACATACCTGCCAGTTTAAGTCCGATGCGTTTCCCGGGGGGTTTAATTAACTCTATGTGTGTCCTCCGTAGACCCCGCTCCGTGCACAGTCCGGAGTCAGTCGACAGCGAAGTCTGGGATTTGAACACTGAAACAAAAGAAATTGGGTATTAACATCTTATAATTATGCTACCTCCTCGTCTACGGCTTCGTTTGGAATTTGATAGACCTTTTTTAGGGTTCCGTACCTTAAAAGGAAAAACGGAACCCATAGGATCACTTCGCTGTCCGTATGTCCGTCAATACCCTTTATCTGGGTACGCGTGGAGGTATCGAGTTGAAATTAAAACCATATACTCAAGTCTACGGTTCCTTGAAGCTGTGAAAAAATCAAACTTCTAACTTAACGTTAAAAAAAGATCTCTCAAGGGAATCAAAATTTATAGGGCACTTCCCGTTGACCTAGAATCATGAAATTTGTCAAGAATCAATGTCTTACAGCACGTGTAAAGGAAAAATTCTGAAAACCATAAATAGGTAGTTTAATAATAAAATACCTACAAGTTTATAGGTATTTTATATATTGTTTAAATATAGTTTTACGGAATAACGTTACAATATAACCTTTTAAGAGGAAATCCCTAAAATAGTACATTTTTGGTTTATTTCTAGAGTTACACGTGGAGAATACAGTGGAATGAACATTGAACTACTCTTTTTTAGGTTGCTCACAAGGAAAAAACAGAACCCTTACCTATAAGATCACTTCGTTGTACGCCTATCTGTCCATAAGTATGTGTGTCAAAGCCCTTTTTTATACGTATTTTATATATTTTTAACACATGAGTGTACAATAAAAATTGACATTTGTAAGGTAAAGTTTAAGTGCAAATAATGTCCTACGAACTACATGATAAGTGCAAGGACTTCGTTCGCTACCCGTTCAAGCTTCAACGCCCTATCTACCACCTTAAAAGAGTGGTTTTGGAATATTCTCTTAAGCTCGTGACTAAATAATTAAAGCCGCTCGGGTCAATCTTTAGGTTAAGCCGTGCCTGCCTAGGTTGGTCTGTGGATGGGAGACCACCCATTTCATACCAAGTTTCCTCCGTGCCTTGGAAAGCACGTTAAGACGTTGGTCCCGGGTGTCATTTGTAGATCTTTGACAGTCGTTAGGTAGTCAGTGGGCCAAAAAGTCTGACAACCAGTCTTACCAAGGGGTATCGTATTACTCAGTACTAACTGGGTTGTGGAGGTCAGATAGGCAGTCGCTCCATGTAAAATACTGGTATTCAGCTGCATCCGCTTAGACTGGAAGCCTATCCCAAAATAGTTGGGCAAAGGCTAGGCAGATGATTGTTTGTCTAAACTAATTTATTTTATGCCAAGTTTCAAACATTTTGCATGAGCTCTTTAATATAAAGAGCCAACCCAACTAAACTTACACTAGCCGACCGAGATTGCCCCCAAACTACCCCAGCATAACTCACCCCACTTCGCTTGTTTTAACCGGAAAAATAACCTGCAATTTCCCCAAACAACGCCCCCACAATACCCGAAAACGGTACAGTTTCGGTACCGAAACATTTAACTGGTGGACGCACAAATCTCGCCACGATCGTTTGCGCCCAACTTTTACTGTAACTGCACTTGTAAACTGCGGAGCCTCTCTTAAAATAATGCGGGAAACGGGTATCGATAGTGACTTGTGGCAGTTTGGAACTAATAAACGAAGGAAAAGGATCGATGTGGTGGTGGAGGTGGAGCGGTTTTTAGATATGAGTCGACAGAAGTAGGGACATTATATTAAACCAAATCTTAACTCATTTAGTAACCAGAGGACTGGTTTTTTTTTACCAAAGAATCAGCATTCCAGCCAGCCACCAGCCAGCTGCTGCCAGCCTTCTGTGCAAGTTTCCTATTGACAGTGAAGTGGACAATTTTTTTGACGCCCACTTATTCTTATCTATATTTTTACTATTATTTTAGGTCGATTTATAGTTTGTTTTAAGTTTGCACGGTTTACAACTAAACTTATACTGTCACCGGGATATCTTCCATGATTGTTCATTATTTTGAGCTCAGTACAGTACATTACAGTAGTTAAATGTATTCATAATACAGGAATTCCTAGTGTGGGGCAACGTTTTTTTTTTTTAAAAGAAAAGAAAAGAATGTATGTATGAAAGAACAAGATGACGTCGTTAGTTCCAGTTTTGGCAATACGCTGAAAGATCCTTTTATGCTATAGATCTCCCCCTACACCTGAAGTAACAAACCTATAAACTTTATAATATTAGTGTAAATGTCGATGAAATGTGTTAAATGTTGTAGATGTGTGTGTGTGTTGTTGTGTGTGTCCCTATGGGCGGCATAAAAACTCTGACACCAGGTTAGGCACTAACCACACGATAAAGAGAGAGAGAAATGTCAACACGATGGAAAAAGTTTCACAATTATTATAAAACAAAACAAAACCTCTACAGTTGCCATTTCTTAAAATCTTTGTGACACTCCGGATTTGTAAAATCATTAATCACACAAAACAAGATCGGGGCGAAAATTATTTCGTAGAGGAAACAAAAATATTGTAGTTTGTGACTTAAGTTCTGTGCAAGTCATAACATGTAAGTGGATAAGTTTCGCTTTAGATTATTTTTTGTTGGACAAGTATTATGAGAATATAAAACAACGTCCACCAGTTTATTATGTAGGTGCAATAAAAATAACCGAGTCATACATATTTTATCTCAAATTGAGGGTCATATAAATGAAGCACACATTATTGCTTGGTATGTGTGTAAATAATATATTATCTTCCAGTTAGCTCTTACCCGCTGATTCGCCTGCATGTAGCTAAGAAAATACCATATGGGAACGTGTTACTGCGATAAGATCTCAAACTCAAATAGACCCGTGCCGGTACTTCTGCATAGTCAAAAATAAGCTACCTACAGTCCAATAACTGTGAATGGACTGTAATTGCCCATTCGAAAATAGTAGATCTCATGGAGAAGAATAGGCAAGAAACTCCGTGGACACTCTTTTCAAATCAAGTTATATAATATAAATTACATAGTCCTGGGTACAATATTGTTGCATCTGTATGTGAACACAATATAGAGATAGAAAAAAAAAACTAAAACACATAATAGGTAAAAACCATAAAGGTTAGTATAAGCCCTACTAACCATAATAGAAAATCTACGTCATGCTACTCGTATTTACAAAAACTCAAATACTCTCAGCTCAACACTCTTAACTCAGGTCAAGGTTTACATGTGTGCCAAATTCCGATCAGCCGTTAAGTTGCTAAAAGGAAACAGACGGACAAACACACAGCTATTTGTTATTTTCGTATCTTTTAATAATATTACAAGGATAGGATATAAACAGAAACGACTCCAAACCCAAAACAGTAAAAGAAACCAACTTTTCCAAACAGTCAATACCCAAAAAAACTCTTCTAAAATTGTAACAGTTAACAAATACGGTACAAAAACTTTGTACCCGCTAACGCCTTTAACTTAAACAATTACTTTTTGAATTGTTGTTTGCAAATTTCAGCGGCTTCGCGGGTCGTTAGCAAAGCTTGACGTTTCATTTTGAAAAAGAAGGATTGCTTTTTATCCATTTCTAATTTTCCCCGGAACAGGCTCTTCTTACTTTTTCTGTCGTTTTCACAATTACCAGGGCTTGTCCTCCCTTCACGTAATTATTCTTATAACGAATGTCATTAATATTCTGAAAGTAAAAGCCTTTGTTGGTGTCTTTTATGTTTGATCCTTTTAAGGTTAAGATGGATTGAATTAAAGCTTGTTTTTGAATTATTTGAAGCGTCTTCAGGGAAATAGGTTTTGAGGAAATTCGTTGTTGATAACTTATTTATAATAAGCCTCAGTTGTTTTTCAGACTTGATTCATACTGCTGTCATATTTTTATTGGTTTCTTAGGCTCGTTGTACAAGACGCAAAGCAACACAAACTATTTAATAACGTGTTAGTAAGTCGTATCATTTGACGGACGTCTCTATTATTAATTGAACATTCAAATACCATTTTCAATATCATCGTAGAAGGCAAATAAACGATTAAGTAATAACAGTTATATTAATATCAGTTTTTACTATACAAGGTGTAAGGGACAGCCCTCCACAAACTGATGAGGTGAATTCAGTATATCATACTAAGATGACCGGTACAAGAAATTATTTCAGGAATGTGATTTCACGCATCGTTCGTTAAGAGTATTTCCATGGTTGGATTTTTTATTTTAGCCGTATTATTCACATAAATGGAGTGCTGTGTACAGGGAATGGAATTTTACATTGAAATAAAAGAACAGTAACTGTTTTTTTTTTATCCGGAGATAAATTCCGGAATATGATTCAAAATAAGGAGCTGAATGCACCCTGTCAGTTTGTGGAGGCTGTCATATTGGGCCACCGAGAGATCCTGCCCAAAAATTGCAGTTTTGACGTTTCAAAACTACTGAAACAATGTTTGTTACAAAACTCTACTAACGTTCACGTGACAAAACTGTTTTCCAACAATTCGTATTCAAATAATACAAATATTACGTCACTTTTTGATATTTTAATTGCTGTTTTAAAACAATAGCCAATTAAGTTGGTTATGAAATAATTTTCTAATTGTTCTTGTTAATACATCCCTTTAGAATTGTGTTACATTGTTTCAGACAAAATAATCTAGGTACGAAAATGTTGATGGAAATTTTAATGAGTGACTTTTAACAAAGAACCTTTAATTAATTAAATTTATTCATGGAAGTTATTATTAAGAACGATTTTTATAATGTTAACCCTGTTGTACATGTTGATTTTGAAGAAAAGGTACATTTCTAGAAAATAACAGTACTGTTTTAGCAATTAGCTATGAAAACTATAGTGGGTGTATCAAAACAGAATTTTTAAGCAGAAAGTATCTACCTACTATACTATACTCATCATCTGCATAGCCTTCTCCCAACTATAATGGGGTCGGCTTCCAGTCTAACCGGATGCAGCTGAATACCAGTATTTTACATGGAGCGACTACCAATCTGACCTCCACAACCCAGTTAGTACTAGGTAATACGATACCCCTTGGTAAGACTGGTTGTCAGACTTTTTGGGCCACTGACTACCTAACGGCTGTCAAAGATCTACAAATGACACCCGGGACCAACGGCTTAACGTGCTTTCCGAGGCGTGGAGGAAACTTGGTATGTAATGCGTGGTCAGTGTGGTCACCCATCCACAGACCAACCTAGGCAAGCACGGCTTAACCTAAAGATCGACCCGAGCGGCTTTTATTATTAAGCCACGAGCTCCTCCTATACTATACCTACTATACTATACCTGTTTTAACTTACTCTTGTAACTGAATTGGTTGCCGCACCTCTTGGATTTCCTACAGTGCAATTATTGCATTAAGGCATTCAATTAGGTGACACTTACATAACTTATTTTATCATCACGCCTGTAATCCTCCAAGGGCTAGGCAGAGGTGCACCAAATAGTACACACATTTCGGCAGTTATAATGTTTACGAATCATATAATAGGGGGCGAGCCTGTTGTCATCGACCGGGCAGAAATTCAAACTCCGAGGCTAAGAAATTCTTGATGGAAAAATCCAATAACACTTTGCCTGACCTGGGAACCGAACCCAACACCACATGCGCAGCGTTGCGCTTGCGACCACTAGACCAATTACTAGATGACACATAGTGTTAGTGAAAACACGCGTTAATGTAAAATCGTATGCCTATAAGTACTCGTATGATGTTTATAATCAAGGTATGAAACATAACAAAATCACTGACAAACAATTTGAGCAGCACTAAAGACCACAATTAAAATAATGGCTAAATTCTCTTTAAAACACGTAACAACAATGACTTTGCAAACAAAAGTAACAATGTTTTGTTCACTTAAAACGGATAAAACAATTGTATTAAAGCGAACCCGAACTGGGGAATTAGCCGACGTTCCACGACGTATCATTTATCAAGAGGTCGAAATAAGAAGTATAAACATGAGTAAATTGCAAGCACTCGTTAAAACCACTAAGGGCGAGGTAACAGGCGCGAGCTGTAGCGGTTGAGGAACTACTTTTTCATTATGGAAACTTTGGCAGTGGTGGGCAGCGATATTGGAAATCGCGTCATGAACTGGGGAATTAGCCGACGTTCCACGACGTATCATTTATCAAGAGGTCGAAATAAGAAGTATAAACATGAGTAAATTGCAAGCACTCGTTAAAACCACTAAGGGCGACGTTACAGGAGCGAGCGGTAGCGATTGAAGAACTACTTTTTCATTATGAAAACGTGTGCAGCGATATTGGAAATCGCGTTATGGAACTCAAATGGAGTTGGGCAGGACACCAAGCAAGGCGTGGTGATGGCAGGTGACCGAGTGGCGTCCAAGGAATGGAAGGACAAGTGTTGGTCGTCCGGCGGCGAGATGGGCAAACGAAATTGTTGCCATTGCGGGAATATCCTGGATGAGGCTGGCACAAGACCGTGGAGCTTGGCAAAAGCAAAGAGAAGCCTATACCCAGCAGCGGGTGAAGTCGGGCTGTGGATGATGATGATGATGATGGGCAGTGGTAGCGACACCGACAAGTGAGTTTTGGGTCGTAGGTTTATGCAGAGGTAGGTACACTTTGTATTTTATGTCAAAGCCACTACCTTCCAAAAGTTGACTCAAAAGATCTTCCATCCATATTGAACATTTTCCACATTTTATTGTGCGATACGCCATAATCTGTTCAATCCATTGCCGGCCTCTCTGTTTCCCGATTATTATAACCCTCTCTTCAAAGTACGAGTGATCGGTTTCTTATAGGCAAACGTGTCTCCCTATAGGCTGCATCAGCGCGTCACATCAGGCGAGTTGTGGCCAAAAGCAAGCCTAGTCAGTGTAAAAACACTTAAAGAAATCGGCATGGCATAAACCCTAAAATTCTAAGCCAACCTGCACTGTCCTTGCCTGATAAATTACGGTCTACGTCTCATCACAGAGCCAAGACATATCTCCCAGCAGTGGAAAAGTTATAGGCTGATTTATGCTATAAAAACTTATTTAAAAAATAACCCATCCTCAATTCAGACCGCTAAAAATCAAAAATGAAAGAAAAGATTACAGTGAATTTAATTAATTTAGGTAGTTATTCAGCTAATAGATTTCAATTACCTTCAATGAAACCTAAACTTGATTTGGTATTCCGTGCAATTAAAATCATAGGTTCCCTATCCATTTGCATAAAATGTTAAGACCTAATATGACTTTGCATACTTTTGTTTAACCTAATTATATTTTCGCATAACATTACTTACGCATAACAGCTTACGCATAATTTTTTTAAGCATAATTTCTCTACTCATAATAATGATAAAGCATAACATTTTAAAGCATACATTAATTTACGCATAATGATATTAAAACATATTTTTATAGGCATAACAAGTACACAAAATAATAACTAACTCGTAAAATGTTAGACACTAATACTTATTTTTAAAAAGCAGAACCATCTTATCGCAGAAAGTTCACAGTCAGAGTCGTCTTTTGGCATACATTTCGTTTCGATAGTCATTAAACGGCAGAAAATCAATCAATCAAAACATTGATCATTATAAAACATTTGATTGTGAACCATTTTATGTGGTTTTTATTTCCCTGTAAGAAGCAAGCAAACAAGAATACACCATGCACAGCATGCAAGCAAGCATGCAGCATGCAAGCGAGCATGCAGCATGCAAGCGAGCATGCAGTATGTAAGCAAGCATGCAAGCAAGCATGCAGCATGCAAGCAAGTATGCAGCATGCAACATGCAGCAGGCATGCAAGCAAGTATGCAGCACGCAACATGCAGCAGGCATGGTTTCTGTCACAGCTCCGGCGCTGCGGGGCTCCGGCGGTCCCACGCGAGCTTGCTAGCGGGCCCCCTCGCCCCTCCGCGCCTACGCGGGCTTAAATTACACTCTAGAGGTAGGGCAGACAAGACTACGTGGAGTCGGTTTTGCAGCGATTCGATTCTGTCACTCACTTTTGTAGCACTACATATTGAATTTTCAAGACAATATTTAGTTTTAATTACGCTAATAGTCAGTATGCCTAGTAACATTTTGCGAATTCAATTTTTGCCAACACAAATTAGTCTACAAGACAAATATGCCAACATAAACTGTATGCCAAAAAAAAATATGGCAAAGTATTATTATGCCAAAACAAATTAGTCTCCAAGATAATTATGCCAACATAAACTGTATGCCAAAAAAAAATATGGCTGAGTATTATTATGGCAAAACAAAGTATGCCAAAATTGTTATGCCAAAGTATATTAGGAAAAAGAATATTATGCAAATAGAAGGGATCCCAAAATCATTTCGCTTTGTTCCGTTAGTAACATGAAAATACTATAAAAAGATTCGTTCGAATTCACGTCCTCTTCCGTCTTTAAAATGGAACTATTAAATTGTTTCACTATGATTGATAAGTGCAATATTGGAATGTAATGCTCGACATCAAATGATTCTTGTATGTTTACACGATTTAACTTTGTTGCTTCAACCAAATTGAAAGGCAAAAGCGTACCGTTTATTATTGCCATAGGCGGAGCTCGCTCGCTTTACAGAAACAAAAAACAATCGGTCTTGGCACGCCGCATCCAAAATGTGCCGTTACGGCATCCAACCATCCTGACACTGACAGTACTGACACCGCAAATACTCACATTTATTTCTGGTCAGCTTTGAACTTAATTAAAATACTTCGTATTTATGTTCCTATTTATCTGGCAAGCCTTTTCCCAATTAAACTTCCAGTCTCACTGGATGCAGTTGCGTACCAGTATTTCACATGGAACGACTGTCTATCTGAACTCCACAACCCAATTACTGGTACCCCTTTGGTAAGACTGGTTATAAAGGGTGTAAAAAGACCCTAGACGAAGCCAAAAGGCACTTGTTCTCCTCATCATTGCGATATTTTTTTTGTACTGGCCCATACCTGGGAACCTTCTAGTTAAGGAGAGTCAAAGTTCCAATTTTTTCACTTTTTTTTAAAATTCCACTTTAACAGTTTTAATTTTACTTTAATTAACTCCATAACCCGTTGATTATTCAAAGCATCCATAAGCACTAAGTTTTGAGTGCGTTACATTGAATTTTACCATAAAACGTGATTTTTCACCCCAAAAAAAAGTCGTTTCCCAGCAATCATTTTTGCGTAGAGTTACTTAGTTTGATGTACTGAATGCTCATTAAGTACCTAATTCACTGAATGCTGAAGGGTCTGTTTACACCTTGTATTATCAGACTTTCAGGTTTTAACTACTCAAAACGTCTGTCAAAGGTCTACTAACGACAGCCGGGACCAATAGCTTAGCGTGCTTTCCGAAGGCATCGTTGGGAGGAAACTCGGTATATTTGTTATGCGTTATATGTTTATTGTATTTTTTTGTCATTTTGTATGATGCACGTCATGTCCCTGCGACAAATAAATATTTTTTCTTTCTTTCTTTTAATAGATGGCGGTATTCACCCGCGGATCGATCTCGGGAAGCGCTGCTTAATTATTTGTTGGAGAATAGGGGAGCTTGAGAATAAAACAAACCAAAATAGGTATTTTTTTAGGTAGGAAAAAACATGCCGTGGTCAAATGGGAATACTGGGCACATTCTTCAAAATATAAATTCGATATATTTTAATACGTAAGACGCACTAGAACCTCGACAATAACGTAGTTGAACTAAACCTGTCATGTAAATAAAAAAATGGGGTACATTTGAAGGTGTGCCCAATTGAGGCAAAAGGCGTAAACGGCTTAGCCTTTTTTTTACGGATGGGAAATCATCAAATGAAAAAAAAATCAGGGCCACGGTATCTCTTTCGAACAGTACCGCAGCCCCGGCAAAACAGCTTAGCCTTGAAGATCGTCCCGTGCTGCCACAAGCTCTTCATCCAACTGATACCGCAAATATCCGAATTTATTTCTGGTCAGCTTTGAACTTAATTAAAATACTTCAGTATTTTACTGAAATTAATTGGGCCATGGACCGGTTTGAATCAACTAAATCCATCCCAGCAATTTACTAACGTTATTCACTTGACGAAACAGTTTTCATGATTCATGGACCAGATAAAGTCCGTAGCGCCTGTAATTTATGAATTTTCATTTATGTGATACAAAATTCTATGCAAAATGTGGGTTATAAATAGAATGTTTAAATTCTTTAGATGTCAAGTGATGCGGAGTTTTCATCGGAAAGGGTATTTTTATGTGTTATACAGGGTGTAAACAGACCCTTCACGAAGCCGTCAACCAAGCATTCTGTACATCAAACAAAGTAATTCTACGCAAAAATGTTTGCTGGGAAACGACTTTTTTTGGGGTGAAAAATCACGTGTTACGGTAGGACTCAATGTAACGCACTCACACACATTGTGCTGGTGGATGGATTGAATAGTAATACGGGGGTCGTGGAGGTGTTTAAAGTAATAATCTTACTTTAAAAATAATGTATTTAAAAAAAAAAAACTTGGAACTTTTTGAAAAAGTTGAAACTTTGTCCCCCAATATCTGCTTAACTAGAAGGTCCGTAACTGGTAGGTCTAGAACAAGAAAATGTTCGCATTGACGGGGAGAACAAGTGCCTTTCGGCTTCATTAAGGGTCTTTTTACACCCTTTGTATACCACCTACTATTTACTTATGTTCACAAGAATTTGAAAAATTATGAAACTTTTTTGGGAGAGAAAAAGTATTTTCTAAGCTCTATGGTTAAACATGTTTTCATTATACGCAGCCTAGTTGCAAAAAGAACTCATAATCTCGACAAAAAAAACTACTGTTTGTTTGTATGTTTTTGAACCTTACGCTATATCAACTTGATAGAAATTATTCGGTCGTCAAATGTAAGCTTGATTTATTCTAATGGTGTCTCACTAACAATTCGGTGAATCAAAGTAGAACTGTAGAATCACATAAAAAATCATCGCTTGTCTCAGGGCCTGTCATCTGCCCTGCTCTGGCCCGCCCGAACCCACTGGTAACAAACACTGTCGATGTGGCAGAATTCTGGTCAAAGCTTACTAAATTTGAAAATGGAAGCCATCGGTACGACGAAGAAGATGACAATCACACTATAAATATATAAACAACCTATAAACACCCTACAATACATAAATAACATAACATCACAACTGTAATTCCCAAAGGGATAGGCAGAGGTGTACCTAATAGTACACCCACATTACGCCAGGTATGTTTAAGTACCATGTAATGGGGGCGAGTCTATTGCCATCAACTGGGCACAAGTCCAGTGGCTGCTACTGAGAAATTTCTGATGTGAAAACCCAATAACACTTTGCCAGACTTGGGAATCGAATCAGGGTCTTCATGTTCAGCAGTCGTGTTTGCGACCAGTGACCAAAGAAGCACATCCTAACATACTATAATATTGTTATTTCTGCAATACTGAGTTGACAATATTAATGATATGAAAGTTTGATTACCTTTACTGAATAGCATTTACTGAACGCATGAACTGTCTTTGAATTAATTGGCCCTTTTGATACATGGCTGCATCAACCGTATCCTTGCAAAACAAAAGCTAAAGCAGGACAAGACATAACACAATTCAGCGTCAAGGAATTCGACTGACGATGCGCATACCCTTGATTTATTTTTGGCGGATGACTTTTACACTAATTAACGCTTTTGAAATAACTTTGCAATGGGAACTATATTTTCTATCACCAAAATTTATATTTGTCATCAAGTTGTATCACCTAATAAATAGATCTATCGCCACGAAATATTTTCGTTCTCAGATAAACAAAAATTGTTCCCAATAATAGCTCTGTGCTCAGAATGGTAGATCTGTCACCAAATAAATCGATTATCGATCCCTGACTGCGTTTGCTTAAATACTTATTAGGACACACCTATTATAATACATACAAAAACATTTATTTGGTACTAGACCTTATATCTCAGGATTTTAGGTGATTTATTGTGGAACTGATTTTGCATTGTTTGGTGACCACATTTTGGTGACAGATCTACTATTTTGAGGACAAACCCTATTATTTAAGAAACACAAAACTAATTAAATTGGTGATAGCTTAAATGATACCCCTTTGCAATGAGATATCGGTAAATAAGGGACATCTGTGACAAATTCTGAATAATTATAAATTTTATCATTTTAGAGACCATGAATTCCGATTATCAGAGTTTTTGAAAATTAACATACCCGCACTGGACTAACGTAGTGAATTATAGCCCACTCGCTCTTTTAGAAAGGAGACGTGGGTCCCAGCATTTTATTTTAAAAATTAACTAAAAGCATAAGTAACCAACCAATCTTAAGAGTACCATGAAGGAACTGTTCGAAAGAGATACCGCGGCCCTGGAACACTAAGGGCAAAGAAGGAACATGGATGGGTTTTAGTCAGTAAAAGTCTGACACTCCCTCCCACTCCACCCAGAGAGGGGCGGGTTATTTGATGATTACCCATTCAAAAGAAAAACAAATAAAAAAGAGTACCATCAACCCGAAAAGAAGAAGAATGAAAAATAGAATAGAATAATAAGACTGCTTCTTTGGTCTAGTGGTAGGAAGTGCGACTGCTGAGCATGAGGTCCTGGGTTCGATTCCCAGGTCGGGCAAAATTTATTGGGTTTTTCCATCAGGAAACCTGCTCAGAAGCAGCCATAAAGTCTGGATTTGTGCCCGGTTGATGGCAATAGATTCACCCCCATTACATGGGACTTAACATAACTGGCAAAATCTGGGTGTACTATTAGCTACAGCTCTGCCTAACCCTTCGGAGATTATATGTAACAATAGAACAAATCTGTACAATCTTGATTTTCTTATCAAAAATAATTTTAGCTCGCCAAGAACCGCTTCTAATCCTATAATTTTCTTCGTTAATTTCTAATTTCCCTTGTATAATTGGCATTTCAAATACAATCTGAAACAAAAGTTTCCCACAATTTATGAACGAGTTGTCTGCATAAATTCGTGCTCATAACTTTTGATAACGAGTTGGGGTTGCACTCATTTGTACCCTAAACTTTACCCAGTTTTGGGGAGAAATCAATGTACCCGCCTTTTGTTGGCGCCCCCAAACTGACGTTCTTATTGTTTTGTATTCAGTCTCTTGGTTTCGAAATAAGATTTTGTTGAAAACCGCTGCTAATATTGAAATCAAGTCTAACAAATAATTGTAACGAGTAAGAAATTGTAAGTTTCAAGTTGTATCTCGCGAAATTTACATAATAATTTTTTTGGTTGTCATATTAATTTGATTGTGTGAGGAATGATATGAAAGATAAAGGACTAAATGATAGCGTGACGGTTGCAGAGGAGAATGGAAGAAAAAAAAGGGGTCGCGCCGACCTCAAGTAACATGGGACAAGGGTAGGAAGATGATGATGATCATATTCATTTGTTGCTTCAATCCCAATTTAACGAGATGAGCTATTAGCTTAGCGGAGTAGTAGTAAAATACATTTTTCAACGTAATTTGCGCAAGTCTTGTTTCCATTGAGCTATCACTGCTCCACCTAGCTTAACTTAACACCACATACCTGACCTGCTTAATCATTCCCCACTGCTGGTATACAGACCTTCGTCTCCGTGAGAGCGACCAGAAACCTCACCTTATTATTACATGTCAAATTATTTTTTTTTAATCAGCCTCTTCTGTCCCACTGCTGGGCAAAGGCCTCCCCCATTCCTTTCGAACTCTCCCGGTGTTTTGCCTCCTCTGGCCAATCAGTCAGGAACGAGGCCAAGTGGTCTAATTATATCAGAAAATATTCCAAGTAACAACATGGCTTCATTAGTCATCGCACAAAAAAAAACCCGCAAAATAATTAAATTTTACACACGCGTACGTAATCAAATACAACCAAAGCAAAACAAGGCACTCGAAAAAACAAGAACAAAGAAATCCATCCGCCTTTCATTAGACGCTTTATTAATCCCCCCGAACAATACGTACTTTAAAAGTGGGACATGCTCTATAATCCCCGTTTATTCGACTCTATAGAACTCTGTGCTATGAGACGGGCTCACGTAATCCATTACCATGGAGGAACGTGACTCTTTCAGACGGTACAGTCTGTAGGTAATTTTATTTACCTTCTTGAAGATAGTGTGGTCTAAGATATGAGAGGAGGCGGGTTTGACGAGTGTTGGTTTGAAGTATTAAAGCAAAACTTACCAAACAAACTGAACGCGAAGAAAAAGAAAGAAAAATTATGACACTGACAACTCTTTAAACTCGGTTTAGATGTGTTGATCGCTGAAGTTTCATTGGTTCAATTCTTCTTTAGGTTTAGCAGTATGGGATTCGAAACTTGGATGAAATATAGAATTTTTTGCTTCTGAGTGTTTGTATTTTCGTAATTCTGTTAAGTCAGTTATGGGAAAAAAATCAAGCGATTGTCAATAAGGTTTGCATTACCAATTCGATCACTTATTTCCTAATACCAATAATGAATGCTTATCCATGTTAATGTGGGTTTTATTTCTATAACTTTACGATGATGTAGCTATACCGTACTTAAGAAAATTTTGTATATACCTGCAATTGGTACCTACGTATCCTCACCTGTATGCTTTTATTGTTGAATGTAACTAATTGCTGGCATACCTATTCTTAACAAATAAATAAATACACGAGTACAGAACACAGACATCAGAAACGACCACAGAATTTTTTGCCCATGGAGGTTTTGGAGAAGAAAATTGTGATTTTAGGTGTGTATGTGTAGTACAGACCCTTTCTATTTCGAATTTTTTGAGTATCACTTTCAGTCCACCTTTACCAGCACTTTTCAGTTCACAGCTTGGACCACACCCTCGTCGGAAACTTGTTTCGTTTTGTTTGTCACGCGAAAGTTTCCGAAGTTTACGCGATGTACTGTAGTCGTCTTGTTAAATTTTTTATGCTTGCTTTACGCGATGCAAGAAAAAGTAGCCTTTGTTTAGATATTCTTGTTTCCTTGTTTCAAGAACTTTGAGATGTTGGAGTGATAGTGTTGGAATTCAATTTTCGATGGAGTAGGCTACTTTCAGTGAAAGTGTTATTGCTGATGGATTCCTTAATGTAATAGTGATGTTCAGGGGTCACGGAGTAGGTAGTCAATCCAATAAGTGCCTGCACAAACACAAATTATGTACAGCTAACACAAATAACATTATTTTCATTGGATCAGAAGTCGTTTGTCCTACAATAAACGATGATATAAAACGGGCGGGCCTATTTTTGGCCAAAGAATCAGCACTGCCATTCAACGTGGCAATGCTGCCAGCCTTCTGGGCAGTTTTCCTGTTGCAGCAATGTAGACGAATTTTTTGACGCCCTGTAACCGTTTTGATACTTGTACATATTTTTTTATTACTATTATAGATTTGTAGTTGTATATAGTGTAAATATTCTTTCTTGTTGTCAATAAATACTAGTTACCTAAACAATTTTCCGTAACAAAAAACCTATTAAAAGTATGAAGGAAAGGGTAAAGAGCTTAAATAATAATTGCTGGAGATTGATCACTATCTTACGAATATGACCGACAATCCCACATGTGTTCACCAAGTTTAATGTAATTACTAACCACCATCGATATTTCATCGAGAAGGGTAGCGTGTGTGCCCTTATGTGAGGTCATGCGCCATGAGTCATTAGGGGAATGGGGCTTAAGCAACGTGCCGAGCACTAATATACACCGTGACTTTTTAGTCATCTTACAACGGCAGCCCACTTCATATATCCAATGACTACTAAGCATTCATAAAAAAAAAGGTATTTATGAGATTTTAATAATTTAAAAATAAAAATTCAATATTATGACGCATGACGTAGTTAAAACACCCTGTTGTGAGCGACGATCTACTGGACTCGAGCTCTGATGTTGATTTATTTTTCTTTGTACCTATTACGGTAGGTAAAAAAAATATATCGCGACTACAACTATTTTATGTCGGGCATATTTAGTGGACCACGTTTGTAAGACGACTAAAAAGTCACGGTGTATACCTACACACAAGCAGCAACTTTTAAAACTGATTTTAGAGAAAGTTTAATGTTTTTACGAGCATATTAGGAAGCCATACTATAAACTAGAAACCGTTATTTCTCAAGAAAAACGCAGTGTTTACATAATTATTCCGTTTATTTGTTACTTTTCCAAATAAGAACATGTAATTTCTAATTCAACAAAAATGTAGGGCCCTCAATAAACAATTAAATCAAATCAAATTAAATGCAAAAAGGACTTTCTATTTTTTTTTTTAATCTTTCATCAACCTTAGATTGCTCTTACAAAATATATCACAGCTGATTTAAGAAAAGGTAAGTTAATTATGTTAATTGCCTCGAAAGGAAAGGGCATCGTTTCGCCTTTTAACCTTTTGGGGGCACCCCAGTTAAACGGACCAATTTTAAAATGGTATTTCTAAGACCATTCTAATTTTTACTCCTAATACCACTTCGTTAACTTTAAGTTAACTGAAGACAGAGTTTCTGAGACTACAAAGAAATTCTGAGAACCTTTTATTCAGATTGACTTCAAAAATCTTCTTTGAAGAACTGAGAATCTGAGATAAATGGTACTTGTTAGTTCTTGAATTTGGTTTTTTGTTTGTCTGTCGATTAGCGTCAAGTTCTCGTTATTTAAGACATGCCTTTGTTTTGACCAAATTACAATGGAACTGGGCAGGCCACATCTGCCGCATGTCGCATCAAAATTGGGCCAAAGTGGCAACAGATTGCTTTCCGAACAACATAACCCAGCGACGCGGTAGGCCCAGAAGGCGAGACGAGCTGGACTCTTGTCAAAAGGATTGGGCCCAAATAGCCAAAGACAAAGATAAATGGAAAGAGGGGTTTGCTCTGAGGCCTTTGCCCTGCAGTGGGACACATCAGGCTCATTTTAACTTTGCTTGCGGCTCCGACCACGTGGTTGGTGAAAACTATCCCGCGAGAACTTACAGTAGCCAGCACATCAAGTTACCACAAACTGACAAATTTCTCCAAATGTTTTTAAACCATAAACTGTTGATGGTTAAGTTCAAAATTGAATGAGAAAATTTGACAGTTTGTGGTAATTTGATGCGCTGGCGACTGTACCTACTACCGGAATAAAAGTAACTTATGTCCTGACTCAGGTCATAATCAACCTGTGGACTAAATTTCATTTAAGAGGAGGCTCCCAAAATGTTATGTTAATTTGCAGACATATTCTGGAACAGTCACGCATACTATCAAAATGGAACTTAAGCATATGATTTATTGGATCCATTTTCTTTTCATGTGCAAGACAGTTACGTAATTGGAGCATTTTCGCTCGATTCATTTTTCTTTCGAAAATCATGTCTTTTTTAAAGATTTTTACATTTTTTTTCAAGCTATCTCGTCTTTTATGTCTAAAATAAGCATTCACAGTAAGACAATATAGTTTATTATCCAACCACAATACATTTTTTTCCTAGGCCCATTATTACTTTAGTTATTAACGAAATAAGAATTGAGACTTATGACGTTTAGTTTCGTACTCGAAACGATCAAAGAGCGCACGCGATATTCAACTTTATTTCTGATCTGTTAGCGTTTAGCACAAAACGGCCGAACCGGTTTCTCAGTGTCGCGCTGTGCGCCGTCGAGGGAGGGTCTGTTTCGCTCGCACCCGCGCTCAATACGTAATTTATTTAACAGTTATTCCATATTATAACGTATTGCGATATTATGGGAAACGAAGACAATAAAAGATATGTTCAAAAGAGAAAGAAAGTCGAACGTTTAAAAAATATTGCAAGAATCATGAGAGAAGCAAAACGGTACGTATTTTTTGAATTTCTAAATATTATTTTGACGTAACGTCTAATACCAAATTTACTTCAATTAGGTACGCAAAAATGATCACAATTGACATACATACCAATGCAAAATAAATTTGATTAGAATGCAGCCATAATATTGTCGATCATCTGTTCAATGACAACGTTGCGTCTGACATTGTGAGAACATAGCATGCTATGGAGGCGATTTGATTATTATAAATAAATATTTTATAAAAATATCATTATATATTATAAGTGGTATAACAGTTGTGTATTGTGTTTTAGCTTATATTTTTACATTCAAATAGGTACCTATATATTGTTATTAAATTGTTAAAGGTATTTTATCCGAATAATTATTAATGAGTAAATACTTTCTTAGGAAGAAAAAGGAAGACCAATTTCTCGAAATCCAATGTCCTCCGGAACAGGGAAAATCAACGCAGACGCCTACTTTTTCTGTTCTAGCGAATTACGAAGATAAGTAAATACTTCTATTTTTATTTAATAATTAACTATTCTTTTATTTTTAATAATATACTTTCACTAATTCGCTGCTTTTCTTTCGCGTAAAGTCAAATTTTGATGGTAATGGTGATGACAATGATGTTTATTTTTAAGGTTTGATGCTAGCAATAACAATGAAAGCAGGCATGGGGATTCTTCGCCATCATCCAGCCTCGTGCATGTACCTATGATATCAAATAACAACATTTCTACTAATGCTATTTCCGATGTAAGAATAAGGCTTATACTTGATACTTAATACTAGTTGCCAGCTTGATTTGCTAAACGTAACAAATAGCTTATTTCAATAGTCCAGTATCTATTTACTTTAACATTTAGGGTCAAATTGTAACTTATTTTTTTTCAGATTGAAGTCCAGGAAAAATCTGATTTGTATAGAGATAGAAATTGCTATAAACTTACAGTGAAAATTTAAGTTTCAGCTCAGTTTTCGGTCTTTTTTACTTTTACTTCTGATCAGCAGTATTTGGACCGCATGGATGGCGAAAAAAACTTTTCTACAGAATTTAGAAAAAACAGAAGAAGAACGAACTCACATCACAAAGGAAACAATTTTGCAAAGTGAATGTGGCGAATGGCTTGAGCTAAGACGTAACCTTTTGACGGCTTCCAACTTTGGTAAAGTTGTTAAAAGAAGAAAGACTAATAGCTGCAGAAACATGGTGAAAAACATGCTATACGGAGCTCCTATAGACCATCTTTCGTCTATACAACATGGTAGACAATATGAGGCAGTGGCTATAGAACAATTATCCAGCCTAAAAAATATTAATCGAAAAATGTGGGCTTTTCATCGACGAAGTCCTTCCTTTTCTAGGAGCTACTCCAGATGGAATTAGTAATGATATGGTCGTTGAAATAAAATGTCCTATATCCCCTTTTAAAATGGGGATCGATGCCGCAATAGACCAGAAGAAAGTTCATTTTTGGAAAAAGAACAAAAATGGTGAAGTAAGTACTAATTAACTGGGTTCAAGGAATTAGTGACTGTAACAAAGTTACTTTGAATTCAATATAAACATAACAGACCCTAGTTATCTTGTTTCTGTACATTTTAGTGATACATGACCGCCATAATAATGAATATATTTGCAATGCAATGTATAATTATATTGGACGGCGCGGTTGGCGCAGTGGCTGAGCGATTGACTGCTGCGATGCGTGTCGCTGGTTCGATTCCCGCACGGAACAAATATTTGTATGAACTACAGGTAGTTGTTCTGGGTCTGGCTGTTTGTGTATGTGAGTTTGAATGTTTGTAAACGCACCTACGAAACAGGAGAAATTCCTAGAGTGGGGCAACGTTTCTTTAAGAAAAAAAAATGCACACATCAATATATATTTGCAACGCACTCATTAATACCTTTCATTTGATACCATACATGATATATTATGTGCTAACATTTTTTTATTGTGATGGACAAGTTTTTAGCAGTTTGTCCATTTTTTTACGTCACATGGCCTATATCACATACGCCCAATAGTCATATTGGGCGTAAGTCGATTGATGTAGCGTTTAGTCGCAGTCGGGTAATTACAGATAGGTGTAAAGATGTATTTTTGTTTTCAGATTAATATAAACAAAAAATCTGACTGGTATTATCAAGCTCAAGCTCAAGGCATATAACAAAAAAAACAAAATGCCTATTTGCTGTATGATACGGAGATAACAAATTAAAAATTGAAGTACTGGAAAAAGATAACGAATTTTGGAGAAAGGAGATGGAACCTAAATTAGTCTCTTTTTATATGGATTGTTTGCTGCCTGAATTGGTAGATCCATTAAATCCAAAAAAAAAATGATACGAGATCCTGAATATGTTATCAAACGAACAGTGCAAGATGAGAATTGATTAGGAACTTTAAATATTTCTGATGCGCCAGTACCACAGTCAAGAAGGCTAGATTTTAGTAAATTTTAAACTCAAACTCAAATTCAAAGCATTTATTTCAATTAGAACATTACAGGCACTTTTGAAAGTCACAGAAAAAACAAAGAGCGAAGCTACAGTCACACGCACAAGGCATAATAACTTGTGAAAGTACTGTAGTTGCCCATTCCAAGGCCTAGATCTCTATGGAGAAGAATGGGCAAGAAACTCCCTACAAAATCTTGGTTACATCATTCATGTGGATACTATATATTTATGTGAGACCGATGTATAAAGAAGTGCAAGCTAAGAGCGTCCAGAGTAAAAAGATCATTTCAGTCAAAAGATCATACAGTTCAAAAATAAAAATAAACCATGGCAGCTAAGAGATGACCAGTCCCTACTGACAGCGCCCGTTTACGAACATGACGCATGGATCAGCACCATTCAACTCAACCATTTTGAAGGGAACTAAATGATCCGACACACCCGCCACCATCAGCGAGACATTTGAGTGAGCATGACATTCTCTCAACCGCCGGGACAAATTTGAGTCAATGAAAGATAACCAAATGTAAATGGTAGCTTTACAGTACATGGTACTCACATATTATGTGCTATGCAATTATATAATACATTTAAATAATTTATTAAATTGCCGAATTCTATTATTACAAAGAAATTTTATTTTAAACTCTTTACCTCTCTAACTTTTTATCACTCCTTTTTTTGTAACGGATACCTTTAATAAACAATGGTGTACAATAACTAGATATTTCTATAGTATGTAGTAGTTAGTGTGTATTAAAAAAAAAATACATAAACTATTTTATTACCTAAAATAAATAAAGGCGTCTCTATTCCATCTAGTATGTTCGGTAGTCAACGCTTGGGTCGCTCGGGGGAAAAGAGTGCGGGGAGTGGGGGTGCATGTGGGCGGAGCTTGCGTGGAAATTATTTTAGAGTGCCTGGTCTTAAATCTGTTCAGCTGTTAGGGCGTAAAAAGGTGAATTTCGCATTTAAAATACTACTAGCTTTTGCCCGCGGCTTTGCTCGCGTTAACTTAGAATTTGACAATAAATTCGGGTTGTACTCTGCTTGTAATAATAAAATTCAATCAAGATTCGAAAGACACGTGGCGCCATCTATTATCATAAGGAAGTTATTGCTATTTTCCTCGGGAACGGTACTTTTTTTCGGGATAAAACGTACCTTATGTCCGTTTTTGTACACCCGACAACGTATAAGCAAAATTTCAGGATGATTGGTTCAGTGGTTTAGGCGTGAAAAGGTAACAAACAAACTTACTTTCGCTTTTATAATATTATTATAAGGATAGACCGACCGCTTTAATGGGTCCTCCGCCTTGCCTTTTCAGCAGCTCTCCCACCCAGATTTCAGTCATACATTCTCTGCAGAGACCACGGTTGAATAGCCTGCAGCTTACCGTGTAGAATCAGCCTTACCGACACTAATAAGCCTATAAAGTTTCAATGCATACTGAATTACTAATTCCATTTAATCATGTATTGTAAACTAATCCATAATGCGCCTAAATTAACAATTGAAGGACTATTCTTGGGCTAAGCTTAATTGCTGCTATTGTACTTGGTAATAATTTCATACCCATTGAATAATTAATTATGAGACGTGCCATAGTAGCAATGGACGGCAGATGGCCATGGCCGATGGTCGCTGAAAGGTTCTGGACTGACAAAGAAGCAGATTGGGAAAGATTTCCACAAGGTGGACCAATGACCTGGTGTAAGTGGGAAACACAACAGCAGTCGACGTGGCAAGGGGAGGCCTAAAACCAGCAGTGGTCGTTCTTCGGCTTAATATAATGATGAGATGAAATAGGATGGAATAATGGTAATAATAACGGTATAGGTAGGATGAAATAGGTAGGGAATAGGTAATAGGTAGATTCTCCAGGCAACCCGCGATCATGGCGCTTGCAACAGCGTCGAAATATCGGGAGCTCAAAATAATGAACAATCACGGAAGATATCCCGTAAGTGACAGTATAAGTTTATGAAATAGGTATTTGGCTTGAGGGTTCAAGCTGATTAATTATTAACAAACATCACCATACTATTAGGAACGTTTTGAGACAGTTGGTGAAAGTGTGAAACGATAAATATGGCCAGAAAAAGGGTAATTACTGAGATAATGCCTGATAGCGATGCAATGAAGAACTCATGCTGCGTCTACCTATACAAAGATGTTAACATAATACCATGGCTGTAATCCCTAACGGGTAAGGCAGAGCTGTACCTTATGCTACACCCACATTTCTCCAGTTATGATTAAGACCCGACCCATGTAACAGGCGGCAAGCCTCAAAGGGCACAAATCGAAACTCCGTGGCTACTACTGAGAAATTTCCTATGGAAAAACCCAATTACACTGCCCGACCAGGGAATCTAACCCAGGACCTCATGCTCAGCAGTTGCACTTGCTACCACTAGACCAACAAGGCTGTCAAAGATAGTTCTTATTCCTATAAAACACCTCATCGGCCACACCTACTGCGATTATAATCGCGAACTAATGGAGCTACTAAAAGGTAAACAATTTCTCACATTCAATGTAGAAGGTAAACATTTTACAATTAATATTGTTGAAAGCATGCCAGTGGTCACAAAGTGAGTCACCTGTCCATTATGACGTCACATGGTGTGGTACGTGATGGCACTTTTTCTATTCTAATTAAATTTTATGGCAATGCAGCTTTGCTCGCGCTCATCGAGGTATTCCATCCCGAGCACGCTTTTAAGAGCACGAAATATATTCCACAAAGAGCACACTTAGTGAGAGATTGACTTTGATTGAAAAAATCTATAGTTTAAAAATAATTAGATGTGGCGCAGGAGAAGAGTACCTAGAAGGATATCAAACTAATTTGACGGCGCGGTTGGCGCAGTGGCTGAGCGAGTGACTCAGCTGCACTGCGTGTCGCGGGTTCGATTCCCGCACGGAACAATATTTGTATGGCCTACAGGTAGTTTTTCCGGGTCTGGCTGTTTGTGTATGTGAGTTTAAATGTTTGTAAACGCACCCACGATACATGAGGGCAATGTAGGGCAAAGTTTTAAAAAAAAAGGAGGCCTTTGCCCTTCAATTAGACCATAAACGCTGCTACAATAAAATGTTTTGGTGCTTACGCCCAAAACTGTACAGAATTTAATTAAAATTAACCATCAATTTCTAAAAGCACGAAAAAAACATTCTCTAAACCCCACACTGCCGACAATAAATTATTCAACAACCAACTAAGACGTACTTAAGTACTGAAAGCTCCAATTCTAAGTCAAGAACATAGTGCTTTAAAATTCTCACTGGCATTATAACGTGTGATGTATGAATGGAGCGCTTTCATCGTAAAATTTAAAATTAGCTCTTTTATCTTCTATTTTATAATATTTTCTTGGGAGCTTGGAGAGAAGGCTAAGAGAAACAAGAAAGTTAGTGGTTCTTAACCTTCGTGTAAACGCGCCAAATTGTATAACACCTATACCCGCGTACGGTCTGACAGACCTAAGGTTTGAAAATCAATTTCGTTTTTTTTTTTTAAATAACTTGTATGTGGATATTATTTATCTTTTAGGGTATACTACGAAGTATCGTAAAACTGATACTTTAAGGATGCGGAAGGTGAAGTCCTATGAAAAATATGGCCTTATACTGTATAAGGCCATATTTTTCAGAGGCCTATCTCAGTAGAGGAGCATAGCGTCATTGAAGTTCTAACACCACGATAATCAAAACTAACAATTTTACAGGGGGTCTAAAATGGCCGGAATTACGTTAAAATTCTTAAAATGGTTACAGACGCAGTTAAGGTAATTAATGGTCTGGACTTTGTGACCATTATTATCCTATTATGATTCTGCTAAAACGGCCATTTTAGGCCCCCTGGACAGTGAAGAAACTGCACAATTATATAGGTAAGGGTACCATACCATTTTATAATTTGTGTTCACTTCAAATAAAATAGCTATTCGTTCCTTGTTTCTGTGATTTGCTTAAAAACGCGTTTTCGGATTCAAAATCAAAATGTCAGAACCGCCAAAAAGAACAATGGGTAAAACTTTCATGGTTTTAGAACTTCAACGAACCCTGCTGCTGCGCATTGATGACAGAAAACAGACCTTTTAGATCGGAGTATACATAATATTGTATACTCAGATCGAACGAAAGTTTTAACAAACTGAACCTGGTAATAATGAAAATGTTCAAAATACTAACATATTCATTAGGTATGTCTAACTTGCTAATTGTTGAAAGTGGTCTTTAAAATTTTCAGGACATTGAATTCAAGCAGTAAGACTGCTGAAGCGTCAAATATTATGGTGAAGACAATAATATTTTATGTAGCACTTGATTTTTTTACTGTCATGCCCACATTGCCCATAATAGTACCAAATGGCAGACAGACTGGATGTTAGAATTAAATTGTCCGTTTAAGAAAAAATAATAGCAGAAGTTTTAAATGTCGTCGACAGATTCTTTTAGCAATTTAAAATAAATTGGTAGACAATGGTTTTCAAAAAGAAAATCTGAATTTAAGTACTTTATAATAGCACTAGACAGCATTAGATAAAGCTAAGAAGTAAATGATGAGAATCATCATAAAATTATCATGAACTAAAGGATCAACATTATTTCAAAGGAATTAATGTTAGTATCCATAACTTTACAATCATGATTCAAACCAAATTCCATCCTTCCTATATAATTTCAGAGAAATTATACATTAGCGCAGTGCACATACTACAAATTCTTCAATTAGCCACAAAACACGACAAAAGTAACCGTTACACAGTTTAAATCCTTAACTATTCACCATGCAAGGTTCATATTCGCTCACACACAGCTCTCCACCACCTACCTACACATTTATATTTCACAGAAATAATATTAGACTTTTAGAGGACACAAAGCTAACCCCGCTTTTATAATTAGTCACCAAAGCTCGTGAATCATTCAGACATCCTGCCTTGCTAAGAGGAATTCATATTGGACGGCGAATTGACAAAAAGTCCTAAACGCCAACGCCAAAAATAAAATGTTCCCGCTTCGGTAGAAAATATAAAACGACGACGGGCGTTTAGATCTATCTTAATTTAGAGTGTGGGTAGTGACAGTTCGTTAGTCTAATGCTTGTGAAGTTATGTCTAATGTCTGTCAGTGAATCTGAACGATTTGCAAAGGATTATTTGCGCTTTACGGATTTTAGTTTTAATATTACTAGATTAGTGAGATGATGAGTGACCCTATGTCTGTTGACTTATTGATTGTATCTGTCAAAAAATCTGAAGAAAATTATTTTAAAAGGTACACTAATAAGTAAACTGTAGGATTATCTAGTGAAATTAAATCAAATTTCGAGCAGCTTTGTTATTATATTTTGATAATGCGTCACCATCATCCGTATTTACGTAACTGCAGCTGAAATTAGTTCACCATTGAGCACAAGTTTAACTGTAATGCTAATTACGCCTATTATTACACTACTGAACTATTCAAACATTTCAGTCAATCATCGGCTTTAATACGGCTTTTATTTATACTGTGTTGCTGATTGATATCTCATGTCCTATGCTATAAAACATCTTTACTAAACATAGAACATCCATTTGTTTATAAATAGTTTAGTTTAGTCTTCATTTATAAAGATTATAAAGCTATTGTAAGCATAAAGTGTAATTTCATTTCTAATGTTATTTAACAAGCAAACAGGTGTTATTGTCGTATTTAGATTTTCATGATTCAAAGCAGTTTTATGTAATTCATATGCGATATTTGGTATTGAATTTACAAAAATTTCCGCACGCAAAATACGCGCTTTGACGTGCAGTTGCGGAAACCAGCCCGTTATACAATACAATACAGAAATGTCCAGCAAAAAGTTAATTAACAATGCGAAGACTTATGATTCTCGAACATATTAGTTTACATGCACAGAAAATGTACTTTACTGTATATTCACCAACAATTTTATTACTTGAAAGCATAAAAGCCATTATTCTTCGATGGCACTTAGTACATTTTTCTTTTGCAGCTTTTATAATATACGTTGACAGGCGAGAGCAAAGACTTTTTGTTCCGACGTGCTTGTTTAATTCATTTCTAATTAGCGACGAGCCACGGTTACTTAGGAAAAAATGTCGCTTGAGTAATGTAGGTACATAGGTACTTGTGAATTTGTAAGAATAATATTTTTAGAAATTATTACATTGTTGAGGGTTATTGTTTTGAACTATGCAGATTTTGAAACATTTCATGATTTTGTTTTGATCATTGATTCGCGTGAAGGGGAAGCTTTAATTATTGAAAAATAATTTAAATTAATAAAAATTGCGATATAAAGGGTGTAAAAAGACCCTTAATGAAGCCGAAAGGTACTTGTTCTCCCCGTCATTGCGATCATTTATTTGTTCTAGACCATACCTGGGAACCTTCTAGTTACGGAGATATTGGGGGTCAAAGTTCCAACTTTTCCACAAGTTTTTTTTTAAAGACATGTTTCTAACGTAAGATTTTTACTTTAAACACCTTCACGATCCCCGTACTATTCAATCCATCCATCAGCACAATGTTTCTAGTGCGTAACATTGAGTTTAACCGTAAAACGTGATCTTTCACCCCAAAAAAAAAGTCGTTTCCCAGCAATAATTTTTGCGTAAAGTTACTTAGTTTGATGTACAGAATGCTTGATTGACGGCTTCGTGAAGGGTCTGTTTACACCCTGTATAGGTATCGTGTTAAATCACATTATAAAACTTCAAGAGGTTTCAACGGTATCTATTAATTTATGAAAGTTTATTAGTGACAGCATTACTACTGCATAAGGTAGACAATCCTATATCATTGCTTGAAGTATAAGTTTTAATAAACTGCAGAATATCAACCCCTTGTGATAAAGTTAATGGCACGTTCGCTCACGTCTTGTCTTCATTACAATTGTCTTCTTTGACCTTTCGTCCACTCAAACATTATTTGCTTTCATTAGTCAACTGTCCTGCAATAATCTTGACTCAGGCATTTACAAGTTAATCATTCATATACGAAGTAAAGCACCGTGCACGGCCTTTGACGATGCGACTTGAGACGTGACTTGCGTCAAAATCGCGCTCGCGTTACTTGTTTCGTTTGCGTGAGTCGGATCGCCACACAGGTCGACTCGCAGTGACTTGTGGCCAGGCCATCTCTATCGTAAAACGCGTGTTGCTAAATCACATAGCTCATGGCCGAGCTTTAACAAGCTAATCATTGAGTTACATACTAATAAGTCACATTGCAGAGTTACTCAGTCAACTAGCCAAGTCACCGTTCAACCATTTTTTTATATAAATGTATTTCAATTAAGAAAATACAGCCAAGGAATGGCTGCTGATAAAATAGGTCTGACGTTCCATGGCAAATTCATTTGATGGACTCAATTAATGTAAATAAACTAAACAAAACATCACGCCTGTAATCACCGAAGGGTTAGGCAGAGATGTGCTTATTGTAAACCCACATTTCATAGGAACTTTGAAATTCCTTGTAATAGAGGCCGAGCCTATTACCATCAACCGTGCACAAATCTAGACTCCGTGGCTGTTACTAAAAACTCCTGATGGAAAACCCCAAGGCCAATATCAACTTGCCCGACCTGAGAATCAAACCCAAGACGTTAGGCAAAGGAGACAGTAAATTAAATGAATGTAACTGTTTCAATTAAGAAGAAAATACAGCCAAAGTAATGACTGCTGAGAAAACAGATCCGGGCGTAATTCCATAGCAAATTCATTTGATGGACTCACTTTGTCAAAATAAATTTACAAGTTAATAATTCAGCATCAGCGTTCAATTCAGTGTTTTAGGATGATCCAAATTGAAACGGAACGGAACGGCCCGGGTTTCGGAATTAATCTCTTATGAAAAGTTTTTCTTTTATTATTGAAAATATTTATCAGCTTTGACGTTTTAATGTAGGTTTCTTTGTAGATTGATAATTTTTTTCTCTTTTTATCTTTTCATTAATTATTATTGGGAAACGTTTTTTACGTAATTTTAGCTTTTGTCCGCAACTTTGTCGGAAGACACTTAATTATTTTCAATATATTGCGTAATTAGCGATGAAAAGATTTTTAGTAACCCAATCAATATTTCTATAGGTTCCTCTTACAAGCAAACAAGCAACAATTTCTTCTATTCAAACCTCTTAGTTCAGATTTTTTCAAATAATTAATCTGCCATATTCTTTCTTCCATATCAAGTTATTCTTATGGCAAAAGATAGGAAACTTATCAAGGAAAGAGAACAAAATAATCAAGTAAATTACATTGACAATATAAGGCTGCCAAGACCCACAAACGGTTTACTACACAAATGAACAAGCATCATCATCTAGCCTAGCCTTTTCCCATCTATATTGGGGTCGGCTTCCAGTCTAACCGAATGCAGCTGAATACCAATATTTTACATGGAGCGACTGCCTATCCGAACTCCACAACCCAGTTAGTACTGGGTAATACGATACCTTTTAGTAACACTGGTTGTCAGACTTTTTGGGCCACTGACTACCTAACGACTGTCAAAGATCTACAAATGACACCCGAGACCAACGGCTTAACGTGCTTTCCGAGGCACAGAGGAAACTCGGTATGTAATGGGTGGTCACCCATCCGCAGATCAACCTAGGCAATCATGGCTTAACCTAAAGATCAACCCGAGCGGCTGTTATTATTAAGCCACGAGCTCCTCCAATAAATGAACAAGCACAAATGTTATTTATTTTCCTTGTCATTTTAATCAAAAATTTTATCTCACCGCCTGATAACTCGAACAATGCTCAACGGTTCAATACACCGAATTTAACCAAAACCTATCTTCGAAATTTTAGTAATCACGGCGAACAGCTGCGAATTATCGCTTTGGAGACACACGATCAAACAAGAGGATTACAGAAGCTCTGCTTTGTACGAAATTAGATGTAGGAATGATGGGGTTACTGCTGCTGCGACGGCTAATTGAGACACCACACCCGCCGTGTGGAAGAAAAAGACATATTAGATACTAGAAATGAGGGATCCCTATTACTTTTTTGATTGGGACTTAAACATAACTGGCGAAACGTGGGTGTACCAATACGCGCCATGATCGCGGGTGGGTGGAAAATAAATTGTTAAGAGCAGACAAATCTGTCTACCCTCTTCTTCTCCTTTTTTTTTCTCTTTTTCCCTTTCTTCTTTTTTTTATTTTTCTTCTCTTCTTCTTCTTTTTCTTTGTTTTGTTCTACCCGCATTCTCCAGTCAACCCACGATCATGGCGTTTGCAACAGCGTCAAAATATCGGGAGCTCAAAATAATGAACAATCACTGAAGATATCCCGTAAGTAACAGTATAAGTTTAGTTGTAAACCGTGGAAGCTTAAAACAATATCATTAAGTTTACGTACATTAACAGTCTGTTTCTAGGAAATTTTCATATTGAGCTCTCCATGTCTAGGAATTTTCATATAGAGCAATCCAGCAGATCAGCGTCAGATGCATGCCTTACAGAAATGCAGAGCTGGACTCCCATTTGGTGCAACATTGAGACGCACACCGCACCTTGTATACTCGTTATTTTATTTGAAGTATGTCATGGTGTTACTATACTTTTTTCGTAAATATGTTTTTCTTTTTGTATATTGGCGCCTTGTTTTTATATAGTTATATAGTCGAGTAATTTTTATTATTTAATTGTGCTTCTGTGTGTTGTGCTATGTCTTTTGTGTGCACTAAATAAATTATTTATCTATCTATCGTATCCAGCTCTTTACAGGAATATGGGTTGTGATACTACCAACTTATGTTTACAGAGATGCTTTCAGAGTTCTTTACTCAGTTGTAAACCTTCTGCTTCTTTTAGTTTCAAGAAAGATCTAAATGAGAGCAAGCACCTGTTTTGTCGCAAACAATATCTGTTGCTTCTCATTATGGAAATGTGTGTCGTTTCAAATAATTTTGCTGCCACGTCCCTTAGACTTCATTGTCGTAAATATGTGACAGCCGTTTGGATTACCAGATATGTTTGTGAGTTTTATTGAGGGTTGGGATGACGTTTATTGGTGCATATTTTAAGGTTGATGTGAAGACGGGCAATTCAAAAATGAAAAATGAAAAATATTTACACTCGGCGATACACAAGATATTCATTTCCAGTGTAATAAGACCTCGCTTTGTATAGATTTCCTGTATTATGCGAGATCCACATAAACTGTTTTGTTACAGCTTGATTAGACGTCGTGCGTACTTATGCAGATCTGAGCTGCTCTGACATTCAGTTGCTTGGTATTGTCAATTTAAGTGAGTGGGTTTGTAATGTTGAAATTGCTGAAATACTTATACATTTATTCACAGCCACAGTATAATATTGTAACAAAACAAAAATACGAGAAGTGAAAACAATTTCTAAAGTCAAACAGAAAATATACAAAAGAAACAACTGAAACTTTCGTATCACACAATAACTTCACAACGAAAGAACCACTTAGGTATTCTGAACAATTTTAATTTACTCACTTAATATTACCCTACAAAAACTTTTTTACCCAACTTTCCATCTCGGAACTAACTTCGGGTTGATTTTCAAGATAATTTTTGCGAGACCCCTGAAAAGTTTTAATGTGCCCAAACCCACCAGTTCTTTTTACCATGAAATTCGAAAAAAAATGTCCATAAAATTTTTAGGACATCTTTTGGATATAAAAAGTAAATTAATCTAAAAGTTCTATAGAAAGTCATTGAATGTTCAGGGTTGTAAAAAATTATGGCGATAAATGTGTCACCATGGATTTAGTTTTGTCTTATCCAAAGGGCTTTTGACGAATACCAAAAGATAAGGGCGACAGTGACGGTCGTAAAAGTGGATATCTTTTTATTCGTTTCAGGAAACGAATGTAGCTTTTCGTTCGGATTGTGCTTGATCTTCGAGAGATTACATTCCTACATAATGTTACGCTTAAAATTTGCGAAGTAAATGTAGAATACACAAAGAACATAACAATAGCATTTATTATGAAGTCTACAACTGCAATACATTGTGAACGTTGTACATTGTATTTTTGAATAAATTTTATTTATTCTTATTTATTGCCAAACTTTAAGCTAATAATCGGAAAATGTTTTTTCATTCTTTAAACTTTAATTTGATTGAAATACATTGTAGTTTGAGCAACATACATCTAGATATTGTTGGTTTAGAAAGTAAATCTATATTAACCAAACCATTTATAAGCTTTTTGAATAGATTCCAGGTAACGATGATTATGCTTAGGTTAAATAATAATACACAGTGAACCTGTTATTGAAATCTCACCTAATTATTTAGTTTTTAGCTCTGAATACTGAAAAGTTAAAAAAATGACTGTGGAGCTGATTGTTAAATCTGAATTCAAATTATTATTATCGTCTAAGAATATTAATTTGTATGTAATACCGAGATAGATACCGAGTTTCCTCCGTGCCTCGGAAAGCACGTTAAGCAGTTGGTCCCGGCTGTCATTTGTAGATCTTTGACAGTCGTTACAGATAGTCAGTGGCCAAAAAAGTCTGACAACCAGTCTTACCAAGGAGTATCGTATTATCCAGTACTAACTGGGTTGTGGAGGTCAGATATGCAGTCGCTCCATGTAGAATACTGGTATTCAGTTGCATCCGGTTAGACTGGAAGCCGACCCCAATATAGTTGGGAAAAGGCTAGGCAGATGATGGTTATCGTCTCAGAATTTTAAAACAATATTTTCGTCAAAATCCAGCACAAACCAACAATGAATTCTTCAGATTCAACCAGAATCAAAATCAACTCCACAAACAACAATATCAAATAAATACACTCCAATTCTCATTTATTCAAGCAGTATTTCAAGAGAAACCTTCTCGAGGTGACCACTGCCTTAATACTCTCCGAGCCACTTACGCCAGTGAATTATTGGTTAGTTACTTGCTCACTCACCGACAAGCTTTGCTCTAACCCCTTTTACTACTGGCACGGAATACTAAGCAGCAAGTCGTATAGTTTTCTTATATTTCCAAGACTTCAGGTTACGGAAACCAAATTACTTTTATTTATGAATTGAAAAATTCTTGTTAAAGTCGTGGCGTGTCGTAAACTCGTGACATGATAATTTAAAAACATGAAGACGGACCCTTTTTTTCGGATGGGAAATCATCAAATGAGCCCCCCCCCCCCGCTTTGGGCGGAGTGGAAGGGAGTGTCAGACTTTTACTGACCCATCTATGTTCCTTCTTTGCCCTTCGTGTTCCAGGGCTGTGGTATCTCTTTCGAAAAGTCCCGCAGCCCCGGAGACGGAGTCTTAAAATATATGCCTCAGAGTGGAGCGGTGACCGATGACATGATGAAGGCCCCAGGATGCTGGATGTGAGAAGTGTAGGATATTAGTCCAGCAGTGGACGCCTTTCGACTTTTATCGATGATCGTTACAAGTTTTACGTAACCACAGTAAAGAAGTATGAGATTATCCCTAAGTATTTAAAAAGAAGTACGAGATTATCCCTTAGTATACAAAAAGTAATCTATACATTTTAATAATTACTGTTACTCAACAGGGCAATAGGCTCGCCCTCTATTACTTGGGACTTAAATATAACTGGCAAAATGTGGGTGTATTTGTTAGGTACATACATTTCTGCCTAACCCTTCGGGGATTACAGGGCGCGATGTTATGTTAACAGAGCATTAAAACACACATATAGGTTCGAGTATAATTAATCATTCTTAATTTTTATTTTACTTACAAATTGCATTAATTTAGTGTATGTACAATGGCGAGCTTAATTTAAAATTGGGTTTTTTTACAGCAAACCAAATTTCGATTGCGAGATTTGCAGAAGAAGATTGTAGCCATACCTATGTGCATTAACAGTACATTTTATTACTCAAAAGCACTCATTTTATTACTCTCTTAATCAACAGAATAATCTTTATCTAATAACACTGTTACGCGTCTATTCAAAAGCACCCTATACACAGCAGCATTTTCCGATAAGCCGATTTGATTGATTGATTGACCGGCATCAAGCTCAAAAAAGAAACTCCGCATCACGCCATATTGACGTTCAAAATATTCCTAGTCTATTATCTGCCATATTTTTTCACTAATGCACTCTTCAAACTCTATTTTCTAGCCCGAGGCAACGTTATTACGTAGATAAACATACATTCTTTCACATTTTTATTTTCTGGAGACACGTGAAAAAAACCTTTCGTCTCTCATTTACAAGCTTTTAGCTGTAATCCCGGAGGTGTCCAGGAGTGCCGTACTAACGTCTAGGTTTTCATGTTTAATTAAAGTCTTCGTTAATTAGTTAGCACTATAACTAAGGCAAGGAAATGCAAGAAATGTCGGCGAATATTTTTGGTAGCAAACCGAATTTTGAAATCTTTTTAAGACGATTTTGTAGCTGGTTTTCTAACTTTCTTTCATAAAAAGATTGTGGTTTCGTCACGTAATTATATGCTTTTCTAATAGTCGCAGGCAAAAACTTCAGAAAGCGTTACATTATTTACTTTTACATCGTCCATTTTAAACTTTGTGTAATTTCGTCAAAATGAAACAAAAAATACCTACATGTTTGCAAGTTAGGGTTATTTGATCAACTCAATGACTTTATTATTTACTTGAATAACAATAGATTTCTACGAATCATGGCACACGAAATCTGGGGCCTAATCAATCATCCATTTGTGTACTGAACATAATTTAGTATACAATTGGTTATATGAACTGACTAAGGCTTGCTGTTTCAATTTGTTTGATAAAACATATTTATTGTCTATGGTATGGAATTTGCGTCTATTCCACTTATTGCTTCAAAAACAGAACTTTATTGTGTTATTCGCACACTGTTAAATGAAAAGCATTTTCCAAAAAAACCAAATGAAAAAAATTGTAAACAATTTTGGAATAATAAATGATACTAAAACAAAATACAAATATGCAATTTTTTACGATGATACAAAGATAAAATACTTTATTTGTGACACGTCCCCCCGGGCCAATGTTTTATGTTTCTACTATAATGGACCAAGCTACATAATTTGTATCTCCCTTGTAATATGTAGAAAATACATGAAATACAGCACAATATTTTATTTTACTCTAAAAGTTTTGTGAGAAAATAAATTTCTTCTGGGAGCTATTTGTTCTGAACGAAGTTCGTTGTAATCACAATTCTTGATTATAAATTAGAATTGGAATAACAATTTAGAAGAGCACCCCTAGAGTGTGAACCTCATTTAATAACTTTTTCGTTCGCCATCGTTAGTTAGCACGTGTGATGAGTGCTTTAAAGTAAGACAAGTCATGTTACCATTTAAGGTGTATTCATCCTACTAATATTATAAAATCAAATCAAATCAAAATCAAATCATTTATTTCTTTGCAAACATGGGTAATTGGTACATAGATGTTGTCGTATATAATATAGTCCTCCATATTCTACCGTCGCATGGGCATGCAAATAATATTCAATTCTAAAATTATAGAGAAATTGTATCGATACCAAATAAATTTAAATGTCAAGTCATTAGAATTACAAAAAAATCTAAAAAGAAAAAATGTCAGACTAACAGTGGTAAAAATTTAACAATAATGTCAAACGGAATGATAATTATAATATGTCAATAAGAAGGAAAAAAATATATAAATGCCAGAACAGTAACATATGTCAATCATATCAATCAATCAATCAATCAATCAAAAAACATAGGTACACAATAAATACAGATCTTAGGTTAGTTAAAAAGGGTCTAAAAGTTCTAAATTAATTCGTCATTTAAATATTCGTCAATAGTGTCACATGTCACACAAACATTTATCGATTAGAAATGATTTCATTCGTGTTTTGAAGTGTGTGTACAACATTTAGTTTTTTTATGGCGTCTGGAATTTTATTGTAAATACGTGGAGCCATCCCCAAAATACTCTTTTTTGCTAATGCAGTTTTACATTTATGATTACACAGACAATTTTTGTACTGACTACGAATTGGAACATCTCGTACCATTGTAATTTTTTCAAAAAGGTTCGTGTTTGTTTTGACGAAAATACTTGTTTCTAATATGTATATTGCCGGTAGTGTAAGTATTTTAGGAGATTTAAAGTAAGGTGCACAGCTATCATCTGTTTTCAGACCACACATGGCTCTTATACGTCTTTTCTGTGATTTAAATATCAATTCTTTATCCGAAGAGTTGCCCCAAAAAATAACTCCGTATCGCAGAATTGAAGTCACTAGACCATGATAGGCAACTAGTAACGCGTCTATATTAACTTTTTTGGCCAATTGTAAAAGCGCATAGGCAGATTTATTATTTTTTTTACTTAATTGTTCTATGTGTGATTTCCAATTAAGGTGGTTGTGAATATGTTACTATAAATTCGAAAGTTTGTGAGGATGCATCCATTTCGACGACATGTAAAGCTAGGTTAGAGGCCCATGGGCCCATTAAAACTCTGACACCAGGTTAGGCACTAACCACACGATTAAGAAGAAAAAACATGCCCTGTTGTTTGTACGTCACAAGAGCTGAAGATGTCAAACTCATAAACAGCAATTATATAAGACCAGCAATTCGATAAGTAAGCCAAAAACTTGTAAAAATAAATTTGAAACTTTCCCATGTAACGCAACAGCTCCAAACAAAAGATACAATAAATCATTACGCTAAAAAGAAGAGGCGAGACAGACAGATTAGGAAGAACTTTTACAAAATAAAATAATCCTTTAAATACACCGTTCTTTACCGAAAAATTCCACGTTTATTGTGCAAAATTGTATGTCCTTTTTATCTTTTAAAATTTATGCTAACGATGGGTGTCAGAATGAAGAATGGCTTAATGCAAAAACCAGGGGATCCGATAATTATATTCATGTTCCTGTAAACGTTTGCTGAGTACAGAGTTTATTTTAGGGGTCTGGTTTTAAATGGCTATTACTCCTATACGTTTACCAATGTTCATGTAATCGGTTATTGTACAGAAAGCACAGTTGCTTTTGTACAATATGCGATTACATGTGATGTGAACCTTACTTGTGTAATGCTTCTCTTCAAAACAAATATTTCAAACTTTTTGTTAACAATTTTTTTTTGTTTCTGTCCTGTTTTATTTATAATATTTGTTGTGCTTATGATTATTGTTAACTTACTTTGTTTGTATGCATGTCATGTCCCTGCGACGGATACATATTTTTTCTTTCTTTCAATTAAACCATTGACAGGCGTTTCTGAGTTGTAAAGGAGTTGGTCAGTCTGAAAGTTAATGCTAGTTGCCCATTTCCATGTAGAAGGTTCCATTACCAACAAAGATTTGTGGGGTTTCAGTAAATCACATGCTTAGTTGCTTCGCAAAGTGTTCAACAGTCCACTAGAAATCAAACTCTATTGCTGCACGCGTAGCATGACCACCGTAGAAACGGGTTTTGTCGACAGAAGAATCGACAAAATGACATTTATTTTGGTCATCTGTTATTTTGTCGATTCTTCCGTAGACAAAACCAACAAAATGCTAAAACTTCAAACATATTATTTCCAGTAAAATGCCCCGTTAAATAACTATCAAACTAATGTCGTTTATGCAGAGCCTCGGGTCGTCAGCATTACTCAACGTACTCATGCATGCGCTTTCATTAGGGGAGTTTTTCATTTCAACATCATTTGGCCGAGGTCCAAATTGTTCGGGATACTCCCAATTCATCTTACTCGGCGAAATGTTGTTAAAAAACTTCTCAAGGCTTGGCCGGTATTTATTATTTATTTGGGCTTTTTATTGTGTAGTCAATAACGTTTGTTGGTAATGGAGATTTCTCGTATAGTCAGTAAGTTGGTTCTAGAGGTCAGATAGGAAGTCACACCATGTTAAATACTGGTTCTCAGGTGCATCTGGTCAGGCTGGAAGCCGACTTCAATCTAATTGGGAATAGGCCGTGCAGATGAAGATGGCATCAACACAATATTTATCGCATTTGAGATCGATATATTCACATTAGCAATTTCAACCTCATTGAAATCAATCAAGTGTGATTTTTTAGATGTCCGCCAACACAATTATTCCATCATAATAGCTATTCAGCTTGTCCCTGCTAATGATGTGACCAAGAAATATTATTCTTAAATCTCCTCCCACAAATTAACCCAGGCCCCACTTAAAAACATGTTTGAGTACTTCGTCAAAAAATCCGTCCTTGGACAATTAAATTCACTCAACGCAACACTGGGTCACAGAAGAGATAAGTACAGAATGACAGCTTCTTACAACGACGGATAACGAAGGCACACATAGACAATTAGACACGTATCTACGTACTTTGAGTGCGCATAATATCATGACTGACATATTATGTTTGAGATCGCCGTACGTATGTTTACTTTAAAGCATTTGAATGAACATGTAAACGAATGGATCAGAAATTGAGTGAGTTGATTCGATTATTACAATACTAACCGAAATTCTAATTATATGTGGGTGGGTATATCCGTATGGTGGTATACGGATATACCCATACCCACTCATATACAAATATCAAAGATATTTTTAATTGGAAATTTAATTTTTTTTGCAACTTTCTTTGACGATTTTTCAAATAATAATTCACTTTTTTAAATGATCTTGACACAACAATAACAAGTTAGTTCACATTTTCATCAGAAACATTTTAAAAGTAATGCAATTCTTTGTTTGCTCCTGATGTAATATAGAGTCCGCTTTCTGGGCTTATCTACTCTGTGACCGGGTCATTCTCTCCGGGTACTCGTGCAATTTTTTACGTGTCAGGCCAAAAAAAAAATAAGCTTGAGACAAAAACAAATCATCCTTTGTGGTGTTCCTTTTGTCGCCTGTCCCCAAAATGTAACCGAGTGGGATCTTAATTAAGAAACTGGGTGATTCAGTTGAAGTGCCCCTCATTTTGTTATGGTAATGTCAGGGCTTTTTGATTTTTGGCCGCAAAATGAGAATAATGGAGTGATCATTTTTAATTTTTTGTTTTAAGTTGGGTGTAATTTTAAACTCGGTATTTTCTTTCAGTTTTGTTTTATTTAATCAGTATAAAACAAAGTCGCTCCTGCTGTTTGTATGCTTACATCTTTTAAACTACGCAATTTGAATGCAGTTTTCAGCAATAGATAGAGTGATTCAAGAGCAAGATTTATATGTAAATTGCACCCGTGCGAAGCTGGGGCGTGTCGCTAGTAGGATAATAATCACGGGTTGTAGTGGATAGCAGTGCTACTCAGGTTGCCGATACAAAAAAAAAACAGAAATATTTTGGTCATGGTAGTTAAAAGTATTATAAGAGGTGGACATTTTCGAAGGATTTGATTTTTTTTGTAATATCAAATAAAATTGAGATTTTTTTTTTCTTATTTTTCCTCGAGTAGTCATGAGCAGGTCCATCCTCTGGTGCCTGCTTATCGTTGAATTTTGAGACACGTTGTATAAAAGAATATTTTCAAGAGCTTTAAAACACTAAATTACTTAGGTCATTCTAATTACGTCTGTCAGCTTATCAAGATTCGTATGCTAAAAATACTCCAGCGTTCTTATCGTGACATCAAAATGTTCCCTAATGTTGAAATAGGTCACGCAAGTCCAGTTCCCCTAGCTCGTTTGTCGTCCGGTCGGTCAAAGTAGGTTACACGTCCCCTTTGATTTTGTATAAGTATAAGAACCAAGGCTATCAGATGTCAATGACCTTTGGCATTGGTTATTGTCACGCTATAGCTATTGTTTGAGTGAGGGGGGAGTTTGATGTTTGTATCGAGATCTTTCTTAGGCCTTATTCTTATTCTTTATTGCACACAAAATTAAAAGATATACACACAAAATTACAATTTATGCATATGCACAACGCCTTTTTTTTACGGATGGGAAATCATCAAAAAACTCCTCCCACTCTGGGTGGAGTGGGAGGGAGTGTCAAACTTTTACGAACTAAAACTCATCCATGTTCCTTCTTTGTCCTTTGTGTTCCAGGGCCGCGGTATCTCTTTCGAACAGTCCCGCAGCCCCGGCAGGCATCGGCACTTGCGGGCCCCTTCCTGGTTGCTGACATCTCTTTGTGTCGCGCGTGGAACACGAACGCCTTCACAACGCCTTCGGATATTTTTGCAAGAAACATGTAGTTGCATGTTTTTAAATAAGGCGTTTTTACAAAAAGTTTATTAATTACATAATCACGCCCGTAACCCCCAAAGGGTTAGGTAGAGGTGTACCCATTAGTACACCCACATTTCGTCAGTTATGTTTAAGTCCCAGTCAAACGGGCACAAATCCATACTTCGTGGCTGCTACTGAGAAATTCCTGACGGAAAACTCAATAACACTTTGCCCGACCTGGGAATCGAACCCAGCGACTACTACAATAACGAGCCAGTTTATTAATTGAGTTGGAAAAACCATATAAAAGTACAGGTAAAGTTATTGTAACAAAACCTCAGAATTATAAATGATTATTAAATGACACTTAACTAAAATCGAAATTTAAAGTATGTCTGTCACTGCAATATATCTCAAAGTGTCACTACCAGCATCATCTGCCCAGCCTTTTCCCAACTATGCTGGGGTCGGCTTCCAGTCTGACCGGATGCAGCTGAATACCAGTATTTTACATGGAGCGACTGCCTATCTGACCTCCACAACCCAGTTAGTACTGGGTAATACGATACCCCTTGGTAAGACTGGTTGTCAGACTTTTTGAGCCACTGACTACCTTACGACTGTCAAAGATCTACAAATGACAGCCGGGACCAACGGCTTAACGTGCTGTCCGAGGCACAGAGAAAACTCGGTATGTAATGGTCCCATCCACAGACCAACCTAGGCAAGCACGGCTTAGCCTAAAGATCGTTCCGAGCGGCTGTTATTATTTAGCCACGAGCTCCTCAAAGTGTCACTACCAGCATGAGATCAAATTGAGTTGCGTTCGAATTCAGTTAAAAACTTCACACAGTTCAAAGTTGTTAATCTTTTACTAATTTTGACATCACTAAGTTAGTACTTTACCCACATGTGTGAAGTTAAGGTATTTAACATACAGTAGTGGCTCGGGGATTCAAAATGTCATCTGTGCCCAGGACTAAACTTTCAGTCCAAACTGTAACTAGAACTAGTATATACGACTCCCTAACAACAATATAACTAGTATAATATAACTAGTACAATATAACTAGTTCTTAAACAATAGCACAGGATGTAGAACACCGTCAAGTATGTAATGGATTTGTTAATTGTCGAGCTTGCTATTACGGCTAGGACGAGACGTGTGCAACTATTACTGTAGTTCTACAAATTACTACAGGAACGAACGAGGCAATTAGGTGATGTGTCTTTGCAGGATGTTATATAGGATGACTGGTAATTAGTGACCGATACTTATACACGTGATTGTGCTCATGATAACAAACAACTTTCCCAAAGAAACATTTTTTTTAAACTAATTCACTTATATCGCAATAATACAACAGCCATATGGAATTCGCGCTTACGCGCGGTGCTTGCTTGCGAGCCGCGTGGATGCTCTGCCTACCCACTGTTGCACGGTACGCTAGTAATGAGACAGAACGGCGATTAGTATTAAAAAAAAATGTTTCTTTGCGAAATGCGAAAGTAAGTTTGTTTGTTACCTTTTCACGCCTAAGCCACTGAACCGATCATCTTGAAATTTTGCATATACGTTGTCAGGTATACAGAAACGGACATAGGGTACCTTCATCCCGAAAAAAATACAGTTCCCGAGGAAAACAACAATAACGTTCTTATGATAATAGGTGGCGCCACGTGTCTTTCGAATCATGATTGAATTATATTGTGATAGAAACTTTAGTAGTGTGTTAAGAGTTTAACTGTAAAATTCTAAATTAACGCGATCGCAGCCGCGGACAAAAGCTAGTATATTATCAAGCAAGTTTGATGACATAGCTTTGGGATATGATTTTGGAACCGAAATTGGAATAGGATGCGCTGGTTCTCCCCTATGAAATTAAATATTAATAACGATTATCTTTTCAGCCCTGTGCGCGGTGGCGTCCCAATGGTAACTTTGTGTTATACAGGGTGTAAGGGGCAGCCCTCCATAAACTGATGGGGTGAATTCAGTAGATCATACTAAGATAACCGGTACAAGAAATTATTTCACGAATGTTATGGGAATCCAATAAATTTGATTTGTTTTATTTCCTCATACGCAATGTTTTGTTACCGTGGCAAAACGCACGTATTGAACAGCAAGCGCGCCGACGAGTTCGATGAACTCTGTCGCTAGGCAGGAAGTGAACAGCTGATTTCACGCGTCGTTCGTTAGAGTATTTCAACATACATTGTTGAGTTTTTGATTTTAGCCGTATTATTTACATAAATGGAGTTAATATATATAATATAGGGAATGCTATTTTAAATTGAAATAAAGGAATAGAAACTGAAAAAAAAAATCTGAGAAAAATTCCGGTGGAATATAATTCAAAATAACGAGCTGAATGCACCCTGTCAGTTTGGGGAGGGATGTCCCTTACACCCTGTATAACCACTACAAATAGACAGCATAGAAAAATATAGTAGGGAAACCGAAATGTCATATAACCAAATGTGAGGGCATGCAGAACCAGTTCTGCATGAGCATGCCCTAACTATGACATCCACCAATCTACACTAGGCCTGCGTGGTGAATTATTGGACAGCAGTGTCATAGTTATAGCCTGTATCAAAACAGGCTATAACTATGAATAACAAATAAATTGACTTTTTGAAAATATTAGTATTTCTGTAATGTTTTTACAGAACTCCCAAACTTAATAAAATGGCTTAAATATTCCAACGAAAAAATCTTTCGAAATCCAAGAACGGAATTTCAAACCGAAATTGCATTTTGTTATTTTAAATTCGCCAAGTCAGTTCACAATATAGGAGAATATTGAAAGGCGAGTCTTGAACGAAATTGCCAAATCATTGCATACTTGAGCATGGGCAGCGTCGAGTTAAGCACGGACACTATTGAATTCTCAAACTGTATTTTTGCTTAGATATTTTTAAATTAGGTTTTCATATTGTATTTTTTTAGAATAGGATTTTTTCTCTTATTAAAACACCAGCAACCCAATTGCGAAATTATTGCATTAACAATTTGAAAAAAAATTAAGGAAATTCCTAATTCAATAATTATGCCTGTTTATGTAATTATCAATTTATGTTAACAAAATGGTATTTTTCTTTTTTTTTGTACTCTGTCAGAATGCTGTCCTATTTGACCCAAAGGTTGACTGGTAGAGAATGCCTTGTGGCGTTAAGTCTGCCCATGTACCAATTTTGTACATGAAGTTTAAATAAATAAATAAATAATTATTTCATGTGTTCCAAAAATTCGTCTGCTCAAGAACACAAATAACGGAATGAATATTCTTGAATTATCAACATTAAAAGCATTGCTACTACAAGTATGTTATGCAATTACCCGCAGAATTTCATTTGAAAATAAACTTTCTATCGGGCTTGGTTTTAATTAAATTCCGTATTGTTGGAGTGTAACTACTAGGCCTGCAAGCCTCGCAAGAGGTCAGCTGCAAAATTCTTCCTTTTGGGTTCCTTCCGGACAAAGGTATGAAGCATGGCTGAACTGCAGTGACCCACTGCAATTGTCTGAAACTCCTTTTATTTTTTTGCCATCACTCGCTTCGTGACCCTTCATATTACGTTCTGTACTTTATTGACAGCGAAGAGCTCGTGGCTAAATAATAACAGCCGCTCGGGTCGATCTTTAGGTTAAGCTGTGCTTGCCTAGGTTAGTCTGTGGATGGGTGACCACCCATTACATACCGAGTTTCCTCCGTGCCTCGGAAAGCACGTTAAGCTGATGGTCCCGGGCGTCATTTGTAGATCTTTGGCAGTCGTTAGGTAGTCAGTGGCCCAAAAAGTCTGACAACCAGTTTTACCAAGGGGTATCGTATTAGCCAGTACTAACTTGGTTGTGGAGGTCAGATAGGCAGTAGCTCCATGTAAAACACTGGCATTCAGCTGCATCTGGTTAGACTGGAAGCCGACCCCAATATAGTTAGGAATAGGCTAGACAGATGATGACTTTATTGACAGCGATTGTGCATTCACAATAGAATGTTATTCAAAAACAAAAAACTATTTTTGTTCATTTGAAAGATCAATTTGTATATGTAACCGGAAGTTAACAAGATCCGCAAGTTTATAAATTTCCTTAAATTTCTTAGGAAATTTATAAACTTGCGGATCTTGTTAACTTCCGGTTACATATACATGTTGATCCCACGGCGATAAAACTTAATGAACTTATCCTTAAAACGTTTTATAATAATTAATACTCCAAAAGAAAAAGAAACATTGTATAAAAACAAGACCAAAATCGAGATTCAATTAGAAGCATCAGTAAGTTCGGCGTTCACAGACAATGTCTCAAGAAAGTTGAATACTTATTCAAGCGGAAAAATGCATCGCATGCTACTCTTTCAAGCTTTGACCTACTTCCACCCACAGCTAAGCGAAGTTGCTCTTTCTGAAGCCATTCGTATTGTCGCTTTGATCTTACAATCCACGAAAACAAAATTACAAAAGGTTGAAACTAATTACAAAACACAAATAAACTCGGGTCCCGTCTCATCAATATACATAAAGTGCTTATCCGTCATAACATAGCTTGTTTCCCTTCCCAAAAAAACATAATTAAAAACAACACGAAGAGAGAATTTTATAAAACAACCGTTTTACCCAATTACGAGTACCTTGACTATGAAACCGAAATATTTGCTTTGATGTCGCAAGTTAAGCACGGTCCGGTGATAACCCGTTGATTAAAAATTAGGAGAAAAAAGACTTTCATCATACCTTTGACGTATAAAGGCTTGGTCACAAAATTGATTTTCGAACCGACAAATAGTTTAGACAATATTGGAGAAGTTTAAAAATTGTGAAAGTTATGTCAAAAGCATTTATGATAGTACAAATAAGAGACTAGGAGAATTTAGGCTTAGTTTTACCTGACCTATGTAGGTACATATTTTTCTCGATATTAATTTCACTCAATTTTGAGCCTTGGTGACCCAGTGGTATAAATGCCCCCTACTAACGAATTTTAAGTCACAGGTTCGAACCGAAGTCAGGCGCATTTATTTGTGTAATTTATTTCATCACCACTGCTCTCAAAACAGTGAAGGAAACATCATGAGGGAACCGGCATATCGTAGAATCAAAAATTGGGAAATCGTGAGATCAACCAACCCGCACTGTGGGTCCGCGTGGCGGATTACAGCCCATTCCCTCTCATGGAGACCTGTGTCCCAGCAGTAGAAACATTATGAGCTGATTATACAATTTACTGTAAACGTTTATTTTTCTCTAATTATTTGTGTTTACCTGCATAGAGAAGTATGGAAGAAGAAGATATGCTGCGCCGCCCCAAATTAATTGGGATAAGGGCAAGAGAATGTTGATGATTTGTGTTTAGCTGCCTATGAAATTTCCCAAAACAAAATATCTAACAAAATAAAATTTCTACCCTATCATATTTTAAAATCTGGAGAAAAAATAAACTAAAGATCAAAAAGAACGATACATCAACTGCAGACTCAAAACGGTCAATCCCTTGTCAACTGAACTTGACTGGAGGGTAACTGTGTGCCTACGCCTTATCCGGGGTAAGGAAAAATGTGATTCGACCGAAATGAGTATACAAAGGGTGGCCGCTGTTTTGTTTTGCGTAGAATTTACTAGATTTATATTTTACAAAAGTGTGGATTTATGAAGTGTTATCCAAGGTAAATCGGTACTCATACTCGTACATACCGGTTTTTTTGGACAATAATCTTACTAATATTATAAAGAGGAAAGATTTGTATTTTTGTGTGTGTGAATGTTTGTAATGAATAAACTCAAAAACTACTGTGTCGATTTGAAAAATTTTTTCACCATTAGAAAGCTACGTTATACCTGAGTAAACATAGGCTATATTTTATCCCAAAATGTTTAAAAAATAAATGTCCACCAGTGCAAAGCCGGGACGGGCCGCTAGTGAAATATAAAATTTATTTGTTATATTTGCGTTTTTATACCTTTACCTTTATCAACTTAGTTACTTTATGGACGTGGGAGAGGCTAAGATGTCTAGACATTCAATTATGTATATTTTTAAGGTTTGTATGATATCTTTGTTGAGATTGTATTATTCAATGTTATGTGATTTTTCGTACGGAACATTCAAGTGTGACTATTGAGAGAATTAGAATTTTATTGGAATTCGATACATGTACATACAGTCTTAAAGAATACGTCTTCTTGACAACGTATTGTATTTAAGCTGACCTACAGTTGGCTTACAGTTTATCTTCTATCTATTTTATCTAGTAAATGTGGAAATCAATCATCTCTTTTTTTAGTATTAGAAGTCGTCAAATGACCCCTCCCGCTCTGGGCGGAGTGGTAAAGAGAGTCAGACTTGTAATTACTAAAACCCATCCATGTTCCTTCTTTGCCCTTTGTGTTAAATCAATCATCTCAGGTATTATTAATGAATTTAGACTCAATGTCAAATTCATGTTATTCACAAAAGAAAGGATTGCCGTGTTCATATTCCCATGTTACTTCATTTTTGCCTTATTCTTAAGTCACTACTTTTTTGTCAACAACACGCACTTGTCTATCTTCAAAGTTTGATAAATGATCTGCTTTATCATCATCCGTTTTTTGTGTTGCCCGTTCAAAAAAGTGATTAACGAGTTGAATCAGTAGCGAGAATGTGAGTATGGCAACAATTTTAATAGGAGCAGCTGAAATTACATAATATTCAGTTCCCATAACAACAGTTCAAATATCTGACTGTATATATGAATATTATTTAATAGGATAGTTAAAAATATTTAAAACTAGGCTTGTGAATTAACTTGGTATAATAATATGCCTAGACTCTAACAATAACAAGATTACTTTTACATTTTAATGGACCAATACGTAGACCGTATTATGTTTTAAAAATATATGTTCAGTTACACAATATACGCAAACTTACACAGAGAAAAACATTAGAACTTCTTAACTGGCTAAAATCATTAAAAATAAATCAAGTAGAACTCACCATCCAATTCATATCCTTGCCCACCCCACTGCGGCAACTCCTGAGAGTAAGACTTGGGGTCGCTGCGGCTGCCTATCGATATCTTAAGGCTTTTCCACAACTTCATCTTGCCCACATATTTATTCACAACACTAACACTATTCTGATGCACGTCACTGAATCATTTTGTCACACACACTGTCACTTTAAGTCGGGAAAATCTGAAACAAAAGAAAAATACGTTAGAATTAATCACAAGCTTACATCGTTATGTAGTCAGGTAAGTTAAGACACCCCACTTTGATTTTCCATGTTATAGCTATTTCATACAACTGTTAAAGAATGACGTTTGAAATCACATTAAATTTGTCAAAGAATCTGCTGAACAATACTTCATATTCAGGAAATCTCTCCATGGATGGATTGGATTGCAAAATCAAATCCAAGCCGACTACTGATGACAGATTGAACTACTGATGATGAATGAATGAAATGATTTCAATGAAAATAAAAATCTTTGTGTAGTCTCTTTGAACACACAATAGTGACTTTCATAACCAAAGTAACCGGATAAACGCTAGCTAACGTTCAATAATTTGACATAAAGATCCCGAACTTGGTCTTTGACAAACATTCAAAAGTCCAAGCTCAAGGTTTTCCAACGTGCAATGGAGCGCAGTATCCTAGGCGTCTTACTTAGTTTACCGACCATGTACGCAACACCACACTGCGCTCCAAAACACAAATTACTGATGTTGCTCAAAAAGCCGCTAAGCTAAAGTGGGACTGCGCTGGCCAGGTCTGCCGTATGCCCGACGAGCTGTGGGCCAAATAACCACGATGTGGAGCCCTGACACAGCCAGAAGGCGACGCGGTAGACCTCGGAGGTGATGGCGGGACGAGCTGGACAAAACTAACGACCAGTGGTCCACATTGGCTCTAGATCGAAGAATTTGGAATTCATGGAGAGAGGCCTTTGCCGAGTAGTGGGATTACACAGGCTAACAGTATCAGTAGTAACGTTCAATAAAATAGGGAAGACGATGGTGTAAACAGTATAGGTACTATAATAATCCCACGAATTTTCTAAACGCCAACTCAAGAAGGTGGGTTATTTAACAGCATAGACGTTTTAGACATGAGAAGAGATCCAAATCGATTATTATTAATTACAAAACCAGTATCTCAAAGCGAAATGGACTACAAATTGCATTTCGAACCATTTTCGGACACACTATCAGTAATTGTTCGCCATGGCCACAGTTTAAATATAACCAGTAAATCAACTAGGCCATTTAATTGTAAAGTCGATTGCTAGTGTTAGGAATAGGATCAACTAGACTTTTTTTTATGTTGCAATGGAGGCAAAACACCGGGAGAGTTGGAAAGGAATGAGGAGGCCTTTGCCCAGCAGTGGGACAGAATAGGCTAATTAAAAAATATATAGATATACGCATAAAATATATCTACATGTGTCAACGTATACGATAGCCCTGATTTACTTCCGAGTTACTGTTACCTGAAGCGTGCTTCATTTAAATAATTTGCATGTGTGTGTGTGCCTATTCCGTCAATATATTCAAAAAGCAACAAAGTATTAAGCGAATAACAATTCACGACGGGTTAGGCAGACGAGTACCTAATAGAAACCCACATTTCGCTAGTTATATTATGATTAAGTCTTTATAATAGGTATGAGCCTATTGCCATTAGACCGGCGCTAGTACAGACTCTGCAGAGGCTACTACAGAGAAAACCCTGAAGGGAAAACCCAACAACACTTTGGTCGACCTGTAAATCGAACCGAAGGTCGCTCTGCAATTCCGATTGTGACCACTAGACCAACTACACAGGAGACAATTTGTTCGTAGTTGAAATACTGTATGTTAATACTAATATGTGTACTGTACCTTGTCCATCGTCACGGGTCACTAGAGCCCGTCGATCAACAGACAACGTCATGGTTCCTTGAATACAATGGAGCTCAGACGTATACTTTTTAATGGTTTCGTCCGACATACTTCCATGAATATAAAATGACATTGTAAATAAATTATTCATAAATCAAAATGTGATGAATGAGTGTAATGGAACTGGGAATAAAGGTTATACAGGGTCACATTGAATTAGGTGGTGAAACTTCATAGATGTGATGAGTGTCGATATTAAATCGCAACAAAACAAAAGAATTAGGTGGTGAAACGTCATAGATGTGATGGGTGTCGATATCAAAACAATAAAAAAAAAAGAATAAGATGGTGAAGCTTCATAGATGTGATGGGTGTCGATATGAAAACAGAATAAAATAAAATAATTAGGTAGTGAAACTTCATAGATATGATGAGTGTCAATATCAAAACACAATAAAACAAAAGAATTATGTGGTGAAACTTCATAGATGTGATGGGTGTTGATATCAAAACACAATAAAACAAAACAAATTCACAATTTCTAGTAATTTCACTAAAGACAGACCGCTTTAATGAGTCCTCGCGAAGGTATCAATTTAAATGGAATATTCTGAAGGTTGATTGCGTATTAGTTTAATGTGCCTTTGATGGTGCAAGGCGGAGGACTCATTAAAGCGGTCAGTCTATATATCAGCTGTAGCCTAACTACTACCTAACCACTGTGCCTATGTAGTATGTTGGATGAGTTTTTTTTATCGGGTTTTTTTTTAATAAAACGTTGTCCCACACTAGGATTTTTCCTGTATTGTGGGTTCGTTTACAAATATTTAAACTCATATACACAAACAGCCGGACCCGGAACTACTACCTGTAGGTCATACAAATATTTGTTCAGTGCGGGGATCGAACCCGCTCAGCCATTCCGCCAACCGTGCCGTCAAAATGGTTGTTTTTGTTGATTAGACTTTCAGGCCACTTACTACTTGACCCCCCTAATAAAATACCTCTACGATACCACTAGATAAAAACCAAAGGCTATCGTATTACCCAGTACTAATTGGGCTGTGGATGTCAGATAGGCATTCTCTCCATATAAATACCGGATATCAGTTACATCCGGCTAGACTGAAAGCCGACCACAACATAGTTAGGAAAAGGCTAGGTAGATAATGATAGGGTTAGATAATTATCAAAGTCCATCAGGTGTATGAAGTATCGCTACATAATTAAATATAACCCTGTATACCAACCTAGGGCAGATAGTCTACGTCAATGCGCAATTTTGTGATTAGCCCGTCAACAGATATTACGGTTCAAATTCGATGGAAAATGATGAGCATTATCCGTGTATCCGTATATCGGTATATCCGTATGTAAGCCAATACCTTTGTTTTGACACTGTTCGGTATTCAGCCCATAAAGCTTATGATTGAACGCTTGAAATTGTATGGTATTGACATGTGTTCCATGTTTAGAATTAACTAGCTAATTATTATCTCAATCAAATGCAGTTTGGCTTGTTATTATTCACTTTGATCAAAATGTAACAAACAATTTGCATCGTCAGGATTGGCTAGTGTTTAAATGACGAGTTGACAAACTAGTGATTGGATGATTGATTTGCTTTAAAGGCTCATTTACGGAGATGCGGCGCGTTGTGCAGCGTAGTCTGCAATAAATTCAAACATATGGCGATGTATCAGAGCGTTTACGCGCCTTTGCTTGAAATGCAGCGTTACTTGCGGATAACAGCGCAGGTGACAGCGCTGCGCCGCACGCGGCTTTCAACACGCCGCCGGCCAGCCAGTTCCTTTAATACTTTGTTCACGGTGAAGCGGCGTGTGAAACGTAGGGATATCTGCGACGGCGTACGCGGCATCGCACGCGCTTCACGCCCCGCGTCTCCGTAAACAGCAGCGTACATTGTCATATGTTTGTGTTTACGTGTCTGATAACGCGGGTCGCTCTCCGTAAACGGAAAAATCGCGTAACATACAGCGACACGCCACGCTGCACGCGAAGAGCAACGCACCGCGTCTCCGTAAATGATCCCTAAGCGATTTACGGCAGACCTGAGGGCATAGGCAAAGTGAAATTCTCTCAGGGATAACGATGAAAAAAAATGTAGTGTGAGCTACCGAAAAGCTTAGGTCAACATCACTAACTCAGGACTGTTCGAAAGAGATACCGCGGCCCTGGAACACAAAGGGCAAAGAAAGAACATGGATGGGTTTTAGTCAGTAAGAGTCTGACACTCGCTCCCATTCCACCCAGAGTGGGAGGAGTCATTTGATGATTTGCCATCCGTAAAAAAAAAACATCACTAACTCTAGAGACAGGATATTTACCATGTTCACTGTTTTGTTCGAGTTCCCGATATTTCGGCACTATTACAAGCACCATGGTCACTGATAAACTGATCATGGTGCTTGCAATTACAGTGAACATGGTAAATATCCCTAGAGTTAGTGATGATGCTAGTGACTATGACAGTTTAAAAACTTATAGCTTAGGTCAATATTATAAATCTTTGTAAAATAGGAAGCGGTTTGAAATCTATTGCCCCTAGTCTTAGATCCTCTGACACTCGGTACACAATTTTTTTAGAACAACTTTGTATAATCATGTACAACGAATGTTTTGGCTCCCACACAAATAATATTATTCCTAAACCACAATCTTTCATCGTGTCACTTTCACATAAGGAAAATACCATATTTTATCTTCAAACTTGAATATATATCGCTGTCATATAAACGTATGCCATATAATTGCCTGTTCATAATCCAAGGCTTCCTTCATTTTTTATGTATTTATGGGTAATCATACCCGATATGCTTTACTGTGAGGAGCCCACGCTTTCTTTTTTATTTACCCTACTTCGAGTGACTTGCAGAATCGAACGCCTTTCAGAAGTGTATTCAGATAGTGATGTGCACTATGTTGTCGATAGTTTGAAAATGTTATTTTTTGCTCAATTACGGTGAAGCAAAAAGGAGGGCTATGATTTTTATTATGAAATAGACTTAACAATTTAGTTAACGGTTCGGTTTTGTATATTCGAATATTCGAACGTGGAAAATAACATTTTGTTTTCTTTTTACTTGCTACGTATTTCTAATAATGATTGTACAGTAAAAAACGACGTAAACCACGCAACATCTGCATCAAACTCATTTTAACTCCTAACAAAAACACTTCATTTTTGTTGGCACCGCTTTGGCACACGAGGCGCGGAACACATTTTTTCAAATCGATAACAATTTCGATAAAAAATATACCGAGTTATCAAGTCCCTACTCTTTCCGGACTTACCGAAGTTGAACAAAGTAAAACCGGAGATCAGTCGACTGTAACAATGCAGAATCATAGTGATGTACGAAAATACTCCCCCTACTTGCGAACGGAACGAGAATACTGTTCAACAACAATGATTTGTATAAGCCAGAATTATTAGCTATTAGGCTTAATCGACGTGATATTTGCTTTTGGGTAATTGAAGAGAGAATGTATCATTGTTGTCTTTAAGACAATCGAGATTTCAGAGGGACTGATAGACTTCACCAGTGAAATTGAACGCGATCAGCACAACAACATCGCGTTCAAGAGCTGTCAGCGTAAGTGTCATAATTTCCATGGAATATTGATACTAACTTCTGGGCCCTAAAATAACACATTTCCCTTCATGTGTTCTTGTTTTGTGTGTCTTCCAATGATACTAAAAAGAAAACTCATCGATAGGATGCTTGTCTTAACCTACCGCAAAGGTGGTCACTTTCTGAACAACAGATGTCCAAACTCAAGATTTGCCAGCAATTCGGCAATAGAGCGCAGCATTAGACATGTGAAGCGTACAGATCGCTTTAGAAACACCAACCTGCGTTCTATAACACAGGTTGCAGATGTCGGAAAAAAACAGCCAAGCAAAAGTTAAAATGGGAAAAATGAAAGATCGAAAAATCAAAGATCCTTAGACGCCTGACGGAGGAAATCGCCGTCGAGGTAGACCGCGGCGAAGGTGGTGTGACGATCTGATCTTGTTTGCGAGGCGAACAATTGCGGCGAAAATTGACACCAACAGACATTTGAACGCAGACAGTTTGAACGCAGTTTAGATGTGCTGATGGCGTTCCATTTTTTTTGCTGAAATCCGCTCGGCTTTCGAAGACCTCAGAAAAAAAACCGCTCAAGTGTATCTATTTATTAAAATTAGAGATAGTTAATTTCAATCATTTTCAATAGGCATTTCAATTGAAGCATTCATCTCACATCTCTCATCTTTACAGAAACTAATAGGCTTTATTCTATTCAAACCAACCAACGGTAAATTATATTAACATCAATAAAATCAGACAAAGTAACTATTCCACAAAGGCCACTAACAAAGCTTCTATTTCTATTTTCTTTTACAATTCGCTAATTGTAACGTTCCATTAAAATAATAGAATTTACATTTTCAATTCACTTCGTCTTGTTGGTTTAAAGTCAATCTATATAATAGGTCCCCGTTTGTCTACAGATTTGTTCGACCAAATTAGTTTGAAATAAACGAATAACCTTTCAATAAATAGGGTTTTGTTTGAAATGAATAGAAAACAAAGCACGTAAACAAAAGACGCACGTACCTTTAAATTAGTTAGGTTTATTTCATCATTTTGTAGAATATTTTTTTATTGGAGCTGTGATGGTCATAATTACGAGGAGGAGCTCGTGGCTAAATAATAACAGCCGCTCGGGTTCATCTTTAGGTTAAGCCGTGCTTGCCTAGCCGAGTTTTACATACCGAGTTTCCTCCGTGCCTCGGAAAGCACGTTAAGCCGTTGGTCCCGGCTGTCATTTATAGATCTTTGACAGTTGTTAGGTAGTCAGTGGCCCAAATAATCTAACAACCAGTCTTACCAAGGGGTATAGTATTACCCAGTACTATCTGGGTTGTGGAGGTCAGATAGGCAGTCGCTCCAAGTAGAATACTGGTATTCAGTTGCATCCGGTTAGACTGGAAGCCGACGCCAATATAGTTGGGAAAAGGCTAGGCAGATGATAATATCATCTGCCTAGCCTTTATAATGATCATAAGTACACCGATAGAATTATGGCAATCAAATTGTTGACCATCATTTTCAGTTTGATTAGAACCTCATTTACATATAATCAATATTGATTAGTGTTTGTCCTTCTCACGCTCTCTGTACTTAATGGTCTCTTGGACGCTAAGTCTGACTGTGTTCGCGGACGAATGGACGATGGTCTTGCTGTATTGTCTTGTGTTTAACGAATGTAATTGGCGTTAAATAATCAAATAAATTTCACATCGTAAAATTTTAATTAATTTATACGATTTTCCTGATTAACCATTTTTTCCTAAACCCAAACATTCAGTAATGACAAAGATTAGAATGTTATAGTAACCTAATTTAGAAAAAATATAAAATAAATGAGCAGCACGACTACTGAGTATAAGGTCCTGGGTTCGATTCCCGGGTCAGGAAAAGTGCTATTGGGTTTCTTCATCAGAAATTTCTCAGTAGCAGCCACGGAGTTTGGATTTGTGCCCTACGGATGGTAATAGGCTCACCCCCTGTTTCAAGGGACTTAAACATAACCGGCAAAATGTGAGTGTTCTATTAAGTACACCTCTGCCTGACCTTTTCGGGGATTACAGGCGCGATGTTAAGTTATAGAATAGAATAGAATAGAATAATTGTTTGCTTAAAACATGGTATACAGTGGTGTTAAATACAAATTATGGCACAAACATGTTTAGCTAGGATAAAACATGGCATGCAAAATTTTAAGCCAAGTTTCGGCCACAACATTCAAAAATTTTTTATCAATAAATTCTTTAATA